>OY720636.1:2415135-4815135 GCA_963169105.1 Ceriagrion tenellum
AATGCTTGTAAGAACTGTCCTAAACACTCACAAACACGCACAAAAAATGTTTAAAATGAACTAGCAACAAAACTCAAAGAGAAACGCAAATTTCTCATTAAAATTCTAATTTATTATATTTGATCTTTTTAAAGTAAAACGAAAGTTAAAATAATGTATTCAAACCGCTAATTGCCTTTCTTTAATTAAATGGTTCGTAAACAGTCAAATTTCCTCGTTTTAACGCCTAAAAATCGAACACATTAAGACTTATAATTCTATTCACATAATCTTTAGCTTTGTTATACTAAAAAAAACAGGTCATATCTATACCCTAAACCTCGAGAGTCAAAAGCAATCGGGCGGGGATCGAACCTCGATGCACATGCTCCAGCGCAATCACTCCCCGCCACCCATGCTCTGGTCATCTCACCCTTGCTTCACTTCCAAATCTCATATATGCATAAATCAGGTGTTGCTAGATCTCGGTAACCTGCAACTTTGTATGTAAAATTCCAAAAATCGTCCATCCTACGGCTCAAAACTAACAAATCTATCAAAAGAATTACTATAACCATTGACTCATTCACTACATCTCAAGTCTGCGCACAGCCAACGCCCAAATACCATTATTTGGATACAAAAGATATAAAGAGTCGATAACCTACTACACGTAGAACAGCACTTACCCAAAAATAAGAAAAAAAGAAACGCATAAACTAATGCATGGGAAAATGGATTCATTAGAGCGAACTCAGAAAAACAAGGGATTGTTATTGAGGAAAGAAGTTCGATGACAAGTGCCAGCATAAAAATCTTAGGGAATCTATTATCTTTCAGTGGAAAACTCGGGAGTGAGTACAAAGGCGATTATCAAAATATCCCGTCCTTTTTCTTAATATTAACAGTCAGTCGCGTAGTCGTCATTAAGTGCTGCTTCTCGTTCTCGCCCAAGAGGCCTTTGATCATAATGCCTCTTTCGACCGCTTTGAAATTGAGAGGATTGGGAGCACCAGGCGGGAGCAAAAAATTACAGAAATAAGGAGAGCCTTTCGAGAGCACAGAAGGAAAAACGGAGGGACGGAAACAAAAAGGGATTTGAGAGCTCCAGACTGACGGAGAGAGCTCGAATTTTGGACTTGAAAGTGGAGTAGTTATCGGACGGTGGACGGCGTGAAACGGTGGATCTAATCAGATGTGAAAAGATCGATTGTCCCGAAAAAAAATCTTTTCCATTAAAAGGAAGTTTCGAGCGAGGGGCATTGGAAGCAGGGATATGGAAAAAAATGGCCTTGGGAGGAAGTGGGAGGAAGAGGGAACCGAGTGGTGGATTCCGAAGGTGCATAATTTCGATGTTCCTGCAGCGCAACGGAACAGATCTCGTGACGTGTTACGTTATGGTCTATAAAAAATAATAGTATCTTTAATAACGCAACTAAATTCATTCGTTAAATGCTTTATAATGCCTCTCAGCCCCTACTTCTTTCTTTGTTCATCATTAAATACATTTCTCCAAAATGAAGACATTTGCTAATAGTACAAATTTAATATATTTGCAATGGCTAATGTTTTCAGCAAAAGAATCTCAGAATATTGTCAAGGCGATATTCATTGCCGTGAATTAATCGTACGCAATATAGAATTTGAAAACTCGGTACAAAATATATTATTTACCTACTAAAGACATAGCTCCTCGTAAACTATCATCTTCAACAAAAAAATTGCATGATTCTTTTCAACTTGCCGTATACTCTCCACCATGCAATACCTTTAATCATTCGTCTTCCGGAAATCGTTTTTGTTACTCCACCTTGAGAATCAAAAGGGATTCGGTAGGAATAGCAGCGAGGTAAAGCATACCCCTCGGATAGTTTCGAACGGAATTCAGTAGAGGTACGCTTCAGTCATGAAACAAGGGGCCTAAGCGTTCTCATTCCCGGTTAGAAGACAAACTCACTTCTTTCGTCATCCGTATTTTCTCTGCGCTCCCTACTTTTCACTCGCTACGTTTCTCGATCTGTATCCTTTTCTCCATCCAATAAAACTCGAGAACGACGGGGCGATATGTTAAAAGGAGAGACGGTAAACGAGGTAATGAAATAGTGCAAATCGGAGTAAAGAGGGGCAAAAAGTTTATAACTGACTGAAAAAAGTAAAATAAGAATAACATGAGTAAAGACGAATAAAGAGGAAATGACTGCGGAAGCATAAGTTGTTCCGAAAGGGTGATAAAGGAGTAAAAATATGCTAAAAATGAAAAAAGGAATACCAAAGTGATAAGTTCTGCAAAGCAAAATGACAAAATTTCTGTATACCACTGCTATTTTCTAAGAAGACTAGTTTTATGTAAAAACGTTGATCGAAGACTTTTTAGAATATACCAATATGGAAAGTATGTATCTATGTGTTATTTGAAGAAGTTGGAGAGTTTTCAAAGCCATTGCCAGTGTTATGTAAAAATGGGGTAATAGAGGTAAAAAAACTACTATCGTAAACTTACAATAATTTTTTTTATTTACAGGTAAGTGAATAACTACTCTCGAAGGATGATGATGGTTTGGATGACCGTTGGTAAGTATAGCAAATGTGCTACGCATTAATTGCGCAAATCAATGCACTCAAAACCGGTATTTGAAGTCCCATTGCTACCTAACCAATTTCATTGGATGAGAGAAAAATCCCTCACGATTTCTTCCTCGTTCCAAGTTTAAATAGTTCCCGATACAAGTGTGTCACCTTTACTTTCCGGGGAAACGTGATACAATCGTTCCATTAAGATTAAATTTATAATGTGGCAAGATTTTCAGTACCGAATAATAATATAGCCGGATTTTCAAGCCATAGCAAGTCGAAACTACTCGCATTAAATACTTAGTAATCAAAAACGTATTATTTTTGTTTCGTACCTAATTTTTTCGCTTAGACAATTACACATAATCAGTATTGTGATCTAACAGTAAAGATGCACATACAAGGTGAAAATTAAATCATTCGTCCTTAAATGCATTCTTTTAGAATAATATTACTCAAAATTCGTGCTTAACTGTATTCTTCAACATTCAAACAGCAAAAATTAGGCATTCCGATATCTACTGTATTTGGTTCAACTATCAGCCTATAACTGTTCGGAAATTCCTAACCGTAATATAGAATTTGACTTTTAATTTTTCTTAAGTTTGCACGGGATTTTGTATTTTTAGCCAGGCATCCAAAAATGAATACCTACTATTAAAGTACTGAACTCAGTGAAAAGGTTTCTTTTTTATTTTTTAAATTACTTAAAATCATGATACCGGGTAAAATTTTACTATTTTATGGCTGAATAAATTTATTATATAACTATTGCATTCGGTTTTGCAGAACACTTCAAATTTGATTAAAATTTACGTTTTGAAGGCAAAAATCCTTAATTTTCCTTCCATTCCAACAGTAGCGTATTTCCTTGGCAACCTGAGGAATGGCTTTGATCGGAAAATTATATCCGGGATTTAATGGCTTATATTTCATTGAATGTCGAATATTAGCGAATATTACTGGATGTTCTGCGAGGGTAATTTTCATTACCCCTCCATTAAGGCTTAGTGGCTTTCACACAGTATCTGCGTTAAGTACGTCATAAGGATTTCCTAAGTTCGTCCCCTCGGTACGTGTAGTCTATCGGTAACTACGTAGAATTTTGCACACTGCCAGAGACCCACGTACTACACCTTATAAACCTTAAGTCCGAGAGCTCAAGAGGGGTGGTTGGAGATCCAACGCACGTAAAGTACAGTAATCACTGCTTTCTATTTAGCCTCAGGATAAATGAAGTATGCAGTAATGTTTGATATGCTTAAAAGAACTGAGACGATTGTTCTTAAATTTTGCATGATTTTATTGTACATAATAACTGCCTTTAACAATAACAGTTCCTTTGCACAGTGTATTTCAAAATTTTTAACTGATTCGACACCAAATGGGTCGAAGCGATCCAATTAAAAAATCATTTTCTAAAGTTATTTATTTCCCTTGACGGTTTTATTTCTTTGCAGAATTAAAAAATAAAGAATCATCTCTCAAATTATGCTGTAAATGATCAGTTTTGATCTTTACAAATAATATACGATACAAATAGACCATTTAAGAGACTCAACGAGAAATTACAACTCGGTAAAACAAATTAAGACAATGAATGGGAGGTAAAATTCTCTGCTGCATTCAAATAATACTAGATGTATTATTTCACTATTTTATCCTCCCGTTTAGAATCAACGGGTGACTCTATCAATTACCAATAAAGTTACCGATCGAATAACCGTACATGGAAGTTTTCCAAGAAAATGAGCCTCAAACTGAAGGAATAGCATATGAGGTTTTATATTTGGTAGCGAAGCAGAGACGGGCAACATCCAGGAATTTGGACACTACGTTACATATATCAGCGTAAAATCATAATATTAAATATCCAAACTTTAATGACTGTGGAGATGACCTGTTTGAACATGAACAAAGCTTTGCCGGGTCAAGTACGTCTCACGTACTTAAGTTGACAAGACTACAACGTAACAGCCGTCAGTCCCAATTTCGCGGGGTGGATTTTTCCGTTAATGATGTGCATCCTACTGCTCGTAAATTGTAAGACAAGGGTAGCAAAGTAGATGAAAATGTCATTTCTTTGCTCTAACGTTAGCTATGAGATACTTCTCATGTAGCTGCCGAGGAGACAGCGCAAGACAACGACAGGAGCAACCTTGACATCCTTCCGAAGAGGGCAAGGTTGTCTTCTATAAAAAAAGTGCTCGCCGGAGATTTAAATCCTAAGAGAAACATTTAAGTGTTCTGCCCTCTCATGGTAAAAGTTAAAAGAAATAAGAGAGAAAAGAGTTTGATAGTGCTTAGGTGGTTCATCATGAATATAATGAGCAAGTCCAAGGGGCATCTTGAAATTCCTTAAAGGTTAAGTACCCAGACTAAACCGAAGAAAAATAGGTCTGATAGTGATAGAGAATGTTCCGGCCGCCCGCTAAAAACTGTTCAATAAAAAAGAGCTTTTTGCATGAAAATTCATTGGGAACAACAAAATGGATGATAGAGCTAATCTATTACACTAATCGCACTCACACGACACGTGCAGGATAACAGGGCACAGATTTTCCAAAGGAGGCTGTGGCTAGCTCAGAGGCTACGAACACATCAATTTATGTAAAAAAAAAGGTGCTTAAAATCATCGCCTAACTTCGCCAACCGATGGGACCGCCTTCTTTGGAGCAGATTCACCGGAAGCAGCTCTTTGTTTTGATTGTTGCTTGGTTTCCGGTGTACATTGGTGGATTCAGGTCTCATCGATGGTGGCAAATAGACGCAAAAAGTCTTTCGGATTTCGCTTGAATTAATCCAAACAGATCTTAAGTTAAAACCCGCACCCGCTTTTTGTCTACTGCGAGCAATCGCCGCACCCATCGGGCCGACGACTCTTTCATTGCCTACTCATGGCGTAAAATATTATTAATCGCCACTCTCGTCGGCACACCAATGGCCTCTGATACTTCATGTACATCTACATCTACGAAATACCGTGAAAGCCACCACTAGGGCGTGTGGCATGGGGTGATGCCACACCAGGCATGTAGCACTCATCCCAGTTCAATTCAGAACCGCGCACGTTCCCCTGAATGCCAGGCGCAGGTCAAAAGCAGTCAGGACAACGGTATGCAGTCAGACCACAACCAGAAGAGTGACACGTAGAGGAACATGCTACCATGCAGTACACTACTCAAGGTATAACTACTGGTTGGTATTATTAATGTGACAGATAAATAGCACTACAAGGTGCTAAGACATGCAGGAGTATATCATGCCGGAGATTGCATGAGAGGTTAGTATCTACATTTCATGCTAAGATATTTGAATGAATAATGAATGAATGAATAATTTATTAATTGTCCTGGGGATATACCCCTTAAGAACAAAAGCAATTTACATTTTTTGAGCAACATAAAGAGCAAAAACAACAATTTGGACAGTAACATAATGAAACAGTTAAGTATAAATTAATACCATTTTACAATGCTGAATGCAAAGTTTTTTTGAAATCATATCATATAACAAATTCGTCTGCATACATTTGTGGATTTACATTAATTACAACAATATGCAAAATTATAACAATATGCAAAATAATAACAACATTTAGTGGTCAGAAAGTAACATATTATAATATTTCATCTTAAAACTAGCAACAGAAGAACAATTTTTTATGTTTTTGGGCAGGGTGTTCCAGAGATGACACGCAGTGACCAAGAAAGAATTTTGGAAATTCGTTGTGCGGTGACTAGGAAAGTAAAGATACTCAGGATCACATCTAGTGCACATATCCCTAGTGGAAGGTTTCACGGAAAACATGTCGAATAAATATTCAGGGGATTTTTCTTGAAATAAGCAATACAAGTAGAATCCGAGGAAATATTTCCTTCGGGTTTTAACATCGAGCCATCTAAGTTCATTGTAGTAGGGGGTCATGTGGACATCTCTGCGAAGTTTAAAAATAAACCTAATGCATGAATTTAGAGCACGGTGCAGTGTGGTGTTATCTTCTTCATTTAAGTCGTTGTAAACTAGACAACAGTAATCAATAACGGGAAAAACCAACGATGAAATGAGCATTTTCCTAGTGTCTTGAGGAAGAAACTTAGAATGCACTTTAAGTTGATATAGAATGGTGTTGATTTTACGAGAGATATTATTAACGTGATTACTCCAAGACAGACTTGAGCTGATAGTTATCCCAAGATTTCGAACTGAATCAGAGTAGGGAATGAAGGTGCCATCAACACAGACTTGAGATATATTTCCATGATGGAAGCGATTTTTGATGTTGGGGCTGCCAATAATTATTGCTTTGGTCTTATTTGTGTTAAGAACAAAGTTATTTTGCTGGGACCAAGCAGAAATGGCTATTATATCCTCATTAATTTTTTTCACTGCGTCGGCAATTTCACTGGGGAAAAAGTGACGATATATCTGCAGGTCGTCGGCGTAAAGCATGTATTTCGTGTGTTTTAAGTTATGTGGAAGGTCATTAACGAAAATAGAAAAGAGCAGGGGACCAAGTACAGAACCCTGCGGCACTCCACAGCGGACTGTGGCCCAGCTGGAAAGATTCCCGCAAGTGTCCCTCACAGCTTGTCGACGGTCAGTAAGATAAGAATGAAACCAGTTGAGGACCGAACAGGAGAAATTCAACTTCCTCATTTTCTCAAGTAAAAAAGCATGGTCTACCCGATCGAAGGCCTTGCTGAAGTCGAATAGCACGAGTATCGTCACCATTCTCTTGTCAAACGCACTTCGAATGTCATCGGTGATTTTCAGAAGCGCAGACTGGGTGGAAAATCCGCGACGAAATCCAGATTGAAATGGGTCAAATTTTTTGTTTCGAGAGAGAAAATCAATAACTTGGGAATGAACAATACGTTCTAGCGCTTTGGAGATATTGCATAAGATGGATATCGGTCTGTAATCTGACGGGTTCACTGGATTTTTAACCTTTTTTATTGGTGTTATAAGGGATGATTTCCAAAGGGTAGGGAATGTAGAAGATTGTAGTGAGAAATTAAACAAATCAAGGATTATAGGCATTGTAACAGGATAGGATGTTCTTAGCATTCTGTAAGATATTTCGTCTATCCCGGTGGAGTTAGATTTGGAACGAAAAATAAATTTATTGAGGGTATCGGTATTGATAATTTCGAAATAGAAATTTGAGTCGCTGAAAGGAACTACAGTACTAGGAAAAGAGGTACTGCTTGGACCTGCTTGGGAGACAGTAGAGAAGTAAAGATTGATTTGGTTGACGGTAATATTTTGTGCTAGAGAATTTTGTCGATGACGCACAATACCTAAATTCCTTAGTTCCTTCCATATAAGCTTAGAATCTTTACTACCCGAGAGAGCGCTTGCAAAGTATTTTCGTTTAGAGTCATTTATCAAGCGTTTCGTCTGATTCCTTAACTTGGTAAATTGAGCATACAAATTTTGGTTGTTGGTACGAATGAAAGCACGTCGAATACGATTTCGTTCCCTCATTTTTTCAGAGATGTCCTTGGTCAGCCAGGGAGTGGTTGGGCGCTTAGGTTGACATGTAATCACGGGAACATGGAGGTTAAAGCAATTAAGAATATTTTCGTTGAATATTTTTAGTTTGGAGTCGATGTCATTTGACTGACACATTTTCGTCCAGTCAGCGGATGAGAGGTCATCAAGGAATCTTTCTTATTCAATTTTTTGAAGTCGCGAAAAGTAAATGGAGGACGTTTTGGTGACCGGAATACGAATTTATAAGAAACGGATATTTGGTCATGGGCAGATAAAAATGGGACAGGAGTTTGTGAAAAGGAGATTGCTTTGTCTAAGTCATCCACAATGCAGAGGTCGAGGCAGGTATGACTATTTAAAGTGTGGTGAGTGGCTTGGTCAGAGACCAAGTGTAGGTTATTACGATGTATGAAGTCTCACAGATGATTGCTATTTAAACTCACAGAGAGCATATCAGCATTAAAATCACTAACAATTATTGTATTTTTGTATGTAGGATAATAACTTAAGAATGAATTCACAAATTCATTTATGAGACCAGTTTTAAGTGGGCGATATACTATAGCAAGTAGAAGTTTCGCAGTGTTTATTCCAAAGACTTCTAGAATTATAAATTCAGGCTTAGAACAATACTCTGAGGGGGAAGTACTCAATACACAATAGTTCAGTTTATGGTGAATGAAGGCCCCTACACCACCACCTTTTTTCCCGATCCTGTCTTGACGCACTAGGTTGTAATCGGCCAAGTACACCATATCATCTGGGATTGTAGGTTTCAGCCACGTTTCGGTCATGCATATAATGTCAAATGTCTCTCCAAGGAAATGAAAACGAAATTCATCAATATGGTGAGTTAAGGACTGGCAGTTTACAAGACATAGTTTTACATGATCGTAAGATCTATTATTAATAAGATATGCTGAACAGGATTTTAATTTAGAACATTGAGAATCACTTTGCAGTAAGATACCTTTTGCATCACTTGAAGCAATCAAAGCACTATTTACGGGTCCCAATTCAGTTGAACAATTTGGCCTGTGCTATTGAAGATTGATGAGATCATCTTCTGTGCGCAGGACGAATCGTTCACCTCCATCTTCCTTCCTGCCGAATATTTTACCGCCCCTGACCCATAAATATTTTAGTTTGCCAGATTTCTTTAGATCTCTGGCTTTGGAGTACAGTTTACGATTGTGAGCACTAAGTGATTCATTAACATATATAGAATAATTATGGAGATCACTCCAGCCAATATCTGCAGTGGAAAAATTTCTGTTTACTTTACGGGCCTCAAGTATCTCTCGAACGAGGTTGGACCTCGTAAAGCGCACTCTAATGGCAGGAGGCTTGTTGCTGTTGCTGGTGAAACGCCCGTTTACTCTATATGAGTAGTCAACGTCCGTAATGTCAAATTTTACCCCGAGGGAAACTCCCACTTGACACACTAGGGCTCCCAAAATTTCCCCAGTTTTCAGTGGTATACCGTGTATCTCCAGTACATTCCTGAGGGATTCCTGCTCCGCGAAATTCAATTGAACTTCAAGATTATCAATTCGCTTAAGTAGATTTATATTTTCGTCTACAAGATTGTCAATTCTAGCAAGAATGCTAGCTATTGAATCGTTAATTAGGGCGATAGTTTTTGCATGGTCGTTAATTAAACACTGCACAGACGATATAACTTTTCTCAATTCACTTATTTCGTTTTTCAATGATAAATTAAACTCACTTTGTTGGTCCTGAATCACTTTCACCCGATCCAACAATTCCTTCAACATTGACGAAGAAGCTTCAGTGGAAGTGATGTCAATCAGAGAGTCGACACCCGAGGATTTGACTGGAGTTTCTTCTCCACGATTAGAACGGCTCCTTTTTATGCAGGGGGCACAGTTCCATGTACGATTGAGGTCCTCCAGATGCTGTAAGTCAGCCTCGCTGAGAGCGGTGCAGGACAGATGATATACCTCCCGACATGTACCGCAAACCACTGTTTTCTGACCACGTTTATTGGCCAAGGAGCACTCAACACAGTTGTTAGGCATCGACGCTACACTCGGCCAACACTTCTACGGTAAGTCAAGGCTACGGTGTGAAGCAGAGAGCACAAGATACGTCCGTTCACTACCGTTGCTCGTGGAAGACTATTTAGCACTACTGAAAGAATCCTATTTAACCTAGTCAGCATTCTAGAACTGATCTATCGCAACTATTATGGTCCCTTATTGTACGTGGAAAAAATGACATTTTAAATCTATCGGTTCTGCAGTCTATTTCCTTAACCTTATTCCTGTGATCGTCCCTACCATAATAGTTTGGCTCTAGCAAAATATTTTCAACGTCGGGAAAAAAATAGTCTACATCAAACTTTCTTAAAATATTTAACCTATATTTCTCCCTTCGATTGGATAGAGGTTCCCACCCTAATTACCTCAATAATTTTGTAACACTACTATGTTTATCATAACAATTTTTAACAAATCTAGCTGCCCTCCGCTGTATTAGATCTATATCTGAAACTAGTCCTACTTCATAAGGGTCCCATATACTATCGGCGTACTCCAAGTGGGGTCTAACAAGAGAAAAATAACATCGCTCCTTTACCTTCTCGTCGCACTTTCCTAGTATTCTTTTAATAAATCCTAATTTACGACTTGCCTGTCCACAAATTTCTCGTATATGCTTTCCCCACGACCAGTCCTCAGTAAGGGTCACTCATAAGTACTTTACTGACTCTACATTTATTAGTTCGGCTTGATTAATTGTGTAACTCTCGTTGGTTAAGCTACTATTCCTCCAAAAATTCATAACAACGCTCTTAATAAAATTTAATTCTAATTACCAAGTGTCGCACCATCCGCTTATAGCCTCTAGGTCTTTCTTCAACGCAATTCTATCAGACTCTACTTCACGCACTTTCATTCGATGTTCATCAATAATCTGATCGTGGACTTTCTCTACGATTTCCTCGATAACCACATCTGCCGGGCGTCCTGAGCGATCCTCATCAAAATCGGATGTTTAACAACGTTTAAATCCGCTGAACCAATATCTAACCGTTGCGATTGATGGTGAAGTGTCCCCAAAAACACATTAATTACGCAATTATCTCCTTAAACTTTTTCCATCAAAAATCAAAAGGCGAATCAATGAACGATAATGCATTATTTTATTTTAGCAAAAACCGCTTAGCCTTACTTGCGATAGTATCAACAACTGGCCTTAGTTACGTGCTCCATCTTCAAATGCGGGTGCCTATTAAACCACCCTCAAATTTACTCTAGTGACCATTTTGGGATAGAGCACCTTAGATTCTCTTTCTGTAAAGATCAGTACTCCCAGGCTAAAACAATACGGTGCAGTTCGCATTTAGGTATAAATATTCGCTTTTATACAATAGCATTGGTGCAACAGCCCTTAATTTGTAAACAAAGCCTTTCTCTAAAAAGATATATTTAAACTAAAGATTACTAGAGGGAAAATTTCAGTTTCACGATGAAATATTTGCCGAAGCCGTGTTCGTTAACACAGGAACATGATATCCGTTCCCGCGTTTCGGAAATTTTCTCTAATTTCGTAAATTTTTATGATCAGCAAGCCTTGTCTTCTCCGCGACGACGGCGCACACTATTGAGACCGTGCCGGTGAGTCATGCTCACCCTAACCGGTTCTTTGACACGTTTCAAGCGTTCACCGGGGAAATGTGCCAGGTTGTGTAGTTTTGTGTATCACATCTGTATTTTTAAGACTATATTGCTTATTCTCATGCGATGGAATCCTTGACCAGCTTTATTCGAGAATTTTTAGTCTTTTAGCCAGCACATTTAGCACTGTTAAAACAACAGCCCTTATCTCACAAGCTTTCCACGAAAATTATCCCTTGGTCAACGATAAAAAATTATGCACAGGAAGTTAATGTAATATCAATTCTGGCATTGTCATAAGTTTAATGATTCACATCAGTTAATTTTTATTTAGAACACTTTGAACTACTTTAAAGGGAAGCCTTTCGCACACTGTAATTCCCTGATGTTGTGGTCATTGTGTTAAACGGAATGAGAAAAAATCTTCACCGTCAATGAATGAACATAATTATTTATGTCCAAAATAATTAACATTTTATAAATATTGAAACAGGAAATGAAATACTGTCCTTTAGTCAAATAAGAGAATCTTAACGCGTTAGTACGTAAAATTCCTGGAATCATCAACCTGGAAAACAAATAAGTAATAAAGGAGAACTCAACTGATTACCTAAACCTTTACGTATGAGGAAAAAACTTAATATTCATGAGATTTAAATGAAGAACGCACTGCGGCAAATTAAAAATATTCTCAGGGTCTGATTTCCACAGATCGTCGATGAACCCGTCACACTCATTTGGCGCAAAGCATTAATTTGCTCATTAAGGTGCAAATGCGTTCAGAGAAAAGCAATAAGTCAGCCACTTGAAAACCCTAAGTCAATTTCTGCATCGTCATTAACGACTCAGGAGAACGTTAGCTCATAAAAACGATGAAAACCAGTCCACCGACAAAAATATATGAGAACGTACTATTTGCACGGTAGATTGCGAATATTAAAATGATTTCAGATCGATGAATCAAGAAAATAATGCGATTATATTGAATGATATAGACAAAGATAAATCAGGCCATAACTCCCCAGGATGAATGAATACTATCACCCACATACTACCTTTCGAACTGCCGTATGGGTACGTGGCTGAGGGCTACGGAGAATTGAACGACAAGTGAAATTTGCCCTGACGAAATAGAAATCCAAAGAAGTCGGACAAAAATAAATAGGCACGCTCATTGAGGGAGGAAATGATCTCATTTAGCTCACAGAATGGGAAAAACACTCGATTCATTGTTGAAAATTAGAAATCACAACCCTGTGATGCGTAGAGTTGAAAAAATAAAAACCTGTAATGGAGACGAAGAGGGTGTTTCCCCTCACATTAGCGTTTTTTTTCGACGATTTTTTTTCCGACTCCTCCCCACCGCTAGCCCTACCAGACCCACGGCTTCCCAGCCGCACTCAGGGCGAGGCCGCCGCAATACTTCCTCCTTAATGTCCCCCCGAATGAGATTACTCTCTCCCGCGAGCGTAATCTCATTCTGCGGCATGGGAATTGAGAATGGGCTCTCTAGAGATGCTCCGTCCGCCCCCCAATAGTGCACCGACACAGGCGGCCCAGCGTATCCCACACCTGATCCTCGAACCCTCGCCGCCCTAACCGCTCATTCTTTGCACCCCCTGCCACACACTCACAGCACACGGGGTGGTTCGCGGCCACCGCCAATAGTTCACTTCCCTCTTCGCCGCAAACGCCGTTCCGTCGCCCACTGGTCACCCCTCTGCCTCGTCTCTCTCTCTCTCTCTCATAGAAGGTCCCCTCGCCTCGGAAGCTTTTTTTCCAAATCCCTTTGGTACCCCGTGCCTGGCCTGAGCCTGTCGACGCGACCACCGAATTAGTAAGGCGTGGGTATCGTCACACGAACAAAGCCACCGACTTCAGCTTGCCGAATACCCAGTTCACGATGAGGTTTAGATCATTAAATATGAATTAGGCGGAGAAAAATTAAATAACTACGTACATTTTCAAGCTCATTTACTTGAAATCAACCAACCTTCGTTAAACCACCTGACCAGAGGACGAGACTAGGATCCATAGTACGGGACCAGGGAAATAGACACTAAGGGACGGTTCAAGTATTACGTAAGACGATTTATGCCCTTTTTGACTTCACCCCTATCCCTATCTAAGACCATGTAAGATTTTCCCAATCCCCTCTCATTCTTACCTTAGACGCTAGATGTTTCTATCTACCCTTCTTTAATTGCTCTGTTTCATCTTTCCATAGAAACCATGGTACAGCTTTGGGCACTGAATATCGTATAAATATGCAGTGTTGCAGTACCACATACATTAACATTAAGAGCAAAACAGTACCAAAGCTGATGAAATTTTGCATAATCGCAGGATATTAAACAAAAAAGACAGAATATTTGGAAACGATATAATGTTTGAAGGATTGGGATTGGATATTTGGGGAGGCGACCGACAGCTAAAGTCATTTGCGCCGTAGGGGACAGGTAAGGGAGTAAGGGTGGATAGAAACCCGGCGTCTGCATTAGCGTGCTCTAAACGAAAGGCGCCAAGGGGACCACGGTTTAACGTCTCATCCGACGGACGGAGTACTGTACTTGAAGTGCCCTCCACAAGACACGTAGGGATCGGGTTTCCTCTGAAAAACATCCTCCTCTGCAGGGATTTGAACCCTGGCCGCCCGTTTGGGTACCTAGTACTCTAGACAATGTTTGAAGACGGACAAAAATCGTACGCAAATTGGTTCCAGACCCCCTCCCCTCTCTTCATAATACAGAGTAAGATGATCCCAACCCCCCCCCCCACCGCAAAAACGTCTTACGTAATACTTGAATGGCCCCTAAGGAGGACAAGAACACTTGGGGGAAACGAAGGCGCATGTCGCGAAAGCCCCTCCCTTCATATCACTGAGCCAATAGCGCGAGCCTTATCAAGAGGATTAAATAACAGAAACCTGAAGACGACGTAACAGAGAGAGAATACATCCATAGTCGTACTTCGTAGGTGATTAAGTCCATACGGAATTCATGACACATGAAATTTTAAAAAAAGTTAGGATACAAAATCGCCAACGTCAGGCAAACACGACAGATTAATCGATTTTCAAAATGAAGAGGGTGGCGATTATCTTGAATTAACTTCCTGCAGAGCTGAGACACCTAAGAGGATATCGACCAATCCCAGACTTCCAGCAGCAATAAATATGATATCTTAAATTGGAATACATCAATAACTGCTGAGAAGCAATGAGTGATGATTTCATATCAAAAATTTCCTGGATATGGCTTGTGCCCGTAATTGCCGTTTCCAGACGTCACATACCGATTTAAAATTTGGTTCTCAGCATTAGACGACCCGAATTGGGAAAAATACGAAGCTTTTTAAAAGTAAATGGGACTATTCGAGTAAACCTTGACATGAAGTGTCACTGTAAATGGAGCTTTGATGGGCATTGAGAATGATATCCACCGAATAATCTTTTTATCAGCTGTAAACAATTTTATCCGTCCTCACTTCCTCATATACTGGATGATTGAGAGCTTCCCGCTTCCCAACTGTGTTTCTAATGTGACACCATCAGGTACTTAGTGTGGTGTGCAAGGAAAGGAAACTTCTGAATGAAATCCGTGAGCGGCAGGGTAGGTGGCCGAAGGAAGCATTGAGGGGCAGGGATGGTATCTCAAGGCCGTGATAGAAGGAAGGATGACGGGTGAGCGGGGAAGAAATAGAATAGGTTTTTGGACGGGATGAAGAAGAGTAGATCGTATGCTGTGGCAAAAAAGAAAATACGAGAGGTCGATGGGACCCTGAAAGTGTAGGAAATCTGGAGGAGTTCCTCAGCCTTTCAAAAAAATCTACCATTTACCTGAAGATAACATAAATAAAAAAACTCACTTCCTCATACGCTGTGAACATAATCCGTTTCCTTTGTCCACCTTATTTGCTTCAAGTTATATTCAGACATTCGAACCATTTGTCGTCGGTAATGTAGGTGGTCACTGAAATCCAAGCAGCACCACATAAAAGCGACCGAGGGAAACATAGGTTTCTCTCCAAAATTTGGCATTTAATGGAATAAATTAAATTACCATCTCTGACTATACGAATCTTTTATGGAGCGCGTCAAACTATTTTATTGTATGTTTAAATCCAATTATTCATCAAAGGATACAATCTTGAAAAGAAACGAAGCTTTTGAAATTGAATTGAGTCCACGAATATAAAAATTATTTCCATGAGGATGTTTGGGTCACCTTTGTTAACATCTGAGGAATAATTTCCATTATCATTCTAAACGATTAAAAAAAAATAAATTCTCTCCAGGAAAGGAACATAATCTTTTCTCCAACTGAACATAATTTTATTTATAAGGCGCTTGAATAGCATTTTCATCCATGTCTACAAAATAAAGAAACAGTCACGTACAGGATGGCTCCAACACTGTAATTTTCAACCGTTGAATGATTTGAATACTAACGAGTATTCGATGCATGAGCATCATTACGAGGTACGAATTTCAGATCATAACGGAGAAGAATTACGGAGTGTAATAGAGTATCAGATTAACGATGATAAACGGAGAAGAATATTTACACGATTTAAAGGGATCGACCACTTAGAACAGCCATTCATAAGACTAATTTTAATGTTGTGAGGGGAAAGACAACTACACCAATGAGTTTAATACTAAAAGACTACCAAAAACATTATTTGGCGGGACTGAGCTGTTCAGGTGACACCATTTGCTCTTGGATGCCATGCTGAGAGAACTGGAAAACTGACGTCACTAATGCAACTCTGTGGCGGGACACGAGTAAAGTTTTCAAATTTTGTGTCTTCTAATTCATCTATTTCGACTAAATTTTATCCCTCTTCGTTCTCTCATTTCCTGTCCTGTGCGACTATCCTTTACATCAGTCAATCCATTTTCTATTCCTCGAATGATTTTCACGTCGTTTCCCCGAATACCACTTTCCACCTTAGCTTCCTTCCCCAATCAAAATTCCCCTCACGCCAAATTTATATTCAGGCGTCACCTACGGCGACAATGGCGCGCTGCCACTTGGCTGTATCCAATTCGTACATCCATAATTCATTCCGAATAATTTAAAATATCTCGTGCACTCTCTCTCCCTCACATATTCTTCTACATAGAGCACGAGTCACTGAATTTTAAGCCCACATGCACTGACGCCTCCACATCTGGATGAAGGAACTACACGTTCGGCATAGAAAAAAATTTTCAACTTTTGTAATAACCAGGAGGGAGTAGATAAATGAAAGACGAACAAGTAAGCCTCTAACGCTCGCTCGCCAAAGCGTCACACCAAAGCAAGTTCAGATCCATTCCAAACTCCCACAAATGAGTTGTAAATACTTTTTATCAAGGTTATGGGGGTACTACTGTGCTGCCCGAAGAGAAACTTTCGTCCAGAACATCGGGTTTTTTAGTAAAAATGTAAAATTCCCGAACGGAATGTGAATTTTTGCTTGTTCTCGTCCGTTTGCCCGCGATTACTCACTACTCTACACGTACGTCACGCGAGTCAGGTAGTGATATAGAGAAAAAGATAAGAGTCGACGGAAAAAGAAGGATGAAATAAATGAATCTGCGAAAACGACTTCTCTCCTGAATCGCGACAATGCCTCTGGAATAACGCCTGGGTGTCACAGGCAGAGAGAGAGAGAGAGAGAGAGATAGAGATATGAAGTTCACCGAACCACTAGTAGTTTCCAGCGAGCAGCGATAATGACTAGGAATGGAGGGACCACGGCGACGAAAGCAGGCGGACGGAACAAAAGCCCTCCCTTTACGTCGAGGCGTTGACATGGGGGGGTAGGAGAAAAGAGGGGTTCGTAATGCACCCAAGGTCTATGACTTGCCTATCGAGAAAAGTCGGAGGAGGTCGGATGAAACGGATTACATTCCCGCGAAATGACTATTAATATATTTTTACATAAAATGCATCATATGGCCGTAGAAATATGCTGTTTCCTCTACAAAAGTTTCGCCTATCTATATTTAAAAGATGTTATGTTCACATTGAACCTAAACTATACAATATGTTACCACCGACTCTAAAAGGTCATAAAAATGAGTTTACATTCTTAAAAAACTCAAAGGAATAGCTGCTTACTCTCGAAAGTTTAGACATTCTTTTTGGGTAAAAGAAAAATTAATAAATAATTGTTTTTTTTCTTCAAATTTGTAAAAAAGCTTATATCTTATTTTGAAATTTTTAAAAGTTATTCATTGTTTAATCCTTGACTCTAGCATATTTCACCTAAATTTGATGATTAGTTGTACTTTAAATCATACTTTTTTTGTACATCTACATCTACGTCTTACCCAGCAAACCACCCAAAGGGTGTGTGGCAGGGGGCGCTTCCACACCAGGCATGCAAGAATTATACGGCAGAACACCGAAACTACATTGAAATCAGCGTACCACACATGCAACGCGCCCATTAAAATCTACTAACCAAGAAACTTTCGATCGTCAATCGTTCCAACATGCAAGGGGACTACTACTACAGATTCAAAATATCATGCATAAGTAAGAACATCAATATTTACACCATGCATAAGTAAGAACGTAGAAAATATAAAGAGAAAGATCTACAGTCTAGCTAATGTCACTATTTGCCCTATTCATGACGACGATCACAGCTGTTATGATCCCGAAGGGTTCGGGGAAAAAAAGACATTTTATACCTATCGGTTCTACAATCTAGCTCTCTAATTTTATTGGCGCGATCTAATCTGCCGTAGTACGAGGGGGTTAATAGTATGTTTCTTACGTCGCCAGAGAAATGTTTTTCCTAAATTCAGCTAAGAGGTTAAGCCTATAATTTAATCTACGCTGTGATAGCGATTCCCATCCCAATTCTTCTAACAATCCAGACACAGTAGTAAACTTATCATAGCATCATTTTACAAACCTAGCTCCTCTTCACTGCACACGATCTAATCCCGATATCAACCCCGCTTCGTATGGATCCCATACACTGGCAGCATATTCCAGATGAGGCCTAACGATTGAAAAATAACAACATTCTTTCACTTTCTCATCACATTTTCCGAGTATTCTCTAGATAATGCCTAGCTTCCTGTATGCTTGACCGCATATTTACCAAATGTTTTTTCCAAGACATGTCGTGAATATCGTAAATTTGTAATGTGTATTGTCTTTATAGTGAGTATTGCAGAGTGTATCGTGCCCTTATGTAATGATGGTAGCTTTCCAAAGGAAGCTACCTTAAGATCATTGTTTTTTTTTAATTCAGTTTCGTATACCTAAAATTGATCAATAAACTATCTATCGATCCATCTCTTAGATAAATATTAATATATTAACTCATACTTTCTTCCATTCATCTCATTACAGATCATAATAGTATTCATATCTCGAGTTTGAAACTTCCACTCACGTGGAATTCGAAACCTCAAACTCAAAGTTCGATGACGACACCGTTGCTCCGTCACTACTGTGGTCGCCAATGATGGTGTCACATGAAGATGATCGGGAAAAAGATGTCGGGCGAAAGGCGAGCGGGGAAGGTGGTGGTCTGGAGGGGCGATTAGGACGACGTGAGCCGGGATACCGTCTCGACGGAGAAAGAGAGGGTCGAGTGAACCAAGACTGAAAACGCAGCATCAGGATGAGGGAATATCAAATGGTCCAGCGGCGGGTGATCTCGTGAGCTCAGGGCTTTATTGACTGTCGCATCAGTTTTATTTACATCGATTCATTACCGGAGCCCGCCACAAAAGAATTGAACGTCAAAAATAGTTTGTAGAAAATCATCCCAAAATATTTCATTGATAATTCTTATTTTTGGGCTTCCAACTTTGAGATACGCAATTTCTTCCACAAATTCTTCATGATATAATTATTTTGTCCCAAAAATTACAAACATTTTGAAAAATCGTACGCTTTAAACAACCTAAATACACCAACAGGTAACTTTTGTTGCCATATAGTTGTGTCCCGTTTTCTGAATAAAAATCATAGCGATCCCCAGACTAATTTTGTTAAAATTACATGCCCGGAAAAATTCCGGTCATCAGAACCGTAATCGAGAACTCAAATGCCAGCTTTAAGGTAAATTCGAAATTGTTTAGTCAAATACGTAATTTTATGAAAAACCACTAACACATAATAAGTTACCAATAGCAGCATGGTTATGTAAGTACACACAATGATATGAGAATACTGATTAAAGAGTGGTCATGCTAACAATGTCGGCCAAATTAATTAGGGTTAAAGGAAATGTTTATAGAGTTTCGCGCAAAGATCAACAGTATAATACACGTAAACTCTCAACTCCATTACAAAGTAATATAAATTATAGAAGATCATTCAATTGGTCGTCGGTGGGCCACGGTGTAAGGACCGATTCCCTCTCGATAATCGAACTTACGTATCGTAGAGCTCAGCTCACATACGGTTGATATAATAAAAGAGACCCTCATAATTTTTTTTATTTAAATCATTCGGGCACTTCCGTCTTTGCTGGAAAATGACTAAAAATAATGTCGGAAAATTTTAAGGTCTTTATTTCTATTTACACAATAACATGTTCTCAAAAAGGTATAAATCATGAAAACGACAAGAAAGATTTTAAAGTCAAATATGTCTCTAAAATGCATAGTATTTGTGTATGTGATAACTTTTGTATATTTAATAACATATTTGTATATGTAATGACATATACGTAATTTAATATAACATTTCAAGTCCCAGGGGATTATGAGTTGCATAGTCCGTCACCCCTCTCATTACATTTTATGCTGCGAGCCTGAGAAGAGAAGGGAGAGAATTCCATCAAGCGCCCTCCGCTTGTAAAGGGAGCTGCCTCGCCATGCCCTGTTATTCTCCAAGGCGATGTGACACGTGGCCAAAATTTTGAAACTGCTGCTCTCTCCGTGTAAAGCGCATAAATATAAAAATCCAATATGAAACGAGGTTGTGCACGTTGACACCGTATAGGAAATAAGAAGAAGAGTACGAGGGTAAAAGCTAACGTCAAAGGGCTGGCACACTGCTGCGATCTCCGTCATTTTCACCTGAATATAATTTTCAAAGTATAGGTAGCACCTCAGCAGCCACATGAGATACATGCCATAGGAGCATTTATGATGAATTCAATAAACTCCGGGAATGGGCAAGGAATAATATCATTAGGAAAGAGAAAACAATTAAGTGATTTATCTATGAAAAAGTTTTTCCCAGCAGCTACAAAAGCATTCGTTGCCTGTCACCCAACTGCTGCTTAACGGACCAAGGCAAAACACCACTGAGGAAACGCATCTGGTTGAAATTTATGCTTTCAAAACCTTGACTAGAAGATAGATGCTAATTATAAAATAGATGGGTAAAATCTGAAATGGGGAAGTATACAGGAGAATAGAGAAGAGGACCATATTTCTCACCCTAAGGAAGAGAAGATACAAATAGATTTTCCTACACCGAGATACAAATCATAGGGAGTACGATAAAAGGGAATGTCTTTCTAGTGACGAAGAACGAGGGACAAATCCTAAGTTTAGATAAAATGGGGATTTGAAGAGACGAACTATGAGGGCAGTCAGTAATAAACCTGTAACAGGAAAAAACAGCACTAGTCAATTAGCCTAAATGTGGAATGACTAATGCTGATCATTATTGTAAGTATCATTGGCGTACCAATCAACAAAATACAATGCATTCTAAGAGCACAACAGGCAGCATACCTATCTGAACGTTTCAGCCAGCTGTGTCTATTGATGGAGCGGAGATGAAAGTGTTCAGTAATCCGTAAAATAACTTCACGTCGAAACTAAAGGCAGCACTGCCAAGTGAATACCTCTCTCAAATAATTATGCGCGCCTTCCTCGAGAGGAAAAAAATATAACATACGCCAATATCAGCGACCCAACCCAGAATGTCACCCTTTACCCTCAAGTTTAATCTAAAACTTCTTCCAAACACGATGATGTAGTATGTCTTTCCTAAACTCTTGTTCCTCTGCCTCCGGGCAAGGGAAAGTTGTGCGACGGCTATGGTTTTAGATCAACTGAAGAGGTAATAGCGCAGCGCGAAAGTAGTAACCGGTGTGTTTACAAAATAACCCTCCTCATAGCAACCTCTTTCTCTTCCTCATGAATCGGGGTGAGTGAGGGAAGGAGGAAGAGGGGTGAAACCCAATCGAAATCATGCTTGGGTCTTAATGCCTTAAAACTGTGCAAATCTCACCTGAATATATAAACGGGAGGAATGAGGGGCTTAGAGAAGGGTTGGAGGGGAAGGAAAAAGAGAATAGGCGGAGGTTATGGAAAAAAATGTAAAAAAAAGAGGTAAAAATATGAAGGGGTACTGAGGGCCAGAAGGAGTAAGGATATAAAACGGGTGGGGGTGTGGCGTGGGAGGGGATTGAAAAAAATAGGATGAAAATGAAGGAAATGTAAAAAGAAATTGGGTGGACAGGAGGGAGAAGGGGAGAAAGGCCTGTGGAATGGTAGAGCGTAGAGCGTATTTATTTAGCCGTGGGTTAAGACATCTCCATGGCACGAGCACAAAATGGAGGCAGAGAAAGATAAAGGTGTTGGGGGAAGTGGGAGAAGGCCGGGAGGGGATGAAGCTCGGAAATACGGGACGATGGGAAGGCGTGGGAGGACGAGAGGGGAAGAGAGAGAGAGAGAGTGGAAGACGAGAGAGAAGAAGAGACGGACGAGGAGAGGGAGGGAGGAAACGGAGAGTGGCATGGGAAGATGAGAGAGAAGAATGAGTGGATAAAGGATTAGCAAGGGTGAATGGAGGAAGGGTCAAGAGGGGACAAGCGCACAGCAAGGACACGTGTCAAGGTTGCGCGCAGCGGCAACGGCGCCACATGTATCTCGGCTAATTATGTATTACGACGAGACCCAGACAAATAATTTCTCTCCATTTCACAAAACAACACCCCTCCCTCCCCCCGCCTCCCTCTCCCCTTCCGAATCTCCCGCCGGGAAGGTACTCGACAACTTTTGTGTGTGTGTGTGAGAGGGATATCCAAATCCGTGGACACGTCAGGGACACAAACAACGGTCATCAACCCAGTGGTCAGCTGGATAGGTTGTCTGAGGAGAATCGACCCCTTCCGTGCCCCGCGGCACGTGAAAGCGCGCATTTGATGGTCGAGAAGAGAGGAGAGGGAGGATGGAAGGAACCATCCCCTTTCAATTCAACACCCTGTGCTCCTAGCAGAAGTATGGCCATCCAAATATATCACAATAGCCAGGGTTGGGATGGATAGCAGTGCAAACAAAGGCGCAGCAACACGGGACTCTTTAATTAACGGAAGGCAGGATGATTTATAATACCCTGGTGAGTATACCAGACGCATATATATGACGAATTGCCTTCATGTCTTACCACTAATGTCACCCTTTTAGATAACTTGTATAATTACTGAATAGAGAAAGGGTTTCATTAAGAGTCTCTCGATACTTTTATTTAAAAAAAATTGAGCATATTTTCATTTGATTCCCCATAAAAAACTTTGTAATATAATAACTGGTAAAGTGCAAGTTTTAGTCATATTAATGACAAAAATATATGCTTCGTCGAATATAAAAGGCCTACCATCATAAAAATCATATATGAAATTTAAACTCTCATTTCAGCACAGATAGACCCAGCAGGATGCTCCAAGGTAGAGGATATTTAGTCCTCCTTGATTAGTGCATGTAATTTTCAACTGTCATTGTTCTGTTAGCTAAAATTATATCTTCAGGGTGTCATCGATGCCCAAAAATGTTCGTCTAACAAATTCCAATGCAAAGCCACTTCAGATGAAATTACACCTGTCATATGTTAATTAATCATCAATCAAGTCGGATGTTATATATTTTCTTGCTCTGCATCTCATATTCCACAACAATACAATTATAAACGACGTTCTTGGAATTCTGGATATTTTTCTTCAGATATTTGCTCAGCCCTCAGCCACTTACAACACAAAATATCACTCCAACGTTCCACTAAGGTCTAATGTCTAATATTATCATAATAACGCACCCATTAAGTCTCTGCTCATGAAAGAGTTTTTTATCACAGCAGTTTTTTATTTTGCACAACAGAGACAAATAATTTGCACAGTAAAATATTTACATTGGCGATTATAAACACGACATAAAATTTATTAAATTCCTAACATCATAAGAATATGAAGCAACAAGTCCTCTTCGAGCGTTAATATTCATTAAAGTGCTGTTTCCGTCACATTATTTAAATTTTATTTAGGTGGAAGAATTACTAATTTTAAGAAAAGTAGATAAAAAATTGGAGAACGGGTTCTGAGCTCAATTAAACATGGTTCATGTCTGAAAATATTACATTATTCAAATAGATCGAATATTGAAAATAAATTAATCAGACCAGCTGAAAAACGGAAACTTTAAAAGATGAAAAATTGCAAGAGTTATCTCAGAAAATTGCTAGTTGAGTAAAATACTACCAATTTTCAGCGGAGAGATGTTTTTCAGTCCTCGTCGGCAGAACTCAAGCATTCAATGATTTGACAAAAGTGAAACCTCTCTTACTTAATGCCGTTGATTAATGTACCTAAAGGTGGTATTATATAGATGCACCAAACGGGTAGAATTTAAAGACTGAAACTGACAGACGAAAAGAAGAATAAAGCTGCCACCTAATAAAGGAAATAGGATAGCGTAAAGCTGCAGCAACAGTATGTTCTTTTGGAGATATAATGATGATGACTACGACAAGTACTATCAAACTTCAAACATCTACATCTACATAGTACCCTGCGAGCTGCCACATTGGCCTGTGGCAGGGGGTGTTAGGACACCAGCCGCGTAAAGATGTAGGGGATAAGGTCTTAGGAAGTGAAGTGGTGACGTGTATCATGGGAGTGCATTTAGTGGAGCTCAGTTTTTATTATGGTCGCTCATTGTGCGCGGAAAGAACGAGTTTTTGTACCAATCTGTTCGGCAATGTATCTCTCTTATTCTATCGCTTCTGTCCGACCTAAAGATGTAGTGAGGCGTCATGATAATATTCTCCGTGTCGCTCTGAAACACACCAGTTCTGAATTTCTCAAGAAACCTAAGTCTAGCGTGTAGCCTCCGAGTCTCTAGAGGCTCCATCTTTAATCCCTATAAAAGTTGTTAGACACTAAGTTCGAAAGTTTTTGACGAAGGCTGATTTTCTTTGTATTTTATTAATTTTTCTTGTTAAATCTTTATAACTAGGGTCGCGGCGTATTCGAGGTGTGGCCTAACCAGAGCGAAGTGGCATCTCTCTTTTACTTTTTCATCCGAGGACCTTCCTATTATACGCTTAACAAAATCTAGTTTCTTTAATGCTTTGCCGCTTACGTTTTGTATGTGTGTTCACCACGATATATCTGAAGTTAAGTTAGTTCCAAGATAATTTACTGTATCTGAGGATTTTATGTTTACTCCACCCACAGTATAGGTATGTCATTTGTGTGATGACTTTGGCAGGAAGTGAACTGTTGTGCATTTACTAATATTCAATTCTAACCCCCACTCCTGGCACCGCGAATGAAAGTTGTAAAAGTTCGATGACAGAGCTTCAAGTCCGCGTCTTAGCTTATTTCACGGTAGATAACTGTATTGTCTGCAAATAATCTTAATTTACTGCTAACTCGAGAACTTTGGTCATTAGCGTGCATACTGAATAAAAGAAGGCCGATCACGCTTCCTTGAGGAATACCGGATGTGACTTCGACCATATCAGAGCGAAAACCATCAAGAGCTATTTTTTGTTTCCGATCACTGAGTAAGTTCCTTATCTAATTCACTATTTTTTTATTAACTCCGCATGAAAGCAATTTATAAATGAGTAGTTATTGTATCATATACCACACGATGTAATACCATAAGCATATCGATATCGTGCGTTGTATCACTTTTTGAGCAGTGAAAAATTTTCACCGCATTGGTATGCTGAAACATATGCATCCTACAACAATAGCTTACGCGCGAAAAGCGGAGATAAAGAGGCGACAGAAAGGGAAGAACGAGACGGTGAAAAGGCGTTGCCAAGGAGGGATACTCGGCGGACCGGTGTTGGTGGAAGTTGAGAGGAAAGAGCTCCGATAGTGGCGCCGGCTGGATGTAAGAAGCTGCCTGCTGCTTCCACCTCTCACCCCCATCACTTCCCCCTTCTTTCGGGAGGATCGCACATATGGCGAATGAGACTTCCAATGCCTCTCTCTCTCTATCTCTCTCTCTCTCTCTCTCTCTCTCTCTCTCTCTCCACCAATCTTCTCTCCTATCTGGCCACAGCGACCCCTTACCTTCCTCCCGACCCAACTCCACCCTCTCCGCCGATATCCACGTGATGTAACCCGCAAAGCTCCTCGGGGGCTGCCATGCCATCTTCAGTCTCTAGAATCGACCACTCATGATGTTTTTAAGGCCATTCAACTTACGACCCACAGTGGGACAACAGCACTGAAGGGTGGCCATGACACAAAATAAAGATCGCCAATCAATTAAAAAGTTAACACATCTACTTTTAAAGTCGAAAAAAATAATCTAAAGGTAGTAAAAACAAAAGTAGTTCAATTGGCCAATATTGTTGCAAAACACGTATATGTATGCAATTTTCCAATGTACTTTTGACTTCGGAATGAAGATTAGAATAGACGTACGTTTTTTGGTCGCTGAAAACGAATCTGAAGTCATAATTGGTAAATAATGAACATATATGAAGGCACGCAAATTGGATAGGCGACTTATTACGGAGAAATTATTTACTGAAATTTGTCATAGGAGGAAAGATGAACCAAACGAGTGGAGGAGTAAGAAATAGATTTATTGCGATGACAGGTATGACGAGAAAACAAAAATTCCAATGAAGGACCTCGCCAAAAATAGAAATTCCTGTAGACTACAGCTCGAGTGAGACCTGTCAATAGACTCATTGAGAGAAGAATGTAGGCAAAAACATGATTTATTTCATGCTATATAATGATAAACTTTACAATATTATTGCGGAAAATTATAGTATAAGTCAATAATTAGTTACACATGAAATAAAAACAGTTAAATTTAACTTGAACCATCTCACAAACCAAACATGAAATCACTAATTAGGTTCATAAAGTCAATATTCAACAGTGCAACATGAGAAAAATATTACTAAGAATACAGGTGTTGAGGAAATTTTAGGCTAAATCACGAACAATTGGTCTTTGAAAAAATCCTCCTCATCATTTTTATAATGCATGTCAAGCTATAACGCATCAAATAAACCCCTCACGGATCACTAGCGTTTTATCACTTTCTGCAAAAATCAATTGAGATGGAGGTGGCTAATGTAGCCGTAGTTAATGTGGTAAATCTGTCAAAAATGATTCTGCTTTCCAGTAATTCCTTTGAGTAAACCTTACGTGAATAAAAAGTTACGTTTGAAGTCTCATTGCTTAAGATCTTACCGAAAATTTACGAGACATCAAAAACCCTAATTTAGAACGATATTAAATAATAAAAGACAATATAGAATACTAAAATATGAAATTTCTCTTGCCGCCAGAAATCTATCTACGAGATAATAGCCAGAGAATACCGTGACTAGTTCTCGTATTCCTCTCATTATTCATTCAAATTCCTATTTTCTGATGACCATGAGAGGCTAACTGGGGAATAAATGTTAAGTTATCTTGTAGTCAAAGTACCGTCACCATATCAGTTTTAATTCTCATTATTATACGAATTCAAAGCTCTTTTTGTAATACCTGAAGAGAAAAAAGCCTAAATCCTTAAATGGATATCAATGCCTAAGTTGACTCTAAGGTGCAAAAAACATCACATCCTTGATGTTGGGTCCGAGGAGCCTTGCTGTAATTGCTCCAGTTCTCGCGATTCTGGTGAGATTGATTTCTTTGAACTCCATTCTTGACAACTGCTTCCAACTCGTTGCCACACGTCACGCTTATATTGCAGATCTCTCACCCACATCGTGAATGACTGGATGTAAAAATTGAATGAAAAATGAGAAGTGACAGATGTCATAATGCACAGAATACCTAAAACCTAATTTTAAAAAAAAAATTTAAAAAATTAAAAAATGTAATTAAAAAGACCGAATTATCTAAAACTGTGGGAGAAATGAAAATTTAATTTGTAATTTGATGTTTAAACATGGTATTGAATACCATTAATTTTGGCTTCATTAGTTCTTGTGGCAGAGAGTTGCCGCGGTGCATTTATCTCGATCGACCGACATCATTTGTCACATATTCTCCGCGCGTTACGTTGCTCGATGACGCCGATACCCATGTCAACATTTATTACGCAGCATCAAATGCCTTTTCTACTCAATGAAACGATAAGGAAACCCTTTTTTAACGCACATCCTCCATCCCGTCAGCGAGAAAAAGGATCACATTTTGTATTTCATTGTTTAACGTCAGCGAGTACCCACGGCGACGACAACGACGACATCCCCGGATGAAAGATTTCGATACCTCTCCAGCCATGGGAAACGCAAACATCCGGCACGGACGCATGCTTTGATTTCACAACACTAGAGGGAGGGAGCAGTGGGTAGCCGGGGTATCTCGGCAATGCAAGGCCTTCCCTCAACCAGACCCTTCAACAAGCAGACTGCCGACGCTATGCGCCGCACCCAATCTCACCCCCAATGCAGCACCCCTCCGCCTTCCTATGCCGCACCATCCCCTCCAAAGCCGCACCTTTACACTCCCCTCAACACAGCACGTTTCGCTCGGCGGCCGCGGGCGGCAGACGCCTGAGGAAACCCTCGTGCACCTCTCTATTCTCTTCCACCATCCTCTTATCCGTTCCTATGATTTCCCGCTATCCCCTTCCCGACGTCAGTGGGGCACACTACGCTTTGTAGAGGTTTTGAGGACGAAAGGAAGGAGAGAAGGATGGATGAGAGAGATAAGGGATGAGGGAATAGGAAAAAAAAGCACATCGATTACTCGTGTGTAGGCAACCGACAACTGAGATAATTTCTGCCATTGAGGAGAGGTTGGCAACGGAGGGATTACACGGGGAAAAATGGTAGAGAAAACCCGGCGTCGGCAATGGCCTACACTCAAACAAAGGTGCCGGGGGGACCAAAATCTAATGATCCATGTTGTGGTAAGAGTAGTACGCTTAGAAGAGCTCTCCACACACTACACAAGTAGGGATCGGGATCCAACCAAAAAATCTTAGCCGAAGACGGGATTTGAACCCCGGTTCTAGGTATAGGAGCTATAGCATCCCGACCCCCGTCTTAAAAGAATGTGGCGATGGGAAGAGAATGAAATGGAAAAGAGAGGGCGAGAGGAAATGATGGAGAGGGGGGTGAGAATGCGAGGAAGAGGAAGAAAAAGGAGATCGATCGGGTGGCACAAACCCATTTCCCTTCTGGAGATGTTTCGGGCGAGCGCTCACCAAAGTAACGGACGGGTTCCGTGGAGGGGAAGAAGGGCAACGCAACCGCAGTCCTTCCCGTGGAAATGTTCGACCCTCTCCTACCGTCGAGGGAAAAAGCCACACCATTTCTTAAGGAGGTTACCACAGGACTGTATGACCAGAAACATTAAGAAATCCAGTCATTTTAAGTTGTAAAAAAAAGAAATATAACGAAAACAACTCAGTACAAAATCTTCCACAACTTTATAGAGGCGGAACAATGAAAGGAATTTTTGTAATTATTCTGAAATTATGTTCCACAACATCTCGCCAGATACCATTGAGTATGTAGAGGCGGAATGACGCGTCTTGCCGTACTACGGAATGGTCACAGAATCAAGTCCTTCATTAATTATGAGTTTCGACAACCTCTACAGGGTGCAACTAATTATATTTACTTATTTCAGTTATGGTAACCGACTAGAGACACATTTTTATTGAATGAACTAAGTTAACCTACAAAAGTTGCAGGAATAGGTATGCTAAAAAGTTAAGGTTTAATACCTTCATTTAATTACCATTCGCTTTCATAATAACAACGCTTCTTTCAACAAACGTTCTCCTGAACGGGTATTAAGATAGACATAAGAATATAATTTTCACCAATCGTCACCCACTCATGCCTTTGATCCCATTGTTTTTTAAGTCTGACCAAGGAAAAAAATGAGGAAAGTGGAAACTTTTTGGCAATTTCATATAGAAAAAAGTTGCCAAAAAACGAAAAAATATAACAAATTTATAATTCTATTTTCAGGTGTAAGATCCTTAAATCCGTCTCATTGTTTATTCTCTTTCCATCCAACACCCCACTAGCTATTTGCATCCACTCTTAATCCAAAGGACAGTCAACAGAATCATCCGTCCGTCCTCCACTCCACCCAAACCAGGCCACATGATTGATGGGTGGGTACAACGGACGGTCAGTCCAGGGGGCGGGCAAAAAGGATGGGACGAAAGGGAAGAAAATCTGTTTCTGCCGAGAAAGAAAGAAAACGAAAAGGGACGGAAATGGAAGTCGATCCGAATTCAGTAAATTATGAAATGGACCAAACTGCATAATTATGCAAGAAATCACGGGAGTACCTGAGGCGTTAAATTGGCTCTTCGATCAGAGATGGCAGAATTGGAGAGAATGAACGGGAAAAAGACGAGGAAAGCTTTGCAGAGTGTTTTTTTTTCAAATTGTCAGATATAACTCGTCGGAATTCGACGGAGGTGAATATCGGATTATTGTGACAAAAGAGTTGAAAAGATAGAGATTGATAGAGAGGGAGAGAGAGAGAGAGAGAGAGAGAGAGAGAGAGAGAGAGAGAGAGTTGGAGATTATTTGGAGGAAAGGAGAGAGTCGTCCACGCTCAAGTTTTCAATTAGCCCAGGGGACTTTCCAAATCAAAAGGAAACGGAATGGAGTTGGTTCCCGGCGTGCCTGAATAAAAGTGAATGTTTCCTTAGTAAGAACGACGTAACGAGAGCTCGGTCATCCGCATAAATGATAATTCTCCATCGAACGGCTCTCGACATGTTGAAGGGCATATTTCGACTAGATGCCTGACAAACACCAATAAATTTCCATGGGTTAGGGACACTGTACTCCAATTTATAGTGCAAGCTCTAACAAAATTTGAAATAAGTAAATATTCGAGTTGATCATAAAAACATTGATCCATTGACTTATCACATTCAAGAATACACAGTATGTCCATTTCAAATCAGCGAATAAATCAGCCAATATACAAGAGTTAACGGAAAAGTTTTATGCAATTAAGAAAACTACTCGCTTTCCTTGAATCTTGAACAAGAAAAAACTCACTTCAACGACGGAAGCTACAACTAAATAGATTTTGTCATTACCCCTAACTTACATTCGTTCGCAAGGTTTTTTTTCGATTTGGGGAAACCATCCTTTACATGGAATTTGTACAGAAAGTAGGTCACATTTCAGAGTTCAGAGATTTAGGTTTCTCAATGATTAAAAAGTACAGAAAGTAGGTCATGTTTCAGGGTTCAGAGATTCAGGTTTATCAATGATGTTCTAAGCGATGTGATTACAGTTTGCTTTACATTTGTGTTTCCCAATCTTTTTCGAGTCGCTGCCTGCTTGATTCCACAAAACTATTCCTAGCGCCCACAACCGCAAGCTTGCAAGAATCATTGACTACGTGACTAAATCAAGAATATTATTAAAATAAAGTCTAAACAATTTTGATCAAAATAATTATGTATCTTAAATTCAATACACTGATAGTTTATTCACCGTAGGACATAAATGTATCGTGCCGTTCGATCAGGACCCTGCGGCCCCCATCCGTCCCCTCGTTTCTTTTCGCCCCACTACATTAAAGCACGCCCCTCGTGGGGCGGTAGCGCCCACTTCGGGCATCACTGCTTTAGATGATGCTATCCACGTCTCCACGGTAATCCAAATTCTATAAAAATGGGCGCCATCAACGGGGTGACTCACTGGGTTTCTCTTGCCGAGCCGGAAAATCAGAGTTCGTATGGCGAAGCGATTCGGTTCCATCCGAATCTTTCACTTGTGTCCCACCCCTTTGAACCCCGTTACTTATGAAAAAAGCTGAGAGGAAGAAAAAAAAATTTTGGCTCGATAAAATGAGAAACCCTAAGGAACGATTCGCGTCAATATGAAAGACATTTTAATCCCAGACGATATAAACATCCCTCATGACATACTGAACAAATCCTGTAAGCTCAGTCACATCAGGCACGTCTGATTCAAATCTCAAAGAGCTTCTAAAATATATTGTATCATTGCACTGTTCCATGTCACAATTAATTCATATAAAATAACTTGAATTTTTTACGGAATGTCATTGAAGAGTGATGAAATACACCAGGATATTTTTATCATCATTAACAGTCCAAATTTTGGTTTGCTCCAGCTCTCCAATTCACTATCCAAAACGTAAGGCACTACGAATGGGAAGCACATTCAAGGTGGACCAAGGACACATTACTTCTACCAAATAATTAGGAATGCTTTAGAAAGGAATAAATCGGCTGGCTGAAAAGCGAATAGCAGGAGAGGTGCAAAAAGTCAATTTAAGAATTGTAGATTTTAGATACAGAACTATGAACAAACGAGATCTCATTCAGTCGCAGTAAGGAAATCCAATCCGTGATGTATTTTATGACTGTTGTGTAAAGATTCCTATGTAAAATCACTTCCCGGTAGTGGGAAACTAGGATGTCTGAACAGTTTTCTCATCCCTCCCAAAAATAAACAACTCAATAACCATGACAAAAGAACTCCTGATAACAACACATTTATAAACATTGAAAAATACTTCCCTATTAACCTATATTTCGTGCCTTGTATGTATCGTACGATTACAGATGAAGTTTATGAACTCACCCCATAAAGCAGACTTATATAAACTTGATGAATATACTCTTTATTTCCATCTATGCGCTAATTCTTTTACATCTACATATAACACTGAAATAAAAAAACACCTCGAGGGTGTTTGGCAAGGGGTGAGCTATCACCAACATACACTACTGTGTATACACATATACCTTTCACCAATAGGTATGCACATCACAGGCATGCTAACAATGATACAGAAAATTGCATCTATCGAGTGCTTCACTGACTGCATCAATCGAGATCTATTACATTCCATTTCCATTTTCTTATCCAACTTATATTTATCAAATGGATACATTTTCTTATACTATTAAGAATAATTTCGAAATAAGCTCTAAATCATAGTAATGAAAAGACTCGTTCTGTACCATCGATATTTTACTAAATATTCTATATTTTTTTATTTTGCTGATTACTCTTTCTGTGGATTTCTTCGAACTGACAATTATTTACTTAAATTTATTTTAATCCCTAAACATGATTCGCATAAAACTGTGCCACTTAATCATATAAAATTTTATTTTAGAGTGGTGCAGGTGGCAAATCATGTTTTTAAATATTCATTTAAAATGCTTTATGCCTTCAATCATCATCATATATTATTTCTCAAAGGTGTTTTTTTGTCGCAACGCCATAACTCTCATAATTTTTCATCAAAATAAATTATTCAAACATCGTTTTAAGGCTTATGTTCCCCGCTTTGACGAAAAATAGACAATTGTTTTAAAATGAAATTTTTTGTTAAAAAAATTCAAATTAAAGTTTATGTTAAAAAATGATTCAGTGCCATCTGTTGACAATATAATCAACTAATATGTTGGCTTTGGTTTCGTACTTTAAAGACTGTAGGAGGCGCCATCTATTAACATATTGTTTAGTTAGATTTTTTACATTCTACATGCAATCAGTGTGACCGTTTACGGTAGGTTGACAATTTTCAAAGAAAAGTGAGTCGTGCAGTAGAAAAACTTATATTTATATAAACCAACGTTAATAAATAAACATGAGTGTAAAAATTTAGGGATATTTATGTGTGTGTTAAAGATACATACGGTCAAAGCGTCAACGATGATCACATTATATCTACTAACATTGTCTTCAAAGAAGTTTTGTAAAATAAAATAAGACTGATAAAAAAACACTCTGTAATGGTCCTGCAAAAGTTTTAAAAATATCAGTTCTGTAAAGCCAATATGTACACATAGATAACGACTTTTTACAATAAGACTCATATATTTATTAATACTCTGCTTAATAAAATATCTTTCATTAATAAATATTTGCATTCACTTATTTCCTCATTATATTCATTCGGTGTTTGATTACGATACTGTGCGAAATATTCGCACGGGTTAGCTAGTATATATTAATTGGATAGTATTGACACACGTTGCGTGTAGTAAAATCTTTCAATATTCTTATAATATAACATTCATTCGTTCTTTCAGTTTTGGCCAATTTTTTACAACCACATTAATTTGAATCATAAATTTACTGACTTGACCTTGGCCAAATACATCTTCTATCACTCACTCTGGGCTCTCCTCCTTTCCCAGTCCCCGGCATTTTTAGGTTTTACTTTTGGTTCCATCTCGCGAACCCTTGGTGGCCTCAATGTTGGATTTAAAAGCTTTCCCATAGCACACATTAGTTTCTTGCACTCCCACATACTGTATGCTTCCCTGCACCTACTGAAACAATCGTCCCTTGATTTTCGTATTTTCGAAAAAATTCATTATTATATTGTAAAATCTTCGTCGGTCCTTTCGTTAGGCGTGTTTCTTCTTTCACTGAGAGTTTCGTATATATTTTCCATTCAGTTGTATAGTTCCTCTTTTCTCGTCATCTGTACGAGCCGTTTTTCAAGGTCCTGGTATCAATCTCAGAATTTTCCTTTTCGATTGTTTCAACCGATTGATCAATCCTATCTTGGTTCAGATCACACATGCGGTGTCATTAAGACCTTCAGTGTAAATACCTACTGGTCTGTCTTAACTTTGAACGCATGTACATACTTTTACAAATGTATTTGTTCAGTGTACGAGATTCATGTATCCTATTAATCCGGGACATAATCACCTATTTTTCTGACAAATCACTTATCATCCACTCTCTTAGGTATTTATTCAAATCTATTCACTATCTGAATTTTTCCACTATTACTCATCAATTTTGGGGTTCGTCATATACTTAGTATTATAAAAGAAGATCTTTAACCCTGATTTAATGTCTGAAGGTGACTGAAGTTAGGTAACCTCTAATTTACTTTTTCTATTGACTCTAGCATGATCACAATGTCGTTTTCGAAACCCAAGTATTTCTCCAATAAGTATTCCCTTGTTTAACAATTTATGCAAACCCCGCCAGTCCCTTGATTATTCCCACCGTCATCTATGATCACCTAGTCAAGGACGCAATTAAAAAGAGAGGGGAAGAGCGCAATTCCTTGTTTGACTCATTCCCTCATCTCGAAAGATTTTGATAGTATTTCTTTGAATTTGACCCTGGACGTTGAGTTTTTCATCGTTAGTTTAATCAGCTCTGTATTTTTTCTACCCACACCCATCACTCCCGGTACTCGCATAAGTGTTCCTCTCTCTCTAAATATGTCAATCGCACGGCTTTCTTGAAGATCTTTCGTTAGTTGTAGTTCTAGTTGTTTATCCGCTACTTCTTAATTTAGTACATTTGCCAAGATAAAATTGAATTAATCCAATTAAGACATTGCCTTAGAGTACCTCATAGTATGAACACAATGACGTTACTTGATATTTTTTCAATTAATCGACGTTCATTTGATTAATAAATTTTGATAATTGCATTAAATTTTACTTCTACAGGGTCTCCCGCGATTAACACCTTTTTTGGTTCGGTAAGTTTTCTCATATTGTAAAAAACTATTAGTTACCTCGGCTTTTCCAGTGAGCGAATATTATAGTACGTAATATAAGTCGGGTATTTTTATATTTAAAGAAAATTATTGATAAAACCACGGTCTGGAACTTTCATGAAAGGATAAATTACAACGTCAGAATTAAAGAGTCTAGAGAGTAAAGTTCCGTGTCGGCCCAAAACTCAAGCGAGAAAGTAAAGTGCCGCATAGATTCGGTGCGCAACTTTGTGTTAAATTTCATATCAAATCACATCCCTGATGAAAACTGAATAAGGTAGAGGATACGATGGACCAAAAGGATAAAGTCCACTCGACAAGAAAACTACAACACAGATCTTCTAACTATGTATTTTTAAATCCTATTTGACCTACGAATAGAATCACATTCTTAGGAAGTTTCGCGCAGACTCATTAATACGAATTAGCTTCATAACCCGAATAAATACTTCGGAATGGTTCACGAGAACCTCTTCACTTCCTGATTATCCCAAAGGCGAAATAATTAAGCCCTTCTGCTAACTCCCTCTGACAGACGATTATTTGCTCAAAAAAAGCAAATGCTTAGCGTTCGGTATCGAATAATACCCCATGCCATGACTCAAAATGCTTCCTTTGGGGGAGGAATAGAGTGGGGACGGAGGATTCTCCGCCCCATTCTCTTCAGCGATGAAGATCCGTCTTACACTTTGCACGCAAACTCGGCACGGTGCAGTACTTCCGCGGTAGGTACTTGAACTAATGGAGGGAAAACAACAGCTGGGCAGGAGGCGTGTTTGCATTGCTAATGGACTCCCATTCCCAATTGAATCCTACTCAATGACCGCTCTTGCAATTTCGCTATTCACCCACATCCCTCTTCCCACAGGTGCTCATCATTCCCCCATTGCTACGAACAGGCCTAAATGCCTTCTTGCACCTTGTGCGGCAATGCAGCGCAATCAGCATGCGCCTCGATACGCCCACCGCATGACGTAGCTCTAAGGCTGAAAGCTGTTCTTTGTATCTCCCTGTATATTTGTGGCGACGAAGCTTGGTAGGTGGGCTATATTATCTATTATAGGGACAAAAGACCAGCCGAGCCTCGCATTAGCGGGCCGATGAGGATTTCGCAATCGAATCGAAGAGACCGAGTGAGGACGGGGTTGAGGAAAATCTCATTCTGATTACCTGGTTTGTTATTTGTGGAGACAAACGACAAGTGACTTAATCTAATCCACGAGGAGAGTAAGGCTACATTCTCATACGTCCATTTGTTTCGTTGAGACACATTGCGCAGTCAATCACCGATAGATCCCCAACGAGAGGTGCGTTTTCGTCAAAGTTACCCTTCTTTCAACTTTCCACGCACCCTGCGTCTCTGGAGCTGCGTCAGAAAGGATGGACCGATGCTTCCTGCATGTCATTTGTCGATCACGTGGTTACTTCCCGAGGAATTGTGAAACACCCTGGGATCGTCGTTGGCCAATGAATTTCGGCGGATGTGAGGCTTCAAAGCGTTTCTAAAGGTAGACAAACTATTAAACAAATTCGGGGTACGCATCTTCATCTGTATGACATGAAGTACGAGAAGCCTAGGGATTCTCCTTTTCGCCCGTCGTCGCCATCTTCAAAAAAAAGCGCAGACGTATCGTTATTACCACTCGCTAGCATTATTTTCCTACGACTACTCCAAAATAAGCAGGAATATTTCTCACGACCGAACTCGTCATGGGTTATTACCGTCTTTTTTTCTCACTCAGTGCTGCCACCGCCATGAAAATGGGGTCTGTGAGTCACACACAACGCTGCTGCAGAACGGTGCAAAAACAGACCCATGAAAGCGTAGCTTAAAGCAATTAGCGAAGGATCAGGAGGAAAATGGAGAGAGGTTAAGGTGAAATTCGACGTCAGCATCAGCTGACAAAAACATGGAATAATTCCATCAATGCCATAGGCAAAGTATTGAAAAAAATCCATTTTTACAATTAAGGTATGAGCAGTGTTCGCATTGGTTGGCTGAATAAAGAGTTTGGTGATAAACCTGAGCTAATATTACGACCGATTGATTACTTGGGGAGGTGACCGAAAACAGGTAATTTGTGCGATGATGACGAGAGGGTAGTGCAATGTGGGAAGGGTTATAGTGGGTACGCTGGAGAAAAGCCCGACGTTTATGTGAGCCTACTCTAATGAAAAATATCAAGAAGTCCACGGTTTCTCCTCACATCTGGCGGAATGAAAACTCTACTAGAAATGATCTACATTTGGCGCACATGAAGGGGATTGAGAATAAATTGGAAAATCTTCGCCACTTAAAGGGTTAAAACTAAATTACGAAGCACTCAGGTACTACTCCACAACGCAGCATTGAATTCACACACACGTCTACAAAATGCCGTGCAAGCCACCGTCAGTGTGCTCGGGATTATTTCACATCAGTCGTCTCAGTTCAAATCAGAGCCTCTCACCCTCGCCGGCCGACAGGCGAGGACGACAAAGAATACAAGATGGAACTGAGAGAGAGCTGCGTCGGTAAGTATTCTAACATGTAGTTCAGGAGTAAATATACTGCTACTGAATAATATTATTAATTGAACATTACCAGAAGATATTACCTCGAGTGGAAAATAAAATCATGCAAGACAATTTGAACGAGATGAGGCTATAGCATCAGTGGTAAGTAAATAAACAGAAATACGAATCGAATCTACCCAGTCACCGCCCGAAACGTAGAAAAAATTATAGGACACATCAAAACGTAAATCTAACTCAGTGCATACAGATCAAATTTATGCTCCTCCATCCTTATCACTAAGCACTCTTGACGTAGTTCTGTAGCCGCGATCCCAGCCCGAACCACAAATATTGAAGACATATCCGTACACCACTCAAGTATTCATTGAGAGACTCCCCTAAAGATATTCTGCCACTGCCGGAAATCAAACTCATTTTCCCGAGATGAAATGCCATTCCTCCAGCCACCAAACCAACCCCACTGGGTGCATCACGTTCCCCCCTGCGCATTCCGCGCTTGCGAACGCTACTGTCCCGAACGCGGGCGCCCTCGAGAGGACAGAGGAGAAGAGCAAGTGAGAGATCCCCGTCCCCTAGCCATATCAACACAGACGGAAACAAATTAAGCCAGGTATGCCATCCTTCTTGCCCCCATGGCATCATTCGATCCGCGAAATCGAAATAAAACTCATTTCGAGGTTGAGATCGCCTAATTGGGGGAGAGAGGGAGAAAGAAATTCTGAGGAAATGGCCTCCCCTCATTCCCCCTGATAATCAAACCCCCTTTTAGGAAGAAACCCTTTAGAGGAGAATAAAGAAACGCTAATTCTCCCCCATCGACTAAGCCCACTCACCGACCCTACGTTCCCTTCTCCCTGGACAATCCCGCACAGCGCCCTCCCTCGACGAGGGGCAACATTTCACTGCAGCAAAACAAACATCGCAGCCCGTGGACGAGGATCGAATGACGAGACGGGGAGGAAACCTTTCTAGGGTCCCGCCGGCGCTCTCATTCCGCATCCAAAAAAATTAAACTTCCTCATATCATCGGCGGCGGAGAGGGATGGGGTTTTTTCCCTGCGCGCTTCGCGGCGATGACTGGAGGGCTTGATGTAGTGAGGGGTAAGTAAGTATGTAGTGAAAAGGGAAAAAAGGGAGAAAAACAAGAAACAAAAGGCAGGGCCCCGATAGTTACAATTGGGAGCTTCGCGTATATAGACGCGGAAGAGTGGAAAAAAACACTAAAGGCACTCCTCCCCTACCCCCATATCATTTCCAACTCCCTTCCGGGTACCGTCTCCTCTGGTCCTCTGCGGATGATCCGCAGGCGCTCGCCCGAGGCTGCGGAGATTGAGTGGCCCCGAGGAGGTACGACGATGCGATGCGGAGAAAAAATGTCACGAAGAGGACGGAGAATTTAAGACAGAAAACGCTCCTCAATGGCCTCCCAAACAATAGACCCAAAAACATGCGCGTGCAGGAAGGCTTCATTTTTTTCCTCTCCATACTTTTCACGTCAATCGGGGTGGGGATGAAGGTATTCGAAACCTTATCGGAGATCTTACATTTCCTCCCTCTCTCTCTCTCTCTCTCTTCGGCCATCCGGAAAGGCGAGAGATTGGGGCCAGGGGAGTCTTAGAAATTCTGTACTCGAGTTTTATTCAATGAAAAATGCACAAATGCTCCATTTTTCTTTTTTTAAACCCCGTTCCCTCTTCGTATGTTATGGCAAAAAATGACGAAGCGTATGCAGGCATTCAATTTATTGTTTTCTTAGAAACGTACGAGACAACGTAATTACCATTTTCAAATTATGAATACTAGACTAAGCCCGCTTTGGCTAAACCGCATTTCGTACGCTTGTTATAAGATCACACAATTTAAAGTCCTAATCATAAAATCTTAAAACAAAGTCGCACCACCACACAATTCGATCAGTTTAATTGCACTCCCACAATTCACAGTAAGAAGAGAATTTATTTATCCTTACTTTCAACACCCATTTCGAGGAATAGTATCACCAAATGAAATAATAAAGAGCAAAAGTTTTAAAGGCCTTCTAAAGCCGGTTATAGACTCATTAAATTAAATAGTGGTGAAACTTGATCGCCTCTGAATGAAATTTCAGAAGAATAAAAATGGCTGGGAGTGCCCATCCGGAGTCCATAAACAAAGCCCCGAACGTAACAGTTAGAAATCGGGCTATGATAGACCATAACGCGCCACTAATAATGAGTGCCAGCAATTGCCAAATTACGGGCTCCACGATAATGCCGCTTTCGATGACCTTGCAATCACCCAATGAAAAGCATTCACGTCAAGCTGCGACCTCGCCTGGCGGTATTCACACAATCTACGTCATTTATGAACTGCCTGTTTCCCTACCGCAAACCTACCGCCCATGAGAGCGTTCCCTTGTATTTCTTTTTAATTTTCCGATAGTGGAATGGGGCAAGCCCAGCAGGGGTGAATGTTCGTGTCATCTTCATGATATCGTTTATTTATGCAACAGCCGGCGCGGATAGGGCGGAAAAATACTAAATATGCTGGAACACAATGGCTATAGGGAGGGCATGTTGGCGGTAGTGAGCGGGGGTGGAGAGGGGAGAGATGGGGGATGAAAGCGAGAAGGAATATGGACGTGATGAACATTTGATGTGTGGAATGGGGGAGGTATGAGACGGGGAAAAGGCCGAAAGGATCAAAATAGAGCAAGCATTGGGGATAAACGGGGCGGGGACAAAAGGGGCGGAGAGCAAGGTAAATCCAAAACGGAATAAAAGCGGGGGCGGATGTTTTGGGCCGGTGATTTCATTCCGGAGTTCAATCGTGGCAACGTGGGTGGGGTCCATTCTAACCCAACCAATTGCCTCGTCGCGTAGTTAGGGGAGCAAACCGAAAGAAGTTTAATACGTATGAGGAAGATTATTGGGTTATGTAAACGAATCCATTGGAATCGTGATCACGATTGCTCAAAACGACCGGCATTTATAAAAAACGAAGAATAAAAATAGATGGAACTAATTGAGAAATATATCAAGGGGAAACATTGAAAGCATTTAAATACACACTAAGCCATTTGGATACCTTTAAATGTCAGGGTTGAATTGGCCCAATGGCTTCGGTACTGGGTGCTCCAGAGCTGCTGCCTTGACATTATATTATTGTCTCAGGTACACATTGCACAGCTTACTTAATTATGGTATCACTTTCTTGGGTTAGGCACCAGCTCTTTATTGAAATAAACTGTCCAGCATTTAAAAGAATACTATTTAAATCCTGAAAGAGTTGCAACTTAAGGTTATGTAGATTTATTTTAATTGAGTAGAAATATAAATTTCACCTCGTATATTTTTTTATGTATGTGCCAAAGTAAATAAGATAAAATGATCCGTATTTTACTCTACACTCTAACTCGCTTTCGTACAACTCAAGATAAGCAAATGAGATCACGGTATTTCCACATGAGAAAAAATAATACAAAAGTGTTCTGGGAGCAATATTACATATTTTACTAATCTCCAGTTCAACTAAAATATCTGAAGAATAGTTCAAAATTCTACAAACAGATTAAAATGAGTAACTGCAATAAAACGCATACTATTCCATAGCTCAATTTGACTCTGACATCAATGTGTTCAGTACATTGTTGAAAATGACTCAATTTACTATTTCTATGACCAATTATTTCATGAAAATTATTGAGCAGCATTGTAAAATCGAAGGTGAATCAAGAATTATGCGTATTACACCTGGTAGACTCAAATCCTATCTCGTAAGTAGAGTCTATATTTCAGAGGCAATCCAATTCCCTCTGGGAAACTTCATAACGTCCATCAGAGTGTACTTCGAGGTGTCTTTAGATAAGAACGGAATAATGTTGGGACCAAGTTTCCCTGCGAAATAGTACCCCTATCCTTAAACCTTTCCGGGTCTGAGGAGGAAAGTTGCACAGAACAGATTTAAAGTACGATATCAAAAACCAGGGGTATAATTAGAAAAGTTGTCCCAGTTTTGAGACGATTCACTGAAATGTATGGACCGTAAATGACAAACAAAAGTCAAAAGTCCATTAAATGCAGCGAGACGAATTCCCCTTGATTACCGTGATGGGCTATTTTTAACAATTAGACAGGATTAATTTCAGATAGCCAAGACGCCATCAATTCTATCCTTCGATCTGGAGAGGTATTCTCTCACCGGAGAACCTAAATGGTACCTGAAAATAGGTACAACCCCCTGAATGTACCGTACGTTGTTCCGCAGCCCTTAGAGTACGAGGTCGGAAAGCGATAAACGGCAAGTGATACGTCATGTGGGAACCGTTTTTAATTAAAAAAAGGTGCCATTTCCGAACTATTTTTTTCAGGTGCTGTCATTTTGGGAAGGTACTAGGGCAAAATAGTGTAATGAATGCATAATAAAAGTTATTTTGTCATTTTTATGCTTGTAATTTAATCTTATAAAACACTAGATTATTCTCCATTATATAGGGTTAAGCTCCTATCGTAAATGCACCTAGCCACGAGATTTATAAACTAAAAGCCAAACTTAGTGCGAGTTTACACAGCCACACCAAGTGCAGCCGTAATTGTATGGATATCACCTTTTCGGGTACTAACTGTTACATAAATTTATACCATCTTTTCCCATGCTATGGATGGCGTGAACAAACGTGAAACGGCAAGCGCTGAAGCAAATTGCTTCCGTATTAAGGATAGCGCAAAATATTACTAATTATATACATATATTGAGATTGGAGCCAGTTCTGGAAGCTGACACATAAATAAAAAACATGAATTAAGAAAATAAGAAGACTAATGTCATATTTAGGGAGACGCCTGTAAGTTTATAAACACACGAAAGTTCCCTTTCTTTCAAGTGCTAAGCAGCCCTGTAAAATCCAAAACCCACAAGCACTCAACAGCGACGCGAAAAACGACGCTGAATGACAGATAATAAATGTTAAAAATTACTTAATTTTCGACCATCACATGCAAACAAATCAAAACTTCTGAGTGGCGGAGGAGTAGTAAAATGTGAGAGGGAGAGAGAGATTCCATATCGTGCGTGATGAAAACTCTCGACCACTTACTTCCACGGACACTCGAAAAATGCGGAAACGAATGGCATTGGAAAAGGCTTCCGACTCTCCCAACTTTTCAGCCCACTCCTCGGTTGATTCCATTCCTTCTCCCTTTTTTTTTTAATGCGTCCTCTTTTTCCTGCGCGCCACTCTGCCCAGATTTAATTTGCGATAAACTCTTTGTTTTGGAAGCATTCAACGCGAGGCCAAAATCTCGGGGCGCGAAACGCCACGGAGACAGCCTCGACGCCCTGCCACTTCCACTTCCACCCTCCTCTTGACGAGACGCACAAAGGCGAGCGGGACAGCAGCCGGCGAGCAGGCCAACCAACGCACGCGAGCAGAAGAGTGGGGAGCGCGTGCATATCGGAGTGCGGGCGAAATTCCGGGCGTCGCTTGCATTCGCTCGAACGTTTGGTTAACACGAATGGCCGGAATGCTCGAATGGTTGTGCTCCTCTCGTTCGCTTCTGAAGTGGCATGTGCTTCTGGGATCCCTTCATTTACAATTCATGCGTATACGGCTGAAAAAACGTCGAGTTTCTCCAACAAACGCCGTTGAGGGAAAAATGATATCATTTATTTGAAACATGGCTCTTATTATTTGCACACTTTTGAAAGTAATGTAAAATTGCTTAGCAATGGACCTCCATACAAGGGTTCATCACTTGAATGTATAGTTCTTGCGTTTCCTGAATGTCTTCAATGATGGTACATATATAAAACAGTATGTATTTTAAGATAATCAAAGGAACAGGCAAAGGACAAGCAAAATTTATTCAATCTCTCGTTACTTAATATAGCATCAAAATGTTTTGTGTTGTGCTACAAAAGTGCTACAAAAACTTTAAATAGTAAAAATAAAACTAAATAACCTTGAACATCATGACTATTTACATTCCCTACAGTAAGCCGGGATGCGTCTCCAAACAGTATCTTTCGAGTATGACAAATATGGGAGTACTTACATCTAAATAGATCACAATATCTTGGAAATAAAGTTTGGCATTATGAGTAGTAAAATGAAGAAAACTGTGACATGGAGGCAGTCTCAATCTTCTGATGAAAATACATTGAGCCTACTGAGTTATTTTTAGAGGATTCGTTGGGACCATTAATGATAAAAATAAACAAATATCACGCTTAATGAAGAGTATACGGTATAACTCATAATAATGTGGTATAAGTACAAAGTTAATTAACTAATTAGTACACATGAATTGGCCTCATAATTTGACGATAACGAGAAATAGGACCGTTGCTGTGCGTATAAGCAGTTATAAATCGAAATTTAATGATAAAATATATATTATTATTTTACAATCAAGTTCAATGAGAAATATTTCTGTCTCAGAAATATTTCTGTTTATCTTCAACCGTTCTCGATGCGCAATTTGAGAACCACATCTCTAGTATACGTGTCCATAATTCACAGGTTACTGGCGATTGAGGTTGGCGGAGGGAGTTGAGGTGGACAAAGCGCTCTTGAACTGAAAGGTAGCGGAAGGTGCCACAGGCGAGAAGACTCGAACGAGGTCATCTAATTGACGCCAAAGCTTATTTACGCTTCATATTTTTACCGACATGACTAAAAAGAGAGAACTCTTAGTATTTTCTAAACTTAAAACTTTAATTCCCGACCCAGGTTTCGACTGCCTTGCAATCATTTTCAAGGCAGTCGAAACCTGGGTCGGGAATTAAAGTTTTAAGTTTGGAAAATACTAAGAGTTCTCTCTTTTTAGTCATGTCGGTAGAGTCATTCCACAAAGTTACGCCTTCAACAATTAACTTTCTACATATTTTTGTTTTTCGTGGCTTTTTTAATAGAAGCGTCACGCGCCCTCAAATTATTCGGGGAAATTTTAAGGCCTAATACAACATCGTGTGCGGAGCTTACGTGGGCAAGACTGATAAACAAGACATTGCAAAATACACCTCATTGTCCGACAAAAAACGCGACCGTGGGAGAAAACATTACATGGTATGTTTTTGGCAGAAAACGATTAAATTAAGTATCAAACTCCAAGCAGAGTAGTGCAAAGACATTAAATATGTGAAGAATAATATCCTAATGCAAGTTGACGAATATGAAAAAAATACTCCAACTTTGGATACTCGATGCAACTTGAACACTTGACGCTCCAGATTTAAAAAAACAAGCAAAGTATGACAGGGATAGTAAGAGCTCAAATAGGTAAGTGCAGCATCTAATAGACCCGTTTGATAAACAAAAGAGGTAACAGCGTCGATGCTGAAAGCTAAAATAAGTAGTTTTCAGCATGGGGATAGCCAACGGGAGGTAGGTTGGCAGCTGCCCTCCCCTGAGTGCCCCCCCCCCCACACCCCCATTTCATTCCAAATCCGTTATACGGAGCCACACAGGATGATCTTCTACCCTCCCCCCTTAACATAAATCTTAAGTTAAGGATTTGTGCCCTCCCCCCTTCCCTCCTGAACATCAATCATGGCTACGCCCACGGTTGTCAGCCAAATGTCATTGAACGAACTATTTTAAATATTACCTATATGAATAATGTTCATGAATTTCATATATGAACAGGTAAAAAAGCAAAACATCAAGGTAAATCGTCATTAGTGTACGTTTCGTTACGATTTTCGTCGTCTATCTTGTCATGCAATAATTCTCCTGGCTGCAAGCCACTGTTAACCACAGAGAGACAGCAATTGCCTATGCTGCATTTTTGTCTCCGTATATTTTACCATAACTGACACAGCATGGCGCCTCAAAGTTCTAACTCGACAGACACTTCCCATGCTCCACAATTGCCTATCCATTAAGTCCATGGGTTAGCAACACCGTGTGGGAAATCAACATATGATCCCATGAACGCATCTTGATGTTCAGCTCATTTTGCTTGAGAGTGGATGGAGATGGTAGAGCTTACAACGAAGTGCTCTCGCTAATTCTCTTCTGGATTAGCCCAAAAATTGGTCATAAACACTATTTCTTTTAAAACGCAAGCATTTCTTCATTTCACGAACGGTTTACCCTGTCTCACTATTCCCGATGTCAAGTTCATGCCTGTCTAAGTCATTTTGTTTATGTAAACTCATGTTTTTTTGGCATAAAATCTTCACCAATAAGGGTTTAAACGTATTTTCTTCATCTTTTTTATTATTTCAGCCAGATTCATGCATTTCGCCAAAATATTCAATAGGTATAGTTATAACCATTTTACAGGTGGCCGAATAGAATATACCTTCGTCAGCTAATCTCCAAATACAATGGGAAGAACACCATAGCTATGAACATATTTGTCATTCAATAAAGTATAACGGATTTCAGAGCTAAGCTGTTGAGAAATACTCCATTAAATTTCTTATACGCGTCTTTTACATGCCAAAAATAGATGCTAATGCGAACAAGTATTCCATTTTTTTTACCGAATTGGTCTAAATTTATCTCCAGTTATGATACTGAGATATTTAAAGGCATTCCAGCGAGTCCCTATTTCTCTAAAGGTCTCGAACTAGCTCCTTAGGTGTGGTGCGTAAGAATTCATCAGAGAAGCCCACAGAAGCAGAGATCATCGCTTAAAAATGAGAGTAATTAACAACACGAGAGAAGACGAAGGAATTAGCGGAAGATGGGACACACGAGAAAGAGAACCACGAGGAAGAGGAGCAAGCGTGAGTGATATAAGACCACGGAAGGACTGATAGGAGAAAGACAAATAATGACGTCAGTGAAGGAAACAAGTGAGGTGAGTATAGATGGAATCAGGTGAGCCTGGATGAATATTAGCGAGGACGAAATGTGTAGACGGGTGGCAGCGAGTGGTACTCAGTTTACCCCGAAGGCTACCAGACCGAAAAGACAGTTATACCGCTACCAACCTCGAAAACGAATCTAAGTAACCTAAATGCGTAGGTAGCCTACAATAATTCACGGAGAATAGCGTCATCAACTTGTGTGCCAAGCCATACTCATTAATCCTTCCACTCTCGTCTCACCGCTATGTTAATAAAACTCCAACCATTTTACTTGAAGTTCCGTATTTCCCAGTGTTATCAACCGTTACCAAGTACCTCAAGATTTGGATACGAATATCGTAATTCTCGCTGAGCATAGCGCCCATAGAGATGCAAATGTAAATCAATGAGTGAAATGGACAAGAATTCCGTCGTTATTCACAGTACCCATATTCATCTCAATTTTTTAAAAAGTACGAATTCTCATTAACGGAGACCATGAAAATGGATTTCGCCGATAAGAGGCGTCCTAAAATGCTATGGAAAGAATACTGAATGGAGGAATACCTACAATTCCGCTCCATAGAAATACTAACTGTCCAATTAAGGATAATTAAAGTTGAAAGATTTATGCAGTGATAATGCTGACGATATGGCTAGAATAGACAAGGTCTAGCACCTTAGTTCAATCATTTTGGGGATAGGGTTATATGATGAGCCGTTGATAGTATCATATAATTTTTGTAGAAAACATCTGCTCTGCACTTACCTTATTTGCACTTATTGAAGAAATGAATGGTACATAATGCATTGAGTTTTTATGAGGGAAAACGAACATGAAATCTTATACTTAGTCTCTTCCGTTCTGTAATGGGCGAATTTCATCTCTCAAAGAAGCTGGTTTATTACGTATTAGCAGAACAATACGCCTCGGGAAGAGAAGGCCAGAGGGTAATAGTGGAGAGAAGGGGTGGAGAGGAAGGCGAAGGTTGCAAGTGAAACTTCATTTACCCTTGAAAGTTTGACGATCCAGGTGGTCAAGTATCGCAGACGCATTGTACACTGGGTAGTTAAAAGTAAATAAAATACACCCGTCTATAATATCCTTACCCATTGCTACCGACTTTCACGAAACAGATCTTCTCCGTTCCAAAATCATCAGCTGCACATCAGTGACGAGATTTTGCGAATCCAGTACCAGCCAACACATCCGATCACTTTTAGAATCTCATTCAAGCCAATAAGTTTTTTTTAGAATTTTGGTTTGTATAAAAATGTTACCGATAAGAAACAATTACAACTCTTTTTAAGTTTCCAGAAAAACAGCCTCCACAAAGAAACTCACTATTTCCAGCTCCGGTCTCAGTTCTTTTGTAATTAATAGACTAGTCTAGTCGTAGAAAAAATGCACTCGGGATAAAGGGTTGATGGATAACAGGATTGAGTAGCTGCATGCTCATTGTTCTTACCAAGGAGAATCTTCCAATTTCTTTTAAGTTCGGTAACGTGCTTGAAGAATTATTAAAGTCACTTCAGCATGCGGTTTGGGAAAGATATCTGACATTGCGTCTGAAGAATAGTGGGAACGTTTTTTCTAAGAGAAATTCAAGGCATAAGCTAAGGCAAAGAGAGAGAAAGAGTGAGAATTTAAATATTTCATCTTTTCCTAAACAGAACACCCATGCCTGGCTGAGAGGTGAAAGGACACTTAATGACATGCATGGAGGACAACCTAATTCCTTAAATAAGCTAAAAACGACGCCGTACAAATGCCACGAGCCACATTCCCGTGAATTCCACTGGTGGCCTCCCTACAAGAGGATACGTACCGCACCTCGCCACCCTCGCAAAGGCAACAGTAAAAGATAAATAGGAAAAACGAGTCAAAGGGGTTGAGTGTGAGAGGGCTATAAAGGGAGAAATCTATGAAGGAGAGAATGTGTGAGCGCAGAGGACAGAGAATGAATCCGAATGAGGGTGGAGGGTGAATGAGAATAGTTAAGGGAGGGCAAGAGGGTCGCGTTAAGGGAAGCATAGGGGGACGGAAGGAAGTTGGGGAGAGGGAAGGGAGAGAGAAAGAAAGGTGGTAGAGGGAGTGAGAGGACTGTGTGTATGGAAGGATCTTTCCCTTAGCCCCACCAGTCCTTTGTTTCGCCTCATTGCCAGCCGCCTCTTTGAAGACTTCACTTCATGAGTCGCCATGAGAACGCGTGCCTAAGGTTTGTCAACGGGTGCGTTTGTTCCCAATGTCACGCCGCCACGAGTTTCAACCGAACTTGTAGAGGTTACGAAGGGGGGTGGAGGGGTACTTTCGCTACATTTGGGCAGCCTTGCCCCCTCCCCTTCCACTGACTCAAACTCAAGGTTTCTCTTTATCTTGAGAGATAGCGGCAGGGGCAAAGGAAGTAAATTCCGCGCGGCGACTTCCATTTTACGGAGTCAAATTTCCATCGGGAGGATAAAATCAAGGGTATTTAGTACATTACTCAGATTTTTAGAAGGAGATAGCTCAGAATGTTCTCGATGCCGTGTAGAATGCTACCGTTATCCTTTAAAATATTAATAGTCATGGATGATGATAATGACATCTACATTATTCCTCATTTTTAATAAGAGACCACAGAAATTACAGGGACTCCTGGATAACTTCTGTGAAGGAACAGGGAGAATGGATTTGAGAGTAAATATTTTAAGCCCTAATCAGATGTCTTTCATAGTGAGAGTTGGAACAATGATTGATAATTATGGTAAATGATAGCAAGAGGACGATTTTATATATTTTTCCCGAATGTTTGCAAAAGATGCGAGTATGGATGAAGAGGTTATAAGCGCGCTAATACCAGAAGTCGTGGGTGTTATGTGACATATATCTACTAATGACTGTTTGTCAAAGTAAGTCAAACTTGAACAACGCAAAATTGTTTACCCGACGTCATTATATGCCAGAAAAACCTGATTATGTTAGGGTGTACATAAGAGTATATTAAAACAAGCCAACACTTATAAAAATATATTTCAAAGTAAAGTATACGGGTAGTGAAAAACTACTTTAAATTTCTAGGGCAAGCAAAACATGCAAACCCGTGAAAAAAGAGACAAAAAACACTGACGTCTGCACACAACATTATTCTGAATTGAAATCACGACACGTAAGTGCTTTTTGGGCCCTGGATTGCGCTAAAATAATTGAGGAGAGAAGGAAAAGAATGAACACGTCACCACAACAAAAACCCTCTCGTTTTTCCATTTCCTTAAGAATTTCCTGAGCTCCTTCAACCATTCCCTCCCATCCACAAGATGTATTCCTATCTATGAGTTCATCATAAGCGGGAAAAAATATTTTTTTATGAATATATTTGAACCCGACATAACCCTGTTCTCCTTTAGAATGCACGGCAAAAGAATAATTCTTTCGACCCTCCCTTATAATATTAATAATAATAATAAAAATAAACTTATCTACTGCCTTCATTGAATGGCTCCCCAGCCATTGTATTTACGCCCGAACGGTGGATGAGAGCGACTTGAACCCACGGCAGAACGGAGATGGGTAAGAAAGCCGGGAGTGGGGTGGGGGAGATAAAGGGAAGAAGGGTGGAAAAGAAGAGGCCTGATGAGAGACTGAAGTAGGTGGTATGGGGCGAGCGAGACACCCCGAGGGGGCGAAGAATCTTTTTGTGTGGGCAACGGCGCTAACAAGGCTGGCTTAGATGAACACACAGGGCTCGCAGACCCCTCCTCCTTAACCCTTAAACCCCCTCGCCCCGCCGCTCTCCCCTCCCCATTATCACGAGAATCAAGTTGGCTACGGCCACAGTGAAGTTGGATATTCCAGCATCCGAATGAGGGGTTTTTGAGGGCTGAATGAATGCTCGCGTTGTCTTGGCACAAGAGGACTGGGAGCGTGAAAGGTGGGAGGGGGGTCTGCGCGAGGGTTCTAAGAGTGAAATGGGGAGACGATGCATGCGAATGAAGGTAGGAAAGGGGAAGAGGGGGTTGCTAACGAGTAACAGCGACGGAGAAGAAGAGGCGATAGAGTGGAAGATGGAGAGATGAGTCCCAGACGAAGGGGCTGACGACGCTGATGATGACAAAAGGGAGAGGTGGGAGCGAGGCATCGGGTTTCTTAATTATTAACAAAACTTGTGACATTTAGAATGGGAGGAGTCTGTGGTACTAAAAGCTCGTGCCGGAGGGCGTGCGTTTGGTATCGATGATTTGTTTTTACTTATCACTCCCACATCTCGCTATTCCTCACGAATTCCTCAATTCTTAGTGATGCACGAGAGGGTGGCGTTGACAACAGACCTGATCCAAGGGCTGAAGAGCTGACCTTCAGGACGAAGACTGACCCTCCGTGGTGAAGGGTTCCGATGGAATGGGAACAACATAAGTTTCCTCGCAAAGACGGAGCATGAACCGGATTCTTATCCAAAAATAGATGTATTATGCACTTTTCTTGATCCTACAATTTCATTCAAGCTATACAACGATATCTAACCCAATAAGCACTTGAATTTTCGTGAAAACAACCATTGCTCAAGTATTCTCCACATAGGAAAAGGTCTTGTACTGCAGTAAATTGGCTGGACGCGGCGAAAAGTTTTCTAACATTCATTTAACACCATCATTTTAGATACGTCAAATCTTGAAACAGTAAACAAAACAATTTAATTTATGAACAATTATTCATCAAAATATTTTATTGTGAAAATTGTTCACTCAGATTTTTAGTCCTCATCTACTTTCAAAATGAAAATCTACCCCTGATAAAGCATTATCCTTCTATCCAGGCGTGAATATTATTTTAAGTCCATATCTACAAGCATCTCATGCTAGAGGAAACGTAGTGAGCTATGAACGGTGCCATTCTTTCTAGAGAGCAAGCGACATATTCTACTTCAAATACGATATCCGTGGACAACGCACCTTTGCTCTCATTAGAAAGCTGAGCTTCGCCTCGCTTTGAAAACATACTCCCCGTTCTTAGCTTTGTTCCAAGACTTGAGAAAGTACTTTCATACCCCCATGTATGAAAGAAAAACCAAGGCACAGAAAGAAAAACATACATCTTCAATTGAAGTATATTGTCGAATCCTACACACGGGTGCATTTTTTGCTCCGGTCCTGCAATTAATATGAAAAGCACTGAGACATCTATATTCGATTACTAGGTTCGTGGAATCAGCTGACACCTCTTTTTCAGCGACATACCATGGTCATATAAAGCAAAACTTCCGAAAAACTGCCGATGGCATCTCCAAAAGTTAGAATTAACGGAATTAACGTTTTCTCAATTCCGGTTTTTCCAAATTAACGATACTCTTCCCTGAATTCGGGAAATGGAATTGCATCACAATACGCAGAGAGAGCTCGTCAATAAATTTCACGAGTTCAGCAACATGCAAAACACGAGTAAGCTTATTTAAACTAGTTTGTGTTTCCTGGGTCATCCAGATAACTGCAAGCATACATTATACTTTTGTTCCAAATCCTATTCACCCCAGGGATCCCAAAAGAAATATTTCTTCTTATAATAACCAAAGAACGTATTTCTGAAATATATAATGAGGGGAAAATTTGGTTTATTTCATAATTAAATTCGCCAAAAACAATTACCTGAACAATAGTGAAAAATTACTGTTTTCTGAGATTTATCTTATTCGACTGATTAGCACAAATCGTCATAATAAAAAAGATGAACTCCACTTCTGATGCATATGATTTCTTTTCAGGAATATGTACAGAGAGCCTCATGCCATGTTAGCCTGATAAAACGGCCGCGCAGAATGTGCTGTTGTTGGCTGAATTTGATTCATTTGTCCTCACGATCAACAAAATTTGCCACCCTAGCTTCTGCCAAAAGCCATGAAATATTGTACGCCTTTTCATCAATCATCGCCAACCAGGTGATTCTCCTAAGAATGCGAGATACCTTTATTATCTACACTTCAACCAGTGGAGGTAAATATATGGTATATAAAATTCGAACTCCTGTTCCTACCTATTATCTTATCATTTGGTGCATTGTGCCAAGGATGTTTTGTCATTGAAAATGAATCTCACAGCTTGTCTTGAAATCATTTAACGGCAACAGTGCACCAAAAGTTCTAATATGATCTTTTAAACTGCCCGACCGTTAATATTTATGGCATGGCATTTCCAGTTCCACTTTCACATATAATTTATTTGGGATATTTCTTCCTCATCTTTTTACGGTAGTTCTCATTTTAGTAAACAAATTCGGTTCAAGGCCCTTCTTACCATCGTTCGCTCGACGAACTACTTACTGGACCAACGCTTATAATATTATCTGGTTTTCCCTCTTATTCCTTAAATGACTGTAAAATTCACGGACGACGCTGTAGGTTTATGAAACCTGATAATCTCAGCCCGCGGCTGTGGAGTTCACCATCGAGGATCCTATCCGTTCGGCTTTCCGCATCAACAGTGACAGCATCCTTTCTATTCCCCGTATCGATTTCCCATCGTTCTTTGCTCAATATAACTCCCTCACAATGTGTAATAATGGTGTCGAAGAAAGCTTCCAGGGAGATAATATCGTGGGTCGCGAGGTTTTCATTCAAGTGGGATATCATTCAGGGACGTTCTATTCGAATTTCGACTTTCTTGTTGTCCCCGGTGGCGGCGGGGTAAAGTCCTTGCCTGCTAACCCAAGGGTCGCGGGTTCGAATCCCGCCTTGGTAGAATATTATCTGCCCAGGACATGGGTGTCTGTGTCTCGTCCTTTGTTACTGTTGTTCATCTGATGTAAAATGGCCTAATGTGCTGTATTCGGGGCAGTGAAAATAAATAAATAAATAAATAAAAATAACCGAAGAATAAGAGTTTTATAGCGATGTTTATTTGAATACACGATTAATATCCGATGGAATCTTAGTAAAATTATCTTTTGGGATCCGAATGGATGTATTGAAAAAACTCACAAGAACCTCCCGAATGACGAGGATTAAGGAAATCGATAAAGTAATCGATAAAGACAGGAACCTACGTGATACCTACAGAAAAACGAGATGCATCTCAGAGTAAAATTTTGAATAGTTCAGTAATAAATTCCTTGTCTCCTTATGCAAATTATAAAAGGGTTTTGCGACAAAAGCAAAATAGTATAATAAAGTCAACAAGAGGTTGTGTGGAATTCTTTGTGCGTATGGAATATAACAATCTGGTAAAGATTGAATAAATAGAAAAACAAGTTAGGAATAACTAGTGGTTAAAAAAGGCTTATGATAACCTTAAATAATACACGTTTTCTAAAAGTTTAAAATTCTCATCAACTGATGGATTTTGAGGAAAATTCATCAGTATTTTCACAATTTGTAATGACAAGTCCTCCCAGAAGCGTAAAGCGTATTCCCACTCTGTACATAATATAATCCTATACAAAATGAGTTGACCAAAACATATCAGAGAAAATGGCAATAATTCGAAAACGATAAAAATAGTGCCAATGATAATAATGGCAAAAATATTTTTTTACAGCACGCAGTCAGTTACAGGGTATCCTCAAAAGTCGGTTATATTGGCCCAACTAAACTGAAAAATCTTCATATGATTCTCGCATAAGGCATATGGAACAAGTAAATGCAGTGCAAGGACATAAAGACAACCAGTTGTATCTATGATGCGTGCTAATGTAATAAATATGCAGCAGAAATGTATTAAGAAAGTGTTTGTAGATAAATGAACGGAGTTAGATCCAATTTATTGGTTTATGCTGGTTCTTAGCTAACATCACATATCAGCTACCATAAAACTCGTCAATCAACAGGTAATAGAACTTCAATATGTTTGATTACTTTGTAACTAATGCTATTTCAAAATATAACACTGACACACTAGCTTGGACAATTAAGACAAAAGACTAATTACAAAAACTTAACCACAATTTAATTTAAACACTATAAACAAGCCTATACATTAGGCAACCAAAATCTCTCCACAAAAATGTTTCAATCTTGACGTAAACTGTACGCGTGTGTTGCATTGCAGAGAGTTTATGATCAGGAATCTACACGGTCGACTCGGCAGAAAAGACAACGAGAAATAATAGTAAAAGTAAATGTAAAATGTTACGTTCCTGTTTAATTCCTATATTATATCAGATTAAAATATTGGACATTTATAAACAGAAAGCAAAAGAGGAATTTTTATTTGTACTTCACAGAAAGAATATGTGAAATAATAATTTCACTATTTCGTGAACAAATATATTTAATGAAATTCTCAAGCAACTCATAACTCTCACATATATCACTAGTTTGTTTCGAAGCAACGCAATATTTTCAAAATGAAAGAGGCTGAGCAAAAAAAGTTACCCGAGCACGTCTCAATGGTAGCTACCATCGATAACATTGATTGATCTGCATGATGTAGCTGTCCCTCAAAGCCTAAATTTAAAGTGCATAAAAAACTATTACTTCGAGATGATAGACTAAGTTTGCAATAGACGATTCGACTGGTTATTAGTTATATAACACGAAATATATAATTTTAAGGCTCCGTGTTCTCCATCTATTGGGTATTAAACTCACCCAAGTCATTAGCATCAAGGTTTTGTACAACCGCATCTTTTAAAACTAGGCTTACCCCCGTTACCGAACGTTTTCACAGTCACACTGAATTATCCCATTATAACTTCTCCAAAAATCAATTCGAAGAAAAGGAAAGGGATAATCCCGTCGCCTAATTTTGGTTGAGCCAGTGGTATCATTTTCTTAAGTGATTCCGAGGCTGGAAGAACTCCATCATTGACCGACCGACTAGAGACGAAAGCAAAACTTCGAAAATAAAACCGCAGCACCATTATGGAAAATAAAGAAGGTAGGAACGTGGCGCAGTAAATTCCTTACCGCCTTGAAAATATTTTGTGCTTCCGGGGGAGAGTAAAACAAACGGCAGTGTTCCTTTTTTCATTGTACCGCTTTCGCTCGAGCAAAGCGCTACATGGAGCCCAGAGGGGCTCTTATCGCGCATCGCCACGCATTCGAAAAAAAGCGAATTTGGAAGGGGAAAAAAAATAGTCCCTGACTCAACTTCGGGAGTAAATACGGGCAATAAATAAATCCGTCACCTCACATAAAATAAATGAAGGTTTTTGAGCGTGATCGACGGAATGCCGTGAACGAGAAAAAAGAATGATAGTGAGAATAGTTGCTCTCATTAGGAAGTAGTTCATTGAATCATAGCTCTCTGAGTTCATTCCCATTATCAATGGCTCGAACGGGTCAATAGACTAACGCACGGGTGTCGTGGTGAGCTGCCAACTGGTTAGGATACGCTCAGTTTTCCATATATTCTGAGAATTTATGAGCTAATAGCCCAGCTGCTTTGCGGCTAACGGATAGGAATAACAAAAAATGTCTTATGACTCTTGTTTTCTTCATCTCATGCAATTACTGGATGCTATATGCGATTATTGCAGTGCAGAAAATGTTAAAGGAAATATTTTCTATTTTTTCTACTAAATAAAATAAAATAAAATGGCGTTTCCGTTATATCTTGGACTCGAGCAAAATTTGTAAAGGATACCAGAATTGACCATTCCTTTAATCAGTGCCTATTGTGGTCATGAAGTATCTAATAAAGCTATTTAAGAAACTATATTAACACACAAGCAAACACAGCCAATAAACTCGGATCGCAGGCCGTATCATTAAGCGGCAAAAAACATAGCTTATATTTTTGCCGTTATTTAACATATCTTTCCAATTTACCTCACAAAAATAATTTTTTCTCCCATTAAGGTTTATGTATCCCAAACCATGATATCTTCTCTTTAAGCTCATACGTATTGCCAGCCCCTCTCCCCCCCTCCCTCGTCCCACATTGCTCTCCATTTTTGTTAAACCTCGTCCACTCCTATAAACTCACACTCCACACTATCTCGAAATCCATTTCCATTTGCCTCATACAAATCTCCCCCCGGACCAGCTAAATAATCCTACTTTTCTTCCCACACTCAGTCATTCGCTCAAAATATAAACGAGAATACGAAGCGTGTTTGAATTTGTTATGGCATAAGTCCGGACATAAGTCCGTGATGAAATATTTTTGATAAATCATACAAGTTCGATGAATCCTTAACTATGTAAATAAATTAATAAAACGACTTGAAAATTTGAACCCTGGCTATAACATCAAAAGCACCAGCGTTGATAACTTCACAAAAATTAATGTACGAGACTATGTAGCCGATCATAATTTGACCAAAAAAATTAATTAAAATTAGTGAAAGTTTATGTATTAATGAAAAACTATCAAAGAGATTACCATCCAGAACGAGTTAAAGGAGAGAAACGCAAGGTTAACTTGTCAAAATTGAATTTAAAAGAGGCATCACGAGAAGTGCATTTCGCAATATAATAGAAGATTACTGTTAACCGTGTTCTGCCTAAGGTAATGGTTAGTACACATGACTCCCAGATGCAAATGGCTCATTTGCGACGGCTGCAGTAAAAAGATCCTGTCGAGCACAGTAGAGAAGTTATAAAGATCCGTGAGTGCAGCAAAACTCTAACGAGTTGAGCATTTTATTTTTCAAATAGGCAGTTAGCTTGGTATTTAGGTTCTGACCAAAGTGAGGTGATCGATGGTTGTCGGAATGATGTTTGAATATGATGCATGCATGGTAAGCGTTGAAATGACAAATAGCAGCAAGCAATAAATGGAATTCCTTAAAGCAACGAAATCCGGGAAGAAGCAAGCTATTCGTAAGCGCAACAGAACACCAATTCATCGAAGGACGACCTTCTCTAGCCTTCCAAGCTGGTCTAGAAGTAATAAAAGCCCTCATATCGGCTCAACTTAAATTCGTTCAATGAATCCTTTTGTTCAATCTATAATTGTAAGAATATCCTTGGAGTAATGGCTGCTTTTAAACGACTTCATATGAGATCAAAACAATTGCGTGAACATCAAAACATCATTTTATTACAAAACTTGATAAAAAATGGCCTTTAAACGCAATTTAAGATATATAAATAGGAATTCCCCGTAGAAAAAGGTGACGTTAACGCCTATTATTCATCGATAATACCTGAGAGAGAAAACCGAACATTCAACCTACTAAGAACGTAAAATATTTATACGCACTTTGCTATCAATTATACTCTAATGGATTCAGATAACTTTAATAGCTTTACTTCTCCGCAAAATCACCTAAGAAAGTTTAAGCACTTAATGAGCCTTGGAACGAGTCTTTGAAATGTCACTTCGCGGATATCTCCCGCCTGCGCCACAGCCACTCCACTTGTCTTGTGATCCTCAATCGGCGGAACTCGTCGTGCACACAGTTTCTGAAAGCTCAATCTTTCTGCTATCGTTTCAAGAGCATCTGTACGCGTGTGTTGCATTGCAGAGAGTTTATGATCAGGAATCTACACGGTCGAATCGGCAGAAAAGACAACGAGGAATAATAGTAAAAGTAAATGTAAAATGTTACGTTCCTGTTTAATTCCTATATTATATCAGGTTAAAATACTGGACATTTATAAACAGAAAGCAAAGACTCTTCTAAGCATTGTTCATGGAGTCCATCAATGGATAAATGCATTTCTTCTCGAATCTTTTCTCCAATTATAAGAATTTTTTCATCGATGACAGAGGGTCTCCACTCCTTTCATTTTGCACACCACACCTGCCTGACTGAGATTCACGTCCCTTTAAAACGTTTTTCCTGTTTATTACACCTTCTAAGCAGTTAGAGACGATATTCGATGTAAGTGGTTTTTCAAGGAAACACTCAAATATTTACAACAGGCTGAAATACTTTTGGAAAATTAATTATATGCTCATATAAAGATTTGAGAATTTTTAAAACAATGCCTTGGCCTTGGCTCTTTGCAGTTTTGAGTCACAACGTTAAAAGTGAAAGAGAATACTCGAACTCGTGATATCTTCAATACAAAATATAGAGTCGTATGTTAAATTAAACTATTTCTACGATGGAAGTATATGGTCATAAATGGAAAGATTTCGTGAGAAATGTATTGAGAAAGCACACTGGATCGTAAAGTATTTTGAGCAATAAATATGGAAAATACGCATATTAATGTATCCAACAATCCTCGACGGCACGGTGCTCAATCTTCCTATTGCTTTAAGCATTTCCCTCCCACCTTGTTTCACATCAATCCACTGCATTTACCTTCATATTTTGCCCTCTTTCTCCTCATCGTCTGCCCTCAAAGGAACCAATATGCGGGTATGTTTTAGAGAAATTATGCAAGTAACTAGCTATTATATACAGCTAAATAACTAGGGATATTAGACGACGGGAAGGAAGGTGGAAGATATGAATCTACAGGAAAGTTTACTGAAGGAGACGACAGTTTATAGAAGGCGTGACCGTGCGGAAGGAGAGGATCAAGAGCAGGGATTGCCAAATAGCTTACCAATATTCAACTGAGAAACCAAGAATAAAGTACTCGAACTTGCTAAAGAAGCAAACCCCATCCACGGAAAAAGCAATTGGATAACGAGTAAGAATAAAAATAATTTTTTCTCCTTAAAGATTTCTTGGACATTCTTAAACCCAAACCCTTCGAATTCATGACTGATGTAGTCGAAACAGAAAAACGAAAAATAATAGTCAAGTATAAGCACACGCATAGATGACGACTCAAGGGCAGAGGTGCACAAGGAATCTAAGATATCTGAGCCGCAATAGTATACATTTTAAGGCCCAAAAGTTTTGTGTCCAATGCCTATGATTCGGACGACCCAAAGGCTAACCTGACCCTGCCTTCTCAATCCTTGAGGCACTCAGAAAAGTTCGACTTTATTCCACGAGAGCGCGATCATCGGCATGCACCACAAACGAATGAGGGCGAGTCAGCTATGTGTACAATCATATATACAGACGGCTGGTGTTTCCGCATAGAAACCGCGAGATTTTAGAATGCACAAGAATTCTACTCCTGCCAAACTGCCTCTTCCGAATATGTGCATCATCTTAGCCAAAAAGCTCCAAGGACGGCCGCCAACTTCTCCAAGCCCTCATCGCACCCTATCACAACGTGGAGGATGTCCCCATTCCCTCTACCTTGTCCTTGAAGCAAAATCATGACCCTTTCCAGAAATGCCACCACCCTAACCTTTCCTCCTGCCCCAGCTCCTACGCCTCGCAGCCATCATCTGTCACTGCGCTACCTGATAGTCCTGCCGCTACACAATCCTCGCTCGTTTCCTCATCTCCCATTCCCCTTTTACCGACTGGCTCATCGCTCAAAACGTCCGCATCGTGCGGAAGTAAATAAAGACCCTTCAGATTTCCGACTCCGGAGCGTCCAATTCGCCCGTGAGTGTATGGGGAGGCGTGGGAAGAGAGATCTTATTTGCTTAAACGCGAAAGAGCTTTGTGACAAGTGATTGCTTTTTGAAAACGAAAAAAATGTGAGGTGGGGCAAAAAGAGCCAGAAGGGCCTTCGGCAGCTACTATCCCCACTGCAGTATTTTCCCTTTGCTTGAAATGATAATTGAAAACATTTCTGGGCTTTTAATGAACGCAGCCTAGCCTTTGGTATGGAAATACAAAAATTAGCACATAATAAATGAACATAGTTACAAATGAAAAAAGAAAGTGAAAAGATGCTTCCCTTTCATAGGTAGCACTCAAAGATAAAAACAAAGAATTAATGAATTTGCTTTTTTATCCAATGGAACCAATGAATATGAACAATGGATTAACTCTTCCTGAATGTGATCAAATATGGCCGACGGACATGGTTTACCTTTTCATCTTTAGCTTTTATGTTACATTTAATATAACTAAGGTGTGCTTTTAATAGTAACTGTAATTAAATTCCGCAAACTAGATATATCATTATACCTTAGCTTCACATTTTACGTTATATTTGAATCAGATACGTAAAAAGATAAGTACCTAAAGGGATAGGGTCTTTGATGTGCATTTCCACGGAATGTCTGTCTGAATGAAAGTTTCATTTGTGGAAATTCTAATGATAGACCGTAAGTATTTTCTATTTGACAAGCCAGAAGATTTGATTTTACTTGTATCTTACGAATTTCACATAAAAATCAGGTTCCCAAATAATTGACAAAGTGAAAATGAAATGCAAATACGTGCTTTAAAAACCCCGATCTCCCCTAAAGATGATAATCCGAGGCAACTTATAACCGCACTAATAACTGATCTCTAAAGGCGACGTAAATAATGAGGGAATGTCTGCTAAAAATGCAGTTGAGATCCGGTTATGATAGGAATTATTATCCGTAATTTGCATAAAGTCATTCGCACTATTCTCTCATATACTTTTAAGAAGACGTTAAATCTCTGATATGATGAAGAAGGCTCAGGTATCTTAAGACGCAAGCAACTTTTAAGCAATTCTTCATTTGTTTGAGCGTTGTAATATTTATTACTCCTCAGGTAAAAGCTATTCACGTGAGGTAAGATCTGAAAATTTTATCTGAAAAAAATGAGTACGGATTCTCACAGTAATAATTTAATTGCATCATTTGTCAGATAATAGAATGTTATTGTTTCTGGATTCTTGGGAATTTCTCAGAAAGAATAAACATTTGGACATGCAAAATAACTTCTAAAAAGAATCCTTTGTTACATGACCGTTCCGATAGGCACTAGTACCGGCGTTATGACATTTTTTAAGATCGTTAAAACTCACATGAAGAGAATTCTCACCAGCTGTTTTCGGCACTCTGCTTTCATATCATTGACACTTCTTCTTTCTTGGAGGATTAACTTTCATTAGAGGGACGTGCTTTGATAAAAACTCGTTTGAATTTTTAAAACTAAACATTTACGCTATAAATTACAACATCATTAATTAAAGGCATCCTAATTTTTGCTGTTGCTTCCTTTTTCAAACGAGTCAACATTCTCCAACATAAGTATCCTTTGTTTGGATACATAGACGGCATATAAAACATATTTTATTAGGACAATTTTTCATACTCCAGGAACTAGGCAAAAGATTGATTCAAACTTTATTTTCAGAATTTTAAATTTAAATCAGGTAATATAATATTAGACAGAGTGACAAAACTTGGAATAATTTTCTAAACAATCAAGTGTGGTCAACAGTTTAGTAAAATGGAATGGGTACATGTCGCAAAATTGATCAAAATCGGAAGGGTCAAGTGTAATTGCAGTCTTTTTTGACATGAAAACTATAACTACTATCTCATTAACACTCTCAAGTCAAAGTATAGCACCATAAGAATGAATAAAAAATTCCTTTAGAAAGAGAATGTGAATTAGTTATTTATCATCAATACTTATCAAAGAAAATAAAACCTTTACGATTGTAATTTCTTGCGAGGTACCCACATCTTGTGACCGAATCGGAGGACTTCATTTCGTGTCTCTATTCGAGACATGCAGCCAACGTATTACGCTTACACGGCGACCATTTAATGATCTTAAAACACTGAAGTATGATATGATGATGGAACTAAGCGATTTTGAACAGCCAATATGGTCTTTTGCTTCACGTTTACCGAGCATCATCACGAACCGGAGACTTTCTGCCACCCTACGTTACCAATTCAATCCGCCCTGCCACTGCTTCTGCCGCCGCCGCCGCTCCTGCTAACGTTTCCTCGAACTCCAGAAGTGTAATTGGGTTTATGTAGTTTCTGCTGAGGTGGGAGGGGGTGAAGGTGGAGAGTAGAAATTTGGAAATTCCCCACCTCAACTCCCCTCCCCCCCCCCCCCCCCCCACACCGACTCCAAGCGCACACTAAGTATTAGATTTAGGATGTTTGGCGACAAACACGTCTTCTCCGCCCACTGCAATTTCTGTTAACTCCTCCTCCAATCTCCGCACCGCAGAGACGCATCACCTGAAACTCCTCATCTCTCTCCCCTCCTCACCCCTTCCCCTATTCCTCCGCTTCCCTCCGGCCTCACCGCCTCTCTCAATTGCCCTCTCTGCACCCCCCTCCCTCATCCTCCTCTGATTTCCTTCCACGCCCCAATTCCCCACACATTTTCACTCCGTCTCTCTCACTGTTTCACTTCATGCGAGTCTTTCTTCACTAAGTCTTCCTCGGGTGGTAAACGCGAGAGGGAAACCTTCGGTCCCTCGAGACGCTCTCAATCAAGTCCTTTGTCTGACAGTCTACCCCGCTCAGTCTTGATCTTTTCTTTCCCACTCCGCCTTCTTACTTCTATAACTTCATCCTCTCTTTACTCTCAGGTGTAACTGAAGGTTGGATGCGTTGAGGCATCGGTATGTCGCGCCGACGCGACTTCGAAAAATACCGAGGGGTTTTTATTTAAAACAGGCATTTCATTGGCAGGCGATAAGCCTAAACTCCCTCTCAACAATTATTTTAGAATCCACCCCAGTACTGCTCGACGACTACACTTTGACGATTTCATTATTTATTATTTTACTGTTACATTCTCACTCCTAGCGTTTGAAAAGCTAAGTGATAGAGTGTTATAGCATATTCTCTCATAGAAATCAGATCTGAGTTGATCAAAAAGGTGTCAATTACAGTATTTACTCTACCGTATATATGTAATAAAATAATATTTCAATTATGCCTATTTAAATCCCAAATGATGGTATAATGCCATTCATGTACCAGTAAATACGTATAGACATGATGTGAATATCGAAAAATATCTATTATCTGAGTCTGTTCTACTTTCGTTATTATTCAATGGGACCTTAGATCCGCAGTAACGTCATGGTCGCACAGATTATGAGGAAAATGGAACATCAGCCGCATCGCATTATGCAAAGGGGCCAACGATTCTATAACTTTGCAACTTGATCTATTTCTGAGGGAACATTATCTTGAAATATACGATAAAATAATGAGAGATATGCATAAGACGTCTGTAATGTTTCTATATTTCTAAAAATGTTGTCAAATACTGAGGACTGCGGAACAGACCGCGCAGTGTTTCAAATGGAGTCATTCGCCGATGGTCACACAATTTGGTGAAATTATGTGTCCATTATAACAGGTTGAAATTTGTGAAAGTGAAAAACTCATTCGCCTGGGTTTGAATTTCTTACCCACACCACTTGATATCGCGCCAACTGCATTACTGTCAAATATTCATATATTTGCTCCAGAGCTTTCCCATTGCTGCAGGGAAAACTTAGTAATGGCGTCATTTCGTAAAATGAAAGGAATTGCCAATTTTTCTTCATTGTTCTGCAGAAACGCACACTAACTGGAATATCTTAAGATAGAGACTTATGCATCGGTTCCCAATTCAGAATACTGGAGACATGCATTATTGAAGAGGCTGGTGGGAATCGCAGGATCTGAATAAAGCCATAACCACTATGAGAAGAGGTTTTTGGATTTCAGTCAAAAACATACAAACAAAATATGCGTAAATAATAGGGAAATACCCCGGTTACACTACCCCTATCTGATTTAAGAACCTCTCACCGCCATTCATAACCTCATTGCCATATACATCTCATTTGTTCCTCTTGAGGTTAAATTTATTTCTAACACAAATGTAACAACTAAGTTTAACAACACTCACTGGAAATGACTCATTTTTATACTGATTTCCCTTGGCCTCTCCATACATGGAAAGTGGAACTACGTTTCTTTCCACTTATTTTAAAAAATTATTTGAGAGGAAGTCTTGAGTGGGACACTTGCCACGAAATACAAGCACTAATCCTGCAATTTCACCTCATATAATTTAAGCTAATCCTTGACCAATTTTCGATCGCACTACTGATCCCGTGTTATATTTTAAATTATGCATTGGTGTCCATTTCCCTCTTTTATCTCATGACCAGCTTACATTTTTCCTCTCCCTCCATCTTTTCCCTGAAATTTCTCTTCATTTATTTCCCGAAAATCTCACAAAATGTATTTGTATCATACAGTGAATTATAAGCATTTCATGTTAATCGATAGATTATACATAGTCTGCATTGCTTGAGCTTTGGTTCCATTCCAGAAATTTTACTTCCTGATCACCATTCTAATAAGTCAGCAAGCCAGGAATAATTCTGCCCACAGGTTTACAGTTGGTAATTACTTTTAAAATATCCATTTGATTAGTTTTCTCCCATTCTAAATTCTGCATTTGATTTATCATCTATAATACCATAAAATGTCAAAAGATTCACTCCTGGGTAGTTACGAAGGAAACATTTCAGAGAATGATAGCCTGTGGTGGCCTTATTATAGTTTAAAACTTAGAGGGTCAGTGTCCAAATCCCGGGAATGGCGGCATTTGTAGACAAAAATCGAGAAGCATTATTTTGCTAACGCATTCATTCCATTTTAATAAAAGTAATCCATCCGTTGCACTAGACTAGACATCTAATCAGAAGGCAGATAAAAACTTCAACATGAGACTACTGTTAAATTTCACTTTGATTCTTCATCCATGTTTTTCGTGAGAAGAGACGTTATCGCGCGGGTGTTGTAATCCCAGATTCCCCCAAATACATTAAAACCCATTAACCTCACCAATGACGAATTTGCGAATTGAATTGCTCTGTGAGCCTTTCTCCAATAATTCACAGTATTGAATTTGTATGGACATTATCATTCTGAGCAATTTATCCCTGCATTTCAAGGATTTCGACAAGGAGTTAATTAGGCGCGCTGACAGGCCTTTCAATTTGCCTCCAAAGAAGGACCTCAGCATAATCTAGATTCGATGATGGAAGAGCCCAAATGGAAATGTAAGCACTAAATGCCGGCTAATTAATCACAAAATGACCGAGCGCAAGCTCAATGTTGGTGACCGAAAATACGTCTAGCCGAAGATGAAAAAAATGGGGAAGCAATCAACTCCTAGGTGAGAGATCTCATCTCTGGCTCTACTTAATGGAGTTTTCCGTTGTTACTCAGAGAAAATATATGGTTCACAAATTCCACACAAAATTTATTCTTAGACTACTGTCGTAACAGAGTTACAGCTTCTCAAAAGATGAAACTCTTTTACGAAACTAGTTGCTGACATTGAACTTACCCATGCCCATTTCGTGATTTATCAGCCTGCAATGTGCGTTTCCATTTCCATCGCGATACAAAGATAAAATATGATTTACTTTCAGGAAAAACATTTTTCTCACGACCGGTTTCGTAACAGAGTTATATCACCACGGAAAAGAGTTACATCTTCTCGGATGATGCTTTGAGATTTTTTTTGAGGTTGATTGAGGTATTTTCAGATTATTCGTGAGAAAAACGTTTATGTAGAATTTGCAGTGTATTTTTTCTTTGTATCGTTAATCCTAGGTCACTCAAAAATACAAAATTACAACTGTTCAGTCAATGAATACAAAAATATTATAACGAAACAAATGATTAGATTAGGAATAAATAACAAAAACTACGGTAGAAATGACAGACGGCACTGGGAAAAGGAAGACTTCTTCTGCCAAGAAGGAGGGATTGTACCTTTCACAGATATTTATAGAGAATAAAATGAATGCGAATCAGAGTGATAGTGAGAGGAGAATGTAAAAATGCATTTAGATGGTAACCTTACGTAAAGCACGAGCTAAGAAAATCGGTCTCAATAACACACATACTCGAGCTGAATACAACAACAGGCGGAATTAGACAGCTATTATGAAGAGTGATCGATGCGGGGAGAAGGGCAGTGTGAGGTATCATTTAATACGGCGTGGAGCAACGGGTTTTAAAAGGGAGGCTCCGTGAAGTTGGCCTCACAATGGAGTAGGGTCAAACGGAGAAAGTGAAGTGGCAGTGAGATTACAAGAAGAAGAGACCACCCCTCCGGGTCTATGAACCTAATGACACCGAAAAAAACGAGAAAGGTGAAGTAAGTAACAAAATATATAGCACGTCCTAAAAGCATTTTGCACCTTTATATACATTCTGAAAATCTCATGATGTATCCCACGTTGGTGAGTTTTTCGAACTTCTCGAGCTAAGATACACTTTGTGGTTTTATTTTGTAAAATATTTGTCCGATTTTGTTTGCGACTAACTTTCGCTTCGAATCTCTTAGCTGGAAATAAATGGCAAATCAAATGCAGTTAGTTTTGCCGGTGATCACCATCATTATCCTGTAGCCATAAAAGGGAAAATAATTTGCAGCATGTAAGTTTTTAAGTAGGCAAATAGTGTTTTAATGTCGAGAAATATTCCCGTGCCTTTTGCTACGTTCCACAACCTGGTTGGCTTTTGATTATAAATTCTTCCCATTGCCCATTAGAGATGATTATTTTGCACCTTCTAAATTTTTAATAGGAAAATTGTGACTTTTATTGTATAGGAAAAATGAATTTCAAGGAATAAGTAACATTTTCATTTTTAATTGCCATAAACATTTGAGTGGGTTTAGTTTTTTTTCCATCTAACCCCATTAATTTTTTTCCTGAACGCAATCGCAATCGTTCAACGAGAGTTAAAATATCATTAATAAATAATAAGTAGAGAAAAAGAGAATACGTTGCATACCGAATAGGATTACAATTTGAATACAAGTTGGAATAGAGAATTTGATTACAACAAAAATCTTTCCAATGGTAATATATTCCTCGAAATTTAAGTGTTGCTAATCGCATAAGAGACCTTTTGGAAGACACTTTTAAGGTTTATACCAAGTGAAAATGTATAAATTCGCCGAGTTTCATCACGTTTTCCTACTCACTATGTGTTTGAAAAATATATTCGCTTCTTAACCATTTCACTAGCATTAGAAAATCATATGTAGAATAAAAACGATGGAACCCTTAAAAAACATACGCATCACATAAACTAAAAAAGGCAGTGGAATGGTTTTGAGCTGAGAATATATTCTAGGTCAAAAATCGAAATTTCATGGGAATCGACGGGAAATTCAATAAATACAATATTTAATATGATTAATGATGGCATTGATCAAATCCTTTCTGAAATATAATGTACTCATTTTCTCGTGATCTTCGGCTCTTGGGATTGAATGCAAGAATATAAAGTCGAGAGGGTTGGCTTTTGCAGCCGTTGAGGGATTTTGATGAGTTATCCGAGCTAAGCCCAAGTCTCAGCATTTCTCAAAAGCCACAGAAGTAAGAGATCTTTCCCCTTTTAGAACTGCGGCATCGATAATCATTGGCGTTAAATCTGGTCGAATATTCGTATATTCGTATTTATGTAAATCCGATAATGTGTCGATTTGGATTCTGCTACTGACCACGACATCTTTGTCCGTGATTGAAAGAACAAATGGCAAATACATTCATTACTTTAATACTCATGACAGTAAATCGAAGTATATCCATTTACCCCTAATGGATACATCAGAACGGTCAAAATTCTATTTACAATATGTTTGCTTGAAATATTCAAGCACATTTCACTATTCATTATAACAGAGCCATGATATAGGGCTGAAGCTGACTATCCTATGATGAAGATAAAGAAACGGATATTGCAGTTTTCTTATCGGTGCCAAACTGCAACATTTGCTTTTTGCCTCCATTATTATCAATACTTGGATATATATGTTTCATTACAATACGATTGTCTGGTTGTATATAATTTTTCAATTTCTCTTTTTTCCTATAGGTATGGTCGGCAACACAGACAAGAAATTTTCCTGACACGACCAGAATGGTGATGAGGAAAAAACTTATGTTGAATGGTTTCCGCACTGAGGTCAGCAGATGAAATTTAGTATGGTTTTCCAAATTTTATGAGAATCAACCACATTCCACAAATTTATTGAACCCGAAGAAAGATCCCTTACTCCTTTATCTGATACAAGGGTAGGATAAATCATGGTCAGCGATAAATTCGAAATACTTTTTTGAAAGTACAAATACCTTTTTTTAAAGAGATAGAGCATTTTTATGAAAAATAGAGTTTACTCATCCCCACCTTTCTGCTGTCAAAAATTGGATATGAACAAGCAAAATATCCAGGAGCCAATGAAAACCGAAAGATAAAACGTTTATGATATGTTATAATGGTAATGATAAAATTTATTATGGTAAAAACGGTTGCATCATATCTAGATCAAAAAACATACACACAAAATCCTGGGGTTCTTTTTTTGTCATTTAGTGATTACTGTAGAATATTATCTTATATATATATATATATACATATTATATATATGATATATATTTATAATTTATGAGAATTGGTTTGTTCATTCACTCAGACCGCTCAGCGGCAAATACTCACATAAATGTTCATACAGAAAGGTAGAAAGAAAGTGGATAGGAACACATAAAATTTACAAAGACAATGGTGGTGTGAAGATGAAATGATTACCGATTCCAAGCAGAAAAAATTCGACTGGACCGGGAATCGAACCACGGACCTTTAGATGTCGCGTCCACTGCTCAGACCACCGAGCTACCCAGTCTACTAAGAACCCACTGGAATCGGCGGGGGGTTTATAGGAACAGACACTCCCCAAGGCATGACCCACGAGACCGGCCAATAGATGGCGCGCGGGCAGCTTTTCACCCACCGGCAGAGAAGGAATGACATACACAGAAGGCGAAATGAAAGAATAACTCAAGCACACAGACAGTGGTGAAAGATAATGAACAGGCGTTTCGGGGTACGCTAACCCAAGTAGGAAATGAGCCATTCCGGCCATACAATCGTTCATCCATTCACTCAGACCGCTCAGCGGCAAATACACTCATATAAATGTTTATACAGAAAGGTAGAAAGAAAGTGGATAGGAACACATAAAATCAACAGACACAATGGTGGTGTGAAGATGTAAAGATGGCCAATTCCAAGCAGAAAAAATTCGACTGGACCGGGAATCGAACCACGGACCTTTGGATTTCGGATTCATGTATAAAAAATATATATATACATATATATATTTTATTTATACATATATATATATATATATATATATATATATATATATATATATATATATATATATATATATATATATATATATATACATGTATATATATATATATATACACTAAAATTTATGCTCGCATGAATCATGAACTTTTTAAGACGTTATTAAATGAAAACGACCGTAGAAAGGATACTTTTGCCGCAAAATCAGAAATAGTGCGCATATCATAAAACTAAAAATCGTATGAGCAATTGTAACGGTAAGAGCCTTTTATCCCGCTTTATTCTGTTTCGCATGTGCTCCGATAAGTCTGCGCAGTTTATCACAGAACGCCCCGCTTCATATTCACCAACAGCTCTCCGAAAAAGACTCCCATGTTCGATACATCTTCTTGAGAAAATAATTAACTCTCACGAATACCGGATAATAACCACTCAAATAAAACTTATGAAGTATACCAGATGCTTGCAGGAGCTATATTCAGCTTTGCAATTAACTTTAATTATTCTACGCTCATCTACGTCACCTCGTTTCTCATCATCACCAGGGTCTTTTCCGTGTGCAAACTTTGAATATTTACGAGTGTCAATAGCCTGAAGACCATTTACATCAAATAAAATATTTACCAATGGTATTTTTTACGAACGAAATCGGTCATACCATTGCGTGACAAGGTCAACCGAAGAGTCTATACATTTAAGCATGTATATTTTGTCTCTTCATCACATGTTCAAAGCGGAAAGAGGTTGAGCTATCACTATCATTCAAGGGCATGAACGGAAGGGAATATCACCAAATCGTTTCCCAAGACTTGAGAGGCGGCCAGCCACAACTCACCCCTTTCTTCCCCACCAGTATGCAAGGTATACTGGTGGGGAAGTATTTATTAAGGTGGGGGAAACTCCTCCTCTCATTAATCCATAGGAAAAGATGAGAGGCCATTAAAATATAGATATAAATATTTTTCCAACAATAATGCGTACCTAAGAGACGATTTGGGATCATTAAAAACTTTTCCCTTCATAATGAAAGGGCGCATATTATATAAGAGAGTTGCAATCTCACATAAAATTGGGGATCTATTTTCAGGAAGTCATTTAAATTCCTCGAACTGTGCGTTCTATTTGAATACGAAGGTGTATCATGATACAACGGAAAATGCCACATCCGAGTAATAACTATGGGCGAGTTTAGTTTCAGGGAACAGTATGCCTCACAAGCAACCACGACAAGCCGCGTGTGACCCTTTAAAAGCCCCAGTTTCAGATACATTTGTGACTGTTGGTGCTGGCGCTTGAAAGCTTCGGGGGAGGAGCCAATGTTATAGACGAGGCGGTGAGGGAGAGGAGGAAGCTGGGGAGACGTGACGAGAAATGAGGATTTCCCTCATTTGAAAAACAGTAAACACCGCCGTGTTCTCCTATATCTTGAAATTTCACCCATATGAACTTTCTAGGGTACTTCCAAGCAACTTATCAAGCGACGTTTTCTGATGGCTGAGATTGCATGCCTCCGTTTCCAAGATACGAGAGTCAAAGGGGCGGTAGTCACCTATATAACGGGCGAATGAGGATTGGCCGGATTTAAAATGTGAAATGGTGATACAAGTATGAAAATTGCGCAGAAAAACCTTCCATATTAAAATGATGCATGGCTGTTTACTTCTCATGTCGGAAGCTAAATTATTCATGTAGAAATAATGAAAGATGGTTTTAAATGCCAAAATTGATAAGCACATAACATTCTAGATTTGTCTGATGACAAACATAAAATAAAAGCCCGAAGCTAAAATCGCACATAGACTTCGGGTAGAATTTTCAATCATTAGGTTCAATGAGTAGCAACTTGATTAATAAACTGACTTAAATACATACTCGTAAACGTAAGTCAGTGGATTTATAATCCGAGTGATTTAGCATTTCCCAGTAACTTGAATCTTTCCACCATTATACATATCTTTTAATGGAATAAATCTTAACGCGCTGAAAACGCTATTCATCCACGAAACTTTAAACTATATAAAAATAACACATTTTTACAAATTCATTTACTTAACTTTTACACTACCAAAGGTTACATAAAAGTGACACACAACAGATTTTTATACTAAAATTTTAAACTTACAATGTAGATATTTCTGAATTAAAAATGAAGAACACAATATCCAAATAATACTAAACCATAATTAGAGAATACAGTGCCCGACATTAGGTGCAATCATTCTGTCCTGTTTGCTTCCATTTAAAATTTAGCACAGTTATAATTGTGGAAAATAGTTAGCTGCAAAAAAATTTCATTAAATTAATTTATTTAATTTGAAATTATAAATAAATAAATAGTTTATGCAAAAATCAGATTCAGTTCAAACTCGAGAACAATTCCAGTACTCTCGAGGTACGCTTCCGGCGGACAGATGCCTCTTAATTCCTTCCAACTCACAGTTCGTCGCTTTCACCCGCGGATCTCATGCGTTTGAATTTCCTTAAACTCATTTGACCCAGCTCTCTCTCTCTCTCAGGGCCGGAACAACTGTCTCGACTGACGGGAGTGAGCGGCCGCCTCTTTACCACGGAGAGTATATTGCTGCTGCACTTTTACACAATTACTCTCCTTTTTTCCGGGACAATTTTTTCCCTCTTCAAAACTTACGCTCTCGTCATAAATCATTCAAGGAGCAGTAGACTCCAGACGCTCTTTTCATCTTCCCTTGCCCAATCTCTCCTTTCTGCCCTCTCCCTCCCCCTTCACTTCACCTACTCCCCCCCCCACCCCCCATCTTTCCCTTCATGGCTCCATTATCATCATCTAAACACGAGCCCTCCATTTCCTCTCGTCTCCTCATTTCACCCACGTTCCCTTCCAGCCTCCTTACGCGTGGACATTCATTGTTACGCTCAGCAAGCTCAAAACGAGAGAAACTAACGTAAAAACTTACCGGAAGGTAACTTACATAAGAAGTCTGGTATACGACACGAAATAAAAGCGATCATGCAGCAGTAAATGTGCCTTAAAAACAAAATATTTTCAAATTTTAAAGTCTTGTGTTTAATGGTTCTCTTATTTATGAACTGGAAATATTTACTAGAATACCTAACTTTTAGCACTAATTGAACATCCAACCACGAGAAAGTATTTATTTGAACCTAAGACCCCTGGGTTTTGAGCGCAAAACATCCAAATTCTAAATTAAATGCACAGAAAAACCTTCACAGATAGCCCGATGAAAATTGGCCTAAGTTTCTACGAAAGTTGCTATAAAAAATAATATTTTAAGGGAACGATATCATTAGATACAGTAAAATCTCACAAGTCTGCATATGTCGAATCCTTTGGCGGTCGGTAAGTAGTACTTGCGATGAGAGATTTGTAGTGTGTTTAGTGTAGCAATTTTAGCAAGTAAAATCACCAGACGAATATCATTCAGAAGCTTCCACACAAAATATCTAATAACATGCGGATCTTATTAGTATATATCAAAAATATTTTCTTGACTGGATGAGCATGCAAGAAAAATGACAAACTGTAAACATCCCAAACATTAAGTAGTAAGTGTATGTGCCCATATATGTGAGTATATAATATATATATACTAACATATAAATGTTTATACAGAAAGGTAGAAAGAAAGTGGATAGGAACACATAAAATTGACAGACACAATGGTGTTGTGAAGATGTAAATATGGCCGATTCCAAGCAGAAAAAATTCGACTAGACCGGGAATGGAACCACGGACCTTTGGATTTCGCGTCCAATGCTCAGACCACCAAGCTACCCAGTCTACTAAGAATCCACTGGAAATGGCGGAGGTTTAAATGAACAAATTATATATATATATATATATATATATATATATATATATATATATATATATATATATATATATATATATATATATATATATATATATATATATATATATATATATATATATATATATATATATATATATATAATTATATATATTTATTATATATTATTATATTTTATATATATAAAGGAAATAAATTTAGAAATATAAGCTAGCAACAAGGCGTTGAGATTGGGGATGGATAGATAGGTATATCAGTGGACACTCACAGAAAGGCGATCCATGGCGACGCCGGTGTCCACTGCTCTCGGAAGCTTTCGGGTGAGAACCCTTCCTCAGCGGGAGAAAATCACAACTGATATATATATATATATATATATATATATATATATATATATATATATATATATATATATATATATATATATATATATATATATATATATATATATATATATATATATATATATATATCGTTAATCGTTAACTTCATTCTGTTACCCCCCTTCCTGTGCCACAACAAATATAGTATATATCCTTATTTGTAAATTATGTACAGCTTTTACATTGGGCTCTGTAGTACCCCCCTCAATATTAGAATTAATAATCACCGTGCTTCTTGCAATCCCTCTTTAACCAACAACTCTTTCTCTGTCCCCACACATGCTGCCTCCCACAATGTAAAATTTGATGACTGCTACAATGTAGCCATTCTGGATTCCCTCCCGCCCACAGCCACTATAATTAGTCTGAAGACATTAGAACAATGTTGCATCCGATTTTTTAACGCCCTCTGTCCACCTGGCCTCAACCGTTCCTATTAATTTTTTTCCTCCACTTTTCGCTACATTGTTTCTTTCTCCCGAATAGGTCCTTCCCTTCCCGACCTTCCCCACCCCACCTACCTGCTCCTTCCCCTCACCGGCACTCCTATACCATTCTTCCTCCTCAATCCTCATTCTATCACTGATGAAGGTGCGGGCGACCCACCGAAAATTTTAAACTCGTGAGTTTGCTTTTTTTATATGTTTTATGTTTAGTGTCACCATGTGACGAAGTTTTATATTGTTTGCCACGTTCATGGAATCTTCGCAAGAACTTATATATATATATATATATATATATATATATATATATATATATATATATATATATATATATATATATATATATATATATATATATAGCATAAATTTTATTTAAGGAGATAATATTCATGTATAAAAAATATATATATGTATATATATATATATATAGCATAAATTTTAGTTAAGGAGATAATATTCATGTATATAAAATATATATGTATATATATATGTATATATATATATATATATATATAAATGCCCGTCATTCACAGTCGCACATAAATATCGTACTGATGAAACACCAACTATTGTAGTCAATTTAGGTCTACATTCACATCCAGGGAAATCTCAGATTTCCTTTCTTGTCACCCTTACTGCGTGTTATCCCGTTCATCCTCCGCTGGCTAGCCATCCCATCCCTGAGCCGCACAAGCATTCCTTCCTCCGAGATTCATCCCACTCCCCCACCACCGCCAATTTCTCCTCTCCACCTCACACACACCCTCCCTCCCCCACCTCTTAGCTCCATTTCTCTCTCCATCCGTCCCTCTCACACATTTCAACCCTCTGCCGTCCACATAAAGCTTCTCCGCTGTCCTCCCTCCGCGACTCCCACCCCCCCCCCCCCCCATCCGAAATGGCCAGTGTCCATTAAGGAGGATCGTGAGAGGAAGGAAGGGGAGAGGGGGGGGTCGGAAGAGGGAGGAGGGAGGACGCTCTTCCTCTCGGCAGACCAACAAATCTCTTCTCCATCCTCCGCCGTTCTCCCCCCCCCCCCTACTCTTTATCAACCCCCACTCTCAACTTTCCAAACCATCTCCGTATCATTCCTTCCTTTTTCCTTCCTCCCCAGTCGCCGGTAGTCGCTCTCTTTTAACCCTGCAACCCTTAAAGTACGCTTCTCTTTCTCTCTCTCCCGTATTCAAAAATCCCTGCGCAAAATGCTAGGGCCGGCCTAAAGTATGGTTCGGTTGATACTGATAAAGCCTTAAATGCATGTCATTCACCAATACGATACTCCGATACGATAAAAGAAGATATTTTATACATATATAAATAGAAAATATATTTAGAGGAAGAATATAACAGCTGCTACTTGAGCCTGAAGATAAGTATTTGCTAGTATGCTATGCATACTAGCAAAGAAAGTTCTATTTTAAAAATGGAAATATCCGGGAAAAAATAATCTATTTAGGGGAAGTTATCTAAAAAAGGAATGATTATTTGGGAAGCGAAGGAGAGGTGAGGAGAAACCCGGCGTCCACCTGCTATAGTGGTGAAGCGAAGGATATTTCAATTTTCCTCTAGTGTGTTCTAAGGGTTAATTGGTAACTCTGGAATCGTCAAATGTTCTTTACGATTTCACTCAACTTTTTCACTTGTTTTTAGAATTGTATGTTTCTCAGATATAGCGCACGTATTTCAAATGAGGAACCCTTGAATAAATAGCACTGCCTTACCCTGGGCGGGGAATAAGCCACCTATGAGGGAATCATTCCCGCGGCCTCAGGATTAGCAGCTGAGAACTTTGACACATCGCCACTATCGAAGCCGAAAAAATAAATTAGCTATCATTACTTATACCCCCCAGAACAAATCCAAAGTATTTCAAATGCAAATATTCAAACCATCGATTCAAAGTATTGATCAACTCCATTTTAGGGTAACTTGAAATTGATCATATCTAGTTGCGCGCATCATCAGTATCAATATCAGCAATATCGAAAATCCTCAAGGTAGTGCGAGCGAGATAGCTCCCTAATCATAATAAAGACCATATTCGAATTATACGTTTTATTTCACCAGCTACGAGACACACGAATTAATTATTGCATTATTAATGGTGCAATAATATAGTTTTGCATGACTGAAATTGTGAGTAATCAAATGAAAATATCTAAATTAGTCATTAACTTGACTCATTTTTTTCACGCGGTTTCTCGTTTGAAACTCCATCAAAACGGAAGGTTTATTGTGTTCCCGAAAAATTTACTGCGGTGACAATATGATTAATTTTCAAAAATAGTTGAGAAAACGCACTAACCACCCACTGTTGATTTTTTTACGCGATCTAAGTGTAGGAAATGCCTCATTTTTAATATAAGGTCTCACTGGAGTGCATACACGTACCATTTCTCATATTAAAGGGCTGGTATTTTCTGGCAAATATCTCGGAAAGTAACGCGGTAAGGGATTGAATTTTTGGTGTCAATAGAAGGGTGACATATTTTTATTTAAAATGAGACCAAATTCATTGATTTTAGGTAAAATGATATTTCGCTCAAACTACCTTAATATTGGTGTCGAGTTTAGTCATATGGTCTCTGGGGAAAATCCCCCCAATTTCCCTCTCTACCGAAATCGCTCTCTCCGACTCATCCAACGACTTTTTCCTCAATCCCACCCTTTATGCGCCTCCACCACTCCTCTCCACATCGTTATTATTTCCCTTCCCCTCCCCCCCCACACCCTCCCCCACACTCCCCACACCCCCCAATGTGCACTCATCTTGTTTTCGCCACCGTTCTCCACACCGAGCCGACTTTTTACACGAAAATTTATCCGGTTGCGCCGTATTTTTCTGGGCTTAAGATGTACATTTTTGCTGAAAGAGTAAAAGGAGGGGAGCCACGAGCGAAGCTTACGGGGACGGCTGCTCTCTCTTCATGTGCCACGAACGCTGAAATTCCGGAGAGTTATTCTCCGCTAATTTTAATTGGGCAAAGCCGTGTGAAAAAGCTTGCCGGTGGCCTAGCGTTGGTTTCAGGGATCGGTAGTTGGGTGGGAGACGGCTAGGGAAGGAATACGAGCCGAAAAGTACATATATCCATTAGTTGTTTATTGTATTCAAAGTTAATATAAACATTTCTGTCATGAAAAAAAAGAAATTGACTAGCGATAAATCTCGCACTAAAGATCTCGCACGTGTCGTCTAATATAGTGAACAGTTACATCATTTCAAGAGAGTCAGGTCAGTAATCTGGCTGAAAGCAAATAACCATTTGCCGTCTATTTCCAGTAACCTAACGATAAAATTAAAATGTGTCGTTAAAATAATCGATCGGATATTTTGGTTTCTGACAATACCCCGCGAAGGAGAAATATTTTAGCCTAAACCATAGTCCCTTAACTATCATGCATCTATATTAAAATTACTGTAATATTACGATGAATGATATAAACTATGACTCATGAATGTTTAAGCACATAAGATAATACTCCCCATGTTTTTATGTCGGCCGAAAACGAGCCCAGCACTAAGTATTTAGGTATAGGAACTGCTTTGACCAAGGTATTGTCGAAGACGTGTGAAATAATACGATTGGGCTCATTTAACAAGGATAGCGAGTAAGAATTATACACCATTAAAATATCTGGTGAAAATTGGCTTATTTCTTATATTTTAGTTTTAAATAAAGGCTACGAAAAATTTCGCCAGTAGATAGTACGATATGGTCACAAAAGACGGAGAAAATCGTACACGTTGAAAAATAAAGGCAGAACGGTCAGCTAGGAATAGGCACGTTAATAGCGAAAGGGTTACCAAAGGCAGAAGATGGACAGAATATAAGAACCTGATGAGAATGGAGGAAATTACGCAATGTAAAAGGATATATAGCTGGCTACAATGCTGATTGGTTATAATAATCAAGAGAGACAGATTCTCAAAGAATAAATCATCAATCGACAAACATTCGACAAAATAGCGGCTATCCTAATCTTGACCTAGGAATCAAAAATTTAAAAGAGTTGTTCCGGAACTTCTCTCAGGCATCTCATGCATCTTTACATCATTTGAGGAAGCTCTAACACCTTCGTTTATCACATCTTTGAAGTTTTGTTCGTATATATTCTTTGACGTCATACATCATTCACTATACGCATCAACTCTAGGCATTTCACTTTATCCATTTATTAAACGAGCAGCGAGTCAATAATTTGATTACAGTCAATCAAATGAACGAAAAAAGTGAAATCAATGACTAAATAGTAATGATTACCCATAAGGAAGCAATACCGCACCAAACTCTTAAACTATTTAGTTTCCCAAATAAATACGCAGGCTAAATATTTTTAACTATGCGTCGACAATGCCCCAAAGTAAAAGGTAACGCCCTTATAATTAGCGTCTTTTTGTTTCAAAAAGACGGCATTATCTTCCTTTCTCCTTTTCTTTTTCCCCGGAGCCACCCCACCCGCCCATTTACTTTCCCCAGTCGCCTTTACACTTTTTATTCAAGCGGTAATAGGGGGTGTAGTCAAAATTCCTCGCTGCCAAAATGGTTCTCTTTCCAGATCGCCCATACCCCTTCCCCTCTCCACTCGGGGACTCGGGCCAGATGCTGCCCTGAGACGGCGGGAGAGCAAGGCGAGACGGCGCCCGACGCAAAAATCACAAGCCATATTCGCATTTTCCAGACTCTTGAGGAAGGGTTAGTCTGCTTCGAAAGATCTTCACCCCTTGTTCACCGAGGACAAAAGGACCACCTCCGCCCGTTTTTATCTGATGAGCTAACGATTATGTCGGAAAGAAAATTGTCTGAGCTGATATTTGTGTGTTTTAATCCACGCCGTCGCCCATTAGGGTCGTTTTTCACTCATGAGGGCCAAATCTCTGTGAGAATGGGGTACGTGAGATGTCCATTTAATACTTTCATACTGAGGGCCCCAATTGATTTCCCAAATATAATCCCAAAGTACAGAAAAAAATTGAAGTCCTCATAAATCTTCGTCGACACTGTATCAAGTTATATTTAAATTAAGATAGAAAGAAAAAAACGTGATAAAAAACCGTCACATAGTTTTCGGAAGATTAAGTCAGACTTTTCGTGCGCACGACACGATGAAATCTTACGTATTATTTATTCTTAATACATAATACATGTTGTAAGTTATTATATGCCTAGTATGATGTATTTAACTTATTCTTCACCCCACGATCTCTGCACTCTGTAATCGAATGCGTCGGGAAAGTTTTTGGATAAGTATGGAGTAATGTGTTTTATAGCAGTACTACTTCCCATCCCAGAGGCTTTCAAGTGGCCCATGAAATTCAACGAAATTTTAGTCTCTTTTCTGGTGTCATGAGCACCCCTGTGTGCCTCATAGCACCTTTCATTAAGAGCTCACAAATTTGGCAATGCTATCTCTCCACATTTTCTTCTCCAGTGATATATCTAGGATTTCTTGTCGAAGGGTTGGTTTCCATATTAAATATAAGCAAGGGTTTAATAAAAAGTTTGGAAAATGAGGAGCAACATTAAGTGTGAGGAAATGAAAAGTGCAATTCCGACCCCAGTGTAACTGCTGATATTTATAGATTTTCATTGAGCAAATGTATGAGATTGTACGATACTGACGGCTTTATCTTTTTTAATGGCTGAAATCTTGACTAAAGGAGTAGTCCAAAGTTAAATATACATTTTTCATAAAAAACGAATGTAACGTTTCCCTCTAGATCCTCTTTATTTAAATAAATAAAAAATTCTGATTAGAGCCCGGACTCCATGGACCCACTCCCCTGACTATGTTACTGTTTTCTCTACATGTTTTCGGCCCGTATTCTCTCTGACACCAGCCTACTAATTGCCTATAACGATGCATTTGACCAAGGAAATAACTCTATGTCGCTTTCTCAAATAACAAATTACCCAAACAAAGCTCCAAAATAGCGGAAAGTATATTCTAATCCGTTTACATATCAAGTTAATCAGGATGGAATGCATAAATGAAATTTCACAGAAAGAAACTATGTAATACTTTTTCCTCTCTCGAGAGAGCCTTAATATTATAGTTCACAAACGAAATCATGAAAATAATGCATATTAAAATGAAATACATGGACCAATATGAAATACGGAATACGAGATATAGAATAGGTATAAATGTTTTTTGAACTTAAGATCGAAGACTGAGGATTTAGGATACTTCAAGAGGGGTGAATTAGAGCTCACTGCTTTCAAATATAGATTTAAGAATGATGTCAATATATGCGAATAACTTTCAGTCTGCACCATTTTGAAGCTTTGGAACAACCTCCACAAGAGTGCACTTACCTTGCAGAAGGAAAACGCCCCTGGAGCGTATTGAGCGAGCGAGCCTCAGCAGTCAGATTTGAAATGCCACGCTATGAGGAGGGTCCCCTGGCCAATGGGGATTTCTTCCTTTGCACGTGCGATGGGCAATTTTCCATCATGATAAACGGTGTCCGTGATATAGGTTTCAAATCCATTCACGCTGCAAATGGACATGAGCCATCGGAGCTCTAAACATCTGAGGATGTGTTGACTGACGATGATGTAACAAGTTAAAAAAACACTAACAAGCTTGAAGGGAGTGAATAGCTGACTCAAACTCGCCAATGAGAGGGAAGATGGCGATTAAGCCATATATCATCCACTGGCCCATCCATTCGGCCTCTGACTCAGCCGTAGACTCAAACAAAGGAATTACGCAACGTCTTTGCTTGTGCTTCACGAAGCATGGGGGAATGGCAGAGAGATAAATTGATGGAAAATGTCAGCATATGCCCATATCAGCTCAAGCTTCTAAATATAAAGCACTTACGCACCTATAGACGGGAGAGGATTTGCATTTAAACTCTTCATGAAGAGGTATGAAGTAACCCATGTTCACTTTCTAAGCGCCATTAGCAATCTGAGACATAGTCCACAAAAATATTCCATTACTCTCACCTTAAATAGAAGAAAAATCGGTAAACGACATTAAATCACATTTCTTTCCTAATGTTTCTGGGGAATAAACTTTTTCAAGCGCGGATATTTAACCATTTCCTTGCGCACTTTTTGGCTAATAGCTCAAAATCTCATCATGATATTACCATTACTATATTGCCACATAATTTTCCGAAGTAATTTGCTTCTTACATTAGACTTTATTGCACAAATTACAATCTCTAATGGCCGATCAAATGCAATTTTCCGATACGTCAATACTTGTCTTCTTGTCTTTTTACCCTAGAAATTTGAGGTAGAATTTGCGAAAAACACAGTATAAAGATAAAATAAGTATTCGTCGTCATATTGATAGAGAATTAGGTTTCCTTAAAGTTATATCACACAGAAAAAATGATGCTTACATCAGTTTACAATGAAACCTCAGTAGCATGGTTGGTGACAAAATAAGTTCTGAAACTTCGAAAGCAAAACAAGGAACCCAACCATCCGGTTAAAAAGTAATTCAAAAGTGGCTGAAATTTCAAAATCAAAATATTAGCTATGCATTAAATGACAAAAAATGACTTATTCATTTTATTCTCAGGATAAAACTGTTGTCGCAAATGAAAACTTTATTTTCATTACATATCTAAATTATGATGCTCGAAACGCATTTTGAATACTGAAGAAGTACATTACTCATTCTACTGGAAAAACTTATATAACATACTGATAACGGGTGAAACAGCTACCGGTAGAATTTGGTAAGAAACAAAGAAAAAATAGACGCTGAGTTTCGCAAACTCCTTCCCAAAATATCTAGACTTCCTTCCCGAGTTAAATTCCTGCTTCCCCCTCTTCAAAACAGCTCACGGTGGCTTACTTCAAATGTTCTCCGCAATTTCCTCCGTTTTCCTACATGTGGGAACTAAAGGGAAACTTTTCCAAGCCCGGAGATAAGCTGAAAACATTTCCCAGCACACAACAGATCTTCGAGTGCCCTTCCCGACACACCAGAGGCGAACGCTCATCCCCTCCATAAGAGAAAGAAAAATGATGTCGCCAGAGACATTTCTTGGGGTGTGTCGTAGAGCGATATGTCCTTATAAATGCCAAATAACGCAAAAATTGTTTTCTACCCCATAAAAAAATCACAAAAATTGCTTTTTACGGATTGAAATATATAGCTGTGATTACGCTCTCTGGAAATGTGTTTACTTTCGCTATTTTGTATCACGTAGCAGATGCAAGGCCATTTCAGAATAACGAAAAATTAAATGGCTAAACTTAATCTTAAGCACCCAAAAATATGTATAAGGGTAATTGTCATAAGAACTGACTGAAACCATATGAGAAGAGAACCAGAGGAATATATGATAAAAATGGTAATAAAACAGTTAATAAGGAGAGTAGCGATTCATAAAAAAGCCAAGACTGGATTTAATCTGAAGAGATCAGTATATAAAAGAAGTACTCCTCAAAAGTGACGTCAGCTGTGTGCGCATTAACGGAGAAAGATACACAAGTAAGAGAATAAAAAGAAACATGCCCAAAAAATAAGCATCAAATAACTTTGACGAACTAGCGCGACCATTCCTTAGGTTGAGAAAAACGATAAAATTAATTCTTTTCCTTTCGGAAACAAATAACTTCACCATTTTTGAGTTATTTTATCATGCGCGACGCATATCAGTAATAGATAAAACAAGATCACCGGTTACTTGGTGGTATGACATTTTATCAATAAAAAATGTACAACTTTTAAAATACCACAATATTAAAAAAACTGGCACGACCCGGATTTCAGTGCATTGGTACCAGTTTTCTTTATATTGTGGTATTGTAAAAGTTGTACATTTCTTATTGATATCATTAATAGGTCACATCATAATCGAGTATGAAATTAATCACACATATTTTCCAGTTTGAATACGCATTTCTGAAAGACGTGAAAGGAACTTTAATGTATTTAAAAGGAAGATCATTATAGCAAGTTTTATAAGGATGAGTTTTAGACGACAACATCCTGTCAAGAGTTATCAAAAGGTAATTTATTGCCGTAGTGTTTTCCAAGAGACATGTGTCAATGGAATGGGATACTAGTTGCCTAGAATGGACGCTTTGGGATACACTGAGACATACGTTGCAGAATAAATGACTCTACCACGATGATAGCATAAGAGGGATGAGCGTTTGGTCGGTACTAATACCCCAGAGATGGTGCATAACTCATGGTCAATACTGACCAAAGCGGTTATACCCAATGGGCTCCAAGAATACTCGTTATCGTGCCTTTATTACAGTATGGAAAGAAATCGTGGAAATTGAAGTTTCATAAGAATCTGACCCATACACCGCCCATCACATGTTTCGCTTGAAACTTGACTTCTACCGACTGGCAGCTAAAGGCTTCCCTCCCTTCCCTAGCGCATTCACTAATTTCTCAATATTACCCTCCTTTTTTATGTTAAACGGGGTGGTAAAACTTTCCGTTACTTGGATAAAATAATGAATAAACAGGGTAAGGCTTAAGGGCGTATAGGTCCGAATGACGAAAATGTGAACAATCCCAATATATATTGTCCTGACCACAAGGCTCACAAAGACGAAACTTAAAATATCTCATTAAAAATGATGCCATTTTTAAGGTTCTGTTTCCCAAAAAAACAATGCTTCTCTAAAATAGCTTTCGTGGAGCGTAAGCCATCCAAAATTCTATGAAATATCCCTAAGCAATAAACATAACGTTTGGCCAAGAGTACTCCAAATTCACCTGGGCCCTCTTTCTCACATTTTTCTGGAAAAACGTTGAAATAAAATTAATTTAGTTAAAGATATAAACATTAAAATAAAAAAATACCATGGCCTTAATTAATTCTGAGAAACTCGATTCAAAGGACTTGAGTTCAATAATTCCGCATGTTCCAAAATACTGATGTAACATGCACGATTTTAATGCATGGCAGCTATACTGGAATGGGAAAAGACTTTAATGCACAATATTTCGTACATAATACACTTACAATGAACATGAAATATGTAAATGATATTTTAACCGCTTTTTCATGTCACTGATCAAATAGCATTTCCATCGTGTTACATTCTTCGTTTAACTTATTAGCATTGATGCCTGCGGAGTAACTGTTGACACATCCTGAGAATTCATTATCCACTTTCTTAAACATGACACATGCATTCATGAGCTGTAAAGGTTTAAAGGTTAGGATTATTAGAATGTTTGTATGTTACACCCACAATTTGAGCAAACTCATATTTATAAAGAGAAGTAAAAGATGGAAAAAAAAGAACTGCATAGAAAATTTTTTGCCTGTCATGGATATTTCTGCACTCACATCCGTTGTAATTTTTCTAAAATAGACGTTCGGATTGTTTGGGTTTATTTTCCCAAGCAAAAATTAATAAACCATTAAAAAATATATTTTTTGGTTCGTGTTCTTATTTGATTTTTCTTTCTATTTCTGTTTATATCGATTTTACTTTTTGAACGGAGATTCTCCGAGAGAAGAGAAAAACTTTTTCTCCAGCCTACGAATAGCTACAAGCGCGACGAAGGTTGGCCATTACGAAGAGAAGATACTCCCTTTGCTCTAAGTAAAGTTGTCGTTATTATTCAGTGAATTTTACGTTTTACGACCTCATCCCTTATGTATTCTCCACGTTTAGCACCACTTACGCTGATACAATGAGCACGAAACAACCAGCAGGGAAAAAATTAAAAGAGTTTATCTATTTAATAGAGAATTCCAAAAATCGCCGTAATAAACGAAATACACCTTTTATGTGAGCATAAACTGCTTCCTCCGTATTCCCAGTCACTTTTTCGCTGGTAGAAGATCACGAAGAGTCAAGAGAGAAGGATAAGCGATTTGGGGGAAAAAGAAGAGTGTTCCGAATGGGACGAAATTACGAGGCAATAAATCAGTCAGACGCAGTCTCGACTTGGAACAGTCTTGCATGATGGAGAGTGCTTCAAGCGCTGAAAAGGGGTGCCTCTAGCCGAGGGAGAGAAGATTGGGCGGGAGAGAGGGATGAGAACAGATGAGGAGGATTGGGAGGGGGTTGAGATCGAGGAGGGAGGGGAAGTCTCTGAGAAGAAGTGGTGGGGAGCAGGCTGAAGGGGGGGGGCATGGAGAGGGGGTTGGAAAAGAAAATGAGGGCGCGAAGGTGGGCTTTTTGAGGACGAGATGTGAGGGAGAGGGGAAGGGCCGGGGACAAAATAAAAGCGGGATTTCAAAGGGTGAGGCAATATAGGAAGGAGGCTGGAAAAGGAGAATAAAGAGAGGGGTTGAAGGGCACCCGTGGCTAAAGGAGAGGGTGAAAGCTTGGGTGACCGTTTTTTTTTTTTGGAGGGGAAGGTGGGATTGAACGGAACAGAGAACTCGTATCCGATCATTGGAAACGAAAAAGGAGGGGGAGGAAGAGAGTAGTTAAAGTGGAAGTAGCATAGGCAGCAGAAATGGTTTGGCGGGAGAGGTGACGGGCCGGGGGTGGGCACGAAGGAGTGCAAACGGAAACGGGCAATGAATACGAATCCAATAATTCGAGAATACTCCTCCGCCTCACAGAGGAAAAATTTTTTTACCACCTTCTTATCCAACCTTGCGCGCTAATGCCATAGCAACTCACAAAGAATTCAATTTTGTTTTGACTCATTCAATCCGGGAATATAAAGGGGATTTATTTTTCGCCGAGAGTGAAGGTGGGAAGGGTGAAAATTAGTGAGTCGAAAGATGAACTCGCGTCCGAGGGAAAAAGGATCTGACGTAGTTATGAGAGAGTATGGGGGACGAAGGGGAGGGAAGAAGTTAATGCATTTCCAGAGAGATGGAGCAAGGGTCATCCTGGAGCAGAAAAGCAATCTGATTACGGAAAGAAACGAAAGTGAAACTTGTGCTAGGGATGGGCAAATTTCAAAAAGGATAACATCATGAGAAAGTAGAAAGCACGAGGTAGCGATTCATAACAAGTCATTACTGTGCGTCCTTCTACCGAGACGAAGAGAGCTTCCGGCAAAGTCATTACTGGAACCCACGAGAAATGCATTGCTATATTTTACCTCCATATTCCTTTCACTTTTTTATCAGGGTCGGAATTCGACCGATCCGTGTGACAATTGTGTCCGGAATAAACATAAGTCATCTAGGTTCAAAAGCAAAAGTGGTCGTTTTCAAATAAGGGATGAATACCTTAATTTTATTTTTACCCTATGGCTTAGAGATTACCCATGAAGCAACATGGAGTTCCCACATAACTTCATTCAAAATTAATAGCGGCGCTGTTCCAAGCATGCACTTACCTTTTTGATTTTTCATCAAAGATGAAATTTGCATTCAAAATTTAAAAATATTAAAGAGAAATTCACCGGCGTAGATCAAATAAGATGAGTCGACCTCTCAAACAGTTCCAATTATAACAGCAGCAATTTTTATTTCCGAGATATTGCAGTAGAAATTCTTATGTATATTGATCTTTAATTCCAAGGACCTCGTAACAAGTACACAAATATAACATAAACTACATCACATTTCCAAGGAGTGTTGAAACAGATCGTCATATAAATAGGGGAAAAATTACATCCATCTAGAGTACATGTATATCTAGTCTAAAAATAATTTTGCAATGCACAGTTAAAAAATGATAACTTGACGTTATTACAGCAAAAAAGAATAAAAATGGATACATCATTCATTGAGGATGAACAATAAAACCACCGCGTGATTCACGACCTACAGAAAAAAATCGAGGAAATAGTTTATCTAAGAGCTCCATTTAGCTTCATATACCCCCTATGGAGCTAAATTTTCTGCTTCCAACGACTTGACAAACGTTCAAGAATCCTTTAAAATTGATATAAGCCAAATTAAATGACATAACTGGGCAAACTAAACAAAATGCTTATTAGCTAGATTTTGTTGCTATCATTATTGAAGATATTTATCTACAAAACCAATTACCTTTTATATTTTGAATAACAACAGCACATAATGTGTGACAACATAAGCACACACTTGAGAAAGGGGCAAATTTAAGAAGCAATAGCATCTCAAAATTGGCGGAAAAGTTAGGTATCATCGCATTGCTCCATATCCAATCACGTGAGTTGTTCAATGGTTGAAAAAACCCCTGCGCTCCGGATGAATTATTATGATAGATGCATGACATAATTTTCGCTGCGTAGGAGCACGCAAGGTAGAACCAAATCCAATTACATAGGCGTGCTTCTGCTTTTATTTTCACGTGTATGCGGAATCTCACAAAAAATAATAATCATAACACCAACATAGTTCCAAATTCTTAATCCGCGAGGAAAATCTAATGCTTTGAATATTTTTTCATTCGAGGTTTTATACGCGGCCGTCACACTACAATCAGGGAATGAAACAAACGCGTTCGATGCAGAGAGTACTGAAACTGTTTAGAATCTCTCGCGCCCAACTCAAGAGCAACCCGTATAATGTAAGCCATTTAGCCAATGAAGTGTCCTTATAATTGTCCACAATCGAGCTATGCCAAACAGCACGACCAAATATCCTACGAAAGATGTCTCCAGTGCTGTGGAACTCAAGAGATTTTTGGTCATAGAGGTGGCCTATTTCGCACTGACTTCTTAGTCAAAACATCGATGGGCAAAACGGCCGCTGTCTCTGCAGTAGAGTGTCTGCCGCTCTATTATTTCCTTTCTTCGTCCCATATCAATGATTCTTCCATACCTCTCCTTTACCTTCATCAATGTATGTGAAACATTGGGGGTTATTTTTTAATTCATAAAAACAGAAATTACGTCATAAAATACCGAAAATTTGGTCTTTTTCGTAGTTCTTAAACTCCATACAAGACCGCATGGCCATCTAAGTATATCTCAGCGTGGGATTCTCTTCTCCTGACTCATAGGCTCTTATCCTGGAGTCTCCAGCTCTTTTTATGAGCAATCCGTGTCATTACATACTTATTTGAGAAGTTACACTTTTATTCACAGCAGGATAGGCAAAAGCTACCACCATCAATTTTTCAATTAACAAAATGAAACAGGTAATCATATGTGTTAGGGGCACGAGAAGTACGTTGTAAACGTCAAAATTCGGGAGTGATATCTAAATAATAAAGAATTTAAGGCATTTAGAAGCTGATTTTGAAGGAAGAATGAAGGAGTACTTTTAAAACGGTCACGATAGAGTGATTTCGAAAGAGTGATGATGGAATTTATAATTATTAACAAACAGGTTATTCGCAAAACCGTTCTAAAATGAGACAATAATGAGAAAATAATGTTCACTTTTTCAATAGTCAAAATTATTTTCACATAATAGTTTAAACATGCATTCATCTAAGAAGATTTTGTTAGTATTGCTATGAATGTTTCGTAACCTCGCTGATGAGCAACTCAAATCGAAATATTTCAAATCAATTACACAATATTATTAACAAGCATACAGGATATTTCCAAATTTGTACACATTTCTGGAGAAACTAAACACTCATCACCCGGTTTCTAGAGCAAATAATTTCTTCATGATTATACAGCACTATGCCATTATTATTTCAACTGTTTCGTAATATCCCATGTTGTCACAAACGTTGATCTTGACGTAAAACTCCGCATTAAGTTAATCAGCTTTGTCCTCGATTCGAAGAACATTCAAGTAATGCTGAAACCAAAATCTAAAAACCGGAGTTCGTAGCGAGGCTCCTTCATTTAAAATGCAAAACTTTCCGCGTTTCCCCGAATTGAGATGGACTGAAAGTTTTGCCGAACCGATTCGGTTGATTCACCAGGCAACCCTTAAATTGGCATTTTGAAACCGTAACTGCAAACTTTCTCTCTCTTCCAAGAAGTGGAGTTCACTGAAACAGATGTTCCTTTAAAGCGACAGCCAATCTTACTTTTTTGCGAGTAAGCCGAAGATCTCGATTAGCACACAAGTTGGGGCTACCTTTACATGTAATTTATTAGTCGTGAAATGATCATACGGTATCATCGTGGATATGAAAATTATCAAAATACGTGAACCTTATATATAGAAATCGTTTTCCGCAATTAAAAAACTCAATCAAGATGTAAATTTATCATAAGTAGGTTATAGGGAAATTTTCATTTTAACTTAGTAATAAATACATAATAAAAGGAATTATAACCCTGTTTTTTTGTTTAAAAAGTGTTTATCTTAAGACAGGATTTTCTCAGAGATTGCAGACAGTTTTCATTAGACTGAAACACTGAGAGACCCGTGAAAATTTCCCAAAGTACCCAATTATGTTATCCACTTTAAATTATTCATGTTACTTTACTCCACTTTCTAAACCATCCAACCATGGTAAGCAAATAAAAACAATGGGAAAAATTATTATTTCATAAGGCCAAATTATTGCTAGAACATTTTTAACATTAAAAGTTATCAATACAGGAAAATAATTTCCGGCGTGTGCAATTGACTTAGACAAGTCGACCGGTCCTTCGAAATGTTGGCTATGATGAAAGAATTGAACCGGTCAAAAACCCTAGTAGCCTATGTCATTATTAGATCCTGCAGTCCCTAATAGTTTTCCAAGACCTCTAACACGAAGAGCTGATGACCGGTAATACAAATGGGATAAAAATACTTGTTTAGTTTTACAATCGAAATTTTAAAGAGCATGACTCAATGAGACCAAAAAAAACACCTCACAGCAGCTGTTAGTTAAACTCTTTCAAAGAGGACAAACTCTTCCCAGCTCCCTCGCTTAAAGGAAGGAGGAGAGAAAAATAATTTCCACCATCTAGCTCCGTGAAGGTAAGTCAAGCACTTAATTAGAACCTCCAACATGTATAAAAAGACGCAAGTAGAAAGTTCTCAAGGGAGTTGGTTGAGGGAGGGGATGGAGATGTGCATTGAAAGAGAGTCCACCCCCTCATTTCGCTCGTGACCTTTCACTCCTTCCTATGCCGAAAACCCCTTTTGCACGCAAATGAAGTTGGCATAGGACGTAAATTCACCTGGAATTTCGCCCCGAGACAACCCATTACATCAGTTGGGACCCCTCTCCCACCTTTTCCTCCCGCATTTGCCACACTCCACGATCCCACTAGGAGTGGGCATCGATGGAATTTTTTTCAACAACCGACTATATCTTAACTAGCGGCTGATGGCGGCTGCTGGCGGTAACAAATATCCTTAATGTTGAAGGTGCGATGTTCTCAATAACAGAAAGGAAATTAAAGTAACCCTAATCAACAAAGATCAATCAAAAAAGTTGTTCCCTAAAGCAGACTGAGATACTACAGATGATTATGACAATGATTGCTCAATATTGTTTACAATCAAATATTTCCCTTAAAGTAAAGTCGCTTTCTCAATTTCATATCAGTTTACACTATCGTTGAAGAAAGTTCACACACTATCCTTCCAATTTTGCTGCCTAAGAAACAGGCATTACGAAAATTCCTTCAATAAAAATGAGTGTCACTGGAATCGGCATAGGTTTTCGATTTTTCCATGAGAAACCTAATTTCCACACATGAAGAGGCATGATGCCAGAAACAAGGTTCATTTTTTTATTCGTGCTTGTTTAAACTATTGCTAAACCGTTCAGAGTAACTGTTTCCTGTATCGACATACAGGCAAGTATAACATTATTATATCAAACTTACTTTTACGTCGAATATATAAAGAAGGACAAAATTTCTTAGGGCAATAATTAATGATAAATATCAACAAAAACGTAGTAAAAAATAATTACGTTTATCAGCTGTGGTGATGGACACAAACAGGCAGAATTGAAACGAGTTCGCAATGCCACTATCGACTCCCATCAACGAAGAAGGGACCAACCTAAGAATGGAATTTTCTGCTTAAATTAAATATTAACTGAGTTTAGCTATCATTTTCTTCTTGGAAATCTGACTGAGGAAGCAACAGTATAATCAGCGCCAACGCCACCCGTGATGAGAGCATGGCTGATCCTTAGAGCTGCAGAAAGAGACATGTAAATCATTTTCTGAGTTAAATAAATGAGACTCGAACGACATCAATCTTCTGGATCAAGTCCAGAGGTCAGTTTACTTGATTAGTAAACCAGCGTCATGCGTATCCCGTCATACCCTGTCAAAATGCATCGTTTTAGCACCATAACTAGCGTGGATGTATGAACATACGTCCGGAGAAGATCCCCCGATTTTATTCTGCGAATATATTTGCGCGAGTGTTACCGCAAAAATCTGTGCGGGCAGGAGCGTCGCGTAAACCTGGTTGAATACTTGCTCCCTCATTAAGCATTGCACGGAACCACCAACTTCTGACCGAGTTTTTGAAAATTCAATTGTAACAATAATGTATAACTTTTTCCTCGAAGTGATAACTCTTTGAACGTTTCTCTTTCAAATCTTAGCTCATAGTTGCCAGGTTATTTTCACATGAAATAAATGAAGGAATTTTGCACTTTTGAGAAAATGATACGTCAATTAATTTCACAGTAATGCATGCGTGCACGAAATTGCACATACTTAAGTTTCATGTTATAATAAACCTGATCTCCACAAAACTGCTCATCATGGGGTATTAAAATATATGAGTTCACCATCTTCAGCTACTAAATTTAATTTATTGCAGCATTGGGAATGGTTCCCTCCATAACCGTGAGGGGAGCACGCGTAACATGCGTTTGGCGACAGCGTCCCGTCAATTAACTGAAAGTGGAACGCGTTTCTACATTGGTAGACTTATGCTCACACACATAGCATGAAGATTAGGAGATATGCAACACATTGAACTCTACGCTTTAACCGATAACAACCTCAACCACATCGTGAATGCAAACAATGTAGAAGTCCACACTTGACGAACCCTTTATCCACGTTCCTCCTCAGAGAGGGAGAGATTGTTAATCCACGATGCTGCAACTTGACGTGCGATATACCGCAAATGTCAGGCACAAGAAAATAAATGAACAGGGCACTCAAGAAAAATCATGCGACGTTTTAGCTGCCATGCCATTATCGTCTGTATCTGCGGTACTAAATATTGGCACCACGGGACTATATATTGGCACCACGGGGGTGGAGGAAAGGGTAGAAAAGGAGAAGGGAGTGGTGGGGAGGGATGGGTGGCAATTGGTCAGTAATCCAGATATTGCGGAGGTGATTCAAACGCTCTCGTTACCAATATGTAGGCCATCTCACGTGTTCTCAGCTCTATGCCAGGAGTAGATTCGAGGGGAGTGTCAAGTAGTATCAATATAGAGAGAGGTACACTTACTGAAGGCTTGGAAATCGGACGCGGCTTGAATAGAGAAGCATCAAGGAAGGCATCAAGGAAGGGTGAACATTTGATGGAGTGGTGGTGACTATTCAAATGCATGGAGAGAAAGGTAGTGAATTTGCCAAATTAGAAATGAGTGACAGAAATTGCATGAGACTCTGTAGACGATATTGGTGGCGGTGAAAGTAGGCCCTTGCTTGAAAGAGGGGGTAGCAAAAATGCGGAGGATGTAGCAGTATTTGCACTAGGGCGTTTGCAAGGGTTCCAATACGTAGGAAGTATCGTGATATCATGTGGTTAGTGATATCAAAGCAATTCTATTGCATGTGTTCATAGCGTTCTTAGCACTTCAATCCGATGAGAAAGATGCAATTGAACGAAAATCGAAATGAAGAGATGGTTGTTTGCACGTGCTGGAAGGAGCTCTTTAGGTTAAATGGAGTTCCGTGTGTAATGACGAGCGGAAGGATACCTATTCGATCGTTTACTGAAGTGTTCGTCCGCCTTGGGCGTCAAATTGTGAAGAAGTATTTGATGCCTGTTCATGTATATATACACCTCTACTTGTGATATCGCCATAGCAGACGTTGGCCCGCATTGACACGGGGAGCGTGTGATCGTCAGGCGCTTTCGCTATATTCTGTTAAGGTAGTCCGAGCGAGATAGTTCCCTCATCAAAATAGAAACCATATTCGATGTATACGTTTTAATTTCAGCAACAGTGAGACATACAAATTAAATATTGCATAATTGATGGTTCAAAAGGATAGTTTTACATGACAGAAATTGTAAGTAACCAAATGAAAATATGTAAATAAGTCTTTAACTTGACTCAATTTTTTCACGCGGTACGTTTGAAACTCCATCAAAGCGGAAGGTTTATCATGATTTCGAAGAATTTGCTGCGGTGGCAATGTGATTAATTTTCAAAAGTAGTCGAGAAAACACACAAACTACACAATGTTGATTTTTTTACTAGATCTAAGTGTAGGAAATGCCTCATTTTTTATATAAGGTCTCTCTGGAGTGCATAGACGTACCATTTCCCATGTAAAAGGGCTGGTGTTTTTTGGCAATATATTTGGAAAGTAATGTGGTAAGGAGTTCAATTTTTTATGTCAATGGTAGGGTGATATACTTTTCTTTAAAATGAGACCAAATTCATTGATTTTAGGTAAAATGATTTTTTGCTCAAACTACCTTAAGTATATTAGTTTCCCCAAATGCCTGTGTTCTATCTTCATTATACTCTTAGAATTTACCCTGGCCGCTCTGAGAATTTACCCTGTATTCTAACACACGCGTAAAAAACTCGCGCTTCAATACTATATACGCTATGCAATACGTTACATCACGTCATTTCCGCGAAATATTTACGCCGCATTCGAATGTTGAATATTGAACTTGCTCAGAACTAGGAGGAACTTGGAGAAGGAGGAGGGGGAGAAAATAAAAGTTTTTTGCGGCTTTAAGAGTGCCCTCTCGGCGTCGACCGCCGAAGAGCGGAGTCAGCAGAGGAATATAAGCGTGACGCGCGTAGAGAAGGCGGAGGTCTCTTCCTCTCCTTTCGCACGGGATACCCGGGGGTAGAGGTGAAAGGTGGTGGGTGGGACTTTTCCCGCGTGGCCGAGACAAAAGACGGTGCGCGGAGAATTGAGAAGAGAAGGGGGTCGCGCGCACTCGGGAGGGAGTGGACATTATGGCCAAGGGGGTCTCGGCTCTCGCTCGGTGGAATACGGCGAAGGTTGGGCGCGGAGGGGCGGGGAGGGACCCTTTCGGTGGACCCTATACCCTGCCTGATCCGCACAACGACGGAGAGAAAGGCTTCCCTTTACGCAACCACCGCGGAATATATACATACACCTCCCGATGCAAATGTGCGCCCGCTGTGTGCTCGTCTGTTCAAGCCGGGACTCCTCTATCTTCCCCACCTTTTGCAGGCCGTGATCTTTATGAAAGGTTTTTGCGAGCGGCCTAGAGAGAGAGATAAAGAGGGAGGAGGAGGCCTTAGAGGCGTCAGTGGTGGCGGCGCTAGGTCAGAGGGGAACTTGATCTTCCGAACAGCTCGCCTTTTTGCAGAGGCTGGCATACGGTTGAGGAGGATTGCGAGGCACAGCAGTGGCATGGTTGAGTTTTGCAAGACTGCGAGTCGTCCACGAAGAAAGTCCGTAAAAGGGGGTGCAAATAGGCGCGCATCCGGTTAGCGTGGTGGCCCGAATACTAGCATTCTATCTCGAAGACACGGATTGAAATCCTGGAAGGAGTGGAAAGGCTGAATGAAATCCAATCGTATTCTATGGGGAAATCGTTTATGCCCTTTGAATTTTTTTTTGTTTTGCTTTTGTATTGCTTTTTCGTAGTACCTACTAAATATCCCGTAAGGAGTAAATTTGATAATTAGCTATATTTTGTGGTAGAGTGAGAGTTATACGTGTTGTATGAGCTGAGATATGTGTAATTAGTCGCTGCGTTATGAGTGATGGCCATGGAACAGCTTAATGGTATAGAACTTGCGTAATTCCAACCCTGAGTTCAAGTAACGGCAGTGCCACAGAATTCACCCATCCTTGGTTGCCACGAGAAGATACCTTAATGGATTGTTCTGTCCGTATGAGGTAAAACTGTGGTCCCTTAACCGCATTTAGTTTAGAATAGACTTATGCCGTCGCCGAGTTTCACTCCTCCCTCCATTCCCTAAATTACCCTTCCCTCGCCATCCAAACCCCCATCTTCATTTCCCCAAATGACCTCACCAAGCAACCAACCGGAAAACAAAGGCGGACGGGAGGGAAGCGGGAGCGCTCATTTTTTTTCATTTGCTTACGCATTATTATTTTTTTGTTTTGAAAGAATGGAGGTGGGGTCCACAGGTTTGGTCTGCCGGTGACGTATTTCCCATAACTCTGCGCGAAAGCGACGGCTGTGGGCGCGGCCGGACGTGTTTGTGAGAGTAGAACTGAGGATTGGAATAGAGTGGAAGTAAAGAGATGTGCCCATGATAAAAAGACGAGGAGAGAACAGGGAGGCACCGGAGCTATGAATGTGCAAGAAAGCCGACGATTTCGGAATGCCACCCTAGCGAGCTTCGCGGAAGTAAAGGAAGGGGTATACAGGGGGTTTGTAACTTCTCTAAGGGTTACTGAATAGGAACAAAGTTGAGCATTGCGGGACGTATGCCAAGAGGGGTCTGGATGTCTCTGAAGACAATCGCCCGGAGTTTGCAGTCTGTATGAATGCATTATAGGATAAGAGAGAGAGAGAGAGAGAAGGATTCTACAACTGTGTGTACACACAGATTTTTCGAGGGCACACACAGGGATGACACAATAAGGAAAGCACAAGGGACATCATTTCTAATGCTGGGAAACCAGAAGTGGAATCGTGTTTCCACTCCCAAAAGTACCCACAATGGCGCTCGTTGAAGGCACGTAGTCAAGCTTGGCTAACCACCAACCGTAGTTCAAATGTGTTCTCAGTGAACTATCAAGTTCCTTAGACATGTTCCGCCGTTAAGGTCGTCCGTATTAGTTCCACAGGGATCATGTATACCAATAAATAGAAGTTGGCTATGTGTTTAAAATTAAAATAGAGCCGGCACCGAGGCACGTTTGAGTCAAAACCAATATTGGGATTCGGCTTAAGGCGGCGGTTGCCCCTGCTCTGGTTTCCCAACCAGACTACTACATGGGTTCAATGGACGAATGTCGGCATTTTTCTTTGGGCTCTCCGAATTCAATGGATGGAAATATTTCCATAGAGATGTACTCCACACGCAAGAAAGACGAAAATTCACTCCTCTTTTATCAAAATTGCAGCACAATAGGTATCTCATATTAAAGGTTTGAAAATAAGTGAGAGAAATGTAAAAAAGAATATATTAATCTCCATATCTCACTGATAGTTCTCCACATTTGCAACCATCGACACATTTGCCCATAAAAATTGGAGGCAATTATTAAAATAGTAGGCGGTAACTTTTTTAGCAGGTGTTCTTTTCCATGGAGGAAAATTATATTTCACAGATTTTTTTAAATCACACATTAATCTGTTGACCATAATAAACTTTGTCTTTACATTGTCCATCGAAAATATTTAGAGATTTCTCTAACTAAAATCACCTTTGAAACTCAAAATAAAGGATGTATAATTAGAAATAATTCTGATTTGACTTCAAGAATATTGCTTTCAATCACGGGAGGTACCTTCTATAAAATATAACAATGCCTTGTATTTCCTTCAATTTCAAGGGATAGAGCATACTAATATGACGGGACCGAGCTAAAAGTAGTTCACTGGACTTGAATAATACCGTATAAGATTTTGTCAACACTATCACCAACTCGATAACTCAAGCTCAATTGAATTAAAAATCGGAATACAAACTGAAATTCCTAACAGAGGTTTCATTCCTATTTTTAATTTCAAAATTAATCTTAGATATAAGACTCAACAGAATAACTGCTTCATAAGTTTTAGCGCGGTGATATCAACATTACCGAGGAAAGGAAGTGGTAGCTGTCAAGGAACACGAAAATGGAAAATATGTGTATTTTCCTCATTTAAATGCAACAGTTGTCTACCAATCCAATTCCCAAAAAATTAATGTAAATTGTAGTGATCCGGAGATCGCGACAATTAAGAATGGAATTTAGAATCGAGTGGCTGCTTCTAAAATTCCAATGGGTTTGAAGAGGACTTAGGGGTTGAAACTCGGATTCGATTTAGATCAGGAAGTTTAATACAAGTTTTGAGATTTGCAAGTTTTGAGATATACAAGTTTTGAGATTACATTAAGAGAATTTTAAATATTCCGCCCTACATAGTGACACACTAATTGTTCAGTCACAAATGCCCCCGAACACAGATCTTGGGGGCTTTCAGCTTTGAATGCGATATACCATTTCAAGTGCACACGTTCTCAGCGACACCAGGTTACCCAAGCGTGTGTCCTTTGACCTGTATGGGGAGGGGGAGGGCTGTTATACCACCAGGGTACACTTCTTCGAAGAGGAGTCACCGCTATCTTCTTTCCCCTACTCCTCTTCCCAGACGTCCGGAGTCCACGATCCTTAGGTTCGATGTCCCTCTGGCTAGAGGACACGTAGAGGGCTTTCACTATCAGAGATTTATATGGGAACCTATTTCCCAACATCCATGCATTATTTAATATTGTCTATTATCATTAAATATTATAATATGGTCCCACGACCATTACAAAATGCCATTTGATAGTTGAGCGATACGTAAATATCTACCTCTTCCGTACAGTTGCCTACCGAAAGATAGGCAAGAGATGAGAAAATGATTAAATATCAACCATGAACTCTTACTAAATATAATGCGCTGGCCAAGAGTATCAGCCAAGATACCGAAAATAGGCATTCCACCACAAGGACTTGGGTGACAATGGATTGTATTTTTCTTTCTTTTTCCAACATTCTCAAAGGCAATGAGCCCCTTTAAATACTCCGATAAGAAAGTTGATTCAAAGTCATCCAAATTTTTGTCCTGGGAAAATAAGATTCACGCTTCCTCTCGGAATTAGATAATTCTTTTTAAACTCTTATTCGCTATATACATGATGAAGAAAAATCTCTCTAGGGTGCAAACGCGCCGCCAATAATTGTAGTAAATGCTCTGCAAAACACCAAGGATGCTATGGTAATTTTGCACCGTCAGCCGAACACCGTTAACCCTCACACGTAAATGATCAATTCTTATGCAGGATTCGCACGCTCGACCTTGAGGTTACCCGCCGATAACCATGCAGTGAGAGGCTACCCGGACAATCAAGCATGCCTTTCAAAGAGAATTCATATGCAGTAGCACGTTAAAGAGCCGTTTTCCTCGGATCTTTGTCCTTTCAAAGTTAGTGAAAACTTGAAGCTACTCAAGTAATTTGAAAATCAAATATGATAAACTACGTCTTCTCTGAATATCAACTTCTACTGCTTTTCGAGCCGTTTCAATGGATAACCTTTGCAACCTTCAATGAGGACGCACCATCCGAACACAGTTCTCTAGTTCTATACTATTAAAACTTGCAAAAGAATATTTGTATGAAAGTGCATTGCACGCGAGCAAAGTTACTACATTATTATAAGAAATGCAAATGAAAAATTCATACGAAAGCAAGAGAAAAAACAAAGAAGAATTAATCGGTCATTTCCCCAATTTTCCGCATGTGGTTTCATTGGTCACCGGAGGAACTATGCGTGCAACAATCAACACAGTATTTCCGAAAATAAATTTACTCTTTCAAGTAAAATAATAAATATTAGGATATGAGAGTTTTCTTCGTTCAAAGTAGCCATAACGTAATTACATCATAGCGTTTTAAAGATTAAAAAGGAACCTTGTTGAGAAGCGAACTTTGTTTCTGATGGGTTGTATTTCCGTCGCACCGCGTAAAAGTGGCAAATAAACAAACAATCATCAACATGGCTGTAATTACTATATATTATTACCTACGCTTCCTAATAGATAATTCCTATTGTATTACCTAGAACAGGGAGTCTTGTATAATTTTCTTTAACAAAACAATATTTTCGCCATGTAAATGCCCTTTTGAAATCTACTGCTCTAAAAGTTACCAAAATTTAATAAATTCAATCATACTACATGGCTATATACAAATACAAAAGAATAAGAGATAAAACCCGTAATTATTCAAGCTAAAAGTTGGTTTACACAGATTAAAAATGACATAAGCCCTTTGATAACAAAAAGCATTCAATTCCGTCGTAAAGTAATAATATTGGATACCCTCTAAAGGGAGGTGGGTGAGGGGGGGAATAGTCTCGACATATTTTCATCATCCTCATTCAGACTTTAAACTCGCCCTCGTCAAATTCTTGAAAAGTTTCCCTATAAATGCGTTCCTATCGTACAGTATTACGACCTCTTCTCCTCTCACACCGCTGCATCTCTCCACTGCCTTTCCCGCGTTTATTCCGTCTCTCCCATCCTATGCACTCCTCTCTCTCTCACTTTCTTGAGACGAGGGAACGTGGATATGAACCCAGCAGCGCATTCCGTCAACGGCCTCGATCATTGGCAACCACTGCACTTCGCTTACCATTGGTCATGCGCTGGGGAGGGTGCAGCCGCTAATCAAAGCAACGTCCTCGTCCGATTTTCCCCTGCAACGACCGTTCAGTCGGAGGGCATCCCACAATTCGTCCCCAGGATCCGTTTTCTATCACCCTTCTCCATCCTTTAGTCCCGATCATACTCCTCACTCTCTTTGTAAAAAACGCCCATAGCAAAACCCGTCATTAGTTTCGCGCTAACGCCAAGGGATTCCGTGTTCTAAAAAAGCTTTCATGACACGGAAATTTTTGGTGGAAATATTCCACAATGACTAATAAAGGTTTACAGTTCTCCACTACAAACCATTATAAAGTTAGCCCAGGAATGACTCAAAAGGAATCTCTCGCGCATCCAACTGTGTTTAAGTATAAAATACATAAATTTCCTCAAATAACTTTTTATCACAACCATGGTTTCGGTAGAAAATCCCGTCATCACCTGAGAACACCGTCTTGCCATTTTCTACCGTGATTATTATGATCTTCATTAAGAAAACTATCATGTTTTTAGTTCAGCTATTGCTCCGAGACTATGTAATATTTAATCATGCGACTAGTTTCAATCTTTTACATCAGTTACAATGCACAGTATTTATGAGAATCATTACACGAAATTTAATATTATTTATGAGGTACGCACTACCGTAATACTGAACGAATACCAGAACGTAATACCGAACGAAAGTGAGACCATCGATACTATCAACGGTTACTTTCGATAGAGACTAATGTTCTTTTAACACTACAGACCATCTACGGATCCACAGCGTCTTACAATTCGTTGATTCTAATTTGAAAAATATTGATTCGAACGTTTCTTCGGGGTTTGATTCAAAGTGGAGCAGCTTCCGGGCGCTCCTCCACGTGATGTCCCAGGTTGACAACTGTTTTTCCGTACGCAAGTAGGATGGCTATATAAACAGTTGTCAACCATGGACATCACGCGGAGGAACGCCCGGAAGCTGCTCCACTATATTAGAAATTTGCTTATTCGCATATTTGACATGCAGGCCGTTGTCTTTAGGAATGATATCCGTGGCGTAGCGGCGCTGAGGGGGTATTGCTTCGTGTTCTTACTCCGAAAAACTCGGAAAATTTATTTAAAAACAATTTAGTTTTCTAAGAGCAGAAAAGTTAAAAACTATTATCAACTAAGGTCAAATTCATCACTTTAATTAACATGTAGAGAGCTGACATTTTCTTTAAGAAGGAATCAAATTGCACTTTGATTAAATGGGTGTCTGTAATGTAAACTTAGCCCTTATATAGTTAAATATCTATGTATTCCTGGTTGATTTGGGAGGTGATCGACAAATGAGGTCATCCGCGCCACATATCCCCTAATGCGGTGTGATTTGAGGAACGGCGGTAGGTGGAGAAAAAATCGGTGTCTCCAATAGCCTGAGCTAAACAACAGGCGTCTTTGGGTACGTACTCTACATCGTACCCAAATAAGAATCGGAATTTCACTAAAAATCTCCACTGCATCTACTCGAACTGGAGCCTCCAAAATAGGAAGCTATTACTACATCCACCCACGCTCATCCCGTCCCTTACTGTATTAATTCTAATGTATTTTGTGTTCCTCACCTCTCTATTGCAGAAATAATCCCGATTGTTAATGACTGCTCTCTTTTTTATTGTAAAACTCTGTTTTATAACTTTGGGCCGTTAACTCCTTTCATTCTTTCAAACGATTTTCTGTTCCACTTTAATGATTCCCGAATAAAAAAATCTGCAATTCAAATTATTTTTTCTCCATGACTCTTTCATATCCGTCGCAGACTAATTGAAAAAATAATACTCTCCATATTGTTTCCCTTCTCAATGTGACAATTTTTTTTAAAATATGATCCAAAATCGACACGGCTAATGGCCATTTTGAGGTATTCTAATACGGGCATGCGAGCTATATATATAGTGTCGCCCCTCTCACGATCAGAACACACAACCAACACACAACACACTCCTAGCAGCCATTTGCATTTTTATGTCTCTATCACACCCTCAAATAAAATAGCAAATTATTCACGAGGAAAAGTCTCCTTGAACCGCGGTTGTTTCGTCAGCAGAATCAAGGTGAAATAGACGCTTTATGATATTTTGCTGAAATCTGTAGTATTTCTAATTGAATAACCATTATTAACCTAACACCTATGTCTTAAGCTCAAAACACTGTTAATGAAAAAGTCTCCCGCCAAATACAAACAGAGTCCATGGCAACGCTTGACCTTTCAGATTAAAAAATTCAGATCTCTATGGCCAAAGGTGTGCGATGGCGAACCGTCGCTATTTCTCCATTGTATACATTGGATTATTTTTGCTTTTTTTCATTGCTGTTCTTTCATACGTATATCATTTGAAGTAAATAGCGTTATTATTGGACTTCAAACACTTTCTCGTAATAAGAAATATATTTCATTGCCTCAAAACCAGTTTTTAGCAATCTAATACATTTTCAATATTTTTGTGGAATACGCCGAAAATTGTTCAATTTATCACCCTTTTCCAAATTTCATGAAATGGGTTACAAAATTATTTACATAATACTAAAATATGATGACGATAATGAATATATTTTTAACCATGTTAAGGATTTTTCTCACCAAACATAGTAGCAACATCAATTGGTATACGTCGGAGTCTCCATTTATATGGGCAACATGTTTGGGGATTCTATGACTAAGGGTTGAACATGCCCAAATTCAGAGTTATCTCCACACCGTCTATATGAGTGATAATGACTTGGAATCGTCGGACCCCATTAAAGCCTCGCAACCGACTAAACAGCAAAGGGTTGAAGGGATGACGGAACACTTCCCCTTCCAAAATCATTACATATCCGAGGGGTTCACTGCCCGAGTCTCTCTCTCTCTGACGCTTACCCTGGCCTCTAAAATCTCCTCGGCCCCTCCTCTCGCCTGATCCCCCACGAACCCTACCGACACCCTTCCCCGCACAGCCACCCGTGCACCCACCGCGCTTTAGCAATTACATGGGGAGAGGAGTGGAGAGCGACAGCAAGAGAATGGCTGCGGTTTGAGAACTGTCGATCGCACGTGGAGAGGGGGGGCGCGGTCAACGTGTGGACGGGGAGGTCGGGTCCCCTGATATTGGGGCGGAGTTTGACGACCGGCGACGCCGGATTGGAAAAACGGCGAAGGGACGGGAGGAAAAAAGGACCCGGAAAAGGCGGAGGGCGTGAGTCGTGGATTTTGTGTCCGGTTCTGAATGGGCAACGGCGGCGGTCGCGCCGACATCACGGCCGGGGTAGCCTTGTTCTCGCCGCCCGAACGAATCGGAAGGCGCGGACACGAGGGAGAGGGATAAGGGAAGAGGAAGACGTGTAGTAGACGGGCGGCTGGGGAGATTTCTTCGGGGTCCGGCGAAGTAGTGCGATGGAAGGCCGTAATGTAGGCGGTGAGGGACTCGGAAAATATATGGTTGGTTGCATACTTGCGAGGGGTTGCATTCAGTTGTCAGGATGGGTGGAGTGACGAACCGGATCAGCCCCATTTCTTCGTGTGCGGTAACGGCTGCTTCCCAGAAAAGGGTGAAAAAAGTCATTCACGGAGAACGGCCATCATCCGTGAACCAGGAACACGGCAATTCGTCCACGCTTAACGTATTGGTGTACTACCATCCTCATTTTGTAAGACATTACTTCTCAAAAAAATATTAAGGAAGAAAAAACGGATTTTCCTGAAAAATTTTAATCCTCATTTACTTCTAAGTATAGTTAAAAACCTATTAATGCTAAGGGCATAATTAGGTTGAATAAAACCAACATGTAAATAAAATTCCGGATCTGAGTCTCCGAATCAATTACAGGCAAATGTCTTTTTTCGCACTGGTATTATAATGATGTATGGCTGTATAATAATTAAGAATAAGACACCGAAAGAGTATTCGCTGCAGATAATCCAGCAGAACTCGAAAAAATCTCGAAGGTAATTTCTGACGTTAAGCAAAGTATTCCAACATAGGATTTGGATTGGATTTTGGGAAGGCGACCGACGGCTAAGGTCATTTGCGCCATAGGGGACATAGGTAAGGGAGGAAGGGTGGATATAAACCCGGCGTCGCCATTAGCCTGCTCTAAACGGTGCCAAGGGGACCACGTTTTAACGTCTCATTCGACAGACGGAGTACTGTACTTGAAGTGCCCTCCACAAGACACTCAGGAAGGGATCAGGTTTACTCTGATAAGCATCATCCTCTGCATGTATTTGAACCCGTATGGTTAGCCAGTACCCTAGCAACCACACCAACCCGATCCCCCGTATTCTAACAAAGGTCATAAGGTATGATAAGTAGATAATCAAAATAAGGAATTATAACTATGTAATATGATGAACCAAATAACATTTATCTTTCCACACAAGAGCTATATTAATTATATATGTGGACCCCAGAAGTCAAGGGGTCTAAGTGACATTTTTGAAAAAAATAAGTTAGGTACAGGAATGGGATGTGAAAATATTAATCTTTTAGGTGGTAAAGGGATCCAAGTGATTTTCTTGACAGGTGCTGCTATCTAGGGTAATGCCTCTTAACTACTTAGTGGGTTGTACCAAACATTTTCCACTTTGACTTAAGTTTTCTCTAAACAATGGTTTTGTTACTTAGACCCCTTGACTTCTGGGGTCCTCATTTCTCCGGATATTTTACTGAGATCCGGCCTTAAATTATATCATACTACCCATTAACTGATATAAGCAATCCCTCTCAATTATCACTGAGGTGTAACAAAATAATCGACTGCAAAACAGTTAAGCTGTAACACTCCCCCGATTCACAAATCATACGGCCACATATAGATATGGTATCATTGCTAGTTATTCAGTCCATGGGAAGTTTTCAGTAATGCCTATCACATTGGTTGGTCCCTTTACACGATAACTGACGGCTTTTGATCCTTTGAATTATCTTTCGGGAACTCGAAATGTAATCGTGCGAGCACGGACAAGAGGGACAATCGCAGGATGACCCAAGGGCCATCAGTCATCATCATCATCGTCGTCGCCATTAACGAGCGGCAAAGGAATTATCGTTTATGGGGAAATCCGGTCGTTACGTAAAAAAAATGCCCTCAGATTACGCACGAGGTCATAATATTACCAAAGCACGTGGGATTAGAGCTTCTGGTTTAATGAATACTCGAACGCTAGACCAAAAGCATTGCAATGTCATCCTTCATGCAATTATACGCAGGATATAGAGGATAAAATCTAAGCAGTTACAACACTACATTTGTAACTCAGTCAATAGTGAGGAAACTACAGAGATATGCATGTACTGGTTCAAATTAACTCAAAAAGGCAGTATCAGACCATTTATAGGTCCCTTCTGTAATTGGCATTCAAAATACGGATATAAAAGTAACTAATTGTGACTGAGATAAAACATACATTCAATCCTCTGGTTTATTTCCTTAAGTTATAAATGGTAACTTAACTCCCCGCACCATATGCCTTTGCGGCAGCTTTCCGTCTATAATGCACTTGAGGATTTTTACGAATGTCTTACATGCGAATTCAGGCTCATAACTGAATTACAATAAAAAATACCATACTAATACTTAAATAAAAATACTTTAAATATTCTACCACATTCGGCACCATTTTACCCACACAGCATGTTCTCCGTTAGAAAACCGCGATTCAATTCACCAGATCCTCAATAAACAAAGACGAAAGAAACAATACGTAACTTCTTTGTCAGTAAGGCATCCATGAAGCTTTCCGTACGGGGTGGGGTGCGACAACAAACGAGGAGTGAATACACATATACGAAAGGAATGAAAACGAACATTCCAGAGTTTCGTAATTACGAGGGTCACGATCAAAACACATTCATCCAATTCTTACATACATGAAATAATGGACAGTGTTCATGAGTTGTTCATTGATCAATTGTTGCGCCAACGAGTAGAATTGCCTTACTTGAAATATTTGACGATGAGGGGAAAAGCAACTATTTAACGACTTTGACGTTTTCAAAAGAAAAAAGTTCATATTTCCACATTTATTTTTCTAAATTTTAAAGATGAAATTCCGCCGTCATCTCTAAAGGGTGAAACAAAAGCTTTGAAAATTTTATTGCCAAAATACTGATTGGGACAAGGTAAAAATGTGAGAAGTTACTTCAATTTTCCAGAGGACTTAATTTCCGGTAACTATACTGGTTTGCATCATCGGGCTACTTCGACGAAGCGATTATTAGAATGACAATATGTTGGGATGAATAAATATAACAGGATCGACGAAAAGCATTACTTATTCAATCCACCAAATGTTCATAACCCTTTCAGCCCAAGTTCAATTATCCATTCCATCATAATCCTGGGTAAATTATGATAGAGAAGGCTTTTATCCTTTTCAAATGAAAAAAATTAAAAAAACTTATTGAAATTATATTATTATTGAAAATATATTACGCAATATATTCAAATCATTTATTTTTTACAAAAGTATTAATTAAAGTATAACGATTTTCATGCATTGCACTGTAGAGTGATGGCATATACGAGACTAAACCATCATATCTCCTAAACAATCATAGCAAGTACATAATAAGACATAGTACCAGATAGGAAACAATTACTCTTCAGCAAGTAACATACACGCAGAATGCGAATAAAACCAAAAAGTACGTCTGATTCCACACCACTATATAACTTGCCGTATTAATGGAGTACTTACTTAAGTTTTAAAGTCAGGTCTCTCTAAATTGAAACGCTGAAATTGCTATTTAAAAATAGGTTTTGATCATTGAAGGGTCTACTTTGAAGTATCTTGATCATGTAGATGAAGAATATCTCAGAAAAATATAATTAAAAATTAGATGAATTGATATTTTAACGATATTTTACTCGTAGGTACAGCGAAAATTACATATTGACAATAAGAAATACGGCCTGAAGTCAAAGTAGTTCAAATATTCGTACCACGATTAATGTCTATAACCATTTATTTGTTGTGAAATTATTCCACCGTAGATGGTAATTGCATGACATGGCAATTTTAAATAATCCAAAATTTCCAACAAAAGAGCTCATACTTTTATTTTATTGTATCTTTCCTCATCGGCCAGGAGCATGCTTTTTACACGATCCCTTCCAAAAAACATCCAACTTGGTAAAACTCACCCTGCAGAAACCTAAGTAACTGCACACGTCCCCTCCGCCATCTTCAAACTCGCAACTTTTTTGCGGAGTTTGGCGAACGGGGGAGTTACAGGGTTAGAGGGATAGTTGGAGACGAGAAGACTTACTCACCTAGAATGACTCGCGATGACCTTCTGCTGGTATATCGGAGCGCGTGCCCAGCATCACTTCCAGGGCCTCCCACGGTGGGGGGGAGGCGGTAACACCTTTAGGCGCACCCCTCCTTCTCAAGGCGGCGCGGCGATGGTGTTGGTACGGGGAGAGTAGGAGCAGCACATCCTCTTCACATACTTGCTCTCGCGGTCCAAGGGCTTCGTCTCAACTTAATATTTTGATTGTATCAACGGCAGAACTCTCGTGGCTGCCAGAACTCTCCCGCCTCCCCCCCCTCCACCATCTCGCCCGAAAACTTTTGGCGTAGAAGGCTCCACCTGCGAAGGTGAAGTATGTTATCACGTGGTCGCTTTACTAAAGCAAGAATATGTAAAAAATGAATCAAGTTATCCTCTCTCTCTCCAGCACGCCTCCTCATAGGCCTTATCTTCTTCGCGCACAATCCAAACGGATACGAATTAACGCGACACGAACTAGGACTTTAAAATTTATGGTTGTTCCGGAGTAACGGTGGAATACTCGAGAGATTCAAAGGTATGTCCAAACATTATTAAATTTACCGATTTCTCCTGATTCAAAGAATATGTCTTGAGCATTCCTATGAAAGATTTTTACAAATGCGTATTTTAAATCTCAGTGACTCAGTCTCGCAATCCTTGATGCTCCATTCTCCAACAGAAAATCGAACCCCTTCAGATATACCTCAATGGCAGCTTCACAAGTAGTTCTTAACTAATGAAAGGCTAATGAAATAACGACGATTCAGGACCTGGTATCAGTATTAGCTCGAAATATTGAAACGACAAGTTTTGAAAGCAATTTAATCTGTTGACAACTTGAAAAATTATCATTTTCTAAAATTTTCTTAAATTATTTTTTTAAGAACCAACCTCCGATGCCCTGGCTACTCTCAATAATCTGAAGCAACATTGCAGTGCCAATATTGGGCATTTTGGAAACATCAAAACTGAGATGAATTGTCTTTCACTTCCGTAATTCATCCCCGTGGGCCACACCTGATTTGGCGTTGTATTTAACTCGCTCCACTATTCGCTTGATAACGCAAGTTTGTTTCAAGTTTGAAATGACATCAATTATGTCTTAAATGACTTTTCCATGTCATCCTTCGAATCGAAGTTTCAAACTTAAGTCAAATCCAGTAATTATACCCCCACCAATTCCTTGTTTCAATTCTTGGCATACTTTTCCAGTTATGGCTGCGGATAAAGGAATTGGGGAGAGAGAAACTAGAGAAAAAAATTAAAACCATGTGACTGCTCGATCAAAATCAACAAAGAGCTTCAAAAGATGAATGAGAGGAAATGAAAAGAGGAGTTGATGAGGTGTCCTCACGGTATAACTATAGTGACCAGAATGCCTCTAAATTTAAGAACAGGGCCATGCGAATAAATAGCAGCAAAAGAACCACAATCCGATGTCCTTTCCGATCTTTGTGATCCAGTTAGCTATTTGTGAGTCGGTCACTAATGTAATCATCTTTATTGCTCACATATTTTGCAACGCCATTATTCTCAACTTACTAGCTATCCATGATAGAATGAAAGAACGGGAACCAACCCTCTAATCACGTTCCGGCATATAATACCACCTAACGACAACCTTTTGTGGAAGAAAACTTCATTGCGCGTCTTCCTGTGGTCAACAATGAGCGTATTTTTGTTATAATAAGCACACTTTGCCATTTCTTGGCAACAAAAGATGAGGGATATAATGGAACAAAGAGCTTGTGTGAAATTTTGATTTTTTTTTACTGAGGAAACTTTTACTGAAACAGGGGAATTGCTTTATCAGAAATAGAGGAGGACTGTATAAACTCTTCACAGCTTCAATAGTGGTTTAAGTGTATATATTCCGTTACAATATCTGTCGTGGATTATTCAACCTTCGAAGTCGATAAACGGAGAAAACATCATTGTTCTTCCTTCAGTGATTCCTGATAACCTTCGAGTGACGGTGAAACAGCTGAGGAAGTTAGTATCAGCAATGAACCGTGTCAATAAATTTTTACCTAAACGCTTGTTATTAATAACGTATGTGCAAAAATCGTGCAATGTCTGTTAATCGACGACAAAAAAAAAGAACCGTGTCAATGTTTTCCAAGAGCAGCTTGACAAAGCCAAAACCGAAAAAACTTCATTCAAGCCATTTTAACATGAGACAAAACCTAGATTAATTGATTTGATGAGGAGACTACGGCCCAGTTGTTGCAGTTGGTTGGGAAAATGTCTGCACGACCAAAATATCACATATGAGTCGCTCGCATTTGAAGGTGATGATAGCTTTCTTATAATTACAGAGGAATGGTCCATCAAAATTTCAATCCGCTTGTCAGGCCGTTGACGAGGATATTTGTGTGTAATTATCAATTATTGTTCATGGAAGAGTGTGAGCCAAAAAGACTTGAGTCCAAGGAAAAAAATAAAAACTGGGGTTTCCTAGTAACTCTTCTCCGCATTTCGGGGAATATTTGACCGCTAAAGAGGTGACAGTCCTTCCCAACCCTCTGCAATCCCTGGAAATAGTTCCCGAAGACTTTTTTCTGTTCCCAAAGTTGAAAACTGCTCTCAAAAGATTTCGTTTTCAAAGCGTCAAAGAAGTTCAACAGAATTCAACAGAAGTTCAACGGAAGCTTTGAGGCAGCGGCACGCCATCTAAGAAAAAGAGCTCAGGGATCATTCCAACAGCCACGAAAACAATGGGACAGGTGCGTTGCCAGCATTAACAAGTATTTTGAAGGGGAACAATATTAAAATAGTGTAAATACAGTAATGAAGTTTGCATGACAAAGTTCGATTTTTTTTAAACCTTGTAAATCCTTGACTGAAGAAACAATCAATCAGCATCAGTATCTACAACACTTACCCAAGAAATATGGTATTGAGTTAAACTTTCCCGTTTTCCTTTAAATATTCGTTTTTAATTCCTTAAACATTATTTTTAACAGAAAAACATATTATGAGGCAATTAGTTCACGTTACCTTGAGTCATTCCACCGATCCAAGAAGTAACAGTGACTTACTAAAGTGGTCATCTTAAAAAACAACGGAGCGGCCACGAACATCGCCTCCTAGTTCTAATAATGACATCCCGACACGAATGAGTAAATTGGGTGGGATTAGTAGAAAAACTGTGTTTTAGACCTATATTGCAATTCCTTGCACGGATCACAATATCGTCAGACATGGACTCAACGGATATTTCCATTTGCCCATGCAATTCCTGCAATTGTCGGCCCCGGTGGCGGCGGGGTAAAGTCCCCGCCTGCTAACCCGAGGGTCGCGGGTTCGAGTCCCGCCTGGGTAGAAAATTATCTGCCCAGGACATGGGTGTTTGTGAAATGAGTTATATGGAAGAGAGGACTGTACAGGCGGGTAACGTCTGTTTATCAACGGTTTATCAACTCAACGGTTTATCGCTCAATAAATAAAAGACGACATTATTATTATTATTCGGAAAACTCCTGGCGAGGGTGAGTAGTTATTTTTTGCACGGCCGTCATGTCGACGGCTTTATGATTTTATTTTATTTCAAATAAAGAAAACCGCACACAACAAAGGTGCCATTTTATAGTGGCCATGTAACAATTCAAAAATTGAAGGACATATATAAGTAAATTTAACAATAGGATATATTTTCGCATGAAAAAGAAAATATAAAACCGTTGACAGAACTTGCTTCGAGAAGAACACAACTCTTCTCCTCCATGACACACCGGCATGATTCCCACGTTTCTCTTCGTACGAATAACCAAAAATATGCAGATCTTTTTCCCAGAAACATTGGCTGCAGCACTTAAAATTTTTCCATGGAATATACCGGGTTTTTAGGCATCTCCTCTCAGCTCCTCAAGGAGAGAAGGGACACTTCATGGCCATGGATACCGCGGAGGATAAAAGCAGCCCATTAGATAGATTAGACCGTTTCTTGGATGCACCGCAAAACCAAAATTCACCTTATTTCTATCTAACTCTATCTTTCTTCGCCCCATTTCCTCGAGGAAATCAAGGAAATCCCGGAAGGCTCAAAACATTTCCGTTTGATGCCTTATTACTTATCTCAAAATTTTAGTTCGTGTTTTTGAAGCTAAAAAAATCCGTCGCTAAATGTCCTGATAGCCTTAAGGAAATTAACGAAATTTTTTAAAATATCGCCGACCTTAGAATCTAAGCATCATCACTTTAGTTGTCCCTTGAAGTCCCCAAGTCCTAGGAATTCATAGGAAGTTCTAACGTCAAAAATTCGTGATGTTCGACGAGAGAGATTTTTAAGTTACTACCAGAGCTGTGAGACCTTTTAAAGACAATTAATCATGTCCTCAAACACACATAACTAACCATAAGAGTACGGTGAAGAACTTTAATGGGGTCATTATTTTAAACTTAACCAATATTTGCCCAGTGACGTATTTGCGACTTTGGTCTGCCAAACACTGAAGGCATATCCATCGAACTGAATGACACAAAGTTTTCTCCCTTCTCCTTTGAAATCTATGGAAAACTCTGGCCTACCCAAGGAGTTTGTATTTGAACCGTTTGAGAAAATTTTGATAGTGTAATAAAGGGATCACGTGGTAAAATGTCGAAAGGCTCGGGGTTTTGACTATTTAAGGTAGTCCAAGGGAGATAGTTCCCTAGTCATAATAGAGACCATATTTGAATGATACGTTTTAATTTCACCAGTGTAGGACATATCAATTAAATATTGCATTATTAATGGTGCAATAATGTAGTTTTATATGACAGAAATTGTAAGTAATCAAAAAAAATATCTAAATAAGTCTAACTTGACTCATTTTTTTCGCGCGGTGCGTTTGAAACTCCTTCAAAACGGAAGGTTTTTTGTTATACCCAAGAACCTACTGCGATGACAATATGATTTATTTTCAAATGTAGTTGAGAAAACACACAAACAAACGCTGTTATTTTTTACGACATCTAGGTTTTATAAATACCTCATTTTGTAAATAATGTCACACTGGAGTGCACACATGTACCGTTTCCCGTATAAAAGGGCTGGTATTTTTTTGGAAAATATCTCTGAAATTAATGTAGTAAGAGGTTAAATTTTTCCTGTAATTAGAAGGGTGAGATATTTTTCTTTAAAATGAGACCAAATTCATTGATTTCTAAGTAAAATGATTTTTCGCTCGGGCTACCTTAAATCACTCACAAAATTCTCATGCAGCCTTTGCGATCGAGTTTTCTTGAGGGAATATTCTAAATAGAATTCAATATCGCATTTAGAGACGCAATAATTAATTTATAGAACATTTAAGTTGACCATCCGAGTGGGTAAAACTCACGAAAATCTTCGACCTTTTGTTGTTGTACCACGTAACTCTTAAGTTACATGATCGAAATTACTTCAATTGGTTTAAACACAACCCCCCAGGATTATATTGAGCCGCATTTGGCTTGATATCTAATATAGAGGGTCTAAGAGATGATATTATGACTCCACACATTGAGAAATGACACTTGCTTACATTCATAAGGTATAATGTCCTCTTTTAGGCCTTAAACGCTCTTTCTGCGATTCTTATAGAGCCAAAATCACGACTATGTCTCTAAGTAATAACACTAACAGAGATTTGCAGAATTTTTTTCTTACCATCCATCTCATTGGAAAAATAGGCTGGTCATATGATGCCTTCAAGAGAAAGAAACTTTGTCATTTTATTGGCAAGTCTCCTGGACCAGGTTGGAAGAGTGGCGAGGTAAGTTATCATCATAAGAAGTCTCCATCCTTAGATAAGTTTGCTTGAGCACTTAATGTCATTTTCCTTTCAATAAATTGCTCCATTTCCGCATAAGCCTTCACCTTAACGTCTTTCACAATTTGCCTCATGTACTGGACCACTGAACTTTCTTTGAAATCTTTTATTCAATAAGGCTTATACTTTCCTTAAAATATCAAATTAGCAACTACCTGCGATTAACTGATTACGAAACGAGATAGGATTTTGAGCCAATTGCTTCCGTTCCGTCGAAACCTTACAACTTCTGGTGATGTGAATAAGCCTATACGGTTTGCATGGTCATTTTCTCACTGAAAAAAAATTTCCATCGATCTCTACATCACTGCACGTAATATTTTCATGAATTTTCAAATATTATCCCAGTTGACTAAATACCGCAGCTTCTGTTTATTATCAGTACGACATATGCAAGAATATGCATAAGTGACGGCGGGGAATAGTTTCTCAAGGCAACAGTTGAGAACCTTCGCATGAAGATTACTGATCGTCAAAATCGTAAAAAAAACTCCTATACATGTATTTATAGAAGATAAACCTAAAATCTTGATTTTAAATCCAATATAAAATTTATTATGGCTCAATAGACTTCCAGCTCCATGAGGCGTTAAGCAGTCTTACTGTGGAAAGCAGGTGACATTAGCAATGAGAGTTCAGAGGGCAAATTGTATTAATTTTGAGTATTGGCCTTTTTCAGTGAGCTGCTCCCGGTATTTTTATTTCGAAATATGCGGTGGACATTCAGAGGAGAGTTTTTAAAATATCCCTGTGTTTTTTTTGCCGAGTACGGAAGGTGGTATTGACGGCGCAACAATTCCGGCCAGTCCACTATTGAAACCGATAGCCTTTTGACACGGACCTCCGCCGTCATTTCGTCTCCGGCTACTTTTTCATTTCCGGGGAGTTCCTATAGCTTCCAACACGCTGCCCACCAGAATATTTTCCCCCGCTGAACTCTCCAGGGAGCGAGCAGAAAACTCATCGGCGCTCGCCTTTCCACAACCTATCCAGATGTTTCTCCAACTTCCGATATTTACTTTTCCCTTCTCCACACCCCCCACCCTCTCCACCGCCTTTCTCGCTATTTACAGCTACTCTCTCCCCCTCTCTACCTCTACCTCTCTCTACCTCCCTCTCTTTCACCAACCATCAGCACACTTGCATGGACCTTTTTGCGGTCCTCGTGCCTCTCCCCCCCCCCCCCAACTTCCTCGCTACCCCCTTACCGACCACTCACCTCCCCCACTTTCAAGCGTCTCCATAGTAACTCCCCACCCAATCACACCTCACCATCCCCCTTAACAACCTCATCAAACCGACTCCGCAGAAGAGTCGAGCCACTGGGACCCTCGACAACTCTCCACACACTGGCCTCCCTTTCCGCCCGCCTCCAACACTATCCCAGCTCCCTGGGAGACCATTCGCTACGCACACATTTTACGAACTCCAAACCTCCTCTCAACTCAGTACATCCCACCTCCCTTTGGTACGCAAGAGAAGAGAGTGAATAACATTTCTTTTTGGACAAAACAAGATCGTAATTTAAGACGTCAACTTTCAAGCATTTATTTCCATAAATCTGTTTGTTGGGTATTTTGCGAGGTAACCGAAAAGTGAAGAAAAAATATTCAATGTTTTCCGGAAGAATGCTTTGAGTAGATTCTTCCAGGGTACTCTGTGGAATACCCGGAAAAAAAGAGGCAATTTGCGCCATAAACGTGGTTTGAGAGATATTTATCCCTCGTTAGGAAGGAGACCGTATTTGATTTTTTTCTTTTTGAAACTGTAAGAAGCATCAAGTAAATATTGTGATGTTTATGGAGCAATAATACTATTTTATGCGACAGAAATTATCGGAAATTAAAAAAAGGCCTTGCATAAGTGCTTTAAATAAATGGCCTTGTTGGACTTTTTTCGTCACTTTGTGCCCCGAAAATCCGTCACAACCAAAGAATTTTTGCGACTCTGTAAAATTTTCTTGGGTGAATAGGTGAATTTCTTTCAAAAATAGTTGAGAGGGCATAAAAACATACACGCTTTCAAATTTAGGAAATATTTCGAAAAGAGGTAAGTTGCTGGTATTTTGGTTTGTTTGGAAAGGTGAGATACTTTTCTTATTGTTTAAAACGAATTTTATGTAAAATTATGTCCCACTCAAACTACCTCAAAGTTTTGGTGAATAAGCTGGTAACAGAATGATTCATTGGGAATAGAGATAGGGTTTTGAGAATCTCAGCGTCGATATTATCCAACTCATAACAAAAGGCGCCAACGGTTTCACAGTTGGAAATTCGATTCAACACATGGATAATAACAAAGGGCTGTACACATCCTACCCAAGTAGGGATCAGGATTGAAACACCCTTTTATTACACCTACATCACACATATATGGCGCATACTTTTCCCCCATTCCCGCCCCCACCCGACCCCTTCCACCCCCAAGGGAACCAATCTCGCCGCGAGGACATGTGTTGCAGGAGCGGTCGCCGAGGAAATGACCTCCCCAAAGCGATTTCGTCGCCCTCATTATAAAGACCCCGTTCCCCCAGTCTCCTTCCTTCCCTCCTTACTCCTCCTCAACCACCAGTCTTGCTCCTCCGGGGTCGACGCGACCCAGTCTCCTCGGCCGTGACGGCGCCATACACCGAGAAAGTCGTGGTCACCGAGGCTACGAGGCCTCCGGAGGAGCCCCACACCACCCCATTCCCTGTCCTTCCCTCTTTCGTGAACTCTTTCAAACGACACGACAGCTGCGATCTAGATAAAGACTTCACGCCGTGTGTGAGAATAAAATGAACTAAAAAAGAAACGAGCATAAGGAAATATAAACGACTTGATGAAAATCGCAATGTTTCCACGCACGAGTTTTTAGTACCCTGTGGACTGTCCTCTTCAGGGCGGGACTAATTTAGAAAAGCATGTATTACGGCTCACAAAGGTGTGTCCGATGGGAAGATAGGATTTTGCTTAAGCAAGGGCTTTCCCCACTATTGAAGGTGAGTCCATGAATATTGCCATTTTTCGCGACATCACCCGAGTGTCACAGAGAGCCTGGCTGGAAGTGGGAACAGACATTCGTGATCTTCTCGCATAGCGTGTGAGATCACGCACGCATATAAGCATATTAAACCGCTGTCAGATGTGTATTAACTGCATCCTTCAGCACGATGTGGTGGCCTACTGGATTATATTTCTCCAAAAATTTCTGTCATAATGTATCTTATCTCATGCCGAGTCGAGAGCGAAGAAAAAATATAGCATAACCAAAGGCCATCTTGAAAAATTGATGTCGTTACCGTTCTCCATGTTCTTTTTAATAAGAATCGCTTCTTATTTTACCACAATGTCATAGTCAATTAAGTCATGTATTATTGGTATTTATTAATGATTGAGAAATCGAACTAACAGAGAAAATATACCTTTGTTTAATAGGTGTTACTGATAACTCGACAGCTATAATCGAAGTCTTGGTAACTGTCGTTTTCCAACATGACGACGGCCTACAAAAACGAATTAAACCTTATGCTTTGCGTGAAATACCCGATTTTCCCTCTCTCCAAGCCTCCCATAAGTCAAAAAGAATCAAATGCCGGGTCGGGTATTATGGGGGAAATTATTCTGGAAGGAATAGGAATGAACAAGGAGATGTATTCATGCTTATTAGTATTTTGATCTGTAAACGAGTCGTCGTGCATAGTAAATGAGCAATAGAATGCTAAAAATTATTAACGCTGTCAATTTGGTCGAGTTCTGCAGAAGCAGAATAGGATGTACAAACATCCTTGGCGCGAAGTTCATCCGATTTATGTTGTCCAAGTATTACAACTTACTCAAGCCTAACATCGAGTCTTGGTGCTTTTAGAATAAATTTAGCATTCATTAAAACGGATGAATGTGAAATAAAACAAAAGAATCTTAATCGTGAACTTCGAAAACTTCGTAACTTTTCTTAATTTCGGATAGTTATGGCTTCCATACTCATTTATGAAATCGTAGAGTGTACCCACAAATCAAACGAATGAAAGTTTAACTTACATAATCATTTAGCGAGCATGCAACTATATCCCAAGCAAATTGGTGAGAGGAATTAATACTTAAAACAGCACATCAATCCTCAATAATGACGACATGGCGCAATGACTGCTGAAGGGGCATTTTATAGATTAATCCATTCATTCTCCAAAAGATAATTTTTCCATTCATGGTTGTATACTGAGCGTATGACCACAATTTATCATATTATGAGAAGTTTCTAGCGCACGTTTTCTATAGTCAAAGTTTAAGAATGTTAGCTGAAACTTAAATAAATGCTTCGAATGCCTCAATTTCTCCTCTCCCGGTTGTTTATTTTATCTGAGTAACCTTGCAATCGTTAGTGAGCATTATTTTTTTCTCATCAGCCGAGCCGATTTTAGCACCGACGATGATTCACTCTTTTTCCTTTCCTCATATCAGTGCGAGCTCGTCGTACCTCAGCACATTTCGCACGCTCTCCCAAAAATCCCATTTATTCTATTTTCATTCAAATTCTGCGTTCTCTCTCTCCTTGCCTTCTCATTTGGCAATTAAAGTAGAAATCAATCGGGATCCGGACGCCATCCCTCTTTTGTTGCCGCGAGCCCGCTCAGCTCCACTCCCCTCGTTCTCACTTGAATCTCTTGCATTAAAAAAAAAAAAACAATTATGCCCTTTGACGCCACTTGTTTATTTTACGGGGCCTTCACTTCGCTCGGTTCCGATTTCTTTTATTACCGTTCGAATGAAAAACCTTGCGGTATTGGCTTTCCATATCCGATTTGTAACAGAGGGATACCTTCAGCACTTTCCTAATAATCGTCTCCGAGGAATCTTCATTTGTGATTCCTCACGTGACTAAGTTACTACGAAAATGGAAGAATCCAATCACCGTCTGTCAGCCTTCAAGATTCCCATGACGCATTAGGGAGAGGCATCTCCATCCCACCAAGCCATAATACCCATGAAGGCACGTAATAAGTATGTTCTACCAATGCTCTTATGAAAAGGAACACCTCTTCATTGCAGTTCATTTTAATGAGAAAAACGAATGGCATACATTGAACATTATACAGCACTTTCAGATATTTCTCTTTCATCCCACTCCGAACATTGCTATTTATATCCGCCACGAATCCTAAAGCCAGAGTGAACTACTACCTACACTGGAGATAAAAACCACATCCATCAACTGCATTACTGCGACATTCATTTTTCTTCTACGTATCCGATCGTCTTTTGAATCTCGCAAAATACGCGTCAAACCAATGGTAAAAATTTTAAACAAGAGCTTAAATCTATCATTTTTTTCCTATGGCATAAAAACTTTTAAATCTCAGCCCGTAAAATGGGGATTGGCTTCGTCACACTTCCAGATATTACTTTAGAAGAAGGAATCGATTGAAGTGAGTAGTATAGTCATTACCAAAACTCACGCATCTTATGGACCATTCAGAAAGCCCTCTGTTTATTCCAACCCCCTCTGCAAGATTACTGCTTTATTGATACGGGTATGTGGATGTCGTTTCCAGGGGTTCGGTACATCACATCAGTTAAGGTAGTCCGAGCGAGATAGTTCCCTAGTCATAATAGAGACCATATTCGAATTATACGTTTTAATTTCACCAGCTGTAGGACACATCAATTAAATATTGCATTATAAATGGTGCAGTAATATAGAGTATATGAGAGAAATCGTAATTAATTAAATGAAAATATCTAAATAAGTCTTTAACGTGACTCTTTTTTTCGCGCCGTGCGTTTGAAGCTCCTTCAAAACGGAAGGTTTTTTGTGATACCCAAGAACCTACTGCGGTGACAATATGATTTATTTTCAAAAATAGTTGAAAAAGCATACAAACTACAGACTGTTGGTTTTGTTTACGACATATAAGTGTTAGAAATACCACATTTTGTAAATAATGTCTCTCTGGAGTGCATACACGTGCCATTTCCCATGTAAAAGGGCTGGTATATTTTGGCAAATATCTCCAAAAGTAATGTAGTAAAGAGTAGAATTTTGAGATTTTTTTCTTTAAAATGACACCAAATTCATCGATTTATAAGTAAAATGAATTTTCGCTCAAACTACCTTAAATAGTAAAAGATTTAAGTTTCTCCTGGTGAATAGTATTAATAAACTCTTCTCGGGCTCTTCACCAGGTGATTGGCTTCATGTTTGCCGACGTTTCGGAAAACGACTTGTTTTCCATTTTCAAGGCGTGTTACTCTGTCCGTGTCAGATTGGAAACTGAATTGAATTGACCGTTGGTCGGGCCCAACAATTGAGCTCAGGTGCCATCTGATTGGCTGATGTTTGGATTTTGCCCTTGAATCATTTTCTGATTTTTCCTTATTTTTTTAATGCAATTTATTACAGGTGTCCATGTATTGCTCAGATGAAAGCCAGAGTCACGATTCAAATTTATTGGATTAAGGCGTATTTCAATGGCTTCCTTAATTATGCGGTCCCAGTAGCGCGGCACAGAATTTTTGCATCTCCCCATTGAATGGCATGATCTTCATTGATGCTGTGTTCCGCCACTGCCGACTTCTGTGGTTGCGCTATCTAAAGTGCCTTCGGTGTTCTTTCAGCCTCGTCTCAATCGTTCTACCTGTCTCCCCCACATATATTTTTCCGCACTCGCATGGAATCTGGTAAACCCCTGGTGTCTTCAGGCCGATGGGGTCCTTCGCCATTACCAGTCTGTTCCTTAATTTAGGTGGTGGTAGGTGGATAGTTCTGATGTTATACTTCCGTAGAATGCGGTGGATCTTTCAAGGGCAAAATCCAAACATCAGATGTCACCTGAGCTCAATTGTTGGGCCCGATCGACGGTCAATTCAATTCATTTTACAATCTGACACGGACAGAGTAACACGCCTTGAAAATGGAAAACAAGTCGTTTTCCGAAACGTCGGCAAACATGAAGCCAATCACCAGGTGCAGAGCCCGAGAAGAGTTTATTAATACCTTAAATAGTACTTTGTCTCCATTAAATACCATTCATTACTAAATTAAATACACCGTTTAAGGAGCGACTGATCATTCGAGTCATAAAGCTGGATATATTCCTTATGGAAGTTTTTAATATTTAGACAATCGATCTTCATAAATATATTTATACTATTTGACTTCTGCCATCACAATAGTCAATAGTAATCAGCTAACCACTCCATAGCCCCCCGCCAATCGGTAAACGTAAATTTGTCAGAAAAGTGATACAACCTGAGACTTCTGTCACAACAGTAATAATAACCACTGAGAAATCTTTGAAATCTTGTACACGAGTATGAGCCAGTCTACCTTGAAGAAAAGCCCGACTCGTTTCCATTGCTGCATAGGGCTTTTCTACTTCACCATCACATAATAATATAAGTCGTTCAGAGATCTATTCTGCGAGTAATAATGATATTGTGTTAAGGGAGTCGCCAACAGCTGAGGTCGGTTGCGAAAATGAAGATTGGTTGGTAGATAGATAAAAAAAGGGATTAGATAATTGTGGGCGGGTGAAGAGAAATCCAGTGTCAGACAGAGCCTTGTCTTAACGAACGGCGCCGAAGAGGCCAAGGTTATACGCCCCCACTGGCGGACGGAGAAGTGCACTTGAAGTGCTCTCCACATGGCGCCCAGGTAGTGGTCAGGATTCCAAGAAGCCTCGTGACGAACGTCATTGGACGAGTCAATCAATCACAAGATAGGCGAGACGTCAAGATGTCGAGGTGGCAACTCAAACGCTTTTACACCCAATGACACTCCTTTGCTTCTCCTAGTAAATATCTCATAAAAAATAGTGTGTCATCTAACTTCTAAGCAATGTTAAATGACAGCGATTAATTTTGTCAAGTCTCTTGAAATTTAAAGAAAAAACTAAAAATCTAAGTGCTTAGGTCAGTGACTGTAATTTTTACGGTATACACCTAGGTAAAAAATAGGTAATTATCTACTTCGTCCAAATTTTTTCTCCTACATTTTTATATAAACAAAGGTGGTGTTTATAATATCGATTTTACGAAAATTAAAATGCATGTCAATAAAAATGCATGTCTATATTAAGGCATAATCTTAACCTGCAATGCAAAATCCACTTTTCTTCTTACCCTCAGGTTTTTGCTTACATAATATTTTTTTAAGTTCTTACCTAACTGCAAACTCGGTTATTGCAACATGTAAATCGTTTCGTTAAGGAATATCACAATCTCTCCACTTGGTCTGCGGTAAATTGCGGTAGGTTCAACGTGTGGAAGGAATGGAAGCCAATTCGTAATGAGTTGGGGGCCAACGATAACTGTTTTGTCCGTATTTTCCATATACACGTACCAAAACGACTTGCCATGAAACAAATACAACAGGTGATAGATTATGAGATAATGGCGGGAACTTTTTTACTTTCAATTTACACAACTCGAGAGGCTGAACATTTTCAATCAACTCATCCTCCTCCTCCTCCGCCCTCTCCTCCCTCTCTTCCATTTTTGTTTTCTTCACTTTTACAGGCTGACCATAAAGATGTTGTACTGCTTGAATGTCATCTTCTTGCAAAGCGATACTATAATGTAATTCATCGTTTAGAGCGAACATGACAGCGTTTTTATCATTGAAATGTGAGATGCCTAGCGTGTACCCGATTTCGTGGATGAGCGTCGAGAGGAGGCTGTATTGTAATTTGGGAAAGGGCACTCTGTTGAGGCCTATTATAACGACGTTAATCCACAACTATTTACTACACGCGGAAATACGTTCTATTGTAAGTGAACTTGATCTGGAGAATAAAAAACTTTTGTGTCCCATCAAATAATTCTTTCATTGTATCGTTTCGTAAGTTTCGTTCGAGAAAAAATTTTTAATGGGTCCGAGTCTCTAAAGAAATATGGTAAGCATCTCTACATAATCAACTACGACTTCGAAACCTCGACTGGGTGCGGGTCGAAGCAAACTCATCAAGTTTATAACTCCAAGACGATCTTGCGAGCGTGAACCTTATGAGTATGACTATTTACATGACGCGTAAACTCGATATCCATTCATAGAGAGTTTGAATATTCCCAGTTTCCATTGGCTGTCTTATTGTTGTCATGTTGTCGAAGGAAATCGATTTCAATTAGTTCCCGTGTACGCCGCATTCAGACGCCCATGAGTGTTGCGTTAATTTTTTTCCGCCACTGTACATTGAATAATTTTTATACTCAAGTTAGAAATTTAAGGAGCACACTTCAGTTTCAGTTAACATGTAGTCTGTATTAATTCCTATTTTTATATATAAGATAAAAATACTTGAAATATTCCTGCTGTCATTAAATTACTTTATGTGAGATCAAGGTTTTCGTAAATTCGTCTTTATTCGCCCATTTTTCATTTTTTACACTTGCGTCAACTCATATTTTGTCCTGAGTTTTACGACATTTTAATAAGAATTTGGAAATATGAACTTCATGATTAAAGTCTCGTTTCATTTTTTATTGATATTCCGTCCAAAGGTGGCATTAGTCAATGTTTGTAATTTTCAACAAGGCTCATAATTATAACTTCAAGTGTCTGAAAGGATCACTCCGGAATTGGAGTTCATATTTCACGAGCGATTCAGCTTGGAAATCATCGTTTTCTCTGGCGAAAAAATTAAACACCAAAAACAATGTAGCTATGTCGAAGCCGTCGAAGCGATTTGGTTATTATTTTTTTCCAATCTCAGATCGATGCGATATCCCATAATGAAGCACGACACCGGTGCAAGGTGGCGGAAAAAATGAATATAACGAGGAATCAAAGGACGAAATAAATGCGCATTCGCTTCTAGTAGGGAGTTTTCATCTGTGAGAGATGGGGAGACCCGAAACTAGGGCAGCGATGTTTTCATGTGCCGAGTGTGCTTTAATTGAAGCAGGGGAACAGTGATTTGCGGCACGCACGATCGAAGGCTGAGGGAGAAGGACCGTTCGAAGGGGAGAGGAGTGGAGAGAGTGGGGAGGGGATTATAAAGTGGGGCGTGAGGTGAAGAGTAGAGACGTGGAGTGGGAAGGGAGGGTATACGGGATAAGGAGAGGGATGGGTCCACCCTGAGGGAGCCCACCGTGAGGAGAGAGAGAGAGGAGGGAGGGAGTGTCGGGCGTGTGGAATGGAATATTTGGGAGGAGGAGATACAGAAGGGTGGTATGAGCCGTCTGCCGCCTCTACGCTTCCTCCATTTAATTGGTTTGAAAGCCCTCCTTCGCCCTTGGGCCATTGAAGCCTGTCTTTTCATTTTCAGACCACCTGGGAAGTGATGATTTTTGACGGGGAAATGCGCGATGTGGATTGAAGTTGTCTCCTGTGAGGTGGAAGGTGACAAAGTTTCGAATCGCGGACAAAAAAGGAAGACCACCGGAGATTGATGAAGATGTTTTTTTTATCCGCTTCAAATGGCTCATCCTTTAGAGGTATGAGATTCCTTGTACTATTTTTAGTGGCTGGGAATATCTGAAATTACTTTCATTGTAAATAAAGGGTATATAATTAATTATCAGTGATAAACGGTAGCATATATAAACAGAGTGAGGGTGACCGTTAACTATCTGAGATATTTCGCTTGAGATGTAGTTTTGTAGGCAGATGAAAAAAAGCGTTGATAATATATGGAGAGAAATAAATTTTCCCCGATTAAAAATTATTTGCCATTTACGCTTAAAGTGCCTGGAGATATTGCCAATGTTTCTCTGTTCTGCCAATTGCCAATTCTCTGTTGCCTATGTTTTTCTGTTTTAAATTATTTTTAATACTTGTCAAGTCAATATGTTATTTTAACCAGTCTCTTATAACAGTTTCTCATGGAGTATTAAGACATTATATTAAGTCAGAAAGTAAACCTGTATCCGAGAGTCCGCATCGGCGAAGCGAAAAGTACAGATGGCTCTTTATTACGACATGCATTCAAATCACGGTGTAATAACTGGTTGATCTTTAAATCTGACCCTCCCGGAATTTATATAGGGATCGAAAGATCCAGAGTAGAATGTCCTAAGGCATCAGTATTGCATTAAATTATTCAAGATAGGAGATATGGGGGGAAGTCCAGGAGATTTTAATTGCCTAGCAGTTTTTAAGAGTCCGAGAGCCCTTAATATTCTTTAAATATTTATCCCTTACCTTAAGAGACCAAACAAAAAAAATGCTTCTTCCATAAAAGACGCTAATCTTTTTCTAGAGTGAAATAGAAAGCCTTTTTTGAATGTGGAATGTTTTTTAAACGTATCGCTGAAATTTATTTTATGCCGGGTGTATCTTTCATTATAATTCTCTTAGGCTTTGAGTGTGGGAAATTCTTGGTTCAGAGGTTGCAATGACTTCATTGTAGCTGGCGGGCCAGGTGCATGACGCTGGGAGAACTTAATCGTGGGAATGTGTTAAAGTATTGTCCACAAATCGGATCTTTTCGGGAAACCTCCGTGGCTTCCAATAAATTGCTCGGCGATCCGAGGGTTCCCGATTTCTGCTCTAGAACTGTCGATAGTGTAATAGTGTGGAGTCTTGTTCTCCCTTGAACTACACTTCTGGAGGATTAAATGGGGCATTCTAACCATATCTATGGGGTGTATTCGCTCGATGATTGTGGCTTTCAACCTCAACCACTAGAGACAAAATTAAGCTGCATTTCGGGCTTTAGGCTAAAGACACCTTTGCTGAGCCCAATTTAGCGATTTGCATAAAAGATCGCGAGTAAATGTATTTAGAGCGAAGACGGAAGAGATTAGAAGCTGAATAATTTGTTTTTTTCGAAAAAATTTCTGTTTTTAGAATATATATCTCTATAGATTTTCAACCAACACTGCCGTGTTGGAATAGCTCACAATTAGCAATTGTTGATTCTTTCTTTGCATGAATAGGTTACAGATATGTAACATTTTATTCGGTGAATTCCTAATAAAATTTTTAATATGAACGAAATTTTATGGCAGATTCCGTATTCATTCTTCATAGCAATTCTAGTTAAAAGTGCAGCCAAATGATTTGCAATTCATTCTTGGTGACTACGTCGCTAAATCCTTTTATTTATAATTTAATTCTGATTCACTGGATAAATTCCAAATACATCGAAAAATTTCATAGAGATATTTGTTCTCCATGCGATGAGAAGTTCCTTAGTTCTTATATGAATTCCATTTTTTAGAGAAATATGGTCCTTTTTCGAGACTGAATAATCTGGAGAGTGTAAATTTTAACTCTTTATTTCCTTATTTCATGTACAGTCCTTACAAACTACAAAGTTAAGAAGTAAGTTGGAGTCCGTGTAAGATATTAGTGCTATTAAAATATACTGATTTGGCTTGTAAAGCAAAGAAATATAACAATTTTTTGATTAACGTGAGATTTAAATAAAAGCTTTGAATTCTTTAGAATGGATTTTCACAAAGTTAAGCCAGAATTAATAGAGTTTATGAAGAATTATACGCCGTTTGGTTTCGACACACAACATACCAAAAACAAAATGACCCAAGAACCAAAAAAATTGCCGAAATACATCCGATGCTTCAAAGTCTCTCTCGAGCACGTCTCTCGGTCCTATTTTGCGGTCTCTCGCTTCTCTCTCACTCTCTCTCACGGAAGTACCTCGACCGCAGGAACGAGCGAGACGCACGTTCGAGAGAGACTTTGAAGCATCTCTGAGGACGGGAAATTATTTTATAAAAGCATAGGCGTGGATATTTTTTTCATAACGCGGGAGGTGAAACCTTACCTCTCTCTCTCTCTCTCTCTCTCTCTCGTAAGCTGTTTCGATTGATTATATATATTGCGTCCTGAACAGGACGAAGTGCTTCGGCTCGTTTCGGATGTATTTCAGTGAATTTCGGCAATTTTCGGTTTATTTCGGCAATTTTTCGGTTAAACGTGAATAATTCGGTTGGAAAACAATTCGTTTAATCTCATTTTGCATTAATTGTGAAGTGCGAGATGTCGATACCAGCACATGGCAAAGTTCTCTTCGTTCACGATTCCTTGAATACGAATTTCACCATCGTTATCGTAATTACAATAAAAATCGAAAGTATCGGTCCATGTTACGATTGTCAAATCTTTTAGAGGGGTTATTTCGAGTTGCGGTGAAACATGATTCGGTAGCCAGTAGTTGGGACCACGTTGCAACAACCAGTTTAGAGGTCTATGCATCCACAAATCGTTTGCTAATGTCCTCAGTACATTCAATAGTTTGTAATATTCTTTAATCGGTAGCGGCCATCCAAGCGTCCAACTATATCTACCATTCGATTGTGTACTATCCCTTTCCCTCTCGATATGTTATTGACGACCATGATGGTTAAAGTTTTGAGTGACAGCGGAGAATATCTAACTCGTTTGCTGTTCATTGTGTCAATGCGAAGTTCTTCCGCGCGCTCACTTAAAAGAGAGAATGGAGGGGAAGGAGGAGGGGAACGAGCGGAAAAAAACGAAAGCGACATCTACTTCTTTAATAATTTAATAATATTTAATGCAAGCACAAGATGGTAAGATGACCGTCTCTTTAAAATTCACTTTAAACATAGCTGTGTATACATTCTTTTGAAAAGCTGTGCGTTTTTTTAAGATTCTTGACATACTGTGCGCATTAAGATTAAAGAATTCCTCCACGCCAAAAATTCTCTCTCAGCTTGTGTGGAGAGTGAAAAAACTGAAATTTCCCTTCAGTGCATTTTCTAGGTGACATCGTGTTTTAACTGCGAGTTATAATATATTCATCCTCGAAGAAAATTCTACGAACGTTTTCATTCTCGCGGAGAACTCTTTATGTGCTTTTTAAAGAAATGAGAGCAGCAACAAAGTCTCTTGACGTAGTATGTATCCTCTTGACAAAGCTTTGTTTAAAATAATCTGTTGTATATACGAAGGAAATTATAATATTCATCTGCTCTGAAAAAAATTATTTTCCTATGTAAAGTGACACGGCTTCTTAAAAGGCGGATCTTGAGTGAGTTTCATCTAACTGCGGTCAGGAAGCATCCGGTCACCTCACCCATCATTTCCGGCCACTCGCGGAATTACGGGCGTTGTCCACGCCAGAACTCATTCAGTTTTCGAAACGGTAAGATGTGTTTTTTTCTGTTCGTACATGATTTACTCTTTTAACCATATTTTCAGGTGAAGTGATCCAATTTGTCTTTTTTCAGATGGAAGCATTAGCCACCAAACTTGATATTGTGAACGCTGACACCCCCGCCCTTCTTGAAGAAAGAAGGAACTATCTGAGAATTATCCCTATCTGATAATTCATATTGAAAGAGTAGAGGGGAAATATGGACCAGTCCTGGTAGTCTTGATTAGGTCAACTGAACTAATTTTGGGAAAAGTTTATTTACCCAAACGGTATTTAGATGTTTTTGGCGGCCCTAAGGAAATCAGCATGTACAACTCACAGTGTACTCCTTTGAATGGATTCACCCTTAAGTGGACTGGAACCCGTCTCAAGATGAGGTCGAAAAAGTGAAGGTATGTACAAATTTCTATATTCAAATTTCTCTATTCAAGTTCCCTTTTCATGTTATTTTTTAATGTATTAATTTTCAATGTCTTTTTTCCCTTTCAGATGCTCCAGTTCAAAAAAAAGAACGGAAGACAATGAAAAAAACAAAAAATGTAATAAAAATTAAATAAAAGACAAAAAGAGGAAATAAGTATTTTCTTTGTAACCCTAAAAATCCTGTTCCTGAGCAGTTGATTCGCAGTCCTAGTGAAATTCACTAAAAAAGGTTAGTGGTTTTTTTGTAATTTTAAGAAATGGGTTCTGTGTAGTGAGTACAGTGCAGAAAAAGCAGTGTCAGCGTGAAGGAAAAACCTTGCGTTTTCTTACTTAAAAGAGTGAATTATGTTCCTCAAAGTGCTATTGTCGTGGCTGAGTCTGTTTTGTGTCTCTTTAATGTGAGGCGAGGAAAAAGTGTTTCAGTTTTAGTCGCGCCCAGAGTTCTTAGCTAAAGGGAGTGGCGGAGTGTATTTTAGTATGAGTGCTCGTGTTTCGAGTGAAAAGTCGAGGCGCTACTAAAAGTTTTAGTTTAGCCGCGAAGTTCTTAGGGCGTGGCGTGAATATAAAAGTTGGTTCGCGCAGGTCCGTCTTGGCAATGGTCAAGATGTTAAGATCGCTTTGTAAGCTGATTGTTTAAACACAGTGTTAAATAATAGCTTAAGAATGACGCGTGAAAAGATTAGACGATTACCAATCCCCAATACTTTAAATGCTGAATGATTATTGAAATGGAAGAGAAGTTTATATTATTCGAAACAGAGAGATACTTGGCTAATGAACGTAATAAGAGGGTGGTAAGGAAGAAATTCACTAGGGGGTGGTAAAACGTTAGGCGGGAGAAAATGACGGGAAAGGGTAGTCACCATTTGGCGGGTAAGATATTGTATATGTATAGTTAGGGATCATTCGTTTGACGTCGTAGTTTCCATTGATTGTACCTCAGAGTAAGAATGGAAGCAGAAATTTTGTGCGACGTGTGTTTTACGTATTATCGACATAGGCCGAGCCACAAGACGAGTGACGTCCATCGAAGACACTTATTAAATCAAATTGGAGGTGAAAAAAGACCAATTGTGGAACTTCCGTCAGCCATTAGAGATCGATTGAAGGCTTTCTGGGTGAGTGGGTTTGAAGAATTAAGTGACGTTGTTACGTTTTTAGGCACGATAAAAAGTGTACTCTCCGCCAAACTAACTGAACAATTAGAAAACACTATTTCAGAAATTAACGTAATTTTGAAATGTACGTTTGTGAAAGACGAGAAACCGGACGAACGGAGTTTCGAAGCTGAGAACCAGCGTGTTTTTCAGGGCCATAACGTGGGTGAAATTCTAGACAGTTTTTTTGGAAAATTATTGAAGGAAAAGAGTGAGTATTAGGCGAAAGGATCAGGTTGGGTCTTAGCAATGATCAACGGGCTCGAATTACGAATTATAAAGTATAGACCTTTGACGGGTCCTACAATTATCGAACTCCCGGCGAAAATTAAAAACACGAAAGCGGTCATTAATGTCAAAAATTACGACCAGTTTTGTTTCAAATATGCAATTTGGGCGAAGAATGTTAGTCATAACCCTCAACAAGTTCATCAGTACAATACCACCAAATTCCGCAATGGTTTTAATTGGGATTGCGTAAATTATCCCGTAGAAATTTTCCAAATTTCAAAATTCTAAAAAGCTAATCATATTTCGGTTTACGTCTTTGCTCTCGATGAAAAAGAAAATGTGTATCCCTTTAAGGTTGTTGATAAAGAGCTCGAGGATCATCGCGATCTCCTAATCTTGAATTCCGACGAAAAGAGTCATTATTGTTACATTAAAAACTTAAACCGATTGATTCATAATCAAATGACAAGGCACCGTAACCCAATCTTTATATTTAAGCGATGTTTGAAGCCGTGCTATTCTATGGAATCCCTAGGAAAGCACAAGATAGATTGCAACCGTAATTCGCCATCGAAAATAATTCTCCCCAAAGGTGACGACGCTTTCTTAAAATTCAAAAATTATTCTCATACATCCCGGGTTCCGTACGTTGCTTATGCCGACTTTGAGTGCATTATACCGAAAGTAATGAGTTGCGATCCCACGAACGAGCATTCTTACACTCAAGTTCGCCAAAACCTAGTGGTTATGTCGTTCTGCCTTCTCTTGGTAGCTACCACTAGTGAACTTTTCGAGCCGATTTTATACAGAGGAAAATACGATGTGCAAGTGTTTCTAGAAATACTTAAGGAACTGACGCTTTTCGCACGAAGGAAGTATAAAAATCCTATACCGATGCTGGAAATGACAGAGGAGGATGAGGTTGCTTTTAACACGGCTTCCCTTTGTCACATTTGCGGGCATGAATTGGGTGACGAGCGTGTCAGGGACCATGACCATCTCAGTGGAAGGTTTAGAGGTGCGGCCCATCCAGCTTGTAACGTAAATTATAAGGTACCGACTTTTCTACCCGTTTTTATACACAACCTTTCCAATTACGATGCACACCTCATTGTACCACACCTAGGCAGCGACAATGACAGAATAACTTGCATACCGAATACAGAGGAAAAATACATTTCTTTTTCAAAGTACGTTGATTCACGCTTCTCATTCCGATTTATCGATACCTTCAAATTTTGAGGGGCTTCGCTCTCAAAATTAGTAGACTCAATACCTCGCGATAAGTTTCATCAAACCACTCGCATCATTGGCGATAAAATTGAGCTAATCACACGCAAGGGTGTTTTTCCATACGAATACGTTGACTTTTGGGGAAAACTCGACGATACATCGTTACCGCCGAAATCTGCTTTCTTCAGCTCTATCACGCTAGACGATGTGACTCCAATTACGAATTTGCCGAAAGAGTATGGAATGAATTCGAGTGCAAGTCTCTGGGTGAATATTCCGATTTGTATTTGAAAACCGATGTCCTTCTCCGGGCCGATGTATTTGAAAATTTCCGAAATACTTGCACGTTAGCGTATGGATTAGACGCTGCCAGGTATTTTACAATGCCAGGCCTTTCATTCGATGCCATGCTAAAACACACAGTGGTCACAATTGAGCTGTTAACTGATTACGATATGATACTAATGATGGAGAAAGGCATTCGCGAGGGCATTAGTCAGTGTGCTAAACGATATGCAAAAGCCAACAATAAGTACGTTAATCAGTTCAATCCCGATCAGGAATCAACATACTTAGCATACATATAGGCGAACAATTTGTATGGATGGGCGTTATCTCAGCCTCTTCCGAAGTCAGGATTTAGATGGATTGACACCGTTGACGTAATGGCGATAGCAGACGACTCGCCCAAGAGGTACGTTTTAGAAGTGGATCTCGAAAATCCGAAGACACTGCACGACTCGCACTCTGACTTTACATTTTGCTCCGAGAATGCTACTCCACCAAATGGAAAGCATAAGAAGTTGATGACGACAACAACCAATAAAGAGCGATATGTAATTCACTACAGAACTCTCAAACAAGCATTGACAGAATGCCTTAAATTGAAAAAAATTCACCGAGTTATAGAATTTGATCAATCGCCGTGAATGAAGTCGTATATTTATAGCAATTCACAGAGGCGGAAATTGGCGACTTCTGATATCAAACGCGCCATGTACAAGCTCACAAATAATTCAATTTTTGGCAAAACTATCGAACTGGTCAGGAACAGAATTGACCTTGAACTTGTAAACAATGAAAAACGATTGAATAAACTAATATCCAGCTCTCTGTTTCTAGACCGAACGATATTCGCAGAAAACCTTGTGGCCGTTCACAAAAGAAAAAGTACCATCAAAATGAACAAGCCGATGTTTATTGGACAAGCAGTATAAGATATTTCGAAAATACTCATGTATGAATTTTTTTACGATACACTCAAGGTGAAATATGGCAACGATTTGCATTTATTGTATATGGATACGGATAGCTTCATCTTAGAGATTAAAACACAAGATTTTTACGATGACATATCCACCGATCTTAGTTATTACGACACTTCCAATTATCCCAAAGAACACCCATGTTACTCCCCGTTGTACGCGAAAGTTGTTGGCAAAATGAATTGCGAGTGCGAAGGTGCTGTGATGACGCATTTCGTTGGTTTACGAAGCAAGTTGTATGCATACCGAGTACAAGGTGAAGCCGAAGGGAAACGTGCGAAGGGGGTAAAAAAAGGTGGTGATCGATAAAACGATAAAATTTGAGGATTACTTTAACTGCCTACGTGATAATGTCCCATCGCCTCGAAGGATGTCTATAATACGATTTCAAAGACATCAGCTTCGCACAGTCGAAATAAACAAACTTGCTTTGAGTGCCGATGACGATAAAAGATACATTTGTGAGGATGGAATAAACACTCGCGTGGGGACACTATAAAATCAACAGATTGAAACGAACCTGGTACGAGGCTTTTTTCCGACGGTCGACTCACACGCTCCGATAGCGAGTAATTCTTGCGAGCTGGTGGAAGTCATTGGGTTACATCGGAGTATGAAGTTAAACCGAAGTGCATAAATAGGCTGACGATACAAGAAGACGGTCAGTTTTATTCCGAGTGTGCTAGGTATGCCACATCGTGATTCGCGTCTTATCGATTGCATCATGGGGATCATACTTTTAGTTTTTCTTCTCACCGAGTTAGGGCTTAACATAGCTGACAGCACTAACAACAACCGCACGTATTGCATAGCCGATTATCTGCGACAATACGGTTACTTGAATGAAAGTGAAAATGGACTAGATAGTATGAAGCCGAAAGTCTTTGCCGAGTCACTTAGAATTTTCCAAGAGTATTACAATATCAGCAGGGGGGACGGAGAGATAGACGAACAGACAGTGGAATTCGTCAACAAACCTCGTTGTGGTGTCACTGATGATCCTGCATTCACATTATCTCCATACAAATGAAATAAAGATGTGATTAAATGGCATTACGCCTTGGTGAACCATACTTACATAGAATTGGCGAAGAAAGCATTTGATAAATGGGTTGAAGAGGCTAATTGAAGAGGAAATTTGAGCATGACTATCAAACGCCTGACATTATTATCAAAAATACGCGGCTCACTCATAGAAATATGCTTCTTTTAGGGGGTTTCTGCCCTTATCCCTCAGACGGTGAAGGCGGTATATTAGCCCATGCAGATTACCCAATGGCAAATGGTGAGGTGATAGAAATTCTCGTTGCTCAGGATGAGAAATGATACTTGGGGTTAGACAGAGTGCCCTTTCCCAAATTACAATACAGCCTCCTCTCGACACTCATCCACGAAATCGGGTACACGCTAGGCATCTCACATTTCAATGATAAAAACGCTGTCATGTTCGCTCTAAACGATGAATTACATTATAGTATCGCTTTGTAAGAAGATGACATTCAAGCAGTACAACATCTTTATGGTCAGCCTGTAAAAGTGAAGAAAACAAAAATGGAAGAGAGGGAGGAGAGGGCGGAGGAGGAGGAGGATGAGTTGATTGAAAATGTTCAGCCTCTCGAGTTGTGTAAATTGAAAGTAAAAAAGTTCCCGCCATTATCTCATAATCTATCACCTGTTGTATTTGTTTCATGGCAAGTCGTTTTGGTACGTGTATATGGAAAATACGGACAAAACAGTTATCGTTGGCCCCCAACTCATTACGAATTGGCTTCCATTCCTTCCACACGTTGAACCTACCGCAATTTACCGCAGACCAAGTGGAGAGATTGTGATATTCCTTAACGAAACGATTTACATGTTGCAATAACCGAGCTTGCAGTTAGTGCAGGATTATCCCAGACATGCTTCGACCGTTGGGTTTCCACGAAATGCTGAAATACAAGCGGCAGTTAACACGTATTCAGGCTTGACATTAATATATCATAGTATTTTGTAAGATAAATGGACAAATGTCTATTTAGACCGAAAAGTCAATTTCGTTAAACTAAAACGTATCCATAAATTCCCTCTGCCATAACTTCAGTATTCAGATATACAAATGGCATCTTGTGTTTCTTTCGCGGAGACAATCTGTATGAGTACAGTGAATTCAATAACACACTCGTCAGGGCGGGTAAAAATAATATCGGTTTATTCGGAATTCCTTGTCCCACAAAATATCCTTCAGCGTTATCTGCCATCATAGACGACTTGAAGGGACTCGTTGTTCGCATGGAGGATATGCTGGAGAAATAATAAAAGGTTGAGTTGAAAGGGAAATGGGTCCATTTATGTCCTTTCGCTCTCGGAGTCAACGATGATAAAGTTGATACATCCTTTCACCTGTATAATTGCAGGCCCTTCGAGCAGTGGAAAAACAGGATTCGTTTTGAAGTTTCTTAGAAATTTATAATTTCTTGTGAATGGTAAGATAGAAAGGATTGTTTGGTGCTGCAGTTATGGAAGCACTCCAGATATCAAGGACATTCCAAACGTCGAATTGATATGGAAACTTCCTGAATGCTTTTTAAATCCGGAAAAGGTTCCGACTTTTTACATAATCGATGATTGATGCATGACTGCTTCAGTGACAACAGAGTTAGTGAGCTTTTTACTAAAGATTCACATCATTTGAATATATCAGTCATTTTGATTAGTCAAAATGTTTTTTATCAATCCCGTTTTTCACGAACAATATCGTTGAATGCAAAGTATATAGTTTGCTTTAGCAATCTGCGAGATCTCTCGCAATTCAAATATTTAGCTTGTCATGTTTATCCCGAAGACCCAGCAGAGTTCGCCAAGGTATATAGGGAGGTGAAAAGGGACCCATTTACTTACTTGGTGCTTGACTTTGCACAGGAAACGAACGATGTCGTGCGATACAGAACTCGCATTTTTCCCAAAGAAACCACTGAAGTTTTCGTCCCACCAAACTTAGCGGAATCAATTAGACATCGTCTACTGTTAACAATCGTTGAAGAAGATAAGTCGTTTAACGTCAAAGAAAGAGAAAAGGCGTTGGAAGAAGATAGGATGAGTAAAAAGAAATTGGATAGATTAAAGCGAAATATTAACATCTTAAAACAGATAAAGAAGGCGACACCTAAAAAAAATGTCAATCATCAAGTCTGCGAGTTCAGATATCATAAAGACTTTGAGCGAATGTTGCCGAAATGTATTGAACGGGAATCTGAAGATAAGCCCGAGGATGAGAAAAAAAATTGTTCAGATACAAGGAGGCAATCAGAGAGTTAGGTTGTTTTAAGGCTCCTCTGAAAAGGAAACGGAAGGTGCTCAGCCAACAAGGAGGATTTTTATCAGCTCTTCTTGGAGCCGTACTCTCCTTAATTGGTAGTGGGATAGCTAGTTTGATTAAAAAATAATGAGTTTTCAAAAATTCTTGCTGGTGGACCCCGCCACTTATGAAAAGAGGCAGAGAATCAAAGACGAAATGTCCAAATTAGACAAAGAAATGCAGGGTATGTTAGAACGGCAAGATTTGTTAGACTCCCAGAAATGGCATCATTACCGAAAAATATTGGATTCATATCTAGACACAGTTTCCGCTGGCGAGGAGTACAATATTTTGCCTCGAGTTGATTTGACAGCATTTTAGCGTCTTCCAGTCATAAAGAAAGGAAAAAAAATCTGGAAAAGACGGTAAAACCCCTGACTTAGATATTCATGATATTCTAGGGGAAAGGGATCGAATAAACCGAAGCCTAGCATTAGACAAGAAAATAAATGAAATTCTAGACCGGAAAGACCTTACATAATCTCAAAAATGGCATCTTTATACACGAATATTGAGCTCATATTTAGATAACGTTTCCAACAATAAAAAACCCATTTCTGTACCGATACTCGATGCAGGTAGTCATTCTAGTGAGTCGGCATCAACAGGTGCTTTAGTAAAAGTAGGAAAGGAGTTATTAGATACTGATGCAAAGATTGAAAAGAAATGGGAAGAAAGACAAGAGGAAGAAATAAAACAGATGGAAAATCTACTGGACAATCTCGAGCGACAACTTCAAGGAGAAACAACGGCGGACGTGAAGATAAAAGAAGACGAAGAGTACGTCAGCGACGCGGAGGAGGAAGAAGTTCTACCACCATCACCTCCGCAACAGAGATGAGGAAGCCGAATAAGAAAGAGAAAGGTGCCGTACACACCACCAACCAACAGGCGGAAACGAAAAATTCTGGATTGGACTTCGCATCCTTGAGTAAAATTTACTACGACCCATCCCATCCAGCCAGTTTTTCGACGAGAGACGCATTGTGGAAGGCTTCGGGAAGAAAAATCTCAAAAGCTGAAGTTCAGAAATGGCTGGATTCCCAAGATGCATACACCTTGCACAAGTCAAAAATTAAAAGAATTTCTCGGAATTATTATGACGTGTCTTACATTGATGAAACCTGGCAATGTGATGTTAACGACATGAGAAATTTGAAGAAATATAATGATGTTTATCAGTATCTCTTAACGGTTATCGACATATTTTCGAAATATGCCTGGGCCGCTCCTTTGAAGAATAAGAAAGCTGAAGATGTCATCGAGGCTTTTCGTACTATTCTCAAGGAGAGAAGACCATTGAAAGTTCAGAGTGACAAGGGGACTGAGTTTGCGAATGAAAAATTTAAGAAATTTCTCGAGAAACAAGGAATAAAATTTTATACTACAAACCAGCCAGTTGTCAAAGCATCCGTCGTGGACAGATTCAACAGGACACTGAAAAGTAAAATGTATAAATATTTCACCAAGTACAATACGTTCAATTACGTCCGAGTGCTTCCAAAACTGCTTCAAGGTTATAACAATCGTGCGCATTCTAGTATCGGAATGCCCCCCTCTAATGTGGACATTTCAAATGCTTTTGGGGTGGCGCAGAAGCTTGCAAAAGGAAGAAAGAAAAAGCGAGAGCAGAGTACGTTGTTTGCGGTGGGTGATCATGTCCGAATCAGAATAGATAGGAATCCATTCGCAAAAGGTTACACACCCAATTATTCCACGGAAATATTCAGGATAAAATCTGTATCGCAAGGTTTGAGAGTTCCAACGTACCTATTGGAAGATTTTAAATGGAGAGGAAATAAAAGGAACATTCTATTTTGGGAAGAGTTGGTCCGAATGCGGTTGTCCGAAAGCACAGAACTTCAGATAGAAAAAATACTCAAACGTAAGGGAAAGGGTTAGAAGCTCGAGTATTTAGTCAAATGGAGAGGCTACGGTGACGATTTCAACAGTTGGGTGCCGGCAACAACCGTGAAAAGACTCCAGGATGAATAACGATTTTCACATCACGCTTCTCAGCGATAGTTCTGGTAATTATTTCCCAGACAATACAATCGCTCACTTTCGCACAAAGTTACCTCATCGAATTTCACTGGGGAATGGCGAGTGGACGGTGGGCTTGGTGGAAATTTTTGTACCGGAAGCATACGAATCCCCGGTAGAAGAGGTGTCGGTTAAAGTACTCCCGGATCACATCGTGAAATTGGATAAGAAATTTGACTCGCGTAAACATTTGATAGACACAGTGCGCAACAGTTTGCCTGTAGATAGACTATCAGAATATCTTGTTGAGATTAATGAAGTTAGTGAAAACATGAATGATATGCCCCCTGCGGCATATGCCATGGGGGATAAAACTTTTGTTATTGAGAGGAAGGTGGCTGAGGAGGAGGAGGAGGTTGCAAGGGAGAAGAAGGAGGTGGCTGAGGAGGAAGTTACAAGGGAGAAGAAGGAAGAGAGTGATCCCTATGCACCACTTCCAGGAAACTGGGGTAGGCCTTTCGGTGCCAAGCCGGAAGATCCTTATTCAGCTCGCAATATGTAGAGAGTAACCAGTGGTGCGGGATATAGAAGGATACACCGCAAAGCAGTAGCAGAAGAGACGAGTAATGTGCAACATGTTGGGACCCTTTTCGTGTACACCGATTTGATAAAGCGACAATACATTGGAGACAAGTTAACCAGATGCTTGAGAGTCGTCATTACCGGGAGCAGGAGACACCAAATCTTTCAAAATCCATATTATTTGCCTATCGAACGAAAGGAATTTGATAGTATTGAGATATTTCTCACAGATAAAATGGGTAAACCATTTCCATTCATCGATGGATTCGATCCATCGGCGGTGATGTTACACGGTAAAATGAAGTGATACCATCTTATGGTAATTAGTATGCGTCAAGATGTCGAATGATGTGGATCGGTATCTGAGGTACTACATTTCGAGTCAGAGAGGCGGGGACGTTGGACCCTTATATCGTGCGAGCCATTTCAGGCAAAGGGGAAACGGTTTGGGATCATTTTTCAGTGGACTGTGGCGATACGTGAAACCACTCATTTCTTCTGAACTGCGGGCAGTTGGAGAGGAAGCTCTGAAAGCGGGGGTGGGAGCTCTCTCCGATATCGGTACGAAATCGGGAAAGGAAATATTAAAATCGCGTTTTGGAGAGGTGGGACGTAATCTAAAGCGGAGAGCGGAAGGAAAATTGGAAAGAATGGCTGGGGCAGGCTTGCGCATGGCAAAGAGACCTCGCACCACGGTACCGGCGATGCAGTTGATGGATGTTCAGCCTCCTGAAAGTACCTCAAAGAGGAGAAGTGTCAAAAGAAAACGGAAGGTGAACAAAGGAGAAAGAAAAAAGAGAATCAAGCCTACAAAAAAGAAAATCAAAACTGCGAAAAAGAAACATAAGAAAACAAAGAAGAGGGTTGGGCAAAAAGGTGGTGGTAGGAGAGATATATTCTCATAAATATGTGATGAAATGAGGAAATAGCACCAGTCTTTCTGGAGTACTGGTGGAGATCGGACGACTGCGAAAATGAATCAGGTCATTCCTTCGTGTTTAGACCTGTTCAAACACACACCCGTCCAAACTAGCATTCTTGGATACAGAACTGAGGCATACAAACCAATCACTGCAATCGACACGTACTCTGAATTGAAATTTTCAATCAAGGGTAATGGAAATAGATATCTCGATCTGAACGATATCTGTCTCAATGTTAAATTGAGGTTGTGGAAGACAGGGGGTACGGCTTACGCGAGTGAGAGACCAATCAACCGTGGATCGTAAACAACATCTTGCATTCTATGTTTGAAAATTGTAACGTGAGCTTTCACGGAAAAAGAGTGACAACCTCGGAATATTATGGTTAGCGAAGTTATTTGGGAAAATTGTTAAACTATGGGGAAGACGCTGCTCGCACGCATATGATTTGCGATGGGTGGTCGCTCGATGAAGGACGTGATATGGACAGGAAGGACACAACAAACGCAGGTTTTGTGAAAAGGAAAAAGTGGGTGGAAAATAGTTCCTTGCTGGAATTGGAAGGAAAACTGCACGCGGACGTACTGCATCAGCCGAGGCTATTGATCAATAATGTTAACGTCGATACAGAGTTATCATTCGCCAAGCCCGAATTGTTTTTGATGGAAAAAGAGAATGGTGATACCATTTTGAAAATTGAAGAAGCGACACTGTGTACGACGCATTACGAACTTGACCCTTCCCTTCTGCTGGCTCACGCCAAACTTTTGTCCAGAGGAACACCGATAGTGATGCCCGACAACCGAGTGGAAATTAAAACATTTACGAATCCCGCAAATAGCTACATGTTCAACAGGATAACTTGATATTTGGTAGGATTCCAAATTCGCTCATCGCCGTCATGACAGAGAGTAATTCTTTTCTCGGTAAAAGGGATAAAAATCCATTCAAGTTTCATCATTATAGCATGTATTACTGCTCAGTCTTCGTAGATGATCAAGTTGAGACTGCATCACGGTGATGGTGGAAACCAAATAACCAAGGAAATGTTTGAACACGGTTACTTCGTCATGGCATGAAATCTGACTCGCGACGGTTCAGGACACGAGAATCATATATCACCCACTCGCACGGGAAATTTACGCCTGCTAGGAAAATTTAAGAAGCCTCTAGAAAATGCGGTAACCGTTCTCATCTATGCGGAATATAATTCAGATATTTTGATTAATAAAAATAGGGAGACTACTTTACTTTCGTCATAAGTGAGTGAGAGGGAGAGAGAGATGAAAACTCACGAGATAAAGCCATTCCTCATACGTCATCCAGACACGCGTGACTCTTTTCGTGGTGTTTTCGCCTCCAATGTTCTGCCCGTTGATAATGTCAAACCTGGTATTTACATAATTAATTTCGACAAATCCGGTCAGACAAATTCGACAGTCCCGGAACACATTGGGTAGTTGCGCATGTCATCGACACGCGACATGTGGAATATTTCGATTCTTACGCAATCGAACCTTTTGTGTCAGGTATACTCGGCTTTCTTTCTAAATTTGAGTCCTTGAAAAGGAATTCTATTCGGCTTCAAAATTTCAAATCTGATTTGTGCGGAGAATATTGCTGCCTGTACGCTTTCTTCAAATCCACCGGACGTACCCTCGAACAATTCGTACAAATCTTCACACACCCTCATATGAACGATTGCATAGTCGTCAAAATGTTTACGAAATTTTTTGGCTCGGGAGTTAGAAAGAAACGACAATGTCATCCGAAATCACAAGTTTCCTGTTCGTTGGCGGAAACTGAGGTTTGGAGGCGGAAACTGGACATCTTGAAACTTCGTGGCGGAGGTAATGGCTTTTCCATATTCCTCCTGGTGGTAACTCGGATGATAAAAAGAACGATTGGTTAACGCGAAATTGGCACGGGATAGATTCTGACATGGGGGAAAATGCCGTACGCTAAATTATCGGAGATTCTCAATGAAGAGACCGATTAAAAATTGTTCAAAGTCGAAAAAGTGGATTCGTGAAAACGTACCTCGTGAGAAATTCAATGCGAAATTGGAATGTCTCTGATGGACGCAAAGTGATAAACTTGTAATGGACTTGAAGTGATGAACTCAAAGTTGACGTCTTGAATGGACGTGAAGTGATAAATTCATGAAATATATGTCAATTGAAATATTCTTAAAAATAAATTACTCGAAAAAATATGTTTAATCTTCTTATTTTTGCCCACTCATCCCACCATATATATATATATATATATATATATATATATATATATATATATATATATATATATATATATATATATATATATATATATATATATATATATATATATATATATATATATATATATATATATATATATATATATATATATATATATATATATATATGTAACGGTCCGCCTGTCCGAGGCGATTCCCGGTTATGTGATTTCGGGTTCCCTCGGGTGAATCACAGGAGGAATACACGGCTCACAGCAGCGTTTGAATTTACCGCCCTGCAGCTGATATATGTACAGTGTCTTGTCTTTAGTTGTAAGACGGTCGCGCGAAGCCGGCGCGATCGAAAGTTTTCTTGGTGAGGTAAAGCAACCTCATCGAGAGAGAACTCACTGAACTACCGTCGAGTACGGACCTCTCGACACACGACGCGAGCAGCAGCGAGTCAGCGGACGAGTGGAGAGAAGTGGGGGGGGAAGAGAGAGACGCCCTACACGTGGCCTGCACTGGTCGTGACACGCCGGTATCCTACAGAGGTGGTACCTATTTGGCGGAGGACACATCGCGCCACGTGGCAGCAGTTTGCAAGGACCAGGAATTTCGGTCTAAGCAGCGGGCGTCCATTTCAACTCTTCATAAGTATACGCCCTCTAACCTACTCCCGTCTGCCGCGATCGTGAATTGATCGCATACGCTCCCCTGTTACCGTTGGTGGTGACTTCCCAAGTGTCGTAAAGAAGCGGAATCCCCATTGTTAATGAGTGATTTCCCCTTTCGAGAAGAGAGACCTCCAAGAAGATAATCTCTACCTTCCTAACGTCACTTGCTCTCATTGTATCAATCATTCCCGTCCTATAACTTCTGCTCATAGACTTAAAAGCTCGTTTTGAGGACGTGGAACTTGTAAAGTCGGTACATTCAAGGAGATTGTCACCAAGTTCAGACTCTCCCTTCATTTTTTTGTTATATTTCTTGTAAACTCATTATAATTAGTCAAATTCAGTAGTATTAGTCAAGTTCATTAGGATTAAGTATTTCTAGCACGTAAGTTTAAGGGTTCATGTTTCATTTATGTTTCTTTCAGTCATTGCATAAAGGGTTATCATTTTTATGTTTTTTTGTCCAATAAATCTACGCTCCATTGTCAATGTGAGCCGTGTCTTTCCATCCAAGTGTCATTCCAGACCCAACGACCCGCGCGGTAATCGTAGCTGCCACTCAACCGTACAAAGACGCCCTGTAAGATTTGTCTCAAATTTTTTATTCGTCTGCCGATTGAGGAGCTTGGCCACGGTCAACTCCAAAAACGACCGGGAGATTCCGTGGGTTACGCAGAGAGCGTTCCGTCACAATATATATATATATATATATATATATATATATATATATATATATATATATATATAAAGTTCTTGCGACGATTACACGAACGTGGCAAACAATATAAAACTTCGTCACAGGGTGACACTTAATATAAAACATAAAAAAGCAAACTCACGAGTTTAAAATTTTCGGTGGGTCGCCCGCACCTTCGTCAGTGATAGAATGAGGATTAAAGAGGAAGAATCGTATAGGAGGGGCGGTGAGGGGAAGGAGCAGGTAGGAGGGGTGGGGAAGGGTGGGGAGGGAAGGAGCCAAAGACCTATTCGGGAGAAAGAAACAATGTAGCGAAATGTGGGGGATAAAATTAATGGGAACGGTTGAGGCCAGGTGGACAGAGGGCGTTAAAAAATCTGATGCAACATTGTTCTAATGTCTTCAGACTAATTATAGTGGCTGTGGGCGGGAGGGAAGCCAGAATGGCTACATTGTAGCAGTCATCAAATTTTACATTGTGGGAGGCAGCATGTGTGGGGACAGAGAAAGAGAAGTTGGTTGAAGAGGGATTGCAAGAAGCACGGTGATTATTAATTCTAATATTGAGGGGGGTACTACAGAGCCCAATGTAAAAAGCTGTATATAATTTACAAATAAGGATATAGACTATATTTGCCGTGGCACAGGAAGGGGAGGTAACAGAAGGAAGATAACGATTAACGAATTTTTTGGGTAATCGGTCTGTAATTAGAATTAAACAAGTTTTGCACCTAGGCCGGTTACAACGGGTGGCTGGAGCTTTAGAAATATTCAATGATTTATGGAGGGGGTTAGTGGCTCTAAATATAGCAGACAGGTTCGGGGGACGTTTGTATACAACAGAGGGACATTTAGGGAATAAATTAGTAGTGGCAGGATTGCTAGAAAGTATTGGGAATAATTCTTTGAGGAGATGTTTTAGGGACTGTACGCCTGGGAAGAAAGTGGTGCAAATAGAAATATTGTTGTACTTAGGACAAGAAGTTGATTTAGGTTGGTACGGTTTCCTAAGGATTTTTTTATTTAAAAGGGATTCAGGGTAGCCCCTGCGAAGAAGAGACTGGTGTAGCTTGGAAAGAAAGCAATCAAGGGACTCCGGGTTGTTACAAATTCGATGACCTCTGATAGAAAGTGAGTATGGGAGGGAACGTTTGGTATGTGCGGGGTGACAACTGCTGAAGTGAAGGTATTGCTGTTTATTAGTGGCCTTTATATGAACAGAAGTACTGAATTTACGGTTGGATAAAGCTACGTCGACATTTAGAAAGGTTATATGGGTGGAAGATATAGTAGAGATAAATGATACAGAAGAGGAGTCATTGAGAGAGGAAATGAAGGAGTTTAGGGAGTCGATGTCATGTGTCCAAAGTAGAAAAATGTCATCTATGTAACGGAGCCACAGAAGGGGTTTAAAAGGGGCTTGGGAGAGGTAATTCTCTTCCAGAAGACCTAGAAAAAGATTGGCATAAGAAGGGCTAAAACGACTTCCCATGGCACAGCCCTTTGTTTGGAGGTAGTGAAGATCGTTGAAGGAGAAGGCATTGTGGGTAAGAATAAATTCAGAAAGTTGTAAGAGGAAGTCGGTACTGGGTATATGAGGAGTGGGGCGTTGGCTGAGAAAATGACGGATGGAACGGAGACCTTCTGAGTAAGGAATGGAAGTGTATAAAGAAGTGACATCTATCATCATCCAAGTTTGACAGTTTTCAAATAATTTAGAAAGTGGTGTGTATCTTTAATAAATGAGGGCAGGGCATGAACGTGAGGCTGCAGATAGTGATCAACAAATGCCGAGATGCGTTCAGTAGGGGAACTGCAGGAGGAAACAATTGGACGGCCGGGGATGTTAGGTTTATGAATTTTAGGAAGGATGTAGAAATGAGGGGTTTTGGGGTGAGGAGCAGAGAGAAGGAAAAGGTCACACTTAGCCAAACCTTCTGTTGGACCTTTTAGGAGAAGGAGAGATGTTAACTTATTAGCAAAATCAAGAGTGGGATCTGAAGGAACAGGCCTGTAGGAGGAGGTATCTGAAAGTTGCCTTAGGGCTTCGTTTACATAGTCATTGGTGTTAAGGATGACTACTGTGGAACCTTTGTCAGCTTGGGTAATTACTATTTTGGGATTGTGGGTGAGTTTCTTGAGGGCCGCCGTTTCTTCTGAAGAGAGGTTGTGTTTGGGGTTAAGGGACTCAATGAAGGAAGGGTTGGAAATTTTAGAAAGAAGCTGGTTAGGAAAAATTTCAACTGGGTGATTAGAAGGAAGGGGTTTGGGTTCAAAAGAAGAAGGAGGTTTAAATTTGGTGTGAGCGGGGTGAATTGAGTTGGAGTTGGCTGGGTTAGAGGGTTGGGAACTCCAGTAAACCTTCCATTTAAGATTACGGCAAAAATTTATTGCGTCAGAAAGAATGTTAATAGGATTTACTATGGGTGTTGGTGAGAAAGAGAGACCTTTACTTAACAATGACAGTTCAGCTGGCCTTAGAGGCATGGAGGATAAGTTGACTACCTCTTGTTGCTGCGTATCTAGGGGAGTTTCCTCTGAAGGGGAAGAATCAAACGTCGAGGAAGAATCTTTAAACTGGGGGGTTCGCTGCGGAAACATCCGGGTGGTAAAAGGGGCTGGTGGAGAGAGATGAAAGAGGGTGGCTAGATCTGGTTTGTAGAGGAAAAGAGGAGGTGGAGTTGTGGATGGGATAGTTACGTGCATTGGCAAAGAGACGCCATGGTAAAGATATGAAGCATAAAGAGAGGACAACTTTTTGTAAGATTTCTGGCGTCGGAGGAAAAGAGAGTCTTGAGCTGATTGTAGGCATCTATTGGCTCCTTCCCTCCCCGGCTCCTTCCCTCCCCGCCCTTCCCCACCCCTCCTACTTGCTCATTCCCCTCACCGCCCCTCCTATACGATTCTTCCTCCTCAATCCTCATTCTATCACTGACGAAGGTGCGGGCGACCCACCGAAAATTTTATACTCGTGAGTTTGCTTTTTTATGTTTTATGTTTAGTGTCACCCTGTGACGAAGTTATATATATATATATATATATATATATATATATATATATATATATATATATATATATATATATATATACACGATGTGGATAGGATGGAGGAGATAGACACACAAAAAAAGAGACGATCACACTTACATAGCTAGCTTTCGGAACTAGTCCGTCTTCAAGGCGTATCACGGAACAAAATTTTGATGATTTTGTTCCGTGATACGCCTTGAAGACGGACTAGTTCCGAAAGCTAGCTATGTAAGTGTGATCGTCTCTTTTTTTGTGTCTATCTCCTCCATCCTATCCACATCGTGTGTTCATCGCCGCATGGCTGACTCCAATCCATCAACGTATTTATATATATATATATATATATATATATATATATATATATATATATATATATATATATATATATATGTTACGAACGAGTGCCGCGCCTATTCGGCTCTCCTTGGCAAACCTCTGTTACCTTCTGGATCAGGCTGCTGTCCTCTCTCTCTCGGACCCGTCTTCTTCTTCGGGAACTCGGCAGTAGCGAGGATTTAAGAATAATAAACCCTCTCACCTTTTTAACACCCTTTTATTAAACTTTACAATTACAAAACCTCCCAGGTCTGACCGTTCTCTCGGCCACGCTAATTGTCTTGATGTCCTTCTCGCGGAAAAATCACTCACGAACACTCTCTACGGACCGAACTCTCTCGCGGTCGCCCGTTGACTGTCTGTTCCCGCCAGCCGTGCCTGTCGGCGCGTCGTAACTCCGGAGGTCCCCTTGACGTGGTTCCTCCCGGCTTTACTAGAGGGAACCACTTCCCCGGGTACTCGGCAAATCGCGCTGCGTAACAGTCGGCCCTTCCTGACAATAGGACCGTCCCCGGTCCTCTGCCTGTTGTCTTTGCCACTTGGGATGGACGGGCTGTCGCAGTCGTCTGCTTCTGCGGCAGGGCTGTTTTCTTCCTCGACGTCATCCGCTTCTGCTGCCGGGCTGTTTTCTTCCTCGACGTCATCTGATTCTGCTGCCGGGCTGTTTTCTTCCTCGACGTCATCTGATTCTGCTGCCGGGCTGTTTTCTTCCTCAACGTCATCTTCGACATTCAGGAGGGGCAACACCAGGGTTTCATACGGTCTGAACTAAACACTGAATTGAAGGCACGTTGAGTGCGTTTTGCCCCTGGAATATGACATAGGATGTACCTGTCCCTAGGTAATACTTTATCTATCTGATAGGGTCCCTTAAACTTTGGTGCTAACTTTCGCGACGTCCCGGTCGCCTGAACTTCCCTTTCTACTAACACCAGATACCCCTGTTCATATTTTCGCGGGGTTCTGTGACACGCATCATACCTCTCTTTTTGTTTCCCTTGAACTATAATTATTTTGTCTAGAGCCTCCTTTCTAACTAAATCAAGAGATTCTATTCCCTCCATACCTTCACTGTCTTGTAATGACAACACGACTCGGTTTCCAAGTGCATCGCGTGGACGATAGGCAAACAATAGTTGATGCGCACTTTTCCCTGTCATTTTATTCACCATAGAATTCATTGCAAACTGGATCTTTCTCAAATTAGCGTCCCAGTCACTCCCATCCTCTGCTGAATATTGTGTGGAAATGGCTCTAGAAATTACGGCGTTTGACCTCTCCACCTGCCCATTTGCTCTTGGCGTGGCTGTTGCATTCTTTATGTGTTTTATTTGGTTTCTGTCACAGAATTCTTCAAATTCTTTCGCGGTGAAGGCAGTTCCTCTGTCTGACACCAACCGTTCGGGACACCCAAACAAGCTGACAATATCCTTGAGTGCCTCGCAGACCGGTTTCGTCTTTGTGTCCTTCACGGCTCTCAGTACAACGAATTTTGTGAAATTATCTTGATAAGCTAGAACGTACTCGTGTCCCTTCTTGCTTCGTGGGAATGGTCCCAGATGGTCCACATGAACTGTATGGAACGGAGTGGTCACCCTCTCAAATGTGTGCAGTGTACCCTCCTTCATCCCTCCTGCCCTCTTGTGATATGCGCATTCGATGCAGGCCGCTATGTATTTCTTCACTCTTTTCCTCATTTTTGGAAACCAAAATTTTCTTCTTATATGCTCAAGAGTCTTCTCCTCCGCATAGTGCCCCATGTCGTCGTGGCTGCTTTTTTTAATTCGCCAGATCGTCTCCTTCGGGACTACCCACTTGGCTCCTTCGTCTGTCTTGCGGCACACCCGATTGTCCCTTATTATGTAATCATTTAGTATCTGACGTTCGTCATTTCTTTCTGCGGGTTTTCTCAGTATTTCATGTATTCTTTTTATCTCGGTGTCTTGCAGCTGCATTGTCAGAAGCCAATCCGACTCATCAATCCGCAAGGTGAATATTTTTAGGTCAGCCGTCTCCGGTTATCTCGCTTCGTCGACTGGATTCCGGCTGAGGGCATCAACATGACTCATACTCTTTCCTGACCTGTACTCCACGGTGAAATCGTATTCCTGTAATCGCAACCACCACCTTGCGATGCGGGGAAGCATCTCCTTCTTCATCATCGTGGTTTTCAATGCATTGCAATCGGTCATCACCTTGAACTCCCTGTTCAAAAGATACATCCGAAACTTGCCAATAGCTTCCACCACGGCCAACGCCTCAAGCTCGTAACTGTGATACATTCTCTCCGCTTCTGTGGTCTGTCGTCTATAATAAGCAATAGGTTTTTGCGTTTCACCATCTCGACTCTGTAGCAGGATTCCGGCTAAGCCACTCTTGCTGGCGTCGGTGTGCACTTCGTGTACTGCCTGCGCGTCATACAACGCTAATGTCGGGCGTTCCACCAATCTTTTCTTTAAATCTTCAAATGCACTCTGCTGCTCTTTTCCCCACTCAGAGGCTACATCCTTCCTTGTTAGTCGCGTCAGAGGTCTACTAAGAATCGCGAAACCTGGCACGAATCTTCTAAAAAACTAGTCAGCCCTACAAACTGTCTGACTTCGTGAACATTATCGGGCCTACGAAAATCTCTGACTGCCCGGATTTTTCTCTCTCCCGGTTTTATCCCTTTTCTACTGATCTCGAAGCCCAAATAGTCCACCTTGTCCTTGAAGAATTCGCACTTAGATGGCTTCAACGTTAGTTCCACCTGTTTCAGCACCTCGAGTAATCTGGCTAGTTTTTCCATGCCTTCTTCCACCGTCTTGCTCGGAATCAATACGTCGTCCATATAAACTAGAACATCTCCGGGTTTTGTCTTCCTAATCACTTGATTCATCATTTGGTTAAATGCCGCGGGTGCATTTACAAGGCCAAAGGGGACCTTTGTGAACTGATACAGTCCCTGGGTTGTTACAAAAGCGGTCATTGGTCTCGACTCAGCAGCTACGGGAATTTGGTAGTAACCTGATGCAAGATCAAGAGTGTTGTAATACCTGTTTCCCGCAAGTCTGTTCAGCTGTTCATCTAGAGCGGGCATCGGAAACTTGACCTTCTTCGTCTTCCGGTTCAATTCCCTGTAGTCAACGCAGAGCCGGTTCTCACCACTGGCTTTCTTAACTAGCAAAGCTGGACTTGCGTACTCTGACGTTGATTCCTCTATGATGCCCAATTCCAACAACTGGTCGACTTCCTTCTGCATCTCCGCTCGTTGAGCATAAGGTAGACGATACGGTCGCAGATTCACTGGTTGTCCATCATTTACCTCTATCTCGAAGCTGTCCACCTTTGCCGTACCCAATTCGCTCATCCTTGTAGCAAAGCATTCTCTGAATTTGTTCACCAGCACACATACTGATTCTTTCTCCTCTTCCGTTAAGTTGTCGTTGATGTTGATCTCGGTCCTTTTAATCGGTTCTTCTTTCACCGACAAAACCTTTAGTTTTTGCTCTTCGTTTTTTTCATTAGAAAGTCTCGTAATCCGAAGCTTTCCGTATTCCTTTTCAACTCGGACATCCCTCTGGTCTAGAGCACTCCGTCCGATAATAATGGCATCATCTTGTGAATAGTCCGGAACAATTAACACCTCAACGTTGAAGTCCACGTTGTCCACTTTAAGGGTCGTTTGCTTCGAACCGACGACCTGGCAACCTCCACATCTAAATCCGGTTAAGCGTTTCAGACTTTTCTCGTACTTCAATCCGATCTTCTCTGCTACATCTTTCCTCATGGTCACTACTTCGCTGCCCAGGTCGATAAACCCAATGATACGTTCATTGTTAATCTCCACCCATTTATGATATTCGTCCTTTACTTCCTCATTTGCACAGCTGATTAACTTGACGTTTCTTCCCCTCTCAGGAGCCTGTACATTTCTTTGATTTGCCTGCGGGCACGCCTTAGATATGTGCCCACTTTTATTGCAAATAAAACAAAGTTTATCACGAGTTGGTTCTACACAGTCCCTGGCCATATGACCAAGCTTGGCACAGTTAAAACACTTCATCTGACTGGAGTTCCTTTTCTCTTTCATTTCCCAAGGCCGTTTTTCTGACTTTTCATTTGCCATTTGATTTAAATTCCGAACTAGTGGCTTTTCTTCAATCCGCGGATGTTCCACGACGCTCTCATATCGTTTAATTTTACCCAACAGTCCCTAAACGTCCTGGAAGTCTTATATATATATATATATATATATATATATATATATATATATATATATATATATATATATATATATCCATATATATATACATATGCATATATATATATATATATATATATATATATATATATACATATACATATATACATATATATATATATATATATATATATATATATATATATATATATATATATATACACACACGATGTGGATAGGATGGAGGTGATAGACACACAAAAAAAGAGACGATCACACTTACATAGCTAGCTTTCGGAACTAGTCCGTCTTCAAGGCGTATCACGGAACAAAAATTTTTGTTCCGTGATACGCCTTGAAGACGGACTAGTTCCGAAAGCTAGCTATGTAAGTGTGATCGTCTCTTTTTTTGTGTGTCTATCTCCTCCATCCTATCCACATCGTGTGTTCATCGCCGCATGGCTGACTCCAATCCATCAACGTATTTATACATATATATATATATATATATATATATATATATATATATATATATATATATATATATATATATATATATATATATATATAGTGACGATCAGGCCTCTCCCCTGCATAATTTTGTTCTTGAAAGAAGCGCGTCTTGCCGCATAGTCATGCACGGAGCGGTTGTTCGCGAGGCGAACGAGTGCACGGTGACCTTCCCACAGTAAAATTGTACTAGACTTTAAGTTGAATGGTGAATATCACGCCACTCTCATGTGATATCGCGCCACCTGTGTCATGGCTTGTAATTGGCCACTTGTGTGATGGTGTATGATTGGTGGAAGTTGGAAACACGGTCACCTGAGCGAAAGGAAGGCGGTGGTGGGAGGAGACGGTGACACTCTCGCAGGGCAGTCTGCGGAAAGGGAGTCTCCGAAAAGATGGACAGTCGGCAGTTAGCTGATGAACGGAGAATCTGGACATCGGTCGAGAGACGGAGAGAGACCAGGCAGGGCTGGTGGAGCGGAAGCAGCGATCGGAGACGCATCGGAAAGGATTGCAGTCACTGATACCGGCACCCCGCTGATAAGAGTGCGGTCCCAACGCCAGAAGGCGACATTTATGCTGAGGATTAGCGTTCGCCTGCGTTGGTGGACCCTCAACGGATCAGTGTCAACTTCTTTGATTGGCTTGCGACGGAGCAGACGTCGCACTGTAACGCAGCCTGCATCATCATAATAAGTATTTCTCTCCCGTCCATATCTCCCGTAAAAATTGTTTCGCGAGTGCGTCGTGGCAGCCCCAGAAGTCCCTTTAATTCAATTTTGCCGCTCACAAGTGATTCTATAAGTGTTGGGAGCAATAATTGTTCATTACTCTTCTCAAGATCATCAGACAATTCCAGTAAAGTGTTTATTCTCGTCCCGTATCGGGCGTATTCTATGTACAATAATCTTCTCGTCCACAGTATTTGCTAATGGAAAGGGGCGAGGAACTTGTTATCAGTTCGAAAGTATTTTCTGTGTATTTCATTCTGAAATTTCCAATTGCTCATTTATGTTTCACCCATCGAAATCAATCATCCATCGTTAGTTAGTAAGACATAGGTTAATCAGCTTCTGTGTGCCACCAGTGTTCATTTTGATGGTTATTTCATGCAATAAATGTTGTCTGTGTGTGTGTGTGGGAAAAAGGTCGCACGTTCATTCGTACGCTTCGCGTAACCTTTCCAGTGCTCGCGTCACACGGCCCTACCCGAGTTCTTTTTACATCGCCCGCCCCTTGTCAAGGACCACACCTCATGATGCATTTGAACGTCCTTGTTCTTACCGACTGAGGCTAGCACGTGCTGCGGTACTGAGTGGCGCCCTTAATCCGAACGTGATTGGAAATCACGTCCCCTATTCTTTTAATTTCTCGGGACCGAGTCACAAAGGGACATTCACCTGCCCGGCGGAATGAGAAAATAAGGTAAGGAGGGGCACCGATCTGAGCATCGTAAGGGCTGTGACGGGAGGTCGTACCGTCACAAAAAAAAAATATATATATATATTGTGACATACCGGTTGTATGTCATTTATTAGTTTATGTTCCCCTTTACGTTTTGGCGCGAGTTTGTGGAGAGACGGCTCACGCCATATGTTTGAATTTACCGCTGATGTATTTTTGAGGAGCAGATGTTTCTGTTGTGTATGAAGAAAAGGTGGCGTTGGTGGTCGGCATTAAACCACATAAATACCGCGCACGAGATGTGTGCGGGAGCATTCTTTCTCGGAGCATTCTTGCTGGCAGCATTCTTGCTGGGGTCATTCTTTTGTGGGGAGCTGTGAGTGTGGAGAACTTCCTTGAAGGCAGATTGGTGGAGAGAGGCGGTGACTGAACCTCGAGTCGGAGCGCTACGAGACGTGAAGAAGGAGGGCGCGATCAAGACGGAGCCGTCCGAAAAAACGTCGTGGAAGCCCTGCTGAGGCGTACGTCGGCACCAACCAGAGGAAACGAGTATCCCTGCCGGGTGTCGACCTACAGTACGACCCACCCGTGGAAGCGACATCGGGCCGTTCCAGATACGCTGCTGATCCTAAGTTTAAGTATTCACGGGCACGTGCCTACTCCCATCAGCATCTCAATAGACATTGAGTGTTGTCATCAGTCACCTCTCCCACCCGCTGGATTCGTCCAACTGTCTCCATCAAAAAGGAGTTGTGATATTTGATTCATAGTGATTACGAAAATCGTCACCTGGTGTCGAGCAGGGCGATGTGCATCAAGTTCTCCATACGAAATTCACTGGTCAAATCCCTCCCCAATCAACTACCCTTAGCATAGAAAGTTTGCTCATTTATCTCTTGTTGTGCGGAGCATAGACTCCCGGTCGTATAACAAATCTCCCGTCGATAGCAATGCGCCTTCATTTCACTTGTAAGACGTGGAGCATGTAGATTTTGTACATAGATTAGAAGTAATTTATCATTGTTCCTCCCTTTTGTAGGAAGGTTGTCCTTCCGTGCTGTCTTTGCTAACTCATTGATGTTTCACGATTCATCAGACCATTCATCCGTCATTAGTGAGTAAGAGGGTAATTTTCATGGATATTGTGTGTGTCAACGGCTATTTTACTAGTTGTGAATGAATGACCATGTTGTTTAATCGGATTTCTGAGTCGTCTCTTCCCAATGCGTGACCCTCTTGATTTTTATTTTTTTTTCTCTTGTGAAACCATCGCCGCGAACACGATTTCGGAAAGGCCCCCCTTTAGAGATACCTTCTCGTTTGTCTACCAGCTGGTAGCTCGGCCGCGGTTTTGCGAGGCACCCCGGTCACTCTGTCCGTTGTAGTGCGTCACTTCTCCCTCGCCTCTGTATGTTTGGCACTTCGCCAGGATAGCCGCGGGGAGGGAAGTGGGGGGTTAGATCCCGGCCGTAAGTTCTGGACGGCGCATTTGAGGCGACGAGTCAAACTCCTCACCGCGTACCATTAAGATAATTGGCGCCCAACGTGGGGCTCGAACGCGACCACTCAGTCGGCTTCGCCGCGTACCGTCACAATATATATATATATATATATATATATATATATATATATATATATATATATAATTATTATTATTAGGAGAGGTTTAATCATAACAAATCATCAATCCTTCAAACATTTGAGATTTATTATTTCAATATATTTTTTACATTTATATATACATATACAACTATATATATATATATATATATATATATATATATATATATATATATATATATATATATATATATATGGCTAATAAACGTCTCTTTTTGAATACTTGAACGTGAACACTGACGTCTTCACATGGGAATCCTTCTCGCCTGGCACGGGTAAGTAGTCAATCAGAGATTTCACGTTGTCGGTGTTCAGCACGAGTTTTGAAAAACCCAGCGGCGGTCCCTTTGAAATGACGAAGACAGAGTCCAAGCATACGGTCTCCTCCTCCTGGACGCTGAAAATGTCGACGGTAAGGACGGGCATCTGCTCCTCCACTTCGCTTAGTTCATTCGGATCCTCTAGAGATGCCAGTGGACCGATGTTGAATCTCTGGTACACACCTTCCGAATTTTTGAATCCGAAAAAGGGAACACTCCACCCAGTCAAAGACGCCGTTCGATCCCCGACACGAAAATCACAAATGTGTCTTTTGCCGAATTCTAGGGTCAGGGAGAAGTCGGTCCCGCGCATGTCGGTGGGCAGCAAGATGTCATAGTGACCATCTCCGGTCTCCTTCACACTGATGACGCGATCTCCCAATTTTGCTGCGGGCCCCCGCACCAGCAGATTCTCCTTTGCCGACGCATCCTCAATCGACCGCGGGGGTCTCCCTCGCACCACCCGCTTCGGTCCCTCCACCGTTTTTCCTTCCTCCTCCTTTGCCGGCTTCTCCTCGGGTACCTCCCCCTCCTTGGGCATCTCCTCCTCCTCCTCCCACTCCTCGGGCACCTTCTCTCCCATTCCCTCCGGCAGATTCCCGCTAATTCCCATCTCGCCTGTTCCCTCCTCCTTGACGTTCGACTCGAGACAATAACGGAATCCGAAATAGAGAGAGACCCGCCGAAATTGTGACCATCCGATCCATCCCCCCCCCCCCCCCGAACCGTCCACACACGCCCCTCCCCTGCCCCCGCCCCTCCCATGCCCCCGCCCCTCCCATGCCCCCGCCCCGGCACTGTATGCGACCCCCGCGCGAGGGGAGCACGAGAAAAAAATAAAATAAATACGACACACACACACCCCACTCACCACACCACCACACACACACTCACACCCCCCACACACACCACAAACCGACACGCGCGACCCGCCTACCCCACACCCCACTCGGCGAAATCCATCATGGCCGACGAGCGCACGCCTAGTAAGTGCCGGTCTCTTGTGGCAGACAAAGGTACTGAGCTGCCAGTTCCCTCATATTAAAACCTACTGATTCGTGAGCCATCATAAGTACTGCAATAGTCGAAGATGATCCTTGTCCTAATTGGCCCGACTGGAAGTAAGTAACTATGTACATCAAATTCAAGAATCAGTCCACAAAGGTTTTTTATGTCCATATAAACGATTTCTATAGCATGAATTGCCACAAGCGTTTGAAAATACATTATGTGTATTTTCCTATACTGAACTTCTGATTACTACTACTTCTATGTCAACTCCGACAAACTCGACCAAACATCAAAACCCAAATATGCACAAAAAAAAAGTAACCCATTGATGACTGAATAGATTATGATAATGACTTTCTTAAAAATTCACTAAAAATGCAATGGTATTGTATACACCATAATAGTACTGAGCTTACAAATAGTTTCGGTTAGATAAAATGCCCCACAATTAAAAACTCACTTTTATTGACAAAATATTTCTCCAAATAGCATAAAATACCGCATATTCCATCATCTTTTCCGGGATTCCGGTCGCGCCATTGTTTGCCCGGAATCCCAGAAGAAAAAGATGAAATATCTACTCCATTCGTCACGGAAAACATCGACGTAACTAAATACTGCTTTCAATAAACTCGAACCAATGACTAATTCTTCCTTATTATTGCTCAAAAAAATTCCAAAGGTAAAACAACATTCCAAAAGTACACCACACTTGATATAAATTTTCAGAATTGAAGAAACGATTTTTACTCGATAACGTGGAAAGGTATATAGCTCCGTGCTTTAACATAGACTATAGACAAGTTTCATGAGACATGTTTCGAAACATAGGCCAAATAAATCACCAGGAATTTCAGAGGAATATGCACATTGATTCTAGCTAACTACCACAAAATACTTACATAATGTAAGCAACAACTTCCATAATTGATAACAGTGCTGAAGAGGGAGGGTCTCTAGTAATTATACTTTAATGTATGGCATTATGTTAAATTAAATTAAATGCTAACAGCAGCAGTAATAACTAAATGACAAGAAGAGCCCGAAGTCATTAATTTGATGTGGAATAAAACCCAAATTTTTGGAAAGAACAAAAAAAATTCATTAATGGAGTCACATAAAACGTGGGAAGATTTCTCAGAATTGAGGAATTATATATGCCATGGCAACGCTGCGAGGGATAAAAGAGGGATGAGATCAAATGGGAAATGTTAAGAGGGAAAAAGTGTTCTTTTTTACTCCATGCGGTAAAAAGGTTGTTTAATCAAGTGCAAGGAAACTTTCATTGTAAGCACAGAGATGCTAATTACATGAAGTTCCATCCGACTTCTTCGGCATAAAATGGGTAGTTTCATGAAAAATAGGTTTGAAAATCGACATGTCATTGTGTCATTATTTACAAAGACGGGTTATCATTCTCAGAAAAAATATTTTCACCAAAATCATGAGTAATTGAGATTAAATGTCTCACTATAAAAGATCGAAATACTTCTTAATCACACATAATTTCACGGCATTCTCAAAAAAGTTTATAGGAGCGTGTCACGTACTAAGAAGGTCGCCTTAAGTCGTCCACATTTCTCTTGTTATGAATACAAGGGTCAAATGTAATTAAAGACCACCGGTTATCCAAAAACCTCCGCGTATTCCACGTTAAACACATTAACGAATGACCCACTCGCATTTCCAAATTAGTCATCAATAAATTCTTTCACCGTGGTGAAATACATTAAGTGTGGTATTTTACCAATTTACCAATAATCAACTCAAGTGAAATACACGCAGAACATATGCGCTAGCAGGAATTTCAAGTGAGGCATGATTCGCAATTGTTCAATAGCCTAAATAAATTTTTCATGCTACAAATTCTTCCACGCAATCACGGAAATCAATGGGAGGAGCAAATGCCATTAAGGCAAGATCAAGAGCGCACGAAGCTGACGCACACAGAACAGCAGTTGGAGCTTCTAATCCCTGAGCATAAATAAATCCAATCTCAATATTACCCTCTTCATTTTTTAATAATATTGAACTTATAATTTTAAAATTTAATATTAATATACAATTGAAGGGGATCACTTTCAGTTGGATCAATTTTCCGATTGTGTTGCATAAAAAAGGATCAAAAATTTCATCACTCCAAAATGATATTTCAGACTGAATATATTTTGTAAGGGCTAAGTAGGTACTAAATTTAAGTTCATTGATATTCATAACATTCTATATTGAATGTTTTAGGCCTGATACTACGCTGTATCAATTGTGGCTTTATTTTGATAAAAATTATGGTAAGACTTTTTTAAATTTTTGATCAATTATCAAATACCATAACATTGTAGGTATTAATCGAATAATCACCATGACTTTACGTCAGTCTCGAAAATGGAGGTACTTTTTTTTTTTTTTTAAAGAAGACCTCCAAACATGAGGTCATTTATCACCAGCTAAGAAATACCTTGAAGTCTTGAACTTCAACACCCGATCATAATATCACATCGGCATCACTGAATGGGGAACAACAGACCGTTCCATTCAACGTTCAATAGGCAACTAGATGACAGTGTCGATGATGTTCGAGTTATATCACCTGGCAGTTCTCCCAAATAAGAATGAGTGAAGAAAGGATACCTAAGAAGCTTCTACATGGAAATATGGATGGAAAGAGAAAAAGAGGAAGACCGAGGAAAAGATGGATGCAGGATGTGGAAGAAGACATAAAGGCTATGAGGATTGTCAGATGTTGGGAGAAAGTGCAGAACAGGAGAGAATGGACAGGCGTCTTGAGGGAGGCCAAAGCCCATACCGGGCTGTAGTGCCGAGGAAGTAAGTAAGTAAGTAAGTAAGTTCTCCCAAATTACCACCATACGCCTTAGTCAATTTTTTCCGAAAAAATAGAAAGGCTCTCAATTATTTTTACTCCAAACACCTACATCTGCATACTGCCCATCGAGCCGCCGCATAGGGTGTTAGGTCTCCAGCCGTTGAAAGACGTTAGGTTTTGGCTGATGAAATGGTGACATGAATAATGGGAGTGTATTTGGTGGAGCTCAGTTTTTATTGTGGTCGCTTTATTTACGTAAAGAACGAGTTTTTGTACCTATCTGTTCAGCAGTGTATCTCCCTTATTTTGTCGCTTCTGTCAGACCTAGTGATACAGTGTGGCGTCATAGTAATATTCTCTGTGTGGCTCTGAAACACACTACTTCTGGTTTCTCAAGCAGCCTATGTCTAGTGTGTAGCCTCCGAGACTCTAGGGAATCCCTCCTTAATCCCTCTGATAGTTATGAGACACAATAAGTTCGCCCGTATTAGTTTTTAATTAAGCGTGCTGCGTTTCTTGGTATTTTATTTATTAATTTGGTTGAATCTTTATGACCAGGGTCCCAAATGCTCGAGACGTATTCGAGGTGTGGCCTTACCAGAGCAAAGTAGCATCGCTCTTTTACATTTCCATCCGAGGAACTTCCTATCTTAGGCTTAACAAAACCTACTTTCTTTAATGCTATGCCGAACACGTTTTGTATGTGTATTCCCCACGATATATCAGAAGTTAAGATGATTCCTAGGCATTTTACTGTATTTGAAGATTTTATGTATACCCACCCACAGTTTAGGTATGGCATTTGTGTGACGACATGTGGAGGAAGTGAGCTGTGTTATATTTACTGATATTTAATTCTAACCCCTGGCACTCCTGGCGCCACGAATGAACGTTGTTTAGGTCCGATGACAGAACTTCAAAGCCTGCGTTTTCGTTTATTTCACGGCAGATAACGGTATCGTAGGCAAATAATCTTTACTCACTGCTAACTCAAGAACTTAGGTCATTTATAGAAATAATGAATAAAAGAAGGCCGACCACGCTTCCTTGAGGAACACCGGATGTGACTTCGACCATAGCAGAGCTAAAACCATCAATAACTACTTTTTGTTTTCGATCACTTAGTAAGTTCCTTATATAATTCACTATTTTTTTATTAACTCCGCATGAATGAAATATATAAATGAGTATTTTGTGAGGAACCTTGTTGAATGCCGTAATGAAGAATTAATATAAGGCTGGTTGCTATGGGTTAGCTAATAAACAGCATGGCATTAAAAAGTGAACTTCAAATGGTTAAACAATAAAGCAGGCAGGCGAAAAAGACACGGCCCCTTAATTTCCTTTGATCTTGAATTGATTACGCACTGATAATGGTGAAGGGCAGTACCGCAAGATAAAAGTGGCAAGGCCCAAATTCCAGCTACTTGGCTGACAGAAATTTCAATTAGTACCCAAACGACAAACAGGCTCAAAGATTGTCCCCAATCGCAAAATAGCAACCGAAAAAATAACCGGGAATGAAAGCGGCCGACCATTCGAGCAAATTACAGGAACGCATTAAATAATTTCACATTTAAAATTTCAAAGCGCCTTCCAGATAAGTTTTGTGACTATCATTTTTAAGTGCCGCCGAAGGTATTGTCGAAAACCCAGCCAATACGTTAGAGAAGGCCTCAAATAATAATGACCGAAATATTTTTTTCAGAAATATAAACTTTCCTTCGTTTCGGAGATTGTATGACTGCAATACAATGAGAAATAAAAATGACAAACTCCATAGCGTTTTTGTGATATTATCACCATCATTGCGAGTTTGAAAAAAAATTCCTGAAAACGTGGAAGTGAAACTGTAGGTACAGCAGAAAATCCACAAATACTTAAAGTAAACAAAAATCAGTCTGAGTACCTATAATTTCAGTTTGAAAATTGCTCTAGAATATATATACTGTGATAGCATTGCAATTTTATAAAAATCACTCTTAAACATTTAAATATTCAGTAAAGCCTGCTTTTTTCCAATAATAGTTGAAAGCTTGATGAAAGATAAAGAGGCTGAAAATTTAACGAAAAAGATTCTTCAAAAAATTACCCAACAATTACCTGAGGATTTAAAAAAATTACCTTGTCGTTTCCCTACTGAAATTCATCTTCAATGTGAGGTCCAAAATCTCGCATATTCTGGTACAGTCAAAAAGATGCAAAGTAACTCCCCTTAGAGACAGCGTAACCGCACTGCAATGCATTGATATTATTTCATTTCCCATATAATGAGATTCTTTGTTGTCCTCTTGATGATACATGATATCAGGCGCTTCAGATGATGGCCGATGACAAAAGTGAAATGAACTTCAGTTTTTTGGCTTTGAATAAGGGCCTTGAACGAGAATGTAGTAAAACGCTGAGTCCAACAGTAAAGGACAATAAAAAAAATTAAATTCCATTTTCTGACGGAAACTAAAATGAATTGAAAGAAAATTCAAGCTATTCTGGATTCCATTTACATCGTCTGCACTAATTCTTTTATTCGAAAATCGCTGAAACATTTATATGAAATTTTCAGATATCGAAACTAAAAATGAAGTGCCTATATGAAACACGAAAAATGAGTGGATTCGTCAGCAATAGCCAAGCAAAAGTGTGCAAAATGATCAATGAGGAATCATTAATGAACCAAATAACATCTATAAGGTCGTTCTCATCAAGCCAATAATATCAAAATCTGAGATCAACTGACCAACATTAAGTCTTTGTTTGAGGAGTGGGTGAAAATTTAACGGTCATATTCCAGTATGTTGATGATAATATAAGCTTGGAGTGAAAAGGCCTTTCAAAAACCAGATTTTGAAATTGATACCAATGCTTTGGAGTTAATAATAAAATAAGTTACACGAGTTACACATGCAACGATTAGAAGTAAAAACTTCAAATTCCCCATAAAGAGATACATTACTTCTATAGATCATCTTGAAAAGTCTCATAGCTCGGATTTCAATGCCACGTGAGTCAACTGCTCACCGAAACCACAGCTCCGGGTACGTTGACTATTACGACCCACGTAGGCAGGCACTCAGGTGGGATCAACTGTGGAGAGGACACTGTCAGGCACCAAAACTAGATAGCCAGCGAATACAAGTGCATTAACAAAGCATTCCGTTTCAGCAGCAGGGTGTAGGACGTTTCTTTATTTTTTCCGGACAAGAGACGCAACGATTACCATCCAGCTGAGCCGACAGGCATAACCCCTACGTGGCTAGCGTACTTTAACAAACGGAAGAGGGAGATATCGAAGTGGTCGTAGAGGTCTCAATTTCGAACACATGAACCCACTTAGCTCGAGCCAACGATTCATTCGACGCTTTCCTCGCACCCCGCACCCACCACTCACGCAATTCCAACGCACTCCCCGCACCCTCTTCAACCATTTCCCTCTGCTCCCAAACTGCTCCCCACCGGCTAACCAATCTACCAGCTCGGGTGGCCATCCCGCTCCCAACTCCCGGCCCCCCTGGGCAAACACACACCGATCCTCACGTGACCCCTATGACCCCAACAACAGACCAGCTCTCTGTCGTACGTCGATGCATCGACCCCGTGACACCAATATTACTATCAAGCAATCACACTGTGATACAGAGAGAATGGGGTCTGTGAATATCGCCCATCGATATTATTCTACGCAATCTAATGCGCCGTACGCGACTGAGTAAAATTATGCGATAATGAAGGAGGCAATCAATGCGATGCAAGGTAAAAGGACCCCTGGGTCATCATTACTGCTCACAGCACTATGTGCGGATCATCGGGATATTCTTGGCTCGAAAGCAAGGGTAGGCGAATGATTTTTTCCATTATTAATTTCTCACGTTTGTGAGTCTCTTCAGCGGTTGACGTCCACTAAAATTTAATTACTTTAAATGTACCTACAAAAAAGGAAAACTGGAAGCAATGGAAATGAATTGTCATTACAAAACGACGAAGCTTGAATTTGTGGAATCCATAAGGAATTAGTACTGCGAAGACCTGAGGTTGTTGTTTGATAAAACTCTGCGAGGTAGACTAATTGGACACGATCAATATTAATAAAATGCCTCTTTGAAGCAATTATTGAATAAGACATGAATAAAAATATTGCCAATAAATAAAGAGAGATGCCACGATTAGGACTTAAGAAGTGATAAAATGATTTGCTGAACGAAGAACAGGGTGCAGGGCGAGCAAATATTGAATATACTCAAATACTGCCGGAGAGGATGAAAAATTAGACAATTTTTCAATGCAGAGAGATTCTGCGATAAGTATGTTCCATCAAGAGATGCTAGGCGATAAGCGATAACGTGCGATATTTCGCACCATTTTCAATGCAAAGTTGTACACAAAATATGGGGTACTGAAATTGGAATACCACCGAGTCGTGTACCAGACCCCACCACGGTTTCACTTCAATCGTTCCGGGGCTGCCCCCGATCGCCGGAGGGACCGCCTCTCTCATGTCCACCCGTGTCCACTTCGTCGTCCTCTGTCCACCCCCGCCCCTCCCCCCCCTAGCACCCCCATCCGCCAGGGGCCACACACAACGCGACCGACACATTCTCGCGGTTTCCTGTCCCCTTCCCTCGACCCAACATCCTCGCAGAACCTCCCACGAGCCCCGACCAATGGCGACCACCTCCTCGCCCCCCTCTCGACACCCCCCCCCCCCAACGCCCCCGTCTCTCTCTCCTCACGCTCTCAATCATCGGGGACTACGTATAGAAAGTATGCCTCTGACCGGGGCATTGCGTGAAAGAAGAGTTGATTTGCCTCTTCGTGATGAATCGGGATGCCGCTATCTCGATATTTTCAGTGCCAATAGCACTGAAAATATCGAGACAGCGGTGACAAACATCAATCTGACGATAGTCAATGATAAAAACGCGATACATCGGCCGTGTCGGGTACATGGATAAACGTACGGTCTCGTATTTCATCCACCCCATAAGCATCGTCAAATCGAGAATAAGATAATTATTACAATGCAGAGATATTTGTAATTATCTTCAAAACAGTTATGGAAGTGCAATATTTAAATTTCGATTTCCACCCTCGGTAAAAAAAATAACAATTCGGCGATTACATATCAATGTTTAGAAAATTATGAGGCATATAAAAGATCTAAGGTTTTTCGGCGAAGTTTCTCGGGTGTTTGCGAAGCTTCTGAAAAACCCTGAGGATAAACAAGATTTCGCTCCTGAAACGTCGGCAATGGGGCACTAATTGAAATATATCGTATGTCAAGCATTATATCTTTTCTAAAATCGCCGGTGCAAAAATCAGTGCCTATATCTATCGCCCTATCGTCCTTCCGAGTTGCTCATCGTTATTATTCATATTGATGATAATTGTCGACACTCGATAAATCATTTCCGGATCAAAAATAATTCGTATCGATCCTGCCGAAAATAAAATAAATCGAAATGGCGTCCATGTATATAGATCGTTAAATTTCAAATGCCAATGCCGTGACCCAAACTATAGCGGTCTTGAAGAGAGCGCAGCATATGAGAGTAGTCGATGCGGAGTTGGTTGGTCGGTGAACGCGGAGAGTGGGTGAGAATGGGGAGTGGGAGGGGGGAAGGCTCGCGTCTCTCGTCTTTCGCACTCGACACCAGCGGGCGCTCGCCGGGACGTAGGGCGGGGTGGGGGGACGACGACAGACATCGTAATGCGTCGTCTGCCGAACGATACGCGTCGTGTCACGTGCCGAGTGAGACGTGAAATAAGCCTTCGTGTTCAACTTTCCGCCTCCTCGCGTGGCTGATAACGCCGCCACGAGAAAATGTGCAGCGCAGTGAGAAGCGGGAGATGGCGGGTCTCGATGCACGTTAAAGAGCTGTAACTGTACACCGCAAACCATCCCTATTATTCCAGCATTATACACGCATTGGCATTAAAATTTTTGAAGAAAACGAAGGCAGAGACGTTTCACGGAAAATAATCTATGAGCAGGAAATTGAAGTAGGAAAATATAGCCTAGTAACCCTGACGAGTAGTTCTACAGAATATGGCACTTCTAATCAATTAAACATGTTACCATCTCAACATTAGTGTGGAAAAAAGTCATCAGCGGGCTTTCATACACAAAAATAATAATGGAAAATTATTTTTAAAAAGGTAAAATAATAGATTTTTCAACATCACGTACTCAGCACTGTAGCAGCAAAGCTGATCAATCGATTTATTTTGAAAATATTTGGGATGGTTTGAGGAATTATATTAAAGACAATAAGGAGAAAATTTTTGTTAGCTAAAACTAGCGAATAACATTTTCCTATTACCATGAAATTCTAAAGTTAAAACCTCTTGGTAAAGATGGCAAATAGCTAAATAAAGACGCTAAGAGGGATTCAAGAGTAATATAATAAAAATGACTTTAAAAATGTGAATTATCTCGAATAAGATCAAATAATACATTGTAATTTCTTGACCTATTGGTCCTTAACATGAAGGAATTCTACTTTCTCAAGCCTGAAACTCCTCACCTTGAATATCATGAAAGCAAGTAGGAAGTAAAAATCATCCGAGTGTATGTCCGAATGTGGCGGAAAAAACACATACCAGAGCAAATTACGCCGGGCTACATACACCACAAAGAACAAATCAACATGTATGGACAACTTTCATGACGTAAAGTTATTTTGGACTCCCGATGTCAAATATCACAAGGGACACTCAAAAAATGTATTCCGTTGTGTAGTGAGCTAAATGCTCACTACACAACGCGCCGCAGAAAGACTAAACTACGCTACCGCATCTGCATACAATTTTTCACAATTATGACCATAACAATATTGAATGGAGAGTAGTAACCATTTATCATGAGCTAAAGAAAGTATCTGAACTGTTTATTTTAAATCTACGGAAATGAAAACGCGAAAATGGATTAATGAATGCGTCCATTATTGATTTGACCACACTCAGTCATTCATGATTGATGGAATACCTGGATTATACAACCTTTTCTTCATTGATTCTTAGCACAGTGGTAATATAGAATTTTGTGTACACAGCATTCTATTAGAACTGTTTTTGATGCAATTGTTGTTTCAGACATTTTCCCTTGCAGCTCCATTTAATTTTTCTGGCCCATCTTTAAAAAAATATCGCCATAGCCACTGGAGTATAATCTCCACGTCCTCGTACATCCTCTGAATTTACTGAGGCATTTACCAGAGACAGCCACTAAGCGCATCTACAAGTCACCATTGTATAATTAGAACATGCTCCCGTGAATACAAACAGGGAGGTCGGTGACAAGGGGAAAGTATTAAAGAGGTCAAACTACAAGAACGAAAAGCGACACTCCGGAGATGTTGGCACCAACTGTATCTCTAGGCACGATTACTAGCATTCATTTGCAACCAGCCCTCAGAAACATAATAGAAATAAAATCCTAAATACATTTTAGAAAGCATGTGTGGTAAAATCACAAGAGAAATCAAGATATCACATAACTGTTTAACCAGAGAAATCCATTGCAGTTCTGTAATTTCCAGTGGTACAAAAAAGATGGCTGAAAAACTACGTTCCATTAAGAATCCAACGTGGAAAAAACTTACTTAATAGCAGGAAAGGGAAATGCTCCATTGCGTTGTTTAGTACTGGATAGATTTCCGATGGTCTTTCGTTTGAATGACCTCGTTCAACGAAAACCCGTGATGCACTTCCGAAACAGCTTCGTTGGCAACGGTGTCTTTAGACGAAATTATTGACTATTTGCATTGCATTAAATCCACTGATTGTAATGGCTGCCTCAATTGAGTGTCATCTGAACCCTTAGGTGAGGGTCACTAATTATTAGGGCGCATGAAGACGACACGAACTTATTCCACTGTCGAATTAAATTGAAGCATAGGCAAGAATCTAAGTACATCAATTTGTTACTCTGGAAATAAAATGGAAACTATCAAATATTTATTTCCTGACAACTGATTTAGTGACATGGAGATTGGTATTTAATTACTAAAATTGTAAGTCATTTGAAGCTAAAAATAAACTGAAAAACAATCACATCATGAGACATTTTCGAAAAATCGTGTGGGATATTTTACGTGAAAGATATTTAGTGGCTATAGTGCATCATATTGGAATATAGTGCCTTTAGCATCGGTGTCAATTTGAATAATTCAAATAAGGAACTTAAAACCAATGACACTCCTTGTGCTAGACTTACCCGTAGACATTTTAAAGGGAAATAATTCACTTTCACACCGGAAATCGAACCACAGACCTTTGGCTTGCCGGATAAATGCACAAGCCACCATGCTACCCTAGCTTCCAAATTCATAAGACTGACAGAATAAACATAACTAAATTTGACTCTCATAACTCATGAAAAAAGAAGGAGGCGTAAGAAGTCTATTTTTAAATATTATTTTACTAAAATGCCAGTTTATCAGGATTTAAGCGCAGGAGATTGGAGAGCGGTTATCTATGAAATTTTTAAGCTGATAAATTCCTCATCCTGCATTCTTAGAAAAATCGATAATCTATAAAAAAGCGGCTTTGGGAAAATAAAGGAATTTGAAATGAAAGATTTATTGAAGTAGAACAAAGCAGAATTATAAAGTTGAACAACCAAATCATAACTCAAAAAGAGAGAAATATTTTCTTTAACAGGCGGTGATTTATACGTACCCAAGCTTAAGTCTTTACAGGCTTTAACTACGAATTTGCAATTATATATATGCCTATGGTAGATAGAGTGATATGTCACTATTAAAATATACAATATTTTTATTAGTGTGAAATAAATTATTTAAAAAATAAATTATTTAAAAAAATATTAATATACAATATTTTTATTTCAATATAAAACTTGAGATGCTATTAAAGTATATAGTAGACATAGTGCTAATATGACGCATGAGATTAGTTTAAACGATTTAACTGATAATATGCTATAATAAAATAATGTGTGTTTGTGTCTCGCTGTAAGATGAAAATATCTTCAGAAACGAATTAATTTTACAATTTTAACAAAGCATTACGATGAGCATCAAAATATTTTTAACAATTATTGCGAAAACTCCTCCACCTTTAATGTTAAGGAGAGCTCTGTGCCTAAGAAGTTCCTTATTTTTTAATAGTAATATATCTTAGGAGTTACAGCCGTGACAAATCCCATGGAAAACGACTTCTATACTTAGGGCCTGCGCACACAACAATCGTACGATAGTTTAGTCGGATTGGACTGCATCGCCGCACACTGCTACGATTAAACGGTTCGGTTGGTGGTGAGACCGCATACTGGCCGATTACCAGTCGTCCGATTGCTTTATTAGGCCAGCTGCTCTCGGGTTGAACGCTTGTGTTTGACAGAAATGTTGTCGAGAAGAGCTGCTATCATCGCCCTTATTATAAAACGGAGGAGAAGAATTTATAAGAAAAGAAGCCGAGAATATTGGATACATCCAATATACAGTGACAGACCATTGTGAAGAAAGTTTTACACGGTGCATTCGAAATTACTAGACTATCTGAAAAAGTTTTTCGCTTTTTATAGAATGAGCATTACCAGTTTCAACGAGCTTGTTGAATTAATTGGGCCAGTCATAACAAAAGAGGATACAATTTTACGACGTGCTGTACCTGTGAGGGAGAGAGAGATTGAGTATAACGTTAAGGTGAGTAGAAATACATACTATCGTTATGTATAGTTATATTTATTTTTCATTAAGAGATCTTACAAATCAAGTAGTTGAGAATCACCAGAGAAATTGGAGTAATATGACGGTACTGAATCGTTGGAACATCCTCTCACCGAAGCTCAGGGAGAACCGAGAGCACCGCGCCGACTAAACAGTCGGAGAATCTGCGCACTCGTATAATGCGCCGTACTGTTTAAGCAGTCGGCCGATAGTTGGCCATCTATTGAGTTAGAAGGGAATCGTACCACCCATTAAACTTTTTTATCGGCCGATTTCAAATCCCTTGAGTGTGCGCCCTCGCACATGCCTCCATGGAAATTAAGCGAAAGATCAAACTATCGGCTGATCAAAAGTCTGTAGTGTGCGCGGGCTCTTAGGAAAATAAAGCTAAAAGTGAAGCGAGAAATGGCTAATCCAAATAAGTCATGTATCCTTGGAAGATGAGATCTCTGCCATTATGAAGGCGCCAAATTCATTGAATTTTATTCGACGTTATATCACCCTCACTCTACCTTCGGGCCACAAAAAAACTTCATCCCTTAAACAAAGTTATGTCCTTGGTTCAACTCTTGACACGTTACCACCCTTCTTGTTCACACTCGACATCCATCCATTATCTCCGTTTGACTCCTCTTCACCATTAAATACTTTCCCTCAGCCTATCTTCAAATGAAAACGTAAAACTAACGAGAGTCCCTGTTCAACAAATGCGTATCTGCGATAAAATACGGTAATACCTCCGTGTAAGCCTGTTTCACACTTCGCTATTCGAGTGCAAAACAAATCATTATGCGTGATTGTACTTACTATTTCTTTCTCCCGCTAAAAATTCTTTTCTCATTCATGAGGTCGCCTTTTCGCTCATGTGAGTAGTTTAGCGACTAGAACTAATCCTGGCATCTAGGCTGCCTCATGAGAGAATCATTTCTGAGGGCGTTAATCGCCCGAAAATATGCACAGTGGCTTTGTTCCATATCATCCAAGTGCTCCGCTTCTAGCCGTCTATACTCGTGGCTAAATGTATTTATTTCGCCAAGCACATGTCAACGGAAGCACTACTTCGGTGAATGAAAATGCAGGCTTTCCGCAACGTGTTACGAACACATTTTCTCGGCTCACACCAACCATCTTTTCATTTTTAGGAAAGGAAATATTTTCATTTTCGTAAATTCCGTCTTTTTTTGAAGAAACATTTTATCAGGTGAAGTTGTTATTTTACTCATTCTATGCACACAACTAGAGAAGTAGTCAGTCAATGTAAAAACAACTTCATTTCAAGTATTTAAATCCCTTGGAAGCGGCTCATAACTTATTTCAATTTCAAGAAAAGAAAATTCCTCTTTATTATCGCATACGGTAGGCAAAAATGCGCTTCTTGAAAAATAAATTTTACAACTTTATGAGAGACACTGATGCATTCACTTTTTGGGAATCCTGAAGAAAGTCTCGACTGACCGATCTTTTTTGCGCAGTTCCTCTCCCGGGGAGAGGCAATATTTATGGCCCCGTCTCAACCACCTGAAAGTCCGCTTTTTTAAATGCACTCGTACCACACAACTTGCCTGCATTTTCAGTCAATAATCTAAACCAATTCCTCCTCCCTGGGCTTGCGAGATGAGCATTTATGACAGGAAAAGTGAGCAGACAGAGTCCCGTCTGCCAGCGTGTGTTTCAACTTCTTATAGTCTACGAAACAACATCGACTGATAATGTTTCACTTCTAAAACCGTTAATTCCCAACGCTTCATGAAAATCTCGGGATTTGTCTGCTCCATAAAGTTAAGGGAGTTGAAATTATGGAATCAGATGAAATTTAGAATAATTATAAGATCACGAAGAGGAAAGAGTTAGCAAAACAAGGATCTCAAGGATAGCAACAAGGAGGCGACATTAGGAAATAATTCCTGATCATAGAATATGATTCTGAAATTAAACATCGTTATTATAATCGCTCTCTTTTTTGCTTAAAGCTTTCATTAATTTTCTTTTCTTGCTTTAAAATTTCATGGATATGCACCTACATCTCACGACAACAGCCGAAAAGACAAGAAAAATATATGCATCAGATACGCCTCCCTAACAGTGATTTATAGACGAAGACATGCTCAGATGCTGCATGAAGTCATGGTCTCATCCCTTTTTGCCCTTAAACTAGTTTTGCTTTTTTTGTTTTCTCGGTAGATTAAGCAGTATGCAGTGCCATTATTTTTCTCAGAGTATCTCTAAACATTACATATTCAAATCTAGATCAACAAAATAGTGTGCAAACCACCACCAGGGTGTGTAGCACAGGGTGGTTACACGCCAGGCACGCAAAATTCGTCCCAGTTCGAGATAAAAAATCCCGAAATATCCCCTTTGTATGACTAGATGCGAATTAGAAATCAGTCAGGAGAACGATTCATGTCGAAAACAGGAACCAGTGGAGTGCCACCTGGGCGAACATGCCAACATGCAATACCTGGGCAATGTTTCTACAATTGGCAGGAACTACAAATTCATCACTCTACTATTAACCACTTCATGCAAAATACATAATTATGAGAGACATCCAAAGCGGGAGAGGTGTTGGTGATAATGATATGTAAGCTGATGAATACAAGTAGAAAGTCTTGTCCACTCAGCGAAAATCCCTCGTCCCCCCGGCAGTCATTATGACATGCAAAGATAATTAGACAATTACTGACACACGAATGAAAGTCTGAACTTTAACTCCGAGCAGTTATTGCAAACAGAAAAATAATAATATGGAAAGCATAAAAACATGGCTGCCTATCGTCAATACTAACTTCATTGGAGGAATCAATCAATCATATAATGGTCCCTAATCGAGGAAAATTACAATTTAATCCAGTCGGTCCGACAATATGTCGAATTCGGACAGAAGACGCAGTTGAGTCTGTCCTCTGATTAAGCTCTCCATCTCACGGACCAATCATAATGATGGTAGAATACGGGATATTTAGTATTGAACAATCATTAAAGTATGTTATGTATGTAAAATCAAGCAATGACGAGCTACATCGATTTTGCTCGCGAACTTAGTCGCTTCATCCTCAATTGCGTCGAACGCAATGTCAACGTATGTACGCAAGCAGCACGGTTCCTCAACCAAAACTTCTAACGACAGTCTTCGAAACAGGCTAATAATAAAATAAATACATTTCCCGCGCCAGAGAAATTGAAACAACTCTAGGGAATGTGAGTTCCTAAATTAATCGCGATTGGTGGGGACTGACGCAAGGGATGATCGCTTCCATCCGAAGACCGAATTCAATCTTGACTCAATAGAGAGCTCTGGATTATCTACGACCTCCACTTAATTACAAAGTGGCAATTGTGGGGATTGGGCCGAAGGAATTAAGGTCTCCGGGCCGACTGGCATGTTTGGGCCTGGGAGCCATGTAGTTAGATTTCCTTGTCCGCTGGGGAATAGTAACTCCCTTGGCGATTATAGTGGACTGTTAATGCAAGCCGCTCGAATGCGATTGCCAACCCTCACTAATTGCATTGGAGGATACTGCATGGACCCTTGCGCTTGTGAAGTGTGAATGGACACGATTCTGCAGTTTATAAGTACTGTCGCAGTATTATCAACGAGGCGGTGAAACAACATCATAGGCCAAATGGACATGTCGGAAATTTGTTTAGCGCGAAGTACGTTCATTTCTGTTGGGAACATTGCAAGACTGAGGTCTTTCATCATCACGATGATGCGAGAGGTAAATGTTGTCACTGAAACGAGAAATATATTTTCCTTGGGGCCTTAAACCCAGTAATCGCAACCCAGACCAGAACTTTTAGTTGATGATACGATTTGAGATGGAAAGCATATCTTTGCCATCCATGTAACTTTGACACCTCCTCTCACTTCTCAGCATGACTTCCCGACTTATAAATTGTTTCTTCCCCTGGGTTATAAATTGGCACATGATCCAGGCCAGATACAATCAAATTTACATTTTTGGCTTAGTTCAAAACATTATTTATAGGTTTTCATTTTTAATGAACTGGCGACACCATCAAAATTTACAATTTCAATAACAAGGAGAGGAAATCATCCTAATCATCCTTGTAATCCACCATTACTCGGGTTTTAATTATGAGCGCACATGTTTCTTTTAGTATTTCCTCGAGACCTCTAACTGGTAGCTCTCGATTCAAAGCTGATTTTCACGAAGTTACACTCCAATCGATTGACAGAAATAATTTTGATCCCTAATGTTGATATATTGTATCAATATTGAAAACACAGTTGACTAATTTATGGAATGTATGTCGAGTATGTACATGGTGAATGTTTCCTTTGATATGTTAATTTGAAATCAAGGTTCGACGTTCCTCTGGTTGGTTCAATATTGAAGTTGAGTTGTTAGATTTAAATACAACAAAATGTTTAAGGGCGAAATTTTTAATAGCCAAAACGATATAATTGTCTTAAGTCTATTGATTGGCTTTTTAAGGCCAGAAACATCCGTTCACACAGACTCACAAATCCAAATACAAAATAAGAATCATTTCATAGCACAAAAACTGGGTTAGATATTCTGACTTTTTCTACGATAACGAGCTATATATTTTTGACTGAAGTACGGTTCAAAAGTGGAACAGAAATTATTAAAAATTAGATAAAAATGCATATTATTCCAGAAAAACTGGTCCAGTTCCGAACATGCTTCGAAATTAAATTAAATTATGTGCCTAAAGTTTCAGTTTAAAAAAAAACAAGGAATCATCGATGAAAAGCATGAAAATGGTTCAAAGCTCAAAGACTCAATATAGGAGATTATGTACTGACCTCCATGATATCATTATATATACCATGACCAGTTTACCACACAGTGTTCAGCTATGTATGATTTTACACTTTCCCGGCGAATAACTTGTGTAAATTTCTTACCCGGTGGCGAGCCAGAGAAATTTACACAAGTGTTCAGCTAGTTAAGTACACCAGTGTGTGGATGAAATAATACTCAGTCCACAAAAAACTTACTTGTAAGTGCATAACCGTATTCAATAAAATTATCTCCATTTCTTGCATATCACACAGCCTTCAGGCATAAAGCCAGCGTGGAAATATCAAGAGACACGAAATGATAACCTCACAACATAAAAAAATTCGCAGTCCTTTTAGATGGAAACAGGTTTCGGAAAATTGACCGCAGCAATCACACAGAAACTTCAGGAAGAAGGTTTCCCACCATTTTGTATGATAGATTACACGTCACCAGGTGCCAATCAGACGACATTCCAGTCAGAGAGAGAGACACAAGAATCAAGTAAAGTAGGGCAAGATCTATTAGATTGGTGCAGAAATAAATAGTGAAAACAACCCAGCAATCATGGAGAGCCTCCAACGATACAAGAAAATAAATAAGATCAAACATGAACCAAGATGGGACTCGAAAATGCTGGCGAAAAAAGAGAGGGAATTAAGATTCGCAACAACCGTTGGCAGGAAACTATAAAATTGAGTAGAAATGGGCACCGAAGAAAAATGGGAAGAACTGAAGACGACAATCGCGGAAGTAGCAGAAGAACACCTGGCGACTAAGAGAGCTGGCAATAATAAGGCGGGGATCGGGTTGGTGTGGCGGTGGCTAGAGTACTGGCTAACCATACGGACGGCCTGGGTTCAAATCCCTGCAAAGGAGGATGTTTTTCAGAGGAAACCCGGTCCCTACTTGAGTGCGTAGTGGAGGCCACTTCAAGTACCGTAGTCCGTCTGTTGGATGAGACGTCAAACCGTGGCCCACTTGGCGCCTAACGTTAAGAGCAGGCTAATACCGACGCCGGGTTTCTATCAACTCTTCCTGCCTTACCTGTCCCCTATGGCGCAAATGACCTCATCTGTCGGTCGCCTCCCGAAAAACCAATCCAATCCAATTATAAGCCATGGATTACGATGGAGATTAGGTAATTAACAGATGAAAGAAGAAAACATAAAAACCTTAGAAACGAGGGAGAGCAAACCCTCTACAAGAGGTTTAGGAACCGAGTCCAGCAATAATTCGAGAAGGATTACTAGTATTCTTTTGAAAGTTGCAGCGAGAAAGTAAAAAAAAACATGAAGAAGAGAAACACCGAAACAGCATATAAGCTAGTGGAAGAAAGGCTACGGGGGGAGAAAAATGAAAAGCAACGTCATAGATACGTGTGGGAACATACTGGTAGGGTCAGGACAATGGCAATAGATGGAAGAAATACATTGAAGAACTCTACCAAGGGCAGAAGCCGCTGGAAGGTAACCTAGTGAGTGAGGATAAAGAGATTGACGAGGAAGACGCATACTGAGGAGCAAGTTCAAGAGAGCAGCAAAAGACCTTAAGAAAAACATAACACCTGGAGTTGACGACATTAACGGAGAAATCATCAAAGCGATCGGAAGTAAGACCAAGGACAACCAGGGCGAATTACTGAAAGATAGCTACCAAAGCGGAAGACTTCCACAGGACTTTTATAAGAGAGTAATGAATGCTGTTCTAAAGAAGACAAGGACTGATAAATGTTAGCAGCACCGAACCTTGAGTATAGTGTAACATGCATCAAGAATACTCATACGAATAATAATCCGAAGAATGGAAGGGAAAATTGAAGACAACCTCTCAGAAAACCAGTTTGGATTTAGGAAGAACAGAGGAACTAGGGACACCATACTCTGCCTGAGAGATATGGTAGAGAGAACGATACATGTGAACAAGCCACTGTATGTTGCATTCGTGGACCTGGAGAAAGCCTTCGAAAATATTTAGAGGAATATGATGTTTGAACTGCTGGAAAAACTCGGAATAGATTATAACTACAGATGAATTATCTACCGACTATACAGTAAGCAAGTCATCACAAGGTGAACGAGAGAAAGAAGATAAAAAGAAGCTAAACTTAACACAGGAGTAGGACAAGGATGTAATCTCTCACCAGCACTGTTCAACATATAGTTGGAGTAGGCCACAAGAGAAGCACGAGAAATTGGACTGAACGGAATTTAAGATTAACGGAGAAGAAAATAACAAGCTTCGTTTCGCTGACGATGTCAAAGTCAAACCGCGATGATTTTTAAAGGTCACTAGACGCAATAGACCAAATTCTCCAAGAGTTCAACATGAAAATAAATAAGACTAAACATAAAATTCTGGTATACAGAAGAGAAGCTGAACGCAGAAATCACACTGAGAGGAGAGAAATTAGAGGAAGAGGACTCCTTCACTTATCCGGGAGTACCATCACTTGGGACACTTGGGAAGAGGTATTGCGAGCATCAAGCGAAGAATAGCCCAAGCTAAGAAAGCGTTCATGGTGGAAAGACAACTGCTGTGCTCAAAGAAGATAGGATTACAAACGACGAGACAGCATGTGAAAATATTCGCGTGGAGCGTGGCACTCTAAGAATCGGAAGCATGGACCATTGGAAAAGCAGACCAAAAGAGACTGGAAGCTTTCGAAATCAAAGCTAATGTGCTAAAGGAAAACGCTAAAGATAAAATTGATGGACAAATTTAGAAATGAAGAAGTATGGAGAAAAGCGGAAGTGAAAAGGACCATATGGAATACTATATAGAAAAGGTACCAGATGGATTGGACACGCCATGAGGCACATGGTAGATGGGTTCTTGGATGTGGATGGATTTGGTTTATGGGTTTGTGAGGAACATAATTGAAGGAAAAATAGAGGGAATAGTCCCATCAGAGGAAGACCCAGTAATAAGTTCATGGACCAAATAAAGAGGAAAGTACATCGGAAGAGCTACCAGGAAGCACGAGGACAAACATTTTACACTGAAGTGTGGAAGGATGCAGTCAAGGCATCTTAGGATTGAATGATGTTGAGTCAACGTCAACCCAATCATTTATAAGACACAAACGTATTGACATAAAGTAAGGAAATTCGTAATATATTCAAAGAACTGAGGAACTGTTCCCACAATAACTTCAACGCTGTCAACTGCTGATTGTTTGAAAATTGCTGGAAAATTACAGTGACAAAAATAATTCGCCTAGACTGGGATTCGAACTCAGATCCCCCGAATTCGCGCTCAGTGCTGTAAATACGGTACCCAGCTTGTGCTTTCGCTAAGAATTTCATAGTGGCTTTAAGATCGAGCTATCTCTGGGATACCGTGATATAATGCACATTGAGGTGGAATGAGGTTCTATATGGCTGGGATATCTGGACTTAGTGGGAGGAGAAAAGTAATAGATTGATATCGTTCTAAATTTAGATACGTAGATAGACAGAGAAAGTCTGATAGATAAAATGAAAAATATCTATGAATGGTACAACATTTCATAATATTAGCATGCATTTCTTCAACCTTCCATTTCTTGGTTACATATTTCAACCACCCAAATCACCCCATCCATCTTCTATACGCCAATTATCTACTATGCATTTCTGTATCGATTAATTCTCTGGACTGTAATTATTTAAAAAATCAATATTTGGTTTAGACAGGCCTATACTCTAGCAATAATTGTAAGGAGTTTTTTTAGACGTTCGTGCATTTATATGACAGTGAAGCTTGGATGATTAAGAATAGCAGAGAAGAGGAGATCGGAAGCATATGAAATGGGGTATTTTATATGAATAATGAAGATCATAATGACGATGAATATGGCCAAATAGGAGACCTTATGACGAGCTAGAAAGAAGAGATAATAAATGAAAATACGAGAGACAAACTCCGCAAAGTAGGAGAGAATTCCGAGAAAGCATCTTTCAGACAAAACAAAAATAATGCAAAATTGAAAATTTTCAAAAAGAAGAAGTTTATCCTAGAGTAAAGAATAAAACTACAAAATGGAAGGAAAATAAAGGGTAGAGCTGCAGAAAACCCTACCTGTAGATTGAAGAAACTCCGATTTATGCGATATCATACGAAAATGCATCCAAAGATAACACGTATTTTTGTTATTTTATCTTAACTACCCCGAATACAGCACCTACGGCCAATTTATTTCAAGGGAATAACAGTAACATCAGACGAACACAAACACCCATGTTCTGGGCAGATAATATTCTACCAAGGCGAGACTCGAACCCGCGACCCTCGGGTTAGCAGGCGAGGAGCCTCGGGTATTCTTTACCCCGCCGCCACCGGAGCCGGCCGGGGGATTATGCAATACATCACGCCTTAACGAAAAATTTGTACCTGACGCTGATGATTTTAAGAGCGTCACCATCATGGAGTGCCTCCATGGTTGGCAGCTCTTCTTTGACCTTAATGAAATCGCGATTTGGACAAGGAGTGAGAAAATGAGCGCCTCCCCTAATCGCCTTTGCCCAACTCCCACTCCTCACAGAGAGAGGTGTGCCATCCGACGGAGATCACCCCACGGAGGCGGCCAGAGGTAAGGCACACACAGCTAGCTGTAGAACACTTTCTCCTTCTTCGTGTGGAACTCCGCCCTTTGTCGATTTCCGTGACCTCGGGTCAAGCTGCTGCCCTCTAAACTACATCCCCACCTCCATCCCTCAACCTTTCATTGGACCCCTTGGGGCCATCTCGCGCAATCTTCTGCGCTCCATTCCCAGCCTCCTTCGTGTCGACTCCTTACTTTATTTTTACGCGGACTCGGGTGTAATAAGGCTCCGTCGGTCTTTCAGTAGACTTCTTTTCCCCTCGTCCTCACGGAAGCAATAAACCCCATAGACCCCGCCCCTCTACAACGACTCGCCGATTTTCACCCCCTGCCACTGAAGCCCGTGCCACGCCCTTCAAAAATCTTGTGAGGTCAGCACATTAATACCTCCATACGTGGGTGTCATTATTCCGACCCATCAAGGATTTATTTTCACGACGAAGAATATGGTACTCATAATTCCATTTTTATGTTAAGTGTTTATTAAAAATACATACGATATTTACCGGTTGATAGTTGAGGTGTCATTCAATCTCGACCAAAAATACTTAACACATTAATAAAAGACCTTTTTAAACGCCAGTGATGGCATAAAATGCGAATATATAACTGTATAATAGGCATAGTATAATGGAGATAGCCTCGGGCTAGCCTTTCACTCTTCTTTGCCTGCCTTAGAAATTATGTTTAATTTCGAAATTAGACTTGGAAAATGAGCTTGTACAATTGTTAGCGCATTCATCATTGTATAAATCAGTCCTTAGCGATAAGAATCTATTACCAAATAATTTAACAAGCACGAATTTTTATAAAATTCGACGCCAAAAATTCTTAAGATGCTTAAATCGGAAGAATTTTTAGCGTTTGTTCATAATTTTACCAAGGAAGTTAAAAGATTAAAAAATGAATCTCATAAGCATCATTTCAGGATGACTCACATTAGCAATGTGAAATCAGCTCGCGCACGTATTACAAATACAAGTAAAACTCTCGTGATTCAAAGACGAGTTGATATTTTTTACAAATGGCACTCAAAAAATCGAACTTTTAAGACACGCAACCACAGACAGCCCGAAATTATATTCAAATCAATATCGAATTTAAAGAACGATCATATTCAAAATATGTGTGGTCAGGTGACATCAAAAATCTGAGCCTCCTTCGGAATCGGTAATTTTCGGATGCAGCGCAATGCTTTCTATTGAACTGCGCATGAGAGGGAGCCGAAATCATAAATCTCCTTATCCAAGACTCGCTACCACCCAGCCAACCTCACATTACGCGACAAATCCCGATAAACCCACCATCCGCCCACACACAGCCTTACCCTCGCAAGCCTCGTAGAGCGTTCTATAAATCGCGCGCGCCAGGTCTGTTCGTGTAGCAGTGATTGGCATTAAATATTTAAGGGGACCACCGAGAAGGGGGCACCCCGAGGCAGTTTCTGTGAGGTTATGTGACGGCGGCGGCGACGCCTTGGCCTCTATTTCATTTTTTAACGGGAAGCAAAAATTGAATATTAATAGAATTTCAAGGCCAGCGTAAAAGGTGCAATAACAGAATCCTCGATGAGGAGCGAATCCCCAGAGCCTCTCCTACCACCTGAGGAAAAAATGATTGCGACGTCGCGCATAAATGAGTCCTTTAAGTCGGAGACCGAGAAGAGATATGAGGGAGTCCCGGAGCGCGGAATTTTTCCATGATCCCGGGAATCCAAGCGTATTTACTTAGCATAAATGGAGGAAATTTTTCCACAATACTCCTCACAGCATATTCGGAGGATTAAACTGGAATATGAATGGAACATTAAGACATGAGCAAACTATATTAAAATGAAGACATGGTTTTGTAGATAAAAAAGTCTTTGCAACATTCTACGAACGAAATATATGCACAAATCATAGTTAAGTAATTACGCATGCATCTCTACTTAATATTAGCAGGGTTCTGAGAAGAATTGAGGTTTTGTAAGAAAAAACTGCAAAACATTATGAAGAAAAACTAATCCTATTTTTAGAAAGTCGCATGGTTCGTACGCGCCATAATGAAGTCCACTGTGTTTTTGGGAGAATTGGAGGTGGATACTTTTACTTTCCAAAACAGTGACTATTGGAATATTTTACTTATGGCACTAAGATGCATATTTCTCTCCAACGGTGGCAGTACAATGTGCAATTCTACTCTCCATAACGAAGTTAATACCTTATAACCATGTTGACTCGAATACTAAACTTCGCTAATATAGCATCATTTCGAACTCTCAAAATAATAAGTAAAAATATCAGATCATTCTATGAACATTACCATATTTACCATTTTATCGGCTTAAGCTTGGAATGGCACCCAAGTTTGTGGGTCCTGAGGGACTTCATCTGGCTTAGATTTTAAACACTCTCATCCAATCATAATGACATCCATGAAGGTGTATGGGATATCCAGTGCGTTGGCGGGGAATCATATATTGGTCAAACCTCGAAAACCGTCAAATGCGTTTTCGAAGAGGATTATAGGGCAACGAATAATATGAAACTCTTACTGTTAGCCATTGCAGGACTTGGTTGTTTATCAACTAGACATGTCATCAATTTGATGAGGCTAAACTTCAACACCAAAGAATGTTGATATTTTCCGGAGCTACTGCGGGAAGCAATAGAAGTTGCCAAAACTCAGAATATCAAGGGAGATGAGGGTTACTCACTCTTTTTCCACTTGTAGAGAATGTTTCAAAAATCCAAACCCACAGCCAGTTATAGTGCAATGGAGACAATAACTAATAACGACGACCATGGGTAAATGATGGTACCTATTCACAGTGCCAAAATCTCTGTAAACCACACTTCTGACCTGATGTTACAGGTTATAATGCCAGCGAAACCGTCGTCTAATATGTTGGAACAGCGCGGAAGCAACCCAAAAACCTGCATTTCTGCGAAAGTAATTTGCGAAAGTAAATTTGAAATAATTTTTTGAAAAATAGTTCCTCAAGGAATACTTTCCTTTCTAGAAATACACAACAAGTCCTTTGAACTTCACATGTTATTTCTCCGCAATTAATCGCACTGAAGTCATCCATCAATGAAGTTCTCAAAATCCACTCACAGCTTCCAACAATACCACTCTCCCCAACTATATTGTTCGTCGTTATACGCAATGAAGATGAGCTCATAAAACGTCTCGACAGCTAATGCTCCTCCTTTTTTTCTAGTTAGTACAGTGTTGACTTCTGACCTCGATAACTCCTAAAAATTCACACAGTTCACTGCATCTACACACTTGTATTTACGCCCTTTATTTTGAGATGAATGATACCTCTTCATCATATCATTCCAAATTTACCATTTAGGTAAGCAAACACCTAATTCCTTCTAATTCATATTTCCACACTTCGTTGCAGCGGCTAAGAGACACATGAGACGACTAAGAGACACATGACTCTGCATCCCATTACAAACTTTATTTTTATCCAAGATGCTGCGTACAGCCCGAATATTTTCAAATTGAAATGAGGAACGAAAGCATATTTACACTATAATTTACGCAAATGCTGTAATTCATTGACTGCTAAGGTGCAATAAGTCATGGCTACCTATGTTTCTAATTCATAGTTCATTTTCATGCGGAGATAATCTCACAATATTTGACTCCAGAGGTCGAAACAATTAGCGCTTTTACGAGTAGCCATAGATTCTCAAATCACAATTTGAGCCATAATTAGTGACGATGAATACCAGCATAAGTCAATAATGCTATTGTGCTAGTAGATACAGGCTGATATAGGAACTAAACTGGTTGATGACGACAAACTAAGAAAGAAAAGATGAGAGAACATACCTGAGGTCGCAGCAGATGGAACACAATGAAGAGCGTACACTTGGAGAAGAATTTCTAGAAATACAAAGGAGGTAAATGTGTACGCCAAGAGGGATACTCGTGGAATACAATGGGGAGAGACTGATGATCGTGTGCCTCGGAGTAATAAAAACGAATCGCTAATTCATTACGACCAAATGTGTTAGAATGCACAAGAAACTGAAGACGAAAACAGTGCCAACTGAAATGTGTTTTTGTGGCTCATGAGTCCAGGAGGATGCGTCCGTACATTCTCCATGGACCATCTTATCCTTAATCGGTAGACCTCCTCTAACAAAAAAGCCGAGTAGGATTTACAAGATAGATTTGTTGGTTTATTCGGGCCAATTGCAAACTGATGCTCTTAACTCCAATATAAACATTACCCAGAGGGCCTTCTGAAAATTATTAAAAATTTAATCATGAAAATTATCCGAGAATTAATAATGATAAACTAAAAGAAATGGCTTGAACCGAACGAGGTGCTTTGGAAAAATGTATAGTGAGCAATGAATAATCAGGCCTCCGTCAGCTCTTGTTCCTGGCTGAGTTAAGAAAAAACTTAAATGCGATACAGTGTGTTCGTGGAACTATTGTCCAGCCGTGAGGACGGAAAAAGTACGAAAGAGAGAGGGAGTGATGTGTTACAGAGGTAGGTTTACCCGTTAACGAGTCAGCAGTGAAACGGGAGTATTAAACCGTCACAGGGACCAATGATATGTAGAGGATAAGGCTGTACCGTGGCCAGGATTTCCCACAATCCTGTCACCAAAGAAATTTCTGAGTCAGAGGTGTGGAGTTCACTTTTCACTAGGACTCCAAACAGAGGCGTCCTCCCCTGATAGCCTTTTCTCCACCTTTCCACCTCGTCTGATTTCCTCATTTCCGCATCCTGCTTCCAAAATATACCACTGTACCCGCAGTTCCCATACTGACCCACCTACAGCTGTTTATGCGGACTTGACCCCGTTGATGCCGTCTCCGTACCTTTAATTAAACACTCGTGAGAGAGAGACCCTTTCCTCCGTCGCTTCTCTCCTCGCACACGCTGAATGAATATTCTGACACATTTTAACGAGACTTACATTTTTAACGCGAGCCCTTCCCCACTATTTCGCAAACCCCCACGCGCACAATTAATTGGCACTGCAGTCCGCAACCTCTCCTCCACCACACGTGGGATTGCCTGAACGTCGCGATTAGAGGATTCTTAATATTTTTACCTTCCTTCCTAAGCCGCAGCCACTCTTTTATGTTTGCTCGAGAGTTTTGTCAATTCCTCGTCACAGCCGCATCACGCTGCAAATTCAACCTGATTACGAGGACGCATGTTGATGCATATATTCCTTGCTTGCCGCCAAGTGGACATACGGTGGCTTTCATTTAGGCAGAAGTACACGTCGTACCGTTTTGAGTAATCGTGAGAATAATACCGCGCGCGAACATCCATGACCATTGATTTGTGATGGGAAAGAAAAAAAATGGCTCAATAATAAAAACAGTGACAAGCTAATGTACTTCGTAATAACCTCCACATATTTTAAGTATATTAGTTTATAAATATCCAGCCCTAATTTCCTTTCATCATATTGCAGTTAATCTTAACCAATAGGAACCTATTAAAATAAGGAAAATACTTGTAGATTGCACCATGACGAAATATACAAAAAATTATTTTAATGAGAGCACTTAGAAGATTTTGTGAATACAACAAGGAAGATTAATAAATAACTCAAAACTATGCAAACCGCTTAAAGAAAAGACAAGAGAGCGTATCAATGAAAACCTACAAATCTTAAATATATGACTAATTCATTGTTAGATCGCAATTTGTGGAATTCCGGGTAGATACTTAACAGGTTAAGATGAGACTAACTTTTGGACCAGGGATTGTGATAGATAGGAGATGGATAGGAATTAAAATGAACAGTAACGCTAAGACAAGTCAAGGAATGATTGTACTATATAAAATTAACTGATCAAAAATATGAATAAAACAGACTTTAAGCCGTCAACGAAACCAAAGCCGAAGTGAATCAGTCAGCAAGAATCATGAGATGGTTCGTTACATTGGAACTCTGGTTTCTTGGTCCGGCCGGCTGTGTTCCCGGCACCAAAGGTTCATATATATGCCTAGCACCATCCACTAATTTTTCCCCTTCCTGTGAGAATCGCTGATACCGCTAGCAGTTAGGATGGACACCATAATGAAGCAAATATTCGTCAACCTAATAGGCAGTAACCCTCATGAATCGCTGAATTTTACGCAAAGCGAACTAAATTCGCTTGGCACAGAGTTATGAAGAGAAAGAGGAACATTTTAGCAGATTAAGAAGGTCAGACACGGACTGAAGCGCCGAAAGTGAGAAGGCATAATTGCAGTCCCTCCTTCATTTCATTTTACGACATTTGAAAGGATGGATTTTTCATGCTTTAAGCGAGTTTTGAAAATACGAAATTTATTAACCAGGTGGAACGATGGCTATAGTCAGAACCTCTGGATTTTCTCGGAAAATTTCCTGCCTCCTTTTTGTTTTGAGAATCCTCCCATTAGAGATCCCACAGAGGACAGGAAAGCCATTTAAAACTGATTTTACTGTCGAAATGTGTATAGCTTAAATAAAATGCATCGCCTGATTAAACTGACAATTTTTTTCAACAACTGGTTTCATAATAAAAATGTAAATTAGGGCGTCAAGGAGCCATAAACAAGCGTGAAATATGACTAAAGTTCAGGCAAAAAAATGGATTAAGGCCTAACTAGGGTCAAAATACTTCAAAAATAAGAGGAACCACCATTTGAAAGGTTGGATTTTTCATGCTTCAACCGAGTTTTGAATCACCGTGAAGATCCTTATGAAAATGGACCAGAGCAAAACTCAGCAAAATACCGCATGAGATACTCATAATAACCAATTTTAAAAACTTTCATCCACTTAAGAAAAATTGCGTAAGTATATGTTCTTACGTGAATAATACGATAGGCATGTACAAGAGTGTAATTTGCGATGGCAGGTTATTTTACAGCTAGCGCTTCGATCTAAAAGATTATAAAAATTGAACACGAGTACGATAGTATCCACATTCCACGTCAAACAGTAATCACAACATGTGATTCGAAAATCAAAAGGCTACAGCGTTCACAGTTCTTCGGTAAGAGTTTTAAAACGCCACATTTTAATTCTCGAAATGCAAATTACACTCCGTTGCCAGACATTGCCAGAAATGTTGCGAAATGGGACGAGTCCTCATGAGAGGATGATGTCTTTAATACCGCTTAACGAGTCTCTTCCCCGACGAATAATTAATTTAAGCGACCGTCACGCTGGCGCCACCATGCACGTCTCTTCGAATTGCTCGAACTTCCGTAGGGGTCGTTCGGATACTTATGCTACATAGGTTCCGTACAGCAAATCGGTCATGGCCGAGGGCCTCGGACCATTCAGCAACCGTCCTATAATTTGCACAGGGTTTAACTTATCAATGCCTACATCACGACCCCAATGTGTTTGAGCAAAAATCATTAAGGGACACCAGACGTGCAAAAGGAAATAGAAAGGAATAGGTATAAGCGGAGCTAAGTTTCTTCATTTGATGGCTCTTCCTTAACTTTCGTTGTGGTTTTGAATAATGATAGGCAAAATCTTCGAGTCGACGCTAAATTCTTGAATCAATTTGAGTGTCAGTATTCTAATCTCAAACCCTCTCTGTCCTAAATAAATGAGAGCTATAAACAATAAAATAACTATTGCATCGTGCTATCTACATTATTTAACACCGCTACATTTACCCCACTAATTGACTCAATAAATATTTCCTTCGACTTCCTTCTACGAGATACCATTTTTACTTATTTACAATGAGCTGTTCTCAGTTTTCCCGCATTGCTAGCAAAATATAAACATTTTACGGGGCCAGTAGCTCTTATTGCAATAGCTTCCCGAGAATTGATGTGAGGCGATTCTACGAAGAAGGCTCTCAAGCCTTTAATTTACATATGTTGTCATCATCGATACAGCACCTACCATTATCCACATCACGTCTAATTGACATTTAAAAAATGGGTAAGAAAAAAGAGAACGTAAGAGAAAATTTGAATAACGTAAATCTAACTTTAAGCAGAATTCAAGGAACTGTAATTTAGTAGTCTTTATTACCTCAATCTACGTGTCATATACATTGCAGACCATGCAGAGAAGAAACAGATTCCCTTTACGAGTGCCAGAAACTACGAACAAGAAGGATACTCCTTCCATACTTGGTAACATTAGAGGCACATTTGTTATGATTTAGTTATAAAAATGAACACCTGAATTCTTCAGTCCATTGCCTACGCAGGGGTAGGTCATTCGATCTTTTTGGAATGATTACAGGTGATTGAGAAATACTCGATTTACAAATCTGAAGGTAAAGACCGTCACTCAGGATTCCATATAAGGAATACTCAAAACGAGACGACTAGAGTGAGATTTTTTCAAGCATACAAATAATTAATTAGCATTGTTTTTAAGTTGCTCTCAAAGTGGCAATTTAAGAATTAATTAAGCTTAAGTGAGATTTTGGACACAAACTGCAAGGTTCTAACATTATAAGGATAAAAATAAAAGGAGAAAATGGCGATGGAGAAATTAGAATAACAGGAATAGAATGGTGACTCACAGAGCAATTAACATTTCCCTTCATCTCTTTCTTACCTATAGTGTCCTTTATATTCTCGCGTCACACCCACTTCTTTCAACTTAATATTATATTTCCACTTAAGGTTGACTGCCTTCATCTCAGAGCATTCAACTGACCCCTGAAACAATGGAACAATTAAAGAAACAATTGCACGCTACAGTGCAAAATCTAACTATAAATGGCGGCCACCAGAGCTTCCCTGACACAAAAGAACAAAATGCTGCTTGCATATCAACAGCAAACCGTCGGTCGACATTGATCGGTGCCTTCGTGCACGTTTTTCTCTCTTTTGCTCCGTTTGTGTACATTTTCTTTAATGCACTCGAAGTTCATCCCAACCTTCATTCCTTAGCAATCTCTAAAAGGTTCTAAGCTCCATTTTATCACTCTACTTCACAAGACCTTTCCTTTTATATCATCTTTCGTATCTTTTACAGTAGTACAAGAGGTACAAATCTGACTTAACACACTTAACCCCAGTGTTAGAAACAAATTTACTCTCACTTAAGTTAACCATGGCTTTCGCGGCCTGCCACTTCCCTCCGCACCGTTATCCTGTCGATCATAGAGTATTTTAATCCCAAAAAGTTCTCTAGCCCTCGGAAATACTCAAGCCTTTTAATTGACACATTGTCAAATGAGAGATTTTGAAGAAACGCCGTAATTTTTTCCAAGTCATGATTCACATCCTCTCCTAACTTCACCCGACAAACCCTTACCTACCAAGCCAGATTCAATTCCAGCTCATCAGTACACCTTTCCTTCAAAACAAATAAATCACTATCTATACGGCTTTCAGCGTTCCCACATAGTTACTTTCTAAATTCCCGTCTTCCGTAAAAGATGTCCAATCGCGATCGTAATCACCCGCTTCTTCTAGGCCTCAACCTCTTGCATGCAACCGTCAGATTCAGATTCTCGCGGATGGAAACTTCCTTGAGGCAAAAAGGCATTCGAGGATGGGGCGGGGAGGACTAGTGCTCCATACCTTTGCTCGCACATTCAGCTTCACACTTTGGGAAACCCTCATTACCTCTTGAAAAGTCTTACCAGTCCCTCATAATGAATACGGACCAGGAGAGAGCAATGAGCATAAAATGAAGGAGGGACGTTAGCAGGAGTCACATAAAGAAGAGACACCCTTCGCCCGTCTACCTACGAACATACCCTCTGACAAAATTACATATTTATAGTCAACCCACGGTAATTCATAAAGCCTCACATAATCTGGTAGCTGTCTCGAAGAAGGAGAGAGGAAGGAGTGCACTTGAGAAGCCCTCGACAGCTTCCCCTCGTGCGTGGGTCACACGTTCAAGGCTCCATTATTTCCAGATAAAGTCCTTCGTGATTTTCATGAGGTTCAGCTTTCCACAGAGGAGCTAGCAGCGTCTCTTCTCGCTCCCTTGCCTCCAATTCCCTCCCCCTCCGCCAGCCTCTCCCTCTCGTCAACCTCAACATACACGCGTGCCCTTTAAAGCCGGGTTATAGAAAACATTACCGCCAAATGAACGATAGCGCAGTTTGGTGGACGTTTGCAGCGCTATGACGGCAAAGCCGGCGTTTGCAGAACAAAATAGCCGTGAAAAACCGAAGACATGGACTAATCTGATTTAAAGTGAGGACAACTTAAGAGCGCAGAGCCGAAGTCGTTTTAAATGGGTTCCTCAGTCCATGCTGCCAGCAGAAACAAGTTTCTTTGTGTCAGTTCACCGCTTTTATTCCGCAAAAATTTAAATTTTCAAGGAAGATGGGAGACCACTCCATAAGGCCCCATGTTAAAATTCTCAAATTCAACATTTAATTTCCCTTTAACAGCGAGGTAAAATGTTACCATATTAGGTAGCTGGATAGGGGAGACATTTATCTTACGTCTTACAAAAACAAAACGATCTGTGCACGGCATTCAGAATCACGGCCGAACTCCTTACGGTAGTGCGACCGAGAGATAGTTCCCTATAGTCATAATAGAGAGACCATATTCGAATTATACGTTTTAATTTCACCAGCTGTGAGACACACGAATTAAACATTGCATTATTAATGGTGCAATAATATAGTTTTATACGACAGAAATTTTTAGTAATCAAATGAAAATATCTAAATAAGTCATTAACTTGACTTCTATTTTTACACACGGTACGTTTTAAAAAACTCCATCAAAACGGAAAGTTTATTGTGATTCCGAAGAATTAACTGCGGTGAAAATATGATTAATTTTCAAAAATAGTTGAGAAAACACACAAACTACACAATGTTGCTTTTTTGGCAAGATCTAGGTGTTAGAAATTCCTCATTCGTTAAATAAGGCCTCTCTGGAGGGCATAGACTCTGGAGGGCATAGAGGATTTTCCATGTAAAAGGGCCGTTTGTATTTTCTGGCAAATATCTCGGAAAGTAGTGTGGTAAGGGGTTGAATTTTTGGTGTCAATGGAAGGGTGATATATTTTTCTTTAAAATGAGACCAAATTCATTGATTTCTAGGTTAAATGATATTTCCCTCAAACTACCTTAAGTGAAGAAAACATGAGGAGAGCAGAACAAAACAAATGGTTACTGCTCCCCCAAAAACCGATCATTAGCACAAAACAAATGGAATATGCAACTATCATCATTTAATTCAACGCAATCGACTGGGGTTCAGTCCGCGCCATTGTTTTCATAAGCTATCTTAAGTCGTAACGCTAGTTTCACGCAGTGTTTGAGTCGACTAGGCGTTGAATTCGACAAACCTGACTTGAAGCGTTACCACCTCCTCTCCCTCAAGTCCTCACCCTCCTCCCCGCACACAACATCCCTTCCCATACCACAACATCTCTTCGACCCTCTAATCTCACCCTCCCGCTTCCTTTTCATCTTCCAATCCATCCATCATATTTTTACACCGCCCACCCAAGACAAAATAAACGTATGCTAACGACCATCCGGAAACAAGATACACTCCTTAATTCCAGCATCAATTTTGAGATAATATTTATTTATGAAATTGCCGGGTGTGTACCGTGGTCGGGTGGGTAGGCGGGTTTTCAGGAAAAGATGATGCGGAGAAGGGAGATATAAATTCCGGAAAAAAATAGAGAAGATACGGCCAATACGTCTCTTTCTTTCTTCTTTTAGCGTCAAATTATTTGCGGACGCCGCTGGGAAAGATGAGACGAAAAAAGCGGGAGAGTTAGAAGAACACTGGGCTGGAGTGAGGAGTTACGTCGAACATGCGTGCGCCAAACGGTTGGCGGGTTGGAGAGAAAATCGAGGGAAATCTGAGAGACGGAGGTGGTTCGCATAGGGGGAGAAATTAGGACAGGCAAAAGAGGAGAAGGGAACGGAGCTCAAACTCCAATGGAGGCCAGATTGACGCCTGAGGAGGAGAGGCCTTTCCTCCAGAGGACCGGGTCGTTCGCCGCCAAAGAAACTGCTTGCGAACGCGCGAAAACTTTTTCGGCGCTTGGAATGTGGATCCATGGATGGGTGAGAACGCGAAGCCCCGCAGGACAACCGAAGGAGTGAACAGTGCATTGGAATGGCTGCTTTCGTCAGCTCAATGAATAAGAAACGGTTATGGAGCCCGAGGCAAATTATAGAGTTTCCATTCGTACGAGGGCCCTTCACTGAGTGTATCTCACGTCCCTCCTCCCCTCCCTTACCCAACTCCATCCTGTCGGGTATGAAAATTCGTTCGTTGCAGTTTTTCTCCTCCTCTTACAAACGCTGGCGGTGGAAATTCGTAGAAATGAAGTCATGAAGGCCCGGAGACGTGGAATTATTACGTCGGCTATCAAGAGGCCGTAAATGAAACATTCGCTGATGTAACGTAAGTTTTTTCAGTAGCGGCAAAGTGAGGAAACCGAGGATTATACGGGTGAAATTCAAGTGACCATTTATATATAAGCGTCGAATAAGTTGAATATGATAATTTATTATGAAAAAGTGTACACCTTTTACGATTCAATTCACGATTATATTGAGATAACTATGGTATATTTCAGAAAAATGCGGCCAAGATCAACTCCCGAATCGAAAAATAACTAAATGTCTGGATAGGGCATGGAATTACCTCCTCAATTACATTCTTACCCGGAAAAGTATGTTCGTAAATTTGTGCCCAATTATTTTTTCGAGTAGGGATGGGTTAAAAAAATTCAGATTTCATTTACAATCATGAAAGAACAATGCGATACCTAAACATAAAGATATGACTAAACTTCTATAATATCATTGGAGTAACAGCTTCATAATCATGGAAACATGATGATAATGTTGAATAATACGTCTGGCATCCAAAAAAGTCATGGAAAACTTTGAGGCCCAAATATAATCGCATATCATTAATAAGGAATCTCATGCTCTCTGAGTACAAAACAATGAAAAGTACTTTTAAAAAATTTTGGTAGATTTAAGTTACTCTTGCACACATACATATACCTACTTCAAAATCAGTACAATCGCTTGAGTTTATCTTGCTGCTTCTAAAATCAAAACCTGGCGTTAAATCTAAAAAGGCTCAGGTACACATTTAGAGGGACTTTCTTTCATGATTTCGTGGAACTCATCAATACGGAAAAGTCAATGAAATTCTGATTAATACAAACTGTGTAAATTTATACAGTTCAAGCAAAGATTTGGTGAAGCCTGAAAGCTAAATTCATTGGGCGTGCAACTCAGCGACGTTGAAGGGAAGGAGGGTAAAAGTCGGTAGTGAGTCTGTCTGGTCTGCTTCATATTTCGACGAGCGTAAATTTCGTCTCCTTCTCAACGGTAAATGTCCTACTAAGTTCGCTATCTTCCACATTAGGAAATAAGTGGTCATTTATAACCAGCCATAGTGGCTGCTTGGATCTTCAACCGATAAACCACTAATTTTGGTATGTTTAGGTAGTCTTATTTCCACATGATGGCCACACATTAGGCCTTTTTACCTCATAATAACCGGCAAAACACTGAAATAGTTATCGAGTTGCCAAAACATCTGAGCTCCTTTTTATTGAGAGGCATCTATCACGTTACATATGCCATGAAGGAACTTTATTTCACCATGAAAGAACTATATGTCATCATCTGACCAGAAGAAACAATGAAAAGGATGCTGAATGCTGATTCCACTTTTGGCTAAGCACTCCTCGACCGTTTTAAGAGGTGGAACACCTATAAGAATGCAAAAATGAAAGAGTTTGATTTGATTCTCGTCGTATGGTTCTGAGCACGCATAAAAACTATTTTTCTATTAATATGCCTCAGCTTCATACTGTAACATAGTTGAGAACAATGAAATACAGATTGGCAGGCAAATATATATATATCCTTCGTAATTATTTTACCCAGATCGAGGTGCCACCTGCATAGCACGTTAAAGGTAATAATTTCCCAGGAATAGTAGTATGTTTTCAATTTAAGAAGCTACTGACCTCATTATCAACTTTAAACTGCTAGGAAAATCTATGTTAATTTAATAGCAAAGGCGCACAAAAGTTGATGAATGGATTAAAAGCTCTAAAAAAATAGCATCATTCTGCCTTCCACATTGATTTCACCACAAAAATTAGAATGGGATCACAAAAAATGCGTCGCAAAAATATTTTTCAACATTTATTTTTGAATGTTACTTCCGTTTTGCCCCATCCGCTTTGGAAAATAACCACAAGCTCCATAAAAGCCCGATTTTCGCCTTCTAAAGACCCGGCCCACATTCCCCAGCCGACGCTAACGACTGGCGGCCCGGCATCACGAGGCGTCGCTTCTCCTCCGATGCGTGCGACTTAAAATCACTCGAGGGAAGACGATGAAGTCGGGGATTAGTTGCGTGGGAGCCCCCGAACCGGTGAGAACGAGCACAAGACCACGGGCTCCTTAATCACGTCGACATCTTCTCAGAGAGAGGGAGTGAAGGAACCCGTCCGCGGAAGATAAATCGCCATCCATCCAGGGGAGAACGCAGCACGGCTTACTTAGCGCCTGGCCTCCTGATCCTCCGCGATTCAGCGGCTTTGATTCGCGATGAAGCTCATTGTCTCCCCGATTCCAGGGGAAGAAGCGGAAGAAGGAAGAGGGCGGGAGGATGGGCGTAGGACGCGAACGGAAGGAAGGGGAGCTGTTGCCACCGACGCGACGACTGCCTCGCCGTTAACTAGCGACTCCAATACACCGAGATCCAGGTCGTACTCGGGGATGAGTTTGTTGCGTTGTCATTGCTGGAATTTCACATGGCACTTTAATGGTACAATGAACGATCGTCATCCATGAATTTTAAGCCAATTCTGCCCGAATCGAAGACTCCGATGGTGAGGTAAAGTATCAGGAAAGAAGTGGACCGCAGTCATAGTCGACAGCTATGACCGCGGTCCACTCCTACTACTATTAGTCGTGCTTGTAATGGCAATGGCCTCATGTTAGTTTCTTTATACATGCTTTCTTTGATAGAGTTTTATTCAAGTTCAGGAAACTCCATGAAAGATCTTTCTCAGCTCATGCTTGCTAGTTCATAGGCTATTGAGCTTTAGTATTTCAATCCTTCGCTTGATTAGTTCGTAATTAACGCTTCATAAAGAAGGTGATTCACTTTGAGAACATATTCATTCCTTGTTTTATCTTGATCACACGTATGTACACGAAGACTGAAAATGTTGTAAATTAAAAATGCAATAGAACTCGTTGGCTGATATACCTATGTATTTTTCTTTAGGAATTGTGAAGAAACTGGAGAGAAACGTTCTTATGCGTATCATTTGTTGAAGAGTCCATCGATGCTTTCGTGGACATGAAGATTAGGCGGCTGGGCTAAAATTTCAATGACGGGTAGTTCAAGTACTCAGCTGGAATTTACTTTGTCTCATTGGCAATCGGTTTATAATCAAAGGTACATCGTCACTCAGAATTTCCGCCATTTTCTATTCAAGAATAATTTTAGCTCCATAGAAAATACAGGATAGGTAGATTTGTTGTTATCGGGACGGTGAACTCTTTTCAGGGCATTCATCATTAATATCTGAAGCGCATTCTCGAAGTGTGTCGAGCGAAAATTAATTCTGAAAACTTGCACTAATTTTACTCAAGATCAATGAGTCATCCAATTCTCATCCTTGCGTGTCTTCCCGTGTTCTGTTGTTGGTTTTCCCACAAGCGACCTGATTCTCCTGAGCGACAGCAGCCGAACGATGAAGTGCAACGCAATCATGATATTTATGTGAAAACAGAAAATATTTTGGCTGGATTTTAGAGAAGTTTAGCCATACTTCAACCTTCACTTATGCGACACCTTTTATGTTTTACTTGAATTGTAATAGCATAAACAAAGTTTAGCCTAATCCTTAGGGTAACAACAAGCCCTTAAAATAAACGAGATTGATACATCCCAAATGATGATTAAATTGTATAAAATCCTTTCTTGGTGAATTAACATGATCCCAATTGAAATACTACCCATAATTAAAAGGATGTGTTTTTTCGATCTCAGTATTTTGGACTAATTCCACCTGGCTCTCAAGCATTAAAAAAACGGATCAAAGCTAATACGGCTGAGCATCTTAACGAGGTGTGACGGAAAGATCAGTATTTATTGCTAATGATTTTTTCAAAAGGTATTTCAAGCACACTCAGAGCCATGCTTTTCAAATTTATCCAAATGAATATTAGCTCACATTTTTTTCCGAAAGAATATCAAGGAAGTGAGAAGTATATGGCAGGGTAGTAATATGCAAGGGTACAGTGATCTTGCAAAATGAAGCTACAATAGCTACCGAGGACTCAGGGAAACGGGTGGCAGAAACTGACAATGATGCGAAGGATACTACGCTCTCAACAATGAGTAGGAGAGGAGCGCTTAAAGGCGAAATTTCAGGAAATTACTTATGAACCTGATGTTTAAACGGTTGCAGTTAGTTCCTTCTCATTCATCTGATTTCAAACAACCAATTGTCAGTTAGGCAAGTTTAACCACGCGCACGAGTTTACCAAGACGACGGGTTTTTGCCACGGGTGACAGCCGCTGCTGTCTCCTCCAATTTTGTCGAACCTGGGAGACTCTAAATTGCCCATTAAACGAGACACCATCAAGTAAACAACCTCTTCACTGTCCCTTACCCTTCAATCTATCAGGGTCATGATTGTCAGTTAAGATGAATGAAAACCGTCGCAAACAGAGCAGCCTACTCTTCTTAGCAGGAACGAAGCTCTAACAATAGGAGTAAAGAACGGTCCTACCGACAGACCGGCATTTTTCTTCGTCACTGTCTGATTATTTAATGGAGACTGCTCTACATCCAAGTACCCCCATTCGATTCTGGACTCCCAAATGCATGACTCCATCACTACTTAGCGGGGTTCTTCTGATCGGTTAAGGAAGTTTGGGCGAGTCAGTTCCCTAGTCATAATGGAGACCATCATCGAATTATACGTTATAATTTTAGCAGCTGTAAGAAGCATGAATAACATATTGTCCAAATAATGACACAATAATACACTTTTATACGGCTGAAATGAACATGTACTTGGAGGAGGCTATACGAAGCGCAAGAAACAGGACTGAGTGGAATAAAGATAAACGGAGAAGAAATTAACATGCTCCGCTTCGCAGATGATACCGCAGTCATAGCTGGAGACCGCGAGGATCTTTAATGGTCACTGAACACAAGAACACAAAATGAAAATAAGTAAGACGAAAACTAAAATCCTAGTGTCGGGAAGAGAGAAGATGAACGCAGAGATCACCCTAGGAGGGAAGAAATTAGAGCAAGTTGATTCCTTCAACTATCTCAGAAGTACCATCGCGTGGGACAGAAGAAGTACAACGGACATCAAGCGGGGAACAGTCAAAGCTAAGAAGGCGTTCATGGGAAGAAGACAACTGCTGTACTCAAAGAAGATGGGACTTCGAACCAGACAACAGTGTGTGAAAACCTTCGTGTGGAGCGTAGCTCTCTACGGATCGGAAGCATTGACCATTGGAAAAGCTGACCAGAACAGACTCGAGGCCTCCGAAACGTGGTGCTGGAGGAGGATGCTGAAGATAAAACGGACGGACAAAATAAGAAATGATGAAATGTGCAAAAGAGTTGAAGAGGAAAGAGGACCATTTAATGGAACACACCATGCAGAGAAGAAGAACGAGATGGATTGGACACACCTTGAGACACGATGGGTTTGTGAGGAACATAATTGAAGGTAAAATAGAGGGAAAAGTCCCCAGAGGAAGACCCAGGAATGAGTTCATGGACCAAATAAAGAGGAAAGTCCCTAGGAAGCGACACCAGGAGGTGAGGAACTAGCATTAGATAAAGAAGGGTAGTGGGCTGAAGTCTACCAATCTTAGGATTGAAAGACCAATGATGATGACTGAAATTATAAGCATTTTAATAAAAAATATATATACACAAAAAATTGAACTTGTCTAATTTTTTCACGCGACACGTTTAAAACTTCTACACAACGGAAGGTTATTTTGTGAGTCTGAAAAATTACTGCATTGACAACTAATTTATTTTCAAAAATAGTTGAGACAACATACAAATTACACCCTGGTAATTATTTGACGAGATCTAGGCGTTAGATATTTTATTTATTTAAATAATGTCTCCCTGGATTGCATACACTTACCATTACCGATAAAAGTGCCGGTATTTTTCGTCAAAAATTTTGGAAAGTATTTCGGTAAGGGTCTGATATTATTGTATCTTTGGAATGGTGAGATATTTTTAACTAAAATGAGACCAAAGTCATTTATTTCTGCGCAAAAAGATATTTCGCTCCAAGCTACCTTAACGCTCAATGACTAATGATGACGTGAGAGGATAGTTTTCCATGAAACATCTCTGACAGTTTCCACAATTTTTTCACCCTCATAAGGAAATGTAGCAACTACATCATAACTTGCATGTATTAAGTAATCAAAAAGCGTTAAAATGGTTTATAAATACCATTTGACGTTCTATAATGCACTGAAAGACTCATAACCATCCGAAAAGATGGATGACCGAGACGCACGTTTAGTACTGTTTGACCGACGCATTGCTACGCACAGTTGAAAAAACATTACAGTGGGCTGATATCATATGAATTAAACATTGAACTAAAATAACACTTCTCTACAAGAGTGTCATTATATTTTACATTTAAATAGCTTTAGAGCGTGGATTTCTATGTTAACTAATCGTTTTTCTATACTTTTAATCTAGGCTCATAATGATAACCCCGTGGTACAGGAGTCAATACAACGTCTTCGAAAATAAGAGCACCATGAACTATATCCACAGTGAAAATACAAGAATGACGTTGTACGCACTCACACGCACGGATTCCATGAAGCCCCATTTTTGGTATTGAGAGTATCATAGAAAAAACAGTGTGAGGTCCACAAAGATAATAGTTAAGTAAAACTCAACTGATTTGTCTAAGAAAATAAAAGGAAAATAAACCATCATTCCTCGAACGTATTATTTAAACATAAGCCACCATTATGGATTCTTCAGTCACGTGATTCCCTTCACCAAACGGCGTTAGATGTGTTTACTGATTGGCGGCATTTCAAACTCTCAGCTACGCTAACTGTCATTGGACGAAATTCAGCAGTCAGTACCCGTAGTCGCGCACCTCCATTTCTAGCGGCTGAATAAACTTCATCCCTCTACTCCGTCCTCTCCCTTCTCAATCCAACTCCCACTCCGACTACACCCACTCCCGGGCCTTCCCTCCTCCAAGAAGCAATGGGATGTCACGTCTGGGGGATGTCTTCGTCTCATTCGAAAAACCATTTGATCGGAACCGGCAGCCGCTGAATGGAAACGAGCTATCAAATCTTATTCCCCGAAATTGACATTCTAATAACGCGCTGAGAAAGGTTACAGAACTCCCCCGAGATGTCCTATAGAATTACCCTGCTTCGGACGGGGGAACTCAGTCACAGGAAGAGAATCGCATTACTTCCTCTCGCAGCTGTATCTTCGCTACGCGAATGAGAATGAAGTTTTGTCTTCTTGTACTAAGTCACTTCAACACACAGGCATGAATTCTAAGAGTGTTTTCGTACTTTACACATAAGAATATAAAGCACTGATCCCCCACTTACTGCGTATGGTACAGAGTTGATACGCAGAAGTAGTTCAAAAATTAACTGAAGTAAAAGGCCAAATAAAATTAAAAATAGGAACCTGCTGCCATATTTATTTTTACCACCACTGTAGCAGAATCTCTTTTGTGATGGAGAATATGAAAGTCAAAATAGGACATTAAGAAGTTGTGTAACCAGGAATTAGGATTAATTTCTAGTTTTTTTTAAAGTTGCCTTAAGGGCTTAGGCACCATTCTTTTATTTTACATCTGAGATAATAAAGTCATTATAAAGGTCAAAATATTACACATGGAAAGACTTTAAAATAGCTTTTAACGCCTTTTTGGTCTGGAATTCCACTAAAAAGTTCTAAGCACAGCTAAAACGCAAATATGACTTTATACGCCCGGTGGTACTGAAATAGAAAAAATATATATCACTCGATAATACTCAAAGGTGATATATTTTCCCAACCCTAAAAGAGAAGTGAACGCGTAAGAGGTATCCCGTGGTTGAAGACGCCCATCAAAAGCACCCGAGAGATCTTGCCCACCTTAATGGCAACAAGAGTTCTCCCTACTCATTATTCTCGGAATAAAATTAGCCACTAGTAACCAGTTTATAGCAGGAGAACTTGCAAACTCACCTCAGCTGCTGAGACATTGATTTCTGAGACAGTTCAATTTCTTGCCACGCTAGTAAATACAGCTGAATCCTTAGCGCGACTATTTGGTCTGTAGCAGAAAAAATTTGGCCCTCGACGTCATCGCCATGGGCAGTATTATTGCACCTTTTAATTTCTCTCAAATTTACGAGTACTAATCATAGAATTTTGAGTAATTTCACAAACTTAAATCCAAAAGTGTCTCCCCTTTGAAAAATACTATAATATAAGATAAATATCCAGCCCTATGAGAAACATTTGCACTATTCATTGGTGGTATTATGTAAATTAAATAATCAAAATACGGCATATCTTCATAACCAGATACTGCCATGTGCGTGTTACGCGCCTAATGACTCGCGTGAGAGTCCTTTTGTTTCCGTAGAAGGATGTATGGTATGATATGTGGCATTCAAACGACGTTTCTGTGTTATCGTGGGATGCGCTCAAACATTAATGCTAACGGATATCCTAGACGCCAGCATTATGGTCATTTGAAAAACCCACTTCATGTCACAAGATTTCTCAGGGGTTGAAATGAGGAAAAGAGAAAGGAAAGTAAAAAGTTGTGCAAAAATGAGGAATTTGGAGTCGACAACTTGTTTTAGACACGGAAAGAATTAAAGGACAAGTTAACCCATTTATAAGCCCAAGTGATTATAATGCCAGGAGATCCTTTCTCTTCCTTAGTCTACACAATGTTGCTATTCCGTTATCGTCGCCTACACCTCTCAGTCGGTGTCACTTGTCACTCAATCTCTCTCGTGATCTCTGAAAGCAAGCGGAGCTGGCAAGAGAAGAGATAAAACTTCTAAATAGTAAATAGTCTTTCAACCTAATCCTTCAAACCTCCTTGTCACCAGCTATCAATCAATTTATTAAATTCAATACATGCAACCCAACCTCCCTATATTCTTTCCGTTGAGGACGGTCAATGGAAAATAACGCCAAATCAAAATTAATGCGATATAACATGGCATTGTAGGCACGGTAACCTTTCGTTTTTCATTGCAGGAAGAGAGAATGATAAATATTTGGCTAGAATATAATTGTATTTGGTATTAGGGTGGAGTGATATTGAGCACATTACAATATACAATTTGTTTACACTTGTATGGAGATAGTTGTTGAATGACAACGTGTATTATTGGAAGAACTCCGTAACCGCACAGACACCACAGTTAAACCCGGTCCATGACTGAGGAAGTCGATTATTTCTTAATTATTTTCATAAATAATCGCCTGGGCGAGAGATGAATTTTCGTTGGTTATGAACATAATCTGGCGCTAATATTTTTCTACACAGCAATCTTTGAAGGCCTTAAGGTTAAGCTAGGCCTAAAACACAAATTAGCCTTAGCCATTCTCAAGCAATGAAATGTGCTTTGCCTCACCGCTTTGATTTGCTTATGAGAACTCGAGCCGGCATAACCCGAATTGGAATGCAGTGTTTTTAGTTTATTTTATCCTATACTTCTTTCATTAAAGACTCTGCAAACATTGCCAAGGTAGCAAGCAGACATAGCAAGGGATGAAAGACTAGCGTCCCCGTCCTTCTAAAACATAGCAACACTCACGACTTAGCATTGGAGGTGAAAAATGATATGCTCCGCTATTTCTCCGTCCCCAAACGAATACCCTTCCACAAGCAAGACACAGTGCAGAAGTGTATATTTATCTGACGTCGAACTCTACCTCTTTCCCGCCCCTTCCCCAGAAAATGCTGACGTCTTCACGCCGGGACTTAAGGAAAAGTCGTTCCGAAAGCACTTTGGAGAGCTTGTACAGCGCGCTGCGAGTCGCAAAGAAGGGGACGTGAATACTTTCCCCGGGCTTGACACACCTCTAAGAAAACACAATGGAATGCCATTTCACATCCACTCTCTCCTTATGTCCTCCAGCAGAGTTATCTCAAAGTCTTCGCCGTCCATTCTACTCGCCGCCACCGCGCACAGCCTCATTCTGTCGCTCAGCATAATACCCTCCTCACCTGAGATCCATCTCTATTCTTTGCATAAGTTGATCTGGCCACTACATAAAATTTATCACCTTTCGCCTAATTCAAAGCTGTATTATGAATATCAAATCGGTTGTGATTTGCACACCAAATATACACGAAATTCACCAACTCAGTACCTATTTCAAATGAGAATAGATAAATTTTGTAACGGTAATGCGGTACACGGAAAAATCTCAGTAGAGTTTACTATAATCCAATTAAGTTAAGATTCAAGTTTAAATATTAAAGCAAGTCTTGAATTCATGAATGTATGACTCGCAATGTATAACTCAAATAAGATATACTTGGCTCTTTGAGCACGGACAACGAATCACTATATTTCAATATGCTTCCCCTTGGAGATTGCCCTCACAAGGGATATTGTTTATGAATAGAATCCTTTTGGTGAAAGATACCAATCCTTTCAGCAACGCTACTCCGAAGGTATTTTTATTTTTACGAGACTTTCGTAGCACCCGCTGTTCTTTTACGATTTCCTCTGGGAACTACACTTCGACTGTAATTCGTCATCCGAACCTTTTGGCGGTGTTTTTCTAGCGACAAAGCAATATCTCCGAGATTCTGCGCACCCACCTTTGGTAGGGAACCAACTTTTCATCTCCAAAGCGGAGTCTTCATCATAGATAGAGTTCCGTTATTCTACCATCCTCCCTGATGGCGCTTCGGCAGCGATATTGAAACGAAAAACCTCCATCAGCACCTTATTTGCGGATTTTCCATCTAACCAGATTTAACTCATTCAGATATAATTTCACTATAACCTCGTCGCTACGAAGTGAAAGCAAATAAAATACCATAGATTGCCCTATTGGAGCCATTTGCATCTGTATAAGAGCCAGTGCCTCATGCTTAGTAAATTAAGAAATTTGTTAATAACTTTAGTAAATAATTAATGCAACCAACTGGGAACTAAACACTATTGTTCGGCAAACTTGCCATCGGGACGCTGATGAAAATAAAGGGTTGGTATCCAACCTGGAAAGAAAGCACTGATCTTCATAAATTGAGCTCAACTACGTACGTTTGAAATAATATGCGGATGAGGAATGAATTAGGATGTTTTCCGAGCAATAAATAATTATTGTAATTTCATTAACCATTATAATTTCATGAGTAAAGGAGATTTTTTGATCCTTCAATAAAAAAATCGCCGATGAAATTTAACTTCATTACTGAAGGCCGAAGGTCATTAGTGCGTTATCATCCACAATTCTTACAATTGAAAACATATAACCTCTCTAAGCATTGAGCACTAAAAACTTTTTATCGAGGGTTGAGGTCAAATTTATGAAAATAGCTAGAAGGAGCTATAAAATGATAATATATGATAGCTTAATTTATACCAGAATCTAGTTGTAATATTCCAGTATCATGAGCAGTTTTAAGAAAAGATTTCGGGCATAGCTTTGTGGAAGTCCTTTATGCTAGAAAAGTTTGACGAAGTTTCAACACACCCTTTTCCGCATTAAATTTTATTTTCCATGACCTCGGTTTTATTATTCAATTATGGCCGTGAAAAATAAAATTGAGCATGAGAAAAGATGTGTTGATACTTCGTTAAACTATCTTACCATCAGTGGACATAAATCCAAAGACTGGATTGCAACCGTTCTACACAAGACTCTCCTAAAAGTCAACCGCTTCATTTCCAAGTACATACATTACCATTTGGTAAAATGCCTTCATAGTTTGTCTGATATATTCGATTCTTAGCATTCAGCAGTAATTTTTCCTATCTATTTCTCCTTCTATTATTATTTTCATTCGGCTATTGTTTCACAAAATGTGTTCCATCAGTGAGTTTCTTCTTTTTCTCAAGGTTTTCATTAAACCTATTTTCTCTCCAACTCTTCGTACGACTTTTTTGTTAGAGATTCCCTTTGTTCATTATATCTCCACCATTCTCCAGTGAAGTATATTCATTATTTCTGATGTCTTTCGTTCTGCAGCGGCTATCGCACACACTTTTCTGCTACATAAAATAATGATCCAACTATGTGCCTCAACTAAGTTCTTCCTAACTTCTAGGCTAGTGTTACCCCCTAACAGACTCTTCGTCTAATGGAATGCCTTCTTTGTTAGGGAGATACTGCGCACAATGTCTTTCTTGCCTCTTCCATCGATATTGATCCAGTTACCCAGATAACAAAAATCTTCCGCTTGCGCAAGTTTTTGCTACCCAAGTTTGGCCATGAGTAAATCTTCTTCAGTTCTCACAGAAACCATAATCTTGGTTATTTAATCATTAACCTTCAAGCTGTATATTTTCATTGTTTTATCCATACACTTCAACAATCGCGTCGCATCTTCTCCGCCTTCTCCTCCGCCAAAACTGTTACATCATCGGCATAGGGCACTAGCATGTATGTTTTTCCCATACAATAGTATTCCTGTTCTTTATTTTTAACTTTATATATTGATCCTTCGACATAAATAATGAAGAACTTGGTCGACAAAGTACATTCTTGTCTCACACCCATCCTCACTTCTGCTTCCTCCACACCACCGCCACATTCAATCACTGCCAACCGTTCTCAAGATATGACTGCATACGACTATTTGACACTTCTAAGCTCTTCAATTAATTATTTTAAATAAAATTGAGTATTATTCCAGCAATTAATTCTCTCAGAGTTAGCACGTGGAAGATATACGTCAAGTTCTGTAATGAATACTTACTTAGACTCACCGAAGAAAATGGGAATGGAAGGAACCAAACTAGGGTCCAAGGGTGCAGTTGCATCTTGTCGAAAAAGTAGGTGTATGATCATTCATCCACGATAGCTATCGAGATCATTCACAAGCGTCCTAAACCACTCTAGGCATAGATATTTTAAAAAAAACTGAGGTTGAGGGTGTGACCGAAAAAGAAAGATAAGACGTCAATCGTGAGTAAATCGTTAAATTCGACAAAATAAGCATCTGACCTCAAGGAAGAAGACCGATTTAAATATTTTATCGAGAAAACCAAGTACATCGTCGCCTTTCCGCCTTTCATCACATGTTACAAGGTCCAGACGGTGAACATAACAGACGGAGAATCAGGGTGGACATTTTTGCCGTGGCTTACGACAAGAGTATCCGTAGTTCCCTTTGCTTCTTTTCAACGTCTATTCCAAAGCAATGGTTGTGGATGTTGGTTGAGCAAAGGAGGGGGAGGGAGAGAATTATCAATGTGCACTGTATGAAGAAAGGCAGGGCAGGCAGTTATGCCGCGCTGTATAATGAAATAGTGTTTACAGACAAGGACCTACAAGTGTAAAAGATGACTTTTAGTATTCCTTCTACCATTCAAGACCAAATTTACCGGTTAATTACCAATAATAAAAATAAATCTCCTCCCACAGAGCAAAAAGCGAAAAAGTACGCTTTGAAACCATAAACAGAGTCTTAAGATGATGTTTGAGTGCAGGGAAAGGCAGACCTAGAAGAATGCTTATCTTGGAAAAAGGCAGCTGCTTCGCGTGGTTGTATTGGTATACTGGTTTTCGGAACGAGCACTCAGAGAAAGAAAAACAAAATGCAAATTATGATGTTCTTCCCCACGTTTTTGACGAAAACAAAATTCTAACAATATGAGGAGGCTCTCCGTTCAGTTGCGCCCGAGAAAATGTCATGCTCCATTTGCCATTTTACATGAATTATACGAAGATTACATCACTTTACCACCATTCTTTGTAAACAACAAGCCACTTTTTCTTGCTTTCGAGGCAGTGATTGATTCACTCACGCCTTGCATTGTCCTTCACGCTCAATTACTCGCAGTGAAGGGAATGCACAGAAATTCACCAAACACCAGTAACGAGCAATAGAGGTATTTCTCAAAACTACATACTACATAATATCTCAAATAACGTTTGCCGATAAGGAGATAATCTTTTGGTTAAAACATAAACATTACGACGGAAGCACATTTTTAAAACCGTCTAAAGGGGCGCTAAATTGATATACAATGACCTTCATATATGTTCCTGAAAACCATGGTCACGGGAAGGGCTTTTATATCTATTTTATTGATGAAATGAAATGGTTCATCAAACATATTTTTACGTAACATTAAACAAGGTAATCACCATATCACTCGTCTCTCCACAGCTTCTCTCTGTTTCTCAATCTCCGTTATTATCCGTTAGTTGCGAGTTTGTACGAATATAAATACTTTTAATACGACTAGTAATACCCATAGTGTTAGGATCATTGATATTTTTACATTCATAGGCTTCCCATTCAAAAGAAATTCGCAATTGGAGCGCCATAATTATAATTAGTCAACAATATAAAATTTATCGAATGAATGTGTACTGATTGCTAAGCTATTGAACGATAAGTTTTCTTTAAGCAGGAAGCAATCATTAAGTGTTCACATCTATAGTAGGTAGCTTTGGCAGGTGATTCTAATTACCAGATCCTTCCTTTTGTTCCTCCCTTAGGTTAAAAGCGTTCACCGATTGTCTAGGTCATTTGCACCTCGCATAAACACATAAAAACCGAAAATAATAAGCACCGAATGCGTGAAATTATGCCTCTTCAATGAATATTAGCAAAAGAGTAAAATAATATCTGAGAGGGGAGCGGTGATTCATATTCACATACGTTATACTCCGTTCCTTCACATGTGGGTCATCCTCTTGGATTATCTGCGAGTCCACTTTGAAAACCATGGGCTTAAATTCAACCTGTACTTTCTCTCAGAACTATCGAGCTTTCCCGGAATCCGCTACCATCCTTCCCCTTATGGAGCTAATTTCACATCCCATCGGAGTTAACACGAGGAGCGCTCTACCAGCACTCATAAAAACTCAAGGCCCAGGTCACCAAGATTTAACCAAAAAAATTAATAAAATACAAAGAAATGCAGCACGCTTCGTTAAAAATTGCTACGAGCGAACATATAGTGTTTCGCAACTTTTAGATGAATTAAGGTGGGAGCCCCTAAAGACTGGGAGGCTACACGCTAGGCTTAGCTTGCTTGAGAAATTCAAAACTGGTGTGTTTCAGAGCGACACAGAGAGCATTATCCTGAGGCCTCACTACATCTCAGGGTCTGATAGAGGCGATAAAATAAGAGAGATACATTGCCGAATAGATTGGTGCATAATCTCGTTCTTTCCGCACAAAAAGCGGCCACAGTAAAAACTGAGCTCCACTAAATACTCTCGCATAATACACGCCACCATTTCACTTCCCGAAACCTTATATCATTAAACGGCTGATGACCTAACACCCCCTGCCACACGCCCATGCGTCGGCTTGCAGGGTAGTATGTAGATGTAGAAAAGTAACATACTTTAAGATTGTTTAAGAATGCAGGCACGCATGAATGACGTACGTCGACATCTTATTAACTCGATGCCCACGGATTTGCCCATTATTCGACGGCTAAGGAATAACCAGTGAAGAAAATAGACAGAGACTTGGAAATATTCACCAGCTAGTTACAGACTGCCCTGAAATTGCACTGATAACTTTTACTAAGTCATGCGTCTACCTATTTGAAATGCCAAAACCATCGCCTTCATCACACCATTTTTTTAAAACATTTAAGTCTCACCTTTTCTTGGACATGGAGTCATCAAATAATTGATAATTATCATTTCACTGTAAGTTAAAATTAAATATTAATGACTAGCTGACCCGTGCGAATATTTCGCACAGTATGCAGCAGCTTCTTCCTGTTTCTTCCTTCCTTCTTCCTGTTCTTCTACCTGTCGAATATTTTGCACAGTATGCAGATTCTTCCTGTTTCGGCCTTCTTTCTTCCTGTTCTTCTACCTCAATCACTATGTGCATTTCGTACTATTTTCATTTTAAACCTTTTTTTGAAGATTAGAATTAAAAAAATGTGTGGGGTCGATATACCTCGAGCGAGTAATCGACATGGAAAAATCGAAACTTTTAAGTGAAATTAATGGGTAAATAGTGAAATTTGAGATTGAGATTGTATTTTTCGTCACAAGCCGGTGATTCAACGTTTAAAATGATACCTCATTTATCACTGTAGGTGCAGTATTAACGGAGCATATACGGAATGACAGAAAAAGACCTTTGAGAAATAATATATACGATGTGATTGAGTAACTATCTAATTCCAATATTTCGACGCTGCAGCCCATACATGTTCCAAGTTTCTCCAATATCCAGGGACATCGTCCCTCTTCCATATGCAACAACGCTGTGTACCTTTAGTTCACATTTATTTTGAAAACAATAATCCACCGAAATTCTTATGAAAATCAGAGGTAATGTACAAAACAGCAAATTAACTGAAAACGCTGGACATATTTTAATGCAGCGCCGTAACAGATATGCTGATGTTGTTGCTTTGATTTTGACATTTTCCAGCAGTAAAAACCATTAATTAGCACTTAAAATATCAAACTTCAAAATACTTTGGCAAGGCGCAGACTATATTTATAATACATTACTCTTGAGTTCGTACTCACCCCTCGAAAATTGCCATTGTTCAATATTTCGTTTTCTGTCGCTGTCTCGGAGTAAATTTTAAAATAACATCTTTTTTCCTGTCCTTTTTCGCAACGCTTTAAGGAAAGGGTCTTTTCCCTATCAAGGTTTTATATTTCCTTACAAAAATATTTCGTCTATTATTTACCTTTTTCGCAAGCTCTGTTACTAATTACGTAAAACAAACACATTTCCGATCTACAGGCTGAACGGAGTTACACACGTAAAAACCTCCTGATCAATCATGACTAAGTTCTCAAGTCTCACACTTGATGCCCAATTTCATAATAAGTCTAAGTCGTAGTTTAAATTGCCTTCCGCAAGACAGGCCCTGAATAAGAGAACTGAAAAGTTCTCTTTCGCTAAGATTAGCAAATAATCCAAGTTCGGTGGAGAGGCAAGTTAGTCACTACCAATGGAATGGCAATCGATTACGTCCCTCGAGCAATCGAGAAATGAAGTATAAGTATTTTTTCTTTGCGGTTTTGAAAAAGAATCTCTGATCAGTAAACTAACTGAATACAATTTTTTTATTCCAATGTCAACATTTCGTCAATTAAAAAAAAAAATATCTTCAGGGTCTTGAAAATGGAAAAGCCAGGCTTTAAACAGAGCAAGTGTCAAATCTATGAGCAGTGGAGAAATATCAGTTTCCGTTGTTGTTATTTTAAACTGCTACAGAAACTGATATTTCTTGAACTACTATATTTGACCACATCTCGAGAAACTTTATTGTTCTATTTTTAATGTCATTTTTGGTAATATTTTATCATCTTCGACTTATGTCGAGAGTCAGCTCTCCTCTTGGCTATTCCTCCGCGTGCTTCTCCAGCCATCCTGCTAGCGTCTTCAGGTTCGAAGTGCTAACACAGATGTCCGTCCTTTCGATCTCATCCAATGGGTCGTTCCCTCGCTCTCTGGGGTGAGGTCTCTCTTCCGGGCGATAGACAGGTTGTTGCCGTCTTACCTGTTTTAACTGTTCGGGTGGTTTACGATTTCCATGGCCTCTCGAAACAGGCTAGGGCAGTAGCGTATTTGGTTACATTAAGTTTCAACTTTTTGTTTCCTCATTAGATTGGCATCAGAGAGCTTTCTAAACTAATCATTACAGCAAATGTAACTTTTGATTTGAAGCCATTTTTTGTTTCTAGGCATTGAGATCCTTTGGCAATGAAACTTGGCAAAGAAGGTGTGAAGTAAAAAGGAAAAGTTCGCGTCATTCTGATTTGATAGTCCCCATTGATGCCAAGAGTTATAATGCTGCCAAAGATACCATTGGCAGTGACAAACAAATATATCGATGTATTAAGGTGGCACATCGTGTTACGCATGTTGAGGAATACATACAAATTGTAGGTATTAGTAGAACAATCAAACATGTAATTGCGGGAAAGAGGAATTAGTATAAGAAAAGGAGAAAAGATAATTGACTTGGTGGTCCCTGTTTCCATTGTAGTCATAAACTGCATGAAAAGAGGTGATTCTCACATCTGACGGTTAATTAGTAAAATTTTATTTTTCCGCCTTCTTCGGTTTCAAAGGTTCCTCCGAATCAACATGGAACTAGTATCATCTGAATTTTTCCGGTAATCGTGCGTGTAGTATCTGAGTCTCTATCGGATTTCAACATTATAGTAGCTGACCGTCTTAAAGAGCGCGTCCGCCACACACTAATCCGTAATTCATCCTCTGACGTAAACTGTGGTATCCAAAGTATTCTTCCAGAATATGCCTGATGCTTCGACGGGAACCAGCCAAGCACATACTGGCCGTTCCTTCTCTTCAGTGAAGACGTATGAGGCACCCAACACAGTCATAAGAGCTGCGATACACAACGTTATCAGCGGATAGCCTGAGACAGAGAGGGAAATAAAGGTGGTCATGAGTTGATATGGCAATCGAAGGTCTCTTTCACGGGGGGCCATTTGCATATCCTTTGTACGCTCCCTCTATCCTACACCTCTTTTACTACTTCGTTCGACGGACTTCTTGCCATTATGAATGTTTTCTAAAAGTAAACAGGTGCCCTATAATAAATGATAACACCAACTATGTTTCAATCCACAGATTTACTTTCATTGGTACTGCTTGTTTCGATGCTTCGGCGTCATCTTCAAGTACCAATGTTATATATCATAAACTAGTAGTACCACTAAAAGTAAATCTGTGGATTGAAACATAGTTGGTGTTATCATTTATTAAAAATGGACTTCCACAAGGTTACGCCTGATACGATTGAAATCAGGTGCCCTATATTTTAAACAAACCGTGGAAAGGTCCAGTTTTGACGAATTCCTGTGTATTCCCCAACTCGTCGATTCTCTAGACCGTTTGGCAACACCGCTCCTTCCTCTTCAAACACACACACACACAAACGGAGTGAGAGGAACTTGGGCCTCACGGCGATCTCGGACGGACGATTTCAGACAATGGGATACACAATCGCTACGGGAAGAGGGATTTTAAGGTTTAGGGGGAGGGGGCAGTTGCAGGGGTGAAGTGAAGAGCTTCAGTGAGGGAAGAGGTTAAGGAGATGCTTTAGACAGATTGGCTTGGCGTGTTCTTCAAGCTTCCTTCCCCCATACCCTACCCACGGGTTCGAATTTGCTCAGAGGGAATGTTAACTAGCCGCTGAAAGACCGAGGAAGGAAATAAGAAGGAGGAGCAATCGAGGAAGCGACACAACCTGTAATTTACCTCCCATCTCGAGCAGTTTATTTATTTTTTAATAAGCCGTTTGGTAAATTAAGTCCGTCTCCAATTACCCTCCCCTCCCCAACCCGGCGCCCAACCACTAGCGGGCGTTCCCTCTTTCCATCCAACTTCCACCCTTCTCCCACTCTCTTCTCCACTTTTTTTAATTTTTCCCCTTCCCCTCGAAAAAACAACACTCGCGAACAATCGCCGCTTTATCTCGCGCACCGAGTAAAAAAAACCTCCCCGTTCCCTCCAATCGCTCGCTCATTTGCAGGGGAGGTGATTACTTCTTCCTCCCTTCTTTTCCACCCTGTCCGCGATCATTCGAATGGATTCCTCTGCGTGATTAGGTGAAATCCAATTAGATGAAATCCAACGTCATTATACCAGTAGTTTTGTGTGCTATAAAGCATCACTGACGTTTCGGAGAGAAAGATATGGTCCCATTTGGGTTTTAACTATTTAATGTTGATGGCGAGGTCAAATATTCAATTTCAAAATTAAATTCCACGACATAATTTTCTTCTTCGTGTTTTTCTTTCTCGTTTCACTCATACGTCTGGCGTCCGTGACTGCAAAGGGAAAGCTGCGCGAAGTAGTTCTGTCTCTCATGCCATTCCCAGACCGATGTTTATTTTTTACTTGCGAAGACGAATGACGACGATGTTTATTTAGAGCAAGAATTTTCGCTGATGAATTACCATTGACGTTCTCTTGATTGAAATGCATAAATCAAAAGCCAAATCGATAACATGGAATACCAACACAAGGAAGCATTCATTCAGACAGACACTCGGTATACACCTACGACTTGAATAACGTCAGTCATCCTTGACAAGGCTATTCATCAAACGTGAAAAAAACTGCATTCCTCAATTTAATAAAGCTCCAAAGAGACATACAGAAATATGTAAAAATCTACAAACCTCTAACCCCATGATAACACGGAACACATTTATAGTCAATATCATTGGCAGTTTATTTTAAACAAGCCATTATTCACTTTTAGAGCAGGTATGAGTGGCAGGAATACCCGCAGGTCGTGGGTTTAAGTCCAGCCTTGAAGAAATATATTAAGTAGATTCTGGCCCCTGGAACAGTCACTCAGAAACCATCTGTCGGTATCCATATTGCATTTGAAATGACAGATGAGCGGGAGCAAGTCATCCCATTTTACCCAAAAATAAATGCAAATTTTATAAACCACCCTAATGTGCATAAAACAATTCTCTCTTCTTTTTCAGGTAAGAAGCGTTCGTCCCTTCCGCGTAAAAATTTACTCAGCTGCCGAACAATTGTAAGTAAAATACATACCATAGCATGCGGGTTCAATTCCAGATACAATCTCAGATAAAAATCTTCAATATTAACCATATTGATATCTCATCTTTGTAAACTTAACTATCTCCTAAAACAGGATTTATAAAACAGGAAAATTACAAAAGTTTAAGCGTCATCCATAGATAACATCTCTTATGTTCACCTTTATGTTTGCATAGTTTAATTATAGGTATGTTCATTTATAATAGGTAGTGTAAGTATTACCAGTTCTCGAGTACGAGTGTCTCTGTTCTATCGCATTATCCTGTTGCACTCAATGGCGTGACAATAAAGAGTAAACCTTTTCCAGGGCAAAGTAGAAAAATCCACAGACATGGCCTAGTATTTCTAAACGATACACAAATGATATCGCACTGGCTACTTTGATTCCAAATCGTACAGCACGTGTTTCAACTGACCAACAGTTATCATCAGGTAGAACACTTCTTCCACATTTCCAGACATACCTCTCTCTCTCTCTCTCTCTCTCTCTCTCTCTCTCTCTATATATATATATATATATATATATATATATATATATATATATATATATATATATATATATATATATAAAGTTCTTGCGAAGACTCCACGAACGTGGCAAACAATATAAATCTTCGTCACAGGGTGACACTAAACATAAAACATAAAAAAGCAAACTCACGAGATTAAAATTTTCGGTGGGTCGCCCGCACCTTCGTCAGTGATAGAATGAGGATTGAGAATCGTATAGGAGGGGCGGTGAGGGGAAGGAGCAGGTAGGAGGGGTGGGGAAGGGTGGGGAGGGAAGGAACCAAAGACCTATTCGGGAGAAAGAAACAATGTAGCGAAATGTGGGGGATAAAATTAATGGGAACGGTTGAGGCCAGGTGGACAGAGGGCGTTATATATATATATACGTTGATGGATTGGAGTCAGCCATGCGGCGATGAACACACGATGTGGATAGGATGGAGGAGATAGACACACAAAAAAAGAGACGATCACACTTACATAGCTAGCTTTCGGAACTAGTCCGTCTTCAAGGCGTATCACGGAACAAATGTCGTGTGCGCTGGTGAGGATAGGGGTAGGAGGGGCGGTAGGTTAGGGGAGTGGGGATGGGGGAAGGGGAAGGGGTTTTTCCCAGCGGTTGACGAACGGTTCTTGAAAAGGGGAAATTTTTACCAGCTCGTGTCTTGGCCGGAGAGAGCGGAAGGGGTCGCAGTGAGGGTGGGGGGGGGAAGAAGGAAGGGAAGGGGGTAAATGGAAAACAACGGGGAGCGTGCGATTAATGTATTTTATTTAATCCGGGCGCGGCGTACGATTTTAGCAACCAGATTATGGCCAGCTCCTTCTGGCGCACTTCAATTAACGGGGCGTCCGGGGGAAGGGAGATCAATATTGCCACCTCAAAGCACTTGTCAAAGGACAAGCCATGCTTCCGCACATGAGTAGGGACGGGGAAAGTGGAAGATGGGTCTTTACAGGTGCACCGATGGTTATTCATTCTAATATTAAGGGGTGTAATACATTCGCCCACATAAAAACCGGGACATAGTTTACATTGTAACACATAAACTAAGTTGTGGGAGTCGCAAGAGCCGGAGGCTTTGATGTCGAACGGCGTCTCTGTGTTAGGACTCTGAAATGAGGATAGGGGGCGAAACATGTTGCACGTTTTGCACCGTGGTTTGTTGCATCTCTGTGTGGTGGGACGGGGAGTGTCATTCGATGTACCCTCTCGCGAAGAATTGGAGCGAAGAAGATTGGCTAAGTTAGGTGGACGTCTGAAACATACTGTGGGGCATTTGGGTAGGAGATTGGCTGTCGATCTGTTAGTATCTAAAATTGGGAATAAGTCTTTGAGGATGGTCTTGAGTTTTTGGACGCCAGGAAAATATGTGATGTGAAGATTTAGGGCGTCCAGGGGGGTGTCTTTTTTACGTGGGGTGAAATTAGCAGAGGAGGGTAAAATACGTTTTTTTAGAAGTGGCTCGGGATAATTTCTATTGGATAAAGAATTGTGAAGCTTATCAAGGTATTCGTGTAGTTTTTCTTTGGAGTTGCAAATCCGGTGGCCACGGATCGACAGCGAATAAGGAATTGAGTGCTTAGTGTGTTTGGGATGGCAGCTGTTGTAATGCAAATACAGTTGTTTGTTGGAGGGCTTGATGTGGACCGAAGTCTCAAAGGTGTTATTATTTGTGATGGAAATGTCTACGTCGAGAAAGGTGATTTGAGAAGGAGAAGTGGCCGATGTGAAGCGAACGGATGAGAACTGATTTAGAGATTTGAGGAAGTTCGCTAGGGTATCCTCGCCGTGGGTCCATATGATGAAAATATCATCAATGAATCTAACCCAGAGCTCCGGTTGTAATTCCTGGGTGGCGAGGAAATCACTTTCGAGCTTTCCCATGTAGAGATTGGCATAAGAAGGGGCCATTCTTGTGCCCATAGCCGTTCATAGCCGTTAAGTAACATCCACCGTAGCCATGATGACGCTTTTGTTGGAGGGAATATTTACTGCTTTCAGGATGTCTAGGAAGTGATAGGAATCACGAAGGAAGGAAGTACACCTTCATTGTACACCTCGATTCCTCACCATGAAGGTCTACAGTCCATATCCCATTTCCTTTCGAGAAGAAATCACCCTCGAATTCCCTCCACCAACTTCCTTATCAAGCTAGTTGAATTCATTCTGAAACGCAACGCCTTCACTTTCAATGGGCGTTTCTTTCTTCAAGCCAAGGGAACGGCTATGGGCACAAGAATGGCCCCTTCTTATGCCAATCTCTTCATGGGAAAGCTCGAAAGTGATTTCCTCGCCACCCAGGAATTACAACCGGAGCTCTGGGTTAGATTCATTGATGATATTTTCATCATATGGACCCACGGCGAGGATACCCTAGCGAACTTCCTCAAATCTCTAAATCAGTTCTCATCCGTTCGCTTCACATCGGCCACTTCTCCTTCTCAAATCACCTTTCTCGACGTAGACATTTCCATCACAAATAATAACACCTTTGAGACTTCGGTCCACATCAAGCCCTCCAACAAACAACTGTATTTGCATTACAACAGCTGCCATCCCAAACACACTAAGCACTCAATTCCTTATTCGCTGTCGATCCGTGGCCACCGGATTTGCAACTCCAAAGAAAAACTACACGAATACCTTGATAAGCTTCACAATTCTTTATCCAATAGAAATTATCCCGAGCCACTTCTAAAAAAACGTATTTTACCCTCCTCTGCTAATTTCACCCCACGTAAAAAAGACACCCCCCTGGACGCCCTAAATCTTCACATCACATATTTTCCTGGCGTCCAAAAACTCAAGACCATCCTCAAAGACTTATTCCCAATTTTAGATACTAACAGATCGACAGCCAATCTCCTACCCAAATGCCCCACAGTATGTTTCAGACGTCCACCTAACTTAGCCAATCTTCTTCGCTCCAATTCTTCGCGAGAGGGTACATCGAATGACACTCCCCGTCCCACCACACAGAGATGCAACAAACCACGGTGCAAAACGTGCAACATGTTTCGCCCCCTATCCTCATTTCAGAGTCCTAACACAGAGACGCCGTTCGACATCAAAGCCTCCGGCTCTTGCGACTCCCACAACTTAGTTTATGTGTTACAATGTAAACTATGTCCCGGTTTTTATGTGGGCGAATGTATTACACCCCTTAATATTAGAATGAATAACCATCGGTGCACCTGTAAAGACCCATCTTCCACTTTCCCCGTCCCTACTCATGTGCGGAAGCATGGCTTGTCCTTTGACAAGTGCTTTGAGGTGGCAATATTGATCTCCCTTCCCCCGGACGCCCCGTTAATTGAAGTGCGCCAGAAGGAGCTGGCCATAATCTGGTTGCTAAAATCGTACGCCGCGCCCGGATTAAATAAAATACATTAATCGCACGCTCCCCGTTGTTTTCCATTTACCCCCTTCCCTTCCTTCTTCCCCCCCCCACCCTCACTGCGACCCCTTCCGCTCTCTCCGGCCAAGACACGAGCTGGTAAAAATTTCCCCTTTTCAAGAACCGTTCGTCAACCGCTGGGAAAAACCCCTTCCCCTTCCCCCATCCCCACTCCCCTAACCTACCGCCCCTCCTACCCCTATCCTCACCAGCGCACACGACATTTGTTCCGTGATACGCCTTGAAGACGGACTAGTTCCGAAAGCTAGCTATGTAAGTGTGATCGTCTCTTTTTTTGTGTGTCTATCTCCTCCATCCTATCCACATCGTGTATATATATATATATATATATATATATATATATATATATATATATATATATATATATATATATATATATATATATATATATTCTATATATTCCCAACTCAAGGTTGTGGGGGGCCGGGAGGAAGGATAGGAGGAGAAGAAGATTAAAATCATGATTAGGATAGAGCCTTTGTTCCTCCAAGCAGAGTACGTCATTATACCGGACCTACGTCACACTAAGAGAGGATAAAAGAGAAGGGAGGTGGCAGATAATGGAGGGGAAAAATGTAAGATTAAGTTATGATGGTACCTAAAATAGGGGAGTGACAAAGAAAATAATTCTCATTTAACAATTTGACTTTCATTCTTTATCTTTTAACTATTTCCCACTCTTCCAGTTTAAAATTGGAGTGGTGAACTTCTTCCATCCAGTGTTTTGCAAAATAAGAATTGGGGTCTCTATTCACCAAACACCTTTTGTGTTCGGACACACGAGTTGCAAAATTCCTCCCAGTTAGTCCCATGTACACACCGCCGCATGAGTCACACGTAAGTTCATATACACATGATTTTAGCATTAGGTCAAATAAGTCCTTAGCATTGTGGAAAACAGTTGCTATAGTCAACAGGTTCTGACTCCATGGTAAAATGAATGCGCGGTTGTAAGGAATTTACACTAGTTAAAAAAATTGCATGCTTGCCGATGGCTGCCTGTCCAGCAACATAAAATGTCAGTAGACAGTGCGATATCCTTTCTGTATCATTTACAATGCTGTTCTACTATACCTCGCCAAACAAAGTGAAATTGGTTCGCAAAGTCAGTATTTTTAGATTGGTTTCTAAATTGGTTTTTCCATTCATGCCAAGAAGCATATTTAGATTTCTCAGTCCTAAAAGTGTTCAACCAGATGGAGTCTCAACCTGAGGAGACATGTGAGCTGACTCCGTGAGCAATTCACAGCACGGGGTACAGGCACGTGACTTCACCCTTGTCGCTTATTGCCACTGATTCCGAGAAAGACATGGTGCTCATAAAATCACACGATCACAGATTTCTCTTGCAGTATTCTAAGGTTTTTAAAACCAGACTTGCACCAGAGCAAGGGTTTATCAGTCAAAAGCCGCGCAAACATGGATACTACGCAATTACTTTTAATATTCATCACATAAGACTGTAAACGGAAATTTTACTCACTTTAATGTAGCAAATGACCGTAAAAAAAAAGATATTCCGAATGAGCGGGAGTGCCGAACTTTGATGCAATGAGTAATGTCTCCATTAATTTGCGATCCTCCGTGGATTATCCCATCAAGAAACGATTGCCTTTCGGATGGTTATCCTGGGGATAATGTAATAATATTTCCTTAAATAATTCAATTTCAAATTCCAGACGTTTAAGTCAGAGGGGAGCGAACCGTCTCAAACGGATACAAATTCACTCGCTCACAAATGGAACGAATTTCTTTCGCTCGAAAAGATGCCCTTAATGGTTATACATTTCATAAGACTTATTTTCCATTTTTTAACTTCGCTAGTTCATTTAGCTCATTAAGCAGGTAATTCTTCTCAAAGCGTGATCAAAGACTAAGATATGGCGAAATTTCAATTTCTTATAAGGTACAATATTTTCCACGTCCAGTAAAGCATGAAATATAGATAATCAATATCCTCCTCAGTATTTCATCCAACGTCTCCTCCTCAGTTCAAGGGCGCCACCTGGCGGTGCGGGTTCTTCGTCTCACTTTCAACTCCACTGAAACTGACGAGAACCGAGCAGAGGATCGAAGCAGCTTAATTATAACAGCACCATTAATCATTACCATCGGTCCCTGCCCAGCGTCTCAGCTAAAATACACCTCTTCATTGGTTTTTAAAGGCTCATGATTCTTTAATGAAAAAGAAAACTCAGGCTCAAGGGAGCAAAATATATCTAATGATTCATGTGCGATAAAATAATAAAAAAGGAAATTTACTAATTAAGTCTTGCAATTCTTATCTTTGGAAAAAAGAATTTACTCACAAATACAAGTCGATTTCTGGCTCGAGCTCCTCGTGAGGGTTGACAATACGTAAATGTTTCCCTTTATTACGAGTCGGATAACTTTAGTCGCCAAGGCTCCATGGCATAAGTGTCGGTTCCATAAATTAATGACCTCATGAGAGTATATTGCAAAGTTTTACGCGTATTTTCTGATTTACAACTGCCTTAGCTATGAAACGTTCAGATGAGAAGTTTGTAAGTAATAAGTAGATCTCCGATCAGATTGTCTAGTTTTAAAAAATTCTGGAGTAAGGTGCTCGCATTCGGCTCGCAAATCAGAACGCACTGATTACAAATGCTTGGTATTTTAGTCAATAGGATACCTACGATAACTGATGAATATTAAAAACGTACGAAAAGTAAACCGATCTTCTATCTACATCTTATGCTACGAATGTAACATTCGGACCTACCACTGGACCTGATTAGTTAATAAGCAATATTTGGTATCTAAATGGCATTTCTTCAATCTACGAATACGGTTTAACTACCAACGCCAAGAAACGTTTCGTTCAATTAAATGTCCCCAGTGACCACCTTATATCAAAGTACTTCAAGAAATTGGGAATTTATGTATACTTTTATCTGTAAGAGAAAAGTTTAACAGTATGAGGAAAAAAATGAATGAGAGTAGAGAAGAAGAAAGTTTTCCAAGCCCCAGCTAACGCGAAAAGGTAACATGAAAATGCTTCCAGCAAAGAAAACAATCCCGAGAGGAAATTTTAACAGATCGTAAAAAGGTATGGTGGAAGAAAAAACATGGAGCGAAGAAGAGGAGCTTCCGAAAGAATAAAGCAAACTTTCTCCATCCTAGGATTTGGTATTTTCAGGCTTAAATTACAGGTGACACTTCGCATCCAGCGTTTCTACTTATCTTGTACGTCGAAAGTAAGAGAAAAAATTTTCCATTCATGGGTTAATTTTCTTGGCTACATTGCTCCTGTTAACACCGTAGAAGGAGGAAAGTGATTTTTACTTTAACAACCTTCGTGATTCAAAACTTTTCACGGGGCATGCTTGCACTTATCTTTCGTCGTAACGCCATTTTTTTAATTCTTAAGTGATTAAATTTTTTTAGTTCTCCATTCAAGGATTTCTTTATAATGGGCTAGCTAACTTACTTCACATTTGGAACTTAAAATGTGTGTTTTAAAATAAAAGTCCTTTTCTCGTCACATGATTATCCAAATAAGACACGAATAAAAAAGATATATTACGGATCATAAAACACTAATTGGTTCTCTTTTGAATCAAATTCTCGCTCTTTTTTATTTTCACAAACAATTACAGGACCAAATAATGACCGATTAATCTATTGGTTTATCAGAGCAGAATTTTCAAAATATAATGTCAAGCAAGAGGTCCCTTGGCCCCGTATCATAAATTATTCAAATTAGAGAAGTTTCGTACCGCTGAGCAGTGCTTTACAAACTTGTCCTCATGGTAACACCATATTAGCGAACAAAATTTCACTTGACACGCATTTACTTGAACGGTTATAAAACAAACTTTATTGAGACAAAAGAGATTTTTGAAATGAGTAATATTTTAATAAGTTTTTCCGAGCATAAAAGTTCAACTCATTTTTCTCGGGTATAACGCTGCAGATATTTTATAATATGGGAAAGTTGCACCTTGTACCTACTACGCTTTCCAAACAAACTGTGTTAATACCCTGTCTGGAAATGACTGCAATGGTCTACATGAGCTCAAAAAGTATTCTAAAGCGTGATTTTGAGAAATTTTTTTTCATTACGGGAACACAAGGTCGGCAGAAAAATTCTGCTCCTTAAAGAAAGAAACGGATGTACACATGTGTAAAGGTGGTCTGATGCAATCTAACAGTCATGTTCACCCATTTAAGCTCAAATTCGTAGAATATTCTCCAACTTTTTCCCAAGTTGAATTATTTTAGGACGAACCACCACTTTCGCTTTATTGCCGTAGAATTGCGGGCTATGTAACGGAGAGGTTTTATAAATCTTGATTCCTAATAAGAGCTCACCGCAAAATCATTGATAGAAAATGCTTTCCCAATATAAAAGTACCACTAATCTTTAATTCTGAAATATCTTACTTATTTTACGGCTTAAATATATCGTTAACGTTACAGAGATAGGTGCAAATCCGGAATCTATCGTGTCGTTCTGTAGTAGAATATCCACAATACAGCAATTTTGGAATATGAACGAGAGAAACAAAGAAAAAAGGAGAAAATAGTAAAAGATGGGGAACTGCATGAGATAGATAGGAGGATACATAATGGAAGGATAGCAGAATAGGATGAGCAGAAGAGGGGAACAAATTGAGGCACGAGAAACAACGATGATCGTTTCACTTCATACGGTTCACCCGCATCTCATAAATACAATGATATATTTTCCCACCATTATACTCGTGTATTGACATGATTATCGCAACGCATGTGAATTTCATTGGATAGCATATAATCAAGAAATATACACATAAAGAGCGATAACCACATTATTGCACACAAAAAAACAACTGGAATAGAAATAATGTAATATGAGGAAAAAACCGAACAGTACCATACATTTTTATCTTAAGATTTCATGCGTTCCATGCTGTATTTTCTGTACCAAATATTCACTAACAGAGAAGAGAAGGAGAGGTATTTTTCATTTCATCATATGACCACGAGTAAAGTCAACGGCAAGGGGAAGAACTTTATAAAAATGATTGCACTTAATTTGAACGATTCCTATTTCAGAATTCTTTAAATCCCAGGATATTACTGCCAAAATTGCATTTGAATAATAATTTTAATTAAGTTTACGATACCTATTTAAAATATTTACCCGGTTGTCACTTTAAATTCTCATTTCTCCAATGAACTTGTTGGAGGAATCAATGGGATTCTCATATATCTTCTACCATTGCCAAGCTATCCAAAGTAACTTATATGCTGCGGAAACTGAAACTGCTACTACTAATAGAATACCAACGGCAAATTTATTTTTCCCTTTTCCATTATCATCTGACATATGGCATAGAATTATGGGGTCATGGTCCCAACTCAAAGGGTGTTTTCAAGATGCAATAAAGGGCAATTAGAATTATTTCAGGTTCGCACTCAATGGACCATTGTAAACCTCTTTTTATGAAACTGGGTATTTTGACCCTCTGTGGTCATTATATTTATAAAGGTGTATGTGAAGTGAAAGAAAACCTGATCTCATTAGAGACATGAGCCAGCTATCATCACCACTTCACAAGAAAAAGGGACAATTTAGTGGTGCCTCACTTTAGACTATCCAAAAGTGCCAATTGTTTTAATGTACTTAAACTTCGATTTTTTTAACATACTGCCCCGAGAGGCTAGGTTTGTCAGCCTGTCGAAGTTCAAACTGACCTTTAAGCGTTGGCTTTTGTATAAAGCATTCTGTTCATTGCAGGAATTTGAGGAGTGTGATACTTCAGACCTCATATTTTAATTCCTGATTTCCTTTTATATATTTTTCATTTGTGTTCTTACTTTTTACACCTCTTGACGATGACCATTGCATTGTATTGCTTAATGTAAAATAAAAATTATTATTATTATTATTATTGAGCAGCGAACAAAAAGTGTTGCAGGCGCAAAAAAATAGTAATATTTTAGGAAGAATACATTAATAATGATCGGTAATACAATTAACTCAAATGAAACTAATAATTACTCGAATGAATAAGGGGACATGAAATTATTCTGTCACCCAATATTGCCTCTAATACACAGTTGTAGTTATCGCCCCTATATTACAGTAGTCCTCTTAATCTGATAAATTGAATGGCGAGTTACAGTTTACTGATTGAATTCAAGCATAAATATCTCGATGAACGGGACTTCCAAAGACGTCATTATTAAGTGGAAAGTGGGAAGTGAGAAATGGTCGCACGAAACGTTTCATCTTCTGAAATTCGCGAAAACTCGGCACCCAAAAACTAGTCTAGTAATTGGAGTGATCGGATTAAACGTCGAGTATACGACAGTTGAATCATCACTCGTAATGCCACGAGATGATTTTCACAAGTGATAGAATTGAACTGCAGTTATTTGGAATGTTTACCGGATGAAATCTGCCGCTCATCACCTGCTAGATATTTTCAATTGAATCATCCCAGCTCAGAAAATAAAATATCTGAAGCGATATTTCCTCTGCACAGAGAATTTTCGCAAAATTTCGTAGCTGACTGCTGTAGAGAAAAAGTTTCATCCATCAATGTTTAGTCTAATCGTATACTCATTTTTGCATGTTAGAGTACGTGATCGATGAAATTCATTAAACAAAAAAACACACTTTCGATTGGCACCAACGGTGGCCTCATTGACGATACAATATGCACAGAAATAAGAAATTACAGGCTCTGGGAAAACATTGGTAACCTGACTGGCCCGATCTAGCACTTCGTGTGACTCTGAAAGAACATTCAAATCCTTGACTATATTGCAGAAAAATTTCAATCGCCTGTGGATCAATTATGTATAATAATATTGTTATTTCTCAAAAATTCCCAAATGTAAAATTCAAAAGTGGATTTTACGGATTATTGATTTCATAAGTAAGCTATAAATCATGCATTTTAGATCAATTAATGGAGGAGATTAATGACTCGTGATATGATACTTAAACTTTAGATGCTCATTAAAAACTAATGTAATCCCAATTTGGCCATTACTCACGTGAGATGGTCTGGCGGGTATTACGATAGCAAACTGGCTTCCACTGGCACCGAATGCGTAAGTCTGATTTTTATTAACTCAACCAATAATTCGATGAGTTTGAAAGGACGATTTGAGGTGAGAAGATGCTGTCTCCCAGGTCACAGTACTTGAGCCCAAAAAAACAATTATGGCAATAGTGTAATTCCAGAATCTTTTATATAATTTCCAGGAGTTACGGAGTCTAATGCGTACCATTTACCAGTTTTTTTTCAATAAAGCCAGACATAATTGTAAAATATCACGAACTCAAATAAAATGAAACAACCAGGCCTAGGTCATTTAACAAACTCTCCCGATCCTTGAAGTCCAACGTTCCTTGTATAGCTGCATTTCTCAGTGAAATGTAGACAAATTTTCAGAGATTCCATGGTTTGTGGGGTTTGAAAAAATGACTATTAAAATAGGACCTTCACCCTAAAAAATACTAATTTCACGAGAGATAAATAATTTTGAAACCCACACAACTGAGATGGGTGAAAATTTCTATTTTTCGCATCTCGCGAGCATTCTCACTATGAATGATGTTTGGTAATAATCTTGAAAATTTCATCAACGGAGGAGGTTGCGGTGACGGTTCTTAATCTTCATCAACATACTACATTGCGAGCCGCCAAACGGGCGTGCGCCAGGGGGTGTAATGAACGGCGGGCGGGAGACTTAGTGGTGGCCAAGATGAGAGGGGGCTTCACCCCGCCGCCTTCAAGTGCAAATGAAGGAGAGAAACTGCGCACATATCCCCGGGGACAGACGGACGAAGGACTCCATTCGCCATGAAACCGAGACAACGGGGGGAGGTCTACCCGTCTGGAATACAACCTGCTGCTGAAGAGGAGGATGCTGTGGGACACAGAACAGCGCTTTTCAGTCTGCGCCGCTTAGCGGAATGGATCGATACGCACGCACATTTTGTTGGTGGGGGGCCGAGGGTGGGTTTTTTTGGGTGAGAAGAGGAGGAAAAGAAGGGGTTGGGAGAGTTTTAAGCGAGTCTGAAGGAGCCCGACCCCACCCCTGTAACGACCCCACGCTCAAAATCCCCCAAAACAGACGAGGGTTGCTCCTTTCCTACCCCATCCCTCCTCACCCACCGCCATCATCCCCTTCTCCCTACCCGCTGCTTACTCTTCAGACGCCCTATCACGCCCACTCAGGATTCTCTCCTCCCCCGCCCCCCTCTTGTGCATTTCATACGCTTCCTTCTTCCTCCTCGGAGAGACCTCGTTCGTCAGCGGGGACGTCATTCCACCCCCGGAAGCCAAAATGATACCAGAGATAATGGGAGCGCGGCGTGCGAATGAGGGGTTTTACCAGCCACCCATGCGGTATGATGATGCCAATAATTCCATGAAACTCCACGGATGCACTTATCTGACCCACTCACGAAGCCGATACATAATATCCCGAAAGCGGGTATAATGGCATTAGAGATCCCCTCCAGTGGTCTAAACAAAGAGCCCCAAGATTCTATTGTAATGAATTCATGCAGGTATGAAGTGTCAAAATTAATTCAGTCGATCGACTTAGAATATGCGGAATATCGGAGGAAATATTTACTTGGGTCATTTCTCTTCACCCTCTTCTGCAATAAATATCCAGTCTATCTCTTGCCCATGATCAAATCCAAATCACTCTCTGTTCTTAGAGCCACAAGAAATGACCCCTCCTACCTCTTACGCCCCTCCGACAAATACATACCTTAAATCATTTCTCATCTCTGGTACTAATGTATGGAATTCCTGGCCATTATCTATAAAAAAATTCTTCCTCGCTGTCTGTTTTTAAGGAAAAACTTTTTAATTATTACTATAGCAGCATATATGCCAATAATTGAAATTTGTATCCTGTTATAGAATTGTATGTTTCCAAAATTATCTGAGAAATTATTGTTTGTTTGTTATCTCTCTGTGATTGATATTATATTTTCCATTTTCATATATTATATTTTCCATTGTATTTAGTGTTCATTATCTGTGACTGTGAAAATTTTTGCTTTTCATTACTGTGAGATGTTGGCCAGGTATATATTATTTTAAGTTATTTTTCGTTCAAAGCAGAATTTTATATGTATTTTCTTTTTATTTTCTCTAATGGGGAAACCCAGAGCATAATAAACTAATTCAATTCTATTCTATGCGCATAGAGTATTGCACAGCCTTTCAAATAATACCCAAGTCAAGTTAAAGATAATATAAGAAAAGCAGGATATCACTCATAATGTCTGACAAGTCTGATAAAATGGAAGAACAAAAAGATGTGTTTTGCTGACCTCATGATAAACATTAAAAGTGAAAACTTTCTTATTTAAAAATGGGGCGAACATGAATTTTTGAGACGTCTGAAATAAGGATTTGATCGGGCCTAAGATAATATATCCTTTGGAATTAGCGTACAACAATATTTAACTGAGTACTCTGAGTTTAAACTTAATGTACCGCGCACTTGCGTCAAAGATGTTACACGAGGTTTTATCGACAATTAAGCAAGAGTAGGATCTTATCATTTACAAATGGGTAAAACAAGTTATCTGTAAAATTACAAGGTATCTTCCTCTTGTTAGAACGGGTAATTTCCAACTCGTCAATTCGTTTATTAATTATATATGTACATCGGTGTAAAACCAATTCCTCCTCATTCATTGTCAATGGCTCCTCCATCATTGTCAAAAGATCAGCAGAGCCTCTTCAGGAAGTTCTGAATAAAATATCTGCTATTAACACTTGATTTCAATCCAACATATAGAAACTATCGTTTCGTAAGTGAAATCCTCAGTCATTACTCAACAGAAAATATATGTCTCATAGCTGGTAACAATACGCCAGTAAATTCAAAATAGGATATCAGATAAACTGTTAAGACGTTAAAACCATTAAAAGAATGAGATGAGGAAAATCTCTTTTTATAATTTAATAAAGCGTGTGAATGTAAAAGTGAATTAAGGTGAAAATGAGATCAATCGCCAGAAAAATAAATTTTGACAATCAACAGCTCCATATCGGGCGACTACCTTGACTTTTTACTATACAAGTACGGTAAACATAAGCAGTTCGATTCGTTCATCACAATGACCATTGAGACAGTGAGAAAACGATCCAGTTAAGGTAGTCCGAGCTAGATAGTTCCCTAGTCATAATAGAGACCACATTTGAATTATACGTTTCAATTTCACCAGCTGTGAGACACATGAATTAAATATTGCATTATTAACGGTGCAATAATATAGTTTTATATGACAGAAATGGTAAGTAATTAAATTAAAATATCTAATTAGGTCTTTAACTTGACTCTTTTTTCCGCACGATGTGTTTGAAACTCCTTCAAAAGGGAAGGTTTTTTGTGATACCCAAGAACCTATTGCGGTGACAATATGATTAATTTTCAAAAATAGTTGAGAAAACATGAAAACTACACGCTGTTAGCTTTTTTACGACATCTAAGTGTTATAAATTCCTCATTTTGTAAATAATGTCTCTCTGGAGTGTATGCACGCACCATTATCCATGTAAAAGGGCTGGTATTCACTGGCAAATAACTCCGCAAGTAATGTGGTAAGGGGTTGAATTTTTTATTTCATTAGAAGGGTGAGATATTTTTCTTTGCAGTGAGACCAAATTCATTTATTTTTAGGTAAAATGATATTTCGCTCAAACTGCCTTAATAGAAAATGAATATAAAAACAGAAAAAAAATAGAAAAAAAAATGTTTCACAAAAAAATGTTCGAATATCTGCAGGCCATTGGCCGTACATTTCGATTTCAATCGCACCGTGAGACTTGAGACGCTCATTCAGCGACGGGACGGTGTGTGGTGTCTCGTCTGCTCACTTTGACCTTTAACACTGGAATTCCCGGCTTTCTCGCCTTCCTAAAATGCCCATGGTAGTCATTTCGACCGCCATATTTTTTCTCGTCATTTGATATTTTGCAACGTTTTTGATGCAAATTAACTCTCATGATGGCCTGTGGTGTTCCATTAAGATTTTCGGGTATTTTTACGTGAATAGAGAGTCAAAAGTTTTCATTAAATAGCATTGTAATCGAGAAAATGTTTAAAAAAAATTTTTTTCGTAATTTTTTTGCTGGGGTGAGAATGCTCCTCAGTAAAATTTTGTGTAATAATTCTGTCAATTTTTTATTATACATAAATTCTCTAAGAATGATATATTTATGTTTTATACAAGTTCACTCAGTCTGTTATTTGGAGCTTCTTTTTCACGTGTGCCAACAAATTTTGGAGGTATTACATATTTTGGCAACTTCTGTACATCAAATAACTGCAAATAAGTATCATTATGCACATTGAAAAACATTAAGGAATATGACACGGGAAGTGAGAGTATGGATACTATTGTACAGTTTCAATGAATTTTTTAACAACCATATGACGCTAATTTTAATTCACTTAACACGCTCGTAGAGCAATGGTGCTTGTAAAGAATTTTCCGCTAATGGATTTTTTGCATGAATTACATATCTATACTCCTATTTATCTTTCATTATTTCTTAATTGGGCATATCTATCTTTGACTATAGTCGGTATGTGGGGTCATGGAATTATTACCAAGGAAAACGTCTTGCTGACGTTATATAAGGCTTTGCAAACTCTTCTGCTAACTTCTCCATCAACTCCATACGTGATTCTTCATGAGAGGTTACGCATTTGTTCTCTACCCATGTATTTATAGCTGCTATCTCTAATGCACTGTGAAAAGAATGAAACGGCCATCGCCTAGTGATTCGCCGGACAGTGTAGTTTTTTGCTCTAGAATGTCTACTCCCAATTTGGGCTCATTGTATGTACATCATGACTGTTCCCGACGTTTTTTTTCGTTATCAAATATATCCACATCGGTATGTAAGGAGCTAAGAATAAGCGAGTTCTTATTTCGTTAGCCATGATGCATGCCAGAATCTTCATTTCAAAAACTTTATTTGGATACAATTTTTCCTTCATGTCTCTTACTTATTCGTATCTTCTCTGCTAATTCTGCTCAAAGTTTTCGATAAAGTAGAATCAGCATCGTTCAGTTGTTTTGCAAGCATAATCGGAGAGAATTAATTGTCCATGGCTGGGTTCCAATCTTTTTAAGTAAGGCTGCATTAGTTTCATGACGACACGATCGGCGTTCAATCTCAGAACGAATGCGGTCTTGGCCTGTGTAAGGAAAACTATGCAACGGGTACTTGCTGTATTGTCTATGAACAACCAAAACTTTTGTCCAAATTTATTAAGTTTGTCGACATTAACTGAGTAAATGGACATCTAGCATTCTATAAAAACAGCTAATCGCAGCTGTGGGAGCCCCTGTCTCGTGGACATCTAGCATTCTATAAAAACAGCTAATCGCAGCTGTGGGAGCCCGTCTCGTGGCCAGCAACAAAATGGTCTATGATTCTTTTCCAACCTGATAAAAAGGAAGCGAACTTGTCCGACTTCAAACGGACCGAGAGGGTTGATTCTCGTCAAACAGCAAGTGCCGTAAAATATCGGCAAAACTATTTTTAGGCGTGACTTTACCACAGAAAGGTACATCCCAATTCATAATGCACAAAGTAGGCAAAACCATTTGCTTCTGACACCCCTCTACCGCATAAAACGACGGTGAATGCGTCCAACTCTTCCATAGTTAGCATGAATGAATCGTTTCCTTTTTGGCTGTGTGCTTCGGCAATAATACTCTACTTATATAAGTAGTATTTTTGTATAAGTATAGGTCGAATATATAGTATATATGGGTAAAAGTAGTAATTGCATACATAATTACAAGCATAACATAGCACTTTGAATTAGCTGAAATACAGCAGTTGAACTGACAATAAAGGGTTCGTCAAACCAGAGATTCATCGATTACTGTTTTTTTCAAAATCGTAAACGTTACGTCAGGTTTTAGATAAGCAATAAAAGGCTAAAACTTCAAAGCATACTTAAATCCATAGGTATGTGGGTAAGTTATCCTTAATAACCAGACGTAGCCAAAGAGACTACATTTAGGATTCAAGTTAACATTTTTGAATGAGATGTAATATGCAAGTCGACAGTGACCACGTTTACTTAGAGTACATAATAAACAATTAAAATTCACGAAAGGTTTTTTTCTCTGTGATGAAAAATATGAATGTGAGAGATAATCAAAAGTAGTCTACAGAAAGACTACCTTGGGAATTTTCGTGTTTATGCGCAGTAAACTAAACCCATCTTCTGAGGTTGCCTTACACGGCATTCCGAGTAAGGCCTGGGGAAAGTGGCCTCCGCTCAAGAATCACAAGACTCAGGTCAGGAAGCTGCTGCGAGCCTTAAGGTCGCAGTCGTCCTACACGTCAGATGACGGTCGAGGCCCGCAACTGAATAATTCTACCGTAGCCTTGTCAGGACAATTGCAGTCTTCCTCCTGATAGACGCAGAAGATATTTTTGCGATGCCAATGAGTGAGCACTACTATTCACGTTACTTAACGCTCCAAAATTTGAATCGACTCCCTGAGAACAGATAGTCTTTTACCGACAGGTTAACGAGTTAACCTTAGGGTCTAAATTGAATTCGATTTCCATCGAATATAATTTTCTGTCTAGCTTTCTGACTTATTAGGTACATTGGAACTAATTCCATTTACACCCTACATTAACTTTTCAGCTAGTTTCTGAGGAGGAATAACTATTTTTTATGATTTCAACGCTACTTGATTCGCCATCACATGAAATCATTTCAATAGATTGAAATTTTTCAGATCAAATATTATAATGAGCCCCGGAAATATTTTCTTAGTGTTAACAGTCTATTTTCTCGAGGCACTAATGAAACATTAATCTTACAGCTGTTAGCATTTTGTCTCCACAAATCACGTATTTTTAAGATCAACAAAAATGCTATAATGAAGAGGTCTTCTTAACTACTAATTAACAAAAACCTGTTCCCCATGTTCCAAAATTGAAGTTAATCATTCAGAACCTATTTAATACAGTCCAAAATTCTCTGAATATGAAAGCAAGGTAGCTAACAATACGTAATGTCAAGCCTTTACACTAAAATTGATGATGTTGACGAACAATTATGAGAAATATTTTATAACCCCTTTGAATAAAATAGGGTAACTCTTAAATGCATGACAACATTCCGCACGAAACAACAATGGTCCATTATCAACTCCATTTGAGACATATAGGCATTCTCTAGTAGCATTATTCACACGAAAATTTACTTCGCAAGCCTTATCTACCTGATCCTGCAATATAACTTCCAATTGTAGTTCAAGATATATATTCGAAGAAATCTTTTACATCGAGGTGCTTTTTATCAATCTTTCCTTCATGCTACTCTCCTAAATTCTCAAATACAGTAGGGCGATAGTATGGTAGAACAGAAGCTAATCGTATGTTTCGATATGACAATTGATATTCGAGATTTTTTCTTATTACTATACATTATAACACATTTGTTCCCTGATGTGAAGATATGGTGCTATTTCGGAGCGAGTAATGAAAGACACGTCTCAATGCTTTTGATACAAGTCTGTATTCTTCAAGAAATACACCAACAATGACCTCTCAAGTTAAGGTAAACAACCCGTTACTATACATAAGATTATGGTTTTTGAGCAACATTCCAACACCCCCACATGCACAAATAATCAAATCTACGAGAATGTTATGCCCATATTCCCAATACATTTTTTGTTTGGGCGCAAATAAACCTTTAGTTAATGCGTCAGCTGTCATCTTATCTGTAGAGGAGTACTTGATCTCTACGTCGCCACATTCCACCTTGTCCCTGGTAAAATGATGTCGAAGCTCTATGTGCTTCGTTCTTGGCCTGTACCCTCGGTTTTTCAACATATCAATTGCCCCTTTATTGTCGTTGAAAATAAGGGTTGGAGACGACACTAAGGAGGGCTCCAAGTCTCGAGCTAAGGTGCGCAGCCACAGTGCTTCTTGGCAGGCAGCGGAGACGGCCATGTACTCGGTTCAGTGGTAGATAGTGCCACTGAACACTGCTTCTTGCTTTGCCAAACGATAGGGCCACCCTGAAACAAGAACAGAGTACCTGTGACCGAACGACGGTCGTCTGGATCGTTGGCCCAGTCAGAATCACAGTAACCGACACATCCATCGTGCCCGGTCTTAGGGTCCCTGGAGTACTCAATTTTTGCGTTCAACGTGCCCTTCAAGTAACGAAAAATTCTTTTGACGGCTGCCCAATGTTGCTTCCCTGGGTTATGCAAGAAGCGATTTTTCGACCCGCCGGATTTGTTATATTCTTTCTTCTGATTTTCCTCCGGCTTCTTCTTCACTTTGTACGCCTTTGCCATATGCCCGAATTTGTTGCATTTGAAGCAACGTGGTCCTTTCTTCACATACCCATGAGCGATGAATGCTGTCTGAGAATTTGTATTTTTACCTGACTTGACGTCCTTGACGTCCTGAAGAAGTTTCGTCTTGATTGAGTCAGCCGTTATCGCCGCACCGGAACTCTCAATGGCCATAATCATTGGTCTATACTCATTCGGAAGACCAGCCAACATCAAGTTACCAATCCACTCGTCGGGAACCTCAAAACTGAGGCCTTTGAGCTTGTGCGCAGTCAAAACAATTTCGTTGACATATTCTTCGACATTGTTGTAATTTTCGAGCTGACAGGTGACCAAAGTACGAAGTAAACTTACTTTTCTCGTGAGACCAGAGTCTTCGAACGCTGCTTTCAAATTATCCCACACTTCCTTTGGAGTATTTGCTGACTGAATATGCGAATAGTTCACCGGGTCCACGAAGAGAATTAATTTTGACTTCGCCTTCGCCATTTTTCGGGCATCTTCGACGTCCATACCGTCGATGCATCCCCACATATCTTCATGTTCGAGGTATGCTTGCATGGCAAATTTCCAACTCGGATAATTCTCGCGACCTTTCAGTTTTTCTATTGTTTGGATACCTTGCAGCGAGGAAGTCATCTTCGTTACTTCTTGAACTTCGATCTGTTGAACTGTTTCGCCCGGATCCTGGGATTTCAAATTCTGCTGAATATCCTCGAGTTCACTCGTACCTACCGGACATTTGCGACGATCAATTTCACTCGACTTAAATCGTACCGCGGACCGTTCCTTACGTAATTCGACGTCTTGGGCCCATAACCTGTGAAGAAATGGTGCGATTTCGGATCGAGTAATGAAAGACACGTCTCAATGCTTTTTATACAAGTCTGTATTCTTCAAGAAATACACCAACAATGACCTCTCAAGTTAAGGTAAACAACCCGTTACTATACATAAGATTATGGTTTTTGAGCAACATTCCAACACCTGAGAATGAATCCAAAAATATGCTCATCACAAAAAAATGGAAACTTGAAGCTTTCACGTGATGGGAGGACGTCATAACGAACAAGATAATAAGTCATGCTCCATCATGAGGTCAGTATCATCAGGTCAACGGACCTGATGATGGCGTGACTGCTGAAACCGGTCGCTAGTGTTCAATAAATAGTGGAAGTCACAAATTTTTATCTTGTTTGTAATTTCTCATCACCAAAGTCTGTTCCCAGTTCTAATACGATTTCTACACTATTCACTATTTCATTAAAAATTACAAAAATATGCTCAAAAATTATAAAATTATTCCCCTTTAACCTTGCCAGTAAAATTTCTGGTCATTTCAAAGGTGAGGCATTCGACTTGCATGAGATGTTTAGAGTATCATTTCCCCCCCAAAAAACAACTTTGCATTATTCTCCTCAAATGTATGTCCAAGTGAGAAGAATCTGAGTGGTATTCGCTTTTCCTTATGAAGCAGGAGTCGCAAACTTCAGACGAAACTTTTCAAATGATTATTTGCAGCACCTTTTCCATTTCATTTGACATCGCTAAACGAAGGTGGGGTGGTAGTAATATTTCAAATATCTGAGCCACTAATGTAAGTTCCAATATAGGCATAAATGCCATTATTTCTCCATCTTTCGGGTATTCGCCGCGTTGCTTGTCATGATTGACGACAGTTTCGCCCGGATTCCACCAGGCGTCTTCAGGTCGAAGTGCCGCTGTCAGCGTTTTGGCCGTGCTTATATAGCTCCTCGAGCTCCCGCGCTGTGCTGTGATTGGTCGGTTTTGGGAAAAGTCTCTTCCATGTGTTTGTCAGGTGGTATCCATCGTCCCTATTGAAATTTCCAGGCGTTTTTGCAATTTCAATTGATTCTCTTATCAGCCTGGGATAATATCTTTTTTCTTTTGCAATTATCCTAGCTTTGTTGAAAAGAATATCGTGTCCGGGTTCACTCCAAGCATGCTCGGCGACTGCTGACTGGCTAAATTTCTTATTGAGGGTCGCCCTCTTGTGCTCCTGCAGGCGGATCTTCATGGACCTGCATGTCTCGCCGATATATGATTTCCCGCATGAGCAAGGGATGCGGTATATCCCTTCATGGAGATTCGGCGGTATCTTGTCCTTTGGCCTTGGAATGATTTGGCTTATTTTGGATACGCAGTTGAATCTCGTGACAATATCCTTCTTCTTCAGGACTCTGGAGATCTTCTCGCTTGTGCCGGCGATGTATGGTATGATGGCATGAGATGCGGACTTCTCGGGTTGTCGTTCCTCCTGGTATAAGCACGGCCAAAACGCTGACAGCGGCACTTCGACCTGAAGACGCCTGGTGGAATCCGGGCGAAACTGTCGTCAATCATGACAAGCAACGCGGCGAATACCCGAAAGATGGAGAAATCATCGCATTCAAAACGTCGCGGGAAACTACGAGACAACATAAATGCCATTGTTTGCTTGGATAAATTCTCTCTTCCGAATTGTTTTTCAGTCAGCAAAGACGATTACGATTGAGTGAAACTCAATAATTATTATGTTTACCGTTTTTTTACCAGTTAATTACAATAACTTCATTCATGTAAAATCAAAAAAGGGTCAGCTACAATGCGTTAATAGCAATACATCCATATTCAATTCCAAAATTATCCCGCAGTTATATTACACTGGTCCCAAAAACATCTGTCAAGCATGAGAGGCCAGGGAGACTGACGGAATGAGTCGACCACGAGAGGCCTGGAGCCAGCGCGTCACTAACAGAATATATCGACAGAAGTTTCACACGCGAGAGCTCAAATAAAAATATTTCGCGTACATTGCATAAACACATAATCCACGATCGTCATACCTCTCGATCCAAAGTTTCGATTAACAAAGTCACTTCGACGTCCCTAATTAAATTAATTCTCATTGACCCTAAAGGACTGACCTTTAGGTTTGTGATTTTGGATACGTACTCTCCCCGCTCCTCCTGAAAACGCCACCCCGGAAAAACCGGATCACTAGAGCGCATGATTCAAATAACTTTCGTTCATTAAGGACACTTGCCGATCCGGGTAATATTTGCCTCCTTGCTATATAGCCTTTCCGAGGCCTGTGCGAGAATATTGCATCTGGTTTCCCGATTCCAATCAAAGATTAAAGCAAGGAGGAGGTCGAATCGATTATTGGATTATTGGAGGCGCGGAAATTGCAGGATAGCATATTCTTCCCTCTCTCTCTCTCTCTCTCTCTCTCTCTCTCTCTCTCTCTCTCTCCCTGCATGTCCACACGTCTCAACGGAACTCATTCCTCTCCTCATCGATAGCGTACTCTAAAACACCATCGCTTGAGCAATGAATGACTCGCGGTATGCACGGGATATATGTGAAAGCAATACTTTACTTCTTAGGCATCGTAGCAAAGAACAACACATTCTTTGACTCGCCCTTTGAAAACGAGTGTGCCTAGAAGGTACAACATAGATAGACAAGAAGATTATCGGATAAAGCATATCGAAGAACTTGGTTATGCTATGTTCCTCAAAATGATTTCAAACGAGTTGAGTAACTGAGATTATACACATCATATTCCTCTGAAAAATAACTCCATTAATTATTGAAATCCACAATTATAGTGAAGTATAAGTGTTCCACACTTTCCACTTTTCAATGAAAATGATGCCTTCAAAGATAACGTCCGAGCGACAGATAAATAAACCGTGTGACAGCGTAATGTAAGAATGTAAAACTTTCGACGCGGTCAAATGTTCTAGGTACTATCACCAAAAATAACATGAAAATATGAATAAGCATTCTAAATTAGATGTATTCACCTCAAAATATCTCACTAACTTCCAGTTATCAGTCTGAAGGTATTCGGTACCCCGCAAGGAAAAAAACAGCCGTCTCCTATTGTGCTCCTCTTCCATGGGGCCTTAATTTAAAGACATTAATCGTAATGAAAGGACTGGACCGTCCTTGAGGAGGGCATGGCACACAATACACTTCAATATCGCCCGAGATGGAAAAAAAAATGAAAGAATTCACTCCTTCAAACGTCTCGCTTTTCTGCCTATGCTGCGCAACTCATAATCTCGCCATTACCCTTCAGCCGTGCCCGCTCCAGTTTCCGAGGGAGAAATAAAATACTAACTCCCCCAGCGACGACATTTTGAAAGTTTTATGACTCGAGCCTTGGGATTTATATCCGCGCACCCGAGTTGACTGTCCGCCGAGGAGTTGCATGCACAAGTTGTCTGACCTGAAAAGAATGTTGATGTGTGTACATGCAGGGAAGGAAATTGCGAGATTTAATGGCGCGGAAGGGACTCCTATTTCGTTCGGTTCTTTCTCAAGAGCTCAGAAGAGGTGACAGGTGGACGTCATTCCACCGATTCAACCATCTACGAACGTGTTTCACTAACTCTAGGCATCCCTAGATTCACGAATTCAAAACACCGTTTACCCAGCCAGCGGAACGCTTCGCACAATATCCCCTGTAGCGCAACCCTCCGCCAAATACGCTCCCGATGCCATTGGGGCGGAAATATTAGCAACGCGTTCCTGGCTGCATCGCATGGTACGCCAAAATTCCACGGTTTAACGGCGAAATCGATTTCCTAATTGAATAAAGCAGCAGTATGGGGTAATTTTTTCGAGCAGTCCTGTGACTCGCCGTGGAAATCCTACGGATGGACGGAACAAACTCTAATTTGCATGCAAGAGGTCCAAATGGCTGGCAGCGTCCAACAGAATTGATGAGACCTGCCGACATTGGTATATTAGCTGGCAATTTCCACCTTTGTACTCCAGCATCCAGTCAAAGGGCACTCATATCCATCATCTTGCGAATGCCAAGTTGTTTGATGAAGAATATAAGATTCATAAACACCAATGTCAAATGAGATACACCTTTAAATGAATTAAATTACGAGAGAAGTAAGGGAAATATATATTGAGGAAACCAATCGAATTTACTACCTTGCTATAGTTATTGAGTCAATGTTTTTTAGAAATACGACCCTCGGCGCATATAGTATTTATAGTGCCCATTAACCCATTACCGTGGTAAAATTGTCTGCTAGACAGGAAAAACTTATCCGACATCACAATGATAAACTGTCAGTTAATCTGAGTACTTTACCTAAGAAACGACTTATTCACTTTAAATCAATACAACCGAGGGGGTTTGTTATCTCGTCACATGATTACATATTTTTCAATTCCTCATTTCTGCGCGGTGTTATTAAAATATTTCAGAGAATATGAATGAGTGTGAGTTTCAGGATCAAGAAGTAGAATTGGGTTTGATTTACAACTGCTAGAGTTACACGGCATCCACCCTCTAGTAAAATAACTTATTCCTAAGATATACATATCCATATCTTCACCATTAGTAATCAAATCTCAGATCTCAGGGTTGTCAGGCTAGCATCTTACCAATCTGGCCATTGCGGTTGGCTTCATTTCCAAATCAACGAAATTTACTAATTTAGTAGAAAAATTTACATTTCTAGTATTTGGATGGAGAATGGAAATTTCAACAAGAAATCAGTGTGATACAACATTCAAATTATAAAGGAAAAACCCTCACACAATCAAACAATTTTCAGGTAGCCTAAATTACTGATCCCACCACGCAATGGTATGAGAGTGTTTCTTAATTCGGTGATTATGAAATGCAAATGGCAGATCATTGGCATTCTTACTCCTCTATACTAACAAAATCGAGATTGACTTCTCTACAGGTTTTCAAAGCTTCCTCCGGTCAAATTGTATAATCTAAGGTGATGACTTCATGGCCGTCTGAATGTAACCTCAAGGCTGAAAAATCTACTGAAGGTCTATCTCTTGTAGTATCAGTGTTTCGTTCCGTTTTGTGTTCGTGAAAGGTAGGATGGGATAAAGAATTCCTACACATCTTTGTTCTACTACCTATTTTCTTATGTGCTCTACTTCATATAGTCTTCAATCTAGTATTCACCAACACGTTTACGTTACGTATGCCTTTACATTACATTCCTCATCATCTTTCATCCTACGAGGCTCCTTGAGCATTAAATATAACTATCACTGGAATACCTTCACTATGGCTGTGTTAAGTTCCTCTGCCCCTGTCTGCTATGGATGCCGGCACCATCTAGAAAGAATGATGGGGATTTCCTAGTGGAGTCTTCTCGCTTTGCAATGAATCATTTTCTTTTTCTCCTCTTGGATCCAACTTTGTTTGCACATACCCCTTAAATCTCCTCCACTTTTCAAGCGCTCCCCAAACCAACAATTCCACCCTCCGCCCACCTCATCTCTTCCTTCCCTTCCCCTCCCAACCGCCTCATCCTCTATCCCAAGAACCTCACGAGGAGAGTAATTGTCGAATGATTTGTGTGGACTGGAGGCAACCTGATACTTTTCCGGTAATTCTACGCGAAGGTCGCCTTCGAGGAAGAGCGGGAAACCCGCGGCCCCGTGATTGGTCTCATAAAAATGCAAGACGACAGCCTCCAAAGCACGAAGAGCAATTTATCGAATGGGAAACAAAAAAAATATGGCGATCATCCTTTCGCTTCAAGTCCATCTGAGGAGAGACTGCTATCCCAGTCATTCCTCTTGTTATGGACTGAGAAAATTACCATACATTTGCATGTCATTTAGTTTTCAATCGATTAAACTCTAGAGCAAACAATTTATCTTAGAGTTATGGCATCCGCTGTCAACGGAGGTAATCTACTTCATATAAGAAATTTTGAGAATATTTTTTACTTGAACCCAATAAGCGAAACCGATACTCCGATATCAAATTCAATTTACAAAAAATAAATAAACATGACCATTACGCCATCCTAAAAGCAATATATTAACGAAGCACCGATAGCATCCACTCATTATCCTCTCTTTCCACATCTTGGAGATAAGAATTCAAATAATAAAATACCTGATTATTGTAAATAACCGAAGACAGCCACGACACTTCAGACAAGCTACCCCACGTTGTATCACTATGGAATTCCTCAAGTCAATTCTCAACGCTATGTTTTTATAATTCATTTTTAAGCGGTCATTTCAAGAAAGACATGTAAAATCACTTCTCTGCTCAGTCGAATGTATTTAAAAGATGTGTAGCCTAAAGAAAAAAGAGATTAAAACAGCGTAAAAACTTCTTTTAATGCTAATTTGGTGGGAGAGTATCGTTGCTTACCTTAGTGCATTTAACATATTATTTGCGCTAAATTATTTGTCAGTGTTACACAGCTGAAGCAGAGAAGCATGGTAAAATACTAACACCAAATTACTAAATGATACTCAATAAATTTAAAGAACATTCATAATATTATTAGATTGTCGACAATTCGTGTGCTTACCGTCGCATCACACCTAATGGTATAATTTAATGCCCTTTTTCCAACGTTTCCAGTGCTCACTTACCAGTCATGAAAAATAAAAGACAATCATTCCTACATTGGGGATTTAACTAAACAACCATTTCTTCAAAATGAATTTTTGTTTCTTAATAACACTGAGGGCATTAAATGGACTAATGTATTTCAAGTCGATAAAAATATACCGCGCTCAGGGGTCAATAGAGCAATATTCAAAATGTAGTAGATGATGTGCATATTTATAGGCAAGACCTCTGACAAGAGTCGATTTAGTTAAAGGACGCATTCTGTTTGAATCATTTTCTGGACACATGAAGAGGAAATAGCTCTTCTGCAAATCCTGAACAGTGCTTAAGCTGACAGTCAGACAGTGTCCAACGAGTGCTCCTCTTCACTGAATATCAACGTGTAAAAAGTAAGAAACAACAATAATAACAGTTTGGTAAGCTCGCTTGAAGTCATTGCTTCCGCAAAATTCTGCTATAATTAGTTGAACTTAGTACATCTCGTGTATAATTAGTGCATTTCGTACATTATAATTACATGTTCTATATCATTAGTCTGATTTATCAAGCATATCCAGGGAGTGGTATCAAGTTACAGCCTTTAGGCATTTATATTATCTCATCTCAGGGCATCTTTTATTGCAAAGGCCACTACAAGGCAAATACTTAACATGTTTAAAACGGAAAAGTATATCAAAACCTTAAATCCAACATTTAGAAAAAACAATGATAAACAACAACTTATTCACTTGTTGTACGCATCTATCGCGCAAGATAGTCTTGACAGCAGCGAAATTGAGATGGAACATTATACGTTTCAAATAATCTCCCTTTTACAAAGAGACAAAAAAGACATGCTTTGGCCAAAATCCGATTACATACATCTTAGACCTTCACAAATACCTTGCAGATTATCCAATCCACTATAGCGTAACAGAATTTTCAAATAACTTTTACCCATTTGTAATTAAATTTTCATAATTTTAATGGTCTACTCTAAATTCCCCCTTCATTTTCAATGTTAAGCGAGATGAAAAGGATTATTGAGAGGGTAAGACCTCTCCGCACATCGCGCAAAGCAAAGCTACGCGTCTTCCATCGCATTTTTAATTAACGGCAGTGATGCGACAACTTTGATCTCACAGAAGGAACAACTTACACGGAGTACTTCAGAATTCCATTAATAATAAAAAGAATTAATAAAGCAATGGAGGCGTGAATGACGGGCTATTGGATTTTCGTCGAGGTGCCCTTTTGCCGACAGTTTTGGAAGAAGAGGGCGAGTCGCTCGAATGAGAAAAACGCTATCTATATTAAGTGGAAGCATGAAAAGGCAGGGCTCCCAATCGCCCACCACTACCGTGGCATTCGGGAGTTAAGGGCTACGATCGAAATGGAAATTTCATCGGTTGTAAAGCTCATAACATCGACGAAAGGAAATACAAACACGAACGACTATTAATTCTAAAACTACTCTACTTTGTTTTCTTTGCCCTTCAACGGGCTCGGATGAGAGACACGCTTCGACAAATATATGAAAGGCGGCACGGTTGTTGTATGGTTGAGTGGACAAGAAAGGAAAGAAACGCCTTGAGAAAATAATCTTCCGTTTAAGAAGGAAGACCTGTGTGCCGGAGGGAGAATGAGATTCGTCAGAGTGGGAGCGGGAGGCACGGGAGCGAGGACAGGCGGAAATTGGCAAGCCTGATAATTGAGAGAGGGTCACGCCAACGAGTTTCGCATTTGTTACGGTATAAGATCGTACGGCAATATAATTTTCCTTGCCAAAATGATAGCCACCCAACACGGTATGTACGTTAGTTTATGCCAATTATAAAATTAATCGAATGCAAATATTTTCATTGGCGAAACGGAAAGCGCTAGATTATAAATAGGGCAAATATGTTAAAATATATTTACAAAAACTTCCCCATGTTTTCAAGCATTTGAGCAATTCTTCACTAACACAATGCGAAGTCAATACTTTGCGTTCTAACAAAATTATTGAAAATATATAACTAATTATAGTAATCTATAAAATTATTTTAAAAGTGTACCGCTAACAAGTAGAAATACGCTACCTATGGGAAGTAATTTTCGAATAACGGATTGGATGGCAAGTAAAAACTCCCATTATTAACTGCAATATACCACAAAGCAATAAATTTTTCGCCATACAATCCTTTTTCCCGACTTCCCATACGTTTACTTGTATTTTATTAAAGTAGACAAACAATGATAGTCCATTTCGTGACTAATGTTGTTAAAGAATCACGAGTCTTACAACCCCCGCCGTATCAACGCATAGCTCATTAAACCTTGGAGGCCATAACAAAAGGACCGGAATAAGGTGCAACGAAATGATATGAAAATTAGGTGAAGTATTTTATCGACATTCACCTACATATATAAAACTTTCCAGCACTCGCTTCAACAAACCTTATTCTAACGACACTTCACTGCTTGCAGCTTACTTGTCGCATGATAATTAGTTCATACTTGCAGTAATGTACCGTATGATACCTACAAGCTTCAGCGTTTCATTCAGGAAGTGAGGGACACAATGGACATTTAGAATACAATGACCATGAAAATATCACAACCAAACACAATGTATATTCTTTAGGTCTAACATAGAAAAATATATATAATCTATAAAGCCAGGATATGCATGTTTGCATGGTTTTTCATTTCCCCAGTGTTGAAAAATAAATATATCCCCGGGACGTTCCTCCCCACTTTCGACCTTTTTAAACTGAGGGAGTGTGGGAGAGATCCCCTTACAGGCCTCGTTTGCATATGAACCCTAGGCAGGAAATCCCACAAGGGGGATGCGAAGAACTGGCGGATACCTGCATGGGGAGTGGGGGGGGGGAAGATCAATTTAGGATGCAGAGAGCGGAAGCAAGATAATTAATTTACAATAAATGGAGTGTATCTAAATGAAAAACAGGGCGAGAGAGAGAGATGTGCGATACAGAGGGGATGAGATGGCGCCCAAGGAAAATGGGCGCTAAAACGGGAATTTCGAAGCAAGAGAAGAGGATGGGTACGGCAGAGCTGAAAATACGTAGCATAGGGATAGGAAGAGAGCAAGGAGAAAGAGAGGAGAGAATGATTCCAAAGGGTGGGTGAGAGAGAGAGAGAGGAGCAATTGGGCGTAATATTCCTCCTCAGGTTGGAGAGAATTTGGCAACTTTCCGTCACAAATATTCGTTCACGCGGGTCGCGAATTGAAATGAGTGGGAGAACGTTTAAAATTGGCATCACAAGATGATCATTCCCATGGACAACCACCACGGAGACATGGGCGACCACCAGGGCACAAAAAAGGAAACTTGAGGTGACAGTAATGAAAATGCTGAGGGGGATGAGTGGAATCACGAGGTATGACAGAATAAGAAATGAGTATGTTAGAGGGACACTTTAAGTGGGACTAGTGGGTAAAAAATAAAAGAAAGCGGAGATCGGGTTGGTGTGGTGGCTGGAGTACTGGCTAACCATACAGGCGGCCAGGGTTCGAATCTCTGCAGAGGTGTATGTATTCCAGAGGAAACCCGATCCCTACTTGAGTGTCTTGTGGAGGGCACTTCAAGTACAGCACTCCGTCCTTCGGATGAGACGTTAAACCGTGGTTACCCTTGGCGCATTTCGTTAAGATTAGGCTAATGCCGACGCCGGGTTTCTATCCACCCTTCCTCCCTTACCTATGTCCCCTATGGCGCAATAGACCTTAGCCGTCGGTCCAAATGGTCAAAATTGGCCAAGATCCAATCCAATTCATAGAAGAAAGCAGACTTATGTGGTTTGGACATATCGGAATGAGGAGCGATGAGTAGTACATGGTTAAGGAAAAGCAAAGATTGGAGGTGCCTGGGAAGAGAGGTGAAGGGAGGCCCAGAGTTAGATGGGAAGATGAGGTAGAATAAGACGTAAGAGAGAACGGCTGGAAGGAGGAGAAAGTCCAAAACAGAGATGAATGAAGGAAAAGATAAAGAAAGGTTATGCCGACCCCACACAGGAGTGGGACACAGGCAAAGCGAAAGAAGAAGGTCAGGTAGGTTTGTCGTGATTCCGTCGTCTTTCAGGGCCGACCGTTCGCGTGGTCATTTTTTTAAAGATGTTTCTCCGCCCATTCACGAAGAGCTTCCAAACCGAAGACATTTGATTGCAGGTGGGTTTGACTTGCCTTGTGATTTTTTATACTGGGCTGGATGAGGCAATACCGCCCCCTCTTCCCCAACCCAGTTTGCTGATAAGGTAAGGACAGTATGGGAAAAATAAAAAGGTGGTGAAGTCGCCGCTGCGACCGGAATATGACTCCTTTCAGCGAAAGGCGCGGGGTAACGACGAGTTTAATATATTCAACTTCTTCCTTGTTCAACGAAAATATCTTCTCTCATCTCCATTGTGAAAATTGTAGCGACGGATGCTTTTTCGCAGTAAAGTTCTGGATACCTATCACATACCCTGTTCGAACGGAACTATAACAAAGTTTGATATCGAAGTCTCATGGGAAGGAAAGCAGGACGAAATCTCCGAGACATCAATCTTATCCTAGAGCGTACACGGGGAATCACAGCAATTTATGAATTCATGACGTACCTCAAAGATTACTACCACCCGGCAAAAGTGGCACGGCCTTCTGCCAGTATTCCACCAAACCTGCCCTCCAACCGCCTTTCCCTAGACGCCCTCACGCGGCCCAAGTGCCCATATGATTTCCATACATCCACACCAGCGATATGCAAGAGGCACATCGGACCGTAAAAGGGGAAATATTGGATCCCCCCCGACATATCATACCTCTGCCTCCGAACGCTCCCGTGTTAATACTACAGTCGCGAATGCGTTGGCAGGCGTTGGGCGTATAGCGTTCACTCGCCCCTTTCACTTCAAGTTTTTCTTTAGTCCTGCATTGGGAATAAAGAATGATCATACACACGGCGACTGGAAAAGATTGCTCATGTTTATAAAAGCTAGAGAAATAAATTAATAGGCCGACTGGAAACCATTCATCGACACAAAGAAGATCAAACCATTATTTATTTTAAGAAGTGCATAATGAACTTTTTTTAAATCTGATAATCATATACCAGGGTTAAAATTCGCCATGAAAAAATCATTTGACTTGACCGGGATTCGAACAAGGTCAAGTCAAATGATTTTTTCGTGGCAAATTTCAACCAATATGCACCCGTGCGAGGGCCTGAGGGTTTGGAGTATTGGCTTTCCATTCCGAGGGTCGAGGTTCGAAACCTGACAATAGTGAACATTTTCAATTGGAAACCCGATACCTACTTGAGAGGTACGTTGAAAACACTTCACGGTAAGGCGGTTTGCGGTAAGACATGATATGCCTTCGCCTCATTTAAATTCATCTTTCCTTGGTTCCCAAATTATTTTCTCCTATACTAGCCTACTTACCACCTTGAAATGACGCAAATAACTTCACTTGTTGGTCACCTACCCGAAATTACCGACCAGAAACAACTGAGAGGTAGGTTGAAAGAGGAAAGCTATTGAATAGGTACCACCCTCATTAAAAAGAGGAGAGCAGTGTTGAGAAGAGTGATAAGATTTTAGGTGAAAGCCGTCGAAAGGAGAGAAAACTGGCCGGATAAAAGGTTTGCAGGGGTCGATTCCAGAGCAAAGGTTTAATTTAACGTACACTAGCCGACTAAAGAAACGGCGTCGCGGGGAGCCAGCAGTCAGCCACGGAGTGACGAGAGAATAAGGCCAAGTAATTAGGGCAGAAAAAGGGATGGAGAGAGGGATGTGTCTTGATAGATTAGTGAATCGCTCTGTATTGGTCATCATCGGTCATTCAATCCTAAGATTAGTTGACTGCAGCCCTCCACCCTTCCCTATCTAATGCTAGTTCCCTTACCTCCTGTTATCTCTTCCCACGTATTTTCCTCTTTATTTGCCTATATTGGCATGAGTCATGAAAATTGCGGTCGAGAGAATTGATGGATTCTCATACCCATCCGATCGAGGTTAGATTTAATTAGAGAACACTATGTTTGAGATGACGCAGCGAAGGAAGAATTTATAGAGGGGGACTGACCAACAACATATGGCCGCTGGAAATTCAAAGATAATGATTTTGATTGCTCTGAATCAATGCAAAAGAGTGGATTTAATTGGAACTATATTTGTGAACAACGAAAGGATTACACATTCAATATAAACTTAAATATTAGAAAAGTAATTACACATTTCATTGATAAGTAAAGAATCGACTCACCAGCGGGCGGTCCAAAGGCAACACTTCGCGAATATGGACGTATTCCACCGATCCACCAGGGCACTTCATCTTTGAAAGCATTCCCAAACCACAGCAAGAGAACTTCTGACGTTGTTTCACGCTAGAGGCAGTTTACTGGTCGTACTGCGAGTGTAGAAAATAGCTGTGGCCACGTCGTTTTCCAGCGTCCCAGCGGAATGGTATTCGCGTGAATCCTAGTGAGTACACATCCTGCTGCTTGAAAATACTAGGTCAAATTATTGCAAAACATTTTGACAGAAATAACTTTCTGTCACCAGCATGGACGCGAACGGGTGTAAAAATTGATTTCAATTGATTGATCCTCGCCACCTGACTACGAGTAACTTTTAACACAAATGACTTAGTCGAGAACACTCATGCTCCACACGAATGGTAACAGAAAGACGTTTCGTGGGAGTGGACCTCACTGACTAAACGCCCGATTGCCGAGTGATGCCACCATTGAATGACCCCTCGTTGCAGAATTGCAGTTTAATGCAGCTCCGACGGTTAGTCACTTCCGCCATGGTACTCCAACTATTCACCACTTGACTAGGGAACTCCCCTTGTGCCTATGCCTCGACTACAGGGGACAAATGGATGAATAGGCGCTGCGAATGGCACAACGTCACATGTAGAACGCGAGCTCATCGAAGTTACTCAAATAGGGTCGGCGAGTGGCCATCGAAAACCGCTACTCAAGTATAAACGTTCGAAATCCCAAGGCCGAGTACATTCCGGTGATTTGACCACAGAGACATTTAGTTATCATGCGGAATCGATTCCCGTGAAATAGATCGCACCAGCTGCCGTAAGCCATTATTTTTTCAAGAATATTATAGCAATTTGCAAAAGATAGACATTAATTGACCAACATCAGCGAAATAAGTACTTTACATACATCTACATACTACCCTGCGAGCCACATGGGCGTGTGGCAGAGGGAGTTAGGTCACCAGCCGTGAAAACATGTAAGATTTTGGGAGGTGAAATGGTGACGTGTATTATGGGAGTGTATTTAGTGGAGCTCAGTTTTTATTGTGGTCCATTATTGTGCGCGGAAAGAACAAGTTTTTGTAGCTACCTTTTCGGCAATATATCATGCATGTCAATAGGGGAGGGGATAAGTGACGAGGGCTCTATATTCACTTAAAATCTCGTGAAAATTTGGATACTGAGAGCACGAGAGAGGATAAAGAGAAGAGTAACAATAAAAGGCTGGTAAATGTGAGTGCGAAGTTGGTGAAAAAATATACAATGCTCGGAAATTAAATTGATAAGGAAGAGCTAGATAAATTCTCAGGATAAATAAATACAGGAAGTTCTTAAGAGTTTATTCAAAGCAGAGATAAAATATAGGATAGATATGTTCTAGAAACATAATGCAAAGGAGAAATGAACCAGATGAATGGGACTGAGATGTGTTCATCAGTGATAGGAGACATTGTTAGATAACGAAAGCTAATGAATTCATTGCCAGGGATATTTACTAGAGTTTAAATATGCTTGTGATTTTGATACATCCAAACTTACAGAGAAATTGACAGTAAACATCGTCAGACCAATAATTCGAACATAATCATCAAAAAAGCCACAAATACCAATATAACGGTATGGAGTAGTGACTACGCCGTTCAGCAGACACGGAAATTATCGCCGCATCGAGGCTGCATGAACTTTTCTCGCATACGGTCGATCGTGAAAAAATTAAAGTCGTCGGACTGCGTCTACATATTTAATCATAAGATAAGAGCCTGAAAGACTCTTATAGGATGTCTCCATACGTATGTTCATCCAGAGGACTTGCGGCGGTTCACATTCTCAAATCCTCGAGTTTTTCCCGAGCAAAAGAACACAGGGCGCCCGGTTTATTCACGGGAGAGAACGATGAGCAATGTCACGAAGGGAAGAGAACCTCTGCCCGTCGCCGCCTAGCCAGACTTCATTTCCTAGCCGCAGCACGATGAGAGCTTTTTCTAATGTACGCTCACGATTCTCGAGTTGTTTCAAAAATATGCAAAAAAAGACAAATGGTGCCACAAAGTTCTACGCTAAGGGAAAACTTTTTTCGTGTTCCCCTCCCCGTTATTGCTGTCGCATTGCTCAGATTTCTAGGATACTCATAATTTTCAGGGGAGCAATATCGATTGTTCACTACGAGCATAATTGCCCTTTGGGCACATGGGGATGAACCGAGTCCACTACTGGCAGTGAATAAAATATCTCAGGCACACGCCATCACGGGATAATCCAGATCAACGGTTCACAACCTCACTGATGAGTGAGTCCCCTTCATCACCGTTTTTCCCAAAATTGAACCCGTTATATTTGGTAAGCGTTTAAAATTTATAATCTTAGAGCCACCGGTTGGGAACCGCTAATCTAGAACAAGCAATTCACTGCGAGACGACAAGCTTTGATAGCTACCACGTTAGAACAGCCCAAAAGACTTACATACATACATACAGACCAATCACGCCGTTCCCTTCTGGGGTAGGCACAGTCAGAGTTTCACTCACAAACACACATTTGTACACCTAAAGCCCCATTCACAACAACTTGACTTAACTTGGCTTAACTTGGCGCGATTTAGGAGTTGAGTCCGTGAAAAAGCAACACACTGGTTCATAACAACTTTAAGTGACTTAACTCGACTTGGCGTAGTCTTGGAGTTGAGCATTTCTTAACTTTCTCTTAATTCTAGTCAATAGCAAGGCCTGGTTTACTATCAATAGTGCGGAAGTAATCGATTGCTACTATCGATATAGGATACCTTGTTTACGCTGTTTGTGTTGTAGGAGGAGGCTTTGTGGAAGGAAGAAATAGCCAAATATTCGTATTTTGTGTAAGATAATGAATACTTAAAGAATAAGCCAAGTTAAGTTGTTGTGAATGGGGCTTAACTCTGCTTCAATAATTTCCTCCATACTGACCTATCCTTGCAAACCTCTTTTGCCTCATTTACCCCCACACACTGCTTCTTACACGCCCTCCTGTTTTTAAGATTCCTAATATTCCTCCTCCTAAGAATTTCCTCAACCACATTCAACCAAAACTTTCTCGGCCTACCTCTACCTCTCGCACCATTCATTTCACTCTTATATATCTGTTTCGTTATTCACCCAAGACAGCCCAAGAGACTTGTTCAAGGAAAAACTTCATTTCACAACGCACTTCTGTGTGTGTGGGAGAAATACAATTTTATTTACACCCACATTTCATACATACGAATAAAATATGAATGAGTAAAAATGGAGCAATGTTTTAATAATGAACAAGGGAATAAAAATAAAGCAATAAAAATAAGAATTTAGGTCCAATGAATGGATCAGTAACATCATTCATTGTAAATCTTCAATAATGCTGTGACAACGCCGAAGTCAAATCTACTTCCTTACTCTTACTCCCATGGCCATCCATCCATACCAGCGCGCGCTGGGTTTTGGCCTAACCCGCAAGTGACCTCCATCTCTCTCTGTCTGCTGCTTCCTCCATTGTTCCCCACCCGATTGACATCTGACGTCACTCCATCCCACCATCTTCTTCGCGGTCTTCCAGGAGGTCTTCTCCCCTCTGGTCTTCCCAGGCCTACCTCCTTCAGTAGTATACCCTGCTCATTTCGCATCACGTGGTCAGCCCATCTCACATTCTCGTTTTAGCGCATGCCACTGTGTCATGGTCCAGGCAAAGATCTCTCATTTCCTTGCTGTGCTTGATTCTCTAAATCCCGTTTTCATTCGTGGGGCCGAAGACTTTTCTTAGGATTCTGTTGTCAAAAATTATTAGTTTTCTTTCTTCCTTCTTATTCATTATCCATATTTCTGCACCATTCCGGACCATAGGGCGAATTATTGAGTGGTATATTCTTATTTTGGTCTTGTGAGATATTATCTTTGAAGTTAGTATCTTGTTGCATTCGTATAAAATTTTGCAGGATAGTTTAATTCTGTTCGCTATCTTGGGTTCTTCGCTGTTTTTGTTTGATATTATTACTCCGAGGTATTTGAATTGGTCCACATTCTCAAAAATGTGCCCATCAAAGTCAGATATAACTGTTGAAAAAACGTAGAATGACATACAAATGAAAATAATCCCACGTGTAAGAAAAAAATGTCAATCAAACACATTTGTGGAAACTTGCATTTTAATAACGTTACTGACATGTTAGATCAAATTTCCCAAAATAGGGCAAGGATACACTTTCGGACGTCAAGGTCCAAATTATTATTCAACCCATGATCCAAATATTCTGAACGACCAACGAGTAACCACAACATAAGGTGTCATGGGAATAGATCATCAACAGAATTACACCACGTTAAATGCAACTAGTGGTGTACCAGATAGTAATGACTTTACATTAATGGGAAACATGTGCACACGAGGAGTGCTCGCTAGTATGTGTCCTCATTAAGAAAAAAATTAATGGTGAGAGGCGACAAAGTAGGCCATCCGGTCTAAGCACTCAGCCAATGAGAGGTTTTGATCACGACAATTCTGGTTTCCCATCTTGAGCGGTCAGAGAGACAATTTAAGGCGTGAAAGCGTTCGCAATGAGGTGACTGTAAAAATGCCCATTTGATTGGGAGGAAGCCATTTTGATGGATGAGAGAACTCGATTTTACATCCCCATTAAGTCATTCGTTATTGCCGATAGTAAAATAAAATTGTGTATCCCTTCGTGACACCGCCATAGAATTCATAACTAATAAATTCTTTTATAAATCTCTTTGGTTTCTTTCGATAGCTATAATCACAGGAAATTTGCTCAAATGCAGTTAAAAATACCATAAAAACAGTAATAGTAAAATTAAATATTACTAGGGCAATAAATACGATGGCAACATGTGGTTTTTGTTACTCTCTGTTATTAAAACTAACATTCATTACTATAGCTAGGACCGCATTCTCATTCGTTGAGGCTTTTGGGCAACACCATGGAGTAAGCTTACTTGAAAATAACATTAATTTCGATTGGAACATGGCTCATTTATAGAGCAAAAAAAATACAAACAGAACCTTAATCACATCTACTAGATGGAATCTATGACAGGATTGCCATTTATATGAAATTTATAGAAGTAATAAAAAAACTGTTCAAACATATCATTATGGCACAAAATTGATAGGCTAAACATTTACAGATATATTTTCAAAATTTTTCGTATCTGCGGCCTGACAGGGGTCCTCATCATATTTTCAGAGACATAATTCTGATTGTAATGAGGTTATCTTTGAGTCACGATTGAATGCTTGTTGATCCCTGCCACATTCTATCCCATTCGTCGCACTCCAAGGGAATACCTTTACTGATAGCGCATACAATTTGACGCCAAGTAATGGAACATAGGTAGGTAGACCTTTTTAAAGAGTGCAAGAATTAACATGCTCGAAAATATAAGAGCAACAACTTCCCGCACCTAGCTCATGAAATCATTGCTTGACAGAGAACTCATTTATCAAAGAAAATCCCTCACAATTTTGAAACGCAAAACTCGATTGTACATCTCTTGGTAAGCAACCACTCTCCCGATGAAGGGTCGCCGTCGTCCCATTCGTAGTGTAAACCACGGCCATCATTTCCATGGCAAATCTCGTTGGCTTGGCGACAGAATGCGGGCGCGTCGACCTCCTTTCCAAAGGCCCGTATGAAAATTATGCACGTGCGATCACCCTTCATTGCTTCTCATTTATGTTTCAGAGGGTCGGCGATCATAATCAACGGCTGGTATTGGCTGTGATCCTGGTGAAAGTTTCAAGTGGGGACGCGTCAGAGCGACCGTCGCAACATCAAGGAATAAGGCTTCATTCCATTTCATTCATACGTATATTAAAAACTAAGGTCCAATCCCCTTCCGTGAAAAGTTAAATTTGTCTCTCAATCGCACATTGTGATTCAAAGGAGTGGAAAATGACTTTCTAGCAGGGACACTTCGACGAATTTTTCACGGCTACTGCTCTCAGTTGACTCAATGACGTCAACCTTCAAATGCTTCAAATCGCAAGCTTTACGAAAAGCAGCGATCAAAAATTGTTAAGAATAATTTATAAGAAATAAAATGACCGATAGGTGTAATTGCTATTGAAGTTTATTCACGTCAAACCAAAGAAAAACTATTCCGATTTTGCACCAATCCGATATCACGTTTCATTTCATTGATTAAAACTCGCAATTTTCTGAGTCTAAACAAGTTGCCACGACTACGGGAGGGAATAATAGAGCCACATCAAATTCATTTCCTTCTAATTCAATTGCTAAAACAATTAAAAAGACTCATAAATAATATCATTAGAAAGGAATTGATAAAAATCCTCCAAATTTAGGTAGTACTGGACGTGTTTCCTAATTTTTTTTAAATAAAAGCTTCTTTCATTTTATTTACTAGAAATAACCAGACGCGAACTTCAGAAATTTCAAAAATGATGGATACATGGTTTCAAATATGTTCCGCTGGATATTGAAATTTTAAAAATACTTCATAATGCAATATTGCCTCATGGAGACTAATCGTCCATCCATTAGTCAAGTTTAGCATTTTTCATTTCGCAGCTATATTATTTCTAATGGGTTCAAAGCCGATTCACTAAGTATGGCTGTCAATAACAAGGCCTGTTTGACTTCAAGGTAACCTACCGACAACACATAAGAGCAAAGTAAGAAATCGTCGAAGTCACCGAAATATTCACACAGACCAACCTATCCGCAGAAAACATCCCCAATCACCGCCATTCAAACCGCCATGTAATACGTATTTGTGCGTCGCACCAAATTGCTTCCTTAAGTAAACAGTATTATTTTACGCTCGAATTGCAAATTATTTTTCAGGGCCAAATGTGGACCGAAATATTTTCTTTGAAGATGGATTTCACTCCCTCCACTTCTTTAGGGAAAAACATTTCTCATCAAGATATGAAAAACTCTAATCCGAATTCTTTTATCTCCACCAGTGTTGCTTTTATTGGGTTCTTGCATTCCTCCGTCACATCCTGGTAATTTGCGCAGCATTATCACTGAAGTTCAATTCTGTGATCGTCCATAAAACCATAATTATCTAACCTAAGGTTAGGAAGGTTGGTAAGGAGGCATCTGACTGTGAGTTTATATCCTAAACACAGACTATTTCCTTCAGAGAAGTGTATGGAAATGAATAAGAAGAAAGTACCTGCTTTTATAATCGTACTTCTCCGGTACATAAAATAATATTTTATCCTCTGTGCTCTCCCAGAGGTAAACTTAAATTATTCTTTCTCTGAGCATTTTCGATACAAAAAGGCCGATGGCAAGGAGCTCAAAAAAGTAATATCTTATTTCTCCTTGTCTCAATAAACCCCCCAGGCTTTTGAGACCTATGCAGATTTTCCACGGCACACTTCTTCTGTGCAAAAAATCGATCCTTGAAATCAGAAAATAGATATTTTTTATTCTATTTCCATTATACCTGATTTCAACCATCTTTAAAAAGATGGTTGAAGAAAAATTACCCGCACCTTCATGAGGAGTTTTTCCCCTTCCCCGAACCCTTTCCAAGTTTTAGCTGAAATCTTCATTTCTGCAGTACCTTTTACCTTTTGAATCTTTTTGCAAGGTCCAACGTAACAAAATAATATTAAATAGCAATATCAAAAAATATATGATTGGATATTGGATCATACATGACAGGATGATTTTCTTCAAAAATCCGGAATTTTGCCATAGTCACAATATTCCCGATGAAGTCGTAAACGTAGCAGCAGTGAATAGGTGTACCAGGGAAACCTGAGACTAAAATACAGAAAAGGTTAATTTTAAAATGGCTGGAACCGCATTAATAAAAAAATTCCTAGGAAAAGGTAGTGAAAATCATGAAAATTCTACCGTCCTCTGCTTTAATACAAATAATTGCAACCGGATAAACATCTTCAAATGCAGAACCCTTAATTGCAACCCGCAATTTCAAATCAAATTTAAAATCCTCGAAAAGTAAACGCACATCAGAAGAATATATATCCCAGCTCCTGTCTCGTGGTAAAATGAATAAAAGATTTTATGGGACTTAAAGTTTAATTTATTCGGTATAAACAGCTGTGTTTACCAATTTTTACAGGAATTATCGAGAGAAAAATAAATCGAAACTATTCAGCGGAAAATGCAGCAAGTAATACAGGCTAGTGATTTCTGATTTGCTGAGCGCGGGTGCAATGAACCCTAACATTTAAACTTTGGCAGTAAGGAAGCTGACTCGGAGGAGAGAGGAGGGGAGGGAGAGCAGTGGGTGAGCCTACCTACGAACTGTCGCAGTAAGTAGGAACGGGAAGATGAAGAGGAAGATAAGAAGGAATATAGGCGAGCGGTAAGGAGGAAAGAGGTAAGACTCTTCCCCTTGGGGTTCACGGAGGACGTCAGATGTGGGAGATGAGAGAGGAAAGAGGGAAATAGGGGGAGGGGGTGGGTGAGGCGAGGAGTAAGGGAGAGAGGATTCTTAATTTATACGATGGCGCAGAGGATAAAGTGGGGAGAAAAGAGTGAGCAGGCATTGGCATAAAAAACAGAGCAGCATAGCTAAGGAAATTCCCTCCCGATACCTTTGAAAGCTTCTCTTTCCCCGTCGCACTGCTCCGTTGAGGCCCCTCCCACCCTTTTCCAATCCTCCTCCGTGGCTACCAGCATCCACTCTCTCCCTCTCCATTGTCTCCCATCATTATGCGCTCCTTTCTCTGTTGCGTCCCCTCTCGAGACCCTTGTGAACCCTCTCCAACTCCCTCCCACCTCTGCCCCACTCATCTCGCCATCCGATCGCGTATGTTCCTTCCTCCACCGCCCGCTCTGCAACCCTCCTCCCGCACCCATAAACCGACCACACCTCACTCTGCCTCCCTCGTCTCCCTCTGGATGCAAACCTTTTCTCCTTCCCTAATTCCTTCCTCTTCTTTCCAACTTCATCCCATAGCCCACTTCTTTTCGCCCCTAAGGACTGAGTTACATCACAGGTCGGGATTTATGCCACGCAGCTCTTCACAGAAATTTTCATTCTTTTCATTCCGTTCAAGGACAAGAATCAGTCGGCTGTGCATCCTTAAGAGAACAAGGTTTGGAAATTAACCTTGGAAAAAATCATTTGGCTTGACCAGGATTTGAATATGGATCTCTCAAACCCTAATAAGAGAGTTAGCCACTCATCCCACCGTACCATCCTTCTTCAAGACAAATTTCTGAGGGGATTCTTGTAAACTGCATGTTCCCATTAAAAATTGGCAGTGTATATAGCATCTTTGCGTGTGACTGCGTCGGCACCATCTCGCATTTTTAACATGGACATCGTTGATCTTACCTTTGTTCCCTTTATCTATTTCCACTCGCATGCAATGACAAGAATTAAAATTTATTAACGCAAACTTATGTGGAAAAAAGAAGAGTTAGTAAACTATATTCCCTTCAGAACTGCCGAGGTTAATTTATTGAGGAGCCAATAGGGTCATTAGTCAATAATGCTGCGTGACGCATCCATAGTTCGTTAACCAACTTTTATCAACAAACCAGGCATTAGAGCAAAAAAAGGCATTAACGCAGGTTATAATTCAATAAAGCACCATTTGAGACATTTAAATTTTCATCAAGCATCCGAAACACTCAATACAAAAAGGCTCAAAAGACTTCTTACATCACATGAGAGCTGAATCACAAAATCATTACATAAAGTATCTTTAATGTTTTGAAAGAGGAAGATATTCTGAAATGATTATATTCAAGGCAATAAATTGGGGAACACAAGGATATTACGAATGCTCTTAGTTTTACCTGAAGGTTAAAGATATTTCTGCACTATTCAGCAATCAGTGCTTCCTGTATCACAAAGTATCTTCTGGAGAACGAAATAATTTGACTTCTTTACAAAAATTGCTTCTAAATCGTTCCACGGTAATAGACGGTTGAAGGGTATTCGGATCTAAGCACCCGACGGAAGTTTAATCTCGGATACAGTGGAAATGGTTTGCATAGTCGTTCAAAAACTCGTAAAACCACAAATTTCGCCCTTAACTTCTTGAACCACATGCTGAGTGTTATTTTCAAGAAGTGGACGAATGCTTGACCGACGTAACGGCCAACTTCTTTGCACACAACGAGTAAATTAAAACAATTCAATCACTACATGCCCCAATATTAGATTTATTGCATTTTTTTCCTGAATTTTCCTAGCGAAATCATTTTGACTACTGGTGAATAGGTTCTTATAGATAGTAGTTGCCAAAAAAACTTCCAATCGAGAATATATCACATTTTCAGGAATAAACAATAATATTATTCTACAGTTGCGTTAGCTGGGTATGCTTAATTTATTTCTGTAAATTTTGGAAATGCAGCCTAAGTTTCATAAATTTCTATTGCTCATTTCCCTACCTAATTATTTCAATGTCATCCTGCTGACTCACTTTTCAAAAGCCTACGATCTTCACTTTTATTTCCAGAAAATGGGACAGTTGAGCCATGAAATGCTAGGATCTACAAAATATTATTAGATATACCTATTCTAGACGTTCTTATTTCATTTTCTGACCACCATTCCATCTCATAGGAAGTTATTTCCCATCAAATGTATCATGTTTATTTTCGCCTTAAATATCGAATAAAATGTTACGTTTTATCAGTTGCTTAATCATAATCTATCGATTGAACACTCCCTGAGAATTTCATCAACAAAATTCTCTAGTCTTTATCTCTAATGGCTCATTATAATTGAGCGATACACGCAACAAAAAGCATTCTATAATTAATAATGCACTCTGAATAATACTAAAACTCCGTCATCTGAAAATCTCACGAGCCTAACTAGCAGCCGAGATACTTTCATTTAGCACTCGAGCACTTCATATATCTCTCTGTTTCTTTAACGAAATGGCATTGATAACGAATGAATTGATTAGGATTGGGATGGGTACTGTCTTCTTGCTGGCATTCACACCTGGGTAAGAATATGTTTTTCTGAATCTGTTTTCATCAAATTTGACATTGAATTCAAACTCATTCGGTCACTTACCACTGGCCTCCCATTTGTGTTTTGCCGGTGAATGACACGAAAGAAGTCTTATCGGGTTTCCCACCAAGTGAGTGCTTTAGTTGCTGACCTCTCGAAGGACTCCTTCCGGTAAGGATTGTTTCCGTCCGTTCTAATTTCATGAGAGAAATTATTCAATGAATTTCACGTTGCTTTCCACTCTGCGAGGATAACATGAAGCCGGGATCCAAACTTGGAATTTTCTAACAAGGGCCACCCCATCATAAGAATCTATCATTACTTATATATTAGAACAAATCCAGGGGTCAGCGGAACAAGCTAGCGCCTTAAACGTGCAGAGAACGTATGAACTGGAAAGTTCCCCAAACATAAAAAAGTTGTCGTTCACGTGGATCCATTATCCAGGTGTTTTCACTGGTTACAAAATTAACTAAGCGAGGCTTATCTCCTGGTTGAGACAACGGAGATCTTGAAGAAGAATACGGCTGCTAAGGAAAACGATGGGAAATCCCACAATATTTCACCCAAAGCACCGACCTTGCGTAATAATTGAAGAGTCATCAGTCGAAAAGGAAAGGTCGCACACACGACGACGGCCTTGTGGCGCACTCTCTCCCACTAAATGTGGCGTCCCGGATTTTTAGACGCAAAGGATCTTTCAGTCCTCCGGATTTTTTTTTCCTCCCCCCACCCTCTCTCTCTCCCTTTCCCGTGGGCGTCCTCCTCTGGCCCTTAATTCGCCGGCCCTAACGGCCCTCTCGCATAACAGCCCCATCTTTCTCCTTTGAGGAGGCCCACACAACCCCTCTCCACCTACGCCGCAGTCTCCTACATCCCTCCACCCACGAACGCAGCCACTCTCAAGTACCCGCTCACGCTCTTCCTCCCTCTCTTCCCCCCCCCCAAACGCCCCTACTCTCACCCACGCTCTTCCCAGAGTGCTCTTCCCTAACGACTCCCGCGGACTTATCTCTCTTCTCTCTCTCTCCGGCGCTCAGCCTTCTCTCCCCCCTCCCCCCCCTCTCGGGCGGCAGCTCAGGGCACGCCCTGTTCGAAGGACCACCCCGTCCTTGCACTCCCCATTTCGCGCTGCACATCACTCACTCACTCCCACGCGCGCGGATACGTGTTTTCCCCTCTTGTGGGTGGTTGGGGACACATGGGCGCGATGTAAGCGGCGCACAATGGTCTGAGGGACCCCGTTTGCCGGACAAAATTCGTGGGGTGGATAATTTGAAGTTTCCATCTACCACTTTAATATCTTTTTCGTAAGGAAGGCACCGAGTAACAAAATAACATAAAAACGAAAGTTGGGTAGTGATTTGACATGAAATTATTTATTTACATTTAAGGCATTAGTAATAATAATAAAAACGATGATTACGGTTTCTTTGGAGCTACTGATGTCTGCAGGATAAATTCCGAAAATTGACGCTGAAAACGGGAGGAACCGCGCCGAGCGGATTATCTCGTATATAAACTCTCCTGTGTGTGTGTGGCTACAATAGCTTCAGTGAGAAAAACATACTTGTTTATAATAGCTTGGATATTGTACTTTAACCTGCAATCGGTTTTGAAAGGATCTGAGATATTTCACAGAATCGTATTTTGTCCGGCAAAACGGGGCATTCCGCCCACTGTGCGGCGGCGCACAGTGGGCCCAAATCGTGAAAAGCTGGACAAAAATCAGAAGCTGCGTTAAGGTGCTCAAAACGTCAATCCAAAGTATAATTTACCTACTTTGTTCTTTTTTGACATAAGTTCAACCATATCGATTGTATAAATTCAAACATTGATGCGATACTTTGGGAAAAGCCAGATTTGGGAAAACGTAGGATAATAATAATTACGGCAACAACACAAGTACTCCATATCTACTCCATATGTAATATTTTATAATAAAATGACTTCTACTTAAGGAAATTAGATGGGAAAACTAAGTCACGGAACTACAATCATAAAATAGTCAGAATCGGAAAACATAGAGGTTTCCTCCTCAGGTTTGTCTTCTTTGAGCGATGATGAAAGTGACCCTCAGTCTGAGAAAAATCAGAAGTCTTTATATATAAGGGGTCATTTGTTTAAGTTTTTTTTCGGTGGAAGGTTTAGTGATGAAATGATAGTAATGGATTTCAACATTTATATTTTAATCAGTTATTCATTGATTGCCGATCGTTATATTTTTCTGGTGTCTATTTTCTGATATTCGTGTATGTCCTTATTTCTCGCTTACAGCACACCTACCCCAAAAGTTGGCGGATTGGAAGAATAAATTCCTTAGCCATTGCAATACCATCTACGAGTATGATAACCTTGTTTACTGCGGAAGAATAGTACCAAACATAGAGCTAAAGATATAGCTCCAACGTGATTTTGCATTAGATAACAAATGCAAGGTACGGAATGGTTGAGGTCTTCAGAATAACCGAAAACCCGGAAATCAAATCGTCATCGGTCCCCAAAAAATTAAACATTGATATCAAATCATTCCCCACAATATCAATTGCCATGAAACACACAATGAAGTTTGGCTTGCTGCCATCATTGTCATAAAAACTAAAGAAACATTTTGAAACTTAAGTAATAAAGGGGAACCTGTAACTTCTGTAGATTATTTTCCGCAAAATATCTTCTTGCAGTATCTCATCATTGGAAGTTTTACAGCTCTGATTTGGAATATCTACCATAAGTCCATAGCAGATTTACATAATTCACCTGTAATTTTCATAATAATTATTCACCTGTACTGATATGCTTCTGATGATTCTGGAAGCGGTGCGTACATGTAGTTCAGAAAAATCCACTTCAGACTTTTCTTCACTAGCAACAATTCTCTCTAGATACGCTGAATACGCGAGTTGCAAACTTCACACTCCCGTAGCTTGGGTAGAGCTAATCCCCGTATTTTTAAGCCGCTTCTCCGTGGGAGTGAACATTGACTTTTGGTGACATCGCCAGAAACTACTAGTGAAAGGGCTTCTAAAGTTGAAAAAATCACATTTCTTCTCATCAATTTTCCTCAAATTACTTAGCACATCCTTTGCTCTAGTTGAAGTAGCTGTGATCTTTTTTATCAATTTCTCAGTAGCCTCATCACCATTGAATCGATATTGCAACGATGCCGCAAAGGATAGCTCATCAGCCTAGGTATAAACCATCAACTTTTCAGTTTTCCTTCGTTTTGATCTTTCGCTGTAACTCCCAAATAGATTGGATGATTGATCACGAGAGACTCGTCCGGGGAGGCAAAAAGAACGATCGAAGATCTTTACACCTGATAAAGTCGGTTTGGGCGTATTCTAATTCCAGGTTTGCGACTGTTCAAAATAGCTGGCAACTTACCTAAATTGAAGGCGGATGACTTGTACTCTTCAGGTGGGAATAAAACTTCTGACTCTAGCAACTTCCTATGTTTTCTTCGGAAAACCTTATACCGTAGAAAGCTTTGGCTCCATTTCCATTCATAGCGATGAAATTAATTCTTCTGAATAGATATTTTTACAATACTTTTGACTTCCTTGTCTCCGGTCATTCTGAATTTTCCTATCAAATACTCGGAAATATATTTCTTCCGCAATGTTAACTCAAACTTTTTTTATTTTCTACTTTCGTTTCATCATGCACCTCAAGACGAGTGCCTTGCTTACTCTCCATAAAACTCCTCAAGTTTCCTTCGATTAAACTCTTCCCATCGGTATGCCGTACACTTAATGTCATCGGTGGTAAACCCATATGCAGTTTGACGTGAGCGCCACACTCCGGTGAAACTAATTTTATATTTTTTCTTTATTTTGTTAGCATGTATAATTTTCTCCGGCTATACAGCAACAAAAAATTCTGTAATTATGTAGTTTCGTTCCCATTCGGGAAACATTTTTTCAACCCCTAAAAATGAGTGTTTTTCGGTGAAATTTTTAGGGAAGATAGTGCATGAAACCAGATTGTTTTAAGTGAATAAAGTTTTGAAAAAAGTGATAAAATACGGTTTTGAGCGAAAATTGAAGATAAAAGGTGATGATTTCGGCGGCCATTTTGGAGAGTTTAATGAGATTCTCAGGAGATGGCGCAGTGATCGAGTAATCTTCATATCTTACATAGAGCAGCTGCAGTCATGTAGGATCGCGTATTTTCTAGAAAAAAAATCCCCCGAGCAGATGGGTGATTGTATGCGTAAGTAACACCAGAGACGATTGTAATAGCAATTCGTGGAATGGGAACGAAACTATATATAGGAAGATTCTGAGACAATTTCATGACTCCCCGATAGGTGGAAATCAAGGTGTAGCGAGAACCTTTGAAAGAATGAAACTGTATTTTAGTTGACCAGGAATGAAAGCGGATGAGAAGGAGTATGTCAAAAGGTGTGAAGCATGTCAGAAAAACAAAGGTAGCCAAAAGAAGACGAAAATGCCTTTAGAAATCACAAGTACGCCTAATATGGTAATGGAAAAATGTGCAATGGATATATGTGGACCCTATTCCAGCGACTCAAACAGGTAACAAATATTTGCTCACCTTCCAGGATGAATTGTCGAAATGCACGCTTACTTTTCCCATTGAGCAGCAAGATGCAAGGGAGCCATAGCCAAGACGCTTGTCGAAAATGTGGTTTTGAAGTTCGGTATCCCTCGAGTGTTACTAACCGATGAGGGGTCAAACTTTCTCAGTAGTGTATTCAAGGAAGTGTGTCGCCTCCTGAAGATCAAGAAGATTCAAACCACGGCCTTTCATCCACAGTCCAGTGGCTCCCTTGAGAGGACGCACAAATCCCTGACCGAATACCTGAGGCATTTCATCGCTGACGACCAAAGGAATTGGGATGACTGGATAAGTCATGCTACCGTCATGTGTAATACGACGCCCTCACCCTGCAACGAGATACGCCAACAGGCTAAAATTGTTTTTCTAAAAACTTTTTGCAGGAGCGATGGACGTGGTCACCGCAGTCCTTATATTGACAGCTTTCTCAATTTATCCGGCGGTGGGATTCGACTATAAGGTGACCAATGTTAAGGACTCCCCAGGATTATATTCTGAATACAAGGGCGAATCTCAATTATATCATTCTGAGTGGAAAATTATTACTTATGTAAATTTAAAGAAATTAGATGAGAATCTTAACCAAATTAAGCAATACGCAGGTGCAACTGTTGGATTTTGCGATAAGTATCAAAATTCTTCGTGGGCAAACCTAACTGATTGTGTGGGCTTGTTACACTATGTACCGCACAAAATTGAAGAAATTGAACAGGTTAAGGAACTGATTGCACAAGTGGTTGGGCCGAGTGAAAGGCCTCTGCGACTTAAAAGAGGCATTTTCAATTTTGTTGGAGAAATAGGGAAAGTACTGTTCGGGACAATGGACGAGGACGATGCGAATTATTATAGTGATAAAATAGGAAAACTAGAGTCGGAACAACAAGATGTATTGCAATTAGCCAAAGAGCAAATGACAGTCGTCAAGTCCACCCTAAAAACAGTGAACACAACCGTAACAGATATAGAGAGGAATGATGAATCTTTAATGGAAAATTTACACACGTTGGAAGAGCGCATCAGTAGAAAAGATGGAGAGCTTAAGTGTAATGTCGGCATGGTCTCCACCATGAATTCCGTTAACAAACATATGATTCAGCAAGACAGAGCGATAGGAGAAACGAGAAGGAATTACGAGGTACTATTACAGGCCATAATAAATGTCCAGAAAGGTATACTTCAGCCCCATATAATTAGTCCATCTAAAATTATTCAAATTATGAAGCTTGAGACTACCCATATACCTAAAGACCTAACCCTACCCTTTCCCTCGGGTGTGGCTTATGGTAGTGTATTGCTGAAAAATAGTGGACTTTGATGTGTTTACGAGTAATGATGTGCTAGCTTACATCATAAAGATCCCCTTGACGGATCATGTGAAATTCAACGTGTATAAAGTGATCCCCTTTCCAATAGCCTTAGAATCCAAATTCATTTTTATTCAACGAGAGAAGCCATATTTGTTCATGGATGTTACCAAGCAGTATTATTGTAAAGTTTCGAGTGAAGTGTTTGATAAATGCAGGAGAGTGAATGAGTATTGGGTGCTGTGCAAACAAGAATTCCCAGTCCAATCTTCCCATTTTCGAGAAGAATGTGAAGCGCGATTACCGCAACCGATTAGGACAATTCCCTCTGATTGTTCGAAGAGAATTGTGCAACTAAACGGAACTCTATGGACTAAGTTGGATAACAATGAGTGGTTATTTGTTGCCCCTAACACGGAAAGAATGACTATTTTATGCGAAGACCATGAAGCCATTGATGTATTGATTAAAGGCTCTGGTAAATTGAAATTCATTAAGAAATGCAAAGGTTAGGGTAACAATGTAATGATTCAAACTCAATTAAGTGTAATTTCTAACTTTACTAATTAGGATATAATACCTGAATTGACTTAAATATATGACTGTTGTGAAGATGAGAAAATTAAGTTCAACATTGATCGTGTAAAACTGAATTCTCCAATCAAACATGTTATAAATAATTTAGAAGATTTACAGTATGCTAGCCATAAAGTAGATGAAGTCGAAAAATTGATAAATGAACAGGAATGGAAATACAGCCATTCCACTAGAATAATTCATCTATCTTTTGTAACTATTGTAACGATGATAATACTTGGATTAATGGTACTATGTTACTGCTGTAAGTGTTGTAGAAGATGTTTTCCTAACTATTTAAAAAGATGCGATGATTGTACTCCTTGTAAAACCATCATATTTAAACCCAAATTTATTAACAAAGTGAGCACTTCAGACGAAAGATTAGTTCGAATAGAGGAGAATATAGAATTGAATCTCCGTAGAGTGCAACCATCTCCAGGGTTGGAGAGACATTCTTTTACAGAACCTCCTAGTGGAAAACGTTAAAGTGATCTGTCAGAGAAAACACCATTGTGTTTCCTCTTCCCCAAGGGGGAAGGTGTAATGGTCGTGGGACCATATTATAATATTTAATGATAATAGACAATATTAAATAATGCGTGGATGTTGGGAAATAGGTTCCCATATAAATCTCTGATAGTGAAAGCCCTCTACGAGTCCTCTAGCCAGAGGGACATCGAACCTAAGGATCGTGGACTCCGAACGTCTGGGAAGAGGAGTAGGGGAAAGAAGATAGCGGTGACTCCTCTTCGAAGAAGTGTACCCTGGTGGTGTAACACCCTCCCCTTACAGGTCAAAGGACAGACGCTTGGGTAACCTGGTGTCGCTGAGAACGTGTGCACTTGAAATGGTATATCGCATTCAAAGCTGAAAGCCCCCAAGATCTGTGTTCGGGGGCATTTGTGACTGAACAATTAGTGTGTCACTATAATCTATAATAATGATATAATGCAACAATTAATCGGAAAGTGGAAAAATATTTCAGAGGTAAAAAGAATCCCTCAAAACCTCTCCCAACCAAATATAAATGTAACTGGCCTGTAAATCTTTCACAGACAGGATATTAAATTGCAAATATTATCTTCAAGTTATTTGTCATAGATTTTTTCAAAGGTTGTCAAACAATTTATTAGGAATGCGGCTTTACAATCAAGTAATAAACATTAAGATCTACAAGCTGATATGTCCAAGTATAGCAAGGTCAAGTATTAGAATATCATCTTTCTACTCAACACAAATTATTAGAAAAATTTCCACGACTCTCTCCAAACCATTTTTGATGACGAAGAGTCATCATTAGGATATCATTTATGACCACTTTTAATGAGGTAGAGTATGTTGATCACTTCTAGCTGAAATAATTAGCTGTACAAGAAACATGAATCAAAAATGTCCCACTGTAATGAAGTAATCACGAAATAGCTGTCATTAAGATATAATGATTTGATAGCGATTTCTTAATCCTTAAAACATTTTCCGGTTACTTTGGCTATTAACCATCCGGGAAAATAACTCCGAAAGTTTTTCATCTTACTTTTATTTGTTCGTTAAAACTTTTTGAGACAGTAGCCTAGGAATAATATTTGTTTAGCATACAGCTTTTTTAGAGAGATTACGAAAGACAGACTGATGAAGATGAGTGAATAGTGATGAGAAGGATGAATCATATATGAATGCTATTGTTTGAGAAAAACATATGATGTGGCACATGTCATTGATAATAAATTACAAAAACGCAATAAACGTAAAATTGAAAGCAATTTACGGAAATGTGTACTTTATTGTTTTTTTCCTCTATACCTATATCTACATCTACGAAATACCGTGCAAGCCACCACTAGGGTGTGTGGCACGGTGCAATTCCACACAAGGCATGAAGCACTCATCCCAGCTGAAATCAGAACTACGCACGTTCGCCCGGATGCCAGACGCAGGCCTAAAGTAGTCAGGATAACGTTGCGCGGACAGACCAGCTGCAAGGAGAGTTCTAGGTACACAAATATGCTACCATGTGGTACACTACTCTAGACACAACTACTGGTTAGTTTTATAAATGCGACTAATACATGGTACTACAAGGTACTTAATCATGGAAGAGTATATCATGCCGGAGATTGCATGCGAGGTTAGTAGCTAATAATTATATTAAGATATTTAGCACTACTGAAAAAACCTATTTAACCTAGTCAGTATCCTAGAATTGATCTATCACAATTATAATGGTCCCTTATTGTACGTGGAAAAAATGACATTTTAAATCCATCGGTTCTGCAGTCTATTTCCTTAATTTTATGCCTGTGATCGTTTCTAACGTTATAGTTTCGCTCTAACAAAATTTATTGAACGTTTGACAAAAAATGTCTGCATCAAACTTTCGTAAAAGATAAAATCTATATTTTTCCCTTCGATCGGAGAGAGGTTTCCACTCTTATTCCCTCAACAATTTAGAAACACAGCTTTGTTTATCGTAAAAATGATTGATAAATCTTGCTGCTCTCAGCTGTGTTCGATTTATATCCGAAACTAGTCCTACTTCGTATGGGCCCAATATACCAGCGGTGTCCTCCAAATGATGTCTCACGAAGGAAAAATAACATCCCTCCTTTACTTTCTCGTCACATTTTCCCGGTGTTCTTTTACTAAATCCCAAATTACGATTTGCCTATCTGCAAATTTCTCGTATTTGCTCCCCTCAGGTCAAGTCCTGAGTAAGGGTCACTTCTAAGTACTTAACTGACTCTATATTAAATACTTCAGCTTGATTAATTGGGTATATTTCGTTGGGCAAGTTTTTCTTATTCCAAAACTTCATAACAGCGCACTTTTTTGAAATTCAATTCTAACCGCCAAGTATGTCACCATCCGTGTCATAGCATCAGGTTGTTCTTCGACGTAATTCTGTCAGAACTCGGTGTTAAAACCCTGTACAATACTGTGTCGACCGCGGAAAGACAAATTTTGCTCGTAACGACGATGGTGATATCATAAATATAAAAAGAAATAGTAAGGTAGCAATGACACTTCTCTGGGGTACACCCGATGTTACTTTCGCTACATCTGAACTAACGCCATCTAGAAATACCCTTTGTTCGCGGTTGTCTGAGAAATCTTTAATCCAGCATATTGTATCATGATGTATTCCACAGACTTTCAGCTTGACAAGTAACTTCGAATGCGGAACTTTATCGAAAGCCGTTTGAAATCTAAAAACATGGACGAGTCTTTCTCCAGAGGAAAGAATATCGAGAAGAAAGAAGGCTAGCTGGGTTTCGCAGGACCTGCCTATTCGGAATCCGTGCTGGTACTGTATTAGCAAGTTTTGGCGATCTAAATACCCCATAATTGAACTGACGATTGTATATTCCAATACTTTGCACGAGATAGAGGTGAGGGAGATAGGTCTATAGTTACTAGGATTTTCCTTACCACCGCTCTTAAAGATAGGTGTAACGTTCGCGATTTTCCAATGGCATTACTTACGTTTCCATGATCAATATACTTCATATCAAATTACTTCAACTATTGGAACAAAATATACCGACGCAAGAGAGAAAAGGTATAGAAATAAAAAAAAAACAAAATTCAAAAGAAATTTTTTCACGGGTCCAAGCAGCTTAACACACTCTCTGGATATATATATTTTTTGTCAAGAAATGTACATTAAAGTTGGACGTGTCTCAGATATAAGCCAGAGAGAACGTCGATTTACAGTAATAATTATTTTCCACATCCCAATATATATTATTTTTTCACAATGTATTCTTGCCATTCCTAGACTCCAACAACTTTTCATCATTGTGCCCAAATCAAAGCATTTTTTTAGCAAACATGTACACTAAACACAGTTTGATAAAGTTTCCTTCTTCCAGAGCTGAATAAATTGCTAGTGAATGCAATAATAGTATAGTACTTGTAGTACTGATTAGTACATCCATTTTAACTCTACAGCTACTGACGTGGAAAATCCTACATATCAGAGACAAAGGTATATAAGCAACGTAATATACGTATATAAGTATATAATGTAAGCATAAAGCAACGTTGAGATGAAATTTCGAAATGCGGGCCTCCATTTTTCAAGGATATGGATGAGTAACGACATGCTCCACAGCTTTCCATTCCGAGCTGGATTCGAAGTGACACTCCCAAGAAAGCGACCTGAGTTTGGAATGCGAGCTGAAATAATACATCGGCCACAAGCAGAACAGATCAGGATTCAATATTTCCATTCCCCCATCTGTCGAAGGAGAAGGGATCGGGAGAGACCCTTCGATCTCCTCGTCCCTTGCCTCTATGTAACACGATATCTCCGCCCGCCTGTTTTTATTCCTTCCCATCCTCCTCTCCCATGTGCCGGTCACCTCCAACACATGCGATCCCTCACGTCCCAACCTAACCTAACCCAACCCACTCGCAACGGCGGCTCAACCGAACCGCCCACACAACCCGTTCGTTCCCTTTCGCCACCACAACACCCAACAACAACCCGTATTCCTTTCTCCCGACAAGCACGCGCGAACAAAACGCCGCACTGCCAGCCCCTGCCCCTCTCTCCACCAAAGGGCTCCCATCCTCCCCCTCCCCCCATAACTACCCACCCACCGGCCCACGCCCGAGGCGGGGAAATATTTATTTATGAAATCGCCGGAGCTGTCTTTAAAAAAACCCACAACTCCTCCCACCACCTGTTTCTGCATCATAATTTAAGGAGCGCTCGACGGGAACGTGGGACGGACCTGGTACGAGGCTTCCTCGGGGGGAGGCGGGGGGAAGGGCAGCAGGGAGGAGGATGGGGAGCATAGCGGTGGGGAGGAGAGGTTCGAAGCGGCGGGTGAGGGTGGGCTGGTTGTCTTTCGGATTGTTCTTCGGTCGGGAAGCTCGATTGGGTGCCTCGGGAGGTTGGCCGGCTGTTAGCCTCCCCCATTCCACTGGACGGGAAGGGCGACGGGGGCTGGCTTTGGGTTGGGGGGAGAAATTGGAGGAGACGGGCAGGCTGAGAAAAGGCATGCGGGGCCGGTCAGCTCCGTCTGCCGCGGGTGGGACGCTTGGCCGTATAAAACGAAAGCGCAGGTTTACATTTAGACCGGGGCTCCATCGATACGCATCGGAGGAACCGATACTGGCGTTAATTATTGTACGATCTACCGATGCTGCTGTTACGTTACCAAATGGACCAATTTCAATACTGGAAAAAATGTATGGCATAGGATGATCAAATATTTTATGAAATTATTATCAGTGAGTATCCACTCATTCCCTCCCACTGCAGCCCTCCACTCATTCAGCTCTCTGCTTGCCGCTTCCATCCTTCGAGTAAATATCCAAAGGTTCCAGTTGATTTGTCCCAAGAATCCCATCCTTTGTTTTCTTCGGCAATTCTTCTCATTCATTTGTTCTTCCCTAATTATTCTTAAAACATCTTTCGTCTTAAAATGTATCCAGTATGTTCGGCACCTTTTTCTTATAACTAAGTAAAACTGAAGGGACTCACAATTAGTAGAATAAATCGTTAAAACGTGCCAACATAGTTCAGTTGCTTTTACTCCATGATGGTTTATAATTTAAATGAGAATCTTTTAGTGAGCTTTTGGTGGTAACATCTTCTGGGACACAATAATTGCAATAAATCAAATGTATTGTCGAACCAGTTATGTAGTTTCCTAAGAACAATACATGAATATGCTAACAATCATACCATAATTGTGAAACCACGTTTTGCACATTATTAAGGAAGAATAGGTAGATTGTTCGAAAATTTACCTGATGAGAAGAATCGCATTATGAAGTATTATTCTAATGAAGTAAACCTTTGTTAAAGAGCATCACGCACGACAGCTTCACTTCGGGGACACAATGTCAATTCGTGAATGTATGAGCCAACATTCGGTAAGCAACAAAATTATTCCAAAAATCTTCAAAGCATGCTTTTCAATTTAACATGCACGAATTTAAATGTAACGCATATTTGGTTAAAGTTCAGCCTTTGATCCATACACATCCTTAAGACGGCAAGTCGGATGACGAAAGTTAACCGCTCTACAGTTTTAGATCGGGCTGACTGACTTTCCACCTCCAGGCTGCTGCGCGGCTAGGGTTGTTTCTTTTTCCCTGTGGCGGAGGCAAAATGATTTCACGGAATGGCTGGGCACCCCCTCAGACTCCCTCCGGATAATCACGCGGGTATTGTAATTTTCTTTGGTTTCCAGGTCGTGCGTAGTCAGTCGCTCACTCGCAAGTCATTTTTTTCTCATTCTTTTTTTCCGTCCGTTTTGTGGGTAAACGAATTCCGAGCTTGGTCTTACGAAAGGCCGAGTGATCATTATCGTGGTTTTTACGTGTTTATCCCGTGACTGAGGAACCCTTTAAGAGAGAGATCGGGGAGAAAAACCAAGCCAGAGCAGCCCTTTAAAAGAATTTGGTTCTCCTCGCCACAGTGCCAATGGAAATTTGATATTCAATTTTCAGTAAGAGAATTCGGTATTGATGTTTACGATGTGGAGTCGAACGCTGATACGCTGGCGTTTTAAAATGATTTCTTCTTGGAGGACAGACGCACCATGGCGATCGTACTTGCTAACCTTCTGAAAGAGCTCGAGTAACAATGAATTTACGTAATAACCGAAACGTGGATGGCGTCATTTTCATTTTCGTATTGATTTACAATCGTTTATGTGGTCGATAATTTTAGAGCTTGGGACTGATTGCAGCCATAAAATATCTTTTTCATCGAAGTTCAAGGACAACTAAGCATTTAGTTCTTTTCAGCAGTATTTAACTCTTTGCAGATTCATATTTAATTACCTGGTAAGAATGGGTCAAATTACTCCGCCCGTATAAGGAGGCTTGTCCCCAGAGGCAAACCAGTCATAGAGAATCAAAGGAAAGTATATGGCAGTAATGGTGTAAGAAAAAGGAGGACCGAAAAAATGATAAATCAGATAAAACGTGTAGAGGCCAAAACTAATATGGAAATGAGATAAAAATCATAGCACATTAGCAGCATTTATCATAGCAATAGTTAATAAAAATCAGTCATGAATACCTTTTCTTCGGGCAAACATGGCAGTTTTATTAAAATTAATTTTTATTCGGATTATATATTACCGAAATATGAAACAAATATTACTTTTTTCACAAGAATCTTTCAATCAATCTCGACCACAATCACGTTTTTGTTATATAATGAGAAGAGAAATTGTGTTACAACGCTAAACTGAATCAAGGAGATCACTAATTCCTTGATTGGTAAAATACTACAAGCAGCATTTAATAAAACCTATGTTACCGATAGCTGTTTTCGGACCACGGTCCTTTGCACATAATCTATTTGATTGGCATATTCAACAATAAACTCTTGCTTTTATTCCCACTTTCAATATTTTAGTAATTACGTAAGAAAGGTTGAGCGTCGTCTCTCTACACTCAGCTGCAATAGGAAATTCGGACGACTCTCGTCCTTCCTCCGCTCTAACGATAAGAGCTCCGACCCGAAACGAATCGAATGTCGTGCGCGAGCTCATTTCCTAATCCTTTTCTCTCGGTTCAGTGAGCACTGCGCCGACCTACCTCGTAATAATAACATTCTTCAGGCTTCCTTCAGGTCTCCTTCGTACTAGAAGCTCTCACGAGAATGCTAAAAAAAATAGCTCGGTTCAATACCGAGGAACACGGAGTAAGCTCAAAAAACTGATAGGAACAGTTCCGGTTCAAATTTTTGGATCACATGCGGCTTATGCCCTCTCATTTATAGGACTCAATATGATCTAATGTGCAACGCGTTCTTAATTCCTGTCATGTGAACCGACCTCAACTAAGGTAAAAATATCAACTACGGTGATTATGCCAGATCAGTGATTAAATATGCATTTATACCCATTTAAATTATCCTTAAGCCCTCAAAAACGATACAATTAAGGAATGAAATATCTACCCCTCGGTTACATTTAAATTATCACACGATGATCATAAGTGTATTAGCCCAATCAGACAACAGTAGTGAAAATGTTACATAAGATGTTTGGTATTGTTTTCTATCCCCCTATTGAATAGAGTCGTAGGAAGTAGGGAATCACAAAAAATAAAATAATCAAAGTTGTACCTCTCAACGAATTATGCCGCTCATGCCTCATTCCTCTCAAGTAGGTACGCTAGAAATACACAGGAATGAATTCCATGATAAGATAAGAATTAACGAAAATTATCACGGTTTCCAATCACTATTTGTCAACCTTCAAGAAATATTAAAAATCAAATTCTCTGTCACGGGCTATCATCATATTCATCAAAAAAATCAAATCTTACTGAAACCTGGCAAGTCTTACTGGAAGATAATCCTTTTACAATGCAGCGCACTAGACGTTTTCGATCAGCAAAAATTTTGCCCAGTTTCCACACCAGTACATGCTTCATTAGAATAGCGATGACGAAGCGAAAAATGTTGGATTCCCCGGATATTAAAATTTCCAAAGAGATATTTTTGTAGCGAAACCATATTATGACGATAATTTAGCGAAACAAGGAGGTTAAAAAGCTTTAATTCCATAAATGAATTTTACGAATGTTTGATTCCTGCGGGTATTATTCCTGACGTCCTCCAGGAGGTCCCAGCAAACCCCAGGAAATGTAAGGCAAGGGCTCTCACAAAAACTCTTTCAGGTTCATTAGCGAATATTGGGAGCGACGGGGGAGGAAAGGAAATTCGGTTTATCGACTATTTAAGTGATCACTCGAAACATCGATAAGAGGTTTGCTCCGAGAAAAAGCACTCACTCGCTCGCCGGTAAAGTTTTTCCGGGCACTGAGAGGACCCTGTAAAACGGATCGTTTTACTGAAATCCACCATCATATCAAGTCGAACCTTTATCCATCTCTGCATTTAAATCAGCTCGCCGTTGATTTCTTTTTCCCCCTTGCTTTTCGACAGTCGTGGAAAATTACACCACCGTTCCTCCGCCGAGCCTCGGACCTTGTGAGACCTAGGGTAGAAATTGATAATTCATCTTTCACGTAAATTTTACCCCTATTTCTTCCCTAAGGACAATGAAAACATTTTTGAACCCCGGCATGCTTTTCTTTATTCCCATTTGGGGGTAATAGAATTTCTCTTTATTCGGGGAAGATTAAAAACTGAAATATCTAATTATGAAGCTTTACAAATAGGTTGTTTCAAAGGTAGTCAAGTCTATTCTCAGGAATTAGGCTGCCCCTCATTTGCCGATTATTTGGTACAATGAATGAGTTCGAACAAAAAATCGCCGGTAGAACTAATCAGGCTTCTGAAAAATGCGTTTTCAACATGCTCCCCGCAGTAAGAGCACTGTCGGGAGAAGTTTTTGGCTATTCAGGAGTACTTCCAAGTGAATAATTCAGAATAAGTTGTATTGTTAAAACAAATATACAAAAACTTAGCCTTGGACATTTTTGACCAGACTCTGTACCCCATGGAAATGTCTGTTAGCATTATTCATAAATATTCATCAATCATTAATACGAATAATGATGCGGAGTCTCACGCAATTCCCCTTTCCGCAAATCCCCTGTACTTCATGATATTTCTGATTTACTCCGTATTTAGCCATTACACTTAATCTTTCAAATAATTCTCATTATTATTGTTTTTAAGAGGCTGTTATGTTTACAGTTGTGTCCAACAAGATAGCTCCGACGACTGATAAGATTTTTTAAATAATTCTCTAGATTTATAAAACTGTGATGGCGTAGTGAGTGTAAAAGTGATAGCGTAATTTTGGCGAAAATTCACCCCATGCCACACGCCAATCTGGTGGCTTTTAAAGCACTCTGTAGTCGTGGATGAGGACCCACACGGCCAGAAACGTTGTAACACGCCGAAGGTGACGAGAGGAGAAGAATGGGAGAGGACCAGAGAAAGGAAAGAAAAGGAGTTCCCACGCACTGGGAAGACTGACTCCCCGCGTTCCCTGTCGACGGAAATGAATTGATGTCGACGTTTATTAGATTCCGTTCGACGAGATAAGATAAATATATATTTGACTTTCTTAATGGCGAACCAAACCATCAAGAACGTCTCCCATCCATTCTCTAATTCCAACTGCCTTCCCCACGATCACCCCCCCCCGCCCCCCTCACCCACCCATGTCTGGAAGAGATCTTCATCTCTTCTTTCTCACCCATCTGCTTAAACACGACGTTATCCGGGACGATAAGTTCCCGGCGCTATTTCTCACGTGCAACCCGGCGATGTGGCACCTTGTTCCGTGCAGCGCCCAACTCAGAGTTAACTGCGTCCGACAATGATCTCCATTCCTGCGTAGTTGTAGTCAGTATATAACACTTGTATAAAGGTTTATACCAGTTCTTGCACTCAAACTCCTGGAGAAATAGTGGAATCACAAGCAGCCATATGCCTGGAATATTAATTCTCGATGGCGTTAAACCAGAGATTCCGGTTTCAGCGATCATCTTTTGTTGAACTATAGGTACCCAAACTACACCACCAACAATTCCAAAATCATAAGATATTAGCTGGTACTTCTCACTGAACCACGCATCTCCGAACGCAGGGGAAAATCGCACCGGTTCTATCTCGGAAAAAATACCTGGTTCCCTTGAAATAAACGCGCAGGAGACCCTAATTTAGCACGATAGGCGCGACGTCAAAGGAAACGGAAGGAAAGGCGTACCAAGTTACCCCGACTGTACGTAGTTCGAGGAAAATTTTACCCTTTTCATAATTGGAGATCATATTTCAATTTTACAAAAAGGACGTCAGCGGCTGAAAGAAGCATTAAGTAAGCATTGAAGCATACTGATTAGGTCATATAGGTTTTTGCACTAGTGTTAAATATCGTAGCATGATTATTAGCTAATAACCTCGCATGTAATCTCCGGCATGATATACGCTTGAATGATTTAGCACCTTGTAGTGCTATTTATCTGCCGTATTTATAATAATAACTAGTAGTAGTATCTTGAGTAGTGGTAGCATGTTCTTCTACGCACCACTCTCCTAGTTTCTGGTCTGACTGCGCACTGTTTTCCTGACTGTGTTGGCCTGCGCCTGGCATTCGAGGGAACGCGCGCGGTTCTGATTTAAACTGGAATGAGGGCTGCATGCCTGGTGTGGAATCACCCCGTGCCACACACCCTGGTGGTGGCTTGCACGATATTTCGTAGATGTAGAGGTAGATGGAAAATTAATGGGACAAAAACATAGTTTTACATTACTGAAATTCTATAACGATGGGTTTTTGTAGCGGTTCTGCAAAAACTACCGCCGCTACCGCGATAAGCAATTGATTATTTTTTTTAAATTATTTAGAAAGCATACAAACTAAACATTGTTAAGTTCATCACAAGATATAGAAGTTATGAATTTCTCATTTTTTAAATAAGGTCCCTCCGGAGTGCATATGCTTAATATACCCATCTGAATGCGGCTTCTATTTGTTTGCCAATATCGCAAAAAGGAGGCTGAAAATGGGCTAATACCTTGGTATCTTTGTTAAGTTGAGATATGTTTTTAATGAGGCCTTTTTTTATATTAGAAATAATGCCTAATCGCCCCAACTTCCAAAACCCACTCTCCTTCCATCACTTGTCTTCCACGTAACTCAATCTCCATTACTCCAGATCAAATACCTGCTCGCGTATCTAAAACATTGGCATCAGACATAGCGCCTTACTTAGAATTAATATTTACCAAATCTTTAGTAGATCACGTAGTGCCTAAGGACTGGAGAGTAGCAAATGTCACACCTACATTCAAAAGCGGCGACAGGGAAGACCCTAGTAACTATAGGCCTATTTCTCTCACATCCACTTCCTTTAAGGTATTTGAACACATAATCGTAAGCTCCATTATGAGTCATTTAGATAGGGAGGAATTATTAATAAATAACCAACACGGATTTCGAAAGGGTAGATCTTGCGAAACCCAATTGGGCCTCTTCGTTCATGACATCTTGCTCTCGGGTGAAAATAATGTTCAAGTTGACGCGATATTCCTCGATTTTAAGAAAGCTTTCGATAAGATACTTCATGTTAAGTTCCTCTCAAAACTAGAAGCCTATGGAATAGATAAAAACATTATTAGTTGGATTAATCAATTCTTACATGGGCGGGAACTAAGGGTTGTCATAGACGGTATCATGTCAAGCACAGTTAGCGTTACATCGGGTGTTCCTCAGGGAAGTGTAATTGGTCCACTTTTATTTCTCTTGTACATAAATGATATTAGCAACGTCGTTAAAAGTAAGCTTAGACTCTTCGCAGACGACGCGGTTGTGTATAGGGATATTAACAATTCCGAAGATAGCGACTCGTTAACAATCGACCTACTTGCTATTCATGCTTGGTGCGAAAAGTGGCAGATGGAACTAAACATAAAAAAGTGCGTAGCAGTCAGCTTTTGGACAAAGAAAAATAGGCCAGGTAGGGCTTACAGAATTAAAAATACGGAAATTATTCACGCCGAGTCTGTTAAGTACTTAGGGGTCACAATTACTCACGACATATCTTGGGGAAAAACATATTCGGGAATTATGCGGTCAAGCATACAGGAAGCTAGGCTTTATCAAGAGAGTAGTCGGAAAATGTGATGAGAAAGTGAAAGAACGTTGTTATTTTTCAATCGTTAGGCCTCACCTGGAATATGCTGTTAGTGTATGGGATCCATACGAAACGGGGTTGATATCAGAGTTAGATCGCGTACAGCGAAGAGGAACTAGGTTTGTGAAACGATGCTACGATAAGTTGGCTAGTGTGTCTGGACTGTAAGAAGAATTAGGATGGGAATCGCTATCACAGCGTAGATTGAATTATAGGCTTAACCTCCTAAATAAATTTCAGGAAAATCATTTTACTGACGACGTAAAAAACATACTATTAACCCCTTCGTACTACGGCAGATTAGATCGCGCCAATAAAATTAGAGAGCTAGATTGTAGAACCGATAGGTATAAAATGTCATTTTTTCCGCGTACCATTCGGGACCATAACAGCTGTGATCGTCGTCATGAATAGTTCGAGTATTGACAATAGGCAGGCAGTAAATCTTTCTCATTATATTCTCTACTCTCTTATTTATGCATGATGTAAATATTGATGTTCTTATTTATGCATGATATTTAGAATCTGTAGTAGTAGTCTTTGTATCCCTTGCATGTTGGAACGATTGAAGATTGAATGTTTCTTGGGTATTAGATTTTTAATTGGAGCTTTGCATGTGTGGTACGCGGGTTTTAATGTAATGTCGGTGTTCTCCCATATCATTCGTGCATGCCTGGTGCGAAAGCACCCCCTGCCACACACCCTTTGGGTGGCTTGCAGGGTATGACGTAGATGTAGATGTACTGTACCCACTTCTTACCATTCGAATCCATCAAGCGCTTCCTCATCGGCGATTGCTGTGGAAAGATGGCTATCTCCCATGAACGATGGCTTTCTTTGTTCCAGGTCTGTTTCTTCCGATTTTCATTCCGAAAAACTTTAATTACCCTTAAACCACAACCCTCTCTAAAAACGATTTATAAAAATGCCTACTTGCCCATACAACTTCGTCGGAGGCTAAAAATCTGATTCGAATATCTTATTCCAATGTAAAGATGAAAACAAAACTCTCGGTGCTCGTTAGATGGCTGTGACAATTACACCGTTTTACCGAAAGGCACACGTTATTTCAAGCCATCTTCCCGCAAGATGTATGCACACAATACACTGATGGAAGGTTATGAAATCACTTCGAAGTGGCTTACGTTTTCTTATACCACCATGCTTGAAACTGCAGTGGCGTTTCCAATACGATTCCAACATTCCAAAGTAAAACGGTGAGAGGAGTGTTATTTAAAGCTAACAAGAAGAGCTGAATTTAAGCGGAGGAAATACAAGCGCTTCGTTTTCTCGGGTGGAAGAAACAGAAAAGTTCGATTTATTCAAAGGGCAATTTGAACACAGGTTCGTAAAGATAAAATACAACCAATTTTATTGGAGACTTATCGTCATAACAGACGATGAAAATTACGAAAATAGTTTCGAGAGGTATAGAGAAGTACGTTTCAAAAATACCATAAAGTCGTTTCGGGAAGGCAAAAACAGGACGCCGATAAATAAAATCGAATGGGACGATTTCTGCTCGTGTGCATCGAGGGAAAGCACAAATACAGAGGATATTTTGACACACATTTATAGAACGTCACGACAGGAATAACGACAGCAAGACAATCGGGGGATTTATTTATTTATATTCGCTCCCGGCGCTCCATACCACCGTCCGAGTCACGCGAAAAACGCTTTCGCAATTCTAAATGCCTCAAACATGTTCTGCGCCACAGGAATCAAGAGATAAAACCCCCCAAACAGATACGGAGACGGCTCGGGACTCAAAACCAAAGCACTAATCGAATATTCAAATATTCACGCACAAAGGCCAGAGGTAGAAAAGGCTAAAGAACGAACACATTCGAACATCTGGTCCGAGACTGTGAGAGGCGGGAAAGGAAGGGAGGAGAACTTAGAAGCGAAGGCGTCTCCGTCCGATCACTCGTCGCGTGGAAAAGACTCAATCTCTCCCGGCCACGTCGTCTCCTCGCTCCACGTCACTACTCCCAATCCCCTCCCCTCCCTCCATTCCTTCGCAAATCTCCTCCTCTACCCTTCCCCTCTCTCTCAAACCCAAACCCCTCCCACCACACCACACACACAAACACTTCCATAGAATTTAAATGACACCGCTCCCCGTGCACATAATTTCTTTCGTTACCACGCTCCTAAATGTAAAATATTTATGACCTCGTTTGAGTGCCACCTCTTTACGATCATCCTCCCTTAAACGGGCCCAAAAACGAGTTTCCTCGCATGACACATCCAGTCTGTTCCCTCCACAACAACATGTCGGATAAATAAAGGCAAAGGGACGCGCACTGGACTGATTCTTCCCGCTCGAAACTCTACCTTTATCTCTCTCCTTCTCCCTCTCTCTCTCTCTCTACCCGATATTTTGTCTTCTCTTCTTTCCTTCTCTTATCCTCCTTTTTTTGCTGACTTTTCCTCCTCATATACCGACACGCACGTCCCACGGGTCCCTTTCCCATCCGCACTGAATCCACATGCATGCCAGTCGCTCCATGGAGCTTCAATCATTGACATTACGCAGACTCGCGAGCGATATTTTTGCCTCAACCACCCACCAACCAGCTTCCCTGGGGGTCAGCCTTTCTCGCTTCGTCACCCCTTTCCACTCTCTCCACCCCCAGCCTCGTTTCCTCATGCATCGTCGTCCTCGACGGCAAACTGCGGCCCGGCGCCTCCCATGCCTCCGCACACTCTTTCGCTCTTTCCATACCTCTCCAATTAACTGCCGTTAACATCTCTAGGGAGGTCGGCGACCCAATCGGAAAGAGCAACTATTTACTTGAATTTTTGGCGATGGTGAAAGGGCGATGAAACAGTGCACTCACTCCAAGTGGCTGACGGGGAGCAGAGAGAAAAAAAAGAAGACATTGAACGCGAGGCTTGCCCCGAGCACAAGAGCTAACGAAACGCCCATTTACTCAAGTTTTCCTCCCCCCAAGTGTTGATGATTACGTGGTTGCTTACATTCCTCTCCCATTCACTAGGGACACAGATACTACAGTCATTATTTCAAAGACGTTAATCTATCATGTAAACCTAGATATGCCCTTAGCGGAGAAGCTGTCTCCTCAGCAACTACGATATGCCTGACGTCAGACACGGATAATCAACCGATTTATCCCGGAAATGTTACGCTTAAGAGGTACATTTCTGAGTGAAATAATTCGCAAGTTATTTATTCTACAGAATAAAGGTGTCCGGAAGAAGAAAGAAGTTCTCTTCTTTGCATGCCCGCCTCATTACAAGGAATCAGTGAAACGAAATATCTCCTTTGTTTATTTCGGGTGATAATTATGAATGTAAGGCAACACTTACCATAACTTCACCACTGCGGTTCCCGAACACTAAAAGAGGTTCTATCTGGATATTACACGAGTTAACGGGGCTTTCCTATGCAAAAGCCTCGAATCTTACCCTGTCTGTTGTCGCAGCACACAGGTTTCTCCGGCCCAGCAAGCAATTCATAGATTGCGCACGAACCTTCTACAGCATACTCGAAGTTGCCTTTTGCTAGTTGTCGTCTTTTCCGATGATAATATGAGCTCTGAGAATGCATGGGGAAGCGAGTGGCTACTGAGTCGTGGCTGGGCCGATCCTTGACTGCGTCCCCATAATTGCTCGCTGCTACGGTCTCCCATACAATGCTGAAGCCCACTTAGAGCGAACAAAAGGAGGGAAAAACTGAATGAGTGACGGCCATGGGCGCTTCACTTTAGCACACTCTTCCTTTTTTGCTTCCAGACAGTGAAAGGTAAAAATGAACGATGCCAAAAAAATAATGGAGGCGGGACGAGCCATATCCATCGTGATAATTCTTCTTTTTCTCCTCCGCTTGAAGACTTTTTTGCATGCGGCTGCTGGGATTTACTCCTCCCCACATTAAGGGGGAAAAATGCTTTAAAAAAACTTCCTCAAAGATAAAGGTCCCCTCCCTTATCAAGTTCCAAAAACAATTGGTTGCCTCCTCCTCAATTTGAGTGCCTTCCTCCTCCGCACTTAAAAATAACTTATTACCACGGAATTCTTAAGATTGTTCGACAAGCAACATGATTCGTAGCATCCCGGAGTAAAACCTTCTCAACATGAAAAACACAAATAACAGCACATCGTGTACGTTAGCTTTATTTGTATAAGTTCAAATACTTTATTTGTCTTAGCAAAATGTATACAAACTTCTAAATGCAGATCAACTTGGCAGCACGCCGGCATGGCAACGTAGACACAGGGAGTTCGAACCCCGTCTCCGGAATGGATTTTGTGCTCACCTTATAATTGCCCATTGTCTTACATTAGATGGTGCGATACAACTTATGAAGTTGAAAAATCGTCTAAATACCATAGTCAATTACGTCTGTATTGTTACCAATACTCTCACAGCAAGTAACGCTGGTGCTGACCGATGAAAATTCACACCGTCACAACACCCAAAGTGACTGGTAGGGCACAATGAAGATTTCATATACTTGTCTCAGGGTTAAGGTCCAATATCACTGATTTAGTTGTCGCTTCTAAAACTCAACGTCAATTATTTCTAAATAGCACTAGATTCTTCCGAAGCATTTAGTGTGGCGTAATTTCTGCCACATATCCTCGAGGTGGTACTTCGAACATCTAGATTTATTTATCATCTGAAACTTTTCATCCGATCTCCTTTGTGGAGAGAACGAGGATGCAGTGCGCCATTCTGCAGCGAATGCCATCGATCCCCCAACCGTTAGCGAGTCTCCTGACTGCGCCCAAATTAAGCGCGGAGAATAATGAAAAAAATATCCCAACGCTCCCTCGGCGCATGGAGTTCCACGCCCGTTCATCCCATATCGGGCGCCCATACTTTCCGATTCGCACTCGCGAAGCCGTCGCTTTGCCCTCGATCGCCCGCTTTCCGTACCGCAGGCGACCGACCCCTTCCGCTGACCTCTCGCCCGCTAACCCGTCCCCCTTCGTCTGACCGTCGCTGGGCGCGCGGAGCGTGAGAGAGCCGCACCGGACTTCGGCGCGGGCAACAATTAATTCGGCCACCCGCAGTAAAATTTTCGTTCCCCTTCCCCTCCTCCTCCTCTTGCATACATAATCACATGACATTGGGCGGCCTTCGGGAGCGCTACACACGTACTTTCAACTCCGAGCAGGGAACGCCGACGAACTGGGAATTGGGAAGGAATAATCAACGAAAAACTTCCTTCGGCCGGAAGGCCCTCCGCTCAGCCTCATGCACAACCGGTCGGTCACCCCCTCTCGGTCGAGACCTTACGCCGCTGATATTAACGCAGTTGAGGCAGGCCTCTGGTTCTTGTTTCATTAGGGAGCCACGGGCGTTTGGGGTGAAATGCGAAGGGGGAAGAGGGGTACATTGAGGCGGCCCCGTGAGCATAAATACCAATCAGATTCGCCATTAATATTCTATGTAGAGCGAATTTTCCTTCCGTTCCACTGGGGATAAAAAACGACTATAAGCTAAAACGCGGGAGTGAAATTTTTAAAACTGAATATCACAGATGATTTAAGAGTGTCACAAAATAATATGAAACGAAATACAACTTGGGAATTTGAAAAGCAATAATCAGTTTTGATCAGTTGCATTAAATTTTACAAAAACACCATGCCACTGAATCAGAGCTAACGATATATGACTCCGAAAAACTAATCTTGGGAAAACCTATCCTTCTACCTACTTGATCGCGCCCCCATATCCTTACTTCCCTCGGTCCCTTCACAAATCCTGCCCTCTACCGTGTCCGCACTTCACTATTTCCCTTCAACTAACATCTCCCCCATCACGTCATGCACCACTACATAACCGCCTCCTCCCTAACCACCCCCGTTCACCTCCCCCATCCTTCTGAATAAGATGACCATACCTGTGCTGCAATCTTCTTTAATTCGTACCTGACGATTCCACAAGCCGGTCAAACACGTTGTAACCAGTTAAATAGAACTCGTGGAAAAGTACAAGTTGTACTCTTTAACTATGGATGCTATAAACGGCATCGGCATATGTTACGGCATCATCACGTTAAATTCTTCTAACATCTCCTGACTTAAGCATAAGCCTCTCGATTTCTACACGCATAGTCCTTCCACAGTTACCATTAATTCTTTAGTAAAGCAACTTGAATTCGGTATGCGTTCACAGGGGCTTCCCCCACTGCTTACCTTTTATTCCTTGCCATTGACTTATTCCATTATCACGGCCACTTCTCGCCGTAATGGTGTGTGTCAGAGATACACTGAGAATGTACGACAAACAAACTAAAGTTTCAAATCATATTCGAGCCATCTCAGCAGCATTATTTCCGCACCATCTACCTTATAGTTCTTCCTTGAAGCCCAAGAGGTCAGGATAAATATTAGGAAATCGAAAAGTACTGGGGTATTCACCACGATAAGTAAGCTGTAATGGACCTGCTGTAAGTCTGCTCATCAGCTGTAAGTTTAGGTGCCTAATGCTGATCTTTTATTCAATTGAAAATGAAGATTGTATAAAATATTCCCAACATAATGTGTATATCACCCAACTAGACGTGGGCAATATGCGACGTAACCAATAAATAAAAGCATCGTGCCGAATGTCATTCCTGCGATTGAAAGCTCGTCAAAAACGAGGCAAAAAACCATTGCCATGGGACACAGTTATCAATTCTCTCCAACGCTACAACTAAGCGAAGTACAAGAACTTCCGCAAACGGTCGAAGAGGACAGTTCCTTCATTCATTGGAGTAACTTTTAAGATGCCTCGCGAAAAATAAAGTAGTGTCCTAGAAACGAATGAGAACTACCGGAATAAAGTCCGCACAAGTGGAGTAGGATGGAGAGGAGGAGAGGAAGAGATTACGGCCCTTTGGGAGGTAGAAGGGGGAGTTAAAAGAAGCTTGCAACTCCCCCGACTCACCATTATCCCCCTCAGCCCATCATCTTGCCCCCAAGCTGCCCCCTCACGACCACTCTCCTGTATTTCCCTGCCCCCACCATCCCAATACCTCCACCCCACTGAGCTGTTTCGCTAATGCCTCCTCGGGGGGATCCCGATGAAGAAGAAGTAAGAGCGGAAGGAGGAGGAAGCTTCCAACGTCGTCCTTTAACCCGAGAGAAGGTCCCCGGAGGACGTCACTTGCCTTTGACCGTCGTCGTTTGGAGCGAGTTGAGGCCAAGAGGAGGGACGAGGAAGGCAGGAGGAGGAATAGTAGCGACACAAGAGGGGAAATAAAAGATAGGCTGAGGATTAAAACGGAATAATACATGATGCTAAATTAAACCTTTATTGCCTCCGTCTGTTTCCCCCGCGACGGGGGCGGAGAAGCCGAGAGGAGTGGGGAAGAACACGTTTGGCATGGAAATATGGCGCCGTGTCCCTCCTTCGCTCCTTTTTAATCGCTTCCTTCAGAGACGGAGCTCTTATTTTTTGGGCGTTTTATACGACCCGTGCGTCGAGCACTTGTTTGAATAGGAACAGGTTTATTACGCACCTTGACAACTTCACATTTACGACCAATATTCGACCCTACCCGAAGAAAAAAAAATACATATATGCATGCATCGCGTGAAAGTTTGCTTTTATCTTTTGTTTCCCTCGAAACATGCGAGGGGGGGGGAATATATGCGTGGGCATGGTGGACTCTTGTTTTAATGGAGCATGAAAAAAAATATAATATTTGCCTTGCCTCTTCCTGGAGAGGTACAGCGAAGCGAAGAATCGTAAGGAGTGGTTAAGAATGGAGGTTGTCACACATAACTCAGAATCTTGTTTCGTTTAAAAGTTCCGCGGTCGGTATATTTTTCTCCCCAACGGAGCCAGAAATAAGAGGAAGATGACGGCATGTTTTCAAAAAATTCGACCCATAAGCATATATATGCCTATCTGCCTCTGGGGTGCGTACGGGATTTCTTACGAATGTGGGCACGGGACGGGTGGAGGGAGAGGAGGGAAAGACTGAGGTCTAGAGAGGGAAGGGGAGCCCGCTTTTCATGAGTCGCGTGATCTTGGGACGTATTTCCTCGAACGTGGAACGAGGCGCCTTCGCCCGCTCGAGGCCTACCCCTCATTTCCACAAAAAGGCGCTGCCTGTAATGGTCGGGGAAAAAAGTTTTTTCCATATGAGCTTTTATTTATATCTAAATATACACGCTTATTACCATAAAAAAAGCTTTTTTCATTTTCCGCTGTTTAAAATGAAAATCAATGCAAGGACTGTGGTCTAAAAAAAGGAAGTAGAGTATATACATATAAATACCTGAGACAACGTAAAAATACCATTGCATTAGCACCGCGTATGAATCCCCACACGTGCTCTTCAGAGAGATCTTAAATACGCGTCAAAATGAAATCAAGCCTCATATCGAGACTATATAAAGTAAATGATCTTAATAACTGACGAGAGGAAGGGGATTTCCAAAACATTGAGCGAATCTCTAATCGAGTAATAACGTCTACCCTTGACTATTCATTTTTAAATTTTACCAATTCATACCATCGACCAAGCTCTACAGAAGAACGTCGATCCCTAGCATTTTGTCACTCTATTGTGAGAGGTTTGAGTGCAAAGATTATATACACAGGAGTTTGAGAGGAGTTTGAGTGGTTCACAGCCATGCAGGGTACATCTTACTGATTAAATTGTTTCCAAGCAGCAGAAAATTATATTTTGAATTCCATGAAACTTTTTCATAATTTGGAAAACGCTGCCATGCAATTCATTCAAGAAAAGATTCATTTTCATTATTCTGTTGCTCTTCAGATGAAGCCTGTGTGGTGCAAAACTGAAGACATACAGCTTTAACACTACGAGAGAATGAGACAACTCTTAAGTATTATAATAATTTCGTTTTGAATTCACCGTGAATTTGAAGTTGCTGAACAATCCTATTCTGAGAAGTGTGTTTTTGAAATCGATTTATAATTGTCTCAGAATGTGAAAAAGATATCGTCCTGAGGCATTTAATGATGATGTAAAAGTTCCTTAAATTTCATTTACCGGCAAAAATAGATTTAATCGTTCGCTTAATTCAAATGCGACCATAACTAGGCATTGCGCGGCCGCTGACACTAGCCAGTCTACCGTAGCACAACCACCGACGCTTTTACCCTCCCCCCCGCCCCCACCCTCCAGCCCTCGCTTAACGAGCCATCTTCCTCTCTCCCCACCCTTCTCCTATCTGCCCCTCGCTACACGAAATTTTCCCTCATTCACACTCCTACGCCGCTGCCTTATTAACTATTCAAGCAGTTAGATTAAGTCTAGGGGAATGGCTATCCTTTGAGTTTCTGGTGTGGAGGGAGGGAGGGGTGGAAGAGGAGGGGATTCGGCGAGGAGGTTGGCGGCAGGGGGGGACCTCAACGGCGTCGTGGGTTTGGACTGATTCCGCCGAGCGCCGTCAGAGGCAGGATCTTTTGCTTACACGTCGCGGGCGAAGAGAGCGGTAAATACACTTCCTCTTCGCTTTTCGGTCGAATGAGTCAATCAGCCTCAGGTGGTTCTATTATCCGCCGCCAAATTATCCCCATAATTTTTGTCTATTATTTAAACTGCCTCAATGAGTTGAACAAGGATGTTCTCGGGGCAAATTCGAGTAATGCCTCGAATAAATGGAGAGCGGCAAGGAAGGATGGGCTAGGCTGCCGCGTTTAAAGACAGGACTTTATTTTTCGATGCGGGAAGTGGTAACCAGATTGGCACCGCGCCGCGCCGCTCATTGGACATTACGGTCCTCGGGATCGAAATCCGTCTCAGGTGTGGGTATTTCATTTACCAACTTTCATCGTCTAAGTCTTACACCAGATAGAATCTACTAAAGTAGTTTTAGCATCTAAAATTCTTAGTCTACCACTACTACGACGATTCAAATTTTGGACAATAATCATTTTGGACCGATTTCGGATATATAATAATAATAATAATAATAATTCTTTATTCCATACATATGTGTGTACATTTGGTTATTTATACAAAGTATAGGAACATAAGTACCCCAGAGGAACTACCTGATTTGGGGTTACCATCATCTGAAAGTTATTGTGGCAGAGCTGGTGCTGATCAGTTATCAAACACATTTTCTCAAAAAATTTTCTAGTGCTTCTATACCTTAATGTGCATTCATATATAAAAAAAAATGAAAAATTCAAGTTATTACACGTTCACTTTAACTTGAGGTTTTACAATAACTTGAGCAATATCAACCATTTACACAGTTCAACGAAAACTTATATTTAGGAAACAAAAAATGCATAAACCACATATAATAGATGAATTAAGTTGACAGTAAACAATCTCAAATCAAACACAAACCCAATTTTAGTAATTAACATTCCTAATACATTTTTATACAATCTTTTGAAACAGTCTCTACTTCCTCGTGACACATTAACCATTTTTTAACAGCTGAAGCAAATCCCGATTCTGTGTCTTTCTTTGCCACATCCTTTGGCAGAGTACGCATATAACGCATTACTAAAAAGAAGGGCGGTGAAATATTGGCCCAGGATGACGAAGGTGATCTGATATCAACTGAAAGCCTTCCATTTCCCAGTTATCTGAGGTATAAAACAATTCGCAGTCATTTGCAGCCAATATCACACACAGCTATGTTAAGGTCACAAGAATATGTTTCATATGTTGACAAAACCCGTTTATTCAAGGAATGAAAAAGACAGTCACTAATTTTTTCAGTTAATTTTCTACAACTTCGTATAAATATAAATAAAATAAATCGTGGGACGACAGTGTTTCTCACGCTTCCTTGTACTGTTTGCTGTACATTTGTACTAATGAACCCGGACGAGCAAGAAGTTACGCTACAATTGAGATAGACTTCCTCACTGAGTTGGATACACCACCGAGAAGAAATTGGTAGCAATTAAGGACTAATATTTGCCCAAATAAATATAAGGAAGTGTTTCCCGGGAGTTCCTGTATCTTCTTCCCACAAGCGTCACATCCTCCCAGAAGTCTCACCTTCAGCGACGTTTCGCAAGGTGAAATATTTCATTCATTATAGAGCAAACATCTCAGCATGCCCACATCATAAATACATAATTTTAAGCTAATTGGAGCACACATGTCAAAGTTAAGCATATCCTTTATTTGCTTCAGTTTTAATAGAACAGCAGTTGAAACCCAAAGATCCTCTAGTGAAATTTGTACATCATGAAAAAATGACCCGGGCAATTTTCCGAAGAAAATACAGACTTTGCTTTCGACATGGATTACGATGTTGATACATAATCTTCTTCATAATCTTCCTGAATTGATGAATTAAGACCGAAGCCTGATACTGAGTAAATTTAAAAATTTGGGGAAACTGCGCAGTTATAATTACATGACAACAGAACAGCATCATTACGTCCAATTATAATCACGCAAATGATAATGGTGGTGAAATGAGTAAGGAGAAAGTCTCGATAAACATTTCAAATGCCAGCTTGAAAATACTGTTTGAAAAATCCTCAAGTACATGTAGTAATTTATTTTGACTAATTTCAATACTTTTAAACCCAGCAACGCCTTTGGTCGTTAAATGGGGCAGGGGCAATTTTAAGGGACAATTACTTCGACAAACCTAATTTGATTCGAGGGCACAATTGGACTACAGCAAAATAAGTACACAAAAAAATGACCTTCGTCATATGATTTCACAGTTAATCTTTTTGACTTGAACATATGTAAACCGTCGCAAAAATCGAGAGATTTTAAGGGCTTTATTCGTGATTTTGATATTAAACGTTTCTCGACAATGCCATAAGCTGGCGTATTTTCCTCTCTCTCTCTCTCTCTCTCTCTCTCTCTCTCTCTCTCTCTCCCCCCCCCTCTCTCTCTCTCTCCCTCTCTCTCTCTCTCTCTCGAGTATATTTTTCCTCGGGGTACCAATCTGAGCGATGAAAGGCTTCATTATTTTCATTTAATCTTCATTTAATTTTCATTTACCTTGTATCTTGGCCTTCAGCCTACAAAGATATTCCATCTTAAATATTGTACAGCCCGTTGGAATGTTGAAGCAATTTTCCCTTTTGCTCCAAAAACATCAAAACATCACCTTTTATCCTTGTACTCTCCTCTGTTTATAACATGAATATTTACTTTAACTTGAACGTGCGTTCGATGTTTCCCGCCATCGAATCGCTTAACGTCGATCACAGTTGTCCCAACAAATTCCTGCTGTGTACGCTGACTTTTATTGGAGCGCCTCAGTGACATTTTCCAATACAAATATTTATTTTTATGGTTAGGCAAGTAGAAATAAAACTGTTGGTAATGGCAAAAATGTTTCTTTTCTTAGCAATTCCCATTAAATTCACAGTCAATTGATGACAAACTTCGCTTAAGGCATGAGTTCAGCCGGCTTATGCCTCACGACATGAGTCTTTCGAGTAAATGGAAATACCTCAGAGAATTGAGAGGATTTACTGTCACTGAGAATATGAATACAAATCTGTCTGTCTCATAAACACAAAAGCCGAGTGAATAGAGAAAAATGACGGTATCAACTTCAGCAAATAAAGTTTACTATCGCAATTTTCCTCTAATATCACCTTTCCACAACATGCTCAAATCCGCGTTTACCTCGGACATGACACAGAGAGTTCCGATTGACTACAACTTATTTTTTTTCGTTTCATGAATGCCTATGCTGGAACAACTAACGAAACTGTTTAGAACCGTTGAAGGCTAAAAACAGTTAACGCACCTTTGATGACCGATTGCTCACCAAACTATTACTGAAATTGCGAAAGCGAGATATAAAGTGAGCATAGGTCATCAATGTACCGTTTTCAAACAATAAATGACAAAAATATCATACAATTCATACAATTTCGACTGATGCGAGTAATTTTTTCCGCCTAATAAATACCACACGTGACTATTAGCTTCGCTGAATTGCTCAAACAAATGCAAAATAAGTAAAGATTCCCACTTCGCAGTTCTCGATCAAAGTTTACAGAAATAGGGCAGTAAAAGTAATTACGCTACAGAGAGTAAGTCCTTCTAAGAGAGTACCTCCAAGTAAGCAACACGTAAATTCGGCTATTTGATTTAATTAGTCCACGAGAAGCGTTGAGCGACTATGAGATATTTCTATGTTTCAATTTCTGAGTTTAACTTACGTAATATTTACAACGAAATCGTGTGTTTGACAAAAGCTAACATCACTACAATTACATTAGTTAAAGTCATCCATCACACCGCACATGAAATTTTATCTCCATTAAAATGACGAGTGTATGGAACTAATCGATACCCATTAAAAATTATTACAAAATACAATGTGATAGTTACAAAAAAAATCACATCATCGCTCATTAACTCCATAAAAAGTAAGTCTTTTTGTACTTATGCTTCGTCGGAGATTAAAAGACTCCCATCTAAGATTTTCTGGGGCCGCTGATTTATGGGTACATTAGAAGATTTTTAAGAAAACAAAGAAGAGCGTTTTTTGAATCCCTTTGAATAAGTGCCCTTCTTATTATAAATAAGATATCAATATTTTATGGTCTGCATATTTTCATGGCTAATGTTTATTGTTATAAGAGTATTCAAAATGGCAGAGGAAATCAATAAAATGATGTCATATGAGCCACTGCCCTAATTAAAGTGTGCATAAAATAAGATAAATGACGAGAATGGTTTGATGGATGAGAATGGTTTGATGGATGAGAATGGAAAAATGTCCATAAAAATTATTAAACGCGGAAGAAGACTCGAAAAACCATTCTCTTCATCAAAAAAACTCCGCCGAAACAATCACGAAAAAGTATTTTAAATGTAGTATGCATTTTGTAATTAAATAAAAAATGAACGCTGGGTCAATTAAAAGGCTCGCTTAATAAAGAGATTTTGAGAAGCAAAGAGTGATAAAAAAACCGATTATTGAAGTTTTTTTACTAATAAGCGAAGCTTGCATTATAATGACGAACGTTATCTTATAAACGCCCTCTGGTAAATCTTAAGCATCGGTACAAAAAGAACGATGAGAAAAATATTTCTTCCACTCAACCAACATCATACCCTTCCCCGTACTTCAAAAAAAACTATACTTACCTACTTGCGCGGCTTCACCACCGTTCCTATTTCCGAGTTACCCAAATTACGAGCGGTCCCTAGGGGCGAAGCACTCCGTAACAAGGATTTCATTAATTATTATTCTCCAACCACTTCATTTTTCGACTCTCTTTTTCTACCTTCAGTTCTCGGACCGTCGCCCAGATGGAACCTCGTGCGTGCCTTTCCCCAGTTTGCGTTCCTTTTCATCGCCATGACGAGCACTTCTAGCATCTCTCAAGCATTCTTCTTTTTGCCTCCGACCGCGCATCTCGCCCGCCCGCCCGCTCACCACAGCACCATCAAACTCACGCTCGTCCACTCACCCCATCCCCCGACACATCAGCTGCCTTCAACTCTCGAAAACACTCGGCTTTCGAGTGCGTCCACCAGCGATTTCCGCGCGACGGATGTCTTCGTCATTGGGGGGGGGCGCGTTCGTTAATTTGACTTCAAGCCGCCGCCGTCATAAAAAAAAGCTTGAGACTTGATTAGGGGAGTACGAGGACGGGGCGCATGGAAACGTCACCGATTATGAAGATCCTCATCTTATAAAGGCGGGGAATCGTGCCAGCACCCAATTGCCCATGTCGACGTCCCACAATATTTTGACGATTTTACCCTTCACTGGAAGACATTATCAAGATGAAGTAGGAATTAGGACTTGCCGTCGAGAATGCAAACGCTAGGCTTTCAAATCGTCCTTCCCGAGCGGGAAACTTCGAAACACAGTACATCTGCAGAATCATTGACTCTTGTTATGACATCAGCGAATTCAGAGGCGGCTGTGTCTTGATTGCCAACTTAACAACGGTTTTGTGCCTAATTGTGATCGAGGCTGAAACTATTCTGAATAGAGTCTGGAATGCAACCGTCACGTAGCGCGCTCTTAAATCCACCGTGGCAGGACATTACAAGATCAAACGGATTTGACATAAAACTACGGGAAACAAATTATATGTCGATACTACACGTCAAGCAAGAAAAATTGTACTTTTGACACATTAAGTAGAATTTGGCATCCTTAATATGTTTCTAGAAGACCTGAGCTGACCTGAGCGCCGCCGCCAGCGACGGATCATGTACGGCGCGTCGCCGTCATAGGTGGTCATTTACCGACCATTGCCCCCGATGCGTCGGAACTATACTTATATTCACTTATTACTGCGGACTCCTCATAATAACGTAAAACTTAATAACTAATGAAAAAAGAGAGCAGCTCTTGTGCCCATATTTGATGTGCTGTTGAAAACAGTCTCTCAATTAAATTTGCGATGCGATTTAAAAATGTGCGATAGGAATTAACAAAGTTACCATTTTGCTTTGAGTCAGCAACCACACGTCCACGCTTCCTCGACATGGATTTTACTCTGCTCAAGCCTTTAGTGCCCCATGAGTGCGTTAACCTCAGTTTCCCGCTTGATGCCGTCCCAATCAACATTGTGAAATTGGATATTCAAATAATGATATAACAGGCCGCATGATCGAACAAGGTGACGGATATCCTTAGTGCTCCATTTCTTTATACTATGCGTATTTAGGACGTGTGATATCCAGATTTCCCTTCCTCACTCACCTACCTAAGAAACTTCTCGTTAGTCTTTCCGTCTATTCCGCTTTTTATGTTCTCCCTCCATAGTTACATCTCAAAGACTTCTATTTCTTCCTTTTTCCCTTCCGAGGTTCCATGTCCTCCAGCCAGTCAACGCAATGTAATTGCGTCTGACAACGGGAGTTCAGCTATTTGGTTTAAATACATGCTGTGGAGGCTCGGGAGGATTAGTTACATTCAATATAAAAACACTATTCGTGTATTTAAACAATACCCCTTCTGCACTTTGATCGTAGGTAAACGAAGTTCAAGGAAGTAATTCAACAATGCAATCATAGTGTATATGGGAGGATGGCGAGTGCATTCGCCGCTTCGCATTGAGATGGGAGAAGGAATCGGCGTGATGAAATTGCATACGAGGTTTTTATTTCCTTCGGCATAGATGATTATCTTCCATGCGTAATCTTCCATGAGATGCTATGTACATAATGCCAATAGTATCTGAATCGATTCCGATTCTTCACGTAAACAAGCACTAAAATAACATGAGGAGAAACCTGAATCGCCTACATTTGGTTAACTTAAAAGCCTGGTTAACGCATAGGTATAGCTTTATATCACTGTACCGTTACTTTACTTTTCATCTTAGACCTATAATAATTCTGACAAACCATGAAATGGGAAAGCTATTTTAAGTGCCTCTGGAAAGGCTGTAATGAATGGTTAAGCTAGGGGGATCCAAGTGGTGACATGAATATTCTTTCTCCCGCGGAAGTTGAAACAAGAAAAATATGTCCTCCTTCTTTTACCGCTCTTAAACTTCAAGTCTTTCGATATTCACTCAAATTTGTACATTAATTCACGTAACAAATTATATGAAAGGTATTTTTGCAGTTTTGTATTACGATTAATAACAGCAGCCTGTTCTTCGGAATCTTCTACTGTAGCGTCCCTCCACACTCTTCCCCCTCCCCCACACCGACTGGGATTTCCCGGCTTGAGTTTGGCGGGTCAGTCTTAATGGGTGATAAAAGAGGAGCCTTATGAATTTTCCTCTGCGGATGACGAAAGTACAGGTAATGGATCTCTTTATTAAATAGATAATAAGCGTGATAGGAGGGACGGTTATAAAATAAACGTCTCTGCGGCAATCTGAGAGGGAGAAAAGTTGTCTCGGTCCCCCCGATGCAAAGAGACTATGGGTACGACTTTTGTTTGAACTATTGGAGGGGTGGAGGTCTCTTTAGAAGCACAAAGGGAGAAGGATTACATTTAAGGGACCATTTAAACCGACAAGTTTATCCGATATGCGGCACCCAAGGAGAAGAACAAATGTGACCATCAGATATCAAGCATGGCTCTCAAGCAATAATGTCCCCTCTTGTCCTTTGCCTTTTGTTTTACATAAGGTGATATAGAAAAATTCTGTCCGCATCGTTCTTGAGGTCGATGACCACAGAAAATGCCCCTCTAAAGGGGCAGTTTTGATCCCTAAGGCGAGATATTGACAGAGAATGCAGTTGTTCAAGTTAGGCGCGCCTTTTTTTCTCCGACTTTCCCAGGCACTGGGCATTCCCTAAAAGGAGGGAGCAGGTAAGCCTATAATAGTTTCTTTTTAAATGTTTTTTAAAATTTTTTGTTGTTTTTCTGGAATTCTTCTTCGAATTCCAAGAGTGACCTAAATTTTTGTATATTGCCTTTTTTCGTCCTCCTCCTTTCTCAAAAATCTTCCGCTCTCAAAGTTTACAATGTGGTACGTAGATGAATGCAAGAGGCGATAAAAATACATACAGGATCGTTTGAATGGTATTTCATCATATTTGAAAAACTATAAATAAAATTATAACAGTGAAATGGTCATATCTGTTTACAACGAAATTTTTCGCTCGCATTTAAGATAACAGGTAAATTAGTAATGAATTTGCCTTATAATATTTTGTAATGAAAGGGTATAATATTAGGTTTGATAGAAGTAATACGATACGATATTTGCTAAAATACTTAAAATTAAAAGAAATTTCTCGCATACGTAAATAAAAATGTATTAAAAAAGTTTTAACATGAAATAAAAAATTTAACACATAAAATAATGAGAAACGATGAATAATTTATGCTATAACATGCTGAAATACTTCTTAATACATTATGGCTGGGCAAATACGCCGCCGGTAAAAACCATCGGCTCGGCGCGCCGCCGGCCGCCGACCCATTTTCAGCCGGCGTCCGCCGCCGATATTTTATCCATCGGCGCTCAGGTCTACTTCCGAGCCACTGCAACTCTCCGATCTCAAAGAGAGATCGCCTCGTAGAAGTCAATGGCATATCTACGGCCTGCGCTTCCCTCCTCGCTCAACCGTTACCTCCGCAGGGACCGGGGTCGCACAATCTTCTGTCGAAAGTTACTCATAATTTCATTTCTCCGCTTCTGTTGCCGTGTAGGCACTCCGTTATCTTTTCCCTGTCAAAAGGGTGTTTCATCCATCCATCATTCCATCCGGATAATCGCCAAGGAGCCGGAGTTTTCAGATGTCACAAAGCGGACGTGAAGCCCATTAGCATAAAACACATCTCCGAGTACAAAAAATACTCATTCTTTCCCCTACTCTGGCAACCCTGGAGGTCATTATGTAACCATCGGGATGTGAAACGAAAATCAGCTCCGGTTACTAAAGAGCGGGATTTCGGATCTCCAATTCATCCCTTGCGGCCTTGAAAAATTAAATACTCCACCCGAATCATTGCCCCTAGTTTAGAAACTTCAACTACCCTTGGGTCTATCACAGCGCCCGTCTCCTTCCACAATATTTTCACCGGTTTCCCATCAGTTAGCTTTCAATCGCGCAAAGACTTCCACATTCGGATTCAACGAGCTACGACGGCCGAATGATTAGCGCTTTTAGCGTGGCTCAACTAGCCGAGGGAGGGTTCAAGGTGGAATACGCCTGGAGGGCAAAATATGTCCTTCTTAGGACCAACGGACTGTCCCCGTCCCCCAGCTATGTGTTTTCCGTAAAGCAAGGCGCAACAAGTGGTGAAGTTTATGGAAGGGAAGCGGAGGAGGCCGAACTAGGATAGGGTACCGTAACGGGATATTCCTTACGTTAGATTGAGGAGATGATTTTTGACACCACATCCGTCTTCTACGTCGTCTTCCCAAATGACGATATGTTTCTTCATAAAAAAGAATATGGATCTTTTTTTAAGAATACGAGGCATATCCAGAAGGTAAGTGTACTAAATTATTGTAGGCTACAAAAAATTTATTAAAAATATTTTTCTTTCAGGATTACATCAGTATATAAGTCAACTATTTTTCCACCTAGTCCCTCTCGATGCGCGTAGCGTGACGAGAGATCAATTTTTTGATGCCTTGGTCATAGAACTCTCCCGCAACCACTTTCATCCACTTCTTCACCCTCTCTTTCACTTCCTGGTCGGTTGTAAATCTTTTTCCACCCATGTGCATCTTCAGGAAGGTAAATAGATGATAATATGACGGCGCCAGGTCGGGGGAATGTGGGGGGTGGTTCAAAACATGCCATCCAAACGAAGAGAAGTGGGGCCTGGCGTTGCCGTGCAGTAGACAAACTCAAGGTCCTTATACCCAGGTCATGACACGCACTTGTCTAATGTAATCTACCACCTTGGATCGAATTTTTGGCGGGGTTCAAATTTTGCATGGGTGTTATCGGTACAAAGATCCACGAATATTTCCTTGAATAATTTAGCTTTTGCTATGAAACTTTTTGAGTTGATATACAATGCTAAGAGGCTTTAGAACCCGTTTCAATTTTTGGCCTGAAACCTCTCGTTCGACTCCAGATAGTCTTCATGGTTTCCGACTCCGCAATTGAAAACTGCTCATAGGCACAAAGATCCACGAATATCTCCCTGAATAATTTAGCCTATGCTATAAAACTTTTTGAGTTGATAAGCAATGCCAAGTGGCTTTGGAAAATGCTAGGATTTCTCGCCTAAGATCTCCCGTTCGACTCCAGGAAAGTGGTAAACAATATTTCAGACACCATAATTCAAACGTGGTCATAGGGAAAAGATCCACGTATATTTCCCAGAATAATTTTAATAATGCCATGAAAATGTTTGAGCTGACAGAAAATACTAAGTGGCTTTAGGGTTCCTTTAGACTTTTGGTCTGATGCCTCCCGTTCGACTCCAGGAAAATGGTAAACAATGGTTCTGACTCCATAATTCAAACATGGGCATAAGCAACTTAATCCACAATTATTTCCATTTATAAATGAGATAATGCAATACATCGTTTGCCGATAATAGGCGAAACTAAGGTGCTTCAGAATTTGTATAACTGCCGGCCTGGGACCTCCCGTTTGACTTCAATAAAGTTTAAATTATTGCATTAGATAGAATAATGCAAGCATGGACTAACAAATTTGAGTATACTCAAACTCTTTCAATTGATTTATGCATGTAAAATATTAATTTTCAGGAATCGTATGTAGAAATCAAATAAGCTGAAGTAAACTAGTAGGATGAATAATTTAAACAGCGAGAAATATATGCCGCACATTGGAACCGACCTTGCGACCATTCGGACGACAAGAGCAGTCGCTAACCATTACTCCACGCTGAATTTGCGTTAGAGGGGAGAAATTATATATAGAATATCAAAAACGGCTCCAGTGGGCTCCCATTTTCTGGTTGAAAAGTATCTATATATTCCTTCCAATGGTGTCATTTGTACACAACAGCAATTAGTATTTGTACGTATCCATTTTGGCTTCATATGTCGAGAGGAAACTAGCTCTAAAGTCGTAAATTACCTTAAATGCTAAAGGACGGTGTCCCCTTCTTGCCAGGTAAGTTTTTGAGCAAAATTTATCCGTTCAGTTCTTATTTTGCCAACAATTGACGCTTAATTATAATTAAGCACCATATTAGTGATTAATCAGCATGCATACATAATTACTGTGCGCCAAAATAAGCTGAGGATGGTTATCCTAAAATACGAGGTGAGATATAGTTCTGGCTTCGTCGTGAAAAATATTTTATGTGGAATGAACACAAAATATACCTCTTGCAACTTATCTAGTCCTTTTATAATTTAAAGATCAAATTCAATTTCATGTTTAAAAGAGAATTTGTGACATTGATCAAGGCTAAACACTTTAGGTTACTCAATGAAGAGTAACAGTGCTACGGAACATCGAGCCCGATCCAAAATGAAGAAATCAGAGTGCATTATGGGATCGTGTCGTGACCTGGGTATAAGGACCTTGGGCAAACTCCCTTCTGCAGCATTTCCCTACTTTTGTTTTGAATCGCCCTCCGCAATATTTTTAGGGTCTCACAATACCGTGCAGCATTTATGGTCTCACCCTGAGGTAAAAAATCGATCAAAATGATGCCTTTGTGGTCCCAAAACACGGATACCATGATTTTTTTGTGGCTGAAACTGTGGTTTTGAATGTTTTCGCTGAAGGTGATTAGGTGCTGAACGTCAGTACGGCCGTTTGTAAATTCACGACACCATTCAAACACACTCGTACGATTCATAACTCCTTCACTATAAACCGTTTTCTCATTAAAACCTTCGGACGGCGATTTTCCCTTCACGCCGAGATAGCGGATGACGCTTCCAATTTCGCACTTGGCGGAAAAAAGCAATGACATTGTTTATGCAAGACGATGCCAAGTCGACGTTTCTGAAGGTACTGACACCCGCGTGGTTTCGTTGGAAAGGAGAGGAGCTAACCTACTCGGCAGTATGACCAACACAGCAAAAACAATTTCCCTCACCCCGTAAGAACCCTAGTACACTTACTTTCTGGATATGCCTCGTAGAAAAAAGGTAACTAACGATCGGTCATTTGTGCCTGAATTGTCAACTCAGTCGACAATTTTGTAAGAAAATTTCCAGCTTCCAAAGATGGTTTTCCTATTCCATCATCCTCGGTGATGCCTGGGAACTCTGGGAAGCATTACCTGTAGAAAAAACATTGGCGTAAATTGTTGAGAGAACCGCCATAAATAGAGCACCTTCATCCAGTTTCAACTGAATGTCGATGAACTTCAGGTTTCAGTTGGGCTCCGCGTCACGCCGACGGCGATGATTTCTTGATCGGCGTTTAATCGATTCGTCTGCAGCAGTGTCATTACGTATAGTACACGTAAAAGCGCACTGAGAAACATTCTGCCCACTTCTTTCAATCCAAATGAAACAGCACATTACAAAACACAGGATTAGGACCACATTTAATAATCATCCAAACTCTGTTTGTGACCAACCCTTGAGGCTGATTTTCAACCAGGAGATAACTTCGTACTTAATTAATTTAATTTTAAAGCCTTAAAATCACACAAAAAAGCTGGTTGTTATGCGACACCGTGTACATTTCTGCCGGGCAGAATGGAGGATAGCCGCCGACGACGCGACAATGGAAAAGCCATCGCTATGGAATGAATCGGCGCCTGACCCTGATTCAGGTTCAATTTTACGTACAATGTTCCAAAAATTCAATTTATTAGTCCGCAACTAAGAAATTTCCCAACTTGTTGGCAAAATGTATGTTCCACCATTATTTTCCGTAGTTGGGTGTGAATCATTTCCACCGAGCGCTAAAGATTTGCAAAGAAATTAATGCTACTTCCTTGGAGGGGAAGCCGTAACTCGCCGAGTCCGTACCCAGTAAGATTTTAAAAGCGATTTTTTTTTACCACGCATTTGAATTCGTTTACTCGCCACTCCATCCAGAGTCTTCTAAAAATACAATGGCCATTGTATTGTAGCGATCCCAACCGCGCTTCCTTGTTTCTGTTTCCAAATTAAGCGCTTCAACGACGATGGGAATACTCACGATCTAAATTTCGCCCGATATAAAGTCGTTTGCATTACTGTCTCTTTCTCTTTTCATCCTTCTTCGATCCTTCTGTCTTCTCGGCCGCCAAAATAAGCCCCCTTCCCCTCCCCAACGCTTTGGGTCCCTTGTGTTCTCAGACCAACGGCTCTGAGAGAGGAGGATTGAAGTCTCCCTTCCACCTCGACGATGCACCGTGCCAAGTATCTCCCCCCTCCCTATACCCCGCCTTCCTGATCCGCCATTTATCACGACGGAACAAGGCACAAGCACCACATGGCCTCCCTGTCCGCTCACTCGCTCCTTCCACAGCGAGTGCACGAAAATCCGTCGAGCAGTCACCTCTTTATTCACCCCACCCTCCCGAAAGGGCGCACTCATGCCTCCTTTCGACCTTCATTAACCCCTCGATGAATGAAGACAAAAATAAAATAAAAACGACACGATTTTCTCGGCTTCGCTCCACACACGCCCCTGCTTTCCTATCCTCCCTATCGCCCAACCCCCTTCCCAGCCCAGCCGACCACAATCTGGACACCCAAGAACGGTCACCAGAGTTGGCAAGTATACTAGCCTCTCAAACGTCCAACAGAAATCCACCGTCTCTCCTCCGCTTTTTTTCACCACTCCATTTTATTCTCCCGCCCACCCCACCCACTTTTTCTTCGACACTTATCCCCTCTTTCCTCCTCCTCTTCGTGACCTTCCTCCTCTCGCTCTCGTTTTACTCGCGTGAGGATCACGTTTCTCTCTCTCTCTCGGTTTCTCCCCTTCCCACACTTCCCATCGTCTGGGACCCATTCCCCACCTCATCCGTCTTCCTCTCTTTCCTCCTCCTCCTCCTCCATTCCCCACCCCCCCTTTTTCCTTCCCCTCTCCCTTTCCTCCTCCCCCCTTTCCACTCTCCTTTCCCCTCCCCAGTCGTCGTCTCGCGCTGCTTGCTGTTCTTTTGATTTACAAGCGTCCCTCGACAGTCTGTTTTCTCGCCTCCTGCCAGATTCGTTTAACTTGGGGAAAATGTCCGTTATCGCCTCGTATTTTTTTCTTCTTTCTCTCAACCCTCCTTCGCCGAGGAAAAATTCACTCACGCGCGCAGGAATTTCATGAGTGAGTAGTATGTATATCACAGGTGGAATGGCTCCATGCCATGTGAAAAATGTCGAGGCCTCTCTCGCGAGAGTGAATAATTATCACGCCACGAAACTGCGTCTTTTTCACGCGAGCGGTTCAGAAAAACCACAGGATTTGGTGGCTAATTCCGAATAAAACTTTGGATTCATCGACGGAAATTTGGAGAATAATAGTCTCTCTAATCTTCTATCATGACGCTGAATTCCGTAGTATTTCACTCGTGACCCAAATAGCCGACTCCCTCCTTCGACTAGTAATAAATAAAAAGACTTCTTCAATAACGTGTGTCCCGGTCGATAAAGCAGCCGAGAATCCACCCACCAACGCCGAATTTAGCAAGTTTTAGGTTAGTTAAAATAGATGCCATTAGTCGATCTTCTACACAGAGAGAATGAATAGATTTTTATCTACTTCAAATACTTAGTTAATTTCACCCAATGTATAATTACATACTTAAAGCATATTTTGACGAACGGCTGCCAAAGGTGAGTATTATTTACCTGATATACTGTTCCTGCGAGTGAGCATTAACACGTCGTCCAAAGGTTAGCTGTTTCGTCATGCTGTAATACAAAAAATATGGTTTCACTATTTTTAAGATGTGTTCATATTTTTCAGCTAATTACCTCTCTCTAAATTCTCTAAAGATATAAGTTATTTCTTAGGCCTCTTTTAACGGCAACGTCCCTGAAAAATGGTAAAATTTCGTTCGGCGATACATCATTGATACCGCGTTATTTATCGTTTTACTTCATTGTACTGAGAATGGTTGAAGTGGTCGTGCATCAAATTAAGTATTTCCATAATCACTAAGGCTGTCTTACACAGGAAACAGAAATTCAACAGAATGGTGCTTAAAGCAACTCTTGGATGACATTCGGAGCTCAGAAAATTGCTCACTTTAGAAAAAAAAGACTCTCAGACGTTATTCTTTTAAGTTTGAGACATTGTCTCGAGAAAATCAACGAGAGCATGTTGAGTTTCTGTTTCCGATTCATAACCCTGCGGAGAAATTCTCGAGGCCCAAGGTGAACAAAATTTGCATTTTAATCCTTTTAAATTCACCCGTGTGAGTACACCTACGTATGCCCGCGCACAGACCGCCACGCCTAGACGTCTTCACCTTCATCTCGGGCGCGTCCGACACGCCAGTAAATCTTGAGTAAATAACTACGACTTCATCCAGTTGGCTCCGGTCACTAAATAAACCAATGTTCTCCTAACCACCCAGCGGAGAGGAGCACCTGCACTACCTTGCTTGTTTCCTTAAGCACACTCCACGCTAAAAAGGCAGGAGCTGAGGAGACCTTGAATCAACTACGCTCACCAAACTTGCTGCATGTTTAAGGAGCTCTCCAAACATGACTTACGACCATTTTTAGCCGTTGGGAGTTCCCGACAAACAAGTAAGCTAGGTACACATGGGTATGGACGTGGCTGGCCTTTAAGCGGTGATTCGAAAATCTTGCCAGAGTGAATGCGGTCAGAAGAATGTGGGATTGCTCCATTTCCACTAAGAATACCACTGGAAAAATAGTTAGTATAGAAAAATAGTTAATAGTTAGTTAATAGTTAGAAAAATAGTTAGAAAAAAATAGTTCAGTGAAACTCATACATTTTTGATATTATATATTTACATAGAATTATGTACGTCATGTTTCCCAGAGAGCAAAATTGATTTCGATCCTAAAATAAAACAAGCAACTAAGGATGTCAATGATAAATGATGTCAATGTAAAACTCACTATCTGCGGTTCCAATCAATAAGACTCATTTTGCGTACATTTGGTAAAGAAGAAGATCTTCCGATTCAGGAATTAAATTTCTATTTACCTCTACCTGCATCAATTTTCAACCCAAAAAATAGTTTCTGGTGGCTGCCTATCTAGTGAGTTTTATGAGTAAGCAGCTGCCTATCAAAGAGATAGCAAAGTAGTTCTATTGACGAATATTCTAATGAGCTTCCGAGCCTCACGTCCACTGGCGGAAACACCCTAGAGAGATGTCGTGGAACCTGTAAATAAAATCGTAAGACAAGAACCTCGTCAGAAAAAAGTTAAGGCGAAAAAGTAGGGAATAAGGGTAAAACTAAAGGATACTAGCGAGCAAATAAAGGGGAAAGGGAATGTAGTTTGCATGAGAAGAGGCAGCCTGAGATTACCAGCAAGCGGGCTTAACAAGACTGTAAATGATGGTGGAGCGGACAACATGAGGAGAAGAGGAAAGGATTTCAGAAATGAATTTAGTTTTAGAACACGGTCATTTCCAAAAGAATTACAGGATTAATGTGAGAGGATGTCGATGAAGATTAACCGCAAGAAAAAATGAACTATGAGCTCACAATAGTGAAAACAGAAACAATTAAAATAGATTCCTAATTCAACAAGACGTTTTCTTGGGTTTCCAACCGTATCAGGAATGCGGCTTCCGCCAAAGTTTCGACAGTTCTTTCGGACGGACCTGCCATCATCATCAGGGCTGGAATCAGATATAGGCATTCTTTAGATTGTATATATTATCTGAAATCAACATTAGCCTGATAAAGATTGTCTAATCAGCCGTCTAAACATAGAAACCGGCAGCAGCCACTTGATGCAGAAAGTCAATAACACTAGCGAGATAATCATTCCGTCCTCCCATGTTTCTTGCTCGTCTTCGCTGCACGCGTTCGAACTCAGTTATTAAGCCTTCCTCATCAGACTCTGGATTTTTCACATATTTTTACCCATCATCCTCTTGAATTAATTTTGTTTTAACCCTTTCGAGGAACCATCGACGCGCTCCGTTTTGTACGAACAGCAACTTGAGCGCGAAGCCATAGTAGAGCATCATCGCCGACCACAAGGAGTGCCTTTAAGACATTACTCCCATGCACTTGAAGGACCTCAAACCGCAAGAGCTTTTCCCCCACGCCAACAACGCAACTCCTATTTCCAACCACAGTAGAAACAACCACAGGTACAAGATAAATTAAATAGATTGCAGAACGAATACATGGAACACTACTCTTTTTGACAGACATTAAGGTACCGCACTATTTGCGACAAATACTGTTTTTGAAATCACAACTCTCGCAAGGCGGACTTGATACGAGTAATTAAATATTTCTGATTACCATTATTTACAACTCCCCGCAAGCAACGAGGTCCCGCATAATTTGGTTTCTCACGTGAGTTCATATCCCTTATGACCTTGCATTAATTTGATGCTTGATAAGTATGAAGTTTTATAATATGTTGCCAAACTCCCTTCAAATGGCCACATCATGTAAATTTCGAAGGGCATTAGAGAAATGGCTGGTTGACAGGACAATGCGTAATATTGATGAATACTTTGAACTTGATTTTACAAGCATTGCAATATAATCTGTCCGTAATCTTCAAACGTTTGTATTTTGTTTTATGAGTATGTTTTATTTTGTAACTTGACGACACCAATCACTTCATTGTGCAAATGGTTACTAAGATATTATTATTATTATTTATAACTAAACCTATTCATCGTTCCTGAGCACGACTGAAAACATATCAATCTCCTAGTTACGGTCTAGCCTTGAATTTATCTCAGGAATACCTTTGGTCCCATTCGGCGACCAAATCATACACCTTGAAGGTGATTCGTAGATTTACAAAACCCCGTTCCTTTCCCTCGTATTAACTCTACAACGATACAACCCACTCCGCACCCTTCGAGACCTCCTCCCCCCCCTCCCCCTTCTCCACTCAACTCTCCTCTCCCTCATCCCCGCCTCTTCACCCTCACCGAAGTAAACCTATCCGGGCAGCGGTTCTTTCTACCCCCTCCACCTCTCCAACCGCAATCCTCGCGGAAATAAGAATAAATAAAAGACCAGAGCTCTTGCTTGCGTGCGAAACGAAGTCGGATTGATTGCTATGGACTTCTCGTAGGATATGCCGTGGGTGGACGTGGTGAAGGGCAAACAGAAGCGCGCCTGTCCGGCAACTGCTTTGACCGTTGAGGAACAGAAAGAGAGAGAGCAATCAATTTCTTTGAGGAGCAGCTCTCGAACTTCGCCATAGCGTCACTCCAACCGTTCCACTCGGTTTCCGAATATTCTTTCACCTGACGACGTTGAAAGGTTTTCAAATGAGGTTTCGCGCAAAGACTGTTTCAACATTAAAAATTAACCCACTCTCTTTCAGCATTGTCATTTTAATTTAACAGCTGTCAACTTTAATCCTCCAAGCTTAAGTTTCTCAATTGGTGGATAGAGAAGTGTTCCAGGTTTCATCGTGAAATGGGATTAATCCGGCGTAGTCCGGGTGTGGAATCGCCCCGTGCCGCACAACCTTGAGTTGGTTTGCATAGTGCCACATAGATATAGATAAGGGGATAAAGATGAGTATCAATCAACCATTTCTTCTACAGTAAAAAAAATGTCTTTCAACTGAGAGAGCAAATATCCTTTTGTAATTCCTTGGCTCTCTAAGAGTCGTCATTTCCGCACCATGGCGCCATAATTTAATTCGTTCTCCCGAACCATGAAGTGGTGGGCGTTAATCTTCCAACTTTAAATAAAGTACACTTCAAAAGTAACTCTTTTAGCTGCCCAGAACCGTCAAATTTATTAGGTATTCTGAAGAGCTCGGGATTCATTAATAAAATCACTGGAAGCGTGTAATAAATTTCATTCCGCATTTTTAGAGCGGGTATTTTTCCCGTGAGCGGTAATTTATGTTTTGTCAAATGCAAATAGGGGTATGTTGAATTAAATTCCCCGCTTTCCTCATTAAAATTTCGTTCGAGGTATATTTATTCAATTTAGTGAATAGCCTCCATTGCATCTCATTAAACTGCCATTATGGAAGGGAACTTTTTTATTCGCCCGAAATGAAACAGTTTGCGGAGAGACATTACATTGAATATTCATCCTTCCAAAGCGACATGAAGAGGGATTACAATTGACAATGAAAGTGCCCTAAAACTGAAGATTAGATTGCCTGTCATATCACATAATCCATTTTTGAATAATTATAAATCATTCATTCTTAATTAAGAGCCCTTTTGTGTTTGAACAATTTAAATGTTATTTCGTTAACGCAAGACGCTCGACCTTCATTAACATTACGACAGCCGAAATTTTCGTCTAAGCAAATACAGCCATTACTTTGTTTAGCAGTGTAAACTGAGGATAGCTGATATACATCTGCAAACAACCTCTAACGGTAGAATCGATCACATATCTTGTCAGTAACCGAAACCGTAAATGATCGGGTTAACCAACAATGCTGACCTACGCATAAATAGATTTCTGCCTCATGCGCATTAGAATAAGCTCCAGAGGACGGGGATGTTTCACCTTAATGGCCGTGCAGCCATGTACCATACAACCAATGTGGTTTTAAGGGCCGGACTGGTCTGATATATGGCATTCCGAATGAGCTCGTCTGCGTCCAACGAAAGACATAATTCAAATTAAGGTATGACAATGCCGTTAAATATATTGTATGAAGATTCCGAGGAGTACAAAACATTTCGCCAGTGAATATTACATTGAAAAGCGCTTCCCTCGTCGTGAGAATAAATTAGGCCTGCTGCTTCATACGAGAGAAAAAATTCCGAGTAAGGTATAACAGCTCCGGTAAACAAACAGAATAAGAATGCCGACGAGTAAAAAATTTGCTTCACGAGTAACAATTGGCCCTCCTCCACGAGAACAAAATATGAGGATGCCCAGGAAACGAGAGTGCTCAGGGAGGCTTGAGCGCACAGTCATCTGTATTCTTATGAGGGGTTTTCCGAGGATGGATATGGATCGGTAACCGCAGCAACTCTCGAGCACTCACCACGCCCTCCTCTTTAACGGCATAGCGAAAGATGACCCCGCCGAAGAGATTGGTCGATTGAATAATCGCCGTCTCATGGACCATTAAAATCTCAACACGCTTTGGACACGCCTCGCCGGTGGCAACACACACGCTCCAAAACAAACGAGGAGAGGTAGGGGGGAGAGAGACGAAAGAGGCGGGGGAAGGGCCAGCTTTCCTTCCTTCTTCCTAAGGCACGAGGCCGGGATCCCAGAGCGCTACCAGACCCCCACGCTTCCCCTTCCCCCACAACCCCCACCCCCTCACACGATCGTAAAACTTCCCTCAACCTCTCCTCCACCAACCCTCCTTAAACAGCCTGTCTCCCTTCTGCGCAAGCGTGGTACGCCCCCCTCCTTCCCCTCCCAGCTCCCCACGACGACGCCGCAGACTCAGCTCTCCGCAGTCGATAAGGAGACCAGACGCGGGCGAGTGTGATGGGGAGGGCACTGCTTGCGCGAGCCTCGCGGTCGCCCCTCCTTTCCTCGCAGTGGTGATTGTGATGGTGCTGAACTCCGCTCGAGCGCCATGTCCCCAGACTCATCATCCCCAGGGGTTTGCGTCTTCGTCGGCGCCTACGTGAGCATATTCGCCGTCGCCGGAGTCCTCCTCTACGGCCCCGCACTCGTCTCCCGAGGAGGCATCCCCGAAGGCGGTGGCGCGGGCTTCTCCGGCCGAAGGCCCGGGAGACCCGCGTCCTCCTCGGCCCTCCGGTTGGCCATCGAGGAGGGCGGCGCCGCCAACTGGGAGGTGCGGAGGCCCGCCGGTGGTGCCTTGCCCAACCACCAAGGGTACGGGGCGTGGAATGGGAGCGGCTCAGTGGGTGCGGAAGGGGGTGGCGGTAAGGGCGCGGGAAGGATTTACGAGTGCTCGGCCGTGCACTCCGCTGCCGACCTCGAGTTTGTGGCCGGCGGGTGGACGAAGGCTGTGTACAGGGCCAAAGTGTGGGGCCGGGACGTGGCCATTAAGACGGTGAACCTCAACGGGCACGATGTCCGGGAGTGTCAGAAGGCTGGAGGGTCGCCGTCGGCGTGTTACCGGAGGGCCGCGGCCAAGATCCTGAGAGAGATGGTGCTGCTGGGACAGCTGAGGCACGACAACATAGTGGAGGTATTGCACCCCGGAAAGAGCTGTGCCGTAGTGGCATGCGCCGACCCTCCTCCCCCACCCCTCACGCCCCTCGGCCTCCCACATATCCTGCCCATTTCATCATCCCACGCGATTGGAACAGTATCGCCCCTCTTTTTCCGGTGGAGGAAATACATATTCATTCCGCTTCTCTTTTTTTTTGCTTAGAAGTTGATTCGGTACGCTCGTTTGTTTTCCTCGGTCGATTACCGAAGAGAACGATCGGTAGATTCCATGTTGATTTATCGACCGGACAGCGCGAATTTGTCAGACTTGGTGCTGCCATTATTGTTTTTTTTGCGTCTTGACCGAAGCCCGCCTCACTGCATCACATGGGAATTGCCGGCCTATCCTTTATAATATGCGAGTCAATTTATGCGTAACATCACCGAGGCTGTCGAATGCTTTTGGAATAATGTGTGACAGATGCATGTTCTGATAAATTCATTATAATGGCTCGGGATGTAAATTAGCGAGTTCTACTCCACACTGATGACTGTTTGAGCGGCCTAAGGAATTACTAGGGCTCCTGAGTAACTTCTATGATGCATCTGAGATAATGGAATTGAGAGTGTCCAAGTGAGATACCAAAATCGTTGTTTTTAAAAATGAAAATAGGAAAAATCACAATTAAAAAGGGTGACGTTAAAACAAGGGTCCAGGGAATAATAAGACGGACTTTGGATGAGTGTTTTCGAAGAACTAAATGACAGGTGAGGAGATTAAGACCCGTGGCAATAGTGGAATAAAGTCCTGGGTAGAAAGTGCGGCATATTTAGGCATGAATGATAGTGATAGGAGGCAAAAATCTCGGAGAAAAAATGAACTCCCAACTTATTTATTTTATGGTGGTTATACTTGGGTGAGCTAGGATGAGTACAAGTGTGGGCATTGTCCAGTAAGGGTAACGTTTATGGGAAATTGCCATAGAACTGAGGAATAGGGTTAAGAATGTGAGGGTCATGAACGTACAATTAGAATTTATCACCTTGTATTGGACTTGTATGAAAGAAATATGAGTCGTTGGTTTGGTCATGTTGACGCGATGGATGGGAGTCCAATTACGAAACAGATTTATGACAGATGAGTGCATGGTGAGGGAGGAAAGGGTAGTCCGAGTGTGATGGAAGAAGCACTTATTGGAGATTATGAGGAGTCTTCAGAACAAGGGATTGTATGAAAAGGAATGTATGAATTTAATAGAAGTTAAAGGGCAATACAAGAAAAAGGCGGTGTGGTAGTCGTTAAAAACAAAAGAGAAGTTTTCAAGGTATGAAGTCAGTTTTTACGATATGTGGTCTACGCCTACCCCAAAAGGGCAGAGCGTGATGAAAATATCTGCTCATTAGTAATTCATTTATGAGGTGTTTCTGGTAGAACTGCGAGCGAAGTAATATCCTTACAGAGTATCATCTACAAAGGTAGGATTTCTTACAAAGGTAGGGTAGATGAGATCTTTTTGCTTAAAAATACGTATACACCACTAAACCTCTGTCCCCTTCAGACAATTTAAATAATCATAATGGCAACATCCGCGGATGGAATGGTTACTAACTAATAACAGTATTTTCACCCATTCGAGAAAAGTGTCATTGATTCTAGAAATATATGCTATTATGACTATAAACTAGCCGCACAACCGTTTTTATAGAACTGTAACCCTACTCCTCATTTTATCAGGCAAACATCAATGGCTTTCTTATCGATACAATGACGGGTCTCGTGGGCCACAATCAACCTCAGATAGCATTGGAATACTGGTATGAATAATTAATAAGAATTTGACTGCTCGTATTTTTCCAACTAAGTACAACTACAGATTCACCAATGAAAAGTATAATTTTCACTTTTTATACTACTTGACGGATAAGTCAATATAGTATGTTCTCACTCAGCTTCAGCTGTCGTTTCCCTCACCAATAACGAGCACACTGTATGTCTTCTGTTTTGATTACCGTCCTAAGTTATTGCCCTGCCACCGAATCTTATTTTCAGCATTTGTGCTCTTCCATACGAAGTGCCGTAAATATAATAGCAGCCTCTATTCGTTTGGATTTTTTTAGTGGGTGGATTAGAGAAGGTTCTACGTCTGCAGGTACCTAGAGACTTTTTAATGTCTGAAAACATTACTGAGACGAAGGAAGAGCGTGTATCAATTGTGTTTTATTCTCCAAACAAAATATAAAAACAGAGTAATATTTTGAATGTGAAACCAATTAGCAAAGAACTGATAAGGAAACTCCAGGTAGCATGTTTTTAGTGATTGCATTGAGCTCCTCACTTGAGATAAAGCTTCCTCAGAACATAAGGTTATTCTTGTTATATCAGTCAAGCAGTGTGGTTGCCTGTACGTTAAAAAAAACATTTGCTGAACAGTATCTTTTCTTTTAAAGAATATACTATTTTCCTACAATCCGATAAATACTCGAATAAATGATGAAAATTGAAACATAAAACTTGTATGGATATAAAAAACTCGATCATAAATATGGCGATCCTTTTACACCGCCAAAAATACTCTTATACTTGGACTTGAATGATCAAATTCTGCTTGATTATGATTTTTACGTCCGGTCTTATATCTTTACGACTTACCTTTGAGAAAATTATTCGAGTAATGCCTTCTGCAATTAATAATTACTTCATCTTTCTTCCATATTTATAAAGAAGGCGACTTCCCTCTTTCTGCCTCTCATGGCATATTCTTCCCTGATTTGACTTAGAAGTAATCATTACCAACCCATGTCAATCTTTTCTGACTTTTTTCTTCAAAAATGACAATAATGTGAGCAAATAAATGTGCTTTCATTGTCACTCCCTAATCTTCCATTATAGGTTCGCGTTTTACTAGTGTTCAATCAGCGATCATTATCCGCCGCAATTGAGAATGGTAAATTATTTGAGCGAAATCAACTCATCTATTATAGTGTCAAATAGAGTTTTGTTTCAAATGACTGAGAAGTTATTTTAAACAATTTTGATTTATGCTTGTGAAGTGTGTAAACATTTGAAGTCAATAAGTGGCCAAAACCAGGCTATTTTTTCCTGGGATAAGTCCAATATTATTGATTTTCAAGTAACTCATTCACTCTGAGCACAAAAATCAAAGAAAACTCTTATTCGAGTCATTGCAATGATTATTTCTTACATTGCCAAATACATCCACATCACATAATTTGAACCATAATAGGAGATACAGCGACACCATCGAAGGTCTTACTCAAGATGAGAATTTCCCTATGCATATTAATTTCATTTATTAAGAATCCTCTCTCAAAGGATCTTTTTCTTAGCATTTTCTAAATCTTCCGGACTGTAAAAAAATTTGGGGCAAGAGGCGTTCCTTCTCGTTTCTCAAACTCTGTTTTGCGAGTAATAGTGTGCATGTAACACAGACCCCAAAGCAGACTTCGAGTTACGCACCCCAGCAATTCCCACTGCGGTGACTCATAGAGCCAGGGGCCATGTTGGCTTGAAGTCTTTAAGAGGAGAAAAGTAAACCTGTGATAGATTAGGACTGGCAGTATTATGCAGTATTTTGTCGATACTATACGAAATGCGGGCATGCTGCTGTTTGAATTTTTTTTACTACTAAGCAGAAGTCTCTTAATGTATTATGATAATTAATCCAAACAAAATAAATTACTCCCACGTAATTGCAATGGTAACTAGGATATAGTTGCCTTGCCAAAAACATATCCCATAGGGCTCTCTAAAATAATAAAGATTAATTTTTAACGATTAAGTTCTTAATAGATAGCGGTAATTAAGATTTGATTCGTAATGAACGTAAATTCACTGTATACATTTGTAATCAATGATAATGTTTTAATTTACCTCAATAAATATATTCTTGCTCCAAAAAACTAGAGCAAATACACCGGAGAATATTATGCCGTTTTGTTATATATTTTTACTATGAAATAGGTTCAACACCTGTTCTTTTAATTCGCCAGGTATTATTTTAATTTATAAATGTAATGTCGTCTTTACAATATCTATTTGGGAGATGAAGTTCCAAGGGTCTAGAGATTGAAAAAATTATCCTCGCACAGAAGTCGTTAGCCGTCGTTTTAATGACAATTTCCGAGCTCCGAACCGCATTCATGTAGCTCGTCCAACAGTGTCCAATGTACTCTTAAAGCTCATTTCTATAACCGAGTAATTAACGAGCGCTACTCCGGTCGTTGGGGATTCGGGGGGTCTTGGCCGCCATATACTACTGACCTCAATCCTCGCGATTACTTTTTATGAGGCTGCTTTAACGGCACAGCCTGCAGAAATCCTCCGCGAGTCGAGGCGAACAAAAAACTGAAATATTCAACCTTTGCCATGGAGAATATTGCTGGGATGCTCATGCCTGGAACAATGCTGCAAAGTCTCCTCACTCGTTAGCGTAAAGTAATTTGAGTCGACGCTACGGCGCGAGACTTGGACATGTTTTCCATTAATGAATTTAGTGAAAAAAGCCATTTTCTGAGCATATTCCAACGGTGGCAACAAATAAATAAATCTCGAGTATTATGCCTCGTCTTCTGCAAAAAGCAGTCGTTCTACTGGGCAGCTCAACTCTAGCGGGTATCATTACGACGTGTACTTGAAATTGGTACAAATGTGTTTTGACTAAAAGAGCGCAGGAAATATTGACTTCACTAAGGATTTTTGTTTCGCAAGTCGTGAGAGACTTTTTAAGTATGATGCCACATGCCCGGATCCATTTATCCTGCACGAAATCCTTCTTCGTAAAGTGCGTAGCTTTCAGGCTCAACGATGAGGAAATTCATTTTCGGAGTGGGAGAGAAAAAACGCATATTTCCACTGATATTCAATTATTGTAGGCTCATGCAAGGTACTGCTAGTTTAAATGGAGAGGCGTCATCTTCAGGTACCTGAAATTGAAACTGTCAATACGTTGTGCCTACAATAATTAAATATTTGTGGAAATAATAATATTTTGAAAGCGTATTCGAAGAATGATCGTGGAGCAAAAAGAAATACGGAATTTCTCGCGATGAAATAATCCACGTGAGACACGTTACTTTGAACAAAAGCGCTAAAATTAGTCAAAGTCTCGAAATTGAACAAAATTATGAAAGCTATGCAAACTTTTGCCTCTTATTTTTAGGTCATTCACTATGCTACTTCCAAGCTCAGATAATTTCTTTGCTCACTAGTTGACTAGAAAAGAAGAATATTAAGGTCGCCGACGATATATCTTATAGCGGGACCCGCTTCTATTTCAAGTTATATCGTGCGCGCAGGAAGCCTGTATTTGCCATTATATCTTCAAATATTTCTCACCGCCGAAATAAATAAATTTGTATTTTCATACCTTTCCAACCTGACTTGAAAGTTCAAATGTTGGACAATCGTGTTCCGTGATTGATTTCTATGGAAATTTTAATATGCAAATAATTGAGTAAAAATAACGCAAAACTGCCTGCTAGCTTCCATGTAAACTTTGCCTTTTTTGATGGACTGTAGACCATTCTCTAGTTGCGACGTAGGGGAGGTCGAGTTAGATGTTGAATTTCATGTTTCATTCATTCAAAGTATCCAAATGTTCATAGATCCAAAAAAGGCCCTTAAATTCTAATAGTAGATCGGTTTGATTGGGTAGGGTTAATCTCAGCAATACTATGACCAACGTCAAGTGAAATAGCTACATCAGCGGAAAGGGGGGCATCTTTACCTGCACCTCCTTTACTTTCTCAGAAAACGAGGTACTCGGAATGCTTCTCGGTTTGAAATAACCCGAAAGTTCCACGAGAGGCCTCTCCCGGATTTGCACATGGAACGTAGGGTTACATGTCCCTCTAGGTTCCCGGCAAAGTCGTCTGCTTTCATAATGTTGTGGGAAAAGTTTGCGAGGAAGCATACAATGTGATGAACAGAGACGTCAATAGGTACATTTATTTCGGCCTCGACGGTACATGTTGAAGTCCTCCCACGAATGAAAGTTGGCGCGCAGATATCAGCGATCAGACTGATTAACGCGTCCATTCGCCATGACACAATTATCCAATACCTCTTCCCGTGAGTAAGGAGCTCCTCGGTGACAGAATCATCTCCCAACACCCCACCAGGGAATCGCTCAAGGGTATTCAGGAGGGCGCTCCTCCAGGATCCTAGATCAAGTTACCACCCTTTTGAAACGGATAACGAGAGGTCTCATGCCGCGGTGGCTCCACTCAACCGACGAAAAAATGCCTGAGGCAGTTTGATAGAGGCGCTTCCAGGAGTAATAATAAAACGGAGCCCAGCGATATGTTTGGATTCATTTCATCGCTTTGTTTTTAAGCGTGCGCTGGACGGTACACACCCTAGGCTTTTTTCCTCTCTCGCCTGTTATTTTTAATACAACCTGCGGTGACGGGCTCTCCGCAATGGAGACGGGGTAGGCGGGAAGAGAGGATGATATCTCATGTTTACGTCTCACCCGGATGGGATGCCAGGCGCCAAGCGTGGAGAAGAGGAGATGGTTGGCATCCCTTCGCCTTCCCCTCTGGCCCAAGGGGCAGTAAAAAACTGCTAACGTGAACACATGGCCAGGAACCATTACGGAGCCTCCTTGCACTCTCTTCAGGAAAAGCCTTCCCCCTACGGCTTGTTTTTTTTATCTCAGCGAGAATGAGCGTTTTGAAATGGGTCGTCCTCATCCTGTCAAGCTCAACATGTTGATTCGTCGATTGGTCCCTGTCTGTGGTTGTCAATCCCACTCATATGGATGAGGGAGCGTATATTGAGTGTGCCTGATCTTAAGGACGAAGTTAGCCTTATGATTCGCCATTATAAGTGGAGCAATGATGAGGAGGGGAGCCAACCCTCCCAGTATGAAACCCTGAGTCATAGGCTGCGCACGCTGGCAGCTACCGCGGTTCATTCGCGGAGTTGTGCTCCAAGTTCTGGGTTTTGCAGGATTAATGTTTTAGCTGCGGAATATTATCACATTTCTGTGATAACCTTTGTATATTTATTAGGTTGATCTAACAATTCCTAACTTTTTCTCAACTGCACACTGTGACTAAGAATCAGAAGCGCTCGGAATTGCTTCATTTTAATGCCGGGAGCTTTTACGCGCTCATTCCTCAGTCGATTTCCGCGTATTTCAATGCTTCAGGATTAAGGAATAAATCACTCGAGAATGTCATCATAAAATAAATTTATTTGGTGGAAATGGTAATAAATGAGTAATACATGCTCTAAAGTTCTCATATTAAATAATTTCTTTCGTAATTAAGGTAGTTATCAACATTCCTCGCTATAATATACTCCGCGTAATGAATAAATACTCGAGTCTCTGGTTCTTTTTCGAGTACCCCCTAATTACATTCTATCGCAACAGAGCGGCAGTTCAAAATGAGCGAAGACTGTTGGAATTGAAATTCTGTCCTAGTTTTCCTTCGATAATTGTCAGGAAAGGGGTAGCAAATTAATTGACACAGTTTGTCTCTTACCAAAGAATAAACTCTCTTCAACTTTCTCTTCTTACCAAAAAATGGTGTTCAAATATTTAGACTTGTGTATCATTAGCCATAAATAGAGGCCGTGAAATATTATATTCCGCTTTTTCCTACCAGTGTTCTAAGCTGAGGTAAAACACTTAACTACAAGAAATATGCCATCCGCTCGGGTTAAGCCACTCCTGAACAATTTTTCCCTCGGCCATCCAGCAAATTAAATCTTTCATTTATGAAGCAGGAACGCTTCCAATGAGGATTTTTTAAATTTTTTCCTCATTCCCTTGAGCGTCATGGCACTTTTTACGTCAGGCTTCCGACGTCTGACATTCGTTCTAGGAATTTTTTCTACTGTTCTTTTCGCTCTGCCAGTCAAGTTTTATAAAAAGGGGATCCGCTCTAAACTTCCTCATTTGGAGACTCGCGTGCAGCGAGTGTTAAATTTTGAGGCTGTAAAACTGATAGTTACAACTCGGCATAATAAAAAGTATGCATTCGTTTAAACCAAGCGAACTGACGGGTAAAAAAATGTGATTTGAAATTGATGACGAAGTGAAGGCGCTATTTACCCCCCTATACAGGGCGAAGTAGAGCGGTGTGAAATTTACAGAATCGGAACACGGGTAATTTGAAAAGGAGAATAACTTCCGTGTAATATAGCACTCCCGAGCTACAGAGTAGTCTCCCAGGACTAGAGTTTTCTAGTACTAATTAATACTTTACATCATCATTTATTTAAAACCATTCATCTGCCCAACTTCACGACGGGAAATTCAGAAATTGATCATTGCAAATCAAAACGAATTTAAAAAAAGCAATGGGACCGAGGAGATGAACGAGGAATCAATTACGGTTGGACAAAACCAGTGGAATTTGACGAGAATTTGAATCTATAATGGTGACAAAATACATCATTACTAGCATTTGAAGAGTGTATTAAGACATTTTGGTCATTGATTCACGTTTTAAATCGTCAAAATGTTTAAAGATGGCGGAATGTAGCATCGTATTTTTGACTTCCCACGTCGAGAATAAGCTTGAATCTTCCTCTAAAAACTTCGTTTCTTGGGTCATAACCCAACAAATGCGGAAATGATGTTGACGGCAATAGTTTTAGTAGTTTCCTAAGCTTTCTTATAACATTTCATCGTGCATGCGACGCCGCTGTCAATTTAGCACCAGGAAAACGTAGAAGAAATTGTATTGTTCATTGTAAGGCAAACATCGTTCACCTTCCAATTTCCGTCACGTACTCTGACTCAGAATATTTTACACTGAATCCGTAGGAGTGTCCCGCTCGTAACCTAACTCAGCTCGTAGAATATGAATGTCTCTCCATAATGGGCGTAGCAGGTATCCCAGGTCATTCGCTACAGAGAATTCCAGATGCCAGTCGACGTCAACCTACCTACTTACCATTCACTATAGGAAAGACGATCAGGCGGGTTGTAAACATTATCTTTCAGTTCATGACATGCCTTAAAAATGTATTTTAGTTACAGGAGGATACTATTTGAACTAGAAATAATAAGTCAAGTCGTTTGTCGCTTAATGAGCCTATAAAAGTTTGTGGCAAGGAATGGAATTTCTAGTGGTGATTGCGAAATAAAGGTTTTCTCTCTTACCCTTAGTACATGATACTTTTAAAGGACCAAATTCCTAGGGGATAGAAATTTTAGTCCACATATAATAGAGTACTTGATTCGTCTTTCCCAAAAACTGGTGACATGTATTTTTGGTTCCGTAGGGCCAAAAGGACTCGATGTTGCCATCGGTATTTCAGGGATTAGAGAATTTGATGGAATATTATTCGATCATTTCAATTGAAATCACGCTTCTGCTATACTGATTGATAAATGCATATTTAAAAATCCTAAGTGGCTATATCTCCTTCAAAAAGCTACAAAGTAAGCCACTTTTAGAAGTTGAAAAGGTGATAATTTAATTTTATATGTCAACCAAGTACATCTATAGCTGTTGCTCTAACGTAATTCGCGGTGAAACTTCTAAAAGTTCTTCTTGCATATTTGTTTGAGTTTGTCATATATGAATTTGATATGAACGAAGTTTCCATGTCTTCGTGAAAGGATCCAAGCTAATCGTCAGTGCTTTCCCGTTTCCACGAAAGAAGATAGTATTGACGGAAGCGACGGCGCCAGCTTTCAGTTTGGGATGTGAACTTTGGATACGTGTGTCGTAAAATATTTGAGTTCGAATTTCACGAGATAGCTCGTCGAGCGTAACCCTTCACCTCGGGCGATGGCCCAACATGGAGGCGACAGTGTTCCTTCCCTTTGGAATTTATGGGAGCCTGGAATGGTTTTGTTCGTAGCGACCTGGATGGAGGAAGACTAATATTTAAAAAGTCTCTGAGTCAACATGCATTGGAGACAATATAATTTTCACAGTCTCGCGTTGCTTTACCAAGTTTCTAGCGCTGTTCTCGGATGAGTTTTTGAATAAAGGATTCCTGGGGCAACGCCTACCAGCTCTGCATGGGGTGTTTCATTGCACATAGCAAGGAGAAAATCATTCTACCTTTTTATGCCTTTAAATTCACATATCCAAACACTAACAACACATCAACGTACGCATATAGTATTGCAAATATTTGGCTAGGTGAGAACGCATTACAGCGCAAAGATTCAGAGTGGTTGCTGCGACCGTTGATGCGTGCTGCGATTTAAACAAGACCGGTAATTCATCGAAGGCTCAAGCCCTGAACACTGTAACTTATCCGAACGAAGCGGATGGCTCGACGTTGATGCATTCGGGCAACGTGAGAATTCCTCGAATGAGTTACGCCTCAAAACATTTTACAAGGAGACAGAAGAGGAGTTGTTACCTACACGGAAACTTCGCGGGCCTCAGCTATATTCCAATCACTGTAAAATGATGTATTCATCTGTCAATGTCTCGGAGCGTCAGGCACACAGCAAGTTTGAGTGGAGATTAATTCCGCTCACGCAGGAGTCCCTCGCCGGAAGGATTCGCATACATCCTCCAGGAAACATTGGACATCCGCACGCACGTGTGCGCATCCTTATTTAAAAATATGCCACTATTATTATTTGAGGAATATCGATAACGGTCGGTTCAGACGGTCCTTGTGTCCATACACCATTTCTTTCTCCTTCTCGGCATTCGTCGAAACCCTCTTCAATCAATCCAGAGAACCTATTTCCTTTCTTTCCCTCCCCCTACACCTTTTACTCTTTCACGGCCTTCAGCATCCTTTTGCATCTCATAATCTGCTCCAACCACCTACTCTCCACTCTCCGATTTACCATAAATCATTTCCCAACCACTCCCACGCTCGTATTAATCTCCGTTCATTGCACCTTCTACCTCTTCCTCCATATATGCATACGCCGGCTATCTATTCTCATCCTCTTTCCCAGTCTATGTGCGGCTCATCTCATACTTAAGAATGATGGTCCTAAACTCACCGAAATTGTGGAATCATTATCAAAGTCTTTCTTTTGTGTTCTCATGATTAGACTGCCACGCCTGTGGCTTTATACTTCCCAGTGTGTGTGTGCGTGTGTTTAGAAATACATTAACGTGAACACAAGCGGACTCCTAACAGCCAGACAGTTTTTCCATTATACTTCCCAAAGGGCAATCTCTCCAGGGCCTCCCCTCCTTCCTTCAGCCACATCTCTCTGTTGATCCAATGCGCCCCAAGTTTGACTTTTTGTTTGTTCACTTATAAGGCATACAACTCCGGCCCCACCGCCTTCTCCCCCCAATGCCTCGTGGACTAAACATTGGGCCCAGACCCATTCCTCGCATAACACACACGCATATCCATCCATCCCCACCGACCACTCCAGGGAGGGAACCCCACACTCCCTCCCTCCCCACCCTCGAATACACCCTCGACTCGCTCACTCACTCACTCACACACGCTAACCTGTCCGGCGCTGTCGAGCACCGACGGATTTATTGCCTCGTAATTCCTCCTCGGGCCTCCTCGAGCCTTCCCTGCCTTCGCCCGTGCCATTTCTCCTCCTCCTGCCCCGCATCCTCCCTCCCAGTTCCATGCGGGGGAGAGAGGCCATCCCTTCTTCGTCTCCGCATACATTCGGTGGAGTTTTGCGGTGGTGAGTGCCTCATGCTTCTCTTCTCCCCCCTGCCCCCCCCCGCACCCCCCCACCCCCTTCCCAGCCTCAACTGAAAGACGACGAGATGAAGTCTTTTCGTTTGTCAGTCTTGTCTGTTCGTCTGGCCACGTCGTGTGTTCCTGCACCCACCACCGCCTCACTATCGCGATCCTCGTGCCACTCCCACCGCACGGCACTTAGCAGCTGTATTTTTGGCGAAAATAGCCCCCCAGCGGTGTGGGGAAATCGATACTTTTCACTTTTAGGAACCATTTGCAATACGTCGAATATCGAATCACTGATAATGAGCCACAATCCTCCGACCTTACAATAGGCCAAAAAAGTGTTATGACTAAAGTTTTTCTGTAAACGCTAGAGCATCCAGGCGATAGGAGCCTAGAACTTTGAGCCCAGGTACTGCCGATAGAAAATTAATCCATGTAGTATATGTGACATAAGCGTCGTTGGATATTTTTCCTCTTTTCATTCAGAGGGTGGAAGATTTTTTTTAATCCGTGCAAAGATATCAAGCGTGGTGTATTGTATTGGCATTGTCTGGACTTTCCCAACTTTCCTTGAATGCTGGTTTTCAGGCGCGACGCTTTTTCTTACTTTCTTTTCGCACTTTCACTTAATCTTTCCCTCATTGAATAACCATTATCCAAGCGGTATCATATTGCATCTTTATTCCAAAAATGAAACAACCCAATGCTTGTTTTCACAATTAAAAATTATTTCAGCTGCTCATAAGCCCCATCAGATGTACAACCGCCTCCGTTTTCGTTCTTCTTGTCTCCGGATATTCTCTTCGGATATCTTTCGCCTGAGACATTATTCTCGACTCTATCATAGTCTTCGTTTTATGCACTCTTGTTCGCTGAAATTCGACAGTATTTGCTCCTGTGAGAGTAATTGGACGAGGAATGGAGGGTCTGATGTCCTCATATTCTCCGGAATAATATCAATGAGCTGCCTGTTTGCAAGCCTCTCCTAATTCACAATTTCTTCACCTGTGCTATCTCACGCTCCAGGAAACACGCACTCAAACTATATAGAAGCATAAATCTTTATTATACAAACTGCATAGAAAAAACGCCATTATTTTGAGCGGGTGGCCAAATTATGAATGGCAAACAGCATAAATTAAACGACAGTATGGACGAAGAATTCATGTCAAAATAGTGCACGATTTGCACCCCAAGCTTCATTAATGATTAGCATCCGCAGTTATTTTTATTTGAACCGTAAGTCACAAAATCATTGAGTCCCAATTTATTTACCATTATTTATTCATCCCTGTCAAGGACACGCCCAATGGTTATCGTAAATCCAAAACACGAAGCAGCTTCTTTTGATTTATTTAGCACGTAGGTACAAATAATGTGCTCTGATGAAGCGATTTGTTTTCAGATAGACTCATGCGGTGCGGATTAGAAATGTTTTTTTTTTCTGGTTAAATGATGCGAAGAAAAGGAAGAAAGCAATAAATCATTCAGATGATTTAATGGTAACATTTACAAAACCACAACTTAAAAAACACACACGACCCGGGTTTCAACGCTCGAAACGCAACGAAACCCGGGTCGTGTGTGTGTTTTTTAAGTTGTGGTTTTGTAAATGTTACCATTAAATCATCTGAAAGATAAAATGAAATACCACAAAGTTAACAAAGAACTTGTATTATTTATTCGGAAAGCAATATATACGCAAGTGCATAACATGATGAACTTCATACTTTAATGTGCAGATGAGTGCGAAAGGATTCGGTCCCTGCATTGAACTTGAAGCGCTTGGATGCCTTAATTGTTTGGACCGTATGCTAGAAGGGATTATCTAATTCACTTCTATAATAGGTACAATTAGACTCGGACATTATGGGTCAGCTGGTACTACACTGCAAAATATTTTGAGAACATTTATGGTAGGTATATTATTATATATTACCCATTATGATGGTTAGACAGCGATCAGAAGTGGATGACCTTTAATCGCTATTTGCATTTTATAAAAATAAACGAGTAAATGGGTGCTTGCTGTTAGCAAGCAAAGCTGTAGTTATTTTTTCACTTTAAGTATCGAAAAATGAATGCATCATCCTTACAAAACCAATGAAAGCTCTCAAGTCTGCGTGCTACATGCAGGCAAAGAAAAATATTATGGAATTCTCGAAATTAATTTCACGGTCAATGAGGAAAGGATACCTGACAGTTCTAGTGCAAATCATATTACATCTCATCCAGTAATTAACGACATCAAAATACTATAGTCAGTGAAATGAAAGGAACGTGGAACCACTGCAAGTTCAACATAACTTTATTTGATGGCCTTTCTACGTTAGATATTCCTTTCAGTACAGCATACTTAATAAGGTCTAATATGAAAACTTCGACTATAATAGAACTTCGATCCGAATCGGCAATTTTAATATGCTAAATTTTATGTTAAATTTTTCTTTTTCAATCTTCTACATGAATTGCACATGCTTTAGAATGAAAACTGAAATATCATGAAGATTGGTTGGTTAGAGTTGGTCATCAAACCTACGGTAGAGGTTAGGAAAAAGTTGAAGAAATTATACCCAGTACTTAGCAGCAATGTATTAATAGCACCTGTCCATTTAATGATGCCTATATGGGTGCTTGCCATTTGCAACCAAGGGTGGGGGGAGTGCTAGACGACGATACTCTTTAAATAAGGAAAAAAATGAAAGCTCTCAAGTCTGCGGGCTACATGCAAGCAAAGAAAAATAGAATTCTCGAAAATGAAATACGCGCCTCATGAGGTATGGATACCAGACAGTTCTAGTACAAACTTATATTGTATGTCATCCGGTTATTAGCGACTTTTCAAAATACTATAATCAGTACACCGAAACGAACGTGGAACCATTGATAGATTATTATAACCTCATTTTACGGCATATAAGACGTTCTTCTACGTTAGATATTTCATTTCAGTACATTATACTTAATAAGAGCTCACATGAAGAATTTTACTATATATATTCGATCGGAATCGATATTTTTATTATACTAATTTTCATGTTCAATTTTTTTTCCCTTCCAATCTTCTGCATGGACTGCATATTTTTTAATGAAAACGACAATATCATGAAGCTTGGTTGATGGAAATTGGCCATCAAAGGTATGGTAGAGGCCATGAAAAGTTTGAAGAAATTATACCCAGTATTTAGCAGTGCGAAAAATGGCATAGAGAAGAGTAAATTACATGCATTTAGGATACCTAACTCATATATGTAAAGCTATCGATTGCAATATCTCGAAGCCGTATCGACTTTTTTAACTTTCCCGATTTTACCCAAAATCAACACATAAATATCACCCTCCCCTGAAACTGGCCCGCCTAGCTTAGTTCCAAACCTGAGTCGACACTCGGCTAGGCGACAATGGAATAAATCCATAGCAACGAAAGTAAAAAAATTCTAAAATCCCAAATAAAAGTTAAAAAATATCAGTTTGACGGTAGGTAGAAAAGAATCGATTGCAAGAATAAGATTTTTCAAACATTTAGCCTCATACTTGTGAAAGAATCAGTCCTGTAACTAAATTATTTCATATTTTAATGAACGAAAGAAAAAAGGTCTACACTGAAATTTTTCGTTTTTTCCATATAATCCCATGTGAAGCTTTCGATTGCAATAAATCGAAGCCTAATCGACTCTTTTAACTTTTTCGATTTTTTCCCAACTCGACACATGACTCCAACTCTATCCTGAAAATTTCACCCACCTAGCTCGTTTAGAAATGCCCAGGAATTTTGATGAGTCAGTCAGTCAGTCAGTCAGTCAGTTTTGTAGCTTTATATATATTAATTAACGAGTAAATTGGTGCTTGCTGTTAGCAAGCAAGGGGGGTTTGTACATTATTTTACACTTTAAGTATCGAAAAATGAATGCATCATCCTTACAAAACCAATGAACGATCTCAAGTCTGCGTACTACATGCAGGCAAAGAAAAATATTATGGGATTCTCGAAATGAATTTCACGGTCCATGAGGTACCTTACAGTTCTAGTACAAATCATATTATATCTCATCCGGTAATTAACGACATTTCAAAATACTATAGTCAGTGAAATGAAAGGAACGTGGAACCACTGCAAGTTTAACATAACTTTATTTGATGGCCTTTCTACGTTAGATATTCCTTTCAGTACAGCATACTTAATAAGGTCTAATATGAAAACTTTATAATAGAATTTTGATCCGAATCGAAAATTTTAATATGCTAAATTGTATGTTAAATTTTTCTTTTTCAATCTTCTACATGAATTGCACATTGAATTTTGAATTGCTTTAGAATGAAAACTAAAATATCATGAAGATTGGTTGGTTAAAGTTGGTCATCAAACCTACGGTAGAGGGTAGGAAAAAGTTGAAGAAATTATACCCAGTACTTAGCAGCGATGTAGTAATAGCACCTGTCCACTTAATGATGCCTATATGGGTGCTTGCAATTTTCAGGCAAGGGTGGGGGGAGTGCTAGACGATGATACTCTTTAAATAAGGAAAAAAAATGAAAGCTCTCAAGTCTGCGGGCTTCATGCAAGCAAAGAAAAATATAATTCTCGAAAATGAAATACGCGCCTCATGAGGTATGGATACCAGACAGTTCTAGTACAAACTTATATTGTATGTCATCCGGTTATTAGCGACTTTTCAAAATACTATAATCAGTACACCGAAACGAACGTGGAACCATTGATAGATTATCATAACCTCACTTTACGGCATATAAGACGTTCTTCTACGTTAGATATTTGATTTCAGTACATCATATTTAATAAGAGCTCACATGAAGAATTTTACTATATATGTTCGATCGGAATCGATATTTTTATTATACTAATATTCATGTTCAATTTTTTTTTCTCTTCCAATCTTCTGCATGGACTGCATATTTTTTTAATGAAAACGACAATATCATGAAGCTTGGTTGGTGGAAATTGGCCATCAAAGGTATGGTAGAGGCCAGGAAAAGTTTGAAGAAATTATACCCAGTATTTAGCAGTGCGAAAAATGGCAAAGGGAAGAGTAAATTTCATTCACTTAGGATACCTAACACATATATGTAAAGCTATCGATTGCAATATCTCGAAGCCGTATCGACTTTTTTAACTTTTCCGATTTTACCCAAAATCAACACGTAAATATAACCCTCCCCTGAAACTGGCCCGCCTAGCTTAGTTCCAAACCTGAATCGACACTCGGCTAGGCGACAATGGAATAAATCCATAGCAACGAAAGTGAAAAAATTTCTAAAATCCCAAATAAAAGTTTAAAAATATCAGTTTTACGGTAGGTAGGAAAGAATCGATTGCAAGAATAAGATTTTTCAAACATTCAGCCTCATACTTGTGAAAGAATCATTCCTGTAACTTAATTATTTCATATTTTAATGAACGAAAGAAAAATAGTCTACACTTAAATTTTTCGTTTTTTCCGTATAATCCCATGTGAAGCTTTCGATTGCAATAAATCGAAGCCTAATCGACTTTTTTAACTTTTTCGATTTTTTCCCAACTCGACACATGACTCCAACTCTATCCTGAAAATTTCACCCACCTAGCTCGTTTAGAAATGCCCAGGAATTTTGATGAGTCAGTCAGTCAGTCAGTCAGTCAGTCAGTCAGTCAGTCAGTCAGTCAGTCAGTCAGTCAGTCAGTTTTGTAGCTTTATATATATTAATAATTAAAATTAATAATTAATGTAGCTTTATATATATTAACGAGTAATTGGGTGCTTGCTGTTAGCAAGCAAGGGGGGCTTGTGCATTATTTTACACTTAAAGTATCGAAAAATGAATGCATCATCCTCACAAAACCAATGAAAGCTCTCAAGTCTGCGTGCTACATGCATGCAAAGAATAATATAATCAAAATCTCGAAATGAATTTTTACGGTCCAAGTGGTACCTGACAGTTCTAGTACAAATCATATTATATCTCATCCGGTAATTAACGACATTTCAAAATACTATAATCAGTAAAATGAAAGGAACGTGGAACCACTGAAAGTTCAACATCACTTTATTTGATGGCCTTTCTACGTTAGATATTCCTTTCAGTACAGCATACTTAATAAGGTCTAACATGAAAACTTTAGAATAGAACTTCGATCCGAATCGACAATTTTAATATGCTAATTTTCATATCCAATTTTTCTTTTTCAATCTTCTACATGAATTGAACATGCTTTTGAATGAAAAGTAAAATATCATGAAGATTGGTTGGTTAAAGTTGGTCATCAAACCTACGGTAGTGGCCCGGAAACAATTGAAGAAATTATACCCAGTACTTAGCAGCGATGTATTAATAGCACCTGTCCATTAAATGATGCCTATATGGGTGCTTGCAATTTGCAAGCAGGGTGGGGGGGAGAGTTAGATGATGATACTCTTTAAATGAGGAAAAAAATGAAAGCTCTCAAGTCTGCGTGCTACATGCAAGCAAAGAAAAATATAATTCTCGAAAATGAAATACGCGCCTCATGAGGTATGGATACCAGACAGTTCTAGTACAAACTTATATTGTATGTCATCCGGTCATTATCGACTTTTCAAAATACTATAGTCAGTATACCGAAACGAACGTGGAACCATTGAAAGATTATCCTAACCTCATTTGGTGGCATATAAGACGCTCTTCTACGTAAGAAATTTTAGTTCAGTACAGCATACTTAATTAGAGCTCACATAAAGAATTTTACTATATAAGTTCGATCGGAATCGAGATTTTTAATATACTAATTTTCGTAATCTATTTTTTTTCTCTTCCAATCTTCTACATGAACTGCTCAATTTTTTAATGAAAACGACAATATCATGAAGCTTGGTTGGAGGAAATTGGTCATCAAAGGTACGGTAGAGGCCAGGACAAATTTGAAGAAATTATACCCAGTATTTAGCAGTGCGAAAAATGCAAAGGGAAGATTAAATTTCATTCACTTAGGATACCTAACTCATATATGTAAAGCTATCGATTGCAATATCTCGAAGCCGAATCGACTATTTTAACTATTCCGATTTTACCCCAAATCAACACATAAATATAACCCTTCCCTGAAACTGGCCCGCCTAGCTTAGTTCCAAACCTGAATCGACACTCGGCTAGGCGACAATGGAATAAATCCATAGCAACGAAAGTGAAAAAATTCTAAAATCCCAAATAAAAGTTTAAAAATATCAGTTTTACGGTAGGTAGGAATGAATCAATTGAAAGAATAAAATTCTTCAAGCATTCAGCCTCATATTTGTGAAAGAATCAGTCTGTTAGCTCAATTATTTCATATTTTAATGAACGAAAGAAAAAAGGTCTACACTAAAATTTTTCGTTTTTCCCGTATACTCGCATGTAAAGCTATCGATTGCAACAAATCGAAGCCTAATCGACTTTTTTAACTTTTTCGATTTTTTCCCAACTCGACACATGACTCCAACTCTATCCTGAAAATTTCACCCACCTAGCTCGTTTAGAAATGCCCAGGAATTTTGATGAGTCAGTCAGTCAGTTTTGCAGCTTTATATATATTAATTAATAACGAGTAAATGGGTGCTTGCTGTTAGCAAGCAAGGGGGGCTTGTGCATTATTTTACACTTAAAGTATCGAAAAATGAATGCATCATCCTCACAAAACCAATGAAAGCTCTCAAGTCTGCGTGCTACATGCATGCAAAGAATAATATAATCAAAATCTCGAAATGAATTTTTACGGTCCAAGTGGTACCTGACAGTTCTAGTACAAATCATATTATATCTCATCCGGTAATTAACGACATTTCAAAATACTATAATCAGTAAAATGAAAGGAACGTGGAACCACTGAAAGTTCAACATCACTTTATTTGATGGCCTTTCTACGTTAGATATTCCTTTCAGTACAGCATACTTAATAAGGTCTAACATGAAAACTTTAGAATAGAACTTCGATCCGAATCGACAATTTTAATATGCTAATTTTCATATCCAATTTTTCTTTTTCAATCTTCTACATGAATTGAACATGCTTTTGAATGAAAAGTAAAATATCATGAAGATTGGTTGGTTAAAGTTGGTCATCAAACCTACGGTAGTGGCCCGGAAACAATTGAAGAAATTATACCCAGTACTTAGCAGCGATGTATTAATAGCACCTGTCCATTAAATGATGCCTATATGGGTGCTTGCAATTTGCAAGCAGGGTGGGGGGGAGAGTTAGATGATGATACTCTTTAAATGAGGAAAAAAATGAAAGCTCTCAAGTCTGCGTGCTACATGCAAGCAAAGAAAAATATAATTCTCGAAAATGAAATACGCGCCTCATGAGGTATGGATACCAGACAGTTCTAGTACAAACTTATATTGTATGTCATCCGGTCATTATCGACTTTTCAAAATACTATAGTCAGTATACCGAAACGAACGTGGAACCACTGAAAGATTATCCTAACCTCATTTGGTGGCATATAAGACGCTCTTCTACGTAAGAAATTTTAGTTCAGTCAGTACAGCATACTTAATTAGAGCTCACATGAAGAATTTTACCATATAAGTTCGATCGGAATCGAGATTTTTAATATACTAATTTTCGTGATCTATTTTTTTTCTCTTCCAATCTTCTACATGAACTGCTCAATGTTTTAATGAAAACGACAATATCCTGAAGCTTGGTTGGTGGAAATTGGTCATCAAAGGTACGGTAGAGGCCAGGACAAATTTGAAGAAATTATACCCAGTATTTAGCAGTGCGAAAAATGGCAAAGGGAAGAGTAAATTTCATTCACTTAGGATACCTAACACATATATGTAAAGCTATCGATTGCAATATCTCGAAGCCGTATCGACTTTTTTAACTTTTCCGGTTTTACCCCAAATCAAAACATAAATATAACCCTTCCCTGAAACTGGCCCGCCTAGCTTAGTTCCAAACCTGAGTCGACACTCGGCTAGGCGACAATGGAATAAATCCATAGCAACGAAAGTGAAAAAAACTCTAAAATCCCTAATAAAAGTTTAAAAATATCAGTTTTACGGTAGGTAGGAAAAAATCGATTGAAAGAATAAGATTCTTCAAACATTCAGCCTCATACTTGTGAAATAATCAGTCCTGTAACTTAATTATTTCATATTTTAATGAACGAAAGAAAAATGGTCTACACTTAAATTTTTCGTTTTTTCCATATAATCCCATGTGAAGCTTTCGATTGCAATAAATCGAAGCCTAATCGACTCTTTTAACTTTTTCGATTTTTTCCCAACTCGACACATGACTCCAACTCTATCCTGAAAATTTCACCCACCTAGCTCGTTTAGAAATGCCCAGGAATTTTGATGAGTCAGTCAGTCAGTCAGTCAGTCAGTCAGTTTTGTAGCTTTATATATATTAACGAGTAAATGGGTGCTTGCTGTTAGCAAGCAAGGGGGGTTTTTACATTATGATACTCTTTAAATAACGAAAAATGAATGCATCATCCTTACAAAACCAATAAAAGCTCTCAATTCTGCGTGCTACATGCAGGAAAAAATATTATGGAATTCTCGAAATGAATTTCACGGTCCATGAGGTATGGATACCTGAAAGTTCTAGTACAAATCATATTATATCTCATCCGGTATTTTACGACATTTCAAAATAGTATAATCAGTGAAATGAAAGGAACGTGGAACCACTGCAAGTTCAACATAACTTTATTTGATGGCCTTTCTACGCTAGAAATTCCTTTCTTTGAAGCATACGCAATAAGGTCTAGCATGGAAACTTTTTATTAGAACTTTGATCCGAATCGACAATTTTAATATGATAATTTTAATGTTCAATATTTCTATTTCAATCTTCTACATGAATTACACAGCCTTTTGAATGAAAACTAAAATATCATGAAGATTGGTTGGTCAAAGTTGATCATCAAAGCTACGGTAGAGGCCAGGAAGAAGTGGAAGATATTATACCCAGGACTCAGCAGCGATGTATTAATAGCACCTGTCCATTTTATGATGCCTATATGGGTGCTTGAAATTTGCAAGCAGTGGGAGGGAGTGTTAGATGATGATACTCTTGTAATAAGGAAAAAAATAAATGCTCTCAAGTCTGCGTCCTACATGCAAGCAAAGAAAAGTATAGTTCTCGAAAATGAAATACGCGCCTCATGAGTTATGGATACCAGACAGTTCTAGTACAAACTTATATTGTATGTCATCCGGTTATTAGCGACTTTTCAAAATACTATAATCAGTACACCGAAACGAACGTGGAGCCATTGAAAGATTATCATAACCTCATTTGATGGCATATAAGACGTTCTTCTACGTTAGATATTTCATTTCAGTACAGCATACTTAATTAGAGCTCACATGAATAATTTTACTATATAAGTTCGATCGGAATCGAGATTTTTAATATACTAATTTTCATGTTCAATTTTTTTTTCTCTTCCAATCTTCTACATGAACTGCTCAATTTTTTAATGAAAATGACAATATCATGAAGCTTGGTTGGTGGAAATTGGTCATCAAAGGTACGGTAGAGGCCAGGACAAATTTGAAGAAATTATACCCAGTATTTAGCAGTGCGAAAAATGGCAAAGGGAAGAGTAAATTTCATTCACTTAGGATACCTAACACATATATGTAAAGTTATCGATTGCAATATCTCGAAGCCGAATCGACTTTTTTAACTTTTCCGATTTTACCCAAAATCAACACGTAAATATAACCCTCCCCTGAAACTGGCCCGCCTAGCTTAGTTCCAAACCTGAGTCGACACTCGGCTAGGCGACAATGGAATAAGTCCATAGCAACGAAAGTGAAAAAAATTCTAAAATCCCTAATAAAAGTTTAAAAATATCAGTTTTACGGTAGGTAGGAAAGAATCGATTGCAAGAATTAGATTTTTCAAACATTCAGCCTCATATTTGTGAAAGAATCAGTCCTGTAACTTAATTATTTCATATTTTAATGAACGAAAGAAAAATAGTCTACACTGAAATTTTTCGTTTTTCCCGTATAATCCGATGTAAAGCTTTCGATTGCAATAAATCGAAGCCTAATCGACTTTTTTAACTTTTTCGATTTTTTCCCAACTCGACACATCACTCCAACTCTATCCTGAAAATTTCACCCACCTAGCTCGTTTAGAAATGCCCAGGAATTTTGATGAGTCAGTCAGTCAGTCAGTCAGTCAGTCAGTCAGTCAGTCAGTCAGTTTTGTAGCTTTATATATATTAATTAACGAGAAAATGGGTGCTTGCTGTTAGCAAGCAAGGGGGGGTTTGTACAATATTTTACAATTAAAGTATCGAAAAATGAATGCATCATTTATACAAAACCAATGAAAGCTCTCAATTCTGCGTGCTACATGCAGGAAAAAATATTATGGAATTCTCGAAATGAATTTCACGGTCCATGAGGTATGGATACCTGAAAGTTCTAGTACAAATCATATTATATCTCATCCGGTAATTAACGACATTAAGGAACGTGGAACCACTGCAAGTTCAACATAACTTTATTAGGTGGCCTTTCTACGTTAGATATTCCTTTAAGTACAGCATACTTAATAAGGTCTAACATGAAAACTTTATAATAGAACTTCGATCCGAATCGACAATTTTAATATGCTAATTTTCATGTTCAATTTTTCTTTTTCAATCTTCTACATGAATTACACAGCCTTTTGAATGAAAACTAAAATATCATGAAGATTGGTTGGTCAAAGTTGATCATCAAAGCTACGGTAGAGGCCAGGAAGAAGTGGAAGATATTATACCCAGGACTCAGCAGCGATGTATTAATAGCACCTGTCCATTTTATGATGCCTATATGGGTGCTTGCAGTTTGCAAGCAAGGGTGGGGGGAGTGCTAGACGATAATACTCTTTAAATAAGGAAAAAAAATGCAAGCTCTCAAGTCTGCGGGCTACATGCAAGCAAAGAAAAATATAATTCTCGAAAATGAAATACGCGCCTCATGAGGTATGGATACCAGACAGTTCTAGTACAAACTTATATTGTATGTCATCCGGTTATTAGCGACTTTTCAAAATACTATAATCAGTACACCGAAACGAACGTGGAGCCATTGAAAGATTATCATAACCTCATTTGATGGCATATAAGACGTTCTTCTACGTTAGATATTTCATTTCAGTACAGCATACTTAATTAGAGCTTACATGAATAATTTTACTATATAAGTTCGATCGGAATCGAGATTTTTAATATACTAATTTTCATGTTCAATTTTTTTTTCTCTTCCAATCTTCTACATGAACTGCTCAATTTTTTAATGAAAACGACAATATCATGAAGCTTGGTTGGTGGAAATTGGTCATCAAAGGTACGGTAGAGGCCAGGACAAATTTGAAGAAATTATACCCAGTATTTAGCAGTGCGAAAAATGGCAAAGGGAAGAGTAAATTTCATTCACTTAGGATACCTAACTCATATATGTAAAGCTATCGATTGCAATATCTCGAAGCCGAATCGACTTTTTTAACTTTTCCGATTTTACCCAAAATCAACACGTAAATATAACCCTCCCCTGAAACTGGCCCGCCTAGCTTAGTTCCAAACCTGAGTCGACACTCGGCTAGGCGACAATGGAATAAGTCCATAGCAACGAAAGTGAAAAAAACTCTAAAATCCCTAATAAAAGTTTAAAAATATCAGTTTTACGGTAGGTAGGAAAAAATCGATTGAAAGAATAAGATTCTTCAAACATTCAGCCTCATACTTGTGAAATAATCAGTCCTGTAACTTAATTATTTCATATTTTAATGAACGAAAGAAAAATGGTCTACACTTAAATTTTTCGTTTTTTCCATATAATCCCATGTGAAGCTTTCGATTGCAATAAATCGAAGCCTAATCGACTCTTTTAACTTTTTCGATTTTTTCCCAACTCGACACATGACTCCAACTCTATCCTGAAAATTTCACCCACCTAGCTCGTTTAGAAATGCCCAGGAATTTTGATGAGTCAGTCAGTCAGTCAGTCAGTCAGTCAGTTTTGTAGCTTTATATATATTAATAACGAGTAAATGTGTGCTTGCTGTTAGCAAGCAAGGGGGGTTTGTACATTATGATACACTTTAAGTATCGAAAAATGAATGCATCATCCTTACAAAACTAATGAAAGCTCTCAAGTATATGTGCTACATGCTGGCAAAGAAAAATATTATGGAAATCTCGAAATGAATTTCATGATGTAAGGATACCTGACAGTTCTAGTACAAATCATATTATATCTCATCCGGTAATTAACAACATTTCAAAATACTATAGTCAGTGAAATGAAAGGAACGTGGAACCATTGCAAGTTCAACATAACTTAATTTGATGGCCTTTCTACGTTAGATATTCCTTTCAGTACAGCATACTTAATAAGGTCTAACATGAAAACTTTATAATAGAACTTCGTTCCGAATAGACAATTTTAATATGCTAATTTTCATGTTCAATTTTTCTTTTTCAATATTCTACATGAATTGCACATGCTATAGAATGAAAACTAAAATACATGAAGATTGGTTGGTCAAAGTTGGTCATCAAAGCTACGGTAGAGGCCAGGAAGAAGTGATAGAAATTATACCCAGTACTTAGCAGCGATGTATTAATATCACCTGTCCATTTAATGATGCCTATATGGGTGCTTGCAATTTGCAAACAGGGGGGGGAGTGCTAGATGATGATACTCTTTAAATAAGGAAAAAAAATGAAAGCTCTCAAGTCTGCGTGCCACATGCAAGCAAAGAAAAATATAATTCTCGAAAATGAAATACGCGCCTCATGAGGTATGGATACCAGACAGTTCTAGTACAAACTTATATTGTATGTCATCCGGTTATTAACGACTTTTCAAAATACTATAATCAGTACACCGAAACGAACGTGGAACCGCTGAAAATTTTTATCATTACCTTATTTGACGGCATATAAGACGTTCTTCTACGTTAGATATTTCATTTCAGTACAGCATACTTAATTAGAGCTCACATGAAGAATTTTACTATAAATATTCGATCGGAATCGATATTTTTATTATACTAATTTTCATGTTCAATTTTTTTTCTCTTCCAATCTTCTGCATGGACTGCATATTTTTTAATGAAAACGACAATATCATGAAGCTTGGTTGGTGGAAATTGGTCATCAAAGGTACGGTAGAGGCCAGGAAAAGTTTGAAGAAATTATACTCAGTATTTAGCAGTGCGAAAAATGGCATAGAGAAGAGTAAATTACATGCACTTAGGATACCTAACTCATATATGTAAACCTATCGATTGCAATATCTCGAAGCCGTATCGACTTTTTAACTTTTCCGATTTTACCCAAAATCAACACACAAATATAAACTTCCCCTGAAACTGGCCCGCCTAGCTTAGTTCCAAACCTGAGTCGACACTCGGCTAGGCGACAATGGAATAAATCCATAGCAACGAAAGTGAAAAAATTTCTAAAATCCCAAATAAAAGTTTAAAAATATCAGTTTTTCGGTAGGTAGGAAAGAATCGATTGCAAGAATTAGATTCTTCAAGCATTCAGCCTGATATTTGTGAAAGAATCAGTCTGTTAGCTCAATTCTTTCATATTTTAATGAACGAAAGAAAAAAGGTCTACACTAAAATTTTTCGTTTTTCCCGTATAATCGCATGTAAAGCTATCGATTGCAATAAATCGAAGCCTAATCGACTTTTTTAACTTTTTCGATTTTTTCCCAACTCGACTCATGACTCCAACTCTATCCTGAAAATTTCACCCACCTAGCTCGTTTAGAAATGCCCAGGAATTTTGATGAGTCAGTCAGTCAGTCAGTCAGTCAGTCAGTCAGTTTTGTAGCTTTATATATATTAATATATATTAATAATAATAACGAGTAAATGGGTGCTTGCTGTTAGCAAGCAAGGGGGGTTTGTACATTATTTTACCCTTAAATTATCGAAAAATGAATGCATCATTCTCACAAAAGCAATGAAAGCTCTCAAGTATATGTGCTACATGCAGGCAAAGAAAAATATTATGGAATTCACGAAATGAATTTCACGGTCCATTAGGTACCTGACAGTTCTAGTACAAATCATATTACATCTCATCCAGTAATTAACGACATCAAAATACTATAGTCAGTGAAATGAAAGGAACGTGGGACCACTGCAAGTTCAACATAACTTTATTTGATGGCCTTTCTACGTTAGATATTCCTTTCAGTACAGCATACTTAATAAGGTCTAACATGAAACCTGTATAATAGAACTTCGATCCGAATCGACAATTTAAATATGCAAAATTTTCATGTTCAATTTTTCTTTTTCAATCTTCTACATGAATTGCACATGCTTTAGAATGAAAACTAAAATATCATGAAGATTGGTTGGTTAAAGTTGGTCATCAAACGTACGGTAGAGGTTAGGAAAAAGTTGAAGAAATTATACCCAGTACTTAGCAGCAATGTATTAATAGCACCTGTCCATTTAATGATGCCTATATGGGTGCTTGCAATTTGCAAGCAAGGGTGGGGGGAGTGCTAGACGATGATACTCTTTAAATAAGGAAAAAAAAATGAAAGCTCTCAAGTCTGCGGGCTACATGCAAGCAAAGAAAAATAGAATTCTCGAAAATGAAATACGCGCCTCATGAGGTCTGGATACCAGACAGTTCTAGTACAAACTTATATTATATGTCATCCGGTTATTAGCGACTTTTCAAAATACTATAATCAGTACACCGAAACGAACGTGGAACCATTGATAGATAATCATAACCTCATTTTACGGCATATAAGACGTTCTTCTACGTTAGATATTTCATTTCAGTACATCATACATAATAAGAGCTCACATGAAGAATTTAACTATATATATTCGATCGGAATCCATATTTTTATTATACTAATTTTCATGTGCAATTTTTTTTCCCTTCCAATCTTCTGCATGGACTGCATATTTTTTAATGAAAACGACAATATCATGAAGCTTGGTTGATGGAAATTGGCCATCAAAGGTATGGTAGAGGCCATGAAAAGTTTGAAGAAATTATACCCAGTATTTAGCAGTGCGAAAAATGGCAAAGGGAAGAGTAAATTACATGCATTTAGGATACCTAACTCATATATGAAAAGCTATCGATTGCAATATCTCGAAGCCGTATCGACTTTTTTAACTTTTCCGATTTTACCCAAAATCAACACATAAATATAACCCTCCCCTGAAACTGGCCCGCCTATCTTAGTTCCAAATCTGAGTAGACACTCGGCTAGGCGACAATGGAATAAATCCATAGCAACGAAAGTGAAAAAATTTCTAAAATCCCAAATAAAAGTTTAAAAATATCAGTTTGACGGTAGGTAGGAAAAAATCGACTGCAAGAATAAGATTTTTCAAACATTTAGCCTCATACTTGTGAAAGAATCAGTCCTGTAACTTAATTATTTCATATTTTAATGAACGAAAGAAAAAGGTCTACACTGAAATTTTTCGTTTTTCCCGTATAATCCGATGTAAAGCTTTCGATTGCAATAAATCGAAGCCTAATCGACTTTTTTAACTTTTTCGATTTTTTCCCAACTCGACACATGACTCCAACTCTATCCTGAAAATTTCACCCACCTAGCTCGTTTAGAAATGCCCAGGAATTTTGATGAGTCAGTCAGTCAGTCAGTCAGTCAGTTTTGTAGCTTTATATATCAGCAAATCCATGAATTATGCACCGATACAGCGACCGGATTTTGATTTTTAAAAAATCGAGCAGTACACCCTCCCAAGTTGATTCTTCCTTTAGTTTGGACCCTTAGGAAACACCTCAAGCCAATGAACCAGGAAAAACGCACTGTTAGAATAGTTTTTTCAGCCTTTTTTGTCCAAAAACGAACTAAAAAATTCAGAAATTTTTCGGGTTATTCAATGTTCTCACATGTTCTCTCATTTTTATGAAAACCAGAGGACTTGAAGGAATTCAGCAAACAATCATACGATTTCCGTAGATGATCTTCACTAGAATCGAGGCCGAAAATGAATGACGCGCGTGTCCATTTCTGGTCAATGAGGGGCGGGAAATTGCCGTTTCCCACCCGCGCAGCCCAAAATGGCCATCCTTGGACGCATTTTTGGTTTCAATGGTCTTCAAGATCATCACGGGTACTTGTACAAGTCTTTTCGAGCTTTTCAAAGTGTTGTGTGCGCATTAAAAATGAAAAAAATTGCCAATTTCAAAATTACCAAAATGTGACCAAGATTTAAATCTACCCTGTACCCTCCTCAAAAAAGGCATAAACCACATTCACTGGCCAAGAATTCACATAGTGGTTTTTGGTCGTGAATGACCATTTTCGGAGGGCTGCATCGTATTCTGTATGTCCCTCAAAGGACTCCGAGTTCTAAACCTGAGTTGGTCCTTCATATTCCACTCCTCAGTGCTTGTAAATACCCAGTCATCAGCTACGAAAATTTGTCGGGCCCCTGCTGGTCATAGAGACTGATTTTTGGCCATTTAGCTGCCTCTAGATTTGGTTCCTGACGTTTGGGGTGTATAATTGTTCTCTTCTGTATCTCAAGCGCTATTTTAAACCTCTTGACTCGTATTTGCTGGGCCAGAAAACCCAACCTAGCCTCGGCATGACAAATGGTCATTTTCGTCCAAATCTGTAAATTATTTCAGTCGCCCCACATGGTTCGAGTCATTCAAATTGAACTTTTCTGACACTCCTTGCTTTGTAGCACTTCCGAAGTTTGAAAAACCCACTCAACACGGCAGAGAGGACCACAATGTGGTCCAAAATGGCCATTAATAGACAATTATGCGTCTTTTAAGTTTGGCCAAATGTCTGGGGGGAATATTTCGACATTTTCTAGCTCCTTGAGCCATTAAGGATCTATACAGCTAGCTATCAATGCGAAAAATCAATAATCAGCCTTTGGTCGAAAATGCCGATTTCCTGCCAGGTGGCCAAATTTTGGTTCAGTTCACATTTGAAAATAACTCCTGCTCTGCTCTGGAGACTGCCCCCATAGCAAAAGAGTCCGTTAAATACATGTGAGAACATTGAATAACCCGAAAAATTTCTGAATTTTTTAGTTCGTTTTTTGGACAAAAAAGGCTGAAAAAACTATTCTAACAGTGCGTTTTTCTTGGTTCATTGGCTTGAGGTGTTTCCTAAGGGTCCAAACTAAAGGAAGAATCAACTTGGGAGGGTGTGCTGCTCGATTTTTATCATTCAAAATCCGGTCGCTGTATCGGTGCATAATTCATGGATTTTCTGATATATTAATATTTTACTTATTAGGCGACCACTTCAGTGGGGGGGAATATCGGTTTCGCGTGTCTTTCCTTATCTGTGATGGCTCATATGCGGAGATATATACGTGGATGATCGTGTATGTACTCAATGATAGAGGCAGATTTGGAACCTTGAAATGGGCCGAATACAAAATAATCATCGGCTATTTTTTCTCATTAAAGACAGACTTCATTGCTTCCACGGGTTGTTTCGAAACAGACTTTCTAAACTTCGTCACGTCTTTATACATTCTTTCCACCATTTTAAGTTTGATTCCATTTCAGGAGGTGGTTCGGTTTTATTCTTCCTGACAATGTAGAACTACCGCACTTCCCTCTCCCCACACCCACAAGTTCCGATCCGTACTCCGTTTCTCCTTGCTGGCAGTTTCCTGTCTACTCCGTCTCACATCTTGGGAAATAACGTTTTTATTTCTTTTCCACTGCCCTTTCAATCCGTCCCCGAACTTAGACTCGGTGGCCATCGGACAAGGAATAAAATCGACTTCGAGAGTTCCCCAGTCCCTCTTACATATCACAACCACTCTCTTTTTCCATTCCATCTTTGGGGGAAACTGAGAGGGTAGAGTGGGACTCGTGGCCACATATATAATCACAAACGTCTTTCAAGTGACCACTAAACGATAACGCGTGATGACGCGCCGCGTTTCAACTTTTGGAATGTTTTGCTACGAACGAGACGCTCTTCCTCTTTGCTTGAAATTGATTGATAGCCTCTTCGACCCTCCCCTGATCCCAAACTCTTTTATCAGTCAGTCAGGATATCTGTGGCACAAAAACTGAAAAGAGGAGCTAAAAAGAAAGCCTCGACGTCGGACACTTTGGCCTATTGCTATCCTCCCTCCCCCTTTCCGCCTCTCGGCTGTTTTCGTAGTAGCAGCAAAAGGCCTTTTCGTTGTCGCGGAGGCTTTGCGATGGCTATCACTGAAGCCAACCTGCTCAATTAATATCGAGCTTGGGTCTCGAATGATGATATTTTTCTTTCCTAGCTTTCCTTAACGTCAAGGAATGCATTAGAATGATCCGCATTGGCCAGAGGAAAAGAAATGTGCTCTAGAGCATGAAATGATAGGAGGACGCGGATCAGCGGTCTCTGAATATGACATTCTAGCTTCCTTCCATTGGGTCTTCATGTTAGTTCATGCACGCCGTGCACCACAAGCAGCAATGCGGTCATTGCTGCTTGTGGTAGCATGGCCATCAGGTTTTAAACGCGCAATTTCAGAGAATGGCAATTAAGTAATAATGTGCCATGCCATCATTACCTCCATCCGATTCCCTAAAACATCTATCTATCTGTGTGGGTTATTTATGAATCAATAATCCACAAAAGATGTAATATCAGGTACGCCCTCAAGTGTCAAATAACGTCAGGAATGCTCGGAGATTCAAAAAATATCATTCGAACTCACTTGGAGTCGAAAACCTCCATGGTGGCGATGTAGAATCCAATTGATGACCAGGCAGAGTTTGATCTGAGTTCAAATATTGGTTATGTTAGATGATTGTTTTCAAGTCGGGGTCCCAAACTTGTGCATTGATGTCATGTACAGTCCATCTCAACGTTACTAGGTAATATACTCGTTGCGCTTGCAGAGCACATTGAAGGATTTTATGTAATGTTTAGGTAGGTAATCTTGCGAAGATAATTTACATCGTTCTACACAGTTTATGTGACATAATCGTTATATTTCCGAGAAGAATACTAAATTTACAACTAATTTAGTTGATTGACATATTTTGTTTCTCAGAGTCAAAATGCTTCCGTTATGCTCTGTGACGCCTATGTTTAGAGAGCACCGTACCAAACCACGAAAGAGACTTAGAGTTCCCGGGGATAAAGTTTTAGTAGGTATTAAATCCGTCATGATATTGATTCATTTTTTAGTATCGAAGCATAGCGAGAATTTTGTTTGAAAACCCCGAATGGATGCTAAGCCATAATCCTCGAGTGTGGATTGGTGATAAACGTGGGAATCGTCGGTAATATTTACATTTGCGGCAAAATACTTCCCCGGCGTGCACAAATACTCGTTGCACGCTTGTTTATTCACAGTACAAATTTTGTTTTCAGGAAAAAGAATAAATTGAAATAAAGGAACCCTCCGACGCGATATCGGCTCGTTCCCTCCTAAAAATAAAAAAAATGAAAAATCTTCCAACCACCGCTGCGTCGACGTGCGGATCCTGCTCGCCTCACTCCACTCTCCAAAAGAAATCAGCCACGTATCTGGGGCTCACGGCCAATTGACACCTCGTAAAAAAGCTCTGGCCACACCGCTGCCTCGCGCAACATCGAACGCACCATTTAATTCACCTAGTCTCCTCACACCCTACTCCCGTTCCAATTCCCGCACTACACCTCCACCGCATAATCGCAAGTGTTCGTCTCACCAGAACGCCGCTGAAAGAAAAAAATTAATTAGGTTCACGGCGAATAAGGTCTTCCTTTTCGCCTGCGCGCATGAGGGGCCACAAAAAAGCAGGGTCTATAAAACCATTTCTCATCCTCGTTATGCTAAGCGCCACCCATCAATCATTACAAGGGAGCCGGTCAATTCGAGTCGTGTCACTGATACACATATTACTCTATATCATAACGAAATCCCTGAAAAGGGGAAAAATAAACGCATAAATAATGCTATGAAATGAGTGTTGGTTTTCATTGGCTTCAAGGAAAATTCCGATCACAGTTTGAAAGCAGTCATTATGTATTACAAATTAGAGTTATATTTGAAGAACAGGCTAACTACATTAATTGAAAGATTTAAATGTTTCTCTCAGTGACTCCACGTTTTTGTGGAGGGGGACAAAGCATTTTGCATTTGTTTGTCGATATTAATTCTCTCTAGTTCGTCACCAATGAACCTGACGTTGAGCAAATGAACACTTACGGAAAAGTTTTCCCGCTTTTTAGAATAAAATGGACCGTGAAAATCGGCGAGAAAAATCCTATTCCAAGAAATGCCGAAATTCTAATCATAAAGTTATCCAATACTTTCCGTTATGGGTGAATTCATTTCTCGGTGTCATTACTCCAGTTCTACAATAAGGGAAGTCTACATCTACATCTACGTAATACCCTGCGAGCCACCACGAGGGTGTGTGGCAGGGGGTGAAGATCACCAAACATGCACTATTGCCATGCAAGTAGGATATTTAAGGGAGGTATGCTAGAGAACAGGGTCACATGCAGCTAGGTGGTTAGTATCTACATAATAAAAAAGGGATTATTGGTTGTTATTACATGCATCATGCACTACAGACTACTCTAACTATATTTCACCTACCTATCCCTTTGCTACGCTGCCTATTGTTCTCTCTTATGGTACGCGGGAAAAATGACATTTTAAATCTATCGGTACGACAATCTACCTCTCTAATCTTGTTAATATGATCAAACCTAGCATAATACGCAGGGGTTCTCAATATATATCTAACGTCATCTGTTAACAAATCGGTTTCGAATTTATATAAAAGGTTTAACCTATATTTTAACCTTTTAACCCGTTCTGATAGTAATTCCCATCCTAGTTCTTCTATTAAACTAGTAACACTTATACAATTATCATAATTCAAGTGTGTTGAGGAAATAGATGATCGGAATCAACGTTTACCTTTTAGCGGGCCTTGTGGAAATAAAATTATTAAAGGCATTCTTCCATTGGATGCCAGTTTCCATTGAATCTATATATGTAATGCATTGCTGTGCAGTTTTTGTCCTGAAATCTCCCCCAACACTTAAGAAATCGAGATTTCCATGACCATTTTTCCACATTTCGCGAAATCCAGCAATCTTGCTCTTCAAACCACTGTTATTCAACTCAGTCGCCCCCTGGGCTGGAGTGAGTGAGAGGGAGGGAGGGAGGGCTGAAGTTGGGCAGATGAAGGGATGGGAGATATCCTGATGGCCACAACTTCACCCAAATAACGGTCGTTTGTCCATGTCCCGTCCAACCTCTCATCCCAATGCATCCACGTCAGCCGGAGAGCGCTTTTCGCCGTCCCCAAAAACCCACTTGCCTCTCTCTCTCTCTCTCTCTCTCTCACACACACACCCTCACACCCACGCTCGACCTCCCCCCCCTCCCGTTGCCAGCTCCACGTCGGATGTATCGCGCGCGTACGGAGTAAGTACACCCAGCGCGTACAATAAAATACACGACAAAACGCATCCATCACGCATCTCACCATTCGTGGATATATGTTTGCTTCCGAGAGAGGCCCGGAGGGTGGGAAAGGGGAATTAGGGGTGGGGGGGGATATGAAGAGGTTGGGAGAGGGATAAGGGCACTCCCTGCCCTCGCACGGGAAGTGGAGAGGATGATGGGCGGTAGCTGTCGGGAGGGAACGGGGACACAGCCGCTGGGCGGTTAGGGGTCGCGTCTGGTCAGCAGGAAATGGATTGGTCATCGCGCCATAAATCCTCTTTTGCGTCTGGAGGCCATTTCTGACACAGATGGGGAGAGAGGCTTGCGCTCGAGGTGCACCCCCGCTCACCTCGCATCTCCCACCCCAGTGGCCATTAGGGGTGGCGGCAAGTGGACATTAGGGGAAGGGGTGCAGAGTGCAATGGGGAGGCGGGGTAGCGGCAAGGGCCCGCAGTCGGACCACGAGTGCACGGGGTGAACTAAAAGAATTAAATTATTAAAGCTAATGCTCGGAATATATCCACAACGTCCCTTCGCGACTGGAATACGGAAAACGGAAAAAAAGTATAACCCAACGCTCTCCCCGATGGGTTTCCTTGGTCGCCATCAATAAGATCCGAGTAGACGCGATACCACAGGGAGGCGGGGACACCAGGGTGTTCGGGTCTCCCATCACAATTAATTGGGTTTAGTAGAGTGAAATATTTGTCCAAGGCTAGTGCGTATACTGCAAGGCGTTTCGCTTGCAAACAGAAGTTAAATATTCTTTCCCCCACGTCCTAAATATCTCAAGGTGCTTTTCATCTTCATTATTTGCCTACACTTTACTGGCCTCCTCGTGCGCAAATATTTACTCTCGAAATCGCTTAATCCCGAAATTAGAGGGACAGTAAGCCAAACGGAAAGCAGGGCGGGATTTGTAAATCTAGAAAGAGGACGTATGTCATAACAAGGAGAGTTTGGACATTCGTAAAGTCGATCTTTTGCGTGATTGATTCCATTAATTTTTCCGGATTATAGACTTGCTCTTCAAAAGCTAAACTACGCCTTCAATGACTCGGATTTTCCGAATACAGACACAGAGGGGAAAGCAGCTTGCGTAGATCAGTCTTTTATTGCATAGGAAAAAATGTATGACCGGATTAGTGGTAAGAAATTTCCAGTAACAGAAATGAACTGAATACTAAAAGTATCCTTTGTTCCAAACCATTTCCATGAACAATAGGGAACATGGATAATTTCCTATTTTATTACAAAATGAAAACCGGTGGGTTTGCACACATAGCAATGTCTTAATACATGTAAGGCAGCTTTGTTAAGTATTCCCGAAGATTAGGATGGTTAGTTTGATTTCTGCGACAATTTTTGTTTATAATTACGAATCATACTTTAATTGGAAAATCATAGAGTAAAATGGTGTCACGTAATCGCCAGTCTATATTGAGAGCGGTGCCCCCCTGAAAAATGATCCGTTGTCACGTAAATATCAAGGCTAGAAGCTGATCATGTGCTATAGCGGGACGAATAAGACTTTATAACATTAATCTTGATTATTCTCTGCAAGAGTACGTTATTCAAGAATCTGCGTAGTAAAAATAGTAAGATTTCTAACTACTCCGAATGAGATAGTATTATTAAGTAACTTATTTCAGGCTCTCAATGGCAGTACCAAAGATTGTGCAGAGCTAAACGCAAGTCAGTAATAAACGTATCCGTGTAATCCGCGGTAAATAAAAATATATGAAATTGTGGGAAAACTTGAGAGTTGCTGATCGCTAATAAACCTTTGATATATTGTATGACGCAGAAAGAAAAAGAGGACATTAAGGAATCATATCGGCGACATATCTGAACTCTCTCTCAGACTGCAACTAAGCCGTGAGAAGTTTAGGAACGAGCTGTTTTCGTTTACCGCACCTCTCCTCCACACTCCCGTGTGCCTCGGAGCACTTCGCTCTCCTTGCACGAGCGTGAGTTAAGGTTTGTTTTCAAGTATCCTTGGGCGTGCGCCTTCTCGCTGAATTTTAAGTAGCTTTTGTTAGAGGGTGGGTAATTTGCATTCTCGGCATTCCCCTTCTCGTAACTCCAAGGGTACACATTATTGCCGCGTTTGTCCAAAGAGCAACAGGAATATTTTAATTTCTGGCATTTTTTGTGCAGGTTCCACTTGCATCATAAAATAGTCTGTATAAAGGTTAATAAGTATGTGTGCAGCACTGGAATCATAGTAACTTCCAGATATTACACTCCTTTCCACAATATTCCTAAATTCAGGGATATACAGTGGATCTCCGACGCAAACATCTCATTAGATGCTAATATTAGAATAGAGTGGCGTTGGTCGGCATTTTCCAGTACGAAAACATTTTACGCATCAGCGATGTTATACTCATTGCGTCCTTAGATGCATACGATGCAGTCATTGAGTAATTACAGAATGAGCGTCTGTTTCCTCGGGAAGGTCAACGCAAATAAGTAGGTACGTCTAATATTAAAACGCGATCCGAGGATTTGTTAGTGATCTATGATGGATGACACTGATTTAAGGCTTCAAGTAACCTCGAAGTTAACTGTTATAAATTTTCTTGCACTTATTAAGTAAACTCCTCATAATAAATCTTCGCCAACCCTTCCCACTTGGAGACCATGAAGTTCGTTTTGTAATCACAACATACTGAGTAGGAGTCTCCCGTTACCTTTCTCTAGACGACCACAATCACTGAGCAATCAGATGAGCGCCTTTGTTTGCTGCATGAGCTATTAGATCATCACATTTCTCTTTGCTCTTTGCTATGACTGAGAGTCGCTAGTTTTAAGAATATTTGTTGTCATTAACGTTTCCATGGGCTAAATTCCTTAGTCATCGAATAATTTATCGGTCCATACGGGGATTCATCGGCCAAATAATTGGAAACATATGTTTGAATACAAACACAATTTTCCTGATAAGGGGCTGAGAAAACAATGGGGAGCCTTGTTTAAGAAGCCACGGAGCCGGGTCTTATCTTCCTTCGTCTGATACTGCTATCTCTACCGGGCTTCGCCTTTCCGTTTACACACCTCGGCTGTATTCCTTGGAAGAGTGAACATCCGAAATCGAATTCGGTAGCACGCCAGGAGCTGGCAGTATAACGCGCGTACTTCACACTCCAAATCACTGAAAACTCAAGCAATAATTAGACTAAAATGTTCAATATTATTGCATATGTGCAAATATTTCGTACAAATAAACCGATAGCATCCAGCTTGGTTTGTTCCACAGTTTATCTGCAGATTTTTTCTTTCTTCACTAAACAATAAATTTAGGTTATTACGTGCTCCAACAGCTAATGTTATTTTGCAGCGGGTAGCCAAGGACTTTCATTCTTCGAGAAGAGCGATGCCCATTCGCGACGGCGCGCCGTCTGGCCAACATGACTGCCTCGACTGGCTGCCTCACCCTTCATCTTCATCCACAAAGTGCCAAGTACCTTTTTAACCTCCACCCTGGGATGTGAGACTCACATGGTGGGTGATTTTGCACGAGGAATGCAATACTTGTCATAGTGCAAGGTCGAACTCCACACCGCTCCATCGACAAATGTCTTGTCATTAAATTAAAATATTAAAAATTTAATAAATAAAATATTTAATTTTAAATTTATATATAAATAATTAATTATTGTACGTTAATACCCTACCTTTCGCTGTTTAAATTATGTCGTTATTGTGCTCAAAAGACTCTTGTTGCAAACAACAGTATTCCATGACCGAAAATAACGCATCGCGACTTTGATATCGGCGGCGCAAGTAAATTTTCAATGAATTCTCACTTCATGCGCTCAAAATTGGTTATCGACGAACGTCAGGACAGCAATTATCGGATTCGGCGTTAGTTTAAATGTTTCAACTTCATGTGTGCGCCCCGTGTATGCAGTATTCAAAACTCTACCCTACCGCGTCCGTTTAACAAATTATTCAATAAGTCTCGCGCGCCTGCCGTCGCCAGGAAATATGTGCACCAATTCAAAGCGACTTCCTCCGGACATCACGGGCGCATCCGCGGACACAGGAGCCTACTACTACTCTGTCTCTCATTCTCGCTCGCTCTTGGAGTTCGGAACTATCCAATCACGCAGTGCAAACAAAAGACGAAAGCGAAACGACCACTGGACGAGAGAGAGAGAGAAGGGACGAGAGCGCTCCATTTCATCAACTCTCTCACACCAGAGCTCGTCCTTTTCCTTCCACTTCATCGCGTCACTCGTAAGGCAATAGTCCGTTCCAGCTTTATCCTCGTATATAACGAAGAAAGTGGTGCACGAGAGGAAAGAAAGGGATAAAGAGGGGAAAGGACGGAAGGAAATACTTTCTCCCATAGATGAAGGATATAAAATCGTAAAAACGCAATAAAAGTATTTTTTCATGATCGTGTTCCTCAGCTGTCGCCAATTCTAACCTTGGTTTTCTGCCGCCCTCTGCGATCCGTTTTCTTTGCAGTCAATCGCTCTACTCCTTCACATTTCCTTATTCTGAGATTTATCTCCATTTTTATCATATCTTTCGTCATCCGAGTCAGTTCTCATTTTTTTGTTAGGAAACTCATTACTTCCAAAATTTCTCCACAATATACCTTGAAATAGCAAGGGTTCGAAGACGAGAGTAGGAACAGAATTAGAAAAAAAGTAAGAGTTATTCCATCATACACAACGGTCATTTTTGCGAAAAACTAATAGTTTTGACAAATATTCCCGAAAATCAAAAGGCAATAATAGTGAGTCAGCTACACAGCTTAAGTTTTTAGCATAACCTAATAAGTGCAATAATTGAACAGAAAATGCATTAGTGTAAGATAGTAGAAATTGGATATGCAAAGACATGAATAGTTTAGGATAAATGCAGAGGGTATCTGAGAAAAGTAAGTGATATAACTTAGATGGATTAGGTTAAGAAGCGATGGGTCATGAAAGAGTGCGTGATGAGTGCTTCGTTAATGGAAAACAATGGAAATATGTGAAAGGCTAAGGGATAAATTGCTCGGTTTGGTCATGTAGACGAATAAAATAAAAAAATGGAAAAGTCGATGATCGAGTCAAGATATATGATAAAGGAGTGATTGGTACTGCAGGAAGTGGTGAAAGTCCTTGGGTGAATGTGATGGAAGAGACTCATGAGAGGAATTCGAGAAGCTTAAGGATGAAGAGAGCGTGCATGATGTAATACACGAGCGTAACAGTAGCAAAATAGGGATGCGAGGATAAGGTAGTGCGGATGAAATCATTGAAAGAGAGCCCGTTTCCTAGGTCTAACAACAAAAATAAATCTCTTCTGCGATGCCTATTCCGACAATTGTTAGGTACGTATGAACGTAAAATGCGTCATTCATTCATCAGTCAGCAATTCGAAGATTGGTTTGACGCAGCTCTCCACTCAATTCTCCTATCAGCTAGTCTTTTAACACCTGCATAGTTCTTCTGTTTTACATCCTTCATCTCCTGCTCACTGTATCTCATCCGAGGCCTCCCTCTGCCGTTCTTCCCTTCCACCAGTCCCTCAACGATTATTCTCATCAGACCATCGTGTCTCATGATGTGGCCGATTAAGTTGTCTCGTCTTCTTCCCAAGGTTTTCAAAAGACTTCTCTCCAACTCTTCTTAAAACTTCCACGTTACTCACACGATCTATCCACTTGATCTTCATCATTCGTCTGTAACACCACATTTTGAAAGCTTCCAACCTTGATTTCTCTGCTGCTGTCATCGTCCATGCCTCACTACCATAAAGAAGCATGCTCCAAATGTAAATCCTAATGACTTGCTTCCTTACTTCCACGCTTAAATTCCCAGCAGTTAAGAGACTTCTCTTTTTAAGGAATGCCCTCTTCGCTTGGGCTCTTTTACTGACAATTTCTTTCTTGCATCGTCCATCGCTGGTCACTCGACTACCCAGGTAGCAGACTTCTTTAACTCTTTCACCTCCTCAAGTTTATGGTTTCCTATGTTAAGGTTGGTCTTGGCCCCTTCTCTTTTACTGCAAACCAATATCTTGGTTTTCTTGTCATTGATTTTCAGCTTATAGCTAGCCATTGTCTTTTCCATATCTATTAGTATTTCCTTCAGATCCCTCTCTGTCTCTGCTATGACTGCTATGTCTTCGGCAAATCGCAACATGCTAATTTTTTTCGCCGTGGATTTGCACTCCTGGCGCTTCCTCTTTGATTTCATTGATAGCTTTCTCAATGAAAACATTGAAAATTACGGGGGACAGAACACATCCTTGTCTCACTCCTTTTCTTATTTTTGCTTCTTCATAGCTGGATCCAGATTTTATCACAGCTACTTGGTTTTTATATAAATTGTGGATAATTCTCCGATCATTATAGAACACTCCTATTTTTTTCAGGGTTGCAAGCATTGCATTCCAATCCACGTTATCAAAAGCCTTCTCCAAGTCTACCACCAAGATGAATGTCGGTTTGTTTTTCATAGTTCTCTTTTCAACGAGTAGCCTAAGGGCCAATATTGCTTCCCTTGCTTTTCCTAAATCCGAATTGGTCTTCATCCAGAAACTCCTCTGCTTTTCGTTCTATTATTTTCTACATAAGTTTTAAAGTTCAATTAATGAGTAAGATTATCAACTAGAGTTGTACATATAAAGAAGGAAAGGTAGAATTCCTCATTTGTTTTCACTCAAGCAGAAGAAGTGGAACGTTCTTCATAAAGGGAAGTGTAAATGCACATCGTGCAAGAGCCAAGAGGACTATTGAGATCGTTATAATGCCCAAGGGACCACGTTGATAGGATCATTTGTAAGGTTATTAAGCGGAAAATCCTGGGTATTCATTGCGCTGTTGCCGCGATGCCATGATTATTTAACGAAGAACATGCGCGAAGAAACTATTTCTAAAGTGGTACAGCGTTTTCTATGATGTAAAATGATATATTTGACGACCTAGGTAAGTAGACAACTTTATCCAAAAAAAAAATATTACAGGCTTCACTTTCGACCTCCAAGATTCCATTTACCGCCATCTTCTGAAGTCTATGCGTTTCCCAGACTTCTCCCTCTACTCCCCTCTTCGCGCTAGTACACTCCAGATCAGCTGAATGCTACCGAGTTGAGCCGGGTGCGTCGGGCATGTATTATATAAGAAGAAGTCATGGGCTGCGATAAAGAGCCGGAGATAAGGGGATTCGATCGCTGTGTGGATAAGGCAAGTCCTTGTATCGAACGAACGGCGTGGGAGTTGGCGCGGGAGGGTGAGCGGAGGGGCGGAGGGGCGGGGGAGGGGGGGTGAATGCCGCCTTTTCGTAGCATGAGGTCCAGCCCGAACTTAAAACACGCGGGACACTAGGTGGGAGGCGACATGTTAGAAGAGTTTTTTTGTCGATGAAAACTCCCCTCTATCCCGTGAGACGGGATTGAAAATACTTCACCTACAACATCCGACTCTTTTGTCGATAACCGGGATAGTCGTGAGAGCACCCTAGCGACACTACAGTGAACAGAAGGGCAGAACATAGATTATATATATTTTTTGACTTCGAAGCAGACAATTAATCAAATGACATTTATCATATTTCACTAACTCCAATGTTTTACGGTAGGAATGATCTTACGGGAGAGATATACAAAATTATTATAGAACGAAGACGTTTAAAATGTCTTTTCTCCGCGGGAAATGAGGGACCATAACAGTTGTGATGGATATTGTCTACTATCCTTACATAGCAGACTAGATCAGGTGATTGACAATTCCTTATTACTACGGAGAGTGCAGTGTGTAGCTGCATATCTGCAGAAAATATACATTTAGTATTCATGAAATCAAAACCAAAATAACAATATTAAAGTTCTATAACTTAACCCCAAATTAAACTTAGTCGCTCATGATTAGTTCCCCACATGAATTTTTCTTATTTATTTATTTGAGAAAGACAACATGCAGCTTGATGCAATTTTTTCTCGTCTCCAGCTAGTGGAGACGAGAAAGATAGTTTCATATGAATACGAGATATAGCTTGAATAGCGAAGACGTTGAAAGATAAGCTGAAAGGGTCGACTTTATCGTGAAGGGAATAAAGGAGAGAAGAGATTACCTCTTCTTAATCAGTTTTATTATAATTTTCACCAATGTATAGCACGTAATAATGTTTCCATTACTTAGCCCTCTAATTGTTTATGATATAATCTTGCACTGATCTCCTAATGGGATTTTTGGTCCTCACTCAACGGTCAAAGGAAGCGTGCGAGGTTCGACCTTGAACTAGGTCCAATATTGCATGACAGCTGAGAATCACCCCGTGCCACACACTCAGTAGGAGCCTAACACTGCACTTCGTAGATGTAGTGTAAGGTTCAGAGGGAAAATAACGGGCGGTAGGAGGTGACACGTAACAAAAGTGCGTTCGTCGACGAGAAGACGTCTTCGTTCCGCAGTGGGAGATAGAAAATACTTGCGTACCACGTCTAGACTCCTTTCGGGGTCTCCCGACAATGCCATGAGAGCATCTAGGCAACACTATTGTTTATCCTCCACCGATAATCTCTCCTCTGAACTCCCTCCACACTTCCGGCTGCATCCCACACCTCTACCCGACGAGTAAGTGTAAGACTCTAATCCAACGAAACTATTTTTACACCGTTTACGTGTTGGTGTTTGAGTTGGATGCGCTGTTGGGTGCCTCCGGGTATGTTCGGCTTCACGAACATTCGCTCCCTATTAACGTTAAAAAGTTGGAAATGTGGATGACCAATAAGCTGGGAACGGATATTTTTATGCTGGGGCATCCTTAGATTAAACTATTTCCCTACGAACAAGTATTTCGATTCCCGACGCTTGCTTTACTCTGCCGTTCTCTTAAAATGTCGCTTGTTCCTCCCGGAGAGGAAGCATAAAAAAGGATGAAAACGCGAGAGCATGGACAGCTTCGAGGATGAGTGAAAACGAGCTCCCTATATTCGATTTATGTGGCATGCATATAATTTTGAAATACTTTGGTATATCTTGCGGGTGATACATGCTACCCATCAAAGATTTTCCACAAATACCCGAATACTCATGAATGAAATTGACGAGAATAGAGAAGAAACAGTAGAGTGTCCCGAAAAATAATATAGTTTTCTATTAAAACAGGAATAAATGAAGCAGTATGAAGTGTATCTACGCACCACACTTCTACTGGAATCTTGGAGGTCAATCGAAAAGACTTTTAATGAAATGAAAAGATATACGTTCATATTTTTCTGGGAGAGAGAACTTCATGAAAAACTAAGATGATGCCTAAATCCAAGCTTACGAGGCTTTCCACTCAGCTATGAAATGCTGATTATATTTTGGAGAAAACGAGAATCATACTGCGACTAATCCTACGACCCGCGACTCCAAGTTATGCGGCCCCTGACAATACTTTTTCATCAACACCTACGTACTATCTTGCAAGCCGCCATGTTGGGAGTTTTGAAGGGGGTGTTAGAACACCAACCATGAAGGAGTGAAGGAGCAAGGAGTGACATGGAATCGGAAGGAGAGGTCGATGAGTTAAAGGTATTTCAGCTGCGCACTTTAACGTATGAAGATTATATTTCTAATTTGGACCCTTCTGTTCGACAGGGTATCTTCCTGTTTTGTCGCTCCTGTCAGTTCTAAAGATTCAGTTGCGTCCCCCCAAAGTTCTGGCCCTCAAGTTTCTTGCACTCCACCAACCTGATTTTCATTAATTCATATCAGATACCATTCTTCTTGGTCTAATCTAATGAATTAGACATAAGTACAAACAATAACTTGACGTCTACACCCTGTGTAACAGATTTGTCAATGATGGCATACAGTGGCGCTGAGAGAGACTCCTTGTAGACTGATTATTAGAGTTGATCTCTTCTAGATGGAAAGGAGTCGGAGTCACGAAATTCAGTTTCCTTCACATTGTTTGCACATTATTTATTACAGTTGAAACTAAGTTACTATTCATTGCACTCTAGCGTAAGGCAATTTTATGCAACGATTAAAGCACCTCGCAGGTTTCGTGAAGTGGTTTTGTACAAATAATCCGCAAAGGCGCGGTCCAGCCTCATAGGGCTCATGAAATTCTAAACGAGAACCCCATTGGAGTGATGACTGGCTTCCCAGGAGGCTCTAGTTCGTTACTGGGAGATTTCTCATTTGCAATGCTGTCTCCACCAAGCAGTTGTGTGCATGAGAGAAACATTTCACTAGTGGCACTGCGTCCGCTTCCGTCAATATTCGGCGGACGAGGTGGAGCGTTGGGTTGAGAGTACTTTAGGCGCTAACGAAAGGTCTCCTTCCCTCACTATTTCTACATCTACATCTACGAAATACCGTGCAAGCCACCACTAGGATGTGTGGCTCGGGGTAATTCCACACCGGTCATACAGCACTCATCCCAGTTTAAATCAGAACCGCGCACGTTCCTCCGGATGCCAGGCGCAGGCTAAAAGCAGTCAGGACATCAGTGCGTCGTCAGATCAGAAACTAGGAGAGTGATTCGTAGAAGAGCATGCTACGATGCAGTACACTACTCAAGATACATGTACTGGTTAGTATTAATAATGAGACAAATAAATAGCTCTGCAAGGTGCTAAAACATGCAGGAGTATATCATGACGAAGATTAAATGTGAGGTTAGTAGCTAATAATTATCTTAAGATATTTAGCACTACTGAAAAACCTATTTAACCTAGTCAGTATCCTATAACTGATCTATCCCAACTATTATGGTCCCTTACTGTGCGTGGAGTAATGACATTTTAAATTTATCGGTTCTGCCGTCTATTTCCTTAATTTTATTCCTGTGATCGTTTCTACCAGAATAGATTGGCTCTAGCCAAATATGTTGAACCACGCTATGTGCTGTATAAATTCTTTCGCTGTTATATTTTTAAGTCAGGCAAAATTCTGGCGACAGTTTTGTATCAAAAGAAGATTTACCAAAGTTCCTTTGGCAAATAACGCACGTTTCAGTATGATGGGAACCGCCCACGCTGATGAAATTGTTTCTTTGAATAAAAAAAGCAACCGCACAGGGAGATGCAACGATAGATGTGTTTTCGCCTTCACTTCCCCTCTCGTACGTTGGACCAGCCTCCAGTCCCCAGCTCGTGACGACGGAAATGCGAGTGGGGTGGAATGGAAGAAAGCCTGGTGCGTCGTATCGAGGGTAGATGGGGGGAGGGAGAGTTTGAGGGGAGCTGTAGCATAAGCATAAATCGTCATCTGACCGTCACCACAGGGGGTGTGGCAGCAGTCGCCTCGGCAGAGTACGGCAGGGAACAACTCCGCTGCTTATGCCGAGGAGGGATTTTCAAGAGGGGTGGGGGGTGGAATGAGAGTGGAGTGTTTTGAAAGGGGCTATACCACCCATTCCACTGGAAGCCCTTACACGATTCTGCGGAGGGGCAGGGGAGGTAGGGTGGGTGGGACGGAGTCAGCTATTCGGTTTTATCGTCTGCTCGGCCCAGCTTCTCCTTATTCAGTCGCACATATTTCATCCCATTCCCTTGGACCCCGTAGCACCCTCCTGTGTGAGCCGAGGAGAAACTCACGCATCGCAATCGATGAATGTTTATAAATGAGCTAAATAACATTCTCAAAGACGACGCCACGGTACCACTAAGTATTACCCATGGTTCATCCGGATAGTTGCTCATGTTCACTAAAACGTTCGAGGTCTTCTATTCTAGCAGGACCCTTAAGTGGTTTCATGCATCATCACAAAAACAGGACGTTACCGCCACAATATCAGGGTAACCTTTCTTATCAACTGTCGCCAAAAAGTAAACACGTCTAAACATCCCCTTGCACGTTAAAAGAAACAAATTATAATAAATCCTAGATACACGAAACGTCCATTACTGAGTGTTTCCACTCAGGAGCCGAATGGGTTAGGTGTATCATTTACAAGGAGTGTGTTCAGACGACACTGAATATCGCAGCAGGGGTCTTCAAAAAAAAATGAAAGTGTTGCACTTACCTCATGGATGTGGATCCCAGTCACAACATTTTTTGACCATTCCGTTTTGAGTTCCGGACCCGGATTTCAAGGCAGAGGGTTATTTTTGTGTGTACACTTGCTTCTCATTTATCCACGACAGGCTCAAGAGTCGGACTTCTATCCTGAAAATCAAGAATTATATGATTAGCCATAAATGTACACTAGATCAGACATAAATTTTTAGTCAATAACAACAGGTGTTAATTATTATTCAAATTAACTTTTTCATGATAAAAACTTCTTGCTGCGTATACAATATAACTCACTCTCATTAGTTTAATTACTGAGCGGAGGAACTAAAATTTCGGAGGCATTACGACCCATTAGAATTTGATGCCCTGAGAACCCCCCCGTGTACCCTTCACCGCCCTTTGAATGGAAATATTTGCCGTGGGCCATATGGCGCCTGTCGTCAAGAGTGGATAAACTCATAGCAAACACTGCTCCAAATATCCATTCGCCTACGTTCATCGCCTTTCCATCTTCGCAGTCCGCAATTACACAACGAGCTTACGAAACTCGAGCGTCGAATGCATCGCACATCACTTTATACTGCTCGTAGCACTGTCGGCAGTAATGCGTTATGCAGTGCCCATTTGCTAGATAAAGCTGATTTCTTCGTAGAAAATTTCCCACTGTCTGTTTCACTGATGGATTGTGCAATCGATTTACCTATATTTCTCTACTGGCTCGCACGATTTCGTAGGAAAAAAGAACGTACCATATTGTTCACAAACAATTAATTATTAATTGTGTGATTTCACTTTCACGCAAAAATAGAATTAGAGTGTATTATATAAACCTGAAGCTAAAAAGTTCAATTTTACCAGGTTGAAATTGGTGGCTATCATTTTTTCGTCCATATAATCAGTGTTTCTTCATTTTTTTTATAAAAAACAAAACTACTATGTCACTCAGCGTTACTTCACCTTTACAAAAAACCTAGCTTGAACCATTTTTAAACTGAAAGAAGTACGAAAATAAATAGGCGCATTCAAAGGGGGTGAAATTTGTGGAGCCGTGCCTATTTTACTCCCAGCGACGACTATTAATTCTCCTCGATCCAGGAGGTGGCCACATAAATTTTGGCCGCACCTACTTGCTTCGCGTAATACTGTAGTCGTGTGCTCCTTGTACTCTAGACTATGTTTATGTTTTTTCTTCTTCTCTCTCTCTTCCTACCTCTTTCACCCTCCTTCCCTTTCCATTCCATCTCCATACACTCGTCGTTAAAATCTCCGTAAACCCTCGACTTCATTCCTATCGATTACTCGGTCCGCTCCTTTTCGATTCCTTTTCCACGTCTATTCTTACCTCTTCCTCTCCCAACTCCGTCATCTCCTCTCACATTCCTCCCGTTCGCTGGCCATTACGGGTGGCGACCGATAGCTGAGGTTATATGTACCATTATGGTCAGGGGGTAGGAAAGCTAGGGAAGGATTATTTGGGATGGCTCGCATCCCCATTGAGGAGAGCACTAATTTAACAAGTTTTTAAAGCGCTTTTTACAATTTAAAATTCACCCAAAAAGGAATCAAGATTCCACTGAAAATTTTCCACCACGGCCTGAATTCAAACCCAAGCCATCGCGATAGGAAGCCAGTCTCTGACCACTATTCTAACCGAGGGGTAAAATATCGAAATATATTGAGAATGCAACATTTTTTCGCCGGTGCACACTTGCCAGTGGTCACAATTCTTCCATATGTGATAATGACTCCCACTAAATATCAAGCGGATGCGCAGCATGCAATATTTCTGCCAAACCATACATAAGCAATAGCCAATCCTCAATCTGCGATAGTCCACCACGGAGGCATGGTGCTGCCCCCTCGGCCTTCCTTCCGTCTGAACTTAATCACCGTCATTTTACTTTCCTCCTCCTCAAGCTTCAAAACGCTCCCATTTCTCCACACTTTTTTACGGCGATCCGCTTCGCACTCTATTTCGTTCGACCGCCTCCTCTCTTTCTCCGCGGCAACGGCGGTTTCTGGGAGATTCCAGCGCCCTGGCGTGCGTGCCTGTCGCCGCCGATCGATCCTTCGCCTTTCCCCGCGCCAAGCGACTGCAACGACACCACCATCACCACCCCTATTCTGTCCCCCTTCGAATCCCTACTCCTCCCCTCCTGCCAGTAGTTAACCCTCTTTCAGGGGAACACGCCCGACGTCGAGGAACCCCCACCCCCCGAGAAACCATGCGAATGCTTTCCATTTCCATGCATATATTTTACTCCTCTTAATTTTTTTAATGTTTCCCGAAGTCGCGGCTCATATATATCTCTCCAATTACTTTTATTCCTGAGTCGCGATTCGTTAATCATAAATCCCTCGCGGACCTAGATTTCTCGGACTTCGGTCTTTGTATGAGTGTGGGAATATGTAACTATTCTCTCTCTCCCTACTGGGCGCGTGCGATACAGAGTAATGTACTAAGCGCAGTCTTTAAGGTACCCGAAGCATTCCCGCGACGAGGAAAGCACTCATTCCGGCAATGCGAACGAGTGAGTGAAGCTCGGAAAGTAGGGGATTACGCGTCATTTCGTCGTATCCGTACTTAACGTCGAGACAAAAATTTTTACGCGAATGCGTATAAAACAAACTGAAATCGCAACTATGTGAAAGTACCCAAATGGACGCGACGGATAATGTTGGGCACGAGAATGGCTGGCTGAAAAATAACTTCCATTCATGATAAGTAAGATGGGAGTCTTTATTTTATCCTCGATGCGATTGCTTAGCGTCAATTTTATATTTTAATCAGTAACAGTGTCGATCATGATCTATTCGATGGTTCGCTCTTTTCCTTCCGTCGCTCAACATTTTTTGTCATTTATGTCACGAACTAAGTCTAATAAAACGTATAGGTGAGCACTTCACGTCGCACGAAGGCTTCCGTATGCGAAAACGACTGCGGCATTCAAAGCTCTCTCGGCAACGCAATTAAAAGTTGAGTGATGGATTCAGGCACTGAAATCCACTATTTAGGCTCTAGATTTTAAGTACCCTCATTTTTTCCTCGAATTTCAATCTACCTGGTATCGTGTAATGTACAATGGGTGGTTGTAGATGGATATTATTTTAATAATTTTAAATATTTACGAGCATCTGTAACCTTAAATGCAGTCAATTTTGGCTCTCTCGTGAATAGTGCCTATCTTATGATAAAATTGGTTAAAAAAACAAATCTTATAGTTACCCATTACAAAAGAAGTCGGGTGATGAATATTTCCTTATATATAATTGTTTTATGTTTAAAATGGTCAACTCTCCTCAATGAATCACCTCCATTTAGGCATGGAATAATCATTCAAAGTCGCGGAAATCTTAAAATTAAAGTGAGAGGAAATTATTGAAGCAGAATAGGTAAATAAATATGTATTTATGAGTGAAACTTGGTGAGTCTACCTAACCCGGACGGGAACGGCGTGATTGGCATGTATGTATGTAGTAAAGCTGTAAGGAGATAACTCCTCCTTAAGAAGAGGCGGATAGCAGTCTTCAGTAATTGCTTACCACGAAAAAAGTTTCAATACACTATTATACAAACGAAACGCCCTTTCGTGCCATGGATACGAGGATTTATGGCAAGCAACATGCTGACTCGTTAAGCATCAGTTTGGTATAAAAAAATAAGCGTTTGAAGAAATTTGCTGAAGATCACTAACCGATCCAGCGGTGGAATTTGATCCAAAAGTGAGGAATGTTTTCACCTACAAATCCTGATTAAGTAGGAAAGACCTCTGAATGAATTAGTAGGGCGTGACCAAATAAAGAAAATGGCTGGACAGATATTATAGGATGCACAATGGATAAGGCTGGAACAAGAGTATCTCACGTCTCAGGCTAGACCAAACACGAGGGAGAAACACAGGAAACTTCGTGGGACGGTGTGAAGGACATTTCTCTCCTTTTTTGCTAATGGGGCAGAGAAACTCAAGCAGAAAGATAACCACATACGTTCTCAACAATAGCAACGTGAAAGGTAGAGTTTTTATAGACGGAATCTGCGGACTGAATGTCGCACCACGTGGCTAAGTAGTAATCCAAATCTGGAAAAACTCCGTAAAGTAATTTATACTATCAAACAGGGTTATTTTAAAAATCTCATTCCTGATTTATGATTAGAGTTCCTATAAAATTTGTAGATTTTTTCCAATCAAATTATACAACTAGCCTCAAATGTTTCTAGCAAACATCTACCTTTACTTTAGGATTAGGCGCAATATTAGAACCAATTAGCGGAATAGCTGTAGTCGTGACAAATAACTCAAAAGTTAACTATTATGACAGATGACAGACTCAGACCAACCAATACATTTCCTTCACTGCATACATGAAATTAATACCTTTATAAGTGAGCCTTGTATTCTTGATATATGTCGTACGATCTCCATCAGCTCTGATACTGCAAAATTACACTTTTCATGATCTGTATGGCTAATGTAGCAAGTTTTTCCACTTACCAAGATTTTCTCATCGGAACTTTCATGACACACCAATCGTAATTTTTGGTTTATTAAGAAAAAAAATTCCCACATCCCTTTGGTGCGAGGAAAGGAATAACAGTAACCTTGGATCCAGTCAAAAACGATTACAGAAAGAGTTTGATTCCCGAGTTCCGTTCAAAAACTTGACGAAATCACTGAATGAATCGTATTATGTATCGTAATCGTATGACTATTCCACAACCGCTCATTGGTTTTCAACGAGGAGAGAGCAATGAATGAACAATGAATCGCACCGCGAGCGATTTTCCCTCCACGCGCTGGAGGTCGTGCATCTCTAGTTTATTCACGTAACCCGTAATCGAATGAATCAAGGAAGGAAGGGGAAGGAATGGGTGAGTGAGGAGGGGGCGCGAGGGATTCCGGACGCGAAATTACTCGGCCCCTTTCTGCAGCGAGAAGTAGTTCGCCGGGATGAATTAAGTCGCACATGCCGCCGATAATTCGAGTCGGGTAGATGTTTAATCTCCCGCGCTAATCACATCTGCAGTGAATACGTCAGCTTTGAGTGCAGGTAAAGGTGTAAACCACGCCTGCCACCTATTCAGTTCCACCTCGCTGGTCTTAATGGATGCCCTGCTCTCGTGCCGCATAGCTATTAAATCTACTTCCATTCGCGTGAGGGAAAATTTCTAAAAACCCACCATTCCCGTAATTAATAACCGGAGTCGAGATTCTTTCTCCTGCATTTGACAAATTAATCCTTCTTTTCATTCGTGTGCTTTCCAGTGCATCGGTGATATGTATAATGACTTTGCAGACATCATATGGGAACCTGCGCGTTTTTAATACCTAATTCAGGTCTGCGACCGAGAATATAAAGCATCTCACTCCAATACCCTTCACACTCAGCAGCGTTCGAAATTCAATTTCTTAACCACTCTCTTCAACACTAATGCATGCCTGGTGCGAAAGCACCCCCTGCCACACACCCTTTGGGTGGCTTGCAGGGTATGACGTAGATGTAATGAAATGCCCTCCATTAACGCAATCATCATTTTAAGGCTTCTCAATGCATCCGACAACAACTATTTCCACTACCGAGTTCTTGTCACATGGTTTACAACCTCCTACCAAGCATACAAGTTCTCAGACCACCCAATTGCCAGGTTCATAACAACTTTGCTCACCTCATTTAGAAGCGTAAAAATATTTTTAAAATTTATAAAACAACCCTTTTATTTTAAACTACTGAAACAAAAATCTCGTCTTTCCATATAATCGATGAAATAACTGGCTGATTAGGTAGGCAGCTGCCTTTTAAAACAGAATCTTGAGACTGATTAATCTCCTTGCGTAAAATTTTTTAAAACTATGAAACGATATCATGTTTTGATTAATCAAATGTTAACAACTTCCTTTTGAATGGGTGCAATAAATATCTGAAGAAGGGCTGTAGTCTAGGGCATCTTCTCGTTTTTCAAGATCCCTTCTCCCCCCGCCTACTTCAAATGCTCGAACTCCGAGGTGCATGCTGGTGACGGAATTTATAGCACTGGAGGAGGATATGTAGATCGAGTAATACCAAATCAGCCGGATGAACCGGCGCGCCATGGGGAATTCTAGCCCGAAATTTCAACTTCAAACACTCGAGTGCCTCCTCTGCTCGAGCCCTTGCGACGCAAGTGTGTCCTCGTTGAAGTGGCAACGTTGCCAGCCATTTGCGCTCTGTCACATCCGCGTGAGGAATGGCCTGCACTCGTCTCTCTAGCAGGGAAGGGAAGAGGTCTACGGGGGTGCACCACCTCCGTCTCTCCACATTTTAGAATCAGCGCGCTCCACTCCAACCTGTAATGACGCAAACACTTCTACAGCCAGAATTAGATGCTTGCCGCGGAAGGACTTCGTCGCCAGAAGAGCATTTCTCTCTAGCCCTCCTCCCCTTATGAACAAGCTTGAGGGAGGAGAGAAGAATTGCCCCTTCCTCCCTTGTCCCCTCCCATCGCCCTTCCCTCTCCCATATCTGCTGCGGAAGAAAAGGAGGACTAAGCAACCCGGGGAATTGTGAGGCAGGGAAGGGGACAGGCAGGCCAAGGTGGGAAAAACGAGAGAAGAAGTGGGAATAATGGAATTCGCTCTTTCGAATGGGTGAAGAGGTGCCAAAGAGCGTGAAGAGGCGGCGTCCGAGGCGACAGCTGCGAGCGAAACACGAGCAGCAGCCAAGAGGGGAAGGAGGACAAAGGTGTGAAGGAGAGAGATCGGTGGGGGGGGGGGGAGAGGAGAGAGACCTTTGGGATGGGGTTAAAAGACATGGGGGAGGAGTGCCGTGCGTTCTTTTGGACTTTTTTGGGGGGAGGGAGGAACGAAAGGGGTACGGATGTCGAGGTACGAAGGCACAACTTGTGCCGCACAAGTGCGAGAGAAAGAGGGAGAGTAAATGGTTTCCATCCCTTCGCCCCCGAATAGAGAACGTCCCCACTTCCATTCCCGGACGCATACGACTCTTCGCATAAGACTCAAATGTCCGAAACGGATCGGTTTGATGTGGGCGGTCGTTAAAACTAAAAGAGGGGATACAGATTGTGAGAGAGGATAAATTCATCGGCGTCCGAGGCGATCAATGGACTTCTTCTCTTTTTGTTGCTAATGTATCGGTACTATCCCTGCGCCTGATTCAAATACCAACCAACGCTGGAACACCAATTCAAGAAATGTCTTGTCTTCAATACAACGAAAGCGAAAAAAATTAAGAAATACAACGGAGTATCCACTGTCTTATTCTTATTGCCCTCATTACTCGTGTGGAGCACTCTATGGATCGAAAGCATGGACCATTGGAAAAGCTGGCCAGAACAGACTAGAAGCCTTCGAAACCTGGTGCTGGAGGAGGATGCTGAAGATAAAATGGACGGACAAAATAAGAAATGATGAAGTGTACAGAAGAGTAGAAGAGGAAAGGACCATTTAATGGGACATCATACAGAAAAGAACTAGATGGATTGGACACACCCTGAGACACAATGAAATCGTGAAGAACATAATTGAAGGCAAAATTGAGGGAAAAGCCCCAATGGAAAACAAAGGAGCAAGTTCATGGACTAAATAAAGAGAAAATTACATAGGAAGAGATAACAGGAGGTAAGAGAACTAGCATTAGATAGGGAAGGGTGGAGGGTGGCAGTCAACAAATCCTAGGATAGAACGACCAATGAATGAACCCTTATTACTGAAATTGAAAGAGGGAGAAAGATCAAGTTAGGAGGTTGAGCGGCCTTAGTCAGAATAATATTTATGATCCACTATTACCTACCATGACCTACATAAATCCAATTAAAACAACAGCTATATTGCTTGACTTAGTGGAACTTCTTTACTTTGAAAGACAATCAGTAACAACAGTATGCAGTGCCACGGTCCCATTTAGTCAGCACATTTATTATTTCGTCGAGGTACAGCATCATCAAGTAACCTTGAATCTGGAGATAACTCCTTTGACCCGGATGGAAACCCGAGAAATCTACCTCCATAGCATTCACCGGGAAAGCCTGAAATCATTCAACCTTGAATCAATTTGAAAATGTTTAATCGCTTCCTTTCGTGTGTCACTCTTAGTAAAACAATTATCGGAATTAGCCCGATCATTGGTCAACATGAACTGACAATAATAGATTTTCTAAATGCTACTTGTCCCTTTTTAAACAGGTCAACTCGCACTCTTTCGTGTCTCAGAAACATCTTACTATGCGTCTATCCAACTGAGGAATTTTTCCCTTTCCAATCCCATCCGCGATTAAATTAATTAACTAACATTCTCTAACCGCAGCCTTCAAAGTGATATAAGCCAACCACATCTGCGTTCGTCGCTCGTCTTTCCTATAGTCCACTTTAATTCTCCATTAGATCTCCAAAGTAAACTCTTCCGCTTTTTGAGTATGAATGGTATTTGTATGTGAATCAGTCCCTTACAGCATGAATTCTGTCCGAGTTCATTATGAGTTCTTGGTTTCACTCCATTTTAGTTTGTGACTTGCCGTCGTTCAGGTCTTCCAAGATACAACAATAATTTAGCCGTCCAACTCAAACATTCGACAAAGCCCACGGTTAAAACGGACGGAGTTCACAGCACAGAAGTTTCTCCTGATGAAAAGGCTGCACTTTAGAACCCGATACGATTTTCAATCTCAAAACGTGGGCGTTGTATTTATATTTTTGTTCTTACTTACACAATCACCGTGCGGCAATATCTGATACCGAGAGACTGTTTCAGAACTGCCAACAATTTATCACAAGTGTGGAAATTTAGTATAAGTCGCGGATTCGCTCGAGTACTTATCGACTGATTAACCCAATCAAGCAATTAAAATGTTCTTTTTTTTCGTCAATCAATTTTCTGAATTTCGTTGTGTTTCTTTTCCCCTACGAAACCCTTCTTCAGTTCTTCAATGCATAAAATGCGATACGTATGACGGGATTCTGGCGAATCACATGAAGAGTAGGAATAAGAAATAAAAGTGTAGGGTGACGTCCCCGAATAGACCGCCGTCTCTGAAACCCAGGAAATGCCTAAATCAATCTTTCATCCCCTCGTCACTGTGGATCTCGCACCTCGGGATGTTTTGGAATGCCGGGGATGCTGCAGTCGCGACTGGTTCAGATTATTTTGGATATTTCCCAAAAGGGAAAGTAGAGTGGGGTGGAATATGAAAGAGGGAATGGACGGAGGAAATGGCTCGGGAGGTTCAAGGGGGGGTGAGGCTAGCGGTAACGACGCCGTGCTGGGGAACTGTGAGTTAAAAAGGAACACAAAAAGAAAGAGGTGAAATTTCGGAGGAAATGGAGAAACGCTGAGAATTTAGTTGCGTCTGTCTTCCGGAGAAATGCAGACTAAATCAGTGCGTGTGCCCAGTGGAATTTGTGCGACGCCCCGGAGGGGATCGAGTTTGCCACGCCTACGGGCTATTGCAGTCTGCTACGTCCATTCCTCTCGCATTCGGAAAACGCTAGGGTGTAACAGGAATCGAAATTTCATGTGTATTGAATTTGTATGTGCATATTTATTTGCATGTGGAAACTGACTCTCTCATATGTATGCCATTCTCCGGATGCATTTAGAAGAAGGTATGAGCCTCTCAAAACTTAGAAATAGACATATTATGTCATAAAAGATTATTTTGCAGGCGGTATATGAACAGAAAAATATTTTGAGCCCTCTGATCATGTTAAAAAAAGGATATGTGAACGTATTTTGAAACACTCCATTATTATTTATGATATTTTAATGAGTAGTTACAGTTGCTATTCCAGCAATCATTCTTACAATTGCGTCGGACAATTCGAAAAGCGAATTTAAGGTAAATATCATTTTAAATTTTAATAATAGGTACCTCACGTTAAGTTACTCTCAAAACTAGAAGCATATGGAATAGATAAAAATATAATTAGTTGGATTAATCAATTCTTACATGGGCGGGAACAAAGGGTTGTCATAGACGGTATCATGTCAAACACAGCGTTACATCGGGTGTTCCTCAGGGAAGTGTCATTGGTCCACTTTTATTTCTCTTGTACATAAATGATATTAGCAACGTCGTTAAAAGTAAGCTTAGACTCTTCGCAGACGACGCGGTTGTGTATAGGGATATTAGCAATTCCGAAGATAGCGACTCGTTAACAATCGACCTACTTGCTATTCATGCTTGGTGCGAAAAGTGGCAGATGGAACTAAACATAAAAAAGTGCGTAGCAGTCAGCTTTTGGAAAAAGAAAAATAGGCCAGGTAGGGCTTAGACTTAATAATACGGAAATTATTCACGCCGAGTCTGTTAAGTACTTAGGGGTCACAATTACTCACGACATATCTTGGGGAAAAACATATTCGGGAATTATGCGGTCAAGCATACAGAAAGCTAGGCTTTATCAAGAGAATAGTCGGAAAATGTGATGAGAAAGTGAAAAAACGTTATTTTTCAATCGTTAGGCCTCATCTGGAATATGTTGTTAGTGTATGGGATCCATACGAAACAGGGTTGATATCAGAGTTAGATCGCGTACAGCGAAGAGGAGCTAGGTTTGTGAAACGATGCTACGATAAGTTGGCTAGTGTGTCTGGACTGTTAGAAGAATTAGGATGGGAATCGCTATCACAGCGTAGATTAAATTATGGGCTTAACCTTCCAACTAAATTTCAAGAAAATCATTTCTCTGACGACGTAAAAAACATACTATTAACCCCCTCGTACTACGGCAGATTATATCGCGCCAATAAAATTAGACAGCTAGATTGTATACCGATAGGTATAAAATGTCATTTTTTCCGCGTACCATTCGGGACCATAACAGCTGTGATCGTCGTCATGAATAGTTCGAATTGTGACAATAGGCAGACAGTAAATCTTTTTCTTTATATTCTCCTCTTTCTTATTTATGCATGATGTAAATATTGATGTTCTTATTTATGCATGATATTTAGAATCTGTAGTAGTACTCTTTGTATCCCTTGCATGTTGGAACGATTGACGATAGAATGTTTCTTGGTTAGTAGATTTTTAATTGGCGCTTTGCATGTGTGGTACGCGAGTTTCAATGTAATTTCGGTGTTCTACCGTATCATTCATGCATGCCTGGTGTGGAAGTACCCCCTGCCACACACCCTTTCGGTGGCTTGCAGGGTATGACGTAGATGTAGATGTAATTATGACTTTCGCCCTTTCTTCCAGCCTACTAATGTATTTCAACTGCAAAAATAAGATGATGTCTATTCAACCCATCATTGTCGCAATGTTTTTGGCAGCAGAATTAAATTCGAAGTTGAGATAAGCATAAATTACAATTGCAGATTAAGTAACGTTCAATTTCTCCCTCAGCCTATATAATTAAGTTGAAAAAATAAACCAGATATTTCATGTCTTAATTTTTCACGCGCAAGAGGATATTAAGATATACTATTCGTGCGTGTTCCTCCGTAAAAAAATGTGGATGCTCTGAGAAACGTCCAAGAAAAATTCATTTTTCCATGTCATCCACGCTTCATGAGGAATTATCTGGCTGTCAAAACTCCGGCGCAACTCATCGGCCTTCCGCAAGGAGAAATGTGATGGACGGCTTAGGGATTCAGAAAAATAATGACCTTTCATCTCCAAAGGAACGTTTTACGTGCCATTTTAACCCGTCATTGTAGGGAATGGGAATGCCGATAATAATAATGAGATGGACCCAAAAACTTTATGGACGATAGACATTATCAGTCCCAAGTCCCAGAATCAAGATTCCAAACCTAAGGGGTATATAATTTCTTGGGGATTCTCTCACCCTCCTCCGTCCGCTGGCTGATAGAGGAGTAGGCGATAAAGTTAATCACGTCGAGTGGCATTTCCGTAATTAAAACTTCTGGCTTCAATTCGATAACTACTGAGGGTCCATTCCCGCGTACCATAAGAGAGAACAATAGGCAACGTAGCAAAAGGGATAGGTAGGTGAAACATAGTTAGAATAGTCTGTAGTGCATGATGCATGTAATAACTACCAATAATCCCTTCCTTATTATGTAGATTTTAACCTGTACTATACCGTAGTAACTAATATTCTATTGTAATAACTACTGCAATTACTTGCAATAACTAATAATCTACTGTAGTAACTAATAAACTATGACCCTATTTCTAGCATGTCTACATTATATATCCTACTTACATGGCAATAGTGCATGTTTGGTGATCTTCACCCCCTGCCACACACCCTCGTGGTGGCTCGCAGGGTATTACGTAGATGTAGATGTAGATGTAGATGTAGATGAGGGTCGGAATTCCGCGAGCTCATAGCTTCGGCACCCGAAACCTGCCTTTCCTTGGGATGGGCTCGAAAATATCTTTCGAAGTGCTTCAGTAAGCCCATAATGGAAAAGGGGGGGTGGGTTGGAATGGTGAGAACGGAAGTTATAGCAGATTTGGAGACACATTTTCATGGCACGGTCGTGAGAAAAGAAGAAGCAGACGACATAATCGAGGCCTTTTGCTCGCTCACGAGGTGTCGTCCAGCCATAAATCTTTCCTTGGAGGAAAGTTTTCGGTGTGGGCTTCCCCACTTCTTCGAATTCGCTGTGGTTGTTTTCCCTCGTCTTTTACCCCCAAAGCTTGAAGTGTAGTATTCAGAGGGCTCTGTGGGTTTTCGGGGCAACTATCCACCCTACCACTCCTTCCCCATCCTCGACTGGCTCTCCGCGCTGAAAGGAAAAGAGGACTTTTTGCCTAGGATAGACAGGCGGGCGATTGTCCTGAAGGAAGTCTGCTTTCTAAATATTTCACGTCGAAAGCTTAAGGATATCAAATGGGTTTTCTCGCACTTTATGGGTTCCTTTTCCTTCTTTCATGGGTGTCACCTTGTTTACCCACGTGATTTACACTCTCAACGGAGTCGAAAACTCCAGTCTCTCCTGAAACGAAATGAATGCCTGTGTGGATGAATGTGTTAACCAAGTTTGTGTCTCTCAGTCAACCGAGTTAACCCGAAATGGTTACGACATCGCTAAACAGCTTCTCTAAAGGCTGTAGAGGTTCCAAATATTGAATATTTTCATCAGCACCATTTTGGGAATTTTCACTAAGTATCCACACTTTAACAAGGGAAACGTCAAATTCTTGCCACATTCTTCACAGCTTATAGATGCCCAAGTGACTGCGCTATTGCCAATATTTTTGTTTCTTCCGTACTTTTACCACTTACAAAAATCGATTGAGAGAAATAATCCCGCAGGCGCATACCCGGTTCAAAAAGTAATTATTAATTTTAATAATCATCATAAATGACAATACTCAACTTTTTCTAGTGTTTACTAACGTTTTAATTACATCGAGAAAAGTATTATAATTTTTTAAAATTGAAAATTTCAAAATTCAAATAATATTTATAGCTGCGAAAATATTTCATTTTTGCACATATTGAGTACGTTTAATTCATTTGACACCAACTGAAGAATATTACAGACCTCCTTAGAAAGTCAAGAAGGCTCTGTGGGTAGGCAGTAAGTGTCACCATTTCAGACGAAGTCAAACATAAAACCCTCCTTGCCATAGAGCCCGCTTTCGTTTACTAATTGACATTTACATAAGTAAATAAATAACAACCGGATGATAAGAGCAGCATATTTAATTCACCTCGACAGAAAATGAAGAAACTAGCTCCTCCTCACCCTTTCCCTGGTGGTAATAATCTTTCTCCTGGTGCGATGTTGTGTCCACAGGAATCCACCCGCTTGGCGCTACAAAACGGCCTCTCCTCACAAATACGCTGCCTATCTCTTATTACCTCGAAGGAGCTCCGGAGTGTTTATTGATTCATTTTCATTCGGCATCTTTAAACCCACCGATCAATCTCCCCATTCATTTCCACTTATATAATACCCCCCTTTCCCACGGAGCCCTCCTTCCTTCCCTCTACCCCCTCCCCGCGAGGATTTAAAGCAGAAACTTTTTCGAAGGGAAGGATTTAACGGAGACATGTCTGGAGGCTCCACGGTGCCGAGGTGATCGAAAGGCTACACGTCCCGCTTATTACTTCTGGAAATCGCTTCACGACTTCGGGTGTTGGGCTGAGTGCGAGATAGCTAACGTGAGGGAGGGAGGGAGGGAAGAGTGGGGGGGGAGAGAGAAGCGAAAAGGGTTGGGACAGTGTCTGTGGGTTAGTCGGAAGAGGAACGGGGATGGGTTGGGAAGAGGTCGGGTGGGGTTAAGTGGAGAATGAAGCATAGGGGCAGAGGGGGGGGGTGTTTGAAGGAAGAAGAAGCGGACTCCCGGGGAGTCTGGATAAATGTCTCCCATCATTCAACGCTGCGGGGGCTCTCCATTCTTCCCAACACTCGACAATCACCCCCGTCTTTTTTCCTCCCTTCCCCTTCCACTCCTTGTCTCCTCACTTCACATCGCTTCCCTCCTCTCTCAGGCTGTCATACCACTTCTCTCGAGACGCTCAGAAGCGAAGGAGAGTCACATCCCGCTCGAAACCGAATCGAAGGCCTCACATCTCCTTGTGAACGCCCCAGTGTGGTCAATCGTAGCGTCGACTTGCGCGACGAACAGTTCACGTGATGTCCTTCTTTCAAAAAATTTTGCACCTTCCACTAGAGATCATCTTGAAGCCTTCTCGCCACGAAAAACAAAGGAATGGTCTGTTATCTACATGTGCACGCTGCATTTAGATTTCTCAGGCGCAGGACGGCGAAGGATGGGGGGACGTGATAAAGACGATCACTTCTTCCCAAAGGTAATTCCCTCCTTTGCGTTACATCCTTGTGCCCCCTGAGAGTGGCCTTTACACTAACGGCCAAATGGAGCTCACATTGATAATTTATATTTAAAATACGTTCTCCAGATTTTTATGTAACAAGACGTCTCTTATTTAAGATGCAATTGGAGGAATATCCCAACAGTGAGGCTAGCATATGATTCTATAGGACGTCCATAAAGTGAAGTGGATTCTTTAAATTTTCGGAGTAAAACTGGGAAACACTTCAGAATGAAGGACAGTGTAAATGCCTTGTAACTAATTCACTAATACTATCAACTTAGCAACTCCGAGGTTGAAGATGAGAAAATTTCGACGGCGTATTATTTATACATCAGTCCTCATCAAACATTAGGTCCTCATTCATGTAGTGAAAAATTAGTTCACTGTTATTCTCTATATCAGTCCAAATTATTCTGTCCTTTTAGCACTTGCATAGCGCAAAATGTCTTGTTTTTAGTAATATATTCACCCCTCTGAAGACTCGCTAAATATAATAATAGAGACGGTAAATGTGACGCACTATTCTAAAGATTTATCGGGGGATTTCTTTCCTATGGACGCCATAAGTCGGCTAGATAATTTGATTAACCCTAAATAGAATCATACAATATGTAGATATCGGCCAGCGTCCAAAGAACAGGCAGTAGTGTCATCAAATGCGGATGAAAACCTTTCATCTCTTCCCATGTGGCGCGGGACGCGTAATAAAATGAAGCTTCCGTCGGACAGTTTAACAGTCACGGTTGTTTGGGAACCTTCTCTTTAGCGCCACGAACGGCGTGAAATCCCCTTTAACAGATGGCCGATGTGTACTCGGAAGACGACAAGTGATATCTTTATCGCTTCCATAGCACGTCACTACTTCCGTCTCCTTCCCCACCCATCCCCATATAACTACACACTTCCCGTCTCGGATTTTTCCTTCCGCTCGTCAAGGAATTTCGGGTTCCCGTGTTCCCTCCTACGCTCATTCCTCGCCTTCTTCTTTCGCCTCTCCTTTTACTCCCTCTACGTGTTTCCTTTATTTGAAAAGTCCTTTTTCAATTCGGCTTGCCAAAGGGGCCGGCTCGGGAGGGAGCCTTTATTCCTCTTATGTGCTCTGCTAAGAAGGGAGACAACCCCCGCATCCGTGATATGAAATTGGAAAATATATGGGGCCGTGATGAATGAAAGAGGCCATCGGTATTCATAATCTTTAGGAAAGGGCCCAAATGTTGGTTGAATGGAGTGAATGGATTGTGACAATAATAGGCCTTTTAAAGATGGAGTGGTGTATGAGGAAAGCGAATAGGGAGTTTGCTTCCGGGCCCGAGATAGTTTTGGGAGTTGGGCCGATGGGAGCGCACGGGGAGGACAGAGGCCGACCAACAATTTCTGCGAGTTTTAGGCATTCCATCGACGTCCCACTTTATTTCCAAGTCACACATTATGTGCCACTTTTCCTGTGACCGCTCGCTTCATCTCTCGGGTAAAGAGAATAGACTCGGAAAGATGACTGCGGTGGCAGGAGTGAGTGGCTGGGGCAAATTCCAGCAACCGATTGACATTCCGTTAACCGCCCTCCTCCTCATCTCCAAAAAAATCTGCATATGCATGCGGGAGCACCTCACAGCATCGAGCGCGCACAACTTTTGCTTTCGAGGTCACGCTAACCTATAAGATATTTTAACTAGCTCCGACAATGGAGTAAGGGTTATTTTATAATAACCCTTAGGAATATTCACGTACCATTCCACAGATATTTTTCTTCGCGTAGATCGTTTCGTGAATTCCTCGCCTATTTGCGCCTTCCAGTGTAATCTCTTCTTTTAACTCTATCAACCCATTCTTTTTTTTAACTTATCTCCGCGGATTCTCAACGATTTAATCCTCTTCTTATACATCCTTAAATGAGTGTGCGACTTAAAAAGTGTATTATTCAAGTTTTTTATCGCATTTTTATGTTATTCTTTTGATTTTAAATTTTCCCAATGTCAAGAACTTCGAATTTCATAGTTCACTTGCATCGTGCAATGCTATCTTGCCATTCTCGTAGATAAGGATGTCATGGGTAATTCTGTAATACATTGACACTTTCATCGTTAACTTGCGCTTTCGCCCACCTTGAGCTTATTTCATAGTCTTATTCAACTAGAAGTTGAAAATAAAACCTTTCTTTGTATACCTAACAGACTCACATTTCTCATTACAAATCTACGCCGAGATCAAGGTAGTGCATTATATCACATCTTCTCCCCTGTTTCACACGAATAGTTGGCAACATGTGCTAAAGACGTTGCTGAGAATTCAGATGTGTACATGTTGTCCTACCGATACGTAGGAGTGTACGAGAGTATTTTCTTGGTTCACTATTCTTCCAGCCACATGTCCAATTCTCTGAATGATGTGCGTTTTTTCCCCAGAAATGCATGCTAGAGAGAATTTTGTCTCATTGGATGCCAGGCTCGTTAAACCGCGGAGTTTGCCTGAAAGAGCATTACCGTCTGCTAAATTAGTCGTCTCGGCAAACAGCAGTGCTACTCTCTAATAGCCAAATTTATCTTCCTGCATCGCGCGTGCCAGTTTTTAGCTTCCCCGTAATTACAGAACGTCGCGAGTAAATAATCCCCGATGAGCCTCGGAAACCCGACAAATTAGGAAATCGAGTAGGTCATTAGGGGAGAAAAATCTACGACTGTCTGGAACTGCGGAGTAGCTGCATGTAGCAGCATAATCGATAGTAAGATTACTGCCGTCATAAATATTGTCAGAGTACTATTTCAAATTTAAAGAATTTCCTTCACATTCTTCAGAAGGAAGACGCAAGTTCCAACCGCGCTCGAACATGGTGTGTTAAAGCACTGCCCTTATCTTGGCTGTACTTGTGTTACGTTAAAAATAAACATACTACACGTTCGGAGACGCCACACCATTTAACTCATAAAACTAAAATATCGCCTTCGTGAGTCTCGGAGACGAGCCGCCAATGAACCGCCTAACGAGAGAAACGGGAAGAAACTTAGCTGGTGTAGCATATATTAATTCGTTAGTTGCTGCGGCTTCCGCCGGTGTCTCCGCCCCTTGTCACTTGGGTCCTCGTGGTTCCCGATTAAGCCATTCATCCTTCACACGTCATATTCTCGCACGGGTGCCAATTACCTACCATCGCAACTCAGCATTAGGAAAAAAATAAAAAAAAACATTGCACCCTCCCTTTATAATTCGTAATATATCACCGCCCCACGCGGCTGTGTTCATTCCAGCAAGAAGGTGGACGAGATCACTAAAAATATCACGAATTTCTCCCACGTACCCAAAATAAATTTAAATTAAGGTGAACGTACTTTGCTTGATGTATATACTCCTGCTTCATCAAAAAAGGTGTCAATTACTCGAATAGATGAGTAGTAAAGAGATATATGTAATTTAAAAAAATTGAAATAGGCTATGAGGACAGCTGGAGTGCGAGCGGAAGGCTATAGCTTTAATTTTCTCCTCCGGTAGTTTGTGACAATGTTTTCTCCCTGATTGCAGCTGGACAAGCTTTCCGGTCATTTTGAAAAATAGTGCCTTTGACTTCGTCTGTTTCAACAATTTAATTTCATAGCGCAGGAAAAATTGCGAGAAAAATTTGGAGGGCACGGGACTTTTGTCAAAATAAATATCTAGTCATCCTCACTATTAGCATTATTATCCATCCGAAAATTGCTTGGCCACCATTGCACTCTCCTCTCAAATGACCGTAGTATTCCTTCATTTATCTTTGATTTAATGTCCCTCGTAATTTCATCATCATCGCTTTCCTCGATAATTCAATTTTAGTCTTACATGTCACCTTATCCATCAGATATTCGCACAAATCGCCACTTTGTTAAATTATTTAAAAAAAAGAAAAACCTTTTAAAAATTCACGCAATAGAAATTGAGTATAATTCATCAGTTATCACACGTTCACTGACGCTATACACAATTATTCACCGTTGCACGCGCCGTAGCGTTACAGTTGTTATTACGATTTATTTGGTTTGCCGGACCAATGCGCACATCACTACGCTATCCGGACTTCCTAATTCCCTGGTGGATGCAAGGCAACTAGATCTTAGGCCCTCGCGGTCCATTAAAGGTGGCAACGCAAGGGAGGAGTGGACTTCAAAGGAGAAGCCACAACCAAAGAGTCAGTATCCTTCACTTCAGCACTTATGCCGTGCTTAGTCATTTGAAAATATTCAAGCATGGCGGGTGAATTTTTTTGAAGAAATATCCATGAGAAAATTTCGTAGTAGTGGTCTGCGCATTGTTCCGGCAAACCAAAGGTCCGTGGTTCGATTCCCGGTCCAGGCCAAATGTTCTCATGGCAATTTCTTCAAATAAATTTATCCGCCATGTTTGAACATTTTCAAATTACAATTTATGATGAAACACATAATTAAAGTTCTTAAATAAAAATAACACTTTCCCCATCAAGACTATCCCATCTCTGTGCCCCTTCAACAGAAAAACCGGCAATATGCCCAGCCATGTAGACGGTGATAGTGTAACGAATTCGAGTGAACGCACGTGGCGCCTTATAATGAATATTTGTTGTCCCCTACCCCTAAGGGTATGGGACAATTCATTGCCATGTCAGGGGCGTTTTGGGTATTGAACCAGGTATTCGATGGGTTTATTTCGTTTGATATGAAAACGTGGAAAAAAGGGAAAATGTGACATGTGTTATTCACGGCTAATAAGGTTAAACATCATTAAAAATACATTCTTTTCGAGTTTCGCTTTTAGCACAGGGCTTTTTTTCTAGCTTGGAAATTGTATTTCGCAAGATAAAATCATTGATTGAAATCATCGGTGCAAGAATATTGCTTTATGCTATACCACGCTTCTCACAACAATCTCATTTCGTAACCTTTTGTTCTTGCAGATACTGGTCTCTCTCGTGAGAAATCCATTTGTAAATTGTTAGTTGTGCGAAAAAGCCGAATAATTTGGGCTCGGCGGAAACCTCTTCGGTCGCACTAAATGCCACTCTCCCTTCATCCTTTCGCACGACAGACAAAGAGCATTACTCCATCTTCATTCATCAACGCCTCCGAACAGCCTCGCGATTAAGCTTTGGTAAATGAAAGAGAGAAGAAAAGGAAGAAAAAAATAAAAGGACGAGGCGGTCACACAGCGCCAGGACAAGGCACAGGTTTTCTCAACTCACTCTTTCTTCCCCACTTCCCCAGAGACAGTCCGGGGAGGGATACAGGGTCTGGCACAACTATACTGCGGTCGTGGGAGGCGTGCAAAGAGGTGGAAGAAGAATAAAGGAGGGAGGGTGGGGTGAGGGAGGGAGAGAGGCGTGTCCTTTTGTGCGAGGGATCCTCCGCTCGTGTCCTCCCACCTTTCCCGTGAACTGTCGTACGGCCAGGCTTTCCGTGCGGCCAGGTTGCCTCGTTAGCGTCGCCCGACATTAGCGCGAACCGTCCGAATCCCTCATCATCAACGAGGACGTAATCCTTCCCACTCCTCACACTTCCCTTTCCGGTAATCCCCGCCATCTCGCCCGCTTCCCATCTTCCGCGCCACCTCACGACAGGCCCCAACACCGAGCACTCACAGAAGCCTTCCCATCAGTCCCGTGGGAACCCTTTCCCGGAAGAGTAAACAAGTTGACGAGAGAGAGAAGGGGTGGAGGTCGTTCTGGATAAGAAATGTTTCACGTACCCCCAGAGAAGGTTCCGATTCGTGGAATCTACATCGGAGAATCTTAAATCACTCCCGCGGTCGAATTGGCCCGTTAGAGTATTCCGCGTATCGTTTCCGCGCTCCACCGAGTGCACGGGAGAGATGTTATTTGAGAATCAAGAGAGCTGTTTTATTACCCCTTCTCGGCTTTCCATTTCCATCCCACTGCAACGGCTCATCGAGGGCCTTTACTGTGCACCTACCTCATCTGAGACCGAAAGGGATTTTAATGACACCTTAGGAAAATTTATTTCGCTGAGCGAGGAGAAAAGAAGTGAGAATTTTTAGATGTAGCTAAATAATTATATGCGCAATTTTATTATTGTCTTTTAATTCTTCACACAAATACCATGACGATTGTTTATTCTTTCACAAATATGCTTTTTTGTGTTCCAAATGCCAAATTCTTTATTTTGAAAGTGGTTACATGCTGCTACTAAAAATCAGAACCGTAACATATCTTAATAATTCTTAGGAAACATAAGGAAAAAATCATAATGTGAAAAACGCTGAACTGTAATCATATAACGGCTAACTAACTCAGCTTTGACAAAAAGCATTGGAATGTTGTCTCTGTTGAGCAATTTAGCGAAATTCCTCGCGTATTTCCTTGCACAGGTGTGCCAATAGAGGGATATCGGTACATAAACGGCGACGCTAGATCCGGCAATAATGATCCATATTCATAAGCAAGTCTATGATGAAAGTTCCATAGAAACAGAAGGTTTTACGAAAAAACGAAAATGGTATTCCTGGGTAGGTATAATGGCCGCGATTATAGAGGAGTTGTCAGAACCTCATCATGAGTAAAACGAAAAGCCTCAAGGTGCCTACTATAGGCATGCGACCGACCGCTTTATGTCGAAGAATGTTTTTCAGTCCCTGGCCGTTACTTTCCGAATAATGCAGGCCAAAATGGAAAATGGTTCGAAGTATCAAGTTTTTCAATTGTTAGATTATAATATTGATTATACAAGCGGAAAACGCTGTTACCTATATTACATTTGTGTTTCCTTTCCATGCTTCAAACTAATAAAAGCAATGATTAATATTTCTTATTGTTCGTCGCATGCTTACCACGTAATCTTTCATTATAGCCTAATATCACTGCGAGGGGTCAACAAGAAGATAGAGGAAAAAACTTCTTCGTGCCTATTAACTCGGTTCGGCTTCGGTTTTAGCACATTTTGATGGCTCGCATAAGTCAAACCTTATCCTCTTATGTTTTTATAAATGATGTTGATGCAGAAATCGCCAGTAACTTATAATGCAGCGGAGATAATCACTGATTACTATTCCGGTGAGGGCAGGTTTGGTCGAATGATTTACGCAAATACCCATCAAAAGGATCTCCCACAGTTAAAAGGGCGCATAGGTTTTCAACGTTTAAACAATAATGCACTTTGTAATTACCAAAAAAAATCAAATCGCCACTGCCTCTTTCCCTGGCCACATTGTGAGGAGTTATGGTGCCATAACAAAATTGAATGGAAGGCCAAATAAAAATTGGGAACAGGATATTTCCTACTAAGTCAAAACACGTGACTTGGGGTCCAATGTGTGAATATGCATACGCAGTTACTTTATTAAATAGCAGGCATTGAAGATTCATTTTACAAATAGAGAAACACTGGTTTTATCGCTGGAAGGGCCACAGAGCTAATAATCTGATGAGGTTTCCGGCACGTGGAGGTTTCACGTTCTTAGGTATGGGGGAGTATCGCGACTGCAGAAATGAACGGACTCAAATCGTAAAACAAAAAGAAAAAAAAAAACATTTATTTCCTCCGGCTTAAAGCCCAGCTTCGGTGCTTCAAGATAAGTGATCATAAAGAAGATCGCAAATGGCAGAATGGGAGCCCACCATGGAATCCTGACGGTAAAGTTGGGCGGTAAATGTAGGTGCCTTGAAACGTAATTGAGGTGCACGTACTGTCGTCAAGAGTCATGGCCGTCTCGAAAGTTAAAGTTTTAAAAGCCATTATTCATACTGGCATTGGCACACTGGCATACTGTATTGTAATACGAAGCTTCAAAAATTAAGTTTATTTCCGTTTTCCCCCTCCCTCTGGATTTTCAATTAACCGCTTACATTAAGAAATAAAGTTTCAGTATTTTCATACTCATTTATGACATCAGTGATGGTGTAGATGATTTAGTTTTACATATACGACATCGAAAAAATAGCTGTTCGACTTTATTTTCCGAGTAGAGGAAGTTTTGTGAGAAAAATGTTCTCAAAAATAGTAACAAACGCTTGTGCAACTTCGGTTATAATGAGTGAATTTCTCAAGCCGAGATTATGAGTGCAACAACTCCTTCCTATACTTATTTGGCGACTGGTGTTCTTATCCGATGTCATTGACTTTGCACCATAAATTCGTGGCATACTCGTCATTTGGCCTCAAAATCCAGGGCTTGTTTACGGCGAGAAAACCATTAACCGAACGGGACCGTACAACTAACTTTGCCGTTTTGAGTACTATTATGGGGAACAGTTTTGAGTATTATTATGGGAAGAATAAGTGAAATACAAATTATATCTTACTCCAAACACATCTCTGGACATTTTATTAAGCATTTTAATTTCTGTTCTCTCCAAGCACTCACACGCATGAGTGAAAAATCACGTAAGCTTACTGTACTAAAACAAATTTTAAGCTGGTGAAAACTAGGAACGCGAAACCCCATCCTCGCACATTCCGTCATCTAACATCAGGTATTAAAGTAACAGGAGTGCCCAAAAGCCTCATTTTAAAAACTGTCAAAATCAGGAGTACAGTTGCACAGTAGATAGTTGACTGCCGGAATGCCTGTCACGAATGAACATCATCGAACGATTCCGACAAGAAAATTTTATATAAAGTTTCTTTCGGGTAATGTAGTCATTGTGATTTCCCGGAAGCGATTTCCAAAGGTTCCAAAAATAAGGACCTACCGGTTCCCTTACCAGAAGGTTTGCTGGAACTTTTCGAGGAGACCACTACGGCTTTGGAAAACTAAGGTTTCGGGGTTTTAATTGGGAGGGAGTAGATAAAACTTTTTGAGCTGGCAGCTATCTATATGGTTTGGAGGCAGAGGGTGGTTACACAGGAAGAAAGTGCGTTCGCTTTGTAGGGAGTTGCTAGTATGTGATGGGGGAGTTAGAGAGGACGGTAGAAAATAAGTTGAGGCGGAGATAGCCGTAGTGTTTTCGCGCGTCGGAGTAAGTAGTCATATGGTCACGTGGGGTGGATAGACGCGGGAGTAGTGATTTACGGTCTTCCGGGGAAAGTGCCGGATGCGTGGGCAAAGAGTAGAGACGGGGATTTCCTCGGGTGGGAATGAGAGCAGGCGAGCGGGAAGATTGATGGCTGAGTGCGTGCGAAGAGTGCGAGGAGGAAGCCGGAGAGGTCGAAAGAGAGAGATACGAGGTGCTCTCTCGGAAGAGGCGGCGCTCGGCATCGGCAGGCAGATTCACGGGCGGCCGCGAAGAAGAGGTACACTCTATCAACAGTTTGCCCCGAGGAGGTTCTTTTTTTTCCTGCCGCATCCGCGGTTGACGGTTTGTTTTTGCGATAAGACTCGTTGAAGCCTTCTTGTTTGCCTTAGCTTCCGCGGAAGCGTGAATGAAATGCACGTCATAAAGTTAGATTAGTATTCCGTTCCTAAAGACGGACCCACACGCTTGCACATTAACAGCTGGCAATAAATGTCATCGTGGAGGAGGGTTCCTGGGCAGCTCAACGTATAAACCGACCCAGTGAGGAGTCTGGAGATCTTAGTTCGAATACTAGTCCGAGAGAATTGATGTTTCCCTCTTAATTTCACATATTTGCGTCTGTAATTAGTCACATATATACAGGCATTTGAGTTAAATTATTCCGAGCTCGTTCACCGTTCATTGCATTATTCTTATTCAATACTAAAACTAATTCACAAGGTCTATGTACATATGGGTAAGATTACGGTGCACGTGGCGTACTGACTTGGGTCATATTTTGTAAAAGCAGATGATGTAGTTTCAAATAAGAGAATGTTTTCGCAGAATCTCATCTGCCTCATACGGTAACGTTTATAATTCGAAGCACGTGGTAGCTTTATCTCTGCACTACTAAATGTCTCTTTCCTTCTCTTCCAGGTATGCTCTCGGATGTGTCCGGACCCTCACTCGACTCCTTTTGCTATTCAAAGAACGTAACACATCCGTGTGAGTATTACGATGCCATCTCAGAATAAAATTTTGATACCCGAACAAATACCTCCATGGTTACAGTGACAGCAGTATCCGGAGATGGTATAATCCCGCTGGATAATAGCTGTCTGCCTTTGTTTTGCATAAATCTTCCCATTTGGATCGTGATAAGCAAGCTTAAGTCCTTTTTTTTGCTACAGATCACTTCAGATGTATTTTGAATGGCAGTGGCGCATTTATAGTGACAGCGTGATCAGCGTTGGAATTGCTCCACAATTAACGTGTGAATAGAGTACCTACAATTCTGTTGAGGACTGGGGTGGGGCCTCATGCATGAAGTTGGCAGCTATCTCGTGCCCACAATATTGAATAAGGGATCAATTGATAGTGAGAATGTGACAGCCAACTTCACTAGCTTGTGAGTGGAATGTTGACAGGCAAAAAATTAGCTTCGCTTTCTACTATGCATTTATTTCTCGTGGAAGCCAAAGGCTACCGTGAATATTTTTGCTGCCACCTTAGAGTTGCGATTTCATCACGCTAAACTAGATGATGAATTCCAGTTCTCTTCGAAAAATAATGAGAAGCAGGAAACATATTTGTCGCTTTGGATTTACACCGTAAGCCGTTTGTCGACGACACCTTGGCAACAGTAATGGCAACATCGTATTCCTCTGCCTGTGATGATTGAGCACCATAAAGACGTTTCCCATTTAGCAAAATGGGCCATTAATATCAACCTCCAGAATATCACGTGGGAATTTCCATTTCTTTCCGATTCAATACCACATCACTGGTGGGGACAACTCCCCGTAGAATTTCCAGTTTCTTTATCCCACGTAAACGGAATTCGCCTAATTCCACCAGCTACCGAAGCTTCTACGTTTTCTACTCTCCCTTACTCGCGTGTTTTTTATGTAAATCGTGCCATAACAAAAAGACTCATGCTGGAACACAGCATCATTAATCAGATTCATAGAAACATTTCCATGATAATTTTACTCCTTGGGAGGATCGCGTTCATGTAGTGGCTAGAGCGGAGATGTCCTTTCCCGAAGACCTCCGAAGTTCGAATCCAGTGGCAGCTGCGAAGATTTTTCAGGTGAATCCCGTTCCCTCCTAGGTTGCTACAGTGAGTGCACTTCAAGGCTCAATAGGTAATCCTTCGGTTGAATGGTGTAATTGTGGACCCCTAAGCGCCTTTTTATTGAGATTAGGCTGATGCCGACGCTGAGTTTATCTCCACCTTCCAATCTCCAAAATAGTTCTTCCCTCACCGACCTAACGACCTACACTATACGTCACAAATGATCTTAGTAGCCATTCAGTTGTTACTCTTTTGGAGTGTGAATAATTACTCCCGCGTTCATTGTATGATACAAATCATTACGTCTTTAGGACCTGAGTGAAGTTATTACTTCTATTTTAAAATTTTTGCGAAAATGGAATTCGAAAGCAAAGAAACTTCTAAAAAGTTAGTCACATTTATTTTAGTTACTGTGCATTTCTTTCTCTCAGAAATATTTTTGGAAAATGAGCTACAAGGTGTCAGGACCCTCCTTGAAGCTCATGATTGTAAAAATTTGTCACTTGAAAATACTTGGCATCAACTGGGAAAAGACATTGTCCATTAGTATATTAGTAAAAGACATTCGTACAAGTTGTACTAATTGTAAGTTACGGACGGCGAGTAAGTGATTTAAGAAGTTGATAGACAAGGTGATAGCAACATATCAAAGATGTAATTTTTCCTGGATCATATAAATTAAATCTAAAGAAATTAAATCAGATACAAGCAATATAAACTGGACAATTATGGTTTCCAATTCGTTTCCTCTTTTTTCGCATCAAGTTTCATAGAAAAATATGCCAAGAGATCTTTAACTTGGCAATCCGCCATTTGGCTCTATTACTAGCGCAGCATTTTCTGCCGTAGCTCAGTCTATTCTCAAGTAAAACCCCTTCCTCATAGTTAAATAAGAGAAAGAGCGTGGGAAAAATCACTTACTGGATGACGAGTAAAAATAATCGAGATCTTGTCTGTGCGCAATAATAGCCGATAAATATTTCCTTCTCCCATGATGGAAACGCCACAGCTTTCCAACACAGAAAGTGAAGGACTGCCACATTTATCGGCCAAACGAGTTTTTGAAACGCTTTCAACAGTTTAAAATTTCATAGCGCTTTGCCATGAAAGCATCAATATGTTTTCATCTGGGTATCTGTAAAAAAACTGTCAATCTATTATCAATTCGAAGAGAAAACTCGCGGCAAAGGAGGACTATGCCTTGTTAAAGTTTTACCTCATCGAATTATGTGATAAACAAAATAATATCCGTAGAACCTACCAGTCAAAATAATTGTTTTCCATTCCAAAAGACGCATGCAACCTTTATGTACACTGAGACAAAATTATGGGAATGAATGTATTACTCTATACGAAAACCCTTCAAACATCGATATCCAGAATATTAGATGCTACGTGCAATCCAGTTTTCAAATTTTATATAAAATAGCTTTATCTTACTGTAGGGAGTCAAAATTCTATGCAATTACCATACATTTTCCATAGACAAGCAAATATTTTCATCCTACAAAAACAATGATGCATTCCGTCGTACCTAGCGAGTTTATTCGCTCATTGAACTGGGCGGTAAAATAATATTCCGTAGTTCTATTACCTCTCCGAATACTGCTATGCCCAACATTTCTCTGATGATTAGTTTTTAATCAAAAGAGAAATTTTAAAGTAAATTTTAAAACACTGCCCAACTTTGAGGTATACCTTAATTACAGTTCTACCAGATTGGCAAGCATGGAACTCAACGATGTACTAGGCACTCAACTCTTGATAGCGGGTGCCATTTGTGTATGCCATTTACAAATGACGCTATATGAGACCGAATTTCAATCACCTACATGGCAAAAGGATCAACATTTTAAATATTTATCGCCTTGTCACAGGAAAGAGCATTTTATTTCACTCGACCGACTATCACTAGTAGGCAGCTCAGTAAATGTGGGTCCTAGAGGGTCCATAGACACTATCATGCATGTCTGTGGACTTAAAAGTGTTTTCGTACCATGGTAAATATAAACACTAGCTCCAGATCTCCCTCAAGTAGATCATAGTTCCTGCCCCTTAAATGCACCCAAACTACCTGTCTCTCTCCCCCCCCCTCCCTCTTCCCAGACAACCTTAAATTCTGTCCCTTATTCATTGTGTTACCTAGCAAATCTCCTTAGCCACTTCTCTTTCGTCCTCGAACTTCTCCCGCAAACTTTTTCATTCTATAAGTCCACGTTTTCGTTATTTACTTTCCTATCGAACTCACTTTCTCCAATCCGTCGTAAAAGCCAGGCCCTGGCATCTAAGTAGTTCCTCTTTTATTTTATTTAGAGCCCCCAGCAATGCACGCCAAGGGTGGGTTACGCAGCAGGTGACTCCGATCAAGCACGCTCGATCGAGGCACTGCCAGAATCATATGTACCTACTCGTGTGGTGGGCAAAGACAGAAACTCATGCGCTAAGGTAGCTTTGAAAAATTCTCTTGGCTCGCCAGTGGAACTTTTAGTACTGATTACGTTCAAACTTTTGGCCTAAATTCCTGACTATACGATCGAATCGGTCCGAATACATGGCCACGTACGGAAGTTGAGGCTGGGTTTTAGGATGTGAGTGCAGCCACAACCAAAAACCCATCCTACTTACAACCTCTCGAGACTCAACGATTTCACACTCTGTTTAAAGTGATCACCCTCTTTTTATGGTCAACTTAGTACTTTCAGTTTGTGATTTCCACGTTTGTGGCGTTGATGTTTTTTTTTAATACCGCTGCGAATGTAGAACATAGCCACGTGTTCCATTACATCATCAACTTAAACACTTTTTTAACTGAAAGATAACAGGTATATAAGGAGCGCCTCAATTCGCTGCTTAAGTGCAAGCGAAGATCCATTTGTTCATCCAATTTTCTAATATTTCTCTCGTTCTTAATTAGTTGCTTCGTAGACAATGGCATCCCTACAGCGAAGAATCTATCTATCTACATACCCCGCAAGCCATCGCTGGGTGTTTGGCAGAGGGTGATTTATCACCAACTTTATTATATACCGATCAACCAACCAACTAATATGTAAAAGTAACTTTTACCAGCATGCAATACACTATAGGCACCATACAAGTGCTACGGAAACTTAAATTAAGTCATTAAAACATAATATGTAGTATACCATACCAGTGCTGCGGAAACTGTTAAATTAAAGTCATTAAAACATAATACGTAGTAGATCTACGTGGCAGTTTAAGAAACAAGCATAAGAGAGCAAATCAACTTACGAGCTGCACTACCTGTCGACTAACCCTATTCAAAGTCTCATTGGCAGCCGTTGTGGTCTCTCATCGATCGCGGGATCACTAACCTAATCAGATTACCTAGTTACAAGCCACAAAATACACCTGACCACTTACACTATCATTAGCATTGTTAATATTCCTTTCATTTAATACACAGCTCTTGGGAACAACAAAACGTAACGATTGTAATTATAATCAAAGTTACTGATGAAATCAGTTATCGACTTGCCTGGAACATAATGAATAAACACACATGAGCAGTAGATTACCTAGTTACAAGCCACAAAATACATCTGACCACTTAGATTATCCGTGAGTTTTGAGAGAAAAGCAAGTAAAATTTTATTATCTACCAGTTTTGTCATTTCTACTATAAAAGGGAATTAATCTTTCGAAATTCAAAATTGCCATGCCCAGTAGTCTAAAGTTCTCGGGTGGTCATTCTAATCCGTATTCAGGATATTTCCTGAATTTTAGTTTCCAGAATTCGGTTAACCCCTCACCACCACCTTCCGTTTGTTACCCAATCTCTCTCTCTCTCTCGTACCTCGAGAGTTCCCTCTCTCTCATCAGCTCTTTCGCCTCCTCGGGTCCACTCCATTCCCCTCCCGTGCTCACCCATCAGTCCACCTCGGACCCTCTCGGATCGTGATCCGCTGTCAAGGAGTTGGAGACGAGGGGTTGGGCGAAAGTGATGGGCGTTGAGTGAAGGGTTCTTGAGTGGAATGGCGCGCTTGGTTAGGAGGGGATTCAATAGGAAGCGGACGAGAGGGAGAGGAAGGAAGGCTGCGGGGGAGGGTGGGTGGGAGGCGAAGTTGTGGAGAAAGGTGTGTCTGTGCGCGTGTCGGCGGACACAGAGGCCTCGGAGAGCAAATGGGGAGCAGAGGAAGAGAGTTTCGTGGGTAAGGGTTCCGCAGTGAGCGCTGTGTATGTCAGTCTGCGTTTGCGAGGGTTCTGCACAGGGCCATTGGGGGTATGGGAATTTAATCATGTTCGGCCGCGCTAACGTTATGGTCTGTTCGCTTCCCTCGTTCAAACCTTGACAAGCTCTGGGTGACACACATGCTCAAATGATATCCAAGATTCAGGCTAGCGTCATTTTATGTAACCCTCCATAGCGAATTTATGAGATGGACATACGCTCCCTCGAGAGTTTACCATAGCGACTAATTACCACATTGCATTAATCACTGAGGTGAATCATTTCATAAGTCAAAGTCGCGGAAAGAATACAGCGAATGACTGTGAATGTATCCATTAATATCATGCATAATTTGTTTACTCATACTGACCACTCTTAGTAACGCAAAAATGTGTCTTACTGTATTTATAATTTACATTATCATGAATGTATTATTGCCTGACATTATTTTCTTAATGCCACACAAACTTTTTCTAAAAATCAAGGAGTAGAGTTTTTTAAGAAAGCTCTATTTATTTTAAACATATCAGGAAAAAGATAAGAGGAATATGTCCCGTTACTTTAACCAATGCTATATAGTCATTTTTCACTATTACTTTACAAGATTTAAACTTAATCTTTCCATTTTGCTCACACTCGTTCTCCGACAGCTCGTTCAGGAACTCCTTTGAACCTACACATATTGTTGTAATTGGATTTTTGCATCGCAATTTCCTTCATACTTAAACGATACCTGACAAAACTATAACTATTCCTCTAGCGTAAGTTTGGCTCATGTCCGTCGTAGCACTTGAAAATTGACAAACACGTCATCTGCAGAGTAGACTGGCTTCGTTGGGGCTCTTATTTCGAAGTGCCTGTAAGCAGAAAGCCTTTAACGAGATGGCAATCAGTAAATCATAGAGAGAGTACTCGAATTCTTTGGCTCGAATACCAGCACAGCATATTTCCGGCCCAGTGATAATAGGTAGCAGCGTTCAAAATAAAATAGTGTTAAGCTTTGCTATTGGGTGAAATTTTTTGATGCTCTGGAAATTGCGATAATTTTGAAAGTAAAACCGAAGAGTTCCCTCTGGGCGGCTATGTATTGTAAAAAAACTTTTCTTTTAGTTTGATAAGTGATGCGTATTAACTGGGAATAATTACAGACTTCCAGGAAATGATTACTTTGCTGGGTGGACCTCAATTTGCGCTCTTTAGTAAAACGCCCCTGCCTAAGGGGCTGGGTGTGGTCACCGAATTATGGATCGCTGACTGGCCAAATATCCCTCGGATCCGAGAAGGTGGAATGGTGGCCCTTATGCGGAAATTGGCTCTACACTAAGCAAACAGTCAGTCATAATCCCCAAGCTATTCGTTGAATACATTTACCTGACCTCACAATCGTGGTTTGACCCGACCTCATCGGGGCCAAGCCAACATTTACGCAGAATCGTTGCTGTGACTTCAGTCTTTGAACAAAGGTGTCTAACAACCATATGCTAGATACGATGATACAAAATTTTCCTTTCAAAACCATTCGGACGTACGGACACCAAAGAGAGACAAACCTTAAATTAAATTAATAGTAATAAGTTGAGTATATAGCATTTTCATTAGTGTTTCTCAATTAAAAAGGCTAAGGAGGAAAAAAGATTTCTTAAACTTAAGAAACCCGGTTACATCTATCGGAAAAAAGGGAAGCAGCCCTCATTCAGCAGAAATTTTAGTTTTACATGTAAGATAGACGTATTTCATCTTCTCTAGGCTCGAAAGAAACACCTTTTGAAGTTTCCATAAGCGGACCACCTATTTGGCAATACAAATGGTTGAGTTTGTCACCAGATCACAAAATAAAACTCAGCCCAAAGTATTTTTTATGCCGTGATGCAAGGAGGCAAAACCATCTTTTACCGAACCTTTACAGTTGAAAACATTCGGTAGAGGGAGTAATATTCTCATATCTCGACATGCGAAACGGAAAACCCGCCGTGAAAGAAAAAAACGATTCCCCAAATGACCACCTTTACCTCCGCAGCAGAAGATTACAAAGGGGGCGAGTCGCGGACGCATATTTATCTCATGATTTAAGGCAGCGTCATTTCCGTCAACGCCAGCGCGATGCTCCTTCCGCTTTGTGCTGGGAAATGGAACGAACGCATATTGAAACATAAAAAAGAAACACCGATGCTTTTGCTCCGCGTGTATGGAGAGAGATGTTCTTCGTGACGAGTCCCAAAGCGCACTAGCGATTACGATAGTATCTACGTGGGTCTGAGCTAACGAGCAGTGGAGTGCGTGGGTGTTTTATGAAATTCATCGGCTGGATTTTTGTGGGAAAGGAGTAAAAAACGGTTCAGCATTTTTGTTTCAATAAAAGGTGTATGTAATCAAGAGAGGGTTGGCATAAACATGAGTGGCTCGGGCGCGTTTTTGAAGTGGAAAGAAAGTGAAGTATGTGAAGGAAGAGATGGGAATGATAAACAAGCTAACAGCGATGCCTTCCCGGAAGGCCGACGAATGCGTTGTCTCCAGGAGACATCAAATGAGGGAGCGGGAGGGCACCTGATCCATGCGACGCCGCGAAAGGTTAGAGAATATAAATATAGAGAAGGGGAAACAAAATAGTCGTGTAAAGTAAACATAAAAGCAGTGGCCGGACTGGGGTCTTCCTCCCCCCCCCTGCCTTCCCCTTTCCTTCCTTCCCCATTCGGTCCTTTCCCAGCATCGCTCCTACGCGTCCAACCCCTCCTAAAACACGCCAACTCCTTCCACCGCACACAACCACCACCATCACAAACCAAACAACAAAGCAGCCAGCTTGCCAGCCACCGGCCACTTCGCCCTCAATCTCTCTCTTATCCCTCGCTTCATCTCGCAGGCCTCGTCCCTCTGGCTCCCTCACCTGCGAGAGAAGAAGAGGCTCCTCCCACCTCCTCCTCTTCTTCTTAAATGCCTCCTCGTTTTTCCCTCCTCTCTCTCTCCGAATCTCTCCCTCCGCTCCACTCCACTCTTCCAAGTGAGATACCATCTGCTTAACCAGATTCACTCTCCCACAACCACACCGTCCGTCCCTTTTCTCATCTCGTCCTTCTCCACTCTCCCGAGGACTTATCCCTTCTGCCCTCCTCTCTCTCCTCTCCTTCCTTCCTCATCATCCTCAGCTTGCTGACCGTCCTTCCTCCTCCTCCTCTCTCATTCTCTCTTCCTTTCCATCTCCCTGTCCCATCCTTAACCTGTCCTCGTTAAGGAGTTTAAGACTTCGAGCCGGGAGAGCCGATGTTTCCCTCGCCTTTAAAGGTCGTTTGTCCGTCTTGTCCATTTTGTCCGCCTCGGTATCTTCGGATTCCTTCACCTCAACTGGGCTTGAGAATGAAGCTAACCAAGTAACATTCGCTGCTTAATTTTATATCTTCATTAGCATTTCGATGGAATTTGCGGAGGGTTAATATCCAAGTGTTGCTTTGTAGACAATTTTTCCACGGAATGATCAGTTAACCATTCCTTGAGAATGGGTTGACCATATGTTGCACATTTTCCCAAACCATTTTTTATCTCGTACTTACCTCATTCCTATATTTTCTCTGCCTTTAAAATGCCTGGACTATTCGTCCAAGGCGTAATAGTTACTTTTTCGTTCAAATTACTCTCTATAACATTTCAAAGCTCTAAACTACTTCCATTTTAGAGTAAATTTAGATCCCACTTACCGAATATGTAGAGGGAAACGAATAGAATAAACTTCTCTTTATCGTCTGCGTTTCACACCAGGCGACTTCAAATGTTAGGCATTACGACTTATACTTATTCCCGAAGAATTGTGAACTTACTTGTAGCTTTGATAATCTGCCTTCAGTGTCTACGAGAGAGTTGCGGAGAGCAAATTATTATTTTCTGTGGCTCTTGATTATTTAATGCCTAAGGAGAGACACTAACTGTAGATGAACAAGCCATATCCTCTCACAACTCAAAATCCACCCACTTCGCTGCACTCATCGAATGCTTTCCACTCCTCGTTAGTGGCTAATGGCAACGCTCCATTCCTTTTAATTTTACCTTAATTTCGGCAAGTTTAGCCAGATTTTCGAATCACTATACTTTAAAGGATGTTTTAGGAAGTATAACTGCGCATTTTGGTGAAAAAGAGAGAATCCAGGAACGGCAGGTTTGGAAAAGGTGGCCAAACAGGCAATCTGAGCTCGCGCCCAGTTTTCCCGCAAGGGTCGTAAATCTTCCTCCTTCTCCTTTCCTGTTGTGACCGTACTGCACCGCCGGGGTTACACATGCGCCCCCCATTCGATTCGATACACTCCAATAGCCGAGTATTTATGTAGTATCCCGGATTTTTCCGACTATAGACCGAAAGGAGCCTTACCCCCTGCACACGCGGTGCTGATGTTGACGTTGTTTATCGGTGGTAAAGGTCATCGGGAGGAGAGACACGGAGAAATCCCAGGCTACAGAAACACTCACTCCAGTCTCCCTCGAATTCGTAGTCCCCTCCGCTATCTCTTAATTCCTTTTTTCATCTCCCTTCTCGAATTTCCCGACTTCCACGCCCCCCCTCTCCCCCCAACCACAGCGTCCTTCCGAGTGCACCCTCTTCCCCCGGCACCCTTCGCCCCCACCCTTAGGCTTTACTCTGCCCCCTCCCCGGCGCGCCCCGCTCAATGCACACTCAGTTTTCACAAATCTCCTCGGTCACCCATACCAATCACCCGTACAATATCCTGCCTTCGACCAGACTCATTTTTTCCGCCCCACATCATCCCAGTCCACCTCTTACCATCTCGTATCCATTCGGTCTCGTCAACTTTTCTTCTCCGAACTGCTTTCGCCCACGTGAGATAAGTACACCTTCCCCCCCCCTCCACAAGCCTTCCTCCCCATGCCTCCTCGCCCATTCCGCTCGCCCCCCCCCCCCTTCCTCTCGCGGACGCACCTCCTCCCGGAACATTCGATAGTCACTGCACAGCCGCACGCCGATCTTTCTCACCCACCCCCTTCGCACGTGGAGAAACACTCAATTTCCCCTCCCCCAGCCAACATCAACTCTCTCCGGGAGGAACTCGACTAAAGCTCTTTCCCAACCCACCCCTCTCTTTCCTACGGCCTCTCTCATTGCTTCCCTCGCCCACCTCAACCTCCTTCCCATCTCTCTGCCCCCTCCCTTCCTTTCAATTCCACCGAGCAAGGAGCTAATATTTTCTTTTAAAATTGCCGGGGCTGTCTTTAAAAAACCCACAAGGATCCCCGGTATCTCTCTCTCTCCCCCCCCTTCCCTCTCCCGTCAGAGGATCGTAATTTTAAAAGAGTTTTCCTTCTTGCGTTCCTCCCCCTTTCCTGCTTACCCACCTCCTCCCCCCATCCTTCCCCGGGGCAGGAGGAGGAATGAGGATGCGATGGCATTGAAGCGCTCACTCCCCGCCCGCCCACCTTCCTCCCTTCCTTCTTCCTCTGCATCTCGGCAGCTCGGGGGGGTTTTCGCTGTATACACACAGAGAGAGGGAGTTTGTGTGTGCTTTGCGTGTGAATCCGCTGTGTTTGTGGTGGCTGCGGTCATTTGGACGTCAAGTGTTGCGTGAGTTTCGGAGGGAATTAAAGAGTTGCTCTTTTTTTCTTCCCTTGCCCTCCCTTCTTCCTCTCCGCTCTCGTGCTCCTCGCATTCAAACCTTCGCATCGAAAACCCCAACACAAAGTCCATCCTTCCTTACTTTCCATCTTCGACTATTCCCACACACCCAAAAATTTACATTGAACATAAAATTTTAATCGGGCGTTTCCGAATTACTTGGCATTAGAGATGGCTGGTGCGAGAACGAACGATTCAAAATGAATTATTCGATAATGGGGACTAAGCGAACCATTCATTGCCCCAGACTGTGAATGTGTTGTTCATTTTACATTGTCTATCAACAACTCTTCCATTTTGATATTCTTTTTCATGTCATCTCGCCATCATGCTACATTAGTTAGTTTCATGAATAGTTCTAGCCCGCCGCCAGATTGCGTCACCTTTAGTTATTTTAGTGAAAGTTCCGTTATGCTGGCATGCCTGAATGTTAATAAAATCGGTATTATCGATGATTACATGTCGGGGGAATGGACCAATTGGAAGGAATTAGCAATTTCGGGTAGTTGACTCTTCACACGAAGCCAAAGCGAAGAAACATTAGAATATGCTGTCCATTACGACGAGTAACAAAACTAAGGACGGAGTTCTTATTACATGGAAGTAAGAAAAATATATTACATGAAAGTAAGAAAATTATCCACACAACAGAATACTTAGCCATATTTACAGCAATTGAACAATGGGTTGAAAATCTCGACGAAGCATTTGGGGTGCGGAAAGGCCGGCGGAATCATTTTATCGTATCTGATTATTCAGTACCATAAATTTCCTAATAACCCATGACAGATGAAAAACCTTTTTGAGACAGGGTCGAAAATGCAGGCAAATCACAAATTAAATGAGGTCGGTTTTTGTGATAAGGCACTTCCTTCGAAAGAAAATAGAATACTTAGGGTAACGAATGAAGAGACAAGTTGAATAAATTTGTCTTCTTAAATATTATTTATCTTATCAATAGTGAAAAATACCGCAGAAGACTTCCAGATATTCGCATGATGCATTGCATCATGGTGAAATAATTTAAAAGATGAGAGCGGGGCTTAATGAAATATCGAACGAAGGATGTACTCGATTCATATTATTCCCGATATGTTATAGAAATAAAGAAGATTCAAAGTTCAAATAAATAAGTTATCAGCAACCAAAGTCAAAAAGAAAGTTAAGCTTAAAGCCTATATGCTTAAGCAGACAAAAGTAGTTTACCTGAATTTGAATTGATGGTATCGCATGCAATGATATTTCTAAGATATGATGGGCTGATATCATAAATAAACCTCTATGAGAGAGAGTGCATCTTCTTCTTAGGAGTATTATTACTGCAATACCTTGTAAATCCAGTTCCCATAAAAAGTATGGCTTGAGGTAAGGTTAACATAGAACATAATTAGAACAATTTTGTCATTTAAAAATATCGCGATACACTTCACCTTTGAAGGGGAATCGGAAGTGTCTTAAAAGGAGAAGTTAATCGCAATTCCGTAATTTTATAAACGTTTACATCTATCTGAAATTGACGAACGATCATAGTTACAATTCTACCCTTGTCTAATTACGATTCACGACATTTGTGTATCCTATATTGTAAGTAACTAATACAACGGGGAATAGTTCAAATAGGCGTACTAATGTTCAGTGAACTACTCTCTGAATTGAACTATAATGCCATCACTATTTGGGACGCGACCGACAACAGAGGGCATTCCCACAATTAACCCTTTGAGTGCCGCATGACGTGAAACCACGTCATTGTTTTTTACTCTGGTGCTGATGACGTGATTTCACGTCAAGGGTACCGTGAGTGTTCCAGCTTTCACGAGGGAACGTTCACTAGGCTCCCTCAAGTGAAAGCTGGAGCACTCACGGTACCCTTGACGTGAAATCACGTCATCAGCACCAGAGTAAAAAACAACGACGTGATACCACGTCATGCCGCGCTCAAAGGGTTAAGGATAGTCGGGTCGGCAGATAGGGAAAGATCGCTTTGAGAAAGAAGTGAGGAAGGAGAGAATCCCAGCGTCGGAACAAACGTTAAGTATACGCTAATATTACTTCTTTTCTACGAATCTTCCTTTAAACCTTCCATTCAAGGAAGGTCTTTTCCACGTCCACCCTCCTCCCCCCTTTTTCATTACCCCCCCCCCCCATTGTATCGCCATCCTCAACTCTCCCTCAACCTCGCTCGCCCTTCTCCTCCCCCTCCTCCTCCCTCCGACCTGCGATGATGTTTGCTCCTGCCGCCGGATGGCGTGGGGTCGTGTCGCTCGGCCCAAGGCGTTTAAATCGACCGCTTGAGATGAGAATTAATGCAAATGTTTTCGAAAAGCGGTCGGTGATCAACTTGTCGTTTCTAGTCAAAACAAAATAATAACGAGTAGACTCCCTCGTTATCTCTCTCTATTCGGACGGCAAGAGTAGTTATAAAATGAAATATAACAGCATTATCTAAAAGCTCATGGCGAAGTACATGACAGTACTCATGACACTGCCGTCTGATTAACCACTTCCTCATCACTTTGGGCCATGTTGACCACTTTTCGTCCGCTAATTCTTCCAAAATTTGGATTGAGTAACATTTTTAGATAAATCCTACCCTCCTTTCACCATATTATGTACAATATTATCTTTTACATTCAGACCATAAATGATAGTGAATAGGACACGATATACTTAATTTCTCTTTCAGCAAAAGAAAACAATTTCTGAGTTCTTATTTCGGACAATTTACAAAGACTGCTACGAGCCAGTCTCGTCATCCGTATGCGGGTGGCAGTCTTAGCGAACTGCCGACGAGTAAGACCGCTGAAAAAGCAGATAAATTTCGTACAGCAAAATCTAGAAAGATACAGATGATGACAACATCAAAGGAGAACCCTTCACTCCGGGCTATTGTAGCAATAGACAGTGAAAAGTTTTGAGTTCGGTCTGGAGCGCCAATATGCCAAACGACGCACGGCCCGAGATACCGCATAAGTTTGACGCATTACAGATAAAACCTGTTAACGAGTGCGGAGATTAAAACCGCTGTGATTACGTATAAAATTAATTTACATTTGAATTCAGATACGAGAAAAATTAAGCGATGAGGGTATCCGTGGAGAGGAAAAGCTTTTGAATAAACAGTCGACGCCACTCTGAATATTCATGCGGAGGAATTTCGCAGTTTCGGCGAAATTTTCCAACCTCTCCCCCATAGCTTCCGGAGCACGACCACCATTCCACAGCGTCCGCGGCCGTGTGCGTGAGCCGAGTGACACCATCCAACGAGGGCACTCCCTTGTCAGCGGATAAGCACGTCCTTTCCTCTTTTAGACCCTTCCCCGTATCGGTTATCTTCAAAACGTCCTTCCGTCGACGGTGTCGACCGCTCTCGGCCCCCCTCGAGCTGACCTTCCACTTCCTGCGGAGGTGCACGGAAGTTTTATCGAAGCCATAAATGCTTTCGGAAAGGGCCACCTTCAAGCGTTGCCCTTGTACGTATTCTTTCGTCCACCCCACCTTCCCCCCCTCCCTCTACTCATAGCACCACCTTCTTCCCCTAAACTCATTCTCATATCATCCACATCCCCCTCAATACCCCACCCAAGTGCTTTCCGCCCAGATCCATGAATCGGCCCGATGAAACTGTCGCCCAGTCTCACTGAAGGTTCTCGCTTCCGCTGCTTTGCTGCCCAACCCCAATTTCTCCAAGTCACAACTCTCATTCCCCTACACTTCGTGGCGATCGGACTGTTGTGGCGGCTAGAGTACTGTCGTCCCAACCAGAAGACCCTCGGTTCGAATCCCGACAGGAGTGGAATCCCGATTCTTACCAGGACTTGATAAGTGTTATATGGATAGTACTTCAAGTGTAGCACGCCGTCCATTGGGATGGGATGCTTCACTGTGGACATTTTTGCCATTTACGTTAACAGTAAGCTAATGCTGATACCGGGTTTCCCTCCACAATTCATCCATTCTCCATATAACCCCACATTTACCAAAACACTCACCCATCCAGAATACCCTAAACGGTCTCAGTTTGGTGGTCGCCTCCCCTAATAACCTACCAAACTTATTTTCCACGAGCACACAAATTTAGAGTCTACAATTTCTTTTCGTAAGTCCTTTCCCTTGGGGGTTTCTCGAAAATTTCCTCGAAATGATTCCTTCTTCGATGATGGGAGAGAAAATGATTCCTTCTTCGATGATGGGAGAGAAAATGATTCCTTCTTCAATCGCACCACTCACGACAATCACACAAACAGATAGTCAAAAATTCCACCAAACGTGAAGTATAATTCATTCCCTTTCTCTTTGGATTTCGTTTGCCTACATCTACCCTGTTTACGGCTGATGTCAACACCTCTGCCTCAAGTCAAATAATAGGTAAGTCCTCGGATGAAAAAGTAAAAGAGTGATGCTACTTCGTTCAGGTTAGGCCACACCTCGAATACGCCGCGAGTATTTGGGACCTTGGTCATAAAAATTTAACAAAAAAAATAACAAAATACAAAGAAAAGCAGCACGCTTCGTTAAAAACTACTACGAACGAACATATAGTGTCAAACAACTGTTAGAGGAATTAAGGTGGGAGCCTCTAGAGACTCGGAGGCTGCACGCTAGGCTTAGGCTACTTGAGATGTTCAGAACTGGTGTATTTCAGAGCGACACAGAGAGCATTATCATGACGCCTCACTACATTTCTATTTACGCCTCACTACATTTCATGACGCCTCATTACATTTCTAGGTCTGACAAATGCGATTAAATAAGAGAGATACACTGCCATTTACAGATAGGTACAAAAACTCGTTCTTTCCATGTACAATAAGCGACCACAATAAAAACTGAGCTCCTCTAAATACACTCCATTGTCACCATTTCACCTTCAAAATTTTACATTTTCACACGGCCGGTGACCTACCACCCCCTGCCACACGCCCTTGCGGCGGCTCGTGGGGTAGTATGTAGATGTAGATGAAGTATTTGAGGCACCAAAGTTAGTACCAAGATGCACGTGTTATCGCTGCTAATGCACGAAAAACTACATGATCCCTGACGAACGTAGATATTTTCCGCATTTTCTTTCGCAATGATTTTTCAATGCCATTTTGTACGATTCGCGCCGAATTATTTTTACTGATAACCAGTTAGGAATATGCAGCTTTTATTATACCTTAATCTCTCCCGGCGAGCACCCTCATAGCGAGCTATTTCTATCTTACTCTGAACATGCAACCCACAGCATACCGACCACTGATAGCCAAATTCGACATATACTATTCCAGGTAGGATGAACTGAACGTGCCACCATGTGATGGTCAGAAATAAATTGATTATTACATTTCATTGTTCCAGAAAGAGAAAATGCCCACAGCAAACAGCAAGATTAAGGATTTCGCATAACAGGCGGATAAAGCAGGAGTAATTATTATAATTAATATCAGGTCCTTATCTATCCCTTTTCTACTTTTTTCACTTTTTTAACGCTTCTGAACGGCAGCCAGACACTGAAATTACTCCAAAATATCTCAAGTACACCAGCCGATTGTGTAGTCTGTTTCCTGTGAATCGACTTTATTCGCGCTAAGAGTAGACGAGTAGATGGATAACCAATCGATTTAGAAAACAGAAAAATACTTTGAGGGTAGCCGAGAAACTAATCAAAAGACTAGGGGATACCACGGTCTGGTAAATAACGGCGACGAGGTGCACCCCAGTCTATTTCTGAATGTCTGAAATATTCGGCAATTCCAAAGGGAATCCAATATCAGAGTAGGGTTTTCAGAACATGTGACGCCAGCCGTCGAGCTAATCAAAAGCGTACCTTAATCACTGGATGTGACATTTGGACGAAAATAACTGTAAAAAAATTATAGCGGTCGGACAGCGAACAATATCAATCAAATACAAGCATGGACGTACTGCAGAGCGTAAATGCGAACGAATGAAATGAATATTGACCGAATGTCTGTATGTGACATTCACTGCACTTGACAGTAACTGATGCCCCGAGTCCGATTGCTGTTCCCGCATTTTAAGGTTAATGCCTCTTCCCTCATAGCTTGCCACATTTTTTTCGGAGTTTGTGCAATGTCTACACCATCCTCCACATGGTTAAACCCCCGTGTTGCTTCTCTGCTCAGTATTTCCCAATAACTCCATTGTCTTCCTTCCCAACGCCTTTATCCCAGACCCTCCTGGTGCTCTCCTTACTTCCTCCAAATTCATTTCCACTCTTGCCTCTCCCTTCCTCCTGCTTTGTTATCTTTCCGCCTCCGTCTCCACAAACACTCCCACCTCTCCCTCTTTGGTTTCTTTGCGTTGAGTCATCCCGTGTTGTAGACACCGCAACGAGTTCTTTTCCTTATCATTCAACTTTGTTTACCCCTCTCCACTGCTCACACTTTCACCCTTAATCTTGATTACCAAGCGATGCTACCGTTTTCTAACTTCCGCTCGGCATGCCGAACTACCAATATTTTGGCCGACTCTCCGGGATTTGGCCCCTCTCTGCGGCAGAGAAAATATTGCTCATCATTTTGTTTGATTTCCCTCTACCAAAAAGCCGCCGTTTTGATCATCACTGAATGGTTTTGATCCCTCGCTTTTCTTTCTCTGTTTCTGTCAATCCGTGACCGGAGCGTGATGTCGACGCGTTCTGTTTGCGGTGGTCAAGATAAGCGAAGTTGGCGGACAGAGGTGAATCCGCTTTACGTTGAAAAATTTATGATCCCCGTTGCATTCGTGGATACGAAAAGAGTAGCAAAAAAAAATAAATGCTTCCCCTCCCCTCCCCTTCTATCATTCGGAGGAAATGGGTGGCAGAGGAGCGTATGCATGCATGCAACTTCCGCTTCTACCTTCTCCATCCTCCAAGTAGTGCATGTGCGTCGTCGCCACACGCCATACACACGCGGAATCCAGGTACTAGTCTCGACGCGCGGATGGTAGAGGAAAAAATATATGACGTGACACCGCAGCGCAACGAACTAAGCGATGGCATCTCGAGAGCGCTGTTATTTTTACGGAAACTTCTAATTTTTTTATTCCGCGGCACACATTCTCCCTTTCCACTCCCCTCAGCTATCAGTTTTCCCGCCAGTATCTCGCGCGTGCCGAAAGGTCCGGGGTGGATCGCTCTCTTGTCTCGCCCCCCAAAATCCATAAAGAGCGCCGCACTCACTCCCCAAAAATCGCGGACGGGGAGCCAAAGCTAGCGACTGGCCATAGTTGACGATTTGCCGCCCGCCGCCCCTCCCGACCGGGTCGACTCCTCTGGAAAGTGGTGCATTGGAAAAACGATTAAAAAAAGTTGAGCTGAATTTTTTTGGACGTGCGGTGGGCAAAAAAAATCGTTTCTCGGGGCGGCCCCTAAATCCGAACACGTGATGAAAGCTGGGCCCGTCATTTCTGACTTTTTCAGATGCCTTTCCCACCACGTGCTCGGAATACCAACGATCCTCCGCATCTGAGACCCCTCCGGCACCCCCAGCTTTCGGGAGCAGTTATGCTTCCGTGCATCTTCTCCGACAATCATTATGAGGGCGCAACATTTGGGGTGATTATTTTCTGATGGAAACTTAAGATTCACAGAGACCACCACGTTCCTATTCTGATATATTCTTAAGATTTTAAATATATCGTCATGACAGAGAGCATGTGATGTATTTTATGTCCAGATTATTATTCATCTTTAACCATTCCGGGAGGGATGTAATCGTGTGATAATGGGTAATGCAAAACATTTAAATACAAAATATGATTTACCCTCCGAGTTTGGACTGCTCAAACGAGAAAAACGTCGAATACGGGCTTTAGCTCTGATTGCACTGAGGTCAGTCACCCTACGCGCTTTGAAATACAGAATTTTTATTTTAAGAGGCTCTGTGATGCGTTGATGGTTCATGTCTCCTATTTTACTGAGCCATAAATATTTGTTTTGCGAGTGTTATTTTTCTTAAGACTTAATCACTTGGGTTAATTCCATGTTCTGCTGTAAACAAAGCCCAATCTCTCTTCCAAATAGCTCAGAAGGACTCGCGGTTAGTCCCTAAATTCAAATCTGATAGAAAATCTGAAAATGCTTCGATTTGAACTGCAAAGTGTGCTTATATCACTTTTATCAGGATTTGATTAGCGATTATTGTTAGGAATCACAACGGGGAGTTTTGGGTCTGAATAACAACAGGAAACAGTGTCCTGTTTCTCTCCTCATTTACGCGCCTGCCCTCGTAAGGGAACTTTGGGGGGTCATTGTCTCACGAGAGAACGAGTTCGGATGCTAGGCGGGCATGAGGGAATTTGGTCCCCGAGTGAACGATACGATGGGAATAAGAAAGAGTACGGCTCACTCGGTGGCGAATGGATGGGAGATGGGGAATCAATTGCCACTTCCCACGGGGAAGCACAGAGCAATGCAGTGCGGAGAAGGGTTACTCTCGTATTTTTTCGATGTCTCCCATCATCAAATTTACGACGACCCTCCCCTGGACCATGAACGCTTCTTAAGGGATATTTCTTGAACTAACAGTAATCTCATGCAAAGGGGTAGTAAATGCAGAGTGAGGGGAGGACAGAGCAATAAACAGACACTAAGCGCAGGTGCCAATAAAACAGATGGAAGGATAATGATATACAACATGATGAAGATGGAGATACTTGTAATGTGGATCGAGTTGTAATGTGATGTAGATCAAGGCATAACTGTGTTCATTTCTTATAAAACGGCGGCTGATAACTATGAGATAAAATTTACGAAACTCTGTCCTCGAAAGCGTAAGACAATAACACCTTCGAGATATCGATTCTCATAACGCCTTCCCACAAACAACTTAATCTACATTGCAATAGCTGTCATCGCAAATATACCAAGCGCTCCAGCCCGTGTAACTGATGTGTTTTGATATTTTCTGATATTGCTCGGTAAATAGAAAATTTAACTCTTACTGCACCCGGTAGCATAAACAATACGCTTTATGGTTTAAAAAATGTAATCATTAATGCTCATCTTTCCTCGCAGATTAAACTTTCCATTTCAATGAATTTATTCTATAGGTAAGATATCACCCATGTGTTGAGCTAACAGTTGTTTAAAAAAACAACCTATGAAACTATAAAAGAATCTTAAAGGTGCGGGGAATTTCTTTGTTAATAATGAAAAGAGCATAGTACTAAAAGGAAAATACCGATTGGTTCTCTCTCCGTGAATAGGAACTTACTGACATCCCAAGCATGGACAGTCCATCTTTTTATAAGCCTTGCTAAAGTAGACCTTAGGCGTATCTTTTGATTTCTTTGGGCCAATCAACTGAAACAAGAAGTTAGGGAACATGTAAGCATGGTATATTTACAACAGAGCAAGCAGTCAGTAAAACACAACCACCAACATCGTTTAATAGATATCGTTTGAATACGAAATTTCCTTTAAAAAACGTTTCATTTTGTTTTACGGAGCCCTAAATAAATAATTAGTTATAGTATTCTCTACTATGGCATTCTCTGGATGACCACAAGGGCGTTTCAACTTTTTTATTTTTATTTTGTAAACTGAGAATTGCGAGGTAAAACCTGCAATTTTATTTTAAAACACAATGGATTCAACGACGCAACTCAGTAGGGCTCAAACGTAATGGTTGAGAGATTACAGGCACATTTATTACTCTTCAGCGATATGATTTGACCTGACCTGGGCATGAGTTGCAGATTCCGCTGCGAGGCTTTTGGAATCGCTGGGTGGTGGAGCGGGGAGCATCAACGTTACTCACGCTAAGAGCAAGATTGGAGCAAGGAAGGTTGGCTAGGTTGGGTGGGTGTCTGAAGAAAGTAGTAGGGGATCTTATTAAGAGAGTCACTTTCAATCTATTTCATGCTTGGACGGGCAATGAGTCTGAATATATCTTCCAGTTATTGGACGCCAGGATAATGAGTGGTCTGAAGATTAAAGTCTTGTGGGGAGGTATATTTGGTTCGTGGAATGAAATTAGCAGATGAAGGCAAACTGCGTTAATTCAATAGCGTCTTATGATATTAATATTAACAATATAATTTTTAATTGTACTTGGCATTCTTAATCACTATAAGTGGCTAATGCGGTAGCCACAGACAAACAGTAATGACGGGATGGAGCGCTTGGCGTATTTGGGATGACAGCTATTGTCAGCTAGGATCGAGTTGTTTGTGGGAAGGCGCTATGTCAACCGATATCTCAAAGGTGTTATTGTCCTATACGAAAATGTCGACGTCAATATATGTGATTTGGGAGGAAGAGATAACGGGTGAGAAGTGGATCACGGAGAAATTGCTAAGATAATTGAGAAAAAACTCGCCGAGGATCCAAGTGAAGAGAAATCATCTGTGAACCAAGCCCAGAGCTCTGGTAGTATTTCTTGAGCGACAAAGAAATCCCTTACTAGTTACCCCATGAAAATATTGGCATGAGAGGGATCAATTGTTGCGCCCAGCCTCAAAAGCCCGTCGTTTACGATCCATTTCATGCCACCAACCCACTCCAATTCGTCGCCCTGCCCTTCTGCTTTTCGCCATCTTTGCCGTCCACCCACATCCTCATGAACCAATACCCATACATCAGCGGTGGAGCACACGAATATGCTATCCACTCTGTAGAGAATGAGCACTATGCGTAGTAAACATATCGGCGACCGGGAGATGTAAGTATTTCGTTGCAGGAAGAAGTTGCGGAACGCTCACCGGAAACAGAGGGAAGCACCATCCTGATCGGGAGGATCCCCTACTTCGCTGGAGGAGAAGTGTCCTCCAGGCGCAGCAGAAAATAGTTCTTATCCACTAGGCTAACTGACCGGTGTTACAGTTTGGGGAGGGGCAGCCCTCGGCGTCTGCAGTCCGAAACAGGTTCCCTTACTGTCCGATTAGTTCTCGTTTCGGCCGTCGAGCGCTACCCATTCATTCGCCCGGCAGAAAGCTGCTTCGGTATCCCAACTCTCCTAATTTCGCGACGTCAAGGAATACAATTCCTAATAAGTAGAGCAAAGTTAAAGTTTTTGAAGAAACGCAACGTCACTAAATATGATAAATACGCCACTAAAAGCATCTTTTGCTGCCCAAAAGGAACATAGACTGATAAAATGAAACCAGATGGGAATGCTAAAAGCTCTCATATTTCGGGGACGTAACAACGAATTTCAGCAGAATGAGCAAGGAAGAAGAGGAGAAAAAGTTTCCTTTATGGATTTGCGTAGAAATTGAATCCTAACTGCGATCAGGCATCTTTTCCGGCTATTTAACCTTACCATATTCTTCACTAACACAATGTTAGGGTGTATTCTCGGGCCACGACGCAATTGCTAGCAACGTTTACACGCTAATATAATTACTTGCCCCACCTGGAAACTTGATCGACCTCTGCTGTTACTCCTCTGGCCAGTACACGCATTATCTGACAATACACAGAGGAACTAACCCTGTATTGGCTGCAAATCATTCCATAAGGCGAATCCTGAAATATAGTCTTTTCTAACATCATCCACACTGCAATATATGAAACAATACACTGATTAGGTTCCTTGCAATTTATGATGTGGCAAATTTACATTTTTTTTCTCTGCACAACATAGTCTTTAGCTGAAGAAGCATTCTCCGAACGTGCCATTAGTGTCATCCTAGTGATCACAAAAATCTTTATTATAGCACCAATCATCTCCTCACCATGTTGGGCACATGGGAAGGACAGGTCTTTTCTTTCAAGCACCTCACTTAGAATTTTCAAAAACATGTAAATTTTCCCATATTTTTTAAATGAATCCTCTAATGCCCGAACAAAGTAGAAGAGTTTTATGTTGGGATGTACAACACCACTCCTGGACTTGATGCTAATCAGTCGAGCAATGGGGATCAGGGAATACCCTACAGGGGTGGAGAATGCTGCACGGCAGATTGAACAGTTTGTGGTAGCCAGTATCTGCTTACTGATGCAACCTGTTAAATAAAATATCATACAGTCTATCACCTCAGGTAAAGCATAATCATGATCTGTACTTGGTTCGAAACCCCAATCATCGTGGTCCACTAAGGCATTTAATTTAGATACTAATTCACTCTTTAGGGATTCACTTTTAGAGGGATCCTTGTATAGATAGATCCTGATGGGGAGGGGAAGAGATAGAGGTTTTGCGCGAGTTTAAATAGGTTGGGCTGGCCCAAGGGAGGGATGATAAGTTACGGAGCGAGGATCTCCATATCCCATGAGAATATCAATTAAATTTCCGATTGATGGAAGAGGGTGCCTAGTGGGCTCGTGTGTGTGATGAGGATGAGCCGAGAGGGAGATTGCAGGAGATGGATGCAGGAAGGTTTACAAGGGAGGAGCCATGAGGAAGTGCTGAGATGGGCGGATGGGCTATTGATGGATTTCTGGACGAGAGTAAAGCCCGTATCACACTATACTTCACCCAGTGCAAGTTCGAGGATACTCGCTAACATAATAGGTTTCCAGTACCGTGTGATGTAGAACTAGCATACTAGCTGGCAAGTATGATCGTCATCGTACTGGCCGTGCTACTTGATTTCATTCTTTTTTGCTACTAGCTATAGGTGTAGAAGCTGTCGGCCAATCATATTAAATGTTTCTCGCTTTGCGATCTAATTTTTTTTTAATCAGCGTTCGCCTGTGGCTACGAGATAACTTTGGCAGTGAAACCTACAAACTAGGAGAAATATCACGGCAAATGTTTTGGTCGCCGGCTGCGATTGATAATATTATTGAAAACTACATTATATTAGTGTTTGTATAATTCCAAGTCATCGTTGTAAAACAATAAACCAATTTAGGAAGGGAAATTGCAAGAAGTAGCAAATTGCGTCAATGGTTTAAGACCTGGAACAACATCAGCCCAGACAGCACACTAAATGGAATAAATGTTGATTCTACGTTTATTCCATGGAAATTCCATAATGTAAATATCATGGATCCATTAGGATTCCATATGGATAGTCAATAGAAAGTATGGGCAAAAGTCCTCTAAACTCCATGGATCCACATGGATTGAAGATGGAATCCATATGGAAAATTCATATGTCACCCATATAGAATCCTTGTACAATTTCCACATGGAATCCATGTACAATCTCCACATGGAATCCATGAGGAAACTCAATGAAACAAACTAAATACAACTTGGATATTTCCACCATGTATTTTATTGTACAACTCACTAAAAAATGCATTGCATAATAAATTATCCAGTAGACATAACCAAGTTGCATTTAATTTAGTTCAACAAGATATGCTACCACTTTTTGCCAGGTATCATTGAATTCACTAGGAATATTTTCGTTTGCAAAACATGGTTAGCATAAGGTCGTGTCCATTTATCCCCTCTCAAGTCATTTAGTCAACCAATTCTACAAATACATCTCTATGGCCAACAAAACAAAATATATCGGCTTGTCAAAACGTTTTCACTTTCTTTACACTTAAGGCACAAACAACAACAATTAATGACTAGTCTCTATAACCTCGAATATATCATAATGAATGCCACCGTTGATAGGTGTAAGTAAGTAAAAGGGTTTAAGTATACATACTCTAATAAAATCGAAACCATTTCCTGACTCGCCTATACAATAAAATCTCTTAATATATTTAGAGATTTTTATTGAAATTCATACTGCACACATCATTACAACCAATGTGGAAACACAGTTAAGAAGTAAACACAAGGACCATTATGAAATTCAGTTGAAGTTCAAAAGCTTTCACTTATCGTTTCATGTTAAATTTTCACGCGAATAATTCATGCACTGTTAAGAGCGTTCACAACAAGGACTAGGGTAGGCACTATCTTTTCAGGGGGAAATAACAGCATCACACGCTAACATGTCTTCGGCAATAAATGATACTGAATCCATCGTACACGAACGTTGCACAACACCAGGGAAACTTACTACCTATGTCTCGTAAAACACTTTCAATCTATGCTTGAGACACGAATATAAATTTGACCCTGAAGATACCTCCGAATTAATACCTACAAATCACCACTTTGTTTCAATTACTACTTTCAATGCAAGCAAACAGTAGACTATCGCCAAGCGATGGCGACTCGACTTGTGACCCCCTCCGTCGAGGGTGACTTCGGGAGGCGACTAAAAGAAAATAGCCATAACTACGAGAAAATCATGATGTGTAATGGCAAAAGTTGACAACTGAGTTGCAGGCCACTACGAGTCATCGTAAACGGAGTTATCTCCGGTCAACTCGTGATACATAATAGCCCTCCAGAACATACTAGAACAATATATATTACTTGACGTTAATTAGATTCCTTGCACGCAGTATTCGTTCGCTGAATACTCCATATATTTAATATGAAATGTATATGCTTGTGTATGGTCGTGAGTCATATAAGATATATTTTTACAATGTTGGAGAAACTGCAATTAGCATATTTCCATAGCACATGCTGTACATATGCTCTGGGTATGTTGACAAAATATTATGCTGAACATACTTTGAACATATTTCGACAAAAATATGCTCAACTCATCTTCGGAGCATATGCTGGAGATATGTCCAACATATGTTGAATAAATATGTATCTGAAAATTTCTTGAGCATATTTTCAGCACAAGCTCATATTGTGATCAAAACATATTTCCCTGGCATCCCTGCTGAAAATTATTCCCACCGGGTTCGGTAGCCAACCTGCTTTTTGAAACATCCTAATGTGTTCGGTAGGGCTACCGTGTTTTACTGTGTTCAGTAGGGCTACCAAACCTCTACTGTAGTCTGTTGAGTTCGGCCGGGTTACTGTACTCTACTGTGTTCAGTAGGCCACCGAACCTTTACTGCACTCGGTAAAGCTACCACACCCCTACCTTACTTGGTAGGGCTACCAAATATCAACTGGCCTCAGATGTGCTAAAAAAATCTCCTACAGGGTGCAGTATAATAGTAACCAAATCCATTATATTGTTTTACCATATGGCAATGGGACCGCTTCTGTATCTTGCTAGGTAAATATACTGAATTCCTGCTGTATTTTGCTGCTTTGAAAGGGCATGGATTACACACACAATGCAGCAAACATCTATATTCCACCATGTCAGCATTTAGCAATATTCAAGCAGTTTCAACTAAATTCAACACATGAGGCAAAATTGAGGAACCTATCCATCAATCAGTACATTAACCAATTTACACTATTCATGCATAGGTGTATAAAAATATGCACTTTAAATACACACACTCACGATACGATAATAAAAAAGGATGAGCACGAAGAAGGTAATACGCAATCAAACTAGATCACAACAGAAAAATGAGTAGGTTCAAAACATGGACCACCATACATATTCATGTATAATTATTTAAGGAAAATGATATTGAAAAAAGGGAAAAATAATTGGTCCGGGGCCATTGAGGCGTTGCAATGTTACAGTTATCGTTTCAGATGTGTAGCAAATTTCTTTAAGTTACACCCATTGCAATAAGGAAAAAAGAATGCAATTTTAACCAACAAATTTATTTATTTATTCTTTGTCTTTTCTATTTAGGTACATTATTTTGTCGGATATGTAAGAATTTATTTTTTCACCCTCTGCTGCACTTCAGTATTGTCCACCTTCTTTTCCCTCAACCATTGAGTAAATGTCTCTGCAAAAAGATTAAAAACACAATGAGTTTTGTTGCATGTATAAACATTCAGTGAGTGTGGAGTGCTTTCTGTACAAGTAATTTGGGTTGTGAACAATTGGATTCTTTAGAAGTGACATAACAAAGTTGTAAGGCTGAAGCACTATGAGTATGAATGCAAACTGGCTAATGTAGCAAGAACCTTGGTTGCAGAATTGCATATTACACCCACGATAAATACATGCCCTGAGATAAGTTAGCTGTCACTAAGTAAGACATAAATAAAGTGATTGATATTAGTAAAAAGGTCATCGGCAAAGCTGATTCCTAAGAATGCTGTTTACAATTAGGAATGAGCACAAGGGATCATATTTTAGTGAGGACATAGTTGAGGCTGAGACCATGGAATGTATTCAACTTGAAAATTCCTTATATAAGACTTCATTATCATTTACAGACTTCACATATAAGAGAAGAAGAGTTTTTTGGAATACAAAATTAAGGCATTAAGAGAAAAGGAAGAGTCAGTATGAACAAAAACTCTCATAAAAACTAACCTCTCATTATCTTTAACTTCTCTGGTGAGAGTGGGGTTTATGCAGTGGCTCCTTGTGATTCTAGGTGATTGCAAATAATGCCATTAATGCTTCTGCCCTTTAAAGAATCATGACCCCAAATTGAGAGGGCGAGATCCTTAATAAAAATGGAATCTTTTCCGTTTGATGAAATAGCCTTCCATGTCTGTTCTGCAATTTTGACGCCCTCACCAAGGTAAACATGAAAAAAAGTATAGTTTTACTACACTTATGGGCATCGACCTCACAAAATATTAAACATCCAAATAGAAAAAGTTAATTATCTTTCCATCATTCACAGTAAACATCCTCCGCCCCATTCCAGCTCCATTTTCGCATTGAACGGCAGCTACCTCATTGTCTGTGCTGCATATATTTTTTGCACTGCAGGCACTCATACCTCCTAGGGGGAAAAATTTTGTGAGTTAATATCACCATAGAGACCTCTTGTAGTGACAAAATTTCCAAATGCAAAATGTAAATTCCATGAGGTAACCCTTCCCGTAAAAAATGACAACACTAACAAAATGCTTGAAAAACATACATACCTACATTTAACTTCCTGAAAAGAACTTTCTGGTGTTCCAAGTTCAATGCAAGCAAATCCTTGTTTGTTCCTTCCAACTCCTGAACTCTCATTTCTAATCTTTCCACTTCGTCCACTGCCTGCCTAAACTTTTCTTTCTCCTCCGATAACCTTTTCTTTACATGCACATAGTCTTTCTTCAACTTGCTGTACGTGCTACTGGGCACATCATCATCTTCTGAGCTCCCAGAAGACACTTGCTCTTTATTGTCCCTGGAGGAGGCAGGGAAGAGGGGATTCCTCTTTCACTCCCTTCGCCTCTCTTCGATCATGGTGCTGCAACTAGTGTGCACGGATTCTGCTGTCTTCAATTTCTTGGCTTGCTGTAAATATAAATAAAATTGTCTCTTAGGAACTACCATTGCTTACAAATGTCGTATTTTACACCTACAACAAACAAAGGAATGCATGGTAACATAGTTTACAACAGTAATAACTAATAATCAACTTGAAAATACTGTGAAATGTTTATTAAAATTCTTACAATACTTATCGCCCTCAACAACAAACGTAAAACAATGTTCCAATTCGTACCTACTATTTTCATGGCATTGATACTATTTTAATTATAGAAAACTAGAAATTTGCCAGAAACGTAATCATAACGCGAAACACTAGCACTAAAATACTTATAAAACACGAACACTGTCAACATAGGTGTAAGAAATTCACCAAAGCTGTCCCTCTCAAATGACGGTCTACTTAATCTTAGCACTGCTCGAAATAAATAAGAGGTACTCACTTGAATGCTACGAGCCTGCGATTTAGGCTGATAGCTCACAGACTCCTCTTCATCCTCTACTATTTTGGCCATCCTCTACTATCCGGCAGGTCTTAATTAAGTTATTCAGTTGCTCTTCCGTTCCTAAAATAGAAAAGGACATGAGAAGTGAACGCCAATACAATAATCAATCCAGAAACCTATACTGCTATTACACGCAGTAACACCACTGAAATCTATGTATACTCATGCCAACTGAATGTGACATTAACATACCTGACAAAAGTAAATTTGAGACTTGTAATAATCAGTCTCTTTTTCCCCAGATGTTTTCTTCCTCTTTCTAGAACTTTCGTCCCTGCTCCACTGTACTTGGTGCACCTTCTTCTTTGAGAAGTCGGAAGTACTCGTCGTATGAAAACCTTTGACGTGCGAATGATGTAAGTACCACAGCGCGTACTTCGTCTTTCAAATACCGCACGTAAGCGTACATTATCCTTCAAATAGTAATAAAAGGACACTGTGAAAAGCATTTTCCCTCAATGCAATGTATTTTAAAAAATATTGTGTTCAACCCGAAAGATAAGCTCATCTAAATATTAAAACATAAATATCGATATCTCACGCCGAACTTTTTCTAAACACAATCGGTTAAGTAAATATAAAGAAGCCAGAATATACAAACCACAATAATCCGCTGATGCCTCACGAGACGTCAACAATCCAAGAACAATGTACCAGAACCGTAATCGTATTCCGTAACCACTTTTCAACAACCACAACTGCATCAACCATGCATCAGCACTCAGCACGAAGCGCACATGTCCCCAACGGTTAGTCAATCAAGGTAATTGGTCAATTTTATCAGCATTTGCCAAAATTGATTCCTAAGACAAGTTTGCTGCAGCACTCCACGCTCAATTCTCATGTCCGCCTTCTGCCTTCTACCGATAAAATATAACCTCTGCCTAATAATTTCTCTAATGAATTCCATTGCTTCCCGACTTCCTCATTCCTTACCTCTGTGCGACCACTTCATTTTTGATTAGATATTTGCGCCCTAGAGTGAGCTGAATAACATTGTCTTTTCAGATAAGAGCAGTTTTTATTAACCACGGTATGCGTACTTGGTAGCTATTTGTGCAACAATGAGATCAATCCATTATATCTACGCCGGTTATGAACTTACTACAATTAATGATCATTTAAGGCTTTTTCTTTCATTAACTTTTGCAGAAATATTCGTGTGAAGTTAGATAATAAATAAGAGTGCTGCTAGAATAGTTTCCATTCCACGGGTTGAAGTTGGAGCACATTGGAACTTATCTGCAAACTTGAGCGCTGATGAATGGAACAATGTGTACTGACGAATTGTTTGATAGCCTATCGATATAATTGTGATATAGAAAAAGCCACGGCCGAGTGTTGTGATCGAACCCTTTCAATAAACCCACGGTTTTAAAAGTGCTTGCTATTTACCACTGAGAAATTTAAAATGCCCATCACAGTTTGGCGCCTTAACAGAATATCAACACAAAAACAATGATCGCCGGAGCCACTGACGAAGTTCTTTTGCCGGGAAGACATCTCTAGTGACGCTGTTAAATTTGGATTAAAGGCCATTAACAATGCATCTGAGCTGTATTAAGCTTAACCTTAAATATCCATGACATTCCATGTGATTTGAAGAAAGTACATAATATTCCCCTCCTCAAGTGTGGGAATAAATCACTTGTTGAGAACTAGCGATCTATCTACAAACATCTGTATCCTGTTAATTTCTGGAAAATATTATTGCTAATTATTTGCGTGGGACGATAATAATTGGCTGTTTCAAACCCAACATGCCTTACTCAAGAGGTAATCCTACGAAACTCAGCAATTTGGGATCTGTCAGAAAATATAGTATTGGTTATGTAGGGTTCAAGAAGTAGAAGCGGTTGTGCTAGTCCAAGACCTTTAGCAACGTGCCTTACGATAAACTTAAAGAAAAGATTGGGAAACTAAAAAAAGGATGATATTATGGAGTGTGACCTTCTTATGGGGTAAATCTCAGTAAGTTCATCTTGGAAACGAACTCTCTGCCGAATTCTGTCGACGACTGCATTTTCTACGTGAAAGACGATAGCGATAGTGAAGTTAATTGAATAACAACCAAAAGATAAATAAATGGGTAGTGAACAAGGAAATAGAATTAATTAGGTATCGCAAAAAGCAAATTATTCAGCTTCTCAAACGGTAGGGTACGTGCGATAAGGGAAGAATAATGGCATGGAGAAATGGGTAATTTTCGTTTCATGGGGATATAACCAAGATGACTTTCCAAGCAACCTAATATTCCAAGGAAAATATTCCTTTGGAAGCGACTGAAATGTGAGGTGTGTAAGATAACACATAAATTGCAACTTGATACTCGGTTATCAAAGAAAAATGCGCCAGCTCCATGACAGACTGCTCGCTCGCTATGCAGTAGTGTCGGGTTCCGCTGTGGAAGGAGAGAGGAGGACTTGGAAGGGGAGGGAGGGACTCTCAAGTTCCACAGTCCAACGTAGTTCCCGATACATACTTAGGAGGTCGCGCTCACGGCCTACGTTCGCTGTCCCATCTTGCGAGGGAGATTCACACTAACTCGCCGTCGTATTTAGCCTTAACTCATTTGGTCTTCAGTGTACAAATTTTTCTCCCACCAAGGGCACCAATGTTCTAAATAATATTGCTACTTCTGTTGAAAGTGAAAACTATAATATTAGTGTGGCTGATCCTGGTATATCTGACCACGGTGGTTTAATTTTCTAAGTGAAAGGAGAGGTAATTTCGGAACAAAATACTTGGGTCAAAATAAGGCCCACATCCCACGTAAAGATGGAGGATTTTATTTTGAATTTGTCCAAGGTACCCTGGCAAGACTGCTTTCTTCATCCATGCGCAGATGCCTCTTTCAGTGCTTTTATGAAAATGTTTATTGACTGTTTTAACCATTGTTTTCCTGTTGCTTTCAAAAAGATCACTATGGTCAAGGGAAATCAGAAAAAACATGGTTCACCACTGACCTTGCAAGATTTAAATTGGAAGTATCGGAATTATGCCAGTCATACATGCTGAATACATCTGAACAATCCAAACAGGCTTATTTTTTGACTAGGAGAAACTATAGGAAGGCAATCAGAGACGCGAAGCTGACCGCAAATGCAGAGTTTATAAGAAATGCTGATAATCAATGTAAGGTAGCATGGGAAGTAATAAAAAGAGAGGGAGGGAGAACCATAAGTAATTATGCTTTCTCTGCAGAAGATTTTAAGGTACATTGTATAAATTCTGTGGGTAATAGTGTAGCCAACAGGGGGATCACAAATGTAACTGTGGAAGACCTCATGAGGGAAAGTATTAGAAACAAGAACGTTTTTGCGTGGGAGTTTGTCACTAGTCTGGAAGTTATAAAATTGTGAAAAACTCAGGGAGCAAAGACATTTTTGACCTCTCCAATAATCTGATCAAAGTCATAATAATTTATATTGCAGAACCTTTAGCTAATTGCATTAACTCATGCCTATCTCAAGGTAAATTTCCAAAGTATTTGAAGACCTCTAAAGTTATCCCAGTCTTTAAAAATGGTGATAGGAGCTGTATGAAGAACTACAGGCCTGTATCAGTAGTCCCCATCTTTTCAAAAATAATAGAAACTATAATGAAGAAACAGCTCTATAAATTCCTGGAAAACAATAAAATCATCTCATCTTCACAATTTGGTTTTTGAGAGGACAGGTCCATTGTTGATGCAGTTGATGAACTGGTAACCCATATCTCTGATGCATTAGAAAAGTGACAGGATACAGAATTAACATTATGTGATTTAAGCAAAGCTTTTGATTGTGTTAAGCATGAAAACATAATTCATAAACTGGAATATTATGGTGTTAGGGGTAACGAATTGAAAATGTTTGAATCATACCTCTGTAATTGTGGACAAATTGCCTTTGTGAATGCTGAGAGCTCAAGTAGGAGTGAGGTTCTCTGCGGTGTCCCCCAAGGATCAGTCCTGGGTCCTGCGCTCTTTTTAATTATGATGAATGATTTTGATATAAATGTTGTAGGTAATTCCTTAATATATGCTGATGATGACACCCTATTCAATGCGGATAAAGAGACTGAAGTTCTGAAAGCTCAAGCCATGCATGCATATTGTCAACGTATCATGTTCATTTGTCTAAGGAGCATTTCTAGATTTTTTTTGTTTTCATTTACGCATGTCTTTTGTTTCTTTTTCGCGCTTTTGAGCTCATGTCAGAGCACATGGATTGTCAGTACCATTCAGTACGGTGGAGGTTGTGATGTCGTGAAGTACTTTTTTATCCAATAAAGTGGAGTCAATCATGAATTGTGGAGTTTAATCTTTCACCCTTAACCTGATTTTTAATAGGTTATGGGCCCAGACATTCGCGAACGTGGAGTGATCGTATATTATTCGTGAGTTTTTTCGTGAGTGCGGTTTTTGAATGAGACCTCATGGCGGATGGAATGGAGAGACTAACCACTAAAAACTGGGTGCAATGGAGTACCAGGATGAAGGCGTTTCTCACTAAAAGAAAATTGTGGGAATGCATTGAACCGGGTTATGACAATCTCGATTGGGAACAGCTTTCGATAAAACAGAGGAATAGAAACAATGATGTGCTGGCATATTTAATCCAATATGTTAGTGACTGCTATCTTAACGATGTCAGTAAATGCACGAGTGCGAAGGCTGCTTGGGAGAGACTTAGAAATATCCATTGCAAGAAGAGTCCAGTTCAGTTCATCAATACCTTAGAACAACTGTGCACTCTGTCTAAATCACCGACTGAGTCAATGATGGACTACATCGCCAAGGTGGAGAATTTGTGTGACCTGATCAGTCAACAAGGTACTCGGCTGGATGATAGCTTTGTGGCTGGTTTTTTGCTGAGAGGCTTAAGGGAGGAACGGTACAAGTCTATCATTCATGTCATGGAGCTAAATCAAGAGAATATGAACACTGAGAACGTCAAGAATAAATTGCTGATTGAGGAGCAGAGACATCAGAGAGAAAATGTCGAGAGAACAAGACGTGAAGAGGATTTGAGGGGGTTACTTTCAAGGAATACGGTGAGGAAAGTTGGAGACCAAACCGGTGTTTCTTGTCTTTTGTGCAATCGACTTGGTCATAAAGTCCGGGACTGTCCTAAGACTGTGGAGGCGAAAGCAAGAGGGACAGTAATATGCTACTCGTGTGGAGAGGAAGGCCATATTAGCGTTGTGTGTCCGAAGGGGAAGAGGTCCAGTTTCCAAAGAGGACGAAGTGGGTCCAAGCTCGAAGGGCAAGTGCAGAGACATTTCAGGAGCAAGGAAGCGAAAGTGGAGAGAGAAGACAATGTTGAGCAAGATCTAGAAGCAGTAGAGACTGTGAAAAATCTTGGTTGCGGTATGGTGAGAGTTAATTATAGAGCCTGTGTGGGGAAATCTAAGGAGGGGGTTTTTGAACAATATTGAGAAATATGAATGTAGCGACCCTAACCGTTGGTTTTTGGACAGCGGGTGTAATGCTCATATGACCCCTCATCGTGATCTGCTGGACAATTTTTGTAATTACGTAGGGGGGAGTGTGAAGGTAGCTAAGAAGGAGGAACCATGTGCAGTAAAAGGCTATGGGACCGTTACAATGAAAGTTTCTGACGAGTGTGGTGGATGGACGCTTGGATTGAAACATGTTTTGTGGGTACCTGACGTGAGTGATAACCTCCTGTCAGTGAGACAACTTGAGAAATCAGGCTTTAGTTTCAACATTGATAATGGGCTATTTAAGGGATATGATAAACTGGATGGCGATAAGGAAGTGTTGTGTGCCCGAATTGTGGAGGATGACATGTATGCCTTGGACTGTGACTGGTACGAGATGAGCAAAGCTGAGTGCAGTGATCCTAGTTCTTCATCTCACCAACCACCAGCAATCAACCCATGGACAGAAGAGGTGACAGTCCTCAAGGCGGTGACCCGAGACACCTAGCATCAACGCTTTGGGCATGCAAGCAACATCCCCGGCTGTGAGTTCATCCCTAGAGGAGATGTTGTGGACTGTGATGTATGCCATCAGGGTAAGGCAAAAAGACTTCCATACCCAGACAGAGAGGAGAAGTCATCAGGGTTACTTGAATTAGTTTATTCTGATGTGTGTTATGTGAAGCCTGAGAGTAAAGGCGGTGGGAATTATTTTTGTACTTTTACTGATGATTGTTCAAGGTATAGTGAAGTTTGTATTTTGAAAAGGAAAAGTGATGTGTATGACAGTTTTCTAGAGTATAAAAATAGAGTTGAAAAGTTGTTGGGTCAAAAGATTAAGTCCTTTCAGTCAGATAATGGGACAGAGTTCAAAAATGAGAAATTTAAATCTTTGATCAAGGGGGAAGGAATACTTCATAGATTTTCTATGGCAGGTGCACATCAACAGATGGGAGTAGCAGAAAGACTCAATCAACAGTTATTAACTCTTGCTAGATGTATGCTTATTCAAGCTGGTATGTCTGCCAATTTTTGGGGGGAAGCCATAGACACTGCTTGTTTCATTAAAAACAGGTGTGTATCTTCAGCTTTAAATGGCAAGACACCTTATGAGCTGTGGTTTAAGAAGGGATTGAGTGAAAAGGAGATACAGAGGATGAGAGTGTTTGGCTGTGAAGCATGGGTGTTCAAGGAAACCGAGAAAGGTAGAAAGATGGAGCCTAGGGCTGATAGATGTGTCATGCTTGGTTATCCCAGAGATAAGAGAGGCTATCGGTTGTGGAACACGACTGATAACTGCGTGGTGTACTCCAGAGATGTAAAATTTGAGGAGAAAGTTTTTCCAATGAAGGATAAGATGAAAGTTAATTCAGATGTTAGTGTCTTAGAGTCACCTTTTGCAATAAATGTGTCAGATGTTGAGAGTAGTGACAATTATGATTCTGAGACAACTAGTAATGATTCTGATAATGAGTATAATGACATTGATGGTGGGAATGTGCATAATGATAGTAGTATTAATGTGGTGCCTTTAGATGAAAGTTTGACTGAGGTTCAGAGTCAAGGGGGAGCAGGTATCGTATATGATGTTTCTGATGATGAAGTAATTGCATCACCTGTATTGCGCAGATCTGAAAGGATCAGAAAGATTAAAGAAGTCTGTCCTTGTTGTCACACAGCTGTTTATAGTAGTAGTTGTGAGACATGTGAACCAAAGACTGTAGAGGAGGCGTTAAAGAGTATGCACAGAAACGAATGGATTAAAGCATTGGAAGAGGAAATGTCTTCCTTAAAGGGAAATAAAACATGGGATCTAGTTAAGAAACCTGAAAAATGTAAATTAATTGGCACCAAATGGGTCTGTAAAGTTAAAAGGGATCAAGATGGTGATATTGTCAAATTTAAAGCCCGCCTTGTGGCTCAGGGTTTTAATCAAGTTAAGGGAATGGATTACAGTGAATCTTTTAGTCCAGTTGTGAAGCGAAAAGTCATTCGTCTCATGATGGCTCTAGCCATTAATAACGATTGGAGCTGTCATCACTTAGATGTCAAATCAGCCTACCTTAACAGTGAAATTAAAGAAGACTTGTATATTAAGCAACCTGAAGGGTTTGTTAGTGAAAAGTATCCTAAGCATGTATGTAAACTTAACAAAAGCATGTATGGGTTAAAGCAAGCGGGGAGAGATTGGAATGATCATTTACACAAAATATTGACTGGTTTGAGAATGTGTAGATCTATAAGTGATCAGTGCCTTTATGTTAACCCAAATAAGAAGTTGTTTGTTACTATATATGTAGATGATTTGGGAATCTGGGGTCAATCAGATTTGGTGGAATCATTTATCAAGAACCTGTCGACAAAATTGAATATAAGGGACTTAGGTTTTCCATCCAATTTCTTGTCTGTAAAATTTGTTAAAGACTGTCAAGGAAATGTCAAAATGAATCAAACAGGTTATATTGAATTTGTGTTGTCAGAATATGGCATGTCTGATTGCAAGGGACTGAGAACTCCTTTGTCTGTCCCGACCAAAGACTCAATTGAACCAAAGGTATGTGATACTCAAACTTGTGATGTTACGTGCTATAGAAGTGCTGTGGGTAGCTTACGCTATATTGCTAACATTACTCGTCCTGATATTATGTTTTCTGTATGTAAACTAAGCCAGAAAAATGAGAGACCTACCCTAGCTGACTGGAAAGAGGTGAAGCATCTCTTGAGATATTTAAAACAGACCAAGGACTTGTCTTTATGCTATTCAAATGGTGATAAATCAGTTGGAGTGTATGTGGATACTAGTTGGGCTAAGAATAAGAGTGATGGAAAGTCTGTTACCGGTTATGTTATTACTATGGCAGGAGCTGCTGTCATATGGAAAAGTGTAACTCAAAAGAGACTCTCTTTGCACAATAATGAATCTGAAGTTTTAGCAATGGTAGATGTATTGAGTGAAATTAAATGGTTGAATGTTTTTCTTTTAGATATTAACCAAACCAAGTGTATTTCTAAGCCGTGTGTGATATTTGCCGACAATCAAGGTGCTATCGAAATCTCAAAGGGAGAAAGTGTGTCTGATAGGACTAGACATTGTGCTGTTGAATCATATGTCCTTCAGGAATCTGTAAGAAACCAAATTGTCGAATTCAGGTATATCACCTCAAACAATAATGTGGCTGACTTATTAACAAAGTCTCTGTCGGCCGATAGCACGCAAAGGTTTTGTAATATGTTAGGGTTATCATAAATGTATCAATTAGTTAATTGTTTTTTTTGTCTAGTTATGGTTGATTTACTGGTTAAGATTTTGTTGATAACACAAAAGTTTCTGTAATGTGTTGACTCAAGTGCCAAAGGAGTATGATTTAGTTTGTTTTTTTTTGTAAAAAAAATCTTGAAATGAGGGGGAGTGTCAATGTATCATGTTCATTTGTCTAAGGAGCATTTCTAGATTTTTTTTGTTTTCATTTACGCATGTCTTTTGTTTCTTTTTCGCGCTTTTGAGCTCATGTCAGAGCACATGGATTGTCAGTACCATTCAGTACGGTGGAGGTTGTGATGTCGTGAAGTACTTTTTTATCCAATAAAGTGGAGTCAATCATGAATTGTGGAGTTTAATCTTTCACCCTTAACCTGATTTTTAATACATATAATGATGCAGTAGCTTGGTTTACAGCAAATTCATTTGTAATGAATGAGGCAAAAACGCAGTCTCTATTGGTAAGCCTTAAAAATGCATGCATGGAAACATCAGTGAAATTATTGGGTTTCCATATCGATTCCAGGTTGACATGGGATGTACATATAGCCTCTATTTGTGACTCCTTAACTAAGACAGTATATCTTTTTCGAAAACTCAAGAATATATTGCCTAAAGAATATCTTCGTTGTATGTATTTTGCACTCTTCCAAAACAGGCTGCTCTATGGTATTCATCTGTGGAGCAATGGTAATAAGATAGGAAATGTACTACGACTACAGAAAAGTGTGGTCAGGATTTTGGCTGGTGCCAAAGTAGATGATCACTGTAAGCCGCTGTTCATTAAGGAACATATTATGACTGTGATTAATTTGTAAATTTTTAAAGTACTGGTTTATGCAAAAACAAACATTATTAACTGTAGCATGAGGAAGGATATTCATAATTACAATACTAGAACTAGCCATTGTATTGACATTCCATATTGTAGACTAAAGAAAACAACAGACCAGCACCATATAATGGTTTTTCAATAAATTGTCATTTGTGCTTCAAAACGAACCTATGGTGAGATATAAGAGAAGGTTGAATGATTGGCTGGTGTGTAATCCATTTTATAATCTGAAAGAGGCCCTGGAACTGAAGCTGTGGGTTTAGAAAACTGTACACAACGTATATGTAGTGTGCTAGAAATTCTATGTATCTCCTTTACAAGGTCTATAGCAGTTGTAATGCTCTGAGTGTGACCAATAAAGTATTATTATTATTTTTTTTTTTACTTCTGTAATTTTCCCCTCCGAGTCCCCGGATAACATCGGGTTTCGTTGCCGTCATAATGGCCGAGAACTCGAGAGGGGCGGTGCAGAGTTCGTACTCACTTCCGATTAACCCATCGGATCAGTGGCTACGCTGCGTTCGGGTCGTGCGCAAGAAAGCAGACGGAGCGACCCCAAGAGGACGGCCTTTTGCATGCGGGCTGCAAGTGATTCCGCCTGTGCCACGCAAGCAGGAATACACTTGATGCTCTGTATCAGCGAGCCCTTGATTCCACCGAGCACACCTATGACTAGGACTACTAGTTTTACAGAGTGTCCCGGGTACATCTGCCGAAGTGCGAACAGCAGGTCTTGATATTTCGTCCGTTTTTCCGCCTCTTTCGAGTCCAAGATCGTGTCGGCCGGAGCCGAAAACTCAATTACGAACATGGAACGCGATAGACGGTCGAGGAGAGCGATGTCAGGCTTGTTCGCCTCCAACTGCCTGGTGGTGGGGAATGAGTAATTCCACCAGATTTTTATTTTGTCGTTCTCCACGACGGACTCAATATCTCCAGGGGCATAGGGCAGCACATGTACTTCGTCGATGCCGTAATGATGTCGGAGGTGGAAATACAACGCCCGCAGAGCTGCGTTGTGCCGAGCTAAATACGCTGACTGCGCGTAATAACTGCAGCCGGAGAGAAGGTGACTCAAAGTCTCCGGCTTGGTTCGACGCGCTCTGCATCTCGTGTCCGCCACCTCCGCCTTGAATATCATTCGGCGGTACACGAGTGTGTTGATGACACCATCCTGTCACGCGAGAACGAAACCCTGTTTCCGACCTGAGACCCGCGGAACGAAGGAAGGCAAACGTCAGCTCCTTCGATAGCCCATGTTTTTCCATGTTTCGGTAGAAACATCCATGCATGGGCTTATCGGTATGTGTCTTGAGCAAGGTCTTCCGCTCAGCCTTTTTGACCTCGAGCTTTAAGACGTCTGCCCTCAGTGACACGATTGACGTGCCACTGTCGTTACCGTCGGATGACAGGTCAAAGTCCAGACCGATTTCGTCCGCTGCCCTCTTCGGCGCCTGGAAGAGGAACGCCCCCCGGCACCCCGGCACCTTCGTGCTCCCTTACGAGAGTGAGCAGGGGGTCCGTGCTGTTGAACACACGGAAAACTGTACCCAAGACAACTCTGTTATGTAGACACTCCAGGCTCTACATACCTCTACCGCCTACACTGCGCGGGAGATACAATCTGGCGACGGAAGATTTCGGATGAAGACTTCTATAGATGGTCAGCATCTTCCTCGTTCCCCGGTCGAGGTTTTGCAACTCGTTGACATTCCATTTCATGCATCCGAAGGTGTACAGCAGTGTCGGAACCGCGAACATGTTCGTGGCAGAGAACCTTGTTCTTGCTAGACAGCTCAGAACTCCAGATTTTTCTGAGAGTCTGTCTGCACTTGGCGGTGAGTCTTTCCTTCACTGCTGCTACCTCCTGCATTCGACGATGGGGGACGCCGAGGTATTCGTAGCATTCGTCATCTTGCAGATGACGAACGACGTTCCCGTCAACGTTATTATTATTATTATGCGGCGCCAGCCATCGAAATGATGGCTGGTGCCGCATATTCGTAGACTTTCTCGGGTGTACAATGATGGTAAATGCTCAGTTAGCGCATTAATGGCGGACGTGAGATGGAAATATTCACTACCCTAAATCTGGACCATCATCTATTGGATTGCCACTACTTAGATTTCAAGATATGAGGGCGTCCTCTCTTCCTGGAGAGAAAATAAATGCGTGGCCTATAATACGTACCCTGGTTATTAACTCCATACATAGCAATTTTTTTCATTTTTTCCAGGTTCTGGGATCTTGCATCCCTGATGCGGTTGGTCCAGTTGCAATGGTCACCGAGTTGGGTGATCCACTTGATACTGTTAGACTGCTTCAACTGTCATGGGAGGACCGACTGAGAGTAAGTTGTACACCAAGAAATATTTTTCTTGGTTTTCATTTCAACTGAACTATCACAAAATGGCAGAAGGGCAAATGTATCATGAAGTTCCTTTGAGCTGTTACTCTCACTGCTGACGATGAGGTACTAAGTGAAGCCAACTTCTGAGCCTGGTCACTTGATAATCATTGCTGATCACAAAAAAGTAAAGCAGTCAATACAGGTAGCCTCTTATTGCTTCAGGATACTCTGTTGTCACCCGTAACTAGGAAAAACGAATGCAAAGATTGTATGCTGCCCATACTTTCTTAACTTTCTTTGCATATTCCAAACCCATATATTGCCACATCCTGATTAATGCTAGAGAAAGAGGTGTGATCTATTCTTATGTAATAACTAGCCCTATGGGACATAAATCCAAGTCCTGATATGTTTCACTGCAGAGATTGATCGATTCCCATATTTCCCAATCTTAGGGCCGTATTACAGAACGTTTCTCATTCCGAGTGGGCACTCACTCTCGGTGGAGTAAGCACTCACACTCATATTGGGAGTGAATGTTGATTCGTATCATGGAAACGCACTCGGCTCATTTGAGTGATAGTAACGAATCTATAAACTAGTATTTATTAACGTTACTCCAGTTCAATTGACGTATTTACGTGAAACAAATGACGAACGATTTCATTTAGCCGCGCAAGTAAATAATTTTTTGTAGTGAAAACGTGATTACGAAGTGAATTCATTAGGACAAATATCCAGATTTTATAATTTATTCAATGAAAAATATAGTTATACATATAACCATACATTAAACACTACATTTTACAAAAGAGAAACTAGAATCGCAAGTGAAGAGATATAAATAGCGGCGAATTACAATGTTTTTTGACGTGGGCACCGTGAAAACTTATTGACTATCATTGTTATATTTACAATTCCGCATTCTTCTTCTTTAAAACGAGGTAAAAATTAACCGTGTACATCATCAGAATCGCCTGTAATAAGATGCCTAAGGTGGGACCCCTCATCGAAATATCTTCCAAAATATCTGTTGAAACTTATGAATCACTCACGAGAATGCTATCTTATCTTGTAAAAACGTGTTCACAATTCGGTAAAAATAACAGCAATTGAAGAGGCCGCATTTAAAATGGAATATTTAACCGAGCATTTCCTTTCTTTTACTAAATATTCAAGAGAAATAGTGGCACCCACCTCCTATAAGTACAATGCAACACATTTATTCATAGGCAGGTTGCAGTATTGTGGCATAATTTTTAATTATATACATCAGTAAAAATTTTTCTTTATTACCCTATTCATTTATTAATAGCATCGCCTCTGGTCACAATCCCGACCACTGCATACAAATATGAGGTATTCTTATTAGGATAATTCTACACACAATGGCTAAGCATGTGCCCCTCGCGACGCGTCGTTCGCTTAACGTTATTGGACACATCAGCGAGACTTCACAACTTAAGACAACTTTCATAACGTCCAGAAACTAAATATCTTGTCAACTTATGGCATTGATAATAATGCGTAATCCGAGATCTGATTAACTCAGCTAGAACATCGATGATGGATAGTAACAAATGTTATACACATGGATCGTACACCTTTCGAATTGGGAATGATATGTAGGTTTACAACCCGGTCCCCAGAAACTTAAACATTCCCATAGAACTTGAGTCACGAGACAGCTGCAACATTTTATATACACGTTCATGTTGTTCTTGGCGGCCTCGCAGTCCGAAATGGTCTGAATATCGATTAATTTGTCGCACAATCTTCCCGCGTCGTCCTGTTTGTTGACTGAAATGACTGCTGAGCAATTATGAGCGAAATTCGCAGTAGCCGAGCGATTGTTTCATTTGAATCATGACGCGGGAAAGTTTTATCCCTTCACGTAATGATTTCAATGCACTACACGGATTAATTTCAGTTCTTTGTTACTAAACAAACAAAAATAAAGCTCTGGGAGACTATTACATAAATGTTTTCATACCATAAGTCTGTGGTAATCAAATAATTACATGAAATTAAATGAAATTAAATGAAATAAATCACACGTTCCCAAATGGTATCATAGGTTTCGCGAGCATTTTCGCCGACTGAATCGTCTTAAATATACTTAAAATTGTACTTTGATTCACCAAGTTCATTTAAACGCAAAGCACCATAATATTTTCAGTCATTAACAATTCTAATACCTTTGAATTAGAAGTGTAATCCAGGAAGTATAAAGAATTTGCACGGCCATGTTTTTTTCAAAAATTACGGAGATTGATGCCACGAATTTCGCTCAAAGCAGTCATCTCACCAATAACTAGTATTACTGAAAAATAATTATTCTAGTAAAATTAGTTCATTCACTAAAATTTCAATTTAAATATGCCAGGTGATTGTGGCAGACATCTTGAATATTGCTCACTCGAAATGAGTGGGCACTCGAGTATCCAAAAGGGGTCATTCGTTTCTGAGGGAAGTCCGAGAGAGCATCGTCACTCGACTGACGTCTTGTGATACCAAAGTAGCAACCGAGTGGAGTTTGAGTGACGTTAGGGAAAAATCCGCACTCGAGTATCGTTCTATAATACGGCCCTTAGTGATTAATGTATGGTTATATGTATGACTATATTTTTCATTGAATAAATTATAAAATCTGGAAGTCTTTCCTAATGAATTCACTACGTAATCACGTTTTCACTACAAAAAATTATTTACTTGCGCGGCTAAATGAAATCGTTCGTCATATGTTTTACGTAAATACGTCAATGGAACTGGAGTAACGTTAATAAATACTAGTTTATAGATTCGTTACTATCACTGAAATGAGCCGAGTGCGTTTCCATGATACGAATCAACATTCACTATCAATATAAATGTGAGTGCTTACTCCACCGACAGTGAGTGCCCACTCGGATTGAGAAACGTTCTGTAATACGGCCCTTAATTTTGCATGCTCAAGCTGACACTTACTACTTAATTAATCTTCAGGATGAGCTCTATTTAAAGAAGTTTCAGGGCCGTATTACAGAACGTTTCTCATTCCGAGTGGGCACTCACTCTCGGTGGAGTTAGCACTCACATTTATATTGGGAGTGAATGTTGATACGTATCATGGAAACGCACTCGGCTCATTTGAGTGATAGTAACGAATCTATAAACTAGTATTTATTAACGTTACTCCAGTTCAATTGACGTATTTACGTGAAACAAATGACGAACGATTTCATTTAGCCGCGCAAGTAAATAATTATTTGTAGTGAAAACGTGATTACGTAGTGAATTCATTAGGACAAATATCCAGATTTTATAATTTATTCAATGAAAAATATAGTTATACATATAACCATACATTAAACACTACATTTTACAAAAGAGAAACTAGAATCGCAAGTGAAGAGATATAAATAGCGGCGAATTACAATGTTTTTTGACGTGGGCACCGTGAAAACTTATTGACTATCATTGTTATATTTACAATTCCGCATTCTTCTTCTTTAAAACGAGGTAAAAATTAACCGTGTACATCATCAATCGCCTGTAATAAGATGCCTAGGTGGGACCCCTCATCGAAATATCTTCCAAAATATCTGTTGAAACTTATGAAGCACTCACAAGAATGCTATCTTATCTGGTAAAATCGTGTTCACAATTCGGTAAAATAACACCAATTGAAGAGGCCGCATTTAAAATGGAAGATTTAACTGAGCATTTCCTTTATTTTACTAAATATTCAAGAGAAATAGTGGCATTCACCTCCTATAAGTAAAATGTAACACATTTATTCATAGGCAGGTTGCAGTATTGTGGCATTATTTTTAATTATATACATTAGTAAACATTTTTTCTTTATCACCCTATTAATTTATTAATAGCATCGCCTCTGGTCTCCATCCTGACCATTGCATACAAATAAGAGGTATTCTTATTAGGATAATTCTACACATAATGGCTAAGCATGTGACCCTTGCTGTATACTCTTTTCTTTAGGAATTTAGTTTTCTGGAATGTCAACCAGCAAAATAAATTTCAGAGGATAAGCTGCTATTAGCCTCTGATGAGATAAATTTGGTAACACATGTTAAACCCAGCCAGTTTCATTTTTATAGTAAAGTTGGCAGTGTTTTAAGAATTGTTTTGCTTTTTGTTCTGTCGTCACATAGTAATGAAATGAGTTCCATTGTGTGTTATTGCAATGAATGGTGTCATCATTTACTCGACTAAACCTTTGTAGTTAATGACTAATGCCAGAGATCTCCCATAATTTCTAACAGCCTCAAACGTATTATCACACAACTGTTCTCATTTATTCTTTTCCATAATAAATCCTCAAGAGGCTTTTATAGCTTTCTCATTATCCTTAAGTTCATAATTTTTCTCAGCTTAAGTTCATATCCAATGCAACTGATACAAGACAAGTCTATGGTCAGAGGCTAGGTCAGCAGCCTACTGCCTGTGTTAGATTTAAGATTAGAAATGTCGCTTAGGTTCTGTAGAAAATAATGAGTGGTATATTGATTACCGAGAGATATTGATCACTGAGTGGTATATTGAGGCAATGAGTGTTATATTGAGATATTATGAAAACATGATGATACATTTCTAGACTAGTGAAATTTTGCACTAATAAAGGTTTCCTGTTCTCTTTATCAGTAAATTTTGCTCAGACCAGAGTGAGTTATGACTATCGATACACGGAAATTTCGTTATAAGACACTTCGTTATAATGAGATGCTGCTGTAATATGAAGTTTGACCTTCTGATGATATGATTGTATTCATCTATCTGATGGATATATTGATATAGATTCCCTTGCCATTTGATATGCTAATGACAGGAGTTCTAATTGTGTCAATGGGACATAAATTATTCATCCTACTGATTGATACCATCAGCCTTAAGTTCTCTTACTCAATATACCCCTTGCAGTATCCCTCAATCTACAATTGTAGATGGGTATTGTAACAAAATTAGCAAGAAGGGTAAATTAAGGGCAAAAAAAGGACTGCATAGATGCTTTTTGAAAATATAAATTCAGTTGCATATTTGTACTGATAAAACAACTCTGGCAAGTTAATCCATCACAGAAGGATATCCATCTATCGTGGATAATTAACTAATGAAAATCGCACAAAAATCCTTATAAATCCCTTTTATTCAATATATATGACCATAAATACACTAAGCAGGCTGATTTTACATGAAAAGGTATCAACTTAAGTGGAGGGGCAATGGTCTCTATTTGTACTTTAATTATGCCAATAATGGTAGCCATGTTTGCAATTAAATTAATAAATGTAGTAATGCGGTAAAAGCACAATTTAGAATCCACTTTCATCACAGGTAGACATAATATCTTAAATATATCTTGAAATATTGTAGCACAAATTATCCTAGAAGTGATAGAGGATGACTGTTTGTTGAAGTATTTTTTAACAAATACCTCTGCTGTTCAAATAAATTTAGATGAATGTATGTAGGAATTGGAATGAGGTCATAAATCATAAGAAATTAGAATATCAAGGGATATTTTTCAGGCACATCTTCTATTGTACTTGAATATACATTGTCTTTAAAGGGGATGGTGGAAGAGAAGAGAAAGGAGTGAGTAAAAACATTAGTATGAAATGGAAATCGAAAGGACATTTATTAAATAAACCTTCAAATGAATACAAACAAAATATGGGGGAGTGTATACTGACAGAGAAACCTTTTCATTAGAAATTCAATGAGTTATTACAAAAAATAAGGCTTCAAGAAATAATCAGCCAATGGTTTATGGACATCATACCTAGAATATGATATCATACATTACAAAAAGTAAATATTTATCGTGGTATGAATAATGGGAGGGATATATCAGTCAAAGAAGACTCCAGGGAGAGTCTTAAGTTTTAATACAATAACATTCAAGAAGAGCTCCATAAATGGGGTACATTCTATATATTGGCAGTCCTCTCCACTGGTTACTAAGGTCTCACGGAATTAATATGGCATCATGAAGATCCGTGTGATTAGTTGAAGAGGTCTATCAGAGACAGGTCAATGTGATTAGTTGAAGTGGTCTAGGCAAATTAATTAACAGTTGAGGACAACATTTTAATAAAAACACACCAAGTATGGTATTTTATCTTTTATGTTGATGTTATGATTTCAATTCTCACTATCTTTGAAATATGGTAAAAATGTCCTTAATATTGACAATATTGCATAATATCAACGAAGTGAAATGCATATTTTGAACTTAATTCAGTCATGTGTAGAACCTATCATTCATCTAAGGCCTTGCTAGAGTTGTGGCTTTAAATGTTTGAACTTCACTGGAGAATATCCTGCGATAACTTTATCCCATATATCCCACTTTATCCCATATATCACTTTATCCCACTATATAATTAGAAAGTGAAATGGACCCCATGGAGTTATCGATATAAGCATTTGCTATGTAAAAGTTTTCAGTAATTAAGGCCATAAATGAAGTTTGATCACTATTCCTACCATTAACATTCACCACTAATAATCATAAAACAATAACTTGAGTTGTCAACTTAATTCTGGTCTCATTCCTTAAATACATACTGTATTTTCTAATGAAAAATAATGAGGCAAGATCTGTAGCAGTCATACAACACTCACTTATCACAACATCAGTTTCAATTGTTCCTCATTCAATACCATATATTGTGAGAGGTATACAATATTCAAGTACATATACATATTTCCAGTCATTCTTTGTATCAATGAATTAACCTAGGTAGCCAACAACATTAATTTTACACAGGACTACTATATAAGTAATAGAACCATAGGAAATGGACACAAAAAATATGGAAAGTATAATTTGAATTGGCATGTACACTGATAATAGTTTCATCATCTCTTCATTAAACAGCTGATCTGAACAAAGAATCATTCTTAAAGGGAAATACCGCGATCGCAGAATTAAACTATTCCAATGTATCACTAAAACCTCAACACTGGCTAATGCACTAATATAACATAATATTTACCAATACATACATTACCTGTCGGGGTTAGTTCAACAGTAACGGACTTCGAAATGTCCTGTTCTTCGCATCCTCTACTTAACATCTATGCCAACCTACTCTAAAGGATGGGTCTTTGAAAACTGTTATCATAGAACGTTAGTATACTAACGTTCTATGATAACAGTTACGGACATCATACCTAGAATATGATATCATACATTACAAAAAGTAAATATTTATCGTGGTATGAAATAAGTCAGTGGTAATCAAATAATTAACATGAAATACCGCGACCATCACACGTTCCCAAATGGTATCATAGGTTTCGCGAGCATTTTCGCCGACTGAATCGTCTTAAATATACTTAAAATTGTACTTTGATTCACCAAGTTCATTTAAACGCAAAGCACCATAATATTTTCAGTCATTAAATATTCTAATACCTTTGAATTGGAAGTGTTGTAATACAGGAAGTATAAGGAATTTGCACGGCCATGTAATTTCAAAAATTACGGCGATTGATGCCAAGAATTTCGCTCAAAGCAGTCACATCACCAATAACTAGTATTACTGAAAAATAATTATTCTAGTAAAATTGGTTCATTCACAAAAATTTCAATTTAAATATGCCAGGTGATTGCGGCAGACATCTTGAAAATTGCTCACTCGAAATGAGTGGGCACTCTAGTATCCAAAAGGGGTCATTCGTTTCTGAGGGGAGTCCGAGAGAGCATCGTCACTTGAATGACGTCTTGTGATACCAAAGTAGCAACTGAGTGGAGTTTGAGTGATGTTTGGGAAAAATCCGCACTCGAGTATCGTTCTGTAATACGGCCCTCAGAATGGATATCCTTGGTATATTCACAGCTCCTGCATTTACTTTTTCAAATGCAATGCTTAATTAAGCATTGTACCTATATATAAGCAATGATATCATATATAAGCAATACATACATTGCATAATAAGCAATGATACCTTGTCAAAAATGACTCTTGACGTAATATCGTAATCATGGAATAAAACACACATAAGGGGTTGCTATGTACGTATTAACGAAGAGAGATTGTTGTGTGGTTTTTCCTGATGACTGTACGAGAGACTGAATGAGAATTGAGTAGAATAAAATAAGTGCAAAGTGTTATAATATAATTCAATCGCTTCGACACGATAAATTGGCGACCGTGACAGGACGACGATGAAGATATTCATGGAAAAAATGAGTATCGCGATCCTTAAAAAGGCGTTAGCAGACAGGAATCTGCCTACAACGGGAACAAAACCGGACTTGAGGTTGAGATTGGAAGGATTGAGGAGATAAGGAAAAGATCTGGCAGATTTCTTTGTAGAGATCGAAGAAGCCAGCAAACAGCGGATGGGGGATTCCTTGACTGCGGTGAGTACGGATATATAATCTGAATTACTGACGCAGATGGCAAGTATTACTAAGGAAATGGAATTCCAGTCGGCCGAACTTAAGGCTCTTACCAGTAAAATAGAGAAAAATGACGAATTTCTAGAGAAGCTCGAGGCCAGTGGGGTCATTCTGTAACTCCGAACCGATCGGTACGGGAGCCTTTTCGTCGGGTGAGACGTCATACCGACTACCGTGGTATTCTGTATGAAACCGATCGGTGTGCCGAGGAGCTTCCGTCGGGAGATCGTACCGACACGTAAAAGGTGTCGGCACGGAGGATAATCAGTCGGTTTGCTCGAGAGACACCGAAACAAATTGACAACGTATTTAGATTTATGTCTGAAATAGGTTTATTTGAGGTTTGTAATAGCGATATAATCTATTCACAGGATTAATAGAGATATTATATGTAATGCACCAGTTGAAATAATGATAATGAAAGTGACGGCCTAAAAGAAATACCTCAAAACAACTTGGAATCCGATATGTAGCATCGTATTGATCGCTTGGCTCCTCAAAATGTTTTACTATTTGGCGCTATCAAGTACATATACAGGCCAATACTTTGCCAATGAAGCATGTTGGATTACCTTATTATAGTATCCCAGATAGCACGTAAGTTTGCAGCAAGTTTGCTGCAAGTCACCATGCAAGTCAGCTGCAAATTTGCTTAGAAAGTGGGCTGCAAGTTTGCTGCATGTCTCCATGCAAGTCTGCTGCAAGTTTGTGTAAAAAGTGTGCTGCAAGTTTGCATAAAAAATGTGCTGCAAGTCAACACACTAGTCTACTGCATATTCGCTCTTGTATTGATTTTTATTTGCATTGATGATGTTCCGTAAGTTTGCTCTATGCCAGCAGGTGTGCACAGTAAGCCTGCAGCAGGTCGGCCCTGTAAGCTTGCAGTATGCGTGAACAATAAGCCTGAGGCAGGTGTGCATGACAAGTCGGTAGCAAGTGTACACAGTAAGGCCCCTTTCACACGGGACAGCGCGACGCCGTCCGCCATGTATGGCGTGCCGCCGTGCATTCCTATGTTTGTTCACTATCTAGCTACTTTGGACGGCACCCCGCCGGTCAAAATTTTGAAGCTCGCCGTGCTGCTCACGGCCGACGCCGTGTCGTGTGTAAAGGCTCATTTGAGCTAACGTTGATGAAACGGAACGGCGCCGTGCCGTCCCTTGTGAAAGGGGCCTAAGTCCTGTACCACAGCTCTCTGCTGATCTCATCGAAGCTGCCACGCTGTACTTAGTTCTCGAGTGCGACGGTGTGAAGACTTTTCCATTATACGAAAGGTTTATCGCCTTGAATTTGTTTTCGTCCCTCGTCTGTGACCGAACGCTATTCTACATACTCTATCAAAAGGTAAGTCATTTCTAACATCCCAGTCAACACAGGAGTCGTAATGAGGTCTTAATGAGCTCATTCTTAAGACCTCTTTTAGACTCCATGTTATGAGACATAAAGAGGTCTTTAAGACCTCACACATTGTGACCTCACGCGTATGAGCTCTTGAAGACCTGTTTCTCCCGAGGTCTTTAAGAGCTCTTACCGATGTTCACGATGATTTCCGAAAGAACTCATGCAGGCGAGGTCGGACGAAACGCTACTACGTGGAAGAGGTGAAAGTTCCTGGGAAACCATCTGGGAGGATAAACGAAAAAGCCTACGATGAGTAGAAAACTAATCTTAGGTACCTTTTTAATATATTGACCTATCAAGGCACAAACTTCCCCAAAAAAGTGTTACATGGCAATATAACTTAATCGTTTCGCAAATGACGCGTTGATTACGCCGTTTTTGTCATCTCATTAACCCCATTTCCAGTGTTTCGTACTTGATTCTGCCCCATGAATTTCACCTTTTACATACACTTTTCAGAAAGTGGCGTCTTGTGAGCCAATGAGAGAACTTTAATCCACCATTTTCAATTCAGCAGCGGAGTGTTCAGGTTGTTGGCTTGCTTTTCCCTGGTGTTTGAGATTTTGTTTTCCGATTTTACGACTTTTAGTTTATTTTTACATGAAGAGTATGACATTATTTATTCGGACCCGGACACCTACCTGATTTTTGCAATACGTAATACTGTGGTTTATTTCTAAAATGGTTAAAATATTATTAGTGATAGTATCACCCTGTGCCACATTCTCGAATGTGATTGGTAATGTAAAACCACCAACATTTCATCGGTATTTATGATGCTTGTACTCTCCTGGCGACTGAATCTCATTCACAAGATCATTGGACAGCGGTAAATAATGCTATCAAAATTCGTAAGCATGTCAAGTTTACTAAGTTATTACCTACAAAATTTCGAGTCATGTCTGTGATTATTTTTTGTAATTATTTAATTTTTGGTTAGTCCTTAAAAATTTGGTTAACCTGAGGCAGCATATCATCATTAATGAAGTGGGTATGGTTTAAGATGTTTATTCAGGATTCTTAATTTGCTTTCTGATATCATTATATCGTAGATGCAGGCACTAAAGTGCAGATCATTGGCTGTAGACGGACAGAAAACCTTAATACCGTACCTCTATAAGTAATTCCTTGTTTTGTTATTGGAATATATTTTAGGTAAATACTGTCATGTAATTTAGGCATGAGCTTCATTTATGCGAACCATATAATGTAGGCTTATGCTGCATACCTGCTGCAGGCTAACAGTGCAAACTTGCTGCAGGCTTACCATGCTCACCTGCTGTAGGATTACTGTGCAAACCTGCTGCAGGTTTACAGTGCATACCTGCTGCAGGTTTACTGTGCATATCTGCTGCAGGCTTACAGTGCAAACTTGCTGCAGGCTTACCGTGCACACCTGCTGTAGGTTTACTGTGCAAACCTGCTGCAGGCTTACCATGGAAACTTGCTGCAAGTGGACAAAACGAATACTAGTAAGTTTGATTCAGACTTGCTGCAAGTTTGCAGCTAGTTTACTGTGCTATCTGGGATGTGCAATTAATGCCCAGAAAATCCTCCGCAACAAATGTCAGTAATTATTACGGATTAATATATATTCTCAAATTGGAAATTTTACCTATTTTATTTATTCAGCCAGCGCTTTTTTGCGCTTCAGTCCGTTTCCACAACTCAACTAAAAATTTTGAAGCACCTTTTAAACTGAACTGTTAATTAATACTATGCCTCAATTAATTCGGATTAATACATAAATACTGCCAATAGTGTAACATATTCGAACGACAAATTTTCCACTTAAACCTAGAGAAACGTTCCTGCGCGGCGTAATATGCTAATAACTAGGAATTCGGTTGTTACGGAGTAGCGACCGAGAAGCAAGCTTCAGCGAAACTTAAAGGCTCCTGACATTAATTAATATATGTGTGTACTGACAATGACATATATGCAACAACAGCAAAGCTAGGAAGTGTTCAACGACATACTTAGCGGCACCTCCACTTCATTTCCTCTCATCATAGTTTTTATTACTACTCATACAAGTCATTTTTATATTCAACTTCGTTCCACGAAGACGCTAAATGAATGCTTCATGGCACGAGCGCGCAGCATTACCATTGCTATACACACGAATAAAGCATATAAATGCGAACATTTCATAAGCACCCCACAAATATTCTATATTCATGATGATACTGTTCAATTAGTTTCAACAATTAATTCGAACCATCTTCCGAAGGTTTGTACTCCACACGGAGGCCACTTCTGCGGCTAGAAAGACCAAATATATACAACGCGATAAACTGTCTGCTTTCCATCACGTGTTAATTTGCTCATAAATATAATGAATAAATTGGTATACTAGACAAATCATATTTCTAAATACATACAATCACAACACATTAGCTGTCGTTGCACCTAACATCTCTTTGGAAAACTTAATGTTCATAAATAAGCTACTTGCAATGTACTTGAAACATGGAGCACTTCTTTATTGCACAAATATACATTTTCACGCACTCAATTCACAGAACTTTATTATCCTCCTCTTTTCGACATTACTGTGTGTGAATGACTTTACTTTCGACATTACTGAGTCCGTGAACTGCAATATATGTCAATGGATTTGTTTTGGTTGATACCCACGAGAGCACTAGGCGGTTTCATTCAGTCATTCTTTTTTTCTATCGTCTCTCTTGTCTCTATTGGTTGAAATGGACCATGTGACCCTCGGCTTCGGCAACATTCAGAAAATTGGGAGGGAGGGGTATCTTGAGAGGGAGGAGTTATCAAACCGACTGGAACAGCGCCCGACTTGCTTACGGAATCGCCCGAGAAAGCTCCGTCGGTGAGGGAGCCCCGACGGGGACCCTGTCGGTGCGGTATTCATGCCGTCGGTAGGCTACCGATCGGTACGGAACCGACGAAATACAGAATGACCCCCCATATGTTTAACCGAAATTCAGGAAGTTGATAATAAAGTTATTACTCTTGAAGGACTAAAATTAACTAAATGTGAAATGGATAAACTTGGAGGGGAACTCTCAAGCAAAATAGCTACGATTGAACTTAGGCTTGGCACTAAACTACAGGAAGTGATTGATAATACAAAGCTGGAATCTCGAAATGATGGAAAAGTAACTCCAGTCGAAAGTTTACCCATTGATCCGAATGTAATCAGAGACTGTTTACTGGAGTTCCATGGAAGGTTGGAAGAATGCCCTAAGTTATTCATTGAAACTTGTGTGGCCATGTTGAACAGAACGAATCTACCAGAGGAGGTCTATGTGCGCATTGTATCTCTTCAGCTAAGACGTTCAGCTGCAACCTGGTTAATAACGTTAAACGATTAAATTTTGATTGGATGGATTTTCAAAAAGAGATATTGCGGAGATTTGATTCAGAGACAATGAAGGCTGCCATAAATAGAAAACTTCTCACGGAAAGTCAACCATCAGGCATGAGAGCTAGTGGATTTATAATTAAAAAACAACAGTTGTTCAAGAGAGTTCACCCATTACAAGATCATGATGAATCTATCCCTTTTATAATTGAATTGCTACATGATAAAATTAGACCATTAGTAAAGGTAACCCGTCCCACAAGATTTGAAGATTCGAGAGAAATTGTGCAACAGTTAAAAGAGGAAGTCAACGCCAAAGGGAAAGGTGGTTCGGAGGGAATGACGAGGAGGTGTTACACTTGCGGGAAGTTTGGGCACTTGAAAGATAGGTGCCTGAATTCGGAGGAAAACTAAATCCGGTCCATCCTAGGATGGAGGAAGGTGGTACCGGGAACCGCACTTACCTCCTAAAGTCAGCCACCAACCACAGGCGTGACCAAACCTGACACAAGACTCACAACATAGGGCAAATCACTGGTGATTCGGACTTTCCCCGTCCAGCCATTGCCATGAAGCAATCAAGGGGAGAGTCGAAGATGTCTCTCTCCGAGAATGCCCTAAAAACAAATTCTTCCCAAAAATACGAGTGAGAGAAACAGGAGGAAATCGGGAACAATCAAGTATATAAAAATTACCACCAAATTAAAGATAATATATTTCAGCAGCTTAACATGTACAAAGAAAGTAAGGGCCAGCCAACCTGTGTTCTGACGTCTAAGTTTCAAATTCAAACACCAACTATACGAGACAGCGAGAGTAAAACCTCTCAAAACCACAGTTTATCTCAAAGAGAGCGATTTACGATTTTCGTCGTAGGAGGGGAAATTCAGACGGTGGGAAAGTGGAAAGGGAGAGCCGAGGATAAGAGGCGACTTGTTGCCTCGGAGGGGAAGTTTTCGGCAAGGTCAAAAGAGAAAGTTGCGAATGGAGTAAGGGGGAACAGGTGATTGGCAGCCTTGGAGGGGAGGTAATTTTGGTGGAATGGGAATCCATGCGGTGTAGGAATGAAATTGGAGATTACGAACTACTTTTCGTCTCCGATCGCGGATTCCTGGTTTATGGCCTTTTTGCCCAGCACTTCTGCCTTATCACATCGTCGTAATCTTCCGGCTCCAACTGCTATATAAACGAGAGAGGACCTCGGGAGGGCGGGCTGGATACTGCGGGCTGAAGACGTTGAGGGCAGAAGACGCTGAGTCGCAAAGACGGCTGGAGTTCGCGAACGTCGTTGGCGCGACAGATGTCGTTAGCGCGCCAGTGGCGGGGCACGCCTCGGGCAAGTCCTTTGGCTAAGTCCGGAGGATAAATAGTCCGCAGAGGATAAATTGTCCAAAGAGGAAAATAAATGGGGGGGGGAGGGGTATGCCCAAAAAAGTGCTACATCCACTGGGAGAAAATACAACAAAAATTGACTTATAGTTGGGGAGGGGGGGGGAAATTATAAATTCACCAAAAAACTAAAGGTGCAGATCACAACCTCTGGCATCACACCAAAATATTAAGAGAAACAGAGGTTTTTTCAGCAGATTAACACACCCGAAATCAAACTTCCAATCTTGATGTCACAGTGGGAGCTGGAGATAACTACCATAGAAATTCACACCAGGTTATGTCTGTTCTCACTCTTCCCCTGCGTCATATTCAACTCTCCCCCACTTATCAAATTTCAGCACAGATCAGCACACAGTCTAACATGCTCACCAGCAGATATACTCCCCAAAAACAGCCAAGTGTGAAACACAGTCAGAGTTCAAATAACACGAAAAATCCCCACCTTAGAATCAAGTATCACTTGCCCACCTATGCATAGTCTTATTTCTTAACAGACACACAAGCACTGAACTAAATAACCTGAAGGCCAACATTTGACACAAGTGAAATGCAACATGAAGGAAAATACCAAACCTATACCCTCCAGAATAATGCAGACAGCAAACAAAACTAAGGTCCAACTTCCATAGGACAATAAAACTTTCCACCAAAGTCAACAAAATAGCACTGTTGTTCAATGCTTACTTAAGCAAGTGAGAGACAATTAACGAATGCTCAAGAAAGGATTGTAGCAAGTAATTACCCTCTGCAGAATTTATTATTCAAAGTTCTAACATAACAAAATTCATAGCTTTGACTAAATATCATTGAAAGTATAGTATAATGAAAATTCCAAAGTAAGGTCTGTCATTATTGAAATAGGTACTTAACATTATCATCTATTAACAATATCAAATCTATTAACAATATCAGAGGAGACATGTGTGGGTTTGAGATAATAATTGGTCACTCCAAGTTAAGACTGCTGTAGCAAGTTAATAATCATCATGTAGTATTGCATCTCAAGGCACCATTAATAAACAATATACTTAAAACAAATTACATTTTGTCGTACAATCTTTTGGGATTGTACTGTTACACCATTGACACAGTCAATGAAAATTTGACTGAAAATGACTGTTCCCCTCAAAATAGCCATTTCAGTTTTAAAGAAATTGACCTCTCACCAGTACAACTACCTCTAGTACACAGCAAAAGGTGAGGGAAAGATATAATAATTGCAGTGGATACTAGGGGAGATGAGAGGATCAATTAGGTCCAGGGCCCAGGTTAAGCCAAATGCATTAGAACAAACTATTTAGAGAAAATTAATTTAGAGGCCACACACACAATACGTAAAGTGTATTATTAAATTAGGGTGCTCCAAAGGAAAACCCTGACCAGCAATTGCTGGGTGCTGATTGCGACTAAACTGAAAATAATTTCAGCTAGCCGGGCGATGAGGTTGCAAGCTCTATGCCAGAAAATAAGGAATATTCCTAATTCCGTTGCCAGGAATAAAAAATTCCCCAGTGGCATTCTGGCATTATTGCCACAAGTTATTTAGCAATCAATTCCGAGAATCAACCACTATGTGTATTGGCCTTAGAGTATTCGGAATCTCAAACTATTAATCTAATCATTCAAGGGTTAAATCCTCAGGCTAAATCAGCCAAATTGTCCAAGGATATACTCTTCCAAAAGGAAAAAAGCTCAATACACCTTGAGAGCAGCCAGAATTATGGCAGTAAATGAACATGATTATAATATATAGGAACAGTGAAGCTTGGGTTCTTAAAGTACTTGGGTTGTAACGTCCAGACCAAAATAGAGATAGTAGTAACTTGGGTTCTAAACTGAGTTGGGTTGGAGCAATATATCAGAAGTATAACAGGTAATTTAAAGAATACACAATCAACAGCAAAGGAGACGAAACATACATCCAGCAAAATATATTTGACAATAGTCATCACTCAAATCATTCAATATCGAGAAAAACACCAGTTAGGATGGGAGGCTATGGTGGCAATTAAACACAATGAATCTTAGCAGCCACTGACCCCTCCGCAACTTATCTGGAAACGAGTCACCTCGGGGAATGTTCCATGGCCACTCTATCCCCCATCTCCCTCCATAGCACACTATCATTCCTCCAATAGCACTTAATTCACTAACAGCATAATAATCACAGAAAATTTATAGGCACACACACAGCAGTAACCCAGAACAGGATAAATATTTGATAGTACGTAGTAGATGGTTCGTTATATTATATTTTATATTATATATTATAAGCATTTGAGTAAACTGAGGGAACATCATAACAATAAGATATAGCATATGATAAATCATGAACTGAGGTAATTGGATATGTTAAACATTATGAATTGAACATATATTATTGAATTGAACATTGAATTCTGAACATATATCAAAAGTCATATCTCACCAAGACCCAGTGTCTTGACTTATTGTAGTCAGACCTTAACTCCATGATAACCCTTAAGTTGAGAGACATGACATATTCTCTCTTTGCCTGGGGCTATCTCAAGTAAAACAGTTACAGGAGAAACATATTTCTTAAGGGTGAAAGGTCCTTCCCAAGTAGGCATCAATTTAGCCATTGTTTATCTGCCTTTGAACTAATGGGATGATTTTTGCTCAACACCAAATCCCCAGGTGCGAAGGTTACTTGAGAGTGGAGTTTATCAAAAGCTTCTCTCTGTTTAGCTTTCGCCTTGTTCAAATTGGAAATGACCTGACGCAAACAGGACTTCCTCTGCTCCTCACCGACATTATCACAAAAAATCTCACTTGGGATAGACCAGTGATTTGTCACTGGATGAGACAACTGTCTACCAAAAAAGATTTTGCCAGGAGAGTAACCAGTACTAGAATGTAATGCAGTATTGAAGGCAAAAGTTAAATCAGGAATGAAAATGTCCCAAGTAGAATGATGATAATGGCATAGAATAGAGAGGGCTGACTTTAGGTTTCTGTGCAACCTTTCAACTTGGTTAGAACAAGGGTAGTAAGGGGAGGTAAACACTTGCTTTATACCAAATTGCAGGCACATCTGCTTGACCACATGAGACTTGAAAACAGCAGCATTAGCAGAAACAAGATATTTTGGATATCCCACTTTAGAGAATACTCTTAGAGTGAGCACTGAAACGACAGCTCCAGCCGTAGCCTTACGAGCAGGTTCCAGGACACAAAACTTGGAAAATCCATCAATTAATGACAAAACATACTGATGCTTGTTCTTTGTGGAGGAAAGAGGACCAACAATATCTATGAAGAGTCTTTCCTAAATGTCATTAGGTGGTTTGGAAGATAACATGCCAGGGGGAGAATTATTTCTTGGTTTGCAAGTCTGACACGTGGCACTTCCTGACCATGTCAAAAATTTCCACCCTCATGTTCTTCCACCAATAATCTCTGCTTATTTTATCATAAGTCTTAACCATCCCCAGATGACCACCCAGGCTAGCACAGTGAAAATACTGGAATACCATAGGCCTTAGAGCAGCAGGCAAGACTACTTTCCCCTTTTTTGTTTGAGAATTACCAAAGCACAGGAGCTGACCCTTGACAAAATAATTTGGACATGATAATGGATCCTTTTCTAATTTCAAGAAGATTTCCCTCAAAAGACAATCTGATTTCTGGTGATCACGAATATTCACAAAAGACAGTGGAATATTATGCAATACACAGGCAGTTGGAGACGAAGGCTCCTCAGTCACCTTAACTATTGGAGTGCACTCATCATTAGAATGAGACTGTACAGGAATAACGCGAGACAGACAATCAGCAATCGAATTAGTAGAACCACAGACATGATGAATGGTAAATTTATAGGAAGAAAGTTTAAGTACTGTAGTGTCCTAAGGTTGGTAACCATGATGGAAGTCTTAAGGTTGGCAACCATGTTGTATGGTCTGAGGTTGGGACGGAGTCCCGGTGTAAAAGAGCGCAATAAAGATGGCGAGTTAAGTGTGGTGGTAATTAAGGTGTGCTTTTAATTATTCTTCCCTACTTGGGAGTTAGGGAATTACATTTTGGCGACGAGGATGGAGTACTTACTATGGAAAGACAGTTCGTTTCGCGTTACATGGAGTTTTGTCGCGATATCCGGGATAAATTAGTACGCATTCCGTCAACCGTAGTAGGGATTTGAAATGGCAGCAAGCGGCCCTGAGTACGAAAGATTTAACCCCTTCGGCGATGTATCAACATTGGGCGTCCGTTGGAGAAGGTGGTTACGAGGTTTCGAATTGATGGCAGAGTCGAAGAATTTTTCTGCTGCTGCAAGAAAGAAGGCTATGCTCTTGCATTATGCGGGACCTGATGTGCAAGACATTTATTTTGCACTTCCGGAGGACTATGCTGGTATGTCTCATGATAGTGTCGCGGGGGCTGGAACGTCACCTGGAAGACCAGAAGATGAGTATGCCAAAGCAGTTAAAATCCTTAGCTGCCATTTTGACGCGGACGTTAACACGCCATATGAACGATATAAGTTTGGACAGATTTTTCAAAGTGCTACTGAGACCGTGGATGAGTTTGTGATCAGGCTGAGACAACAGATCCAGAATACGGGCTGGCAGGGGAAGCAAGCAGATGAAGCTATCCGGGACCAGATCGTTGCAAGGTGTTGTTCCAGTGAACTTCGTTCTAAACTTCTCACGGAAGCCTCAAATTTGACATTGGCCAAGGCTTTGGACATCGCACGCCAGTGGGAGCTGACTACTAGGCAATCCAAGCTAATGTCTGCAGAAGTGATAGTGAATGCAATGCACACGGCGAATAAACAGTGGACACGTAACTACTCAGGAAAACGTAATATGCCAAAGAAAGGAGAGTGTTATCGTTGTGGTTTGACGGGATATTATGCAAATGATAAAAAGTCTCCTGCGAAGGAAAAGAGCTGTAATAAATGTGGTATTACAGGGCATTTTTCAAAGTGTTGCAAAACAAAAGCAAGTAGAATTAAGAATAGGCAGAGTGTGTCTTGTCAAAGAAAAAGGTGAGGAATATAAGTTGTGACAACAAAAGTGATTCAGAAAGTTCTGGTAATGAAGTAAAAGATGGTTATACATTTAGTGCAAATGGTGTTTTTAAAGTTAGTCATGATTTATTAAAAGTGAATATTGGGACAGTGCCAACTGAAGTCCTAATTGATTCAGGCGCTACAGTTAATGTGATTGATAAAGCGGAATGGGAAAGACTGAAATGTGAGAAGGTGAAGTGTATCTCATATTTAACTAATCAAAGATTGTATGTTTATGGTTCTGATAAACCTGTGAATGTGTTGGGTGCCTTTAAGGCAGATGTATCTGTTCTAGACAGAATAGTACCTAAGGTTGAATTCTTGGTGATGGATGGTAGAGCAGTTTCAATCTTGTGTAAAAATACTTCTATTGATCTTGGACTTTTGAAGGTAGGAATTGATGCTCAAATCAGGTCAGTGGGGTCGTTTTTGGAAAAAAAATACGAAAATGTGTTTACTGGCATAGGAAAATTGAAAGACTATTGCGTAAAGATTTCGTTAAACGCTGAAGTTACCCCGGTAGCGCAACCTGTTCGTTAGAATGCCTTACCAGCTGAGAGAGGCTGAAAAGAAATTGATCCAAGATTTCTTAGACAAGGACATTATTGAAGAGGTAGATGGTCCCACACCTTGGGTGTCTCCAGTCCAAATTGTGCCAAAAAAATCAAATGAATGGCGCCTGGTGGTAGATATGCGCCGGGTAAATGAGGCAATAACTAGAGAACGACATCATATGCCAACAATTGAGGGATTACTTAATGAGTTAAGAGAGGGAGTAATATTTTCAAAGTTGGACCTCACTTGGGAGTACCACCAAATTGTGTTAGATGAAAGCTCTCGGGTAATCACTACATTTTGTACCAGTGTTGGTCTGTTTAGATACAAAAGGTTGATGTTTGGTCTGAATTGTGCTCCAGAATTGTACCACAAAATTATGTCACAGGTGTTGCAAAAATGTGAAGGAGTATGTCATTTTTTAGACGATATGGTAGTATTTGGGAAATCTCAGGCTGAACATGATTGCAGACTAGAAAGGGTTTTACAAACTTTTCAGGAGAAAGGATTGACATTGAATAAAAGTAAATGTAGGTTCAATGCAAAGGAAACAGAATTTTTGGGACATAAAATATCTGCAGAGGGTTTTAGACCCACGGAGAGTAACGTTCAAGCTATCAAGGAATTTAGAGCCCCTGAGATTGTATCGGAGGTAAGAAGTTTCTTAGGATTAATAAATTTTGGGTCAAAATTTATTAATAACTACTCTTCGGTGACAGAACCTCTCAGGTATCTCACTAGAAAGGGTGTTTCCTTCACGTGGGGAAAAGAACAAGCTGCAGCTTTTGCAAAATTAAAAGAACTGAACAGTGGTAACCTTGTGTTAGACTTTTATGATACGACAGCACCTCTACAGGTAATCGTTGATGCTAGCCCAGGGGGTTTGGGAGCAGTAATGGTGCAATTGAAACCCAAAGGCCCTAGAGTGGTAAAATATATAAGTAAGGCCCTAACAGAGGTTGAGAAAAGGTATTCTCAAACAGAGAAAGAGGCTCTTGCGATTGTGTGGGCTTGTGAAAAGCTTCACCTCTATCTGTATGGCAGGGAGTTTGATCTAATAACGGATCATCAACCTTTGGAAGTTATCTACGGACCTAAGTCAAGACCTAGTGCCAGAATAGAAAGGTGGGTTTTGCGGTTACAGGCTTATAATTATAAAGTGAAGTATAGGCCAGGGAAAAGTAATATAGCAGACTGCTTGTCAAGATTATTAAAAATACGGGATGAGTCAAAGTCTAGTGTGGATAGTGAGGAAAAGGTAGTGATGTGCTTAGTAGAGGCATCAATTCCAAATGCTATGACTTTACACCAAATTCAAAAGGCTTCTGATCAGGATAGTGAACTGAAACTGATAAAAAATTGTCTACAAAGTGATAATTGGCCTAAAGAGTTAAGGTTTTATGAGCTTATCAAACATGAATTGTGTGAAATTAATCAATTGCTAATTAGAGGGACAAGAATAGTGTTACCAAAAGCTCTCCATGAGCATGCAATGTCCTTAGCTCACGAAGGTCATATGGGGGTTGTCAGTATGAAGCAAATTTTAAGAACCAAGGTTTGGTGGAAAAGTATGCAAAAAGATGTTGCGAAGTAGTGTAGATCTTGCCATGAATGTCAGCTAGTGGCTAGGAGTGATCCACCAGAACCAATGGTACGATCTGAATTGCCATGTCAACCATGGGAAGATATTAGTTTGGATTTTCTAGGCCCCTTACCATCAGGAGACAATTTGTTGGTAATGTTAGATTTGTACAGTCGTTATTTAGAAGTGGAAATAATGAAGTCTATCACCGCTGAAAAACTAGTGTCTAAATTAAAAGTTTTGTTTGCACGGTATGGTTTGCCAAAATCTGTTTTAACAGACAATGGGCCAGCATTTAAAGATGCAGGATTTCAAAAATTTCTGAAAGATTTAAATATTACACATCATTTTTCTACGCCATATTGGCCCCCGGCAAATGCAGCGGTAGAACGCCAAAATAGAAACATTATGAAAAGATTAAGAATTGCTAGTGTGTCAAAGAAAAATTGGAGAGAGGAACTTGTGATATACCTATCCTCATATCGAGCCACTCCCCACTCAGTAACAGGTAGTCCACCAGCAGAGTTGTTTTTTGGACGCAGAATTAGGTCAAAAATTCCAGATTTAGAGTTATGTAATGTAACGGCACTGCTGATGCTCCTAATTAGTTATCATAATAAGCACTCGTCCCTATCCTTCCTTTCCTATTTTTTGCCAGTCTAGTTATAAGTAATTTTTGTATATTCGAAGTACGATATGTGTGTATACGAGAGCGACTCGATTCAAATTCCGCCCACAGTGATTCAGTGAAATATCCTCCGCCAGAGTGTGTAAGTCAACGCCCTCCCCTCCCTTCCCCTCTCACGACAGACCAGAGTGCAGTGTGCATTTCCGAGAAGACAGAACCTCCTAAAATTCTCCAACGCTGACATCTCGAGAAGAAGCTCTTGAGACTCCTTTGGGCTATGGTCGTCCTGGCATTACTCTTGCCACGCCGCTGCCCATTCATCGCCCCGCTGTCTACAAGGACCTCTCACCATTTTATTGGGCCGGCATCGCATAAGCCTATGCTTTACCATCGATTGCTGACCAGCCCTTGCCATACGCCCGAGATTTCTCAAGTGTTGTAGCAGAGACGCATCCCGCGAATCAACAGTCTCAACGCCACATCAAGGAGACCGGCCATCGTAAAGACACCGCTAAAGAAATTGTGAGCCGTCAATTACCCCAAGGTCTGTCTAACTACGCCCTCCCTCCCCTCTACGAAGATACACACCGTCCCGTCCCCATTTCTTCGACCAAGTCATTCGTCAACGTGCTATTTCCCCATTGATTCGAACTGATTGAACTCATTGATCTTTCGATTTTGCGAGTCACTTTATTATTGTGTTAAATTTTCCTGATCCGATTGATCAAGTTACTGTGTTAAACTTTCTCATAATTTTACAGTGTTAATTGCTGATCCAGTTGATCAAATTTATAGTGCTGGTTATTTTATGTCGGTTAGTAATAGATTTCCTGATCTATCCCCACTAACATCCTTCTTTCCCGAGTGCAATTTAATTTTTGATTACGTTCAGTATGATTTTCGTCTCATATTTTGTCGTTTGTTTGAGCATAATAAATTAATATTCAATTTCCGTGCAACCCAAAATCCACTTTATTTCCCAGAATTTATCCCTAAGTCCCATTCCCCATTGTCGCGAATCCAAAGCTGTTTGTTCTTTACGTCGCCTACACCCTGAGGTATCTCCTTTGCTCTGAGTAGCATGCACAAATGTGCTGGCGCCCAATCCCATAAACACCCGTGTTACAATAAGAAGGAAAATCTGATGTTAGATGGAGAAATTAGAGACAGGGAGTTAATGTTGAAAGATAAAGGTAAATTGTATGCTGACTTAAACCGACATGCAAAGCCTAGTCTAGTGGAACCAGGTGATGTGGTGTTAATGCAACAAGCTAGAGAAAACAAACTATCCACCCCTTTTAGATATGATCCTCTGACTGTTATAGAACGTCAGGGAAATTCAGTGTTAATTTCGGATAGTCAAGGGAAAACTTATAGAAGGAATACTTCTCATGTTAAACCATATGTTCCAAGGGAACAAGAGAATGGGAACAAGGAAGAGTACTACAATGAGCTAACACCAAGGAAGGATATTGTAGACGTAGGAAATAACTTACAACCTAGTCCAGTGAAGGTTGGGAACAATGAGGGAAAAACAGGTGAGCCTCAAGGAGAGTTGAGGAGGTCAATGAGAGAACGTAATAAGCCTAGTTATTTACAGGATTATTTGGGGTAGATCAATAAACATGTAGTTATTATTTTACATATGCCAAGCTTGTAAAAGACATTTTGATTAATCTGGGGTGAAGAATTTAATTTTGTTTTTATGTATTCAATGGTGTAAAAGGTATAAAGATTTGTATTTTTATTTGCTCAATATCTTGTGTTGTTAAATGGTAAGAATGTCTCTGAAAGGAGAAAAGGGATTTAGTGTCCTAAGGTTGGTAACCATGATGGGAGAGTCTTAAGGTTGGCAACCATGTTGTATGGTCTGAGGTTGGGACGGAGTCCCGGTGTAAAGAGCGCAATAAAGATGGCGAGTTAAGTGTGGTGGCAATTAAGGTGTGCTTTTAATTATTCTTCCCTACTTGGGAGTTAGGGAATTACAAGTACCATTCGGCCAAGTTTTCCAAACTGTTTAGGATGCGAGAATAACCAAGATAAAGCACCATTATCTGCATACAAATGAAACTGTTTTACTTGGAGATACACACTAAATTTGTCAACTCTCCAACAAATGGCCATGCATTGTAACTCATAGGTTGAAAACGTCCTTTCGTGATCTAGCAAGGCTTTACTGGCGTACGCCACCGGAGTAAAATGTCCATTCACCTTGTCATTTAACACAGCGGCCAAGGCAACGTTACTTACGTCAACGAACAAATGGAATTCGTCGTCGAAACGAGGGAAAGAAAGCACAGGCGGATTCACTAAGGCTTGTTTCAACTGACTAAAGGCTTGAGTCTCCGCCGTTGACCAACAAAAGGGAACATTCTTACGTTTCAAACGATTTAAAGGAATAGAAATTTCGGAATACCTTGGAATAAATTTGGAGTAAAACCCACACATGCCGAGAAATCTCGCAACCTCCTTGAGATTCTTTGGAACAGGAAAATCTTTGATCAGCTTAATTCTGTCCGGATCAACCTGGAGTGTACCATCCTTGATTAAATGGCCCAAGAATGTAAGAGGCAGTACCCAGCTTCACCTTTTCTTCACTTACGGTGAGACCTGCCGCTCGTAGCCTCGAAAGGACGGCTCTCACATGATTGACATGTTCACTGGAAGTTTTAGAATAGTTACACAAATCAATATACGGGTACACACAAGAATATTTCAAATCTCCCAACACTTCGTTAATCAGCCTTGTGAAGACCTGGGGAGAGTTAGCAAAACCAAAAGGCAGTCTGGTGTATTGGAACAATCCAAACGGCGTAACAAATGCCGTATATTTCTTAGATTCCTCGGTTAAAGGAATTTGATGGAAAGCAGAATTTAGATCAAGGATAGAGAAATATTTGGCACTCGACAAATATTGAAAAGCATGCTCCACCGATGGTGTGGGATAGCCGTCAACCTTTACTTGCTTATTTAACTTTCTATAATCTACCACTAATCTGTCAGTCCCATCTTTCTTAGGAATTAGAAATGCAGGAGAAGACCAGTTTGAGTAGGAAACTTCTACAATACCTTTGTCGAGCAGGGACTGAATGTGTTTCTTCATCAGCTGAGTTTTAGGAGGAGAGAGAGAATATGGATGACTTCGAATTGGTGTAGAATTAATTAACTCAATTTCGTAAGTCATCAAAGATGTCACTCCTAATTCACGGGTGGGAACATCAGGATATTGCGATAACAATCGCTTTAACTCACTTAACAAGTCATCAGGAGGTTGAACTGATTCTTTGGACACCAAAGGCCCGGCATAATCTGTCAAACCACCTGTTCCTTTCAAACGAGGAACAATACATGACTTTCTCGTCGATTTAACTTCAGTTGTTTTCGAAATCTCGTTCCCAGATTCCCCAAAAATAAACAGAAGGGACGGCTCATTTTGAAATGCCACAGCATTGGCCAGAACAATCATTTGAGATTTTTTAATAAAGTCAAATCCGAGAAGTACAGGAAATGGAACTTTAGCAACATAAAACTTGTGTACCCAAGAGAATTTTCCGATTTGAAGTTTCAGCAGAACAGAAAACTTGAGGCTGAAAGCTTCACTGGAGACCGTAACTAAATTAATCGAATCAAAACGCTTATTACGACCGCGAAGTTTGAGGCTCTGAAAGAACTTCTCGTCGCAAATTGAAATAGAACAACCTGTACAAATGAGTGCATGAGAGGAAACAGATTGAATGATTACAGGAAGTAGAGGCCGGATGCCCAGAAAAATGCTACAGCCATTGAGATTCAGAGTAAGCAATTCACTGCTCTATTGGACACGCAAGCCAGCCATTCTTATTGTGAATACACATATTGCAAAGTTACTCACACCAACGAAGCCGGACAATTTGACGAATGTACGGGGAGCAGCGAAGAACATGTATTATAATGTCAATGGCCAGACTGTATTGAAAGCCAAATGTTCAAAAATGAATATTGAATTACATGTATAAATTATCGAAGATTTGATACCGGATCTAATTTTGGGCAATGACTTGTTATCGAGGTATGGAGTTATTATTGATTATACAGCCAATGAGTCATTCATAGGAGACCGTGTCAGGTTGGGGTGGGTGGAGAGTAGGGGCCATACAGCCTCTCCACATATAAACGAAATACCAGCCGACATTAATTTTGGTCCATTGGAAAAGAAGGAGGAAAAACTAATAACGCTACTAAGAGGGTTCCCAGAGGTAATAACTGGAAAAATAGGGCACACTACTACAGTCAAACACAAAATAACATGCACGGATGAGGCACCCATAAAGCAAAGGCCATATCTAATTAATCCAGACAAAAAGAAGTTTGTGATCAGCAAGATTCAAGAGATGGAAAACCAAGGGCTAATTGAACCATCAACATCTGGGTGGGCTTCTCCAATAGTACTTCCAAAAAAGAAAAATGGAGAGTATCGGCTGTGGGTGAATTTTCAGAAACTGTACGGAAGATCCATCACTGACGCATACCCTATGCCAGACCTTAGGAACTTACTGAAACAAGTCAATGGCGCCAAGGTCTTTAGCACTTTGGATTTGAATTCTGGGTATTGGCAAGTCGAAGTGGGAGAAGATTCCCGACTCATGACAGCATTCATAACTCCTCGAGGTCTTTATCAATTCAAAGTCATGCCATTTGGGTTAAAGAATGCACCATCAACGTTCGTGCGACTTATGGATGAAGTCTTATCCGGTTATATTGGGGAATTTTGCCAGGTATATTTGGATGATATCCTTGTCTACAGCTCAAACTTGACGGAGCATCTACAACATTTGGCTAGAGTTTTGAAAAGGTTAAAGATGCACGGATTGACTTGTCAGCTGAAGAAATGTCATTTTATGTCACCGGAAGTAGAATACTTGGGACATTTTAACAGCTGAAGGGTTGGGATGGCAGCCGGAGAAGAACAAAGCTATAGAGGAGATGGAGAGGCCTCATACGACACGTCAAGTACGACATTTTTTGGGGGTGTGTGGATGGTATAGTAGTTTTGTGCCAAATTTTGAAACAACAGCAACGCTACTGACAGATCTATTGAATGGGAGTCGACACTTCAAGTGTACTGAAAAGGAAGAGAACGTTTTCAGGCAAATTAAAAAGGCCATCTGTGGTGCCCCCAGGTTAGTATACCTAGATCCTAAGCGTACACTCTGCCTACAAACTGATGCCAGCGAATTATGGCTTGTGGCAGTATTATTTCACGAGAAGGAAAAGAATGGAAAACATATCATAGAGTATGCGAGCCGAAAACTTTTGCCTACCGAACAAAGGTATTGTACTGCGGAGAAGGAAGCGTTAGCTGTTGTATGGGCAGTCGGAAAATTCCATGGATACTTAGAAGGAAGGAAGTTCCGACTATACACGGATAATTCTTCGCTACAGTGGCTCAATAGTGTGTCTGGTACCAAATCAAAACTGATGTGCTGGGCCTTATTGCTTGCAGATTTTGATTTTGAAGTACGCCATGTTAGCGGAGAGAGGAATCAAGCAGCTGATAGTCTCTCAAGACATCGAACTTGTGATGCAATGCCTGGGGAAGCCGAAATGCTGGAGAGAGAGATTCCTTCCCAAACAATTGCTGAAACTGAAGACCCTGTTTTGATGAATATTAAAGGGGAAATAGAAAACTGCAGGAAGACGCGAGAATGGATTACAAGGGGTACCAGTAGCAGACAGGATGTGTCCAACAAATTAAAGATGTGTTATAAAGGTTTTCAAGTTGAGAATAATCTGCTTATGTACTCCTCCCATATCTCAAACTCACCAAATGTAATAGTTATTCCCGGGGCTAACAGCGACCAGATTCTGGAGAGATTCCATGATGGCGCAGAGGCAGGCCATCCTGGGACGGCAGAAACCCATAATTCGATTCGCCGGTGGTTCTTCTGGGTTTCCATGAGACGGGACATTGCAAGTTACATCCATGCATGCTCCATCTGCGCCTACACTAAACCATCAAACCAGAAGGCCAACACTAGTGTGCGTGGGAGGAGACCACGCCAACCATGGGAGGTGGTAGCGCTTGACATAATGGGACCATATCCCAGAACATCACGAGGCAAAACCAACATCCTGGTAGTGACGGACCTATTCACAAGATAGGTGGAAGCATTCGCCATTCCAGAGGCCATGACGGGACGAATCTTGACATTACTTCAGACTGAGATTTTCAGCCGCTATGGGTATCCACGTTGCTTGCAGTCAGACAACTGTAGCCAGTTTACGGCACGGTTGTGGCAACAGGCACTGTCAGATTGGGGCATCGAACACTGAACCACACCTACCTACCACCCCCAAGCAAATCCAACGGAGCAACGAAACCAGGACTTGAAGTGGGTTCTACGAGTCCATCTACTGGACAAGCAATATAAAACTTGGGATCAATACTTACCCCAGTCACTATTCGCTTTGTGTCAAAGGGTAAATCGCATCACAGGGTATTCACCAGCCAAATTGTTCCTTGGGTGTCATCTCAACAGACCGGGCGACTGGCAGATCCCATCACCGTCTCTAGAAGATTCCGAAGAATGGCGGGAAGAGCACCAGAAGGAAGTTGACAAGAGGCGTGAAACGGCAAGAAGATGGATACTAAAACAAGCAGAAGATCTGGACGTGCAAGAAGAGAGTATCATCGAATCAGAAGAGCTAGTTTTGCGGTGAAATTATGCACTGAGCAACAATGCGGAGGGATACCACGCGGGTCTAGCTCAAAAGTGGGTTGGAACGTTTGAAGTGGATCAACGGTTGGGCCAAGGGGTATACTCTCTTAAAACTGTTCCTCCAGTGAAGGTCCATGCAGCGGATCTGAAAAGGGTGAAGCGGACCCTGAGATCAAGAGGTGTTGGGAGCGGCAATTCGATGGAGGGGATGGTTAAACCCAACTCGTCGGTCACCGGCTCGTCGGATGTCGAGAGGACACGCTACAACCTCAGACGAAGATAGGAGATTATGAAGGCCGGATTGCTCTAAGTGATGGATTTGCGTGTCTGTTATTTATGTTTATTTTTAATTTATCTGGTGATGTTAATTTTAGGTATTTGTAAAGAATATGTCATGTCGAAGCGATTGAATTAGATTATTTCATAACACTTTGCACTTATTTTATTCTTCTCAATTCTCATTCAGTCTCTCATACAGTCATCAGAAAAAGCCACACAACAATCTCTCTTTGTCAATACGTACATAGCAACCCCTTATGTGTGTTTTATTCCATGTTTACGATATTATGTCACTCTTAAGAGTCATTTCTGAAAAGATATCATTTGAAAACTATCATAGCACCCTTAAAAGTAGCTTGCTCTAGAAAATTGTGCTTCAGTAGAAGAAAAGCCATGCTCATTATAATATGATAAAATAAAATATAAGTCCTGATGAAGGCTTGACTACAGTCGGTCATAAATATCTCATCATCCGAAAGCTTGTGTCCTTATTTTCTTTACATAGACCTGGGAAAATTATTTTACTAACTTTAAGAAAAATAGCTAACATGGCTTCCACATCTGCATCATTCTAGGAACCTTTAAAATGCACTGGTTAAAAATGCTTGGTATGAAATTTCTGTAATCATTCAGTAATGATGAAATCATAACGTTGTATATAAGAATTACAATTCTTCCCTTTTAAAGGATTCAATGATGATCCTGATTTTATATTAATATTTTCTCTAATTTCCACTCAAATATAAGAGTTTGCAGTTAAAAAAAACTGCAGTTTACTTATACATCATAGCAGAAAACTGATGATGAAAATTGTCCTTTTGATTTTAGTTGGCTCTTGGAATGGCCCGAATACTTCACCGCCTAGCTCATTCTCCCCTTGGATCTTTGGCAATGAATGACTTCCGAAGGCAACAGTTTGTCCTGGTTGGTGGAACCACCCTTAAATTATCAGATGTTGATGACGTAGGAGTCTCTGAGCCCTCCTGCACCAGCGCTGATGACTGTCTGCAGCGCTTGCCCTCTGAAATGTTGAATGAGTCATCAGGGGTGGACCACTCCTCTAGTCCCTGCATAGAAGGCCGCTGTGTTGGACACAATGAAAAGCTGAATGTGTGGCATGCAGGACGCCACTTCATTCGTCTCTTCCTACCTCTGAGTGCCCCCTCTTCTCTCGAGCCCCACATCCAGGAGCTGCTGGAAGCCTACAAAACTGCAAAGTGGAACTCTGAGCAAATATTGGAGGCAACAGAGAGGCTGGTTTCCAGTTTCATCTCTGGAGACTACCGCGAGGCTGGAGCTGTTGATCATGAGAAACAAAAGGCACCCAGTCCCAAGGTGGTCAGTGATGCCTATGACATTCCCAAAAGGCAGACAGGAAACCTTCAGAGCTTAGGTAAAGGAATAAATTGCTTGGCAGCGACATTTATGATTTAAACCATATTATTTACCAGTTGCCAGGTTCAAAATATTTTTAACCAATAACTCATGTCATTTAAGTTAATATTTAGGTTTTGATGCATTTAATTATCTACGAGTTAAGATAAATATTTCCCCAAAATTTTGCTCAGCAAAGCTATACCTAGATTTTGCATGTCATAAATAAGCCAGCATATGTGATTGTAATTTTTTGCTGGCCATTTTACATTAGCCTAAATCGATTCCTTTTAAGGAGACTCAATAAAATATGATTGCTCATGGAGCACTATCTTGCAACTGTGAGACTAACTCCATTTCATTGTGTGAGTTTGATGTAACCTTAACTCTTACACTTTAATGAGGATTTAAGTTTATAATTTTAAGAGGGTCTAAAATATTTTATGCTCTTATCATCAAGGCACAAATTTGGTTTATGATTTGGTGACATGATGTTCCCAAAAATGTGGTTATTTTCTGCACTTCATTGTTTTTAACTTGATCAGCTTCTGTAATTACATCATTATTACATTTATGTACAAGACCCCACGACCAGTTACATCACTAAATGCTCCAACACCAAAGGGTCATTCTTGAAGAAGGAGGACACCTCTTGATTACCACTACTGACTTTATACATAACAAGTACATAGTAAGATATTCAGAAAGATCATAATAAACTCCAAATGTTGAGCTCCATTTTCCCATATTACTCCTGAGTGTTGTTAGGAAGGTTTTTCTCCCAAATTCCAGCCTCATCCTTCCTCCTCTACATATCCTCTCCAGTATAATAGCAACACACCACTGTTCATGCATCATTCTACATTTGATAAAAGTATTAAATCACTGAATCCAGTCTGGTAAAAATCGACTTTATGTCTAAAATAGCTGTTTTTTAACCAAAATTAGTCCATTCTATGATTTTATGTAGCCTACCGTGTAATCTATGTGCAGAGTTCTTCCAGGATAACAGTGCAGTGGAAATGTACTGATTTGGCTGAGTTAGAAATGAAAAGTAAACACTTTTTTAATTATCGTGTGATTTAAACAATGGTCACCATCATGAGGTGTTTACAAATTGACAGCTTCTGTCAACTTCATTATCATCATGAACTTATTATAACAAGAATTTCTTGATAATTAATGCTTGCTGATTGTAACAAATTTCATTCAATTTATGTTCAGGTTTTGAAATGGTTCCTGACAGTGATCTCCCTGGAATGTTCGATTATCGTTGCCATGACTCCACATCAGCTGTTGGTTGCGTAATTTCTGTGTTCAATGAGCTAGAAGCAGCAGAAATATGCACAAAAGATCCTGACTGCAAAGCAGTAGTTCTTGGCCAAGAGCATTCATGGACAGGTAACCAATTTCCTGACTTGAACATTCAAGGTGTATTGTTATGATATACATAATCCCCAAAATTTAGCAACTTAAATTGGAAGGTGACTTATTGGTAGCAAGCTAAAGGAAGCTGTGTGACTTAATTGTTCAAAGATATTTAGCTACTTTAATATCACCATCATTTTGGTTAAATGCATTCAGAATTACCCATGGATGTATGTGCTTGGAGCTCTCTCAATAGCCCCTCAAACATGGGGATTTTCTTGGCTATGAAAACCCCACAAGCACTTATCTCGGAACAAAATCAGCCTGCATTTCTTTATAAAAAGCTCTTGTATTTGTGCTCTTTTCCTTGAATCTCTGTGAATTTTTGAAGTTACCAGATTTTATTTCACTTCATTAGTAGTAGGGATGATTCACTCAGTTTTCCTCTTTACCATTTCTTGAGCTTAGAAGCAAAACCAAAGGAAAAGTATCTGCAACTAACTACTCAACCAACTAGGTACTATACTGCTCTTTTGTATGATCTGAAACTTTTTTGTGAAGATCTCCCACAGCAGTAGGTGTGTCTTATATGTCATTAAATATGGTACATAACATTTACCCTCAAATGTGTAGTAAATTATGGCTGCTCTTAACAAAGCACACATCACTATAAAGGTAGATTAAAGAAGTAAATCCTAAGAGGAATATAAAATTGACTCAGTTTATTTCATATATATCACTTCTCTATTTTGCTGTAGTCAAAGGCCAAAATTGCCCTAACTCATGAGTGATGTTTGTAGTGTTTCTATTTATTGTCAATGTTTTCCTTACTTTATAGGAAGAACAATTGCCATTTTTAAAAATGGCTATGGCACACCATCTGTGAAGATGGGATACAGTCTACTCCTAAGGAAAAGGTGAATTGGAAGTCAAACCATTGATCCTACCAAGGAAAAAACCAGTCACCTCTAGTCACTGTGGCAAGAAGCAGAATAATAAAATTTAGTGCCTCCTCTGCCATTAATGTGGACTGTGATAAGCATACCATGTATATATGATTTTCAACATGCTAAACATGTGGGGCCAGTGTGGGTGTGGTTGTGTCAGTGTGATGTGCTCTTGTTTAAACTGTTTCTAAAACCTTGAGTGAATCGTGCTTGTGATGATGTATTTTTATCAGCTATGAAGTACCAAATAGTAATCTCTATCATTTGAAATTTAGCTCAAGAAATCAAGCTAACTTAATTTTAAGTATCAAGAAATGATTATCAAATTGTTTCTTCAGTGTATAGAATATTCTCAACCAGAGCAATGCTCTAAGTTATGCCATCTCTTTATTATGAGAGATATAAATATTTGCATTATGCATTGTGCACTGGGAGAAATAATGCAGTGTACTTAGAATGCTTTGAAAAGAATTACTAACACCTGGTCAACAAAGTGGCTCATACCTTGATGAAAATCTGCAATGATAGCCATTTGGTATTTCAAATGTTAATATAATTACATATGTAAGAAGCCCATTTCCATTGGAAGAAGTACGAGTTTGGCCTTGTTGGCATCACTTTGTCATGTGCAATAATTGATTACAAAGTCAGATCAGGAGAGAATTCCTTAATTTTTTACTTGTATGAATGTTTATATGAATCCTTAGTTGAAATAAACTTAAATAAATTATTTATTATGGTAAATCTTAGTATTCTGATTTCGTTTGTGGTGCTATATGTTCTCCCTGATCCCATGAATGGGCTCTATAAAGATGGAAATTACATGTTCAAAGTAGGATCGGTGGTGCAGGTGGTACTCTTTGACTTGAGTGTGTGGTGAGGGAGAAAGGGAGGGTGCTGCATACAGAATCCCAGAACCCAGGCCCAATACGTATTGATACTGTCTGATGAGTGATAGGCCTGACTGGACCAAGCCCAATAGAAGGCATATTTGACGGAGCCCACCCTGACTCTACCTAACAGCATGGGCAGGAAAGGGCTTTGGCCCAATTCCACTCCCACCTAAGCAGTGAAAAATACTCCTGTTTCATCTGCGTTAAAGCATCCTTGGGTTCATAATTTTCAAACAATCACAAGGATTGTTGTTGCCGTTACTTGCCTGCATCAGGCAGTTACATCTGGAACCACAGCAGCTGACTCCCCACACACTGCTTTCAGCCTGATGCTGTCTCTCCTATACTTTTCGAAGCACCAATTTAAGGCCTTGAATTCCTCAATTTTAAAGCCTGATGCAGGCAAACTGTTCACTCTCACTTTCTTTAACCACTTGAAAAATGAAATCAAAGATATTGTTAAGAACCATTTTCTTCACACTTCCATTGTGGTTCACCATCCATAGTTTCATAATTTAATCTTTTTGCTTCTGTATGTCTGCCATTTGTTCACGGAGAACGCCCAATCAGGTCATACACAGCAAGAACATTAGTGTAGATTTTAGAATTAACAATTCTGAAAATTCACCCATTTTCCCCAACCATCCCTTTCACTTGCCACTCACTGACTGCCATGATTTATCTCCTATCTAGGCTTTCCATCCTATAAGTATAATATTTTTCTCCATGCCTTCTTAAAATTTACCAGGACAGACCCGCAACCTCTGGATTTACCCTTGGAAAAGATGTCTATTTGGGAAAAAATCTTTTAAAAAGTAGTGTCTGTACAATAGAGGGTATGTCAAAGCAGAGTTGCACACAACTCAGTCCAAGATTCGAATGTTGTTCATAAGTTGGAGGTGTCTGTATGTCAGAGGTGTCCTTATAAAGAGGTTTCATAGTATTTTACAGTGGATAGGTGGATCTTTCTTATGTTACACTGCCACACAGGACCGAAGACTTCAAAGAGGATTCTTACCACGAGCATAAACACAGAAAAGCTCGCCTCACAGTTTTGTTAGGAGCCAATGCAGATGGCAATGAGAGACTGAAATCCTTTTACAGAAAAACTAGAAATCCTTATCCATGTAAAAAACATTTGGAACTTATTGTCTACAACGTATGCACCCAATACTAAGCCATGGGTGACTTCTGGTATTTTTGAAGGACAAATACATGCCCTTGATGCATAGACTGGGGGCACAAACAGAAAAATCCTTTTGTTATTGGATCAGTACCCAGCATACCCTGTCAACTTGAAATTAGGGTGAAAATAAATTACCATTATTCCATGCCAAATGCACAGGCTAGAGGCAGTCAATTGATTTTAGCTATAATTCGTTCAAATAAAATAAAATTATGAAATAAAAAATTAAACTAAAATTTCAAACATAGATAAAGAAGATGCCAACAAAAAAGATAGCAAAAACTGTTCTGTCATTTAATACTAAGAAAATACTGTTCGCAGACAAATAAACTTCCAATTCAAATTACTTTACATATAAGCGAAGCAGCCTCAGATGTTACTGATGCCTCAAGGGGGATGAAGAATGGGAAGATAGTTGGACCAGATAACATCTATGAGGAGTCTTGGAGAGCTCTGGAAGGAGATGGAATAGACTGCTATGGGACCTCATTGTGTAGATACATGTCTCAGGATAACTGAGGCTTGGAAAGAGAGCATGATGGTGCCCATGATGGAAAGGGGATATTCAGGATTGTATAAATTATAGTACAAACCTGGAGAGTATTAATAGACCTGGAGAAAACATACCATACAGTGCCAAGAGAGGAGATATAGAGAAGCATGAGAGTGAAGGTAGTACAAGAGAAATATGTCAGATTAGTAAAGAATATGTAATCTCAAAAGAAAGAAGAAGAATATTACAAGCCAATAAAACCTATGACATATTATAGCTTGTCATGGCCCCAAAAATAATATAATGGAACAAAAAGAGGCCCTATACAACAAAAATTATTATAACCCAAAATTAAAACTCCAGATGGTTTGAATTATTTAAAGCAGGTTTTCTAAACCTCGCTTGTGACAACAAATGTTTTTGTCAATTTGCAGGAGAATTTTCTGAAATACCTCTGGATGAGAATATTACCAACAAAGAGATAAAATGCTATAGGATCCAACCTCATGGGTTGTGGCTTCTTGGAATACCTCTTTTCCCTAGAGTAGCAATCCTTGATGGACTACTAAGGCATAACTTCTAGTTCCCATAAATCCTCCAAAGGTCCAAGAAAATTACAACAGCCCAGGTAGCCTGCTGATCTTCAAACAGGTCTGGTCAGCCAAGAGCCAGAAGTTTATTTTCCTAGCCTGGGTGCATTTTTTTCTAGTGGTAATATCTTCTTGTCCTCATGGATAGTTGTCAACCCACAACACATGCGCCCCTCTAGAAAGAACTTAGTTGAGTGGAGCGGGCAACTCATAAATTATAGGATAATCACATTACAACAAAAGCTTATTTTTTGGGAATAAATCGCTTAGCTAAGACAAAAAAATTAGCGACTATGTTTTCTGGAACTTGTTTATTTAATTATTTCTTATTGTACGAGCTACTATCATTTAGCCTAATTCATACTTTTCATCAACATCCTACCATGAATGAATCAAAAATTGGATCCTGAAATAGCAAATTAAAAATTGTTGAAAGGGTGAGAATGAGGATTTTATGACATTTACTAAGGTCGTGATCCAATTCAGATAAACTCCTTTGCATATACCATGTACTAACCTCAGTACAAGCCTGAGTCATACTCACAGAGTGGAATGGGCAACTAGCACATGTTCTCACATGCATTCTAAAAATACATTAATGAAATTAATAGCACAGCTGAACACAGCTGTACTTATTAGTAGTTCTTATAATGTGACACTTATTTTACTAGCAAGTATAACAAGTGTAATGTAAAATATAAGGGAAATAGCATAAATTGATTGCCGTGGCTCATTAATATAACTCAATGCTACCTAATCATGTTTATTTGTCAATATAAAAAAAATCAACAAGAGATAATAACACACAACCAGATGAAAGATAAAATAAGCTTAACAGTTAGATGTGAATTAATAAATAATTCCACCAATACAATAATGGAAGTCACAATGTGACATGACAATCACAATGTCATCATTTTCATATAGAAATTTTTTAAAAATTTGGTTAACCACTGGCATAAATGGCATAATTGAGCCATTTACTTCCTTCACTGAGCGAGACTAAGTAATAGAGCTGTTCCACGTTTCACCCAATAATCAGAATGTTGAGCACCACTCTTCAGTTCCACAGCCACCACAAATGATGGTCTCCCACCACCTCCACAGCGTTCAGGAAAGTAATAGCATGGGCAGACATATATCCCTATGGAAAGTTTATCAGCACATAAAATTATCCAGACAGCTCACAACAATATTACCATTAGCACTAGAGTAAAATGGATCATTAACCCTTAACCAGTGACATAATTTAAAAATATTTATTTTCAAAACATCTATAATTCTTCTTAACTCCATTTTTTTGACTAATGAGGATGTAGCATCCTCAAAATTTTATAAAGTTATCCTGTATTTCTGTAAAATGGCATTTGAATTTAATGAGCAGTCAGTGAGACCTCACATCACTAAATTGGAAAATCACTACTCGTTGGTGGATATGATTCCGAAAAAGGTTAAAACGACAAACCTATGAGATTGTACAAGTATAGGAATAAAGATTTCGTCTTTTTGTACCATTTGACAGTCACGCAAAATGCATAATTTATTTTTAGATTTTTTAAATATAGGTTTGACAAGATAGAATGGTTACTCAAGACGATGCTAATGACGCTCGCAAAATTAAAATAAAATCCTGCTTTTTTTTGGAAATTTCACACTCCTAGCCCAATAAATGTGAAACATATTAGATATTTTGTGAAGAATTACAATAAACCCACTTCGAATCCCAAAATAGGGTGCACCCACGCCTCGCTTGTGCTATTCATTTGTGCCCTTCTTTGGGTAATTGACCACTTGTTTAGTCTGAGAGATACGTGTATCAAAACAACGAATTCTACACTTGAAGAAATGGAAAAGGACCGAGGGAAAACTGAGACTAAAATGTCACAATGCAAGTGCCGTGACATCCAGGTTCATTAGAAACATATTTTTCAATTATCTTTGTTGGCTAGTTTTACACCACAATAACTTGGAAAACCCTTCAGTTCCGAGTTTTGCTAGTGGTTGGAAAACCCGGGCGACGCCTGACGGCCTCTGTTTATTGCCCATGCCTAGGTATAATCAATGCTCATTCATGCTCACCATCCTTCTGCCTGGTGGTTGTCTGACACAAGGACCCATGACGTATGCCTGTGGAGGGGAATTTCAGGAAATGCCAAAACAAGGAGGGTAGAAAATCCTCCACTCTTCTCATGAGTCTTTGTTTTGATAATCAGGAGGAAAGAATGGCCCGATACAAAAATGACCCGGTTGCTCCGATTTCCGATTTATTGTGCTGTCTAATAAAAACTCCTGACGCTGCTAATTTTTGGGCACCACAGCTTGCATTAATGAAATGTAATTTGCCTTCAGGGGTTGTTGCCGGTTCAAAATGTATATTCCCAGCAAGCCAGCCAAGTAAGATTAGAAAATGATGTGCTTGACTGACCCTAAAAACAGTTTTCTGTGTAATGCATATTTATATGCAGGAAAAGACACTGATGGGTCAGGTTTGTCAGAGGAAGGCCAAAAGTCGTTGAAGTCGACTCAATCTGTTCTTCATCTCTCTGAGCCACTCATGGGCCCCATAGAAACATCAGAGCGGATAATTGGGTCAGCTGGGTAAAGGCTGCAGGTAAAGCTAGTAAGGCCCCACTTGAGCACGAGAGTGTCCAATCCTAGACTTCCAAGACAGGTATGAATAAGTATCAAACAGATCGGACAATTACCGTTGGAATAGGCAGAAGAGCTTGAAAAGCAAGAGAAGTGGACTATATGTAGAATGTGTCATTTAAAATAAGCAAAAAACTTCTTTCCTGTGTTTCAATGTAAAAACCCTGTGAGCTTAGAATTCACAAAAAATTTGTGAAGACTTTGCTTAAATGGAGGAGTGAGGGACTTTTCGAAAAAAATTGTAATTTAGATCAATTGCAGATTTCATCAAAAAATGTATTAAATGAAAAAATGCCAATCGTATATTATTATTGAACATAACTACTTCAATATTTCAGACCTTATTTTCAACTCCAGAAAAACATTAATGATTTATAACTCAAATAATAAATTGTGTTTTCTCTTTCAATTTTTTTTACCATGTTTCAAATAATAATTTGTCCTGGAAAAATAGTTAGTGTTGGTGATTTAGAAAATTAAATATGAGTTGGAGAAATAGAGCTGAGAGGCAAAAAATTTAAACCATACAATTAAAATAAGTAACAACATTTCATTTATGCTTAATAAATTGTGGTCTCCCAGACAGCATGTCACTGGTTGTGTGACAAGAAATGCACGTCACAGGTTAAGGGTTAAGTACCAATAATATCTTACCTCTAGTCTTCTTCTTCAGTTGCTCCACAGGCTTAAAATGAATAACTGGCAGTGAGCAAACCAATTGCATTGGAGCAGGTTCAGCCAAACACAAATTTCTCTTATCCCAACCGGCTCCCTCCAAGTAAATTCCTTGTACGTATATTCCTTCCTAGATACACAGGAAACAAGAAAAATTTTTTCATCCCACATTACAGCTATTCATGTGACATCTTATTTTTTTCACCTTAATGAGTATTTATGTAAATAATTTTTTTTAAATGAAGACTACAATACTAATTTATGTCATTACAATATTGTTACTGGCAAAGGTACAACATGTGCGAATTTCCACAGAGAAAAAATCATCCGCCTTGACCAGGAAAGTGGAACTCCGTGGCTAGTCCTGGATAGCTTGAAATTTGTCAAAGGTACAACATATGAAATTTTGATGAATTAAGGGTTTAGACAAAGATGCAGCAGATCCACACTATTTAACATATATATTGATGACATCATCTGAGAATGGATGAGAGAAGCACCACCGAGACTTGATTAAACTTAACAATACTAAAGACTTTATAATAAGAGAGAAATTATAAAGACTGAAGGATCAATGGTCAACAGTATCTTAGAAACATATCATTTGTAGATGATCATGTAACATTCCAAAACATGCTACCATGTACCTAACAACAGTTATATGTCCTCCATCGAACATATTATTCAAAGATGTCCATGAAAAACAGAAGTTATGACATTCAAAGGCAGCTACCCAATGAGAACAAAGTTTTACACGACAACACGGCAAAATAACTATGCAAGTCACATTTCAGCTATTGAGTGTGTAATGCGATTTACAAAGATGATAAGGACCTGGCCATCCAAACAAATAGATTTAAAAGAATATTATTTGCCATTTTAAGGCACCTAGGAAAGAAGGCCTGTAAAGTAGGGATGGGCGATTACTGAAAAATAATAGATATTTTGTAAATTGATTAATTGCAAGCAGCCGACTAATTACGCCCAATTAATTGCTTTTATTAACCAATACATTGATTAATCGATTTGATTATAACAGCATGCAAAACATAGCTTGCGAGCTTATGGTCCCTCCATAAATAAAGTAAAACAATTTCTTTAAAATTTTATGAGGTTAAATTGTACAGTTAAAATAGTAACATCTAGATAAACTTCCAGGAGGCCTGTCAGGGAACTGAGGTGGGAACAATTTCTTAATTCAATTTAAATTTTGGACGATTGCCACATGTTTACAGGAACTGAAGCTAAGAATTGCAATTTTAATAGGTGGGTACTGGTAAGGTGGCTTCTCAGATCAGATTGAATTAGTCTCATCTCGGAAAACAGTCTTTCTGATGGAACTGATGTTGCTACTCCTGGCAGGTACTTCCTGGCTATCTGGTATAAGTGAGGGTATTCAGTTTTCATTGACTCCCACACTGAAAAAGGATTCAAAAGGCAGTCGACGACGGGTCGGTTGAGGAATTGTCTTAACTCAAATGGTGCCCCAACGGTGACATCTTCAGTATACAGGGACCTCTGTGATGCTGCTTCAGTGCCATGAAAGCTCCAGAGGTCATCTGGTGCTGCTGCATCATGCTCAGCATGTGAAAACGTTTGTCAATATGCAGCTGTTCCTTCCACCTGGTATTATAGCCAATATGTAAACTTGAGCCAAAGGAGAAATGATACTAAGTCTAACTCCCATACATACCCTCATTACAGCTCCTCGCCACAGCGTACAAACAAATTGCTGGACAAATTGTAACACAATGCGATCGAACATGCATCAGCTGGCGCACGGTGCTCAGTGTAGTGAGCTTGACTAGGCAACCAGGTCGGTTTTCCACCATGAGGGCTGATCGTAAAGCACAGAATGCAGTACTAAGTAACGTTTTGCGGAAAGCCACCAACAGTGTGGACAACGAATTTCTTCGTAGCGACCTATGTAAAAAAGCATTATTGATAGTGTGGAGAGGATACCAATAAACACACTGTAGCGATAAAAAGAAATAAATCCTCATTGTAACCAATTTTATTAGCAAAATAACAAGTGCAAATAACACACGGCAATGCCTGGCGAAGCGACATCTGACACACGAACGTGAGTGGCCGGCAAAAGGTGGTGCCGCGTAGAGTGGCCGACAAAAGGTGGTGCCGCGTAGAGTGACGTCATGCGCATTCTACTTTCTGATACCTCTATGGCATCATCGTGCAAAGTTCGGCCACAATCAAACATTCGAACTGAAGACGAACGTTAGCCGCCATAGCCATCACAGTTCACCAGACACAATATTCCGAATTAATAGATAATCGGTCAAATTAATCAGGTATATATAATCGATATCGGCGGCTGCGGCTGCTGAATTAATAGTTTCCAAATTTTCGATTAATTATACAAAAGAAATGATTATTTGATTAATCGATATCGTAATCATCCATCCCTACTGTAAAGAGAGACAAATAAAACTATGAACATAAGATGATGGCTGCGCTCATAGCTCAAAATGTTGGGCATCTAGGGTAATGCAGGTAAGGGCATTGGAGGCAACAGAGATAGAGAATCCTGAGGCGAGGACAAGAGTGCAGGAAAAATGGTAAAATTAGAAATGTCAATGGACCAGCCTCCTTAGAGGCTGAAGGACTTACAAAAGCTCATCGATACATGACAGCCAGGAAAGATCATGTACTATGAATGCTCTTGAAGAGACTATCCAGGAGGCTAATATAATATGCCTGACATGGGAAAAGATTAGTGGGTCAACTAAGGCTTAGATGGCAAAGTGGAACAAGAAAAATGCTAAAACATAACAATGTAAATCATGACCAGAGATTCATGTTAAGAATGAAACCACTTAGTTTTTTCCACCAATATATTTAAACCACAAATCAACCGGTTTCGGCCTTTTCAGGCCATTATCAAGATTACAAATTAAAATACCCCAAAGACAGCACAGCTTATATACGAAATCTCAAAGAGAGGGAAGTGGTTGTAATACGGAGGGGGGGAATGAGAGGTTATCTATATAAATTGGGCAAACTGCAGGGGAAGGAACAAACAGGTGGTGACGCCCAGCTCAAGGACTACGGGGATGGAGGTGAGGGTACTGGCAGAGAGAACAAAGGTGAGGCGGTTGAAGGGATTATGTCATTAAGTAGTCTCTCCCCGTGCACTCTGTGATAATATAGAATTTCAAAATTTTCCAGGAAGTCCAACTTCCCCCCTTTCACAAACATGCAACAGTCTTGGGGCAAAGTTGGATCTATGACCCTCATTAATCAAATGCTCTGCAAAACGCGACTTCCTGTCACCATTGACACTGGATTTAAAATGCTCTCCCATTCTTATCTTCAACCTTCATCCAGTTTGACCAATATAAAAACAGTTACATTCAGGAGTATCACATTTTAGTAAATATACCCCACTTTTAAAATTCATGTTTATTTCATCCTTAGAATTAAATAATAACTTCTGGAGTGTCACAGAATTATACATGGAAATTTTGTATTTATTTTTGGGGAAATATCTATATAGTTTATACGTTAACTTATTAACAAAGGGTAACTTCACCCACTTAGTGCCGGACGGGAGTATTGGAGAAAGTGAAGTGGATGTGGCTATGGCACGTTTTCATCGCAAACGATTTAAAAGGTCGTCTACCAAAGAGTCGTCATATTTAAATATATTGGAGGAAAAAACTAAGTGGATTCATTCTTAACATGAATCGTAATAATTTCCACAAAGTGAATTCACCAACCATTGATTTTATTCATGACCAGAGAGTTGGCAGCTCCATTTCTAGATTGTCTTTGCGCCCCTAACTTAACAGACTGGTGCCCCTCTTTCATGGGATTCTAACTTTTTACTTACCTTATTTCATTCTATATTGATGAGACATTATAGGAGCTCACAGTTAAAAGCAAAGAAATGGCATGAAAAGACTAAACAATACCCTAAAAATGCAAAGTATCTTCATGCATAGAGTCATATACTAACAATTAAATTTAACAAGCACGAATATCATCAGATTGCAACCAAAGAAAGAATAATGATGAAGCTTTCAAATCTACATCTACATCTACATCTACGTCATACCCTGCAAGCCACCCAAAGGGTGTGTGGCAGGGGGTGCTTTCGCACCAGGCATGCATGAATGATATGGTAGAACACCGACATTACATTAAAAACCCGCGTACCACACATGCAAAGCGCCAATTACAAATCTAATACCCAAGAAACATTGTATCTCCAATCGTTCTAACATGCAAGGGATACAAAGACTACTACTACAGATTCAAAATATCATGCATAAATAAGAACATCATTATTTACATCATGCATAAATAAGAAAGAGGAGAATATAATGAGAAAGATTAACTGCCTGCCTATTGTCAATACTCGAACTATTCATGACGACGATCACAGCTGTTATGGTCCCGAATGGTACGCGGAAAAAATGACATTTTATACCTATCGGTTCTACAATCTAGCTCTCTAATTTTATTGGCGCGATCTAATCTGCCGTAGTACGAAGGGGTTAATAGTATGTTTTTTACGTCGTCAGTAAAATGATTTTCCTGAAATTTATTTAGGAGGTTAAGCCTATAATTTAATCTACGCTGTGATAGCGATTCCCATCCTAATTCTTCTAACAGTCCAGACACACTAGCCAACTTATCGTAGCATCGTTTCACAAACCTAGCTCCTCTTCGCTGTACGCGATCTAACTCTGATATCAAGCCCGTTTCGTATGGATCCCATACACTAACAGCATATTCCAGATGAGGCCTAACGATTGAAAAATAACAACGTTCTTTCACTTTCTCATCACATTTTCCGAGTACTCTCTTGATAAAGCCTAGCTTCCTATATGCTTGACCGCATATTTCCCTAATATGTTTTCCCCAAGATAGGTCGTGACTAATTGTGACTCCTAAGTACTTAACAGACTCGGCGTGAATAATTTCTGTATTTTTAATTCTGTATGCCCTAAATGGCCAATTTTTCTTTTTCCAAAAGCTGACTGCTACGCACTTTTTTATGTTTAGTTCCATCTGCCACTTTTCGCACCAAGCATGAATAGCAAGTAGGTCGATTGTTAACGAGTCGCTATCTTCGGAATTGTTAATATCCCTATACACAACCGCGTCGTCTGCGAAGAGTCTAAGCTTACTTTTAACGACGTTACTAATATCATTAATGTACAAGAGAAATAAAAGTGGACCAATTACACTTCCCTGAGGAACACCCGATGTAACGCTAACTGTGTTTGACATGATACCGTCTATGACAACCCTTTGTTCCCGCCCATGTAAGAATTGATTAATCCAACTAATAATGTTTTTATCTATTCCATATGCTTCTAGTTTTGAGAGCAACTTAACGTGAGGTACCTTATCAAAAGCTTTCCTAAAATCGAGGAATATCGCGTCAACTTGGACATTATTTTCACCCGAGAGCAAGATGTCATGAACGAAGAGGGCCAATTGGGTTTCGCAAGATCTACCCTTTCGAAATCCGTGTTGGTTATTTATTAACAATTCCTCCCTATCTAAATGACTCATAATGGAGCTTACGATTATGTGTTCAAATACCTTACAGGAAATGGATGTGAGAGAAATAGGCCTATAGTTACTAGGGTCTTCCCTGTCGCCGCTTTTGAATATAGGTGTGACATTTGCTACTCTCCAGTCCTTAGGCACTACATGATCTACTAAAGATTTGGTAAATATTAATTCTAAGTAAGGCGCTATGTCTGATGCCATTGTTTTATATACGCGAGCAGGTATTTGATCTGGACCGGGGGATTTGTTGGGGTTAATATTTTTTAGCTGCTGTTCTATGCCGCGACAATTTATAATAATTTCAGGCATACATGTTTGGGAACGAACTGGCTGCGGATCGAAAAGATGTGGTGTATAAGTACTGAAAATGCTTTTGAAGAATGAGTTTAACGAATTGGCTTTTTGTAGACTGTTGGTTATCTTTTCCCCTTTGATATTCTTAAGCGTGTGTACTGTTGATTTATTTCCTTGAGTGTCCCTAACATACGACCAAAATGCCTTGGGATTATCGTTCAATTGTTCTCCCAGTAATTTACTTTTGAAATCAGCTAACGCCCTACGGCACGCTTTTTTTGCTAAGAGTTTAGATATTTTGTAATTTTCGGTGACTGTGTATAGTTCTTCGGAGGATTTGTTAATTTTTGCCCTTTTTAACCTAGCATGACATGTTCTTTGGTGCTTTAATGTTTTTCTAACCTCCGCGTTATACCACCTAGGCTCTGCATTGGCTCTTTTCCATTTACTTGGTATGTATTTGCTAACTACTGATCGTGTAACGTTGAGGAAAGTATTCCACAAAACCTCAGTATTACTGTTGATACTTATTTTTTGAAAATTAGTAAATGACTTTTGGAACTCTCGTTTCATACCTTCGTAGTCAGCCTTATTATATAAGTAGATTTTTCTTTGTGGATTATGTTTCTTGATCATGCTCACGGAAAAATTAGCTTTAACTATCTTGTGGTCGCTTATTCCCTTATCCGTACCTATGTTTACAACCATGTGTGGAATATTTGTCGCTAAAAGATCAAGTGTATTTTTCCCTCTAGTTGGAGCAGTGACTAATTGATGTAGTGAGTGAGATGTGAATGTATACAGGAGTGACTCACAAAGGTCTTTGTCTTTCCCCCCAGTGATAAAACTGTACTTTTCCCAGTCTATGGACGGAAGATTGAAATCCCCACCGATTATAATATGACAGTCGTTTTTTTGAGTGGTTAATTTACTGAGTTGACTTTCTAGTTCTAATATTGAGGTTATATGGGTATCTGGTGGTCTGTAATATGCGCACACATAGATTGTTTTTGCTTTAGGATTTTGAATGGAGCACCATACGCTTTCTACCTGGTCGTCGGAAAATGACTCCCTCCTACTAATATAACAATCCTTCACTGCAATAAAAACTCCTCCCCCGGTCCTTTCCACTCTATCTTTTCTATAAACTGTGAAATTTTTTGGGAATACTTCATTATCTGCGATTTCGTTACACAACCAACTTTCCGTCCCTATAATTAAGTCTGCGTCAGTAGTTTCAATTAGATGGTAGAAGTCAGCTACTTTATTCCTTAAGCTACGGCAATTTACTACCACGACAGAAAAGGATTTATCAGTGAGCGTATTCCCGGAATGTGTATTCTCATTACAACTCGCTTTCTTAGGTATATTCAAAGTTACATTACTGCTATTTTTTGAAACTGGCCTCTTACTGTTCTCTTTAGACTTAACACTTTCTTGGATATTTTTTCTATTAAATATTGTTCGCGATGGTACCTGATTCGACCCATTAGCTGACCTACTCTCTGCCCTACCCTCTATCCTAAAAAAGGTCTACAGTGATCGAGTATGCTACTCGCTACACAGCTAGCTGCCTCGGCCGTGTAATGGACACCAGAACGGTTCAGAGGGGTCCGACACGATCGGAAAATATAAAGTATAAAAGAATAAAAAAGTAAGTCAAAATTCTGTGGCCAGCTACATGAAATCATAAAATCTTTTATACATACTTCTTTCTGATACCCTCACAGTTATGAGCCTAAAGTTGTTAAGTATCCAACAGCTAATGGATGCATGCATATGTGCATCATCAATACACTTACATCAGGTCCTTCTTGTATTAAAGATTCATCCTGAGTATTTATGATGAATTCCCATGATAAAGAGTCAACTGAAATTCCAGCCTGCCTGGCTGATGTCTGAAAAATAGAAGTTTTATAACTTAAGTTCACTACATTCTACATGATCACCTACAAGAAAGGATTTAACCAAACCAACATACATACCTGCAAGACTGCTGTAAGGAGGCCGGTTGGAAAAGTAAATGCTGATAACCAAAACATTGCAGGTGGTCGCAATGTTGTTGCCCAATGGGCAAAATGCTGTACTCGCATAATAAGATCTCGTGTCCAAGCACCAAGGAGCTTCAGAGATGGGTAAGCTTTATTGCAAAACATATAAATAAATGAAACTTTTCAATTACCACTAGCTTTAAACAATGTTTGTCCCTCACAACAAAATATCAAGTTAAATTCATAAAATTAATTATAGCGGCACTAAAATAGAGGGAGCAGAGTGGAGAGGAGGAAAAATTTTGTTTCCTCTTCGTATCCCAGTGATCAAAAAGGAATGCTGACCTGCAATTTTAATTTATTTTTGGGGTGAGTTAACCTTTTGGATGGCTGCACTGACAATAAGGACAGTGTTCATCCAATGTTCTTTTTCAGTTCATTAAGTGTTCTACTGTTCTTTTAATGTTCTTTTTCAGTTCATTAAGTGTTCTACGGTTCTTTGAATGTTCATTTTATGTTCGCAATTTTTGCTGACATTCTCAGTGTTCTTTCACTGTTCATTTAATGTTCACTTTGGGGCAACGGATAAGTGATCCCAGAGTAGATCCTCTCAGTTGCCCTTCAATCCCTTTGCAGGGGGAGGAGGACGACCTTCTCTCTGACTCTTCTGAGTCGGATGTGAAAGAGGTGCTTAACTCACCCAAGGGAAGTCAAGTTTGGGTGCCTCTGTCACTACTCAAGGGAGCATTTCATCCAAGATGAAGATGTTAGCAAGTCCCAAGTTGTGCGGTGATGCAAGGAGGAGGAAGAAGGAGAGGATGAAAGTCGAGAAAGCTAGGGGAGCACCTGTACCCTCACATGCTGGACTTGGAACTGCTGAGGACATGGTTCACAGGAGCCTCAAGCGAGGAAAAGTGCCTTCAGCAGCCCCCACTGCTGCACCAAGTAAAAGGGGGAAGACCCCTCAGGACATGCCAAAAAACCAGGGACAGGACGCCGAGAGGGCAAAGGTTGTACCCAAGCCTTCTTACACCGATGTAACCTCATAAAGATGGCCATGGTGCCAATGGAGTACCCAGAGGTGATGGTGGTTGAACAATGGCACTGCGATTTGGAGAGGCAGCTGAGAAGGTGTTGGACACTGCCCCAGAGAAGCAGCAGCTTCCAAAGTTTGAGGGCATTAGGCTCAGAAATGGAGCTTTAGAAATTGCTTGTTGCAATGAATACACCGCAACCTGGCTGGTGGAAGCCGCCAAGAAGAATGGAGGTCATGAGAGAGATGACCTTTCTGGCTGTGTAGGCAGATCAACTGTACAAAAGAAAGAGATGATGGCATGGATACCTGGACCAAATAGATGGTATGCCAAAGCTCTCATGGATACAAAATGCAGGGCCAATCCTGGACTGCAGACTTTGGAGTGTTCATGAGAGATGTGAGGCCACGCATGGTACATGATTCATCCTGGGATTGGATGAGACCTCAGCCAAATACATCTCTGGTCCAAACTTCTGCGGACACCTTGGCCCACATGGAATGGAGATACCTTTTTGGGTAAGGCAGCGGCCAGCTAGAATGCCACTAAATCTTCAGACTTAAAGGCTGATAAGGACACCAAGGACGTGGGTAAGCCATGGCCAAGGCAGGCATGCCCAGGGCCGCCCACAGGGGGGATGTATGGAGCAAGTCGTGCCATAGAAAAAAATTTGGGGGGGAATAAATAATTTGGGCGGGAATAAAAAATTTGGGGGGGATTTTTCAAATGTATAAAGAAATTCACTAAATGTAAATATTTTTACCCGTTTACAGTAATTTATACACGTATCAAAAGGTTATAAGGATAAATGAAAATTAAGCCTTAAGTGTAGTACAGTAAAACATGGTGCAGTTATAGAGAATGATTCAGCCAGCCAAAAGCTTCTATTGTTTCGGTCGCGTCTCTCTATACTCTTCCTTGGCTGCCGCACTGGGCCGTCGCAGAGTGGGCTGAAATCGAAAAAAGCTGGCCAAAATTCAGAAAGTGATTTTTCAAGCCAGGAAGCTGAAACTTTGCATAAATATTCTCAAAAGATCTGTGCATGCGATGACACAAGGAATTTTCCTTAGTACTAAACAAATAACAATTTGCATGAGGTCAAGTTGCACAAATTTTGCAAAAATGGTCTTCACTCAATTTTCTCACAACATCTTCAAAATGAAGCCCTTCCTTAACCTTTATGGGTAAAGAATTGGAATAGAAAGTGATGAACTTAGAGGAACAGTTTTTTTCTTTGTTTTAATGTAGTCTACTTACATTTTTGTAATTATTTACCAAAAATATTAAACAAAATGGCGAGCCCTCATTTTCGGTCATTTTTAAAAATAGGTATATGTAGAGAAATAGTTAATGGCATCGCCAAGCATCACGGAATAACTTATATGGGGAAACTCTACAAAGCTTCTACAGTGTGAATCCGATGAGTTATGCTGCGACTGTTTGCAACGCCGAATTTCACATCAGTTTTTCGATCGAGCGGTTGAGTCTGGTCCAACCCGCCTGTAACGGGGTGTAAGGTGGAGCGGCAAGTTTGTGGAATGGATTGTAGCCGCATCCACTCCACTATGCAGATTTTCGAGATACATACACATACAGAAAAAACAACGCATTTTATCACATGGGGTAGAGGTCTAGAGGTACTGAAAGACTGCTTTCTTTGGGTGCACCGTGGACGTTTCTCTTCTTACCAACTTGACATCGCCTACTGACGAATACGTACACTATTAACGGAGACAGCATGCAAGCCACACAGGATTATTGTCTCTACAAGGCCACCAACCCACAGCTGGTGTTCCACGGCTGTAACTCCCCCGCCCCCTGCACTGCATTGGGCGTGCGGTGAAAAGTCGTTTTATGGCACTGAGGAGCCCTTTGTGCAGTTATTTGCGGATAATTTTGGGAGAACGTTTTCTAGTCTTCAAAAAAATGCACTAGAGCGTTCAGTTATATTTTTGCAGTGGTGTGAAGTGGTAGCTTTTTGAAACTTCAGCTCGGATTTCACTCGTGTTGGTGTCAGTATTGGATCTCTCGAAATTCCCTCCATAACTCCTAGTTGTGTGGATAGTCTGCTAATCACTTCAAGATTCCTCGCTTTTTCAGTATACGTGTACTCTAGCAGGACAAGCTAATGTCTATGGTGAATAGTAGAAATACAAGCAAAAAATGAATTTTGTAGAGCACACTTTGTTACATTTTAAGAAAAAGGAAATATACGTAATCAGGATGTAAAAGGTATAGCAAATAATTTCCCTCCACAGTATTTCTCCCTGGCACTGAATGTAACATGACACTTAATAACACCAAATACACAAAATAATTATGCATCAGGATCTAAACCCCCAGACTACCCGAAAATGTTCCGCGGTGCCATAAAACGATCAACTTTTTAATGTTTGTATCTCAAAAATCTGCATAGTGGAGTGGATGTGGCTACAATCCATTCCACAAACTTGCCGCACCACCTTACACCCCGTTACAGGCGGGTTGGACCAGACTCAACCGCTCGATCGAAAAACTGATGTGAAATTCGGCGTTGCAAACAGTCGCAGCATAACTCATCGGATTCACACTGTAGAAGCTTTGTAGAGTTTCCCCATATAAGTTATTCCGTGATGCTTGGCGATGCCATTAACTATTTCTCTACATATACCTATTTTTAAAAATGACCGAAAATGAGGGCTCGCCATTTTGTTTAATATTTTTGGTAAATAATTACAAAAATGTAAGTAGACTACATTAAAACAAAGAAAAAAACTGTTCCTCTAAGTTCATCACTTTCTATTCCAATTCTTTACCCATAAAGGTTAAGGAAGGGCTTCATTTTGAAGATGTTGTGAGAAAATTGAGTGAAGACCATTTTTGCAAAATTTGTGCAACTTGACCTCATGCAAATTGTTATTTGTTTAGTACTAAGAAAAATTCCTTGTGTCATCGCATGCACAGATCTTTTGAGAATATTTATGCAAAGTTTCAGCTTCCTGGCTTGAAAAATCACTTTCTGAATTTTGGCCAGCTTTTTTCGATTTCAGCCCACTGTGCGTCGTCGAGGCCACCATAAGATCCCCAAACAATAGCATAACTGACTCAATAGCATAACAAACCCAATAGCATAGGTGACTCAGCATCCCTCCAGTCCTATTCCCGCCCCCTCCTCCCAACATCTGCCAATGGGTCATATCACAGTACAGTCAAAAGGCTTAGACTTACGGATTGTGCATACACTGCACGTTACCTTTTACAGTGATATTTTAACCCTACTTTCCCTTCGTCAACAACCGTAGCATTTGCTTCAACCCCTCATACCCTCCTCCCCTTCAATAAGTAACTTTATCTCTACATGTAAAACTTTCAATCCAAAAATATTTTCTTATTTTTTAGTAAGATTAGTTTTAGGGATGTGTTGAAATTAGGCAAATTGGCAGAGCTAGATATAATAGGACAATGCTATTTTCAGTTTTTAATTGTAAAACTATATTAGTTTATCATAAATATTTAATAATATTGATGTCCAGCGCTCTCCGCCCCCACCTCTTTCCCTTCACGAGCGCACCCGCGTTCCTAGGAGGACGAAGGAAAAGGTTACAATATATATGTACACAATTCAAAATAAGAACCAAAGTGAAATAAGCGAAAATATGATCAGAAGTGTACTTTCCAATCCTTGATTCCCTAAGTCTTCAGCCATGGGATCAGTTTCCAGAAAGTTCTCTGAATATTGTCAAACAAATGACTTACTTTTTCCACAAAGGTTTACTCAATGTTGTTAAAAATAAGGCTATTACCATAAGGCTGATTCTCATCAGTGACTTGTGTGAGTATTATGGAATCGATGGTAAAGAAGTTAATTTATTTGGTCAACTGTACAAAGTTAGCTACCCGAGCATTGATTTATCAGATGTGCTGAGCTTGAGTGATGAGAGTCTGAGACAAAATAATGACGAAAGTGACACCCAAGATTCTTGTGACGACAAGCCTGATGGTCCAAGTACAGATCCTAATATAGCAGGACAAAGACTTCTGGATCAATGGTTCAAGAAAGGAGTCATTGGGCCTTATAGGTGTTCATTAAATATTTCTGGATTTCCTTACCTAACGATGTTATACCAGATACTTCTGGCATTGCCAGCAACAAGTTCCTCAGCAGAGAGGGTTATGACCAGATTAAGAACCGTAAAACATAGGCTGAGAAGCAGCCTGGGAGATGTCTGGCTCTCCGACATGCTTGTCCTTTCTTCCTAAAGAGACATTTTAAAATCAATTCATAACAGTGAAGTTATAGAAAAATTTGCTTTGTCAAGTAAGCAAAGAAAAAAACTACTGCTGTGTAAAGGACATCAAGGGTATAATAGTCAAAATGGTACCACCACCACCAGTACTGATTTCGTCTGTATTATTTTATTATTATTATTTGAGTTTTTTACCAGTCTAATTTGTAAATTAGAGCTATGAATAATGATGTATATTTAATTAAAGACAAATCTTAATTTAAAATGATTAGTTTATTTAGAAGTCCTTATTGAAGTGAAAACTTCTTATGTCGCGTTGAGCACTTTTGTAGATGGGTAAAAGACATTGGACTCGCGTCACCGTCACCGCTACTACATATATGTATAATTATGTATATTCTGTATATACACAGTATACTCGCTATATACACAGTACTTGTGGATGGGTAAAAACCATTGGACTCGCATCACCGTCACCGTCACCATCACCGCTACTAAATATATGTGTAATTGTATATTCTGTATATACACTTTTGTGGATGGGTAAAAGCCATTGGACTCGCGTCACCGTCACTGCTGCTAAATATATGTATAATTGTATATTCTGTATATACACAGTATACTCGCTATATACACAGTACTTGTGGATGGGTAAAAACCATTGGACTCGCATCACCGTCACCGTCACCATCACCGCTACTAAATATATGTGTAATTGTATATTCTGTATATACACTTTTGTGGATGGGTAAAAGCCATTGGACTCGCGTCACCGTCACTGCTGCTAAATATATGTATAATTGTATATTCTGTATATACACAGTATACTCGCTATATACACAGTACTTGTGGATGGGTACAAACCATTGGACTCGTGTCACCGTCACCCATACCCATATGAGTGACTCGCGTCACTCCATAATTGACATTCCAAATTTTAACTTTGTTGCAAGTTTCAGAAGAAATAATCGTCCAGCAGGAGGAGTAGCTATTTATCAAAATATGAACACAGTTCATTATTGCTCAAATTATATGGATGTGCATGCGAAATTCACCAGCATGTTTAATACTACTGCTTCTGATATTGGCGATACGTGTATATGTCGTTGCCACTCTGAGAATAATCAGTTCATTATTATGGTTGCCATTTATATTTCTCCGGATAAGTCATTGAGGGCGATACGAGACTTCTTGTATGAAAATTTATTCATTTATTCTCATGATGCATCTGCATTGCTTGAACAAAAAATTGGGAAAAGATTTGATGATTTGCCAATGATTTTGAGTGGAGATTTCAACATAAACTTTGCAGACGATAAAAATCTACCATTGATTGAATTTTGAAATAGTAAGTTTGGTTTAACGATGTCTAATGATCGCAATCTTGGCACAAGGAAATATAAAACTACTATTGATGCAGTATTTACAAGACATATAAGCAAATTCTAATCAAAATTATTCGTTTCTTACTTTAGTTACCATAAGCCTATTGTATCAGTTTTAGATATTGCCGATGATGATGGCAGTGATGATGAAAGAGTTGTTGAAATAATGGATGAAAGTTGATTATTCTGAAGTGTACAATTTTTATGTAAAATAATTGTGTACAATAGCGCAATAAATGAATATTTAATTTATTATATACATGAAACTACTTTCTACTGATTAATAAAACACTTCATTAGAAATTATTCCCTGCATTCAAAAATGCTCACGTTATTTCAAGTTTTCACTTCTGTCGGCACTCCCGGAGTGCCTCTATTTTTTTTTTGCACATTCCAATGGTACAGCTCTCGCGAAAGCTTACTGTGTTCGGATGCACAGAAGAAGATGTCGTGGAGGGGTGAAGTTTGGTGGAAGGGAAAAGGGATGTAGGGGAAAGCGAAGACATTGCATTTGTTCCACGCATGAGTGTATTTCAAAAAATGGAATTTATATGATGTGGACAATACAAACGCCGTGCATCTGAAAGCGATAAGCTTTCGCGAGAGCTGTATATAGCTGTAAGGTGTGGTATAAAATATCATAATAGTGTCTTTGCAGTAAGTTGACCATCAATTTTGTTAGATATAGGATCCAGCTGTGTAGTTTTAGGAGTGCAATATGCAATATATTGCCCATATTTTGTCTTAATTCGAAGTATGAAAAAAGCCTTCAGTAACATTTAAAAAATATAAGAACTAAATAATTCTCATTTCTACAACTTATTCCTTTTTTAAAAATGCTATCATAAAAAATAAACTCTCACATCCTTATGGTTTTGAGTAGCATTGTATTAAATTTTTATTAGTTCCCCTATATAAGAGCAATAGTTTGCGTAAGATTTTTATTTCTATTTTTTAGAGTTAGTTTTTGAGGGTTTGGTCAAAAATCATTGTAGCCAAACCCTCAAAACGAACTCTAAAAATATGGATATCACACAGTGGTCAACAACGTGTATGATGATTTAAGATTTTATTGCCAGAAAAGTGTTAAAAACAATTTTGTGAAGCTAATAATAAAAAAACTTCTCGAATCCTCCATTCCCCTCCGCATTACTCCATACTACCTTGGACAGGCTATCAAATTATAGCCTGGTAAGTAGCTATATACCAGCGCGGGGGAGAAGAGAGTTGTTGGTTTTGGGGGGGAATGCACCATCAGTATTGGGGGAGGATGGGCACCCCTGGGCATGCCCATTCTCCAAACCAACCTCCAACAAAGAAAAGCTGCTCCAGGGGTCCTCTAAAGGATCCTGTCAGAAGGTAAGTTAAAAAATGCACTGATTCAAGAACGCTGGCCTTTCTAGGGAGGAGTCAGAGGTCTGAATGCAGCAATGGGTTAATTATTCGTTTTTACCCAGTTGAAACACCTAGAACTTGTATCTATGTTAATGGGTTAAATGCCATGCATTTATCAGAATTTACCACCGGAGACCAGACTGCATCCTTGCTGACTCTTGACGGAGGTGGGTAGATAGAGGATGGTTATCTGCTCCCCCTACCTACTATATGATGCACCAGACTCACCACCATCGACTGATCTAGAGAGACTTGTGAGTCACAGTAAAATTAAGAACTGGGACCTTCTTGTCGGAGGTGATGCCACCTCACACCAAACTGTGTGGTGGAGCAGAGAGACTAATGACAGTGGAGGAGCCCTTTTAGAATATCCCATGTTAACTGAGCTTCAAATACCTGAGCCCTATCAAGACCAGGAAAGAGGAGTATAGTTTGCCCTGGAGAGAAACAGAGCTCGAGTGCCTCCACAAGGAGACCAGAAAAGTCTTCAATAAAGCAAAAAGGACCACAATGCTTCGGGACCAGGACAACTATGAGGCAGCCCAATGGAAATACAAATTGACCATTAAGGAGTCAAAAAGGGAATCTTAGAAGAGCTTCTATGGAAACATAGTCTGTTCCACAGCTCGCAAGATTCCACAAATAAATATCAAGAGATCCAGAAGCAGAAGTGGAGACTCCGTTGCTTCCCTTGGGGGACTTCACATCTTCTGACAAGGAAACACTTAAGCTAATGCTGGAGACCTACTTTCCAGACTTCAAAAGATACAGGAGAAGTAAATCACGAGACCTCCCATCTGTCCTGCACGGATGGAATGGAGACCGGCCTCTAGCATCAGAACTCACAATGTTATAAAACAGCCAATTATGAGATTCAGCCCTTACAAATCTGCAGGGGAGGATGGAGTCTTCCCTACACTTCTACAGGAGGGGACGATATGCTGCTACTTCCAATTATTAGGATTTTTTGCTCCTGCTTGGCATACAGATACATTTCTAAAGCCTGTGGGATCACTTAGGTTGTCTTTATACCTACGCTAGGAAAGACCTATTAGACAAAAGTTAACTCATTCGAGGAATCAGCCTGATGTCCTTCTTATTGAAAGAGTTAGAAATGATAATCGACAGGCACATAAGGGATGGGTCCTTAAAGGAACATCCTGTACATCCATATCAACATGAGTACCAAAAAGGTAAATCCGTGGAGACAGCAACCCACAATCTGATTTTCAGAATTGAGGGTGAGCTGGAGCATGGGATGTATGGTTTGGGAGAATTTCTGGATGCCGAGGGAGCCTTTTAAAACACTTCATTCAACCAAATCTGCATGGCAGCCAGAAAGCACAGCAATGCCCACTTGTGAGCTGGATTAGGCGCATGCTATAACTGGGAACTGTTAGGGCTGTCTTGAGAGAGACCTCAATGAAGGTATCTGTAGCTCAAGGCTGTTCTCAGGGCGGAGTTATGTCACCACTCCTGTGTAATATGGTGGTTAACAGTCTTCTCAGAAGCTTAAATAAGACTGGCACATACACTCAAGGATATACAGATGATATAGTTATACTCATCACTGGTAAGTACCTTGATACTTTCTCTGTACTTATGCAAAAAGCCCAGGACAAGGCGATGGGATGGTGTGCTGAAACAGAGCTGACAGGCTGGAAAAGACTAACCTTGTTTAGTTTACCAAAAAAAGGAAAAGAGAAGGCCTTAAACTTCTCTCATTTCAAGGAAAAGTTCTACAACCTTCACTAGCGGTTAAATAACCAAGAGTCATCATGGACTCCCTGCTCAACTGGGGAGAACACCTTGAAGCAAAAACTAGAAAAGCCTGCGCCTCCCTGTGGACTTGCTGGAGGGCTTTTGGTAAAACCTGGAGACAAAAAACAAAAGCTTTACATTTGCTATAGACTTCAGTACTGAAACCTAGTCTTCTATACTATTCTATTATACAGTAGAAAAGGACAAGGCAAAAAGTTGTCCAGGACAAAGTCAACCACTTGTAGAGGATGGCGTGTTTGGGCATCACAGGGGCAATGAAAACTACCCAAACCCTTGAACTCGAAGGTTGCTGCAGAGACGTTCAGATGGCAGTGAAGGCTTTTCGAGGAGAGGTCCAGATGGCAGTGAAGGCCTTCTCTGACATCTCCTAAATCTTGCACTACTATACATGGAAGCTGAAATTCAGGCAAGGATAGTGGCCTATTGTCTCAAATACTAAGGACAATGGAATGATAAAGGAAATTTCACCGGTCACAGATAAGTGTGGATGGAGTTCAGAAGGTCAAGCCCCATCACTGAAATGGTCTCTGATAAAATATCAACTATCAATGATGGGACCTTCTGTTGCACCTGATACCACGCTTATTGAGAAATTTCAGACTTAGCGATTGTCCATTGGTAAAACTAGTCACAGGACCATTGATGGTCACCTTGATTGTGGAAGAATTTGCACTAATGCGCTGAGACCAAAATGATATTCTTATGTGCTCATAATATAGGTCTCTATATATTGTCCATCTGTCATATCCCTGCATCCTTACATAGGATAATGACGACAATTTATGGTTACCTGGTGAGTAGAGTGGCTACCTCATGGGTAGCGGGAGCTTGATTAAGGTGAGTATTGGAAAAAGTTAAAAAATGATTCCAAGTGCACTATAATTTCAACCCCAGACTTTAATGTGAGAAGAACACCTTTACAAAAAAACACAACCATAGCCATAGGGGCAACAATCAGCAGGGCCTAGCCCACCAGATTGCAAGTTCCTGACTGTCATTACCATGCATAGTGACTACAGTCTCTCATCAATCATCATCGTTATCATGAGTGTGATAGTAGAGTGAAACTTGAGATAGCTAATAACTGCAGAATCTCAGCAGAAACGCATTTTATTAAGTAAGGCAAATTCACCTACATGGCAGCATTTTAGTGGTACAATGGCATCAACATTATTAAGTCCAAGGTCACATTATGAATGTTTTTTTAAGATGGGCAACGTAAGTTTACTGCAATGTAGAACATTTACCTCCAATTCAACTAGATTTGAATGCATTCAAATCATTTTTGAAAGGTTTTGTTTGAATTCCCAAACCATGGATTTGATAAGATTTGATCATATCCTCAAATCCTGTTGACATTTCAAGTTTTAATGTTAAGTCCCAAAAATTAGGACTTTGATGGAAATTTAGGGCATAAAGTTCAGCAAAATGGCCTGAGGTCAGGCATTTATCATAAACACAGCAGCTTCCATTTGGAATCAAGGAAAAAGTGTGGAATATCACCTATAGAGTCATCCTCAAGGACTAGTAGTGGCAGACATTGTAGCTACTGCAGTTTCTAATAACTTCTTGTATGAGATGCAGTGATCACTGCAAATTTTTATAGAATGTCTTGTTACTTTGAAGTGTGAGTGTTAATGTGAACAAAATGGAATTAAATTTTAAACAGTGTTAAAGTAAAACAGTGCTAATCGATTCCATGCCACTGGAGGACAGGGTGTATATCATAAAAAATATGAACCTATAAGAATAAAATACATGGGTCTAATTAGAATGCCATACAAACAAAATAGAAGAAGCCAAATTTTGAAATTTTGAACTGTGAATGGATGAAAAAATTTCATTTCATAACATAAAAGGAAAAATGATATGGACAAAGAACTTATCATTGAATGAGCATATCTACACTGGAGATTCAATTACTATTGCTATCACAGGAAGTTTACTCCATCTTATGAGCCTCTTGCACAAGGGACCAGGCCATAATGTAGTGAATGAATTTCTACAGGTTCATGATGGTAAATCAGAGAAAAATGGCATATTAGGTTTAACTGCAACAAAAATAGTGACTATCACTCTTACCTTTAAGCCATCTAGGAGGTACACGTCCATCATTCATACATGTATACATTTCCTCTAATTCAGTAGACATTACCACAGTGCCTTGGATTCCTTTTTGTAATTCTTCCACAGAAGATTTTATAGAGACCAGCAAGTAATTATACCGCTGAATCTGAAAACATTCAATTTAATGAGCCGGCAAGCTAATCTAAAATGAGTACTTACTTTCATTCAATAACCTCATCACCAGCATTGCTTAGTGACAAATAGGCTGAATTTATCTTTGACTGCACTTCACCTACATATTTTTCTAAATAATTTAACATCACAAAGAGCCCTGAGATAATAAGAGCCTTCATTTTCTCAACACAAGAATGTCTTTGCCATGCCTCAACTTTATAAGAGAGAAAAATAAAAAGCACATACTTAGTAAAAAAAAGGTAGATAAATAGAGAGTTTTGAACATAATTACAGAAATACTGAACTCTAATATTAGTTATTGCAATTTAGAATGGTTCCACTCAGTTCCAAAATGCCAGTTGCTATAATGTGCGTACATTTTAGCTTACAATGTATAACAAAAAAAACTTTGCTTAAGATGGCTTCCTGAAATACCTACTCAGATTTATGCTGTGATCAAACATGGGATGACGATACTTTTATGCTGTTTTCACAATGGCCATACTTGCTACTTTTCTAAGAAACATAGAAACCTAAAAAAAATATTAATAATAATATTAATATGGGTACGAAAGCGGACCACCAACCTCCTTGTGGCATACCTGGTAACGGCTCTGCTGGCCAATGGTGGACGTCTGCATGTGGGGCTAACCACCCCATATGCAGATATATCTGGTTCCGAGAATGCCGACCAGAAGCACCACCCACAACCAGCCCCTCTCAGATGGGGGCCCTAGTGGAGTTGGGTGTGGCAATAACATTTATAACACCAAGAAGGGAGCTCATATGGAGTGGACATAAACCCTAAGGGGCGACCTCCTCGCATGCTATGCTGCCAGCGAGCCCAATCGCAGGGTGTATATGGCAAGGATGCACTCTTTGTGGTGTGAGATGCATCCTGAACATAACCACCTATCACAGCAGAAGCTGCGCGACTATGCCAACCACCTGCGAAAAAAGGAAACCCTCCAACAACCGCGTGTTCAGGGAAATACACCACCGGCCAGACCACCCTCCCCGACAAAAGCAGTCTCTCCACCGGCTGTTTTGACAGCCACTACACCGCCGGTACTGCCGACAAGTAGGGAGGAAGTAGATCAGGCAGACTCTGAACTCCAAACACGGTTGTCAAATGAAATCACATACGATCTCTTTGAGGAGCAATCTCCTGACCAGGAGTTGAATGGCTTTATCGACAAAATCCTTACGGCGACGTCGGACCTCTGGACAGTCAACTGCGTGGTCTACGCTGCTGCCAAAATAATGGCCAACTCCCAAAAGCCCACCTCTTGGGAGGACAAAGTGGGAAACAGCTTGAACAGTTGGAAGCCAAGATCACACAGGCAAGACCGCAGGCTTCGAGGATTCAGTGTGATGGAATACATCACATCTGGGCAGGCTTTCACACCAACAGTCTGGTGCATAGCACACAGCCTCAGATTTAACATCACACACTGAACAACAACGTGCTGCTTACCATTAAGCAGCATGTGGTTGATAGGTTTTGGGCACTCACCATGGCCCGGAAAAAGCTCCTCGAGAGGATTAAGGCCATGAGGGAGAACTCCACCTTCCTCCTTCACCCATCCTGTCTCTTTCAACCTCCTCAGTCTGTCATCGAATCTCTGCCACCCGTCCAAGAGGTGGAACGTTTCTGGAAAGATATCTATGAAATGTTGAAGCCATCCAATGGAGACACTCCGGCCATAGACCTCTTTAAAAACTTTTACGAGTGCCACCTACATGAAGTAGATGGACCTCTTTCAGTCACAGAGAGTGATGTGAAGAAGGCCTTCTCTGGTAAGAAGAATTTCTTGGCTCCAGGAATGGATGCCATGAATAGCTTCCAGTGGAAGAAGTTCACTTCCACCCACCAACACCTCGCCAGAATCTTCACGCCCTTTCTCTCGGGTAGAGAAAAAAATTCCACCGTGGCTGACTGAGGGATGCACAGTTCTAATACATAAGAAGGGAGACTTGTCCAATCCTAAGAACTACCGCCCTATAAACTGCCTCAACACTATAAACAAAGTGTTCACCTCCAACTTAAGTGACCTTATCCTCCATCTAGATTCAGCCGGTTTGGGAGGAGCTGTACGAGCAGAGGGGTTCAAAGCGTGGAATCGCGGGATGTAAGGACAACCTGCTCATTGAGATTCATATACCAGGATGCCATCCAGCGTAAGCAAAACCTATCAATGGCCTGGGTGGACTACAGAATGGCGTTTGACCCCACTTAACATGAGCTCATAGTAGCCATGTTGAAGTTGATGAAAGTCCACCCAGAGGTTGTGTCCTGATTCCAACACCTCATACCACTCTAGAAAATGTGCTTCGTCCTGACCGCAGGCAAGGGGTCGGTCTTGACAGAGTTGGTATCATACAACCTTGGCGTTTTCCAAGGCGATAGCTTGGGCCCCTTGCTGTTCTGCATTTCCCTCCTACCTCTCTCGCTAAGACTGCGACAAGGGAAAGGATACATGTGCGGTGTGCCAGGTGACAGGAAGCATAAGGTCATGCATTTATTTTATATGGATGACCTGAAGCTCTATGCTTCCAATGCTAAAGACCTTTGCGTGGCCCTGGACACTGTACTGGAGTACAGCGAGGCTATAGGGATGGAGTTCCGATTGGAGAAGTGTGCATTCATCCACCCGGCGAGAGGAAGATTTTCGGAGAACAAGGAAGATGTACACCTCATTGACGGGAGCACGTCATTCGCCACCTCAAGGGTGATGACAGCTACGAATATCTCGGCATACCCCAAAGCCGGATGCAGGAGGTTGCAGCAGTGGAGGAAAGAGTCACTGCCGAGTACAGACGGACTGTCCAGAAAATCTGGAGTTCTGAACAAGGTTCTTCCCACGAACATGTTTGCAGTTCCCACACTGCTGTAAACCTGTGGATGCATGAAATGGAATGTCGATGATTAGCAGAACCTCAACAGGGGAATGAGAAAGATGATGATCATCTGCAGAAGTCTTCATCCTAAATCTTCCATCGCCAGACTGTATCTCCCTCGCAGTGTAGGTGGTAGAGGTCTGTTGAGCCTGGAGTGTCACCACAACAGAGTTGGCCTTGGAACAGCATGCCGAGTGCTCAAAAGCAGAGACCCCTGCTCTGTCTCATAAGAGACCACAAAAGTGCAGGCATTCCTCTTCCAGGCGGCCAAGAGGGCAGCGGACGAAACTGGTATGGACTTTGACCAGACATCAGACGGTAGCAACGGCGTCAAGACCATCTTGTCGTTGAAGGCAGACATCCTTAACCCTTAGAGTGCCGGGGAGCGCTATCGCACTCCTCCTGTCTCTCGCGAATAGTGCCAGGAGCGTGATAGCGCTCCTCCTGCAATGTCACTCTTAGATGCTGGTATTCAGGGTGAAAACCCAAAATGAATACAATACAAGATAAAAAGATTCACTGATTGTTCACAGATAGCACCTAAATGCAGATTACTTATGAAGCTCAAACCAAAAATGCCTTGGCAATTTTAGCAAAGTACCTAGAAAATCTGTTGACACTCAAAGGGTTAGGCTCAAAATTAAAAAGGCCGAGCAGAAAACCTTGCTCAAGGAACACACTGATAAGCCCATGCATAGATGCTTCTATCAAAACATGGTGAAGCATGGGCTATCGAAGGAGCTGACGTTTGCCTTCCTCTGCTCCGCTGGTCAAAAGTCACAGACCGATGGTTTCGTCCTCGCATGCTAGGATGGTGTCACAAACACACTCGTGTACCACCGCATTATATTCAAGACGGACGCTGTGGACACGAGATGCAGGGCATGCCGAGCCCAGCCGGAGACTTTGAGCCATCTTCTCTCTGGAAGTAGCTATTACTCCAAGTCAGCGTCCATTGCTAGGCACAATGTGGCCCTGCGGGTGTTATATTTCCATCTTCGACACCATTTTGGCATCGACGATACTCCTGTGCTGCCAGATGCCTCTGGAGATATTGAGTCCATCGTGGAGAACGATAAATGCACTATCTGGTGGAATTACTCCTTTTCTACCACCAGGCAGTTGGAGGCGACCAAGCCTGATCTCGTTCTCCTAGACCACCTCTCATGCTCCATGTTCGTGATAGAATTTTCCGCCCAGGCAGAAACGAACGTGGGTGCAAAGGAGGCGGATAAATGGACAAATTATCAAGACCTGTTTTTTGAGCTTCGACAAATTTACCCAGGACACTCTGTTAAACTGGTAGTCCTCATCATAGGTGTGCTCGGTGGAGTTAAGGGCTTGCTGCTGGAGAGCATCAAGTGCATTCCGTCCTGTGTGGCACAGGCGGAGTCACTTGAAGCTTGCATGCAGAAGGCCGTGTTACTTGGGTCCCTCCATCTACTCCACACACACGACCCAATGGAAGCGTAACCACAAATCCGATGGGCGTTGGACGTGGCTGCGATAACTGCCAAACCCCTCTCGAGTCCTCGGCCATTATGACGGCAATGAAACCCGATGCTTGCCGAGGACTTGGAGGGGAATGTTACTAAAATAATAATAATAATGTATTCATGGGCAGAGCCCCATTGCATGTTTAAATACAAGACTTATAATAAGCTGTCATATATAAAAGAAGAAAACATAGAAATACAATATACTGAATACATAGAAATAACTCAATGATCTTTAAAAGCTTTGTAATTTATTAACAAGATTCAGCACACTTTTAACTGAATTTCCCACCTCATGAAATAACCATTACACTCATTCACTGAAAAAAATGTATCCCACATGTCCACCTCTGAGTATCCATGATTTAAAAAAAATGGAATTTTCTCCACACCCAAGAGTCGGGCCCAAAATGAAAACATTTTTTGAACCACACACTGCCAAACAATGTCACACCACAAATGTTCAAAATCTAAGAACAATGAACTGCAGTGTTTAGGGTAGAGCTTAGTGTCTCCTAGGGGGTGAGGGATGTGTGATCCCAGGGTGGAACTAAGGGCTGAATAAGCTCTTTGCCCACCAAGATCGTCATGCGTGGTGAAGAGCCACATCCTCCACGAGGTGCCCCTGGTTTTCGCAGAACATGACGGATCTAGACCTGGCTGGTCGATAAACTGCTCCCCTCACCAAGGTTGCTCCTCGCGCCGACGGTGACCGCGTCTGCGGGGCGGAGGGTAAGAAGTCGTTAGCGGGGAAACTCCGGATACAGGGCGACCTCCGGTTTTATTTAGCCTTACCCATGCATGCGGGGCTCTGTGTGGGTGGACCGTTTACTTCCCTAGCTGCTCGTGGGATTTTACATGGATAAATCAAAACAAAACTCTCTGGGGGTTGCTGAAAAGCAACCTCAATCCAAGGACGTCAGTCCAATCACCTCCTCCTTGGAGGACGCTCTGTTGGCAAGCCCCATTGGGGCTTCCAATAGCAGCTCCTCTCTTTCCCTTCCCTTAGCTTACCCCTCCACATCCGTGGAGCAGGGCGAGCCCCTTTCCGACTCTTCTGAGTCAACTTTAAAGGCAGCACCAGGGTCCCCCAGGTCAGACTCTGGCGCCTCCACCATTACTTTGGGGAGCATCTCCAACAAGATGGAGCAGCTCTCCACATGGAAAGAAGGGAGCGGCGCAGCCAAGAGGAGAAGGAGGAACGAGAAACGGCGTGCCAAAAGAGCTTTAGCCTCTGGTGGCTTGCCACAGGCGTGAAAGCCATCGGTGGATCACCAAAGAAAAGAGAGGGCTCCACCGAGAAATCTGGAGGTGGATCCCAAAAAAGGGGGAGGACAGCTGGTGATACCCCAACGAACTTGGCGCAGGAGGCCAAGAAACCAAGGACCTCCACCTACGCACACGTCACCAAGAACTTAAAAAAGATGGCAATCGTGCCGGTTTCCTACCCGGAGGTGATGATGACTGAGGAATGGCACAGGATTGCAATTGTGAGGCTGGAAGAGATGTGGGATACGATTCCTGCAGAGGAAGAGATCCCACTCTTTGAAGCCAACAGGCTCACCAATGGGGCGGTAGAATTCGCCTGCGGCAACGATTATTCAGCCAACTGGCTGGTCGAGGCCGTAGGAAAAATGGGACCATTTGGCGACACCATTGTGAAGGTGGTTGATGCCGACAGCCTCATCAGGAGAAGAAGAATGATGGTGTGGGTCCCTGGATTTAGCAAACCGGACACCAAGACTCTCATCGAGAGAATGAAGAGGTCCAACCCAGGACTTCAGACTTCAAACTTCTCTCTGGAGAACCTATGAGAGGAAGGAGGTGGAGCGTGGGACGAGGTTCGTCCTTGGAGTAGACGAGCCCTCCGCCACCTTCATCTCAAGTCCGGACTTCCGAGCAAACGTCGGCATGCAGAGGGCCGAAATTACGTTCCTCGGGAAGGCAGATGGTCAAGAGGAGACCCCAACGACCTCAACAATAGAGGTCGAAACGAAGGAAGCAGACCAAGATGGCGGGCATCCGCTGCCTACAGGTCAACCTCCAACATAGTAAGGCTGCCTCGGGGGTCCTGCAAAGGATCCTCTCTGAAGGTAAGATTAAGATTGCTCTGATTCAAGAACCCTGGGCTTTCCAGGGTAGAATCAGGGGATTAAGCATGACCAAGGGTAAAGTATTCTTTTGCACCTCGGTCGAAAGACCTAGAGCATGTATCTTTGTAAATGGGTTGAATGCTATACATCTGCCCGAATTCACCACCAGGGACCAAGCGGCAGCTGTGCTGAGTATTGGGGCTGGCGAAGAAGAGAGGAGGCTGGTGATCTGCTCCTCATATCTACCATATGATGCACCAGGACCACCACCTTCAGAGGAACTGGAGCGTCTGGTAAGATTCTGCCAGTCAAAAAAATGGGATCTCCTTGTCGGGTGTGATGCTAACTCGCACCATACAGTGTGGGGAAGCAAGGACACCAATGACAGGGGAGAGGCCCTGCTTGAGTATCTCATGTCCACAGACCTGCATATACTCAACAAAGGATCACGACCCACCTTCTCCAACAGAGTTAGGGAAGAAGTGATAGACATTACTCTTTGCACCAATCAGATGGTGAATGGCGTTACTGAGTGGATAGTGTCGAATGAAGTCTCTCTTTCTGACCATCGGCACATATACTTCACTCTTCTAGAAGCCAATAACAGGCCGACAACATACCGAAACCCCAGATCAACGGACTGGGGCAAGTATAGGCACACACTCCAGAAGTTACTGTCCGAAGCCCCAGGACATAAATTCAGGAACGTAAATGACATAGATGCTGCTGTGGAGTCTCTCCAGCACAGCATCATCACATCCTATGAATCCAGCTGCCCCATCAAAACCAGGAAGGAAAGTTGCAAGCTACCCTGGTGGGGAGCGGAACTAGAGAACATCCGGAAAGAGACAAGAAAGCTCTTCAACAAAGCGAAGAGAACATCTACACCCAGGGACTGGGAAAACTATAGAATGGCCCAGAGGAAATATAGAGCGACAATTAAGCGCTCGAAAAGAGAATCTTGGAAAAGTTTCTGTGAGACTGTGGAAGATGTTCCACAACTCGCAAGATTCAACAAGATCATTTCAAAGGACCCGGAAGCAGGGGTGGGGTCTCTTCTGCTTCCCTCTGCTGAATTCACGTCATCAGACAAGGAAGCACTAAAGCTAATGCTGGAGACACACTTTCCAGGCTCCTTGGAGGTCGAGATGCGCCAAAGGAGGCCTCTCAATCGTCCTGCTAGGACGGAGTGGAGACTGGCCTCCAGCATCATTACATACAACATTACACAATGGGCAATAATGAGCTTCAGTCCATACAAATCAGCTGGCGAAGACGGAGTCTTCCCAGCACTTCTGCAAGAGGGACAGGACCTGGTACTGCTACCACTAGTCAGAATCTTTCGATCATGCCTCGCAAATGGGTATGTACCCAAGAAGTGGAGGACCACTAAAGTCGTCTTTATCCCCAAACCAGGAAAGACTGACTACACCAAAGCTGACTCCTTTCGTGGCATCAGCCTCATCTCCTTTATTCTGAAAACACTGGAGAAAATAATAGACAGGCATATCAGGGAGGGACCTTTGAAGGACAATCCCCTGCACCCGTACCAACATGCCTACCAAAAAGGCAAATCAGTAGAGACAGCACTCCACCACCTTATCACCAGGATAGGAGTGCTAGAACATGGGATGTTTGGTCTGGGCACCTTCCTCGATGTGGAAGGAGCCTTCAACAACACATCATTTGAACAGATCTGCATCGCAGCCAGGAGACATGGAGTCAATGCACACATTGTCAACTGGATCAGACTAATGTTAGAAGAGAGAACAGTCAAGGCTGTTCTGAGAGAGAGCACGATGGAGGTGGCTGTGACTCGAGGATGTCCACAAGGGGGAGTTCTATCCCCACTGCTGTGGAACATGGTGGTCGACGGACTTATCATGAGGCTAAACAAAACGGGTGCCTATACACAAGGGTATGCAGATGACGTAGTGATTCTCATCACAGGCAAGTACCTTAGCACCGTCTCTGGACTTATGCAGAAAGCCTTGAATAGAATGATGAGCTGGTGCCATCAAACAGGGCTGACGGTAAATCCAGGGAAAACAAAACTTGTTCTCTTTACCAACAAGAAGAAAAGAGAAGGGCTCATACTTCCTTCGATACAAGGAAGGATATTGCAACCTTCAACCACAGTAAAATATCTGGGAGTCACTCTGGACTCCAAACTCAACTGGGGAGAACACCTTGAGGCAAAAGCCAAGAAAGCGTGTGCCTCCCTATGGACCTGTAGGAGGGCACTAGGTAAAACATGGGGACTCCAACCAAAAGCGATCAGCTGGATCTACACTGCAGTGGTGAAGCCCAGCTTTTTACACTGCTCATTAGTCTGGTGGGGGAAAACAAGACAGAGCTCCGCAAGGAAGAAGCTCAACCACCTGCAACGAATGGCCTGCATGGGAATTACGGGGGCAATGAAAACCACCCCCACACTGGCTATGGAGACCCTACTGTGTCTTCCTCCACTAAACGTGGAGGTAGAGAAACAGGCCAGGGCTGCAGCATATCGTCTTAAAAGACAGGGACAGTGGAACGACAGGGGAAACCTGTCCGGACACAGGAAAATATGGCAGGAGCTCAGAGAGTCGAGCCCCATTGTTGAAATGGGATCGGATGCGATGATAACCTTCTTCTACAATACACCTCCACTCTTTAAAATCCATACTCCAAAAAGGGAGTGGTGGACAAAAGGGAGAGACAAAGATCCCCACAATGGAGCCCAGGTGTGGTTCACCGATGGCTCCAAAAAGGAAGGCAGAGCAGGGGCTGGGATCTACTGCCAGCGCCCAGCCAAGAGGATCACCATCTCACTTGGAAAACATACTACAGTCTTTCAAGCGGAGGTGTTTGCTTTACTAATGTGCGCACACATTATCAAGGAATCAGGTCTCAAGGGTAGACCAATTCACATATGCACCGATAGCCAAGCGGCTTTAAAGGCCCTAGCATCACAAATGTGCAACTCTAAACTCCTTCATGAATGCCGTGAAGTGCTTAACTCGCTACACACACTTGGCAAAGTCGAACTCTTCTGGGTCCCCGGACATGAGGGTATCACCGGAAACGAAATTGCGGATCAACTCGCAAAAGAAGGCTCAAACCACACACCCATGGGACCAGAGCCTCATATTCCAATCGCACCTTCAGCAGGAATCATGTAGATCAAGAAGTGGGGCCTTGCCCGCCACTCTGAGATCTGGCAAAACATACAAGGGCTCAGACAAGCCAAGCTTTTTATTGGAGGACCGAAACCGGGACTGGCCAGAAGACTTCTATTGCTGAACAGAGGTCAACTACGTACGATAGTGGGTCTCCTAACTGGACACTATCAGGTCATGAGGCACCTTCATCTTTTGAAGCTAGCAGATTCTGCCAGATGCAGATGGTGCGAAGAAGAGGACGAAACAACATCACACGTTCTCTGTAACTGTCCTGCCTTGATGAGGACTAGAATAAGACATCTAGGATCCCCGTTTCCCAATCCGGCTGAAATCAGGGTTACCCCCATAGAGGATATGCTGGCCTTCAGTAAGGCAATTGGACTCCACGGGTAACCAAGTCATGGTGGTTAGCACAAAGGACCAATAGGTCTAGGTGCCCTAGGTCCTCCTCGGAGGAACTCCACCAATAGCCTAATCTAATTTAATCTAGTGTCTCCTAAATTATTTTGAAAGAATATTAGTGAAAAGACTTTCTTTTGGGCATGAAATTGTTTAACCGATTGCCTTTAACTGCACGATTGGCAACCGTTACAAGATAAAAATTGTTATCAACTAAGGTTGACTTCCACTGCCCTGTATTCTGAGGAAGAATATTTTTTCCATGATGTAACTCATTCTGCTTTTGGTTATCTTTTAGAGCAATACCTATTGTAAGTGAATATTCTCAGGGAGCTGAGACCATGGCTGGTGAGAGCCCTTCCCATGGGTTTATCTGTTAATTATTTGGCCAATGGGGAAATTATCCGGGGTCATTCAGAAGTGAGCTCAGTGAGTTTCTCAGGCCACAGTGTGGGTGCTGATCTTTGGAGGCTACCATCTGGTTTCTTAATAGAGCTGAGCCCACTGGGCTTCATTTAGATAGGGTTGTTGGAGTCATCATAGGCAATCTGGCCTGTGGGAAACTGCTGATACAGGATCCTACAAGGAGGCTGTTGGTGACCGATGACATTGACACAGGGTGGTCACATGGGGATGTCAAGTCATGGTTTCTGGGCCATGACGAAGAAGAAGGAGCGCATGAGTGCGAGGGCAGTCTGGATAAGGTGGGTGTAAGGTGAGGTTGTCAGGATATTGGTTGTGTATGTTTGCCTAGAATAAATGCCTTTTTCTCTAAGTGTCATTCCCTTAATTGACTCTTGACAGACTTCGAAAGTGACCTCTTACACTATGTTCCATTTGTTTTCTGTCCTTTGTAGTTTGATGAGGTCTACTGCATAACTAATACTGAAATGGGTGAACCATCAGGCTCAGTGTACAAGGTGCACTTACTTACAACATTCTCTCATCATTGAGAAATGCAAAACTCACCACAGGGGTTGTTAAAGATAATTACCTATACCAATTACTTACGAGAAGAAATGAATCGATGTTCAGAGCCTAGCAAGATTGCTATGCTTGTTATCATTTAACAATATGAGCACCTTAAATTTTACCCATTCATACAATGCTTCCAGTTGAGATTCTTATTGTTAATGGATGAATAAATCACATAACAACTGCTTGTGTTGACTGTGACTTGAAGTGTATCATAAGCTAGTATGAGGTTTCAAGTGCTGCCATTTCATTGCTTAAAATGAGACAAGAAGATGATTTTGAAGTGCTGCTGAAGAACCTAGTTAGAAAAATATGATTTTTTTCTTGCAGAATAAGTAGATGTGTGAAATAAAATTCAACATCGATTTATTCAATTTATCCACCCCATGCTATAGCTAACCCTGGCACATGTCTCTTCTGTGATGAACCGTGGTTGGGGACTATAAAATCTGTAGAGGGGCTAGGGAAGAAGATGACAGGAAACATACATGAACATTTACATCATAGTAGCCCATGCAAACAAATGCATGCGGTTCCCTCAGCTAAAGGGATGGTGCTGATGAATCAAAAGTATCTACTTTCATGCATTGGAATAAATAAACTGAAATCACATTGAACATGAGAATTGAAACAAATAGGCTCTCACCAAAATAGAAATTTTAGCTGACAAAGAACATTAACAAAGGGTAATGCCCTGATTTGATTCATACTTAGCATGTTCATATTTTAAAGTAAAAAATGTATTCTGTGAACGTTTACATGCCCCCATGGCCTACAAACTGATATACAATCGAACCTTGCTTTTATGACACTGCAATTTATGTTTTCCCATGATTTTTGATATTTTTTTGATGCCCTTACAATTTTCATATCTTAGTAATGCACCATCAAATTTGGGAAAATCCTATCAGATTTTTTTAAAATCTGGCCACAAGCAAGATGACGGCAGGTACACTGAATGCATACCGATTGATGACTGACCCCAGTTTGAAACCAAATATCAAGAGAATGCACAGGCTGCTTCAATGAAACAAGCATCCTTACGTAACATTTTATTTTCTGTTGGATGATTGCAATTAAAATGTCTTCATTTCAGTTTACATTCTGTCACTAGCGTCACAATGAAAAAAAAGAGCCCATTTTTCGAGCCTCTAGCAAAAATTATGAAATTTGTCGAATTACTGCATAATTTGTTTTGGTTCAATTGCCATCAGAATTTATTGCCACATTCTCTCGACCTTTGTAAATGATTTCTGAAAATTTCAATATATTGACTTTATTTGATATAGAGCTGTTGTTAATTTTACGGAACAACTTAATTCCTGTTCATACAGGTCGTGGTACCATGGTACTGACAGTGGCACCGTGGCCTTTGTCTTATATTCAGTAATATGATCCCTTACAAGTACTTCTGGAAACATAAAGCCAAAAGAATTATTGATAGCAATTTTTATTTATATCATAATTTAGCATGGACTGTGTGCATGTTCTGTGGAGTACACTGTGCGAAAGATGGACCATTCTGAAAATTATCACCATAATTTTCAAGAATTACCGTGGTTTTTACGTAATTTACTGCATCTCCTGAAAATTACAGTAATTTTTGGTAATATTCAATTCTGTCTCAGATGTTTTTCATACCGATATATTACAAACATATTACTTCAAGTCAAGTCTATATACATCTAATACAATCTTAATTATTAAAAAAGGCAAGTCCAACTCATTTATGGAATATTTTTACTTATGGAATATTTGTGGGGATATCATTTTCAATAGTTTGAACAAAAATTTCTCATGCCAAAAATAGAATGCCAAATTCCTTGTGGGCTGCCATGTTGGTTTTTAAATTTTCCTTATTTTTAATGCACTAACATAGCAATAACAATGGTTTAAATGCCTTCAATCCCTAGCCATTGCGATTGGCTTACCTATTAATTCTCTAATAGCTATTAATGGCAGAAAATTAAAAATTACAGGAAAATTACGGTCATTTTGAAAAATTACAGTAATTTACCATGGTATTTCACCCATCTCTAGCACACTGATTAAGTTTAATTTTTTCAAAAGAAATGGCATTTCACAAAGCTACTAGATTAGGTATAGAGAACTTTAAAGAATCACGTGGCTGGTTAGACAGTTTCAAAATTCAGTGAAGTAAAGTCTAAAACATCATCTATGAATCTGAAAGCACATATCCCGAAACAGTTTCTCACTGGAAGTGTCCAACTTTGCATAATCACATTGATGGCTATAAGCTCTTAAGCTATATTTTACTATGGAAAAGGCAGATCTTTCTTATGATATACCTACTGACATACTTATTCAGATGATATACTGCCACACGAGACCCAAGACTTAAAAGGGGATTTTTACCATGGGGACAAACACAGCAAAACTCACTTCACTGTTTAGTTAGGAGCCAGTGCAGATGGCAGTGATATAATAAATCCCTCTTTTAGGAAAATATAGAAATCCACATTTGTTTAAACAATTAGGAACTTATTGTCAATAACCTATGAGCACAAACAGAAAAATCCTTTTGCTTTTGGATCAGTGCCCTGCATATGTGTTAACTTATAATTAACCCTTTCACTCCCAAGCCAACATGGATATTTCTGCACAAAAAACCCAAGCAAAGTTGGATGAAAATTTGTCTTTGTTTTTAAAAAAATACCAGTACTATAGTTTTTAAGTTAAAACCATTAAATATCCTCAATATCATAAAATTAACAATTAATAATTTAAAAAATGAATAACTTTAATATTTTTTGAAGCCAATAAATCGGCTGCTAGGGAATTTTGACTAGAAAAGCTACAGCTGATATATCGGCCGCCTGGGATTTAAAAGGTTAAGATAATAGGAAATCTTATTTTTCCATGCCAATTGAACCAGCTAGACACAGCCACTAGATATTAGGTATAATCCATTCAAATAAAATAAAATAATAATACATTTGGTCGTGATTCTGCTTCAGTTTCCTGCAAATTAAGACTTCTCTCAAATTACACTTTCCCAGAATTTACATTTATTTCTTCCCCCCCTTCAAAAGAGTAAAAGAAAGGTTTCACTGAATCAACAATGAAAAACCATGAAATGGCAACCCAGGCCCCATGCTTTAACATCACATTCATTTGAAAGCACTTACCTCTTGAAGCAGAACAACCACTAAAGGACTTTTATCTTCACCAGTCAGCCTGTCCACAGTTTCATAATCAATGGGCTCTGGTAATTTAGCCAGCACTTCTGAAGCTATTAGTGTAACCTAACATTGGGAAATAAACCACATCATGAGAAGTGAGTACTGAAAATTGACAAATAAATTTACATCTTTTAGCATTCAATGTATAATATACCATAAGAACTATGCTGAAATAGCACATTCCAATGAAAATATAATTAATTACCTTGTCTTCTCCTTTTTCATCAGCTCGATCTATAGTTTGCACTTGAAGAGAAAGCAATGAGTCAAAAAGACACCTTGTTTCTGTGATTAGAGAGGTAATATCAGCATTAGAGTGCTGCCCAAATGCTTCAGGGCGATCCACATTGGGAAGAATAACAATATAATCTTTATAAGATTGCAAGGATCCATCTCTTGGAATGTAGTAAGTAGGTAGGCTGGACAACCTGAGGGACAAGTCAGAAAATGTTTTTCAATGAGGACCTGTCCATAGAGAGGCATCTTCTATTAATTATTTACAAAGAAGATATAAACCATAACTCTCCTCACTTTGCTGCATACTCAACTTGTGTGCTGTTTAACCCTTTGAGTGTGGCATGATGTGATATCACGTCATGGTATCTTTACGCTGGTTCTGATGACATGTCATCATATCATGGGTACCGTGAGTGTTCCAGCTTTCACTAGCGGGCCTAGTGAAAGCTGGAACACTCATGGTACCCTTGACAAAATATCACGTCATCAGAACCAGCGTAAAGACAACCATGACATGATATACCCTCATGCCGAACTCAAAGGGTTAAAAAATGAGGAATGCCCTTAACTAAAATTATTGACACAAAAATAATTAATATAATGGCCAGTGCTTACTCTTTATTTCCAGATTTTTCCCTCAATATTTTTGTAATAATTGTCTTGAAACATTTCTCATTCAAAAACTTAACCAGAACATAAACAAGCCACTTTCATCATCCATGGATATGTAAATAAATATTTGGCTATAAATATTTAAGACAGAAACATTCTCAAAAAATTCTAACAAGGAATACCACAGGTAAGGATGAATGTAATGTACGGCAGCATGTTGAAATAAGATGTGGTGAATTTCATACTTGAGTCTACATAATTTAGATTTCAAAACTTCTGATTTGTCAATTAAAGCAGCTATAAAAGACAATCATTTTGCATACATTTTATATAGTGCCACCAAGTTCTGCTAAGCCTATGGAGTTCTTTTGACACTCAAGGTCCATAGTGCTCCTCTTTGTTTGTAGAAGTCATTATCCCTGTAATACAACCCTACGTGCTCTGCACTGATCCCTTCAAACTTCCCGTGGCACCATCTGACATATTCTGCATCAACCCTGAATGCTAAATTTTAATTAATTATTTGACGCAGTAAATGTTGTATCAACGAAATACCATGTAACTCATAGGTATGGCATGATTTTTACTATATTTAATGGAAACTTTGAGAGATGTGGGTGTGAAATTATGTCTGATGGGCTAACTGAAACTACTAAGTAAATGGAGATGGCTAGAAAGCAATGTCTTCAAATGTATGCAAGCTTACTTTGTGGAATATTGAGTTCATCTTAAAGAGACAAATTAAATAAACCTTATTTCTTCCACACAATGTATTGGTAAACCCTGACCAGTTTCAATATTGGTGTGTCATTTTCATGAGATAATACTAGGAAAATGCAGAGCAATGCCATGAGGAAAGGACTTGGAGAGTAACAAGCGTAGGCATTTACAGTTGACCTTCTTCTTCCATACCCTTTCAACCTTACCCTCCTTCCAGCTCTTTGTGATTGCAATACCTGCATAACTGAAAGCAACACTTTTTAATAGTATCTTTTATCGATATGTTTCAAGCTGCCTCTGATGATTATCACAAAAATTTTCAACATCTTATTAAAAATCGATTATTTTTTAATATGTTTCTAAATGCAGGTTAAACTCACCTGTAATTCTGACTGTTTAAGACTTCATCATTATAATAATGATTGATATATGTGAAAAGAAGACGGCGGTCCCAATCATCAGTCACATGGCCTCCGTAATTTACTCCAGCAATTAAATATTTTAAAGCATCCCAAGGAGTATCAGGATATTCATTCAAGTACAATATCAAGAGATTTTCTGAAACCTGAAAAAATATTAGTAAATATTATTCATTATGATAACACATTTCCTGAGTTATTTTAGGGCTGCAATAAAATTAATGACAGATAATATATGTTACAGTATGTGCATTCAGTACTTAAGGCAGAGTTCACTTAAATTAGCAAAATATATATTTCCTAAATGGCTGAATAATACTACCAATTTTAAACAGAAACTCGTGGATAAAATAACCGAGCTAAATCAATTCAAGAATAGACATCAATTATGGTGAACATATCAGAATGAAAGCATGATCAATCAGTTACTTCATAACTCACAGAATACTATGTACCTACTCCCTTAAAAAAAATCTATGTAAGCCAAAACATAAACAAACACATAGTTACCTCAAAGTCCGAGTCATTAAAGCTATATACAACATTCCACCCCAATTGCTGAAATTTCTTCCGCTCAAGTAAAATTGAATGAAAGAAGCATAATGAAAAAAGAAGTTTCTTGTATTTTTCTGGTCTTATGCATGCAGAAAACTGAGCCTCTGTAATCAGCTGGTATAAGCGCTTCATGTTAGCCTTAATACCCTGAAAAATAGTTATTTTTATAAATGAAAACAGTGAGCATAGTGAGAGATATTTACAATCACATGCATTTAATCACTAGAAAAGGAAAGGTGCCAAACCTTGGGAGGCTCTGTAGTCATTTTTGTTGCTGCTTGAAGAATTGAAACAGGAAAATCAGGATGTGGACTGGAGCTCAGCCAAAGCCTATCCAAAAAAAGTATGCTTCTGTACTTACAAAATTCAGAAAAACTCACATCTAACAAATATTAAGGGGCCAGACTTTTTTTTTGTTATAGACCGGATTTCATTTCATGCATTTCATCCATTTCAGAATTTGAACAGGATTTTGCACATTTCTCTCCAACTTACAAAAATATTGTCATACATATTTGGTGATTTCAACTCTGATATGCTTAGAACAAGTTATGAAAGCTCATACCTATATAATTTCTCCCTCTGTAATAATTTGCATGTTGTGCCATTCAATGCCACTCATCATACAGCCAACTGCCATGCGCTATTAGATCTATGTTTTATTGATGACCCTGATAAAATCATTTCCGATTCCCAAACCCCAGTCCCTTTCCTTTCAGCCCATGATTTGATAACCATAACCTACTGCTTTAACCCATTGACTTAGTATTTATTGAAAGATCACCCATCCTTGGGTAACTATTTATTTCTTCAAAATTTCGCTTACAAATTTTATTTTTTATTTCTAAAATTATTTATTCTATGGATTTGAAATTTTTACCCATAAAATATATCATTATTATGATATTGCGAAATTACAAAATGACACACCGTTAATTAATTAGAGGCATCCAAAAATCGTAATGTATGACAACGGCGATTCACCGTCTCTTTAAAGTAGGGCCAGGTTATACCAACTGGTGAATCGCTGTCTCTTTAAGTCAATGGCTTAAATTTCCACATATTCCATTAAACCTACTTTCTCGATTCGGAATGTGAAAAACTTTGATGTGGTCTAGTTCCATGCAGAACTTTCCTCCTGTGATTGCAATGAAGTTTTTAACTCAAACTGTATTGATAAAAAACTATAATGCTTTAATTCTAATATTCTAAATAGTATTAACAAGGTTGCTCCTTTAAGGTCTTGTACTCTTAAGCATCACAAATCCCCGTGGTTCAGCTCCAATATTAAGAAATTAATATCTGAAAGAAATTGACTACGCCGGGCATTCATTCGGACAAGGAAGCCTAATGTATTTCAATTATTCAAGGAACTCCGAAACTTAGTTAAAGCACAAGTTATAGAGGCTAAGTGCCTTCACTACTCAAAAATTTTCTCCAGTAAAAGTGACCCAACTCAAACCTGGCAAGAATGAAGGAATCTTGGTCTCATTCGACCACGTGTAAATTCCCTTCTGGTATGCATTTCTGCTGATCAACTTAATGATTATTTCATTTCGGCATCCCATAATCCGAATGAACGCCTCATCTCCACTTCCACTCCTGAAGATGATCATTTTGTGCCCTTTAATGATGAAGGTTTCTATTTCCAATACATTACTCCCGAAATGTTATCTAAATATATGGCCCATTCCCAATCTCACTCATCCTGGGTTGATGAAATTCCAAATTGCTTCATTCGTAAATTGCCTGAAGAGCTTACATCAGTACTGCTTGAAATATTCAAGTTCTCTTTGTCCAACTCAGTTTTCCCTACCTTATGGAAAAATGCACTTGTGAGACCAATTAACAAAGTCAGAAAGCCCTCTTCCCCTCTAGACTTCCGTCCTATCTCCATTCTCTGTGCCTCATCCAAAACTTGAGAGAAAATTATCCATCACCAAGTGACTGATTACCTTTCCTCCAAGGGGAGACTAGACTTTCAATCTGGCTTTCGTAAAGGTTTCAGTACACAGTCTGCATTACTCAAAGTCACGGATGACATTTGTAGTGCAATGGACAGTAGAATGGTAACCATTATGGTCCTTTTTAATTTTAGTAAAGCCTTTGACCATGTTAACCAAGAGGATCTATTGCAAAAATTGAAAAACCTCAACTTTTCTTGTTCTGTTTTGAATTGGTTCTACTCATATCTTGATAACAGAACTCAGGCAGTACTAGACCCTCTTTTATTCAGCCTGAACATCCTTGACATAGGAAAGACCCTCAGACATTGCAAATATATGCTTTATGCAGATGACTTTCAGATTAATTTTCATGCTAACTTAAATGAATTGGCCGCTGAGATCTCCCTGGTCAATGAAGATGTCTCAGCTATTTGTGCTTGAGCCCACAAAAATTTATTGGTCTTAAACTCTTCCAAAACAAGGGTAATCATATTTGGTAACTCTAAAATTCTTTGCAAAATTAATTTTTCTCTTCTCCCCTACATTAAAGTGGTGGATGCTGACATTGGATTTAGTAACACTGTTAGAAACCTTGGCATTATGTTAACTAATAACCTCTCGTGGAATCATCACAAAAATAAAATCTCAAATAAGGTCAACAAAACTTTATATCAGTTAAATTACATAAATCTCTTCTTCCCATTTCTACCCGTAAAATGCTTGTCTCTATGCTTATATTTCCCTCATTTGATTATTGCGCTTTGGTCTATAATGACCTTCCATTGGAATTAGAAAACAAGCTTCAGCGGCTCTTAAATTCTTGTGCAAGATTTGTCCTTGACCTTCGTAAAGACGAGCATATCTCCCACCACCTTCACAACTTGTCATGGCTTAAAACCTCTTATCGGAGGAAATATTTACTTGGGTCATTTCTCTTCACTCTTTTCTGCAATAAATATCCAGTCTATCTCTTTTCCATGTTCAAATTCAAATCATTCTCTGTTCTTAGAACCACTTGAACTGCCCCTCCTACCTCTTATGCCCTATACCTCGGAAAAATACGTACCTTAAATCATTTCTCATCTCTGATTCTAATCTCTGGAATTCCTTTCCATTATCTATAAAAATTCTTCCTCCCTGTCTATTTTTAAGGAAAAACTTTTTAATTATTATCATAAGCAATATATGCCAATAATAGAATTATGTATCCTGTTCAAGATTTATTTTACTTGTATTTTCTTTATCCTGGGTTGGATGGGACAGAACCGTCCCCTCTACCCCCATCCCAGTTTACATACTCAGATACCCATGTCCTGGGTAGATAATATTCTACCCAGGCGGGACTCGAACCCGCGATCCTTGGGTTAGCAGGCGAGGACTTTACCCCGCCGCCATCCGGGGCCAACTTTCATATGTTTCCAAAGTGATCGGAGAATTATTGTTTGTTAGTTATCTCTTAGTGATTGATATTATATTTTTCTATGTTATATATTATATTTTCCATTGTTTTTGTGTTAATTATCTGTAGCTGTGAATTTTTTTGTTTTTCTACACTGTGAGATGTTGGCCAGGTATATATATATTTTTGTGTTATTTTTTCGCTCAAAGCAGAATTTTATACGTATTTTCTTTTTTTTTTTTGCTCTTATGGGGAAACCCAGAGCATAATTAAACTTATTCTATTCTATTATATCCTATTCGTTACAACTGAACTTCAGTATTACTTGATGTGAACATCGTCAAATCCCTGGCTCAATGTCCTTAACTATCTGAATTATCACGATGTATCCTTAACAATTGATTGCCATCACAAAGTGTAAATATTTTTCATTTATTCTAATATTGCTTAAACGTATGTAATTGCATATATTGCACCTAGTTCATCACTCATAAAACACCACACTAATCTATTCCTGAGCTAATAATCTCAATGAAATAATTAATGAAAATATCCTAAATGCCTTTTGGCGTAAGAGCTCATAACTATGATCCATTTTAATAGAAACTCTCCTCCATTGACTCATACTATCTCTATAGTGGAACTCTAGTAGCATTTCACGCATGTGGACTATGACACTGGGTGTTCAATTTTGAGGATACATGTTCCGCTTACTTCAAGAAATATAGTTTTGTAGAAATCAAGGAACAAAAGAAGGATTGTGTCGTACCACACCGTATTAGTATTTTACATGCACAGTTTAAGAGAGAAATAAAAGAGCATGCTATGAAACTTGATATGTCAGACCATTTGAGCACAATGATGCATCATGATGGAATCAGTCGCCCTTTTGTGTTGCTAAAAGTTCAGCAGGAGAGGAAGAGGGCATGCTATCTCGATGACTCCAAGTGATCAATATTTTTTACACAAAGTAATCAAGGTACAGCAAATTATAATCTCTTAAACCAGAAATGATATCGCTGTCAATTGAGACAATGTAGCTTCATGTTCACAATAAGTGATATGAAGTTGCAATTGAAGCAAAATATGTGCATTTGGTGGGGTGTAAACGCCCGCTAACGTTATTGAGTCATTCGTTCTTTCAAAGCTAGCAAGGCTGAGCTTTGCCTGAAGGTACTAATAGTAATAATTTTTATTCATCTAGGGACATACAATTAATGTATAGGACAAGTCAAATACAAAGATTATAAAACATAAATCACAGTATTCATTCAGATACTCTGATACAGAGTAAAAGCATTTCTCAATAAGGTATTCGTATGTTTCACACTAGTGATATCCTTTTCTTCTTCTATCACTAGTGATATCTTTGTCTCAATCCTTTTTGGTAAATTACTATAGATTTGTATGGTCATTGTCTTAGGTTCCTTGGAGTGGGTGTTAATGAGAGATCTCTCAACGTGTAAATCTCTCCTTCTTCTTGTATCATGGAGATGATAAAAGTCTTTAAGTCGAAAATTACTGATGTTCCTTTTAACAAAAGTTAAAATGTGGAGTAAATAAATACAAGGTACAGTAAGGATTTTAAATTTTTTGATAAGGGGCTTACAGGTTTGCCTAAAAGGGACATTTCCTACAATCCTCACAATTTTTATTTTTTAATTCTAAACACCGTACTGGCCCGAATATAAGACGGCACTGAATGTAAGACGGGTTGGGTTTTAGAGCTGCCATTTTAGGGAAAAAATTTTAATGCTCATATAGGATAAAAGCAGCATGTAGAGTGTTCACTACAAAAATTTTCATGCATTTCATAACTAAATTATGAGAACAATGCTTCAATCAGTGAGATAAATATACATACTTACAGTGTAACCATACTTACTGCAATCAAGTTCTGAGGCGGCTATTATAGAAACCTCTCCAATGGTTGGAGGGATTACAATACAAGGATATAGAGTAAATACATACAATATCATATTATTTATTGCAATCAGGTGCTGACATAAAGGTGATTATTACTGAAAATGTTCTCCTATGATTATAGGAGTTATAACGGGGTGATATAAAGTTCTATATTCTCGGATGTGACGTATTTCACCCTTGTACCACTATTTTAAATATCATATTCACTTTTCTCTTCAGATTTCTCACTGATTTCATTGTCACTTTCCAAATGAGATGTCTCACTTCAAACTTCCCTTGGCCTCCATTCCATATCCTCCGAATCAGAGTCCTCCCACATGACGTCATCCTCGGTGCCATCAAATGCATTCGATATACAGCATTTCTTAATGCCTCTCATGATTGATTCTTCTGGGATGGCATCCCAAGAAGCCTTAATCCACCGAGTAATAAGTGCAAAAGATGGCTTTCGAATACGGCCAGAGGGTGTGTGTTCAAAGTTCTTACTCATCAGCCACTCAGCATAATACTTTTATAGGTTACTTTTGTAGGCCCTATTGACATACACATCCAAAACTTGAAGTTGGCTGGTCATACAACCAGGAATGATGACCAAATCTGATTTCATCCTGAGTGGAATATGCAAAGTGAGTGCGGAAGAGAATAGAAAAATAATTATCACATATTAATAATTGTATTTAGATCTGTGGATAATCATTAATGAGAAGACACTCAATTTGATACCTTTCCTAGAGTACTGGTATATATTTAGTAAAAAGGTTTATTCTCAATATCTTTACACTTGTTCTACACTTTCAACTCATTTCTTAGTGTGACATTCGAATCAATATTAACACAAATATTTTTCAGAGACCCGTACAATTATTGAGAAACGTGACAACGTGGATTTGTTTAGGCCTCTTTCAGACCATACGACTTTTCGCCATGTGCCGTTGACGGCAAGGTGCCGTGCCGGATTGAAATTGCCATTCGCGGCATGAAGCTGTCTCCGGCAAGGTTCAATGCATTTGGAGGCACCCATATAGGCCCATGATTATTTTAAATCATGGCGCTGTGCCGTCAACGGTGCACAGTGAAAAGTCATACTGTCTGAAAGAGCCCTCTGTCATAATTGCATAATTTTCTAGCATTAATATCTTACAGCTCCGTGCAACACTTGTTAAGTACTCATGGCTTACTTCATGGCCACTTCCAATTACGGCAACTGCGTCAACATGCCACAAATAGAAGCGGCCACGCCACAAACACTGATTCTGATGCCACTCTATGAATGATTAAATTAGAGGATATAGGATCTTTAATGGTTAATAATTACCTGGACATCGTCTGCTTGATGTTTTCCATTAGGTGGCCACGGAATGAATCAAGGATGAGCATACTGCATTGCCCAAGTAGTGCTCCATGTCTCCGGGTCCACACTACTTCCAGCCACTCCAGCATCAGCTGCTCTGTGAAAAACCCTTTGTTGTTCACTTGCACTATGACGCCAGACGTGATGCGTACTTTGGGCTTCGTTTTCCTTTTTAAAACAAACATTGGAGGGAGTTTTCTTCCATCAGCTGTGCAGGCGAGCACTGTTGCTGCAGAGAGCTTTTTATTACCCAATGTTTTCACGAGCACTGAAGAGGCACCTTTTTCATTCACTGTTGTGTTGGAGGCATATCAAAATATATTGGCGTTTGATGGGCATTCCCCATATCACCCAACAGATAATTATATGCTTTGCGTTTAGCAATCACAAAATGCTGAAACTGAAGGAGCCTTTCTTCAAAAGTAATCGGTAATGCCTGTGCAAGAGTTGTGTGTCGCCGTAACGAGAAGTGATGACAGAACACAAATCTCTTCACCCATCCAGGACTTGCCTTAAATGATGTCCTCGCGATCCCTAAGCCTTGTGCTACTTGTAATGCTTTGATGACTATGGCCTCAGGAGACACAGGAGGACCCTTATTCCTGAGCTCGCGCACACAATCTGCAACGATGCATTCTACTTGGCTCAGTCTTCCTTTCTATGGCCCCCTTAAAGCCTTCCTTTTTGACTTGCATGCTCTCAATATTTCTTCCTCTTTTATCCATCGACGAACATTGCACTCTGACATGCAGAATTGCCGACCAGCCTCTGTAATTGATGTCTTTTTTCGCTTTTGAAAAAGCTTATAGTTTGAAACTTGCATTGTAACTCTTTCTCTCCCCTCTGGGAGCATGACTGATTTGTGTACCACATTTTTCAACCCTACTCATTGTTGGTGATGGACAAACTCAATAAGACTTCAAACTAAAATGACACGTCGTTCGGTTTCTGAGCGTTTCACTGACAAAAATTAGTTCACTTTACTGTAACCGCTGTGTGGCGTAAGCATGAATGATTGTTACAAAGTAAAGTAGAACACCAAATCTAAAGATGGCACATAACAGGAAACTTAATACCTCACTTATTCATCCCCAGTTCCCGAGTGCGTCAAGTCGTAACAGCTCCAGGGTATTACAAAAAATATTTATAAAATGTAAACCATGCCATGGTCGTGGCCATTATGGAAATACACTGTCGACCCTGGGTAACTTGAACCCCTTCCCCACCCTTAACACCCCCTCAACTTCATTGTAGAATTATGTTAAGGAAGTGCCAGATTAGTGTATACAATCCATTGTTGGCAAATGACCTCCGACACATGGTTAGAATTATCTATGTAAAAGTAGTTAAAATTTTCCTACACCATGTGACTCTCGTAAAAAATCGACGTTGTCAAACATCAGTCGTCGTGATATACCTAGCAAGCTTGAATGCGATGGTTTTGTTCATTGTAGCACTGTAATCAAGTTTGAAATTGTCATCGCGAGGAACCAGTAGTTACACCGCGCACCAATGTTGTGTGGGTTGCGTCCCAAAATTTTATTTTACTTTTTTTTTCATAGGGCACGAAATCAAGACAGACGGATAGGGATTGTTGACCTCTTACAAGTGGAAAAAATAAACGTCTTATATTCAGGCCAATACGGAAATTCAGTTAATCTGGAGAATGAACCCCACAAAATGAATCAACAGGAGACCCTGGAATAAAAGTAGCTAAAGTCCATGGTAAGCAGTGCTTTGTGACTGACAGAGAATTTTAAAACACAAAACAGATAAAAACTGAATTAAGTTTTTTACATAAGTGATCCATGTGGTTACTCCAACTTAATTGTGGATCAATATGAAGACCTAAGAATTTTAGGTTATTAGCCAGCATGAAAACATGACCCTTATGTGTTAGGTGAAGATTCTCATTACATTGGTCTTTATTCCCAAATACCATGATCTGGGTTGTATCTTGGTTCAATCTTTGTTTATTTTGTAAGCACCAATCTACTACTCTCAAAAATATTACTTCACTTGCAGATATGAGGTTAGTGACATTGATTGAGGTATGTTGTTCTTCAACGGCTTGTGGTAAAAAACGCTGATCAGTTCACTACTGAGCTCGCACCTCTTCCTTCCTCTACACGTTTACATAGCAGAGCAGTCAGACTCGGAACCCAGAAAATCCATGGAAAGTTGATCACAACCATGGTGATTGGCTCACATAAATGTCTTCGGTCCAGTCTGCAGGTGAAGTTAAAAAAGTAAAACTCTAGGGAAAATCTCTAGCTATTGAAGTGAAGATAAAAAACATTCTTAATTGCAGCGGCGTAGCTAGGTGGGGGGCGGTCCGCCCTGGGCGCGCACTTTTAAGGGGGCGGCACTGCAGGGTCTGCAGAAGGCTATTATATTATTAAATTTTTAATTCACAGAAGCATTCTTTTGCAACACAGAGTTTTTTTAAATGTTTTATTGGTCAAAACAAAGTAGAATTTGTGGCATGTCACTTATATCACAAATCTTGTGATAATAAGCTTCATCAGTCATCACTTGGATCTAATTTTTTTTTACATACTGTATGAATTTTTCTCTAAAAGACAAGTATTTTATATTTTTAACAGACTATCGCCCTATTTTCAGATGAAGCGAGTTAAAGAAAGTGGTGCTGATATCACATTAAACTATGAAGCTAGTTTTCGTCATGATATGTTTAAAGTCACTAATATTATTGCATTAGTTTTACAAGCATTCTGCAGCAACTAAGATGGGAGATGGTCTTTGATCGACTGTTAAAATTTAGACTATGTTTTATACAAATATCAAGACGATCCATTCGGATGGAGAAGATGATGATATCATTTGGAGGATAAACTATGTTCGCGTATTGAAGGAAGCATTCAATGTATAGTTCATATATTATTCAATCTTTGTGTTGAGTGAGACTTGAAATGATAATGACGTGACATGGTTTGGGAGACATCTCTGTATTTCTCTTTCATTACTCGTTATAATTTCAATGGGCACACTTGGCAACACTGGTACATGCTGCTAAGGGGACCGCCCCCGCGAATGACCTTGGCGGCGACTGTCAGGGTGGAGTGAAACATACTAAAAAAGTACTACTAGTAAGTAGTCGAGGAACTCTCTGTGACAGTGTTTGCAATGTCCGACAGTGAGTCGCTTTATTCCACCATTGTTGCCAAGCAGTCACCGACTGGTCTACGACCTGGTAGATGAAGTCCGAAGCACAGGCGCTCTTGTTTCCCGGTCACTCAATCATCCGATTCGACTACATCTCTCGTTTGTCGTCCGCCATCGAGGCAGAGGTATCAACACTGTATCTGCAGTACTGTTGTAGTTTTTTGGTGTCCTACTTCAGCTCAAGTCCTATCACTTAGTCGTGCACAAGAAAACTTGTGGCCTTCTTTTCATACGTAAGCAATAAATCTCGCATTCTTTATTTTATGTCTGTTGCTTTCTTGCCAAGTGGGGTTGCTCTGTGGGGTCTACTGTAAGCTGTAATACTAATGCATTTTCAATTCACAGAAGCATTTTTTTGCAAAACTGGCACGTCCACCATTGGAGGCAGAGGTATCAACACGGTATCAGGGTATCCGCAGTACCGTTGTAGTTTTGTTGAGTCCAACTTCTGCCCAAGTCCTATCTGTGAGTCGTGTACAAGAAAACCTGTGGCCTTTCTTTCATAAGTAAGTAATAAATCTCGCATTCTTCATTTTATATCCGTCGCTTTCTTGACAAGAGAGGTGGCACTATGGGGTCTGCTGTAGGCTATAACAGTATTCAGTGGCAAGGCGTGACAATTTGGACTGCTGTCGGCACAGAAATTATGTGCACTCAAGTTTGGTTATGAATAACGAAGGAACAAAGTGGCATGCAGAAAAACCAATCACACCAGTATTTTCCTTATTTAATTTTGCGTTACTTCATGCCAATTTAAAATTTTAGAAACGCATTTTTATATTTTTTACTTCAGGTTAAACGTAAAAAGTACCGGTTTTTGACAGTTTTTTCGGTGAGCTCCAACGTCGGTACGTCGTAACTTAGAAACAAATATCTCTGAAATAACAAACTTTAGCAGTTGTTAGATAGATACCTTTGCTATATACTTCTAATGTTTCAGGTTGGTAACTTAATCACAAAAGCTTTTGTTGTCAGTTAAATAAAAAGCTAGCACTTCAGAACTGGGGTGTCATAGAATTTTGTTCTTGGTAGCGATGGAATTCTCATGTCCTGAGCGTTCCTATTATTTAACTGTCCAAAATGTTAATTCACGCATTTCATTAAAATCATTTAACACTTATACTGAGTGCAGTGCGACTTCTCTGCAGGTGAAATGCCTGGCATAACGGTAGAAAAGCCTTGCCCTGTTGCCGTGAACCCCAGCACGTAGCTGCCAGTTACCGGCCACAGTGCCTGTTATGAGTGAAAAGTGTACCAGCGCCTATTCTTTTCAGTCTTCTCTATCATTATGCCAGGTATTTTGCCTGTGGAGAACTCGCACTGCACTCAGTATAAATGTCAAACGATTTTAACGAAATGCGTGAATTAAAATTTTGGACAGTTTAATAATAGGATCGCTCAGGACATGAGGATTCCATCGCTGCCAAGAACAAAATTCATAAGTCAATGAGCCAGGCAAGTCATCTCTGAAACTGGTGCATCCGTCGCTCGTTCGGCTTCTGTCGGTCACTCTTGTAAACTCTCGTAAGACTCGGCTGCCTGTAGGTGGGGTTGCAAGGGAGGCAGTTTGTCCCGGGGCCCCTAAAATATGTCCTCAGCGCAGTGGAGTATTGACACTGAATCGAATTCTTTAAACTGAGCGAATCCGGAGCTTGAGTTTGGTCTTTTTACGTCGTTTCTTTGACAAAAAAAATGGAATAACTGCCGTTGCACCTTCATTTGCAAATGTTTTCAGGCCTTCTATAAATCCTTCTTATTTTTTTCATTTTGGTTTAGTCATCGGCGAATCCAGAGAAGGCTGCATGCCTCGCCACTGACACTAATACATTTTTAATTCACAGAAGCATTCTTTTCCTGCACTGAGGTTTCCTGTTTCATTTGTCAAAACAGTGTAGAATTTGTGGCATATTACTAGTGTCACATATGATATGTGTCGTGTGATATTTAGCTTCATCAGTCATAACTTGGATCTAAAGTTGTTTTTTCATTTTCTTAACATGCTGTATGAATTTTTTCTCAAAAAAACAAATATTTCTCACACATTATCGCCCTAATTTTCAGATGAAGCATATGCTAAAGAAAGTGGTGCTGCTTGCAGAAAAAAAAGAAAGGCACGAGAAGAATCATTGAAAAATAGTGAAGGTGCACTATTGAAATACATACATTGTATAGAAACCACTACTACTGAAGATGGAGAAATTTGCAAATCCAAATCTTTGTCAAAATCCATGGATTCAACTTCAAGGGATTCATCCAATTCAACTCCCTTGAGTGATGAAGAATATGAAGAAAACATTTCAGGACCTGATGTGGACAGAGTGGGCATGGTAGATGTTGGTCTTTGGCCAAGCACGATTAGCAATGACGCACGGATCTGTCTGGTACGTCAAAGCGCATCTGTGGTTCAAAATCTAGATAATGATTTTGGTGAAGTAATTCGTCAAGGTGTGTCAACCAAAGCACAAACTAGAAAACTAACTCGCGAGTGGTTTTTTAAAACTCTGACTAATGGCGAAAAAATATTGAGATCTTGGATGGTGTACTCCCCTTCCAAGGAAGATCTTTACTGCTTTTGTTGCAAACTTTTCAGAAAGAATTATCTCAAAATTTAATTCTCGAGGATGGATTCAACATATGGTGGAAACTGAATCCTAGAATATCCGACCATGAGTCCAGTGTAGATCACGTTAGAAATTTCACACATTGGAAGGAATTAGAAATTAGGATTGCTGGTGGAGCAACAATCGATAAAAAAGAACAAGAAGTTGTTGAAAGCCAGGAGAAGAAGTGGAAGGCAATCCTTACAAGATTGCTTGATATTATTAGATTCCTAAGTAAACAGAATTTGGCTTTACGAGGCCATCGAGAAGGAGTCAATCATAAGAAAAACGAGTGTGATGTTGAACTTGAAGCAACAGAAAGTAGAGGAAATTTTTTAGAGCTGGCGCATTTGTTGACGAAATATGATCCAGTGCTACGTGAACATCTTCTGAGAATCCAGCTGGGAAAAAAGTTAGCTACATCCTATCTGCCTCCTACTACTCAGAACGAGTTTATAGAAATTTTGGGAGAAAACGTAAGAAGCAAAATCATCAATAATGTAAAAAAAGTCTTACTTTTCCATGATATTTGACAGCACTGCTGATATTTCACATAAGGATCAAACGAGCCAAGTTTTACGCTATGTTGTGATCGATGGAGATGAAGTGAAGGTTGTGGAATCATTTGTCGATTTCATTGAAACGAAGGGTAAAACTGCCGAGAATATTTCAATGATGATTTTAGAAAAATTAGAGAAAGACAATTGATATCCAAAATTGTAGAGGGCAAGCATATGATAACGCTGCGGTGATGGCTGGTCTGCATACTGGTGTTCAGAAATGCATCAAGGAAATTAATAAAAAAGCTGAATTTGTCGCTTGTACAAATCACTCGCTGAATTTGGTAGGTGTTCATGCAGCTTCTGTCGGTGTGAATTCTGTACCTTTTTTTGGATTCGTGGAACGTTTGTATTTTTTTCTTCATCAACACATCGCTGGGAAGTTCTAACTTCAGTCACTGGTCAAAGTGTGAAGCGCATAATAGAAATTCGGTGGAGTGCGAGGGGAGAAGCTGTAAGTGTTGTAAAGAAACATTACTCAAAAATCTTAAGTGCCCTAAAAATGTAAACTAGTGATGCAGAAAATACAACTACAAGGGCAGATGCTGGTGTTCTACTTGGAGCATTGAAATCATTTTCCTTTTTGTGCTTTCTTGGCCTGTGGGGACCCGTCCTTCTAGAAATTAACGAGACACAGACTTATCTCCAAACCAAAGTATTGAACATACAAAAATGTGATATAAAACTCAGGACATTAAAAATATTTCTATCTGAAAACAGGGACAAGCTAGTGAATGATGGTCTTAACTACATTAAATATGCAATGATCTAGGAATAGTCATGGAGCGTCAGCGTCGACCCAAAAAGAAGAAACAAATGTTTGGTGAAGGATCACAGGATGCTGAATTGCCATTCGACAAAGAACTAAGGACAGAAATGTTTTCTTCACTAGACAGAGTGATCCAAGAATTAACTTTGAGATTTCAACAGCTGCATGCACTTGCTGAGAAATATGCCTTTCTTACCCTGTCGAATCTTTTGGATGATGAATATAAATGTCAAATAGATCACGATCACGATGACATTGATAAAGAAGAGTTCCTTAACTTTTAACTTCCGAGTGTGTCTCTCTGGCACAAAAATTGTGTCCCTAGACTTCCGAGAGTGTTCGTTTGGCACATTGATGGACATTTAAAAAACAATGGTCATTTAAAAAACCCCGGCCAGCAAGGCTTAAAACAAATGAAAAACTCAGGAAGGTAAAGGTTAATGAGAGAAAAAGACTCCAGCATTTTATTGCTGTTGCTGATATTGAAGAAGGAATAAAGATGAGGAAAGAAGGCCCCCTTGAACTTCTGCAGTTAATTCAAAAGTATAACCTTGGGAATTCGGTTCCAAATGTAGTAATAATGCTGCGGATTTTCCTCACAATTGCTGTTAGTGTTGCTACCTGTGAGAGGAGTTTTTCAAAACTAAAACTGATCAAGAATTACCTAAGATCTACATCTAAGGTTCTTTTTTCCAGTGAATTAGGTGCATTTAAAACTGCAGACATGGTTAAATTAACAGTAGGGATTAATACTTCCTCTTCCATATCTATCATTGGTATATATAGGCTTAATTTTACTCCCGTTGAAAATTTTCTACGAGAATTGGATCGAGTACTAACCATCTCTCAAGAGAGGAACTTAATAATAATTGGTGACATGAATATTTGTATATTACAATCTAACGATATGTCGTATGATTATCTAACCATTATGGCTAGTTATGGACTGGATCCAGTAATCCAAGTTCCAACTAGAATCAGTAAAAATAGCAAAACCTGCATAGATCACATCTTTTGCAGAAGTAGAGATAACTTCAACTATGACTGAAAAGTGATCGATTGGGGACTAACAGACCATCATGCTATAACATGTACTTTGAATATGAAAGATATCTTAAATATCAGAGAACAAGTAGATCGAAGTCATCGCCAAATTAACTATAACCATTTAAATTATATTCTGGAAAGATGTGACTGGAATAATGTTTACTCGGAAAACAATGTTAATGTAGCCTTTGAGCTATTTATGAAAAAATTCAAATGCTGCATTGAAAAAGCTGAGTATGTTTTAGAAATCGGCAGAAGGGAAAGGTTAATTAAACCTTTGATGACTTTTGCTTTGTGCAGAATGATTTCTAGGAGGAATTTATTGTATAAAAAAATGAGGAAACAACCTGATAACGAAAAATTGAAAAGCAATTATGAATCATACAAATGACGATTAGAAAATGATATTGTAATGTGTAAAGAAAATCTTTATTTGAGCCTCTTTGATAGTAATGTCAATAACACAGCTGCACAATGGCGCATTTTGGATTAAATTGTCGGTGGAAAGCGTAGATATGAGAATTTACTGAAAATAAAAGTAAGTAACGGCACTGTTGTTACTGAGTGTCAGGACATTGTCAATGAATTCAGTTGTCAATTTGGAAAAGTGATTAAATCGTTGGACCAGAACACTCACTTACAAGATAATATGGGCGAATATCAAAAAATGTTTCCATCCATTAATTTACATGATTCATTGTTTTTTGTACCAAAAAATGAGAAAGAAATTAGCAACATTATTAAAGAACTAAAGCCAAAAAAATCCAAAGGTATTGATAGTATTTTTGCATATATTATTAAAGCAGTTAAATGCAAATATTTCACCCGTTCTTGCTTACATTCTTAATTTAAGTATGCACACGGGAATATTCCCGAGTCAGTTGAAAACAGTAATAGGTGTACCTATTTTTAAGAAAGGTGATAAAATGGATACAAATAATTATAGACCAATATCTATACTATCTGTGTTTTCCAAAATTGTTGAAAAAGTTACTAAAATTTGGCTTCTTAATTATCTAAATAAGCACAGTTTCTTTAACAATAATCAATTCGGGTTTCAGAGTGGTAAAAGTACACAAGATGCCTTATTAAAATTCTGTTCAGACTTGAACGATGGACTGAATAAGAACTGCAAAGTTGTGGGCCTGTTTGTGGACATAACCAAAGCTTTTGACTCTGTTAATCATAAGATACTAATGAAGCAATTATGGGAAGCTGGTATACGCGGTATTGCGTATGATTGGTTTAAAAGTTATCTATGTGATCGATACAAATGTGTGCATCTACAAAATTGTTATAGTGAAAAGATCCAACTTACCTGTGGTGTACCACAGGGTTCTGTGTTAGGCCCCATACTATTTTTAATTTATGTAAATAGTTTATGTGGTGGCAGGTTTAAGGGTGAATTAAGGTCTTTTGCAGATGATACGGCACTAAGCTATTCTGCTAACTGTATCGATGATTTATATAAACAGATGCAAAGTGACCTCAAAACTCTGAATGTATGGTTCTCAGAAAAGTGTATGTTACTGAGTTCAAAAACGAAATATATCGTATTAAGCACGAGTAAAACCATTTTAAATAAAAATAAACTATATTATCAATGTGTAAATTGTGCAAAAAGAGATGTTATTTTCTGCGACAAATGTATTTTGATAGAACAGGTTAGCCAAATTAAATACTTAGGCTTATACATTGATCAAAATTGTAAATGGAAGATTCATATAAATAAGTTAAAATCAGAAATGAATTTTATGGTAAGAAAATTCTACTTCCTCAGATACATTTGCCCTGAAACAGTATTGAGGATGGTGTACTATGCTCTTGTCAACTCTAGACTGCAATATAGAAATACTTGCTGGGGTGGAGCACACTTTACCACCATAAATCCTTTACTGGTGGCGCAAAAAAGGGTTGTCAGGGTTATTACGCGGTGGTCAAGAAAAAGCCACTCATTCCCTCTTTTATAAAACTAAATAGTAGAGGAAAAATGAGAAAGCTGGCGCGTCACGTGACATTGCATCATCCCACGCGCGCTATGTCAAGGGCGCAATACCCCCAACCCCTGCCCCCACCGCTATATTGCGCGCACGTGTCGAGGTCGGCGCGAGACGCCGCCGGCCTAGCATACGATGGGACTGTAAGTTACGACACTTCCACATTCCTTTCACTTTGCGATATCCATATCAACGTGCAGGTGGCTGTTGCATTCCAAATGACGACCTTCCACACCACACGTGCAGTTTGTTACGAAACAACCCATCCAGAGCACATTCTGGCTGTAACCCCGTTGCCATGCGGAAACTCGTGCGATGATGGAACATTGCAGCGTGATGTCCCCCACCCCAAAGCACGAGCAGTAATTACACATTACAACGTGACCAGGCTTGCGTAAACACTCAGATGCAACACCCCCCTCCCTCCTCCTTTTCGAGGATATAAATCCGCGACTGAATCGGACCGGACTCATTCTCTTGCTTCAAGGAGTCAGCATAGCTATCTTCACGAAAAGAAGTCGACACCAAGTGGGAGGACCCCCTCAGAGAGTTTTTTTGTGAGTACAACCCGGAATTCCATCTCCGGGCTTTTGGCTATTACATATATATTTTTAAAGTCCATGGTAATTAAAACTTATTAAAACCTATTATATGTTGATCTGAGAGCCTCAAAACTCCTTACAAGGGAATTTCTGACAACTAGCATTGATCCCTGATATTTTTCTCGGAAGAACCCTTTTCAGGGTATCTAAGGGTGTTCAGGGTACGGGAAAATCATTTTCGTCCGGACACCCCCTATATACCCCTTGGGGGGTCGATCAGGGTGGGGTACTCACTACTACTACGTGGTGAATATTTTCCCCAAGTTTCAGACAGATTGGACCAACGGTTTTGGCCCTATGGCCAAAAAACCCGAAAATTTCGGGAATTTTTCTTAATAACTCCTTTATTTGAAGAGATAAAAATATAGTTTAAATTAGAAAGTTGATCAGTAAAATACTGGTAACCCATTACGTACAACATTAATCACCTCACACCAAGGGTGGTACCCCTACACTCTGGGGTAAGGCATGTGGACAGCATTTCACTTTGCTTGCCTAGGTATCAACATATCTTGATATCTAGTTAACTATGCGTTTGCCAAGTTCGAAAACGGCCTAGGTATCTAGTCAATATGGGGTCAGCGCGTTCCTCAACTAGTGATCTAAATTAATCCTTAAATATCTTCCTAAGTTGAAGAGATAAAAATATGCTGTAACCGGCAAATATGTTTAATTTTAATTATCCCTCGAAGGCAGTCATCAAATTTTCTCAGACCCTTAATAGTTCAGGGTCAGGATATAGTTGTACCCTTATTTGAAGAGATAGCGTTTTGGTGCAAGTTACAAAAAATAAGCTACATTGGTAGTTGAATGCAATCCGACAATTGAAAAAAATCTTTTTGTATCCCATTCCGGAAACTTCCTCGAGTTATATTTGCATAATTCTATTAATTTGATTACGATATGTGTAACTAGCCGAAAGAGATAGAAGTTATCCGCAAACCTTCCAAAACTCTTTTAGATATGCACTTAAATTATTTTTTCTACAGGTAACGTTTATAACCCAATAAAATTTAATGACGAAGTAGTATATGATATCCAAACATACAACCACTTAAAGGATGCGGTGGATAGGGCAAAGGGAAGAAAATTTTTCACTTTTTGTGAAATTTACTATAAGATTGATGAGGCTTTGCAACATGAGAATACGAACTAGCATAGACAGAATGTAACTATTCAACAAGGTAGAGGATTCAATGAAATTGAATCAGCTATTCGTTCCAGACTAAAAACATTCTGGATAACTCCGGAAGAGGAAGAAGATACAGATGTTATTTCCTTTCTCGGTGATATCAAGGCACAGGCAATCGAAAAATTACTGGACTCTGTGATTCAAAACAATTCCATCAAGTTTAATCTTCTCCTAATTTGCAAATTTCACAAGGGCGAGAGAGAGGAAATGGATGCTTCTTTTAAAACGAACAATCGGCGTCTCTTTTTAGCAGATAAAATTAGAGAAGTCGTTGACGAAACCTTTTCAAAATTGCTGAAGGAAAAATCCGAGTTCCAAAGCAAAGGGTCGGGATGGAGTTTAGCTAGGGTGGTTGGATTAGAATTAAGAATTGACAAGTACGAACCATTTCGGGGTTCTACATACATAGATTTGCCAGGGAAGATTAAAAATACCAAAGCAGTAATTAACGTGCAAAACGAAGACCAGTATTGTTTCAAATATGCGATTTGGGCAAAAAAACATCGATAAAGACCCCCAACGAGTTTTTAAATACAATACTCGAGCGTTTCATGCTGGTTACAATTGGGACTGCATAGAGTACCCTGTGGATATAAAAGATATCTCAAAATTCGAACGTGCCAACAATATTTCGATAAATGTCTTTGGATTGGAAGAAAAAAATAACATCTATCCTTTGAAAATTGTAGACGTCGAGCTTCCGGACCACAGAGACTTGCTATACATCACAAACGAGAATACTGCCCACTATTGTTGGGTCAAGAACTTCAATAGACTGATTAGAACACAAATAACGAGGCATAATAATCGACTATTCATTTGCAAACGCTGCCTCACTCATTACCATGATGAAACGAAACTTGAAGAACATAAACTCTTATGTCGAGGTACGGGTGAGCCTACCAAAATTGTTATGCCTAGTGAAGAAGAAGAAATTATAAAGTTTAATCACATCAATCATTCTTTTAGAGTACCATATGTGATTTATGCAGACTTTGAATGCCTCCTTGAGAACGTAAGAACTTGCGAGCCTAATCCTCACACCTCAGAGTCACACAATATACAAAAGCATACACCATTTAGCTTCTGTTATATTGTAATCACTCCGGATGGATGTCAGGAACCACAATTGTATCGAGGACCAAACGCAGTACGAGTATTCATTCAACACATCAAAGATGAGGCTGATAAGATACACGCGTTGTATAAGAATAACGTTCCGATGAATCCTCTCACCCCCGAAGAAGAAAGTAGGTTTGATGAGAGCAACACATGTCACATTTGTGAAAAAGAGTTGAACGAGGACACAGTACGAGATCATGATCATTTAACAGGAAGATATAGAGGTCCAGCGCACTCGTTTTGCAACTTGCAGTACAAAATGCCAAATTTCCTCCGCGTTTTCATCCATAATCTTTCCTCGTATGATAGTCATTTCATCGTACGTGAGCTAGACTATGATGAGAGACAAATATTCGTAATCCCCAATTCCGAAGAAAAGTATATATCATTTGCAAAGGCTATCGAGAACAATTTCAGCTTTAAATTCATTGATACGCGTATCGTTTGAAAGCGGACATGAAACGGTACGCGTACCGTTTCATGTCCGCTTCACTGGTTGCAAATTTAGCTGAGTTTAAATACACTAATACGATATTCGGTGAAAAGACAAATTTAGTTGCTCGTAAGGGAGTTTACCCTTACGATTACACCGATTCATGGGATAGATTAGAAGAAAAACAATTATCTAAAAAAGAAAATTTTTTTAGTAGACTCACAAACGAAGACGTTTCGAACGAAGATTATTCACACGCGTCTAAGGTATGGAATACATTTAAATGCCAAACACTAGGTGATTACAGTGATGTTTATTTGAAAAGCGATGTGACTTTTAGCCGATGTTTTCGAAAACTTCCGCGCTGTATGCTATGAGGCGTATAAACTTGATCCTGCGTGGTACTACACTGCCCCAGGTTTTACTTTTGATGCTATGCTGAAACATACCACAGTCGAGCTCGAACTCTTAACCGACTACGATATGATGTTAATGATAGAAAAAGGCATTCGAGGTGGAATTTCACAATACTGCAAGCGCTACTGTGAAGCGAACAATAAATACATGGATAATTACGATTCAGATTTAGACACCACCTATTTAACATATCTACATGCAAACAACTTGTATGGTTGGGCTTTATCAAGACCATTACCATACGCAAATTTTAAATGGCTCTCCTTTGACGAAATTGAACATTTAGATGCGACAGAAGTTTCCGATGAAAACGAACGGGAATATATTGTAGAGGTAGATCTCGAGTACCCGCAGCACCTACACGATACGCATTCCGATTTAACGCTATATCCAGAGAACCAAATTCCACCCGGTGGAAAACATAAAAAATTAATTACATCGCTCGAGGATAGGGCTAAATATATCATTCACTACATCAACCTAAAGCAAGTTCTTTCACTAGGCATGAATCTCAAAAAAGTTCATAGAATAATAGAATTTAGCCAATCACCTTGGTTAAAGTCATACATTGATTTGAACACTGACCGAAGTATGAGAGCAGTTAATGAATTTCAAAAGGACTTTAAAAGCTCATGAATAATGCTGTATTTGGTAAGACATTGGAGAATGTGCGCAAAAGAATAAATATGCAATTGGTGACAAACGAAAAGCAATTACAAAAATTAATTAACAAATCGACTTTTTTAGACCGAACGATTTTTGACGAGTCTCTGGTGGCCGTTCACATGCGGAAGGCTACTATTAAAATGAACAAGCCAATATACAAGGGATTCGGTGTTCTCGATTTGAGTAAGACGCTAATGTACGATTTTCACTACAAGAAAATGTTAACGAAATATGGAAAGCGATTGAAATTGGCGTACACCGATACCGATTCCCTAATATATGAAATTACCACCGCTGATGCATACAGGGATATTCTAGAAGATCTAGACGCATTCGATACCTCAAACTATACAAAAGACCACCCATGTTATTCAGATAAGAACAAAAAAGTAATAGGTATATTCAAAGACGAATGCGATGAGCGAGTAATGACTCATTTCATCGGACTGCGAAGTAAACTATTCATACAAGGTTCTCGGTTCTAAAGAAAAAAAGAAAGCGAAAGGGATAACTAGAGCAGTAATAGAAAAAGATTTAAAATTTGATGACTACGTGCGATGCCTTCGCGAAAATTCAACAGAATTTAGAAAAATGAGAGTCATACGAAGTATGAAACACGACATTTACACCATGGAAATGAACAAGGTAACGCTCAATTCCACTGATGATAAACGATACATTTGCGAGGATGGAATTAACACGCTTGCTTGGGGTCATTATAAAATTCCACGAAAGAGGACACACGATGAGGCATTCGATGATGATACTTGAGAAACGTTATATACTTCATCTCAAATCAAAATTTCCAGTCTCAACCATGACGTTAGTCTGGAAACATCCGTTTACCTGCTTCTGCGCCGGCCCATCAGAATGTGGAAAGACGACCTTTGTAACGAAGTTCATTGAAAATTTACATTGTATGATAGATCACGACATAGATGAAATAGTATGGTGTTGCAGCCCAGGAAGCGAGCCAGATATAGAACATGAACTACTGAGCATACATCACGAAATACCGTCTTTTAAGGAATTTGGAGGTGCTCCAATGTTGTGCGTTATCGATGATTTGATGAGTGAAGGGGCTTATAGTAAAGACGTATGCAAACTGTTCACGAGAGGGAGTCATCATTTTAACATATCCGTGTTTTTAATCACGCAGAATATTTTTTACCAAAGCGCACAATCGAGAAATATTTCGCTGAATGCAAAGTACATAGTATCGTTCAAAAATCCGCGAGATCAATTACAATTCGGTCATTTGGCTAGAAAAGTTTACCCAGAAAAATCGCACGAGTTGGAAAGGGTATATAAGGAATCGACCGTAGATCCATTCGGTTATTTGGTCCTGGATCTGGGTCAGGACACGGACGAAAGGTTCCGTTTTAGAACGAAAATATTTCCCACGGATGAATTCACCATAGTCTACATGCCCGTACGTAATGAACAGGTTGAAGAGTAACAAACATTTGCTCCATGCGTTAAAGTGTGCAAGGCCTAAATTACGCTCTGCGATACTGAAATCTTCCGACGACGGATTAATTAAAGCAATATGTGACTGCTGTTTGAATACCATAAACGGGAATCATAAGATAGATAAAAGGTTAAAACGAAAACTAACCAAACATCGTAATACGTTGAGAAAGTTGGCAACGCGGGGAACGAGTGTTAAGAGAAAACGCGCCCTTCTCGTACAAAAAGGTGGTTTCTTACCAATGTTACTCGGATCAATTTTAAGCGGTGTCATAGGCAGCCTATTAGGGAAATGAGTTTGCGTAAAATGCTCGTAGTAAGCCCGGAAGTTTTCGAGCGAGGGCATATGAAGGCAAGGTTGAGCGCATTAGATAAGGAAATGAAAGGTGTGTTGGCCAAGAAAGGACTCAAGGACGTAGACAAGTGGCATTCATATAAAAGAATACTGGATAAATATATGAGCACGACATCAACTCTCCCTCACATGTCCCGAAAGTAAAACCTTTGACTCAAAACATACCACATACAAGGTCGGGTGAGGAGGACGAGAGGATTCACGCATTGAAGGAATCCTTAGCTGAAGTGAAAAAAGTAAACGCCGATTTAGATACGACATGGGAGCGCATAAACGAAAGACTAGGAGCGATGGAAAGTCTGTCACGAACACCCAACGTAAAAAAGACGCGAAAAAGAAAGCGGTTGGTGGAAGGAAAAACGTCACCAAAGTTGCCGTCCCCCATAAAATTACCAAGAAGAAGCAAGCGCAAAATAAAAAAGAAGTCGTTCGGACCAGAGTGGGTGACGACGTAATCGATAGTGTACAACGATCCTGCTCATCCTGCGAGTTTTTCCACACTTGATAAATTACACAAAGCGACTAGGATTCTGAGAAACACATTACGCGAATGGCTAGATTCTCAGGAGGCGTATACTCTCCATAGACAGGCGAGGAAAAGATTTCCCCGGAATCGCTACGACATGACCTACATTGACGAGTGCTGGTAATGTGATTTGAATGATTTACAAAGTTTGAAGAAGTTCAACAGAGGGTATTGTTACATTTTGACTGTGATAGACTTGTTTTCCAGGTACGCCTGGGCTAGAGCTATACGGAGTAAACGAGCGGATGAAATAGTCAACGCTTTCAAGGATATATTTCGCGAGAGAAAGCCGTTGAAAATTCAGACCGATAAGGGAAGTGAATTTTTCAACGCCAAATTTAGAGATTTTCTCTCACGTCGTGGAGTGAAATTTTACACCACAAATAATCCGGACATAAAAGCCAGCCTCGTGGAACGATTCAATCGCACTCTAAAACCTAAATTTACAAGTATTTTACAAAATACGACACTTACAATTACATCGATGTGCTTCCAAAACTCGTGAGTAGTTATAACAATAGCGTTCATTCGAGTATAGGCATCGCACCCTCCAAGGTGAATGCAAAGAATGCGTTTGCGATCGCCAGCCGGAGAAAAAAGTGTTGTGAAAAAGTGTACAAAATTTAAAATCGGCGATCACGTGAGGATTAGCAAAGAGCGGCTTCCGTTCGCTAAAGGTTACACTGCTAATTACACCGGAGAAATATTTGGAGTGGTAGACATAGATAGTACAAGAGAAATACCAACTTACAAGTTGCAGGATATGAATGGTGAGAATATAAGCGGAAGTTTTTACACGCAAGAGTTAGTTAAGGTTAACGTTTCCGCAGAGACGGAATACAGGATCGAGAAGATTTTGAGGCGTAGAGGACGCTCTCCCAATCTCGAATATTTCGTAAAGTGGGAAGGATACCCGAAATCATTTAACTCTTGGGTTGCGGCTTCTTCCGTGCGTAAATTATGAGCGAGTTTTACTTGACGTTACCAAGCGATAGCTCTCGCGAATTCTTTCCCCAAAACACAATAGCTCATTATCGAACAAAACTGTGTCATCGTATCGATTTAGAAAATGATGAGTGGCATGTAGGTTTGGCGGAGATTTCGATTCCGTCAATCGATTTAGAAGATATAGCTCCAGCTCATCCTCCAACCCATTTAATTGAATTAGAAGAGGGAGCTTCAACTCGCAAAGATGAAGGTACTGTAGTGGAGAAGATAGATCCTGCTCATCCTCCAACCCATTTAATTGGAGGAGAAGAGGGAGCTTTAACTCGCAAAGATAACAGGACCCGAGCCGAGGAGGGGCTAGTTCGAGGGGAAGAAGGTGGACCCGGGGGTGGTCGAGTCAAAATTGCGATAGAAAAAGGTCTTTTCTTCGAGATTCCACAAGGAACGTACGGAAGCGTATGTTTTGCTTTTGCTTCGACATTTACTGCTAACCCCGCAGTATAAGGGATAAAATAGTAAACAATATCATGCCTTCTGTAGATGAATTAGCAATACTAGATGGTCAGGTAGGTGTAAACGAACGACGTTTACCAAACTCAGTCATAATAAGAGCAAAGGATGTCATATACTCACTACCATCAGGAGTCTATGACTCATTCGGAGACTTAATTAAAATATCTTTTGAGGGTTTTTCTAGCGCAGGAAAAAAAAGATGAGAGGAATGGAGATTATTATCATTTTTCCTGATTCGACTGACGGATGAAGCTGATGATGCAAACGTACAAAATATATTCAGCAATCCTAAAGCAACTTTCTCAAAATCGAGTCGTAAACGAGGGAGAAGTATAACTCCTGCTCCGAAAAACATTTACGTGTACACCGACATTATTAAGCCTCAGTTTGTGGGTGATTCCTTGAGCCGCTGCTTACGTATAATCAATACTAGAGTTGGAGGATATCAAGTATTCAATCCGATTTTCTATTACCCCGTCGAAAAGAACAGCATTGAAAGCTTAGAGATTTTAATGACTGATAAACTCGGCGAGCATATTACATTTCATAGTGGAATACCATCTTCAATAGTGGTGTTAAATTTTATAAAAAAGAAGTAATTTCGATTAGTTTGTCATTAAGCAACGAGATGGCTCCGGTAGCGGATCGCTATTATGCATACAATGCAAGACAGGCGGGAGGAGAGGTGGGACCAATATATCGAGCGTCATATCGCGTGCAAAAAGGGAGGGGTATCGGGAGTTTTCTCGCAGTTCTGTGGCGTTTTGCAAAACCTTTATTATTTAGTGGGCTGAAAAGTGTGGGCAAGGAGATCGCGAGTGCGGGAGCTGCTGCCGTCGGTGATCTTGGCACCTAACCGGTAAAAGAGATATTACGCAGCAGAATAAACGAGGCAGGACAGAATTTAAAGCGTAAGGCCAAGGAAAAGTTAAAAGGCATGAAAGGGGGTGGGTTGAGGATAGTAATACGTCGTCGGTTGATTGAAATAAAACCGCGAGGTGGTAAGAAAAAAGAGCATTCAACGAGAAGGCGAAGAGCGAAGAAGGTCGCACCGAGAGATATTTTTTCATAATGGCTGAGTAAATGCTGAGTTCGTTGGATTTATTCCAACCTAATACACCCATACAGACAAACATCCTATCTAAACGCTTGGTGCCTTACAAACCCATATCTTCGTTGGACAATCGATCGATTATTGAATTTTTAATCAAAGATTCTGGCGACTCATACAGAGATTTAAATAGTATATACCTCAAGCTCAAAGTGAAGATTTGCAAGAAAAATTTAAGTGATTATACCGATGCGGATACTAATGAACCGGGTGTAGTGAACAATATTCTACACTCACTATTCGAGCAATGTGACGTTTATTTCAATGGGACTCTTGTCACACCTTCCGAGGATAATTATCACTACAGAAGTTATTTGGAAAACATTCTAAACTATGGATCTGACGCTAGTAGAACGCACTTGCGTAATGTCGGTTGGGAATTGGACACGGGGGATGATGTTAACAAGACCGATAGCAACAATGCTGGGTACATGAAACGAAAATCGTGGTTCAAGAATAGTGCCGAAGTGGAGTTGTATAGTAAATTACATGTGGACGTATTTAATCAAACACAGCTGCTACTCAATGGCGTAGACATTAATATTAGATTAATGCTCTCGAAACCTGCTTTCTATCTAATGGGTGCCGACGATGGGGTTTTGCGAATACTCGACGCAACGCTATATGTGCTGCATCATGATATTAATCCTTCGATATTAGTAGCGCATAATAAAATGTTATAACGAGACAAAGGTAAATATCACTACAAGCGAACAGAATTGAAAACGTTCACGGTACCCTCAGGCGGTCGAACTTTAAGTATTGACAACGCAATCGTTGGACGAATACCTAACACTCTAATATTTGCTATTATCGATAACGATTCGTACGCTGGTGATGTGAATAAGAATCCATTTGCACTCTCTCACTACTCACTCGAGAATTTCTCGCTCTTTGTGAACGGAGTTCAGATTCCTTCCTAGGGACTGGAATGCAATTTCAGCAGCAAAAAGTATTGGGCACGAGCGTATGATACCATTTTCTCCGGCAGTGGAATAAAGCATCACGATAAGGGAAATCAAATCACTTACGATATGTTTGGACACGGTTATTTTATGTTAGTATTCGATCTCACACCGAACGATTCAGGTAACGAGGACTATGTAAGTTTAAGGGATACAGGTGTGGTGAGAATAGAGGCGAGACTTGAAAACGAATTGGCTAAAACCGTGACGTGCTTGGTCTTTGCTGAATATGATGCTACACTAGAAATTGATAAAAACAGGAAGATTATCACAAATTTTTAGTCATGGATAGCGTTCAAATCGATACTCTTACGTAATAGATTGAGTGAATTATTTCGCGGAGTATATCCTTCCTATAAGTTACCACACTCACCGAAAAATGGCATATTCGTAGTAAATTTAGATCTGGCTAGTTTTCCAGGTTCTCATTGGGTAGCTATTTACATATATAATCAATTTGCAGAATACTTCGACTCGTACGGATTAAGCCCCTTTGTTCCTAAAATTTTGGATTTTTTAAAGCCTTTCAACTGCGTTCACAATCGCGTTTAGATACAAAGCTTTCATTCATACATTTTTGGGGAATATTGTTGCTTGTAAGCAGTTAGTAAATCTTTAGGGAAAAGTTTAAACAAATTCCTCACTCAATTCAATCACACTAACCCACACCTCAACGACTGCCGCACCCTGGAGCTGTTCCGACTCACCTTTGGTGGGATGAGGAGTGATACGAGGTGTCATCCCCGAGCCCAGCGTTGCTGTTCCAGAATAAATATAGTGCACGGGGAGAGGAGGTGATTATTAGAGAAGAATCACTCGCAGAATGCAGATCGTCGCAGCAGTGGGCTTTTCGAAGGAGGGAGTGACGGAGCTTGCAGCCGTCGACGTTGATTCCAACCGCCTTTTTTGGGGAAGTTTTAAGAAACATGGGAAACTCGTTGCTGGGGGAAAGAAGCTTCGGTTTCAAGACCCCCTGCACTGCGATGAGACTTCCTTCAACAGTGGATTCCTCTCTTACGCCGAGCTTGCCCCCGCTTTGGACACCATCATTGAGGGAGCGACCGCCCTCTTCGCATTTAGCGAGGATGAGTGCGAATTTCTCTCCAATCTCACGCAGCATACTTTTATCTCTCTTCAAAAGGAATTAAATTGCCCCCTCCCGAAAAATGCAGCTTTATTGCATTTTCCTGCCTCAATCCCCGTCACAAATTACGCATTAGCACGTGCGCACTGAGAGACGCTCATTCATTGGCACAATGGTTCTAATATAACCGTCTCAAGACCGAAGTTGATCCATGCCCGGATGATTGTTCCCCCACCCCTCTTCCAACATCGTCCTCTTAAGCTATATAAATTCTCACCGTGCATCAGTCGTCATGCTACCGTCGGAGGAAGCAGTCCTGCAGTCGCCACCCGTCAAGAGGAAGAGACCGGCTGGACCCCATCCCAGTCCTGTTGTATCTTCACTCTCGAACAATCTGCTACTTCAATCAGTTTCAATAGTACAAAGTCAAAGAGTGTGTGTGTTGTTTACGATCCTGGTAGAGACTTTGAGACCATGGTGCAATTTAATCAAGTGGGGAAAAAAAGTGTAATTGTTTCACGAAGTGAATGGGATAATATTCTGAATTCGGAAAAGACAATGTTTTCTTCTACAAAGGTGAAAAAGAACAATTAACCTCATCCTGCTTAGCCTATGCAAATTATTTTGGGAAGAGACATTTGTCCATTAAGAATATAAGCTCATTTAACTTGAACGGTGACGAATGGTATGCTCTGGTGAAGCTCTCCAAGCTGATAAATCTTTCTCCGGAGACTTTTGACTAGTCGTGATAAAGTTAGACAATTTGTCGCCAGCAAATTAGCAACAATATCACAGATTGTGATTTTGAAAGACTTGAATTAGAGATGGTACTCATAACGTATGATTTGCCTGGTGATCAAAAAGCATAACTTGGTTATGCTCTGATTTTTCCAGCGCGTGTGAGTGAAAGGCTTTTTGACCTCTATCACGAAGTAAAATTCTGTAAGTCAAAAGGTCTTTGGTGTATGTTCAACCCCTGGCATTGGGCGTAAAAACCTTGTAAGTTGGACATACATCGCGATGAGTGCTATTATCGAATTTCAAGGGTTTACAGCTAGCGATGGGAATGTTATTGTTAAGGAATTGGCAATTATCTCTGTTCAGGACAAATGTTGTAACACGTGGTTATTTAAATCACCAGAGAGATTTCTGTATGCAAAAGAGTCGACTTGGCTGAGAAATAATTATCATGGTTTGTCTGAATACTCTGGAGATGTCAATTATTCAGAATTTGAGAGCTTATTACATAATTATACAAAGCAATATAAATAAATAAAATAAATATCTGTTCGCTAAAGGTGCACAAAAGGCATCTTTCTTAACTAGTCTTCTTCCCAAGGGAATTTGCGTGGCTAATCTAGAATTGTATGGTTGTCCCTTACTTAAGAAATTAACTACGAATGAGGGATGTTTATTAATAGCTCATAATCAGGGTACAATGCAATGTGCAAAAAAAACCATCACAAGTTATCAAATTGGTGCCTACAAAATAAAATTTGTTAACGTGATTACTATTAAAAAATCTTTTTGCAATGGATGGTTTAGATTATTTTGTAAGTAGTCTTAACTGTAACATTACCATGTTTTCTTTGTTCATTTATTATGCGTTCAATTAAATGGATATAATTGTATTGAGAGTTATGTATTTAGTTACTTATAAAAGTGATACGAGCATGGAAGTGCAATTATATGCGATCAGAAGTGCAGTGCAATTATTGCAAGAACAATATAATATTAGTGGAGATGGAACTGAGACGACATATTTTGTAAACAATATAACCAACACCTCCATGTGTGGTTGATGTATTTCTAATATTGTAAATATTATTATTGTGACAAATAAATAATTTTTTGTAAACCTGTATTTTCTCTCTTTTATTTCTGATACCTTTTGCATTAGAGGTAAGGTAATAAAAAATGAGAACAAAACAATTTTTAAAAATGTTTTTTTTTATTTAGAACAAAGTAATATCATCAGGTACAACATTGAGTACAAAAAAGTAGGATTTTATAAATTCTCCTTTTTCCTCATTTGTTTGCCCATAGGTTATTCTTGACTTTTGTCCCGTAGTAAATGTCACTATGCGCACACAATCTGGTTCGTCACAGGTCAATCCTGAGGGTCTTTTTTTTGATACACTAGCAACACCATCGCATTCCACCAATTGCAATCCTTTTGGTAAAGACAGCATGAAAGCACCATCACACGCTATGACGTTATCATGATGTATTTCGTACACATTGCATACGATAGATGTTTCTTGATTCATGGCATTCTCCAACATTTCACCTGTGAGTTTCAACTGTTTCACTGCGGACACGTTGAACCGCTCGATAACTTTAGTAGATGGATTCCGGATGCCTGAAAAGTTAACACTCTGCCCCACGAGAGCAATCATCTTATCCATGTGTTTCACTTCAACGTAGTATCTATTATCGAACTTCATATGTAGGATAAGATCGTTTTCGTCGTTGTTCTCCAGCAGCGGTGAGGGTAGACACACTTTGTAGACATTTCTCACGTTCTCATTCACTTTGCTGACGCAGAGCTGATGCGCACCACCCAGCTCTGCAGTTGTAGATAGAAGTATGTCCTGCATCCTTACACAACAGTTAATCGATGAGGTCTGATGAGAAAAATATTGTCGTGATTCACTTTATAATGGCTCAACTGTTGGCTCAATCTCCTCATCCTCCACAATGATTCGTAGAGAAATCTCGGGGGCGTAGCTAACTTTTCTATCCACGTCGGTATTTAATGACTCCATTCTAATAAGTATTATCGATATCTTCTTAAAGCAATATGGGAAAGACTGACTCGTGTACCTCGTTTTGTCTCCCGTCGTGGATCAGAGGTTTGGATATAATAGGAGAAATAACCTGTCCCATCCTGCAATAGTTGCATATATGACTAAAAGATGCACTCGTTTGTTCTTTTATACCCCCCAGCCGTGAACGTGTTAGAACATGTCTAAGCATTATGATCACATCCTTGGGTTAATTACCGCTCGTGCTTTGGGGTGGGGGACATCATGCTGCAATGTTCCATCATCGCACGAGTTTCCGCATGGCAACGAAGTTGCAGCCAGAATGTGCTCTGGCTGGGTTGTTTCGTAACAAACCGCACGCATGGTGTGGAAGGTTGTCGTGCAGGAGATCAATTGGAATGAAGCAGCCACCTGCACGTTGATATGGATATCGCAAAGTGAAAGGAATGTGGAAGTGTCGTAACTTACAGTCCGATCATATGCTAGGCCGGCGGTGTCTCGCGCCGACCTCGACACGTGCGTGCAATATAGCGGCGGGGTAGGGGTTGGGGGTATTGCACCGTTGACAGAGCGCATGTGGGATGATGCAATGTCACGTGACGCGCCAGCTTTCTCATTTTTCCTCTACTCTAAATATACTGCCATTAAGGCACTTATTCATTTATAAAGAACTAAGAGTCTTTTACAATGGTGGCAGCAAAAAGGCCAAACCAAAAACATATTTCATTAGACTTGAGACAGCCTTTAAAATACCTAGGCCAAAGAACGAAATTTTTCGTCATTCATATCTATACCTGGGGCCAAAACTATTTTGTACTCTGCCAAAGGATGTAGCAAAGAAAGACACAGAATCAGGATTTGCTTCAGCTGTTAAAAAATGGCTAATGTGTCATGAGGAAGCTGAGTCTTTGTTTCAAAAGATTGTATAAAAATGTACTAGGAATGTTAATAACTAAAATGGGGTTGTGTTTCATTTGAGGTTGTTTATTTCAACTTAATTCATCTATTATATGTGGTATTTGCATTTTGTGTTTCCGAAATATAAGAGTTTTTGTTGAACTGTGTAAATGATAGTTATTGCTCAAGTTATTGTAAAACTCAAGTTATAGTGAATGCGTAATAACTTGAGTTTTTCATTTTTTTGTATGAATGCACAATAAGTTACAGAAGCACTAGAAAATTTTGAGACAATGTGTTTGATAACTGATCAGCACCAGCTCTGCCACAATAACTTTCAGATGATGGTAACCCCAAATCAGGTAGTTCCTCTGGGGTACTTATGTTCCTATATTTGTATATGTAACCAAATGTACACACATATGTATGGAATAAAGAATTATTATTACATTATGTGATAGGTTCAACCAAAAAATGTAAGGAGTCATTTATGCCATGGTTAAAGTTATGTTGCTAGGTTTATGAAATTATAATATGGAACCTAATGGTTTTCGAAACCTAACCATGCAACTTGACTTAGAGCATGGATTAGGCAGCCTTTGCCATGCTGATGAAATGTCTCTGGCATGCAAAACAAGTTCTTGCTTGTTTTTCAGTTTTAAGGGGACATCTATCAGTGGCAGAAACAATCCTGGCATGTGAAAGCCAGCCTACTTCTGAAAAAACAAATTCAACGTCTCATCAGGCTATTATAGCAGCTGGGTGTACCAGGAGTAGTCAGTTGGCTTATCTTGTCTATATTTGTTCAATTCAGTAAGTTTCACACAGTTTATGTAATTACAAGTCACATGATCACTTATGTATCATATAATAGGATATCTAGTTACAATTTCCCAACCAATGATGCAGGCAAGCAGAAAAATTTTGTCAGAGATTTCGCCAATTTTAGCACACTCTCAAAATGTTTGCAAACCCTGGCCTAGTAATGTCAGAGCCTAAGGTAGAAATAAGAATTTAATAACAAAAAAGAAACATAAATTTCACTTCTTTATATGCATCTGATAGGTAGCAGCGGCAGTCCAATCATTACAAAGAATTGACACCGATGCTGATGAATTTCTAAGCTGAGCATTGTGAAAATAACTCTGGTTAACAATGCTGCAAGTAAGGGTAAGTCGAATCCAAATGTCAATTCTCGATTCCACCGATTCTCAGGATTGGAATCTGTATCAAGAATTGATCACCTAAAGTCAATTCCTATTCCATCGATTCCAGATGGATAAATATTCAAATCAAATTCATTTATCGAAGCAATCTATCATGATTCTCAGGATTGCCTTTGGGCTGTGGGCCCTACTTTCACAGATTTTCTTTCTACATGGTATCACAGGCCTGCAGAAAAACGTGATATTTAAATGCTAGTGGCATCTAAATATCTGGTTGTCAAGGAAATAAGCTATTGTTGATTTCAGAGAAAAATGTGAGATTTTTCCGCTAAAAACATGATTTTCAGACAAATACGAAGCATAAAAGGAAACTGATTGAAAGAATTAGAAACTTCGTTTATTCAACTATCCGATAAACAAAATCCCAGCCCTCTATCTTGAGTGTAAGTACTTTTAAAAAGCAAAAAATGAAACCACTGCACCGAACCCAATGCTTAGCATGGACCACCAGGGGGGCCTTTTAGGGCCCTGAGGGCTTTTTATTATAGCCTTTTTTATGACCAGCTATATTTTATATTTACATTCCAAATTTCAGCTCAATTGGTTCAGTAGTTTTTGCGTGATGGAGCAACATACACACAGACAGACACCATGACATTTCATAAATTAGTAAGGATAAATTTGTTTTCCTTTGGCATAAAACCAGTTTGTCATCATTCTTTTCAGTACTGGGTAAACAAATTTGATATTTCATTTCTACTCTTTAACATTCCCTGTTTGAAATCCTTAGTAGAATGAATAACATACAGGGCAAGATTAGTGCATTCTAAGAATAAATGTATATGAAAAAAGAGGTAAACAAACAGTGACACATTGATTAAAGCTTAATCTATTTTCACTCAAAAGGGTCAAGGGGAGGAAGGTTTGGTCTCAGCACCCAAAATAGTCTCACACACTGTAAGCCTATGGTCAGAGCATTAGTTTTATACCTTTTATCGAATAGAGAATATATGTACATATAACCTAGGGTACTCACCTGAACCTAGGGTTCACATTTGAATTGGGTAACTCTTCAACAATTTTATCCAATTCTGGCATCCAGCTCATTGAAAGATGACAGTTTGCCAGAAATACCCAGTTCCCCTCTTTCACACCCGTGTGAATCAGTCTGTCGGGTGATAAAAATAGATAATATAGCATTAATAGGTAATCTTATTATTCATAATATTTTAGTCAAGAGGCCAATTTTGTGAGGACCTAAAAACTTTCAAGGTTGGAAAGCTTATCAGTAACAACATCAGCTTAGATAAATAATCATACAATTGATGAATGCAATTAAACTCACTTGGTTGCAATTGGAGCTTGCCCCTGTCCCAATGAAAGGGTGTCAATATTTTTATTCATTCCAGCGCTTTCAGAAAGTTGAATCAAAGCTGAAGTAGGATCCACACCAGGTGAAAGTACAAACATGAGAGGTGATAATGCATTAGAATCATCAAGTACAGCATGCATATCAAGAACAGGAGGTTCAACAAAAAGTAATCCCATGTTGTTCACAATAAAGGTGCTGGCACAGAAAGATATTCTGTCAGGTCGTAGGGAGCGTATAAACAACATCTGCTGAAATTCTGTGCAGATTTCTCCCCATTGCCCTGGAGAGAAGGAATTGGGAAGTCAACCAAAATGAATAATTCGATGAATTTTAGACAAAAATATGCATCTAATATGGATGATGAAATACATTTTACATTCAACTCAAATGATTACTGCACTGATTACAATTGGTGCTTTCTCTATATGTATAGCAACAACTGACTATTATAGGCAGCAGCCAACTATAGTTAGCTGCATTAATTCAAAAGTACCAAAATATAAAAAGAACTAATTAGTGCCTTGCTCTTACTAGATGGAACATGCTCAATGCCTAGTTGTATCCCATTGCATCTAATTATTACTTCTCGACAAAAGTTGTGGATGCATTACCTGTTATGTTGTGGGCATTTTTTTCAGTGGGCAACACAGGCTTACAGATAGTATGATAATAGAAAACTGAGCCACCTTAAATGTATCCACAACTCAACCACTGTCTTAAAACAGCCATCTTATCAAAGGGAACTAAACAGAATAGATTAAAACCAAACATCGTAGCTCTAGGTATGAAATAATTATCCTTAAACACCATATGTAATATGCTTTTAGAGAAACTCTTGCGGGACAGTATCTGCTGACAAAAATTATTTCAAGATGTAAATTTTTAAACTTCAGCGGTAATCATTCAAACTTGAATTTTCCTAGGTCACAGATGAACATTAAAAATCTGTAGGATACATCTTCAATTGAATTACCAAAAGGGATAATTTTCCAGGAATGAGATATAATTTCTGCTGTTAGAAAAGAAACACATATTGCTTACCAACCAAAGGTGTATTTTCAGGTTCTGTAGCTATGTACCATAAATGCCATTCTCTTGGAGTCTCTTCAAATGAAGATGAAACACCATGAAATCCAGGAACTTTGTCAAGCTCAGTAATGTTATCCCAAGCAGAACCAGAGAGCCAGCCTGAAATGAGAATTTTCATCCAAATTACTGAATCTGATACCAAATGAAAGAAGCTCTCTGGAGTTGAAAGACACTAAATATCCAACAGCAACATATACACAGCATATCCAACTTATTTTGCACTTGAATTGTACAGAGATATCTGTGCTTTTATTTATCTATAGAACAAGGCTAGACATGTAATAATGTCTTAAGCTAATAATAAATATATAAATAAATATTTAAATGAAGAAAATAATTGATCCAACATCAAATAATTGGTTCAACTCAAAGGTACTTTTTGGAAACCACAGTTTTGCCCCATGAAGTATGGGAGAAGACTGCAGTAACAGAGGAAAATAATTTTTGTGATGAAGTTTTTCACTCGGATGCTAAATCACAAATTTATTCATGAACTCACAATTAATGAGCCAAAAAATTACTTTATTGCATGCATTCTTTGGGTTAGTTAGTAAGTTATTCCGGGATTAAACCCATAATCTAGGCCATTTACACCATTCGGGACTGATGGGTAGGTTGATGAGGGAAGAACTATCTGAGGAATGGAGGAAGGATGGAGAGAAACTTATATCAACATTAGCCTACAGTTTATGATCAGTCCTGAGATTGTCACAGTTCACAAACCTATTTTTTTAAATATGGAGTACTACCATTGAAGAGCTCTCTACATGGCTGTACCAAAGTTGGGGTCAGGATTCCACAGAAATATCTATGCCAATGTCAAAATTAAAACCTGGACTTACGGTATGAGAAACCACTCCCGACATCACACCAACCATCCAAATTCTTCAGCACCCATTTCCTCACTAACTAAAAAAAACACTCATTAGGCAAAGTACTACTCAGGTAATGCATTGCACTAACCTCACTCTATTGTATATATGTAATCAATCCAGTTGTATGCTGGCAGTCTGTAATTTATTTGTGTTGACACCACTGTTGTGGTTTTGAGCTATGTTTATGCATGTTCCTCTTCTCTTTTGTCTTTTTTTGAGTAATAAACCACAGCCATACTTCCGGTCCATGCTTAAGTATGCAACATATCAGTCTTTATTTCACAGATCAGAAAACCTCTTATCATCACGATGCTAACAACAGGTTATGGGCCCAGAATGTGGAAATAGGAGTGTGTGATCAGAGGATTCGGGTACCTACTCCCGCAGGGTAACTACCTCCGGCTTGGCAGGAAGCTTTCGCATATATCAGTGTGTGGGTGGTTGTGGGAAAAAGAAAAGGGAGGGGAAGGGAACGTTAGCGAGCCACAACCCCTTCGAGGCCGACACAAATGAGGCGGATTGAGGTCAAAAGGACCTCAATTGGGCCCCCGCCCCCCCGAAGTTCTCATATCTGTTAGGTTAATCCAACAACGTAAGACGAGTTACCGTAAGTCTCGCTTTCGCGAAAACTTTCCGCACATCTTTGAGAACCGGAAGAGCCTGTTGCCCAAAGATTTGGGATTAGGTGTCTCCCTGGCTCCCTTTCCAGATAGACACAGTGCAGTCTGCTGGAGTATGTCATCAAGTTGAGGACCACTGGACCCATGAAGGGTCAATTTGGGCCAAATGTGGTTAAAGCGAGGGTGGATACATCCCTTCTCTCAATACTCCTCATCTACCCTTGAGTGTGTGATCAGTACGCAATCATTGTTCATGATTGTTATGTTCATTTTAGCTGACTTTGGACCTTGTGTAGTAAGCTTACCTCGCAGTGAGTTGTGCCAAGTGTTTGGATGACAAATACTAGTGAAATGGAATCGAACATCATCAAAAACATTACATATGGAGGCTCACTGCCTCAAATTGTAAAATTGCGAGGATCGGCTAATTATGAGCAAAGGAAAATGATATGGAAATGTACTTGCTCCACGAAGATTTCTGGGATTATGTGGAGGGAGAAGTGGTCACTGATGCGACAGTACACGAGAAAAAGCAGTCTCAGCAAGCAAGAGCGAAAATATCTGCTGCTGGATCAGAGACCAAAAATGGAAGTCATGGGGTGCAAGACGGCCAAGGGTATGTGGGACAAGATGCAGCTAACTTATGAGGATAAGGGTGTACACAGACACGTCTCCCTTATAGGCCAGCTGTTCGACATTAATTTGGGAACGTGCTCAAGTATGGAGGACTATGTTCAGCGGTTTACAAAAGTTGATGCCAAACACAAAAGCATTGGCAAGAAGATACACGACAAGCTGCTTGAGGTTTTGATGCTGCGGGGTCTGATGCTGGAGTAAAGGCCGTTTCAAATGGCACTAGAGAACACCATCACTGGAGTCATCAAGTCGGACCTAGTCAAGCAAAGGCTGCTGCAGGAAGGATAATAGCGGGCTGCAGATTCCAAGGAGGAGCAGGTCGCATTCTATGCCAAGTGGAGCCAGAGGCATCAGGGTGAGTGCCGCGTTGGGTACTCATTGTCCACAGCACAGAGTTTGGGTAAGTCCAAGTCTAGAGGCATGCAGAATAAGAAGTCGACCTTCGATCCAAGAAAGGCTAGGCACTACAAGTGCAGGGTCATTGGGCACATCAAGAGTGAATGTTCTGAGGAAGCAACAGAACCATCAGGCAGAAGCAATAAAGCAAGTGGTGGTGCCAGGCAAGGAAATTCAGTTGCCTGGATAACAGCTCTTCATTGTGAAGTGGGGAGTCAAAAGTGGTATATTGATTCTGGGGCCAATGTCCATATGGTTAGAAATGTGGAGAGTTTCACAGAGTTTAGATCTGATATAAGTGATGAATTAACAGTTGCCAACCATGATAAAATCAAAGTGACAGGGATTGGTAGTGTATCAATGGATTTGATTCAGAGAAATACTGCCACTATATCAAATGTGCATCATGTACCAGGTTTATCAAAAAATTTGTTATCTGTAAACAGAGTGGTACAAAAGGGTTCTGCTATTTTGTTTGATTTGTCTGGGTGTTAACTGTTTAATGCTAAAACTTTGCACGTCACGGAGGTCATTCAAGCCACAGGTATAGAGGAGTATGGAATATACAATCTAGATTTAAAACAGTGCACCTCAGATGGCAATCTTGTCAGGGAGGGTGCTGTAGGTTTTACTGCGACAACTGAAGGGAATAATTCACAATTGCTTTGGCATAGAAGGTTGGCACACTTGGGGCATAAAAACATACAGATATTAAGAGGACTTGCCAGTGGACTGGATTAAGTTTCTTCAACCTTGTGTTGCATGTGTCGCAGGGAAGCTTACTAAAAAGCCTTTCACAGTGCCCAAGAACTGAAAGGGCGAATGAAAAGCTGAGTTTGGTGCATTCGCACCTGTGTGGTCTAATGGACACTCCTGGTAATAGAGGAGAACTATTTATACTTACGTTCATAGACGATAGCACAAGAAAGGTTTTTGCCTTCTTTCTAAAAAGTAAGGAATCATATGTTGTCCTGGAATGTTCCAGAAACTTTAAGGCTAGGGTGGAAAATGAAATAGGTAATAGGATTAAATGTTTGCAAATGGATAATGGTAGTGAGTACATAAGGCGGGCTTTGCAGGAAGAGCTTTGATCAAAAGGGATAAAACATGAGACAACAATACCATATAATCCCAAGCAGAATGGGCTTGCAGAGAGGGTGAATTGTATCATTATGGAGAGGGCAAGGAGCATGTTATCTGAGTGCAAGTTACCTAAGAGCTATTGGGTTGAAGCATGTAGGACTGTAGTGTATTTAAAGGATAGATTGCCAGCGAGGGGATTCGGAATGCATTACCAGAGGAGAAATGGACAGGTCATAAGGTTGACCTCAGTCATTTGAGGGTGTTCGGGTGTATTGCCTATGCTCATGTGGCTAAGACCTTGTGAAAAAAGCTGAATGCCACATCCAAACGTTACTACTTCGTTGGATAGTGTGAGGAATCCAAAGTTTATCTCTTGGTGGATTTTGAAAACATAGGATGAATAACAAAAGCACGGGATATAGTGTTTTTCAAGGACAGTTTCAGAGAAAAGGAACTAACAGGGAATACAATTATTCTGCCTGAACTCTCAGGGGGGAATGTGGGCTTCACCTCTCAGCCCCAGTCAGAGATCAAGGTAAATGAGGGTGCTGGAATAAATCAAATGGTTAGCTCAAGTATTGAGGGTAATGATGATACCTCAAGTAATGAGAGTGAAGACAGTGGTAGAATATTTAGTAGGCAAAGTTTAAGCTCAGGTGGTGATAGCTTGAGAGTGGAGATTATTGATCCTGGGGAGGAAAGAAGGTATCCTGTTAGGGATAGAAAACTGAAGGAATTCCCAACCGATGTCTTTGTACTGTGATCCTCAAACTGTTCAAGAAGCTTTGTCTTCAAATGGGGATGAATGGAGGGAGGCCATACAGGAAGAGTGGGAAGCACTAGCTAGGTGGGGTATCCTTTCTTCAGTTGATTTGCCTGCAAACAAAAAGCGAGAAAATTCAAATGGGTATATGAGCGAAAGGTGAGTATGAGAGAATGAGAAAAAGAGAGAATGCAGCTGGAGAAATAGAGCACTTCAAGGCAAGACTTGTGGTAAAGGGCTTCACCCAGAAATATGGGATTGATTACCATGAAACGTTCTCTCCTGTGGTCAGTTACCCTGCCTTGAGATTGTTGATTGCCTTGTCAGAAGAGTTTTAAGGAGAAGTCGGTGGAGATTTAAATATCATACATCTAGATGTGACTGCAGCCTTCTTTAATGGTGACCTTGAAGAGTCAATTTACATGGAGCAACCTGAAGGTTTTATTATTGAAGGGGCCAAAAGTAAAGTGTATCAACTGCATAAGGCAATTTATAGCTTGAAACAAGTGTCTAAAACTTGGTATGATGAATGTTGTAACATTTTAAAAGGTCTTGGTTTCAAGAATCTGACAACAGTCAGGTATTTCTATTTAGAGTGATGGTCTTAATATCTGTATCATAGCTGTTTATGTGAATGATTTTTTGGTATTTTGCAAGAATGATGATGCTGTTAACAAATAGGTTTCATCACTGAAAAAGCATTTTGAAGTGAAAAGTTTTGGAGAGGCTAAAAGTGTTCTAGGGATGAGGTTAACAAGAAACAGTGAGGGAATTGAACTGGATGAGGAAGATTATATTAAAAACATGCTGTACAAGTTTAATACGTCAGATGCTTATGCAAATTCTACACCCATGGAAGTTGGTCTGGATGTAACTCCTGGAGATCCAGATAACTGTCCAGATGTACCTTTTCAAGGTTTCATTGGCTGTCTCATGTGTGCGATGACCTGTATGAGACCAGACATTGCTTTTGCTGTATCAAAATTAAGTAGATTCAATAGTAATTTTACTATGGAACATTGGAAATGTGCCAAAAGGGTTTGAAGATAGTTGAAAGGTACATCAACTTATCGTCTCACTTATTCCAAATCTGGTAAACTCCTTGAAGGTTAAGCAGATGCAGATTTTGCCAGTGATAAGATTGACTGAGTATCCTGCACCGGGTATGTGTTGACATTTGCTTAGGGGGCAATAGCATGGGAGAGTAAGAAACAATCTTGTGTAGCTTTGTCTACAACAGAGGCAGAGTATGTCAGCCTAACTGCTAGTGCAAAGAAGGCTCTTGCATTGTGTAGAATCCTAAGGAAGACCTTAAAAGGGAATTGCAAGAAAAGGTTTGGTACAGAATCTGTGTGTCTTTATAATGATAATCAATCAGCAGTAAAGAATGCAAATTGTAATGATGTAAAGGAGACATCAAAGCACATAGAGGTAAGGTTTCATTTTGTTAAAGCAGCTTTAGCAGAATCAAAAGTAATGGTAAATTTTAAGTCAATACAAGAAATGCTTGCAGATGTGCTAACTAAGAGTTTATCCAGAAATAAGCATTTGAAATGTGTGAAGGGTATGAATAATAGTAATCTTTATTGGTCCCAGGACTTTACATAGTAAAATAAAGGACAAGTCAAAATATAATACATACATACAAGATAATACACTTATCTGCTTCCGTGATCAGCAGCCTCCTCCAAAAACTCATTCACACTATGTTGGGAGTTACAATATTTGCTAGGCATAATGTGCTGCACTGGTAGTGCCATCTATGACTAGAATTGTATTTGCAAAAACAACTGCATCAATAAAAGGCGGGTCAACTAGCAGTTGCTCGTCAGATTGCTTTTGATCATGAAAGTGAGTGAACATTATTTCTATACCTCCCGATAACCCAACCTGCGCCAAAAGGTTATGGGCCCAGTACTGCATCGGGAGAAAGAAAGTCGTAGTTAAATTCGATTAGTAAATTTGTAAGGAGTGCGATTTAGTTTCCGGCAGCATGGATGACGAAAGGTGTAAAATTACACTCTTCGACGGAAAGGAATATGATGAGTGGAAGTTTAGGATGGAGACTTATTTGGACGAAAAGGAAATGCTGGAACATGTGAAAGTGCCATTTGAGAAACGGATGGAACCTCATGAAATCCAGAGAGGAGATAGTACCGAAACTCGGGCAAGTAAGAATACCACGGCAGCAGAAATGAAGAAACTAGACAAAAAGTGTAAAAGGTATATTATCCAGAGCTTGGGAAATTCTCAGTTACTACAAGTGCAAAGTAAAGAAACTGAGAATGAAATATGGACCTATTTAGAAACCAAGTTTGAAAAGAAAACTCCCGTGACGAGAATGATGTTGAAAAAGAAATTAAGCAACCTTGAGTTTCGGCCGTCACCAGAAACATTTGATGATTATTGTGTGAAGTATGACGCCCTTATTATGGATTTGAAAAGAGTTGGGGAAATGATAGATGATATGGGGAACGTCTTACAATTTCTAATGACCATGCCTGAGGAGTATGATGCTGTAGTGTCCAGGTTGGAGACCTTGGCTTCGGAGAGGTTAACCATGGAGTTCTGTCGTCTTCGCATTGGTGAGGAGGAGGCAAAGAGGAAGGAGAAGAAAGTTGGGAGAAGTCGACCGGATGTCACCGAAGCGTCTCCCACAGCATTTGCCGGTTCAAGGTGTCAAGAGGCAGAGTGGTCAAGTGTTCCTCAGTACCAAGACAGATGTCAGAAGAGGGTCGGCAGGTCTCACCTTGTTTGCCACAATTGCAAGCTTCGTGGCCATAAGGTGACCGAGTGCTGGAGACCAGGTGGACGGATGTACAAAGGTGGACATGTTGCAGATCGTGGCAGATGAGGTAATGCACACTGTATAGTGCAAGAGTCCTCTGAGGATGAACTGCCAACCCATAGTTTGGCTACCTTTGGAACAGTAAATTACAAGGTAAATAATGTATGGATTCTAGATTCTGGTGCTTCTGACCATCTGGTTACGGCAGATACTCCAGTTGTAAATAGAAGAAAGTTAAAAGAATTTGTTAAGATTGGTGTAGCAAAAGCAAGTACCTATTTAATCTCAAAAGAAATTGGCGATGTGTATGCAATGACTTATGTTGATGGGAAACCAAGGAAAATAGAACTTATGAACGTATTGATTGTCGAAAATTTAAAGTGCAACTTGATATCTATTTCTAGGTTAGAACAAAAAGGGTTCAAAGTTATTATTGAGAAAGGTTCATGCACTATAACTAAAAATCAAGCTGTAGTAGCTGTGGGGTGGAGAGATGCAAATATGTATAAGATGGAGTTAAAAGAATTATCTAATGTAGAGGCATGTATTGGAATCAGTGATGGGCAATTGTGGCACCGGAGATTGGGCCACATAGGAGTTGATGGGCTGAAGCAGATTAGCAAAGCTGTGGATGGACTGTGTGAGTTAAATGCTAAATATGAAGTGTGTGATATTTTTGTACAAGGGAAACAGTCATGTCTTCCACACAATCAGAGTAGAGAAAGGGCCTGTAGACCCCTTGAGAGAGTTCATAGTGATGTCTGTGGACCTATACGAGGGTAGCCTTTTAAGTGTTGGGAATAGAACGTTCCTTATCACCTAGCAACTATAAATGGTGTTTATAAACAACTTCCCGAAATCTTCCACCCAATGCGAAACAAAGTAGCTACAGATAGAAATAGTAGCATTCTGAAGCTAGCAGCGAAGGCAATCTGGGAGGGGCTCATACAGTCATTATTTTTCCACCCGCAGAGACCGAGTTTTAGAAATCAAGACCTGTCAGATCGTCCTCTGCGAATCTGCCACGAGCTTGTACTCGAGAATTTGTGTGAGAATTAAATTCATCAGACATCCATCGCCCGTTGTCGTCATAATACTGGTACCAAACAGTTTCGGAATTGTCTCAGTGCAAGTGCAAATTGGCGCAATAATTGTTATCACATAGGTAAGAATGTATTTATTATTATCATTTTTAATTCAATTAAAATAGCATACATCATAGCTTTTAGCATACATGAAATTTTATTTTAATAAAAGTGACATGTTTTGGACATAGACATCTCTGTCAGCAGGCATGTAAAAGTAGAAAGAAAAGGAAAAAAATATATCTTTTGTCACTAAATTTACAAATTATAAGTGTATCGGTTCCATAATCAAATAGCAGTATTTTGAAATATTACCACTGATTGTGAGAAAAAAATATTTCTCAAACTGGGACTCGGACTCAATTTTATTCATCATCGTTTTAATTTAAAAGTCTTCCAAATATCAGTGAACTATATCGAATTTGGTTAACACTCATAAAGTGTGATAACATCATCGGCTTTTACTCATAGTTTGGTTAATGGAGTTTGACAATGATTGACGCAGAGAATAGAAAATAATAATACCAAAACTTTTTATGATTTCTGCCCTGACGCGCCCAATCATCACTAAAGTGCAATCCGTAATAATTGACACGAAGTTACTCGGGGTATTCTTTTAAAAACAGTTCCTACGCATGAAATATCAACTTTCTTACATTATCAGTGAGAAAAATTATAGCTTGACAGATTATCTAGCATAAGTTCTCGTTATCTTACAATACCGTTCCTCCAACTTAACGGATAGATATGTTTGTGTTTTCAGACCTCTCTGAATAGTGAAATTGCTAATTTTTTAGTGAACTTTCGTGCAGATATTATTAAATGTCCAATAATTACTGCACAAATTACTGAAACCAAACCCAAAGTACTGCAAAGGAGTGAACTATCCTGTCCTGCGGTCCCTACTTGTCGTATCCAACTTTAGTTTGAAAAAATGTAATTACCATTTACCATAAAACATAAACATAACTTTCAATTGAATTCATTTATGCCTATAATTAAAAATATAAAATAATCAGATAGCTAGTAACAAAGAAAATACGATACGTTCAAGAATGATAGGGTTAGAAAATAGAATGCGGAATTAGACAGACATTACGAGCTCACATTAGCTAGGAACGCCTACCTAATCGCTCAGGAATATGATAGCATCCCAGTCTCATGGTTTTCATTTCTGCACACCATGGTTAAATTTCCGCTATTTCGCGGTTAATTTAATTTTACAAAATTGTTGGCAAATTATTATTCACCTTGCTTTGATTTTTAAATAAGTAAATACCGAAATTTTTATCTCCGAAACATATTTTCTTATTATTACAATATTTCCGTACATATCTATCTCGTAATAATCATATTATTGTGTTATTTCTACAGTTAGATCCATGTCGGAACCAAAGAAAAAATGTAGACAATACAATGTCGCATATTTAAAATATGGTTTCATTCAATCACCCACAAACAAGACATTATCAATGTGCCTAATTTGCCACAAGGTGTTTTCCAATGAAGCTATGAAACCTTCGCGATTAGAAGAGCACTTGAGCAAAATACATCCTGAGAAAAAATATAAAAATATATCTTACTTTCAAATGCTCAGAGATCTACATTCGAGACGTCCTACTTTGGGTGAAATGTTTTCGGCCACATCAAAAGAAGAAAATAATGGATTACGTGCGTCCTATAATATTTCCTTACTCATTGCTAAATCGGGAAAACCACACACAATTGGCGAAGAATTGATAATTCCAGCTTTGAGTGAAGTTCTGCGTACCGTGCTACATAAGCCACCATCTGATATAATTAAAAAAATTCCGTTGAGTAAAAATACGGTGCAGAGGTGAATAGACGAAATGTCCGAGGATGTGGAGAGTTCTCTGGCTGATTTTTTGAAGACTACCGAGTTTTCATTACAACTTGATGAATCTACTTTGCCAAAAAACGAGTCTTTACTTCTGGTGTACGTTCGCTTCATAAAAGATGAAAGCATTTGTCCAGAATTAATATCCGCAAGAACGTTAGAAACGGACACTAAAGGAAAATCTGTTTTTGGCATTTTGGAACACTATTTTGAAGAAAAAGGAATTCCTCTGAATAATATCTTGTCTGTTGCTACCGATGGTGCTCCGGCAATGGTTGGACGTCACCGTGGTTTTATTTCATATTTGAAAAGAGCGGTACCAAATGTAGTCGCCGTGCATTGTGTAATTCACCGAAAACATTTGGTAGCAAAACACCTTAGTGATCGCCTTCACCACTCGCTACAGTATGTAATTACTGCAGTTAACAGGATCAGAAGCAATGCTCTCAATGATAGATTATTTAGAAAGCTTTGTGATGAAGATGACGAAGACTTTAATCGGTTACTATTGCACACAGAAGTTCATTGGCTGTCAAAAGGTACTTGTCTAAAACGATTTTTTGAACTCTTTGAAGCAGTTACTAAGTTTTTTGAAATCAAAGATGATTTATTAAGAGTGAATTTATTGAAATGTAAGAGCGATATTGCTTATTTGACAGATTTATACAACAAATTTAATGAAACAAACCTACAACTGCAAGGGAATGATTTGAATTTGATCAAAGCCAAGGCAATTATCTCTGCGTTTGTGTCAAAACTTGCTTTGTACAAACAAAATTTGGGTAGAACACAATTTCATCAGTTTCCAAATCTTTCTTCAATGGAAACTAATGATAACGACATTCTCGCTTACTGCCAGCATTTGGAAGCACTAAAAGAAGACTTTACAATTAGATTTGAGGATTTACTCAATATGGTCATTCCAGATTGGGTCATAGAACCATCCTCTAACTTAGAAATCAAAGAATTATCACTGCAGGAGGAGTTTATTGAATTGTCAACAAATGAAGAGTTGAAATTTAAATTAAAAAATGGGTATCAAGAATTTTGGCTTCAACGTCAAATTCCAATATTATATCCAGCCTTATGGGCTGCAGTAAAGAAATTTTTCATTGCTTTTCCGTCCTCATATTTAGCAGAAAGAGGGTTTAGCACGGTGACCAATGTATTAACTAAGAAAAGAAACAGGTTGTCAATAGTGGAACACGGTGACTTAAGGTTATTAATGAAAAAAATGGCACCAAATATTGATAAATTAGTTTCATCGCATCAAGCTCAGCTGTCTCATTAATAATATTATATTAATTATTAATAACATATTTTAATCGTTCTGTAAACAATACTTCAATATTTCATTATCTTAAGATTAAAGAAAATTAAAAATTTGTTCTTGTTTTTCAATATACAGCATGTACAATGTAGTTAACCTAAGGGGGGCGCTATCAAATTATTGACTGAAAAAGTGGGCGCTGACTCCAAAAAGGTTGGGAACCTATGGTATAAATGATTCCTTGTTTTTAAGTCAAGCAAGCTATCTGGATAAGGTACTTAAGAAATTTGGAATGGGCTCTTGTAAACCAAAACTAACTCCTCTGGGTACAAATGAATTTAATGATATTCCCTCACAACCAATAGACAGTAAACCTTATAGAGAACTTATTGGCTGTTTGATGTATGCATGCTTAGCAACTCGTCCTGATTTATGTGCAGCCATTAATTTCTATAGTCAGTATCAAAGTAAAGCCACACAGGCTCTTTGGGAAGGTTTAAAAAGAGTGCTACGTTACATAAAGGGGACATTGCATTATGGACTTTGGTTTAAGGGAAATACTGATGTAATTGTGTGTTCGTATGCTGATGCCAGTTATGCCAATAACATTGATAGAAAATCAGTAACTGGATATTTACTTAAAGTTTTTGGTGATACAGTTATATGGGGTTCTCGCAAACAGAGCACAGTTTCAAAATCTTCAACTGAAGCTGAGTTCAAGGCACTAGCTTCAGCATCAGCAGAATTGTTATGGCTTAAACAGTTATTAACTGAGATGAAAATTGAAACTACACAACCCATAACAATGTATGAAGACAATCAATCATGTATATGTGCATTACCAAACTGAGGAGCAGAAAAGATTAAAACATATGGATATTGTTTACAAATTTGTTAGAGACCTAATTAAGAATAAGACCATACATGTAACATACATTCCATCTGAAAGTCATTGCAGATGTTTTAACCAAGGGTTTACCATATGATGTGTTTTCCAAGCATCGCACTGAACTTGGTATGTGTGAAATAAAACCAAAACAATTGTAAGTATGCCTTGCAAATCTTGAGGAGGAGTGTTGGGAGTTAAGCTGTATCCCAACTCGTTGGGCATTAGGGTGCATGCGATTAGCTGCCCAAATATTTGGCTACCTTGGGCAAAGTGAGCTCGAGTTGGGACAACCTTCGCAAGTAACGCCATCTGAGCTAGGAAGAAATGAGAAACAAAGGAATTATGAAAAGGATCTGAAGTAAATAAACATGATATCCGTGATACATATAATCGCGAATAGAAGAAGTATTCTCGATGGTCCGTGTTTATGATGATATTTATAATACTATATGCCCCTTCGCCTAATTTTAGCTGCAATTTGGGACTAATCTTGGTAATTATTTTCCTAGTTTTGAGAATTCGAAGTTATCATTGCTAGTGTAGGTTTGCTGAGTGATAAATTCGTATTTTGTAAACTAAAGGCATAGGTTTTGTCATTTGCTTGGGGAAAAATACCATTTAACCTCTTCAGACCTGAGATCAAAGTATCACCTAAAAAAATATGATTTACTGAAATATGGCTATGTATGGAGTACTGAAAACCGAATTTGCAAAAAAAAAAACATTTTTTACACGCCCATTTTGACATAACGGGAGGTCCTCATATGTGGACTTTAGGACTCTAGTACTATAAAGTATGACCCGAGCAAAATCCTGCTGAGAAATTTTCTTTTTCGCGTTACTTCTTTATGGTTTCTTTTTTAGGTTTTTTAAAGTAATTACTATTTTTAACTGGTGTTGTCATTTATTTTTTATGATATTTCTCAAAACAATTATTTTTAACGATACACAAATACAAATTACATTTTTTGCACATTGTCCTTGTTTTAGACGTACAGCCTGGCATTCTACATTTCGAAGCATTTTTCCCTTGTATATAAATGGGTATATGCCCAATATTGTCCATACGGACTTCTGATATAGGATGCGATACAACCTTTCTTGGTAGCTTCGTCATTGGCTCTTCTATTTCTGCAGTAGCTTCCATATTGGGTGATGGTGACTTGACCGTGGTCGTCCTCGGCGTCGCTGGATGTCTTCAGTTTCTTCATATAGGGTCAGTGCTCTTCCTAAATGCATTTTAAAATCTAACAACGATTTTGTTGCCTTTTTTGGAGTGCCTTCCTTTTTGCAATGCCTTTGGTACATGATCCAGCAGTTTACAGTCACCAAATCAACAAAATGGTTGAAAAGTCTCACGGGCCACTTTCTAGTACGCACATTGCATCTGTAGTACGACATGTACCTATCACAAAGATCTACACCCCCCATTTTTTCGTTGTAAATTTTTACTACGTATGGCTGGGGTACCTCAATCTTTTTCTTCTCATCCTTACTCCACCTTTAACAAGTTGATAGTGGTCGACTCCCAGCACAGGATGACAGCATCAGCACGCATTTATTATCTTTCCAGTTCACGATGCAGGCGCTATCACTCTCCTCAACTAATTCCTCCCATTCTCCTCTTTTGAGATTTTTGTCGCTCTTTAATTTGTTTATCACTGGCCCGATTCTGTTCCTCATAGCTGTTTCTACTTGAAAAATTTGTTTTTCATGAGGTATTTGACGGATTTAATACTGGTAAAAAATCTATCGGTGTAAATACAGTGCCTTCCATCTTGCGGTACACTTTGGGTAAGTAGCTTTACTACGGAAGATCCCAACCCCATTTCTTTCAAATCATTTTCGGGAACTGTACCTTTGCCAGTATACATGTGGAAATCCAACACTAATCCATCTGAGGCAGCGAGTACAAAACATTTCAATCCAAGTGGATTCGGTTTAGTAGGCACGCACTGGCGAAACAAACACCTGCCAGAAAATGGCACCATTTGTTCATCCAATGAAATATGAGCTGGCCTCGGTAAAGTTAGACATTTACGTCTTACAAAATCAAAAAATGGTCGCACTTTCCACATTCTATCATTATTGTCGTGCTCACCTTGATTGTCCACAAAATGCAAATAATTTCTCAGTTCCAAAAATCGGTCTCTTGACATACAGTGAGATATCACTGGATCCTCTTACTCCATGCATGAGATCCCCAGTAGCATCACACGTCGGCCCGACATCGTTTTCATGTCGGCAATGTCGGCCGACATATACGACATCGGACCGACATTGGGCCGACATCGGTTTACAGCATTCCCTACCCGCGCTACAGCCGACTTATGCCAATGTTGGGCCGACGTAGGGCCGACATCGGAATACTACCTTGATGAAAGACATGTATTGGTATTGATTTCCTAGTGTTCCGTAACTAGTTCTATCAGAATTATAGTAGATAATGATTCACAACAGTGGAGTAATCAACATTCTGCTGCAGTATCTATTAGATTTGTTATTATGGCTTAATTTGTGCCCTCTATATATGTTAATTAAATCTTTATTCCCGTACCACTCCACCCATTTAAAAAAATTTATACATTCAAACCAAATACTCTAACTCCCTGTATTAATGAGGGCCATATCCCTTATCATTATTATTAATTAACCAAATCATTTGGATGTTCGCTGGTCCATATCTTACATTTAAAACTTCCATTTTTCCAACAAATTCCATACACTTGATCATGCTTCTAGTAATTGCCCAGATAGCATGCAAACTTGTCATAGGGTTGTCATAGGCTTGTCACAACAAAGTTGTTGTGGCAAGTTTGCATGAATCTTCCTGTGGCAAACTAATTCTAGCTTGAAAACTATCTGCATGTGTTACGGAAACTCCACGTTCGACGCATGCTCCTGCAACGCACGGGAAGAATAAGTCTAAACATTCAGAAAAGTTTCAGAATATTCAGATGTGTACTGTTTTCCTGTCTCATTTGCTTTATCACAGTGTGTTTGCCCATTTGCGTTATTTCTGCATATTCTTTATTCTAAAAGTACTGTGCGCTAACATTTTGAAGACTTTAAACATAGCGTCAAGTCTTAAATATTAAGTACGATATTGTCTACGTTTACCGGTAACTTGTGAAATCTGTTAGATAGCTGAGTGAAGTGTATGCGACAATGGAATTTCAAGCGGTAAAGTATGTCTACGATTCTTGAGTACTTAAAGAAATATCTCAATGAATCTTTCAAGTATCAGAGATTAAAGTCTCATTTTATTTGCCAAAGAACTCGTTTCATTGCACATAGGGATGACACACTTAGATTTATCCAGCAATCACCGAAATTATAATTTAATCCAATGGTTATCCTCTAAAGTTAAGTCGAAAAGTAATTTATAAGTCAGACCAGAATATTTAGAAGCGCACTCCTCAGTTTGAATACCGCGCCTCAGTTATTTGGCGCTTTTTACCCAGTTTCCGCATTGCGATGCTCCATTGTTCCTTTGTCGGTTTGCAAGCTTAATTGATGTGTTAAAGTGTTTATGATATGAATTTGCTATCTTTGATGGATCAAGATCATATATGAACGAGAAAAATACTATTGGCGTCCGTCGCCGATCTTATACTCACATACTGCATACCTCAGTTGTGGGATTTGTGCTTCATAAAATCATCATGACGCGGGCGAGGACACCCCATTTTCCATAGTGAACTTGGAATGTAACTTGGGTGAAAACATTCATCATGAGTTACTCATATGTGGGCAAACATCTGTGGAATGAATCGAATGAGGGGTGGAACCCTTCCAAGATGCTGAAATCTTCTTTTTGACGGTAAGTTCATCCGTTATGCCTCAATTCTGTTTGTTTGCAATGCGTGCGAAAACTATTAAGTCTCATACTCGTTACTTTGTCTTGTCTGTATTGCCCGTCGGAAATTATTCGACTTAGTCGATGGGTAAACGTCCGCATTCGTCACCCACACAAAAAATTATGAGCCATTCTCACTTAACGCTGTCATTTACGTGAAATACAGGAATTTCTACCAAAAATTTTTAGAAGTGTGTTACGGAAGTGGATGTTTACCTACCTTTCTGTTATGTATACTATAAGTTGATGTGAAATTGGATTGTGTCTCGATCGAAATAGTCAATTTAAAAAATATAAAATAGTTAAGGGTTTAGATGCTTGATGTTCTAAAAGTGCTTATCTTCTTTATAGGTTTTCGTCATGGTGGAACCTGGGAAAAAGCAAACTATTTCAAGGTGTCATTTGTGAAAAATGTTGATAATCATTCGATTAGGTTTTTTCAAATATGCTTGTCAATTATGTCAATGAAACTTTGGATTCTTAAGGAAGGTTTTGCATTTGAGATCTGCAAATGAAGTATGTATGCTGTTATTGTTTATCCATGCACCAACTGACATTATCCTTAAAATAAATAATTTTATCAAAGAAAGTCTATTTTGCTGCAGTTTACTTTTTAATGTTTAAGTATATGTAAAATAACACTAAGTATAATATCTTACAAGTGGCCACGTTATCCCTTCTATTCCATTTGCATTAATGTGTGTTTACAAATTATTTTCCTTAGTATTTAGGTATGTACATGTGTTTAAAGTATCTGCATTTATAATTTTAGTATCATTCATAAGTCGTGGCTGTCAGTTGATTAGGAATGGCCGTTGGCTGTCAGTATGAGTCTTCTCTTAGAGCTTGCATCAGCTGGAGTATTTTCACTAACATTTGTCAGTTGTTAAATTTCAACTATTGTTTTTTCTTCTCTTGAATAATACTGATAAGGGATTTCAAAGTCTCTTCCAGTTATCTGACTTGGGTAAAATTAGTATAGTAGGATTCGTAATTTCAGAAAAGTATTCATAGCTCTTAGTAAATGCTCAATACATGTTATTCATGAATATTTTAACGTTGTATAGATATTTAAAAGGTCCAAAAGGAATATTTTATAGATGTTAAATGAATGTTACTCTGCTGTGTGGGATTTTTTTTTAAATGTGAACATATATATGTATTTTTCATATGGGCATTTGCACATGTGTGTTGTTTTCATAAATCTACTCAGACTAGATGCAATCAGTTGAAGCCCATTCAGGTCATTAAATACTTACTGTCAATGAGTTAACTGAAATCATGTTATCAAGGATACTCAAATAGGCCTAAGACCTATTTTTCATGATTTGTATAGATTTCACTAATTAGTTTCATTTAAAGCTTTCTCTGTTGCATAGATTAGTATGGTAATTTATACCAATATGTTTGACCATGGTAGCAGTGGTGCAAGATGAATTCGGAGCACCCTGGTGTTATCAATTATTTCAACGATTGTTAGTTTGTGGACTTAATTTCTATATGCTGCACCTAAGTTGATTCAATCCTAAGCCTATGTTGACTTTATGTCAGATGAATATATCACATATATTGCTATATTCGGGATATGTTTCGTCAATGCTGGGGCTGTATGTCTGGTGTTGGGCCTATGTCGGCCTCAAGTTGGGCCTATGTCGGCTTCACATCGGGCCTATGTCGGCTTCACGTCGGGCCTATGTCGGGTTCACGTCGGGCCTATGTCGGGTTCACGTCGGGCCTATGTCGGGTTCACGTCGGGCCTATGTCGGCTTTATGTTGGACCTAGGTCGGCTTCATGTCGGGCCTATGTCGGCTTCATGTCGGGCTTATATCGGATTCATGTCGGGCCAGTGTAAGTTGGACGTTGGTCCAATGTCGGTTCGATGTCGGGCCGACGTCGGGTGGAACGACGGCTGTAGCCCGGCTAAACGTTATCATTCCGACGTTGGGCCGATGTCGGCTGCCGATGTCAGGCCGACCTGCAGCCGACATATCCCGATGTCAGGCCGACATTGGACCGACATCGGAATGCTACCTGGGATTGGACCTGACTTTCTCTGAAAAAACAGAGGTAACCTCTTGCATTGATGTCAATCCACTTCTACCTACTGATATTTATCATTCAGCCCTTAATTATATCATTCCTCAAAAGGTTTGTTCTTTTTATAAAAATACAGATAGGTAACACTGATTATGACTACGGGAAGTGTGCTTTTAGCTCCATTATTTCCTTGATCGGAAATGCAAATTGGCCAGGGCTGCTGAGCAATATATGATGAGTTTTTATCAGGCATACATGCTAATTACTCGATTATTTTTAATACATTTTTTTAATAGTAGATAGCGACTCGTTTCAGTATTCGTAAAAGGTTTGACAGCTTTTTGTATTTTCTCTTCATGGTTATCATTTTATAAATTATTTATTTACGTATTAACATTTGGAGTTAGGCACATGCATTCATATTATAACAAGCCCGCTTCTATTTCAAGTCCCAATTGTGTTCTCATTAAGGTGTCAGATAGTTCACCTGAGTTTTGCTATACGTCGACATTTTCAAATTGAAGTGTAGGTAACTTTTTCTCTTGGATCACACAACAGTCTTGTGTTGTATTGGTAGATGGGGGAGGAAATGGTTACGACGAATGTTTTCTCTGGCGCATGCAGCACTTCGCATTTTGGGAAATTCAATATGGAGGCACATTTAGGATAAACTCCATCTACCCTAAATCCGACGCCTGAAAAAGCTAGCTATTTCCGCTCCCTCTTGATGCCTAACGAGTTGGGACGCACTTCAAGATGGCGTCCTCCCTAAATCTGCCGAATTAGCTGCCTAAATGGCGAGTTGGGATACAGCTTTACATTATTTGCTAGGCATATGTGCTGCACTGGTAGTGCCATCTATGACTAGAATTGTATTTGCAAAAACAACTGCATCAATAAAAGGCGGGTCAACTAGCAGTTGCTCGTCAGATTGCTTTTGATCATGAAAGTGAGTGAACATTATTTCTATACCTCCCGATAACCCAACCTGTGCCAACACACTAATGCCTGGGGCAACTAGATTAAGTGAGAGTATTGTGTACATGTAATCCAGTTGCTATGTTGGCAGTCTGTAATTTATTTGTGTTGGCACCACTGTTGTGGTTTTGGGCTATATTTATGCATGTTCCTCTTCTCTTTTGTTTTTTTATAGTAATAAAAACTAGCCGTACTTCTGGTCCACACTTAAGTATGCAACATGTCATGTCTTTATTTCACAGATTGGAAAACCTCTTATCATCACAACACTAAAGTAACATAACAACACCCTCTACTACACTGCTCTGGAACTTAGTGCAGAACTGTTCGGCAACAAGCAACTAAAATCTAGGCTAATAGTGCATCTTAATAAGAGAAATGGTCAACATTTTGACTCAAGAGTGGTTCAGACATCATGCTAATACACAACATCCCATGTTCAAGCTCCATTTCAAAATGTAACCCTTCATAAAATAAGTGACTTGATCACTAACAGCACTTGACCTAAAATTCTGCCTTATAACTATAGTTTTCAAAACAAAAATTTTTTGGTGTACTCATCACATTTGCCAGAGGCTGACACAATCTTCACTCCTACCTGGGCAAGGATTATCCATTTGCTCATCACGATCTAAAACAACTCCTCCTCTGAGCAAAAATGTATATTCAGCTGAATTTATCTTCCCTTTGGCTTCCAAAATTTTTAGACACATATGAAAAGAAAAGAGAAGCTTGTGCCTCTCAAATAGTCCTCTACATGTGTTCCTGTAATTAGAAAATGATTTTATGCATCATCCTGTATTAACTATTCTAACGAGAAAAAATACCAGGGATTTTCAGCAGTTTGCAGAGAAAATCAATTCATGATGCCAAGTGTCCCAACTACAGGTACTCCACTTGCTTGACATGAGAAATGCATTCCAAAAACTAGCATACTAAATTAATTTGAACTAAGCAAATGGATTAAAGCCATTATGTACTCAAAAATTGATAAGCGATGGGTACTATAAATAATAGATTCAAATCATGCCAACCATTTCTAAATGGTCTAATAGAGGAATTATTCACAAAAATTCAAAATACATTCATAATAAGAAAAAAACTGGAAATTTTTGCAACTACAGCACGAAAAGGGTAAAGATTATTTCAATAATTTGTACAAACCTGTGAAATGGTCCTCATTGTACAATGATAAAAATTTGGATCCTTATACCAGAGCCATTGAATTTACAATGCTGAGATATCAGTCAAAAAGATATTGCATAAAGATCAAATTTAAATGGCAAAGGAGCTATTAAGGATAATAAAAAGCAAATTATAGGCATAAGTCTTTCTGCTATCCACTATAAGTAGGAAGGGTTAAGTATGAAAAAATTGTCTAATTAAGAACAGGCATTGCAACACTGAAGGCTCAACAGCAATCATTTTATATTAACTCAGAAGTGACATTGTCATGCACGGGAGCACACTAAGGATTCTGCTGAAATATTCTGATGGAGATGGAGATCTTCTCCGAATATGTCATTTTCTTTTCTTGAGTTTTCTTGGACCTATTCACTCTGAGCTGTAAATGTCCTCTATGCTGCTGTGTTGCCTTCTCCTCTTAGTATTTCAAATGATGTTTTGGTTAAATTACCATTTTTTTGGAATTTTATTGCCTACATTTTTCTTGATATACCTTTCAATAGTTCCCTCTATAGCCCTCATTAGTCACGTTTTAAATGTTTGGAGTGTATCACAAGCATTCCAAATGTGTGTACATATTACTGTTCACTGCTAGGCACTGAAGGAATTTTATACACACAAACATTCAAGTTCTGAGAAAATATCCAAGTAAACCATGGATGAGCCCATTCAGGAAATAGTGACCATGAGTGTATGTTGTAGGCAGTAAATTTCGAAAGTGAAATGCAAGAAATGCCAATTGGAAATATTTAGAAATATGTGAAGTCTTGAAAATATTGCTTCTCTATTAAAAGTTCATGCAGATTTCCTAACACATTTTCTTTAATTTGGGAACTAATGAAATCAAAATCCAGAAGAAAGGTAAAAATATTTTGAGTAATAGGTGTGAGAGTATAATTTGAAGAAGTTTTGCCTAAAACGAAAAATAAAAACATATGTATTGGAATGTATATCCAATGATAAGATGCCCTGCTGAGAAACCTAAAATTAAAATTAAACTTCATTTAAAAGTGGTAAATACACTGCATTGAATGAAAGAACTTCATCGGTGAACATACATTTGTGAGGAAAACTGCTTTTTTCTTAAATCACCCTAATCACAATAATTTGACTGCATAAATACACAGAGATGGGCTATTAACAGGTAAAGGGATGAGGATGATCTCTGCTTGGTGACTGATAAAAGGGTCCAGCACGCCACTGAGCAAGGTAATAACATGAGGGAACACCAACCTGGGCAAAGCCTTGCCACATAAGAGCTCCGTACAGGGTAAAGAAAAATGTTCTTGCTGCTCTCACAGCTGGAGGAGAGCCATGCTGAAAAGGATTTAAGAGGCTGGACTACTTGACATACCAACCCAAATATGCACCAATAGCCAAGCATCTCTAAGAGCTCTTACATCACCATGGTGCATCATCACAGCTGCTGCATGAGTGCTGAGAAGCACTCCACTTGATAGCCAAATGCAGCAAAGTGAAACTTTTCCGGGTACCAGGACACGTGGGCTTAACCAGAGACAAGAGGGCTGATGAATTTACCGAAGCAAGATCTAACAGCAATCTGATTGGCCCTGAACCAATCATATTTATCAGTAACCATAAGTAAGGACTGAGACAGAATGCAAGACCTAGCTCAACATTCTGAGATCTGGCAGACTGCACCAAAGCTACAGCAGGCTTAACTTCATACATGACGACCAAGGCCTAGTCTCACAAAGTGGCTTCTTTCTTTAACAGGAGTCAAATTGTAACAATAGTGGAATTCCTCACTGAAGACTATCGAGTGATAAGACATCCCTATCAAGGTCAAGGATTCTCCTACAAGTAGGTGGTGCAGGAAAGTAGTCAAAACCACTTCTCACATACTCTGTGAATGTCTGCTATGAGAACTTGGAATAGGTATCTGGGCTTACCATTCTTGGAGTCTAAGGAAGTTGTGTAAATTCCTGTAGGGAACCTGCTCACCTACAGCAAAGCAGTTAACTTCTGTGGGTAACTGCCTGTAGAGTGGTTGGCACAATGGACCAACTGGTCTGTCATAGGAACTCCTCCACAGTTAACTCCACCAAAATCTACTACCTAATCTATCTTACAACCATTTACCATAAATACCTATGTTTGATTCATCAGAAAGAAAGATTGCTTTATTAAACAGTTATAAAGGTCATATTTTGAGCATAATTGATTATGCATCCTTCATGGAATTTTGGCTATTTGTGGCGAACTGAAGTATGTGTTATCATGAGGTGCGATACTATGAAGACCAGTAAAATAATGTATTCACACCATCTGGACATACAACTGAGCTTACAATCAGCTGATTATGAAGGAAATCAGATCATATAGAATATACAATGTTCAATCATCAAATTATTGTATTTGCTACCAAGATAAGAAAGATGCTGCGACCTTAGGGGTGATATGTCTTCATTTTCTTACGAGTGAGTATATGAGGATGGTGACCTGTATCTGTTTGTGAGCAGGAAAAGTTTAAGTTAGCACACAGGTTTAGGTGATTGCAAAATCTAGGGTCTTGACTGTTGCAATTTCTTGTGGATTCGAATTGAAAAAAAATGTCATCTTCAACTCTTTATTTAAAAAGACCTCCCACTCACTCAAAAGCTACACTTGCACTCTACTCTCACACACACAGCCATACAGAAAAAAAATAAGCACTATATTCGCAAAAACAAAAGAAGGGGGTAATCAAAAATGATGGAGAACACCAATTGAGAAATTATTCACTCCAAAATTAACCTTATCAGTATGCCACACTTATGTCAGCTGTAACCTCGGAACAGCAAAAATGGATACAGTGGCCACAGGCCTTCATGCCTGAGTCAAGGTGGTTGGAACTATTTTTGTCTACATTAGATTAGCAGGAAACATTGCATCTTTCTACATGAAATCTACAGACAAAAAAGAAAAAAATTCAATTTCACTGATTAGACTTTTTTTAATTCAATGCCATTGCAACATGAAGCTTTATGGCACAAGAAATATATTTTGTAATAATTCGGTAAACTTTCCACAGAATTTCCTACAAATGCAAAATAAAATATTTCAAATCATGTATTTAACTATATAGCTACATTTTTCCATCAGCATAAACTCTGATTTCTGGAAGTACAGGTTCATAACAGTAATCAGCCCAACTTTAAACACTGGCATTACCCCATGGACTGTGGCACTTAGCCCTCGCATACGGGTACCTCTGGCATTACATGCACAGTATCTGTGAGGACAACTTGCACCTTAAAGCCTCCATGAGATTGAGAGGGTAGCTTAACTGGTTAGAGCACTCGGCACGAAATCGAGGGATCTGGGTTCAATTCCCAGTCCAGGCAAATGATTTTTCCACTATGAATTTCACACAATTGTGTGATCACTAGTGGGTGACTCCATTAAAGTTACCGCGCGGCTAGCTCCGTAGTTTTTTTAAAAAGTTCGAATTTTTATTGGAAGGCTCATTATAATCACTGTATCAATTAAAGCGGTGGACTTCTTTATCCCATAGCAAGGTGAGATTACTAACAGTGCCTGGTGGTATAATGATATATTCTACTTGCCCACTATACTGATCCCCAAATCCCTTACGGATTCCCTGCAGGGCTGTCCAACTCTGGATCTATATTGATAATATGACAGTGTAATTCAAAATGCAATAAATAAACCACTTTCACAGCGATGCCATAACTGAAGGCTATGCCTCTGAATCACTATTCCAGCAAGACCTAGCTTTTACTGCAGTATTTTCAGTGCAGATTGCAAGAACATGCAGGTCATAGGTGGATAGCCTTTATGGATGTTGGGGTTAGCTATCATCTTTGATAGCTTTGCTAACTAATATTAAAGACTGTTGCAAATACAACTTTAAATGAGGAAATTTGAGCTGTGAGGACCTAATTATGCCTGTATGCAAGCAGGAAACTATGGAAATCATTATTTTTCAATGCAATTCCCTGACCTACCCCACTGGACCTTTAGGGAAATGCAAAATTAGTAATGTAAAATTAAGGTGTCCATATCAAGGTTTTACTATATCTGATAAAATTGTAAAAATTTTGCCACCTGGCATTATGGTCTAATAGATAACCCATTTTAGAGCATCTGTGCAAAACAAGTTGTTTAACATGCATTACAAGATTTACTACCATTATTTGACAATACTAGGGTCTCTTACCTGTACACAGCATAGGTATGAAATTCATTCAAAGACTCAATTCTATCATCCAAGTTACTCTTTTTAGGGCTTTTCTCAATTGAATTAATGAATAAGAGAAAATATGAATCAAGAGAAAACTGATACATAGGATCAATTTTGCCCAAGTCATTCAAGATAAAAAACAGGATTGAAGCTCTTTCAGCACATGGTCGGTAGAGCTAAAAAAAAATACAAGAATGTAAGTAGTCACACAATTCAATATCAATTAAGTTTTATATTAGTTCACAGGAATGAGATCAAAGCAAAATATGAGGGGCATTCAACCAATCAAAAATCTTTGACTGCATCAGCTAAAGGGTGATATTCTTACCTCACGAGCAGAATCTATTTCAATTTCAGTTTTCTCTGAAGTTTCTAACTGCTCTTTCACAGACACTGAAGTAGATTTAGAAGTTTGCAATGTATTCACCAGCTGAATATTATCAAGTAAGGATCCTTCTGTTTCATTCAGCAGTCTAGAAAATATGCATTATTAATTTCTAAAACATGCAGGTAATGTATTAAGAATAAAATGAGTAATCTTATTTAAATATATACCTTAATATTTCATCTTCCAGATGCTTTAATAGCTTCTTTCCAGCTGCTATGTTAGACACTAAAGCATCTTTCTGTTCCTCTAAATCTGGCCTCTCTTTTCTCACCACAATACCAAGCAGCTGAGCTTCAAGACCTAAAACCAAAAATACAATGTTCACAATACTTATACAAAAATATATTAAATGGGTCATTATTTGCACATTTATAGCACAGTAAAGTCTCTTCGTAATGAAATAATATACAGAAGAACTCTTGCTACTCCAAACAGGCCATTATTTGATGAGTCAGATGATGGCAAAAATTCCACATCATCAAAAATTAATTCCTGAACTATTTCGGTATATTGTCTAACTAGCCAATTTAATTGTATGCCAAAATACTGATTTTCCTATCGATGTTACATGCTACAATTTACCTAACTTGTAAAAATCTGACAAGGGATGCTAATGCAGTATACAGGGACAAAATTCACATGGAATATCACCAGGAGTTTTAATGAAGTTGTGTGTACAAGAGAGGATACAATGGCTGCAGCATACAAATGAGACTTGTATTCTAAACCACTTGACTGGGGATGACGAGATATCTCGTCATGTTCCAATTTACGTTCTCCCATTAGGGCGTGACAAGATATCTCGCTGGGAGTTTCTTATGTACCTTCCTTCGTCCTTCAAGTACGCTCTCTGGCTAGCAGGTGGCAGCTTCAGAGAATATTTCGTCAGAAATACGCGCTCTCGTCGAAGCCCGCACGTGTATGAAGGAGTTGCATAACCCCTTACTTTTTTGCCGTGTTTCGTTACTTCCGTTAAAACATTTTTACCATTTTAGAATCAAAGGCAATCATTGTGATTCCATTCTCCCTAAAGAGCAGTATGCATTTACTCCTCATTTATTTATTATAAAGTGGTTTCCATAGGTATTTTGTAATACCATGCCATTTCACAGCTCGAGTTAGCAGTTTTCTAATATATTCTAAAACCAAAGCAGACATAATAATAATAAGACTTATTTGTCCAGAGATCAAGTAGTTACAAAGGTTACACTGATATAGGAGTACATTCAGTGTCATGTCTGCAGTAAATTGATTAAGTGCTCGTAATTGCATCTTCATTCTATTTTTGAATCACCACTTTTACCTTTCCGAGAAAATTTCGACTTCGGAAGCCATAACTATGGACCTGACCACGGAGGGAGATTTTAAGGGAATGTCCTAATGTGTAGAGTCTAGCCTGAAAGTACCCTTACTCTGCCTAAGTCCTTTTCTCCTCCAGTCATGTGAATTAGACGTCCATCTACTTACGTTTGCCATGGTTGTTTACTCCCTGTAAGGAATTGGTCCCTGCCGTGCGATCCTCAGCTCCCACCATATTTGAGACAGAGTAGGGCAGTGAAGGGGCGATATAAATGGGATAAAGAATCTCTGAGGAGCCTTGTTCCAAGAAAGAGGTGCTGTGTAGCAGCAATGGGTGTGAGATATAGCGCGACGACGCCGATTGCTCGTGAGAGAGCCGGTCGTGGCCGGAGGAGGGAATTTCCCGGACGAAGCGTCAGTCGTAGGAGGCTCATGTGACTGTCCCACATCAAATCGCCTGATTGCAGAACCCCCGCAGGGAAAGGGTAACCATTCTATCAGTTTGGCAAGTGCGGAAATCATGCAAATTTTGTGCATACAGTGTGAACTGCCAGATTTTGTGGGGAGACGATAATAAGAGAGTGCACAAAACTGTTGAGATAGGTGCGAACTCGTATTGGATCTTTCCATTTCCAGGGAAAGCACAACCTTGAATTGATTTGGAGTGTTCCTCCAGTAATGGCAAATTAGTAAAAGAGGAAGGCACACTTGTCTCTCTTCCGACGCCATTTGTGAACTTTTGAAAGAAAGCCACTAAAGTGAAGCAGTGAGGAGAGCGACAACATTTTAATGCATACCGACGTAAGTTCCTCTGAATCAGCAGTAAATGAGGAATCAGAGGAAGAGGAAGTGGAGTAGGTAAACACCATCCGATCCTCTGTCATGGAGCTCGCTCAAAGCTGTGTATAGTCGATTCGATTTTGAAGGCACCAGTGGCATAATGGTACAGTTGGAGAATTAGGAGGATATTTTAGAGTTTTTTTTTTTTTAGAGATTTTAGAGGTATTCCAAAACTTTGTAGATGATGAACTGTGCGACTTGATATCAGAGTTGAAAAACTTCCACGTGAAGCATTTTCTGGACAGGAATTCAGATCAAAAACCGCACTCAAGAATGCACAGGTGGAATGAGTCAAGTCCTGGTGCAATAAAGCATTGGAGTTTCTATTATGATGGGAATTGTACAGAAACCAGACAATCACAGTTGTTTTCTAAAACGGGAGAGCATCTCGTCTCCAAACTTTCGAAAAGTTTTTATGGGAAGATTTCATCTGCCACTGAAATTTCTCGATTTTTTGGACAATGAAAGATTTAGTAATGATTGCCCCAACAAAAACTTCTCAAAATCCTACCAGTCTTGGGAAAACATGAAAGAGAGGTCCTCTGCCCTCCATGTCCCTGAAGCAGCAATAGTGATTGATGAGTCTCTACTCCAGTGGAAAGGACACCTATCATGAAAGCAGTTCATTTCTTCCAAATGCAGCTGGTTTGAGATCAAATTCTTTTTTTTTGAGTGTGAAATGGGTTGAGTGGATTTGTAAAACTTACTCCATGAGGGACACTATGCTTAGTGAAACTTACAAAAAAGAACCGGCCAGTGGACATGTGTAACATTTATGATCACTTAAGCAGAAAATTTCACCTCAAAGTACATTCAACCTCTGGTAGGGAAAATAGCTCCTTCTCATACTCTTTACCATAATAGGCTGACTGAAAGACACAGTAGACTCGAACACACCTTCCAAAAAAAAAACTTTTCCCACATAAAGATATGTAGTGTGGTTCAAAGCTGAGCAGCATAAGGAAACGAGATTCAGCTGCCCAGATAGTGAGGTGGCTTTCCACCTGACCACATGTTTCAAAGATTATCACACAAAATCTGAATTTTTGAAAAAGTTTGTTATATAAATTGTTGATATTTTATGCAAAAGTAATTGTAAAATTGAAAGATAAAAACAAAATATGATAAGAAATGCATTCCCTTTACTGTGGCAAAAAATTTTTTGATACTAAAAATATTTTTTTTTCCCAAATGAGATGCGCTTTTTGAAAAATTCGTTCGCCAGTCAAGTGGTTAAGTAATATGCAGTTTGTCAACGAAAATTCAAGCTTATCATCAATGAAAGTGAGGCACAAAAATTGGCAGTGGTCAAAAAGTAAAATATCATACAATTAAAATATCGCAAAACATTTTCATATTACCCTTTGCTCTTCATTTCCATTAACAAATAATGCTGCTCATCAGTACTGAATTTATTTCAATACTCCTTCATTACCCTAAGCCAACATTATTCTGGGTCATTGTTTACTTTGCCAAAGTAGTGGTATAAAGAAAACTGTTTGAAGCAATCTGAAATTGGTTCACTACCATTCTTCACCCATTCACTTTGGCTTGAGCTCCAAATTCTAACCAATAAATTTCCCCAAGAATTATAACCAATGCAAAAATTGCTGGAATAACTAGCAAAAATATGCTCTTGATGAAATCATGTAATTCCTCGCCAATTATAAAATAAACGCATCATTACTATATTTTAGCGTGAAAGTTGAAACTTCACAAGGTCACTATTAAATGATTGCAGTATGTGATATTACATCCCATTTTCCATAATTATCAAACATATTGGAACAACTGCCCAACAATTACCTCTTGAATGCTATAATTACCAGGCATTTAACTAATAAGTATTTATGATAGCTTAGAACGTGATGTCATAGTTTTGTAAGAAAATACGTACTTGAAAATTAAAAATTTGCTTTTACTGATTGAGAATATTGTGTGACAAATTTTCACGCACAGTTGATTAATAGCATATAATTTATTAGTTCATTTAGTCCAATGATTTTTACAAGTTCTTCAGTTCTACCATGTACATTATTGCATAAATACAGGATCTCATAACACTTAACTCCTGGCGCATTATAATCAAATCTCCCCTAAAATCTGCATATTTTGTTCACATGAAAAACACTAAACAATGGCGCTTATTTCGATTCTTATAAAAGAGGGAAAAGGTACACAAGGTAAAGAGCATGTAGGTAAGGCAATCAAACAGCTCTAAAATTCCCTTCACTCTCAAAGCAAACTACATATCCTTATAAATAATGTGAATCAAAAACATAGTATTTAAATAGCTTACATGATTAGTACTCTTAGTTACTTTCTCCTGATTTTTTTCCTTCTCACAAATAACCTACTAAGATGATTCTGAATCTGAAGTTTATCTCTAAATTACCCAAACACCCCTCTGGCTAAACTTCGCCTCCCTCAGACATGAAGTCATATTCATATGACTAGTTTTGCTCCCTTCACTCCTCAAAAAGTAAGCTTTTCAGCCAACCAAAAAGTATAAAATTGAATACTTCTTGAATACACACTTGCGGCCAATGTCTGCTGCTATCTGGTTGGAGCGCCACGAGAGAAGGTCGACCTGAGAAAGCTGGCAGACATCACCAAGGAACGATGTAAATAAACACGACACAACGCGATTGTTAATGGAACTTAAGACCATTTTTTACCTCCAGAATAAAATCGTTTTCATCGAGCTTCGTTTGCTTATTCATTCTTGTTCACCAAACACTCAATGTAACATGAAAATATGGCATTACTACCAACAAAGAAGTGCAGCCACAAAGCTACAACAGGTATGCAAGCTGTAACACGAAAATTAACATCCCACCCCACCTTACGATTTTCTAATAATATCTGTTAGTCCTTACTGAATTATAATGAAGACTCTTCCCATTTCTTGAGCCATATTTATGAAAATCAGAATTTACAGCAAACAAATTAGCACTTTGAAGCAAAAAAAAGCAAAACTGATAATAAATATACACATGGAAATGGAGGGAGGGATGTATACATTTTTTTGTAAATTGCCTTGGAGGTAGTATTGAGGTTTTCGTGTATTTATTTCCAATGACAAGTTGGTATTTAAGTAAATACCTAGAAATTTGTTTAAAAGAACATTTTCAAATGAATTTTTATTTATTTTAATTAATATTTAGATATTTAGATAAGATATTTCACTGTTACAACCAAATGAACAATATGCAACTTTTGGATATTTAGAGTCAATAAGTTATCATGACACCAAGTTAAAATATTTTCATTAGCCATTATGGAGTTTATTTTGATAATGCTATTTTCCATGGGGTGGAAATTAAGACATTAGCATCAAAAATATTTAAGCACCAGGAATATAATTAAAGGATAATGCCAAGTCATTCATTCACCTCAAAAATAAAACTGGGCTTAATATAGACCCTTGAGTAACTCTTTCAGTGGTAGTACAGTAGAAGTCAAAATTACGAAGTCGACAGGATCGGAAAAATCAGCACTTTGTAATATCGAATTTCGTATGAACGAGTATCTTTCAAGAGAATAGCGATGATGCTATTTTTTTGTTTCCTTAAATTACGACGTACTCTCGTGAGGTAGTCACATGATTTACAAAGTTATAATTTATGAAAGTTAATATGTATTCATACCAACAGGGTGCAGAAAGTTAAACACAGCTAACTTGTCGGAGGTTGACGCTTCCGAGTTTCGGGATTTCTGCCGTGTCGTTCCATCTTTTCGCGGCAGAATTCCCGAATAATGGAAGAATCAACATCCATCCATTCCACGCAGAAATCTACATCTAAACAATTAACTTTTCATTTTTTTCAATGAGTAAGAGATTAGGCAACCAAGCCAAGTTTTTTTACTTGTTGTCGGTAACTCTGGACTCGTGATAACAAATAATTTCGTCCGATTGGTGTCATATTTTATGAACTAATATGCCTTTGATTAAAAGTCATCCTTACTACTGCAGCATTGAAAAGCGTATTATCATTCATATAAGTCACACTCAGTGCATAATGTACTCGGCAACAATGATCAATGTCTTTACTCTGCCAAGGAGAGCCTAAAAAATGCTGCCGTGACCCGTCATTATTCGTAATATAGAGTAACTTTTTCACGTCGGGACCAAGAACCAAGATTAGTAATTTCAAAACTTCGTTATTTCGCAATATCGCATACTGTTACATATATTTAGAGACCCTTTTGGACAGGACCGAAGATTTTGCTTCGTAAAATCAAAATTTCGTAATTTCGAGTTTCTACTGCAGTATCATTAGAAGAATGTCTGTCACTGTTTATTGGGAGTTAAACAGATTGGGTAAGATAACTAAGGTACCAATGCAACCACTTATCAGCAATACCTCTTCCTCCTATTTGTTATTTTGTAAGGAGGCAAGTGTGATTTACATAGTCAGGTACCTTGGAAAAATCATAAAAATATCCCTAAAGCTTTCATTTTTTGATAGAGTGAGGACAATATTAAATCAGTGGCTTGATTCATAGCAGATGCAGTAGATGGGCCTTTTCTGAACCCATGTTGGTTTAACAATAACAGGGTGTATTTTTAAAAAATCAAATTAATTGTACACAGAACACTTTTTAACAAATTATTAACTATACACTTTTTGTGCCATTGGTCTGTAATAGGTACATTAGATTATTTGAGCAAATTTTATCCATACAAAAGGGGACAGTTTTGGAATGTTTTAGAACAGAAGGGAAAGTTGCATGTTTGAGTGATTCATAAACTAGAAATAATAGAGGTTCTCTAATGTAGTTATAGGAAAGATATAATATTATCCCTAGGGTATTATCATCCAGGCCCATAGAGTTCTTGCTGACAAACTTTGAAATTATGGCTTTAAATTTGATTTCAGAGCAAGGCCAAATAAAAAATAAGGAAGGGTCTACGAATATATAATTTAAAAGATATTTAATCAAATGCATCATTTAAAAAAAAGGTGAAAATTATCACGTTAGGAAAGCAATTTTATTCAGTAAACAAATATCTATATGACACCACAATTTAAATGTATTTGTCAATTTACTGCACAAATATTAATCGTTCAAGCATAAAAATTATTACTAAATGATTATATTATGTTACAAAAGTATTTTCTCATTTAATATTTCTGTTAATAGCTATATTTATTATGTGTCTTATATCTTTAATAAGATCTTTGGACAGATAAATTATAATTATTATTAACCACCTCTGCATAGCTCAGCACAGCTCACCTTGGCTCTGCTAGACTAGAGGCTCTATAGTACCTCTATCCTAGGCTAGCCCACTGTGGTGCCTGCTTGCACTTAACACAAACAGGCAGCTAAAGATCTAATGAAGGTATTAAGGGTAGGGGAGGAAGAAACATCGGCGGCAGGTGGGAACACAGCACTGAGCAGAACATGATATGAACAATGAGTGCAGTGCTGCATTGAGCCATGCAATAGGCAGGCAAAGTTGCAGTTTAAACTCTCTGTACTGCATTAGAAATCACCTGTCATCCAATTTCCAAGGGATTTTGGAAAAATGATAAAATTCCCTGAGTATTCCCAGACTTTACTAGGAAAAAAAACTTCCCCTGAGTTTTACCAGTTCTCCAAGTTGCTGGACACGCAGTTATTGCTACTTAATGGAGAGTAGGAGTCCAGCACTCCTTATGAAAGTCAAGACCATGAGGAAGTCAGGTACTGAACCTTCTTTGTCAAGTAGAGTATCAGAGGTAGCACCCTACAGTGAAGAGCCTCTAGAGTGCAATGACCGAGTCCTATTGAGACCTTCCAAGAAGTGGGAGATGACTTAGCGGATGGTGGGATCTTTCTTCTCCACTAGGATTCAAAGACTGCCCCTTTCCTTCCACATGCTGTGGTTATTCCCAGATCACAAACTCCAAGATGACAAGATTTAAGAGGACAAGGCAAAAAAGGGAGAATTCTAGGTGGAGGTGGACATAGGAATATCCCATGAGGGGCATGAAGCACATAGTTTGCCAAGTGAGTGGCTTCAGCACATTGAATTGTAAATTGGAGAACAAGACTTCATTAAAAAGTTCTTTTATGGGGTTTTTACAGATGAGAATTGGTTAAATTCCATGATGAAGAAAGAAAACTATATCATACAGGTGATACCAGTTAACTGACTATCATCGTAAGGATTGAATGAACCAAATCACCACAAAGAGTGCAAAAAAACCAAAGAGTTAACTCTTGCTACAGCTCATAGTTGGCACTATGCCACAAAACATGGTCAATTTTAAATAAAAGCATATTAAAACACTTTGATCAGAATACAAATTTTAAAAGTAACAGTTTTACCTTGTTCTTTCACTGCAAAGTTGACAAGAGTAGCTTTAGTTGATATTTCCGGAGGATAGTGAGGATTTCCTAATTTTGTGGTGATGTATAGGTGAAAATTTTCATCATATTGCACCATTTTGTCACTTAATTTTAAAAGCAGCTGACCTCCTGAAAATGCATAATTTCAATGATAACTTTATCATAGTAAGACCTCTATAAGGTATCACGGTAAATTCCAATAAAATCTCTCCACCTGCCTTGTGTCACTAGTGCCCTCTCCAGAACTGGAGTGAGGGATGGGTCTAATTCCTCCTGAACATTTTTAATCAGCACAGTAGTTCCTCGCTGGATGGCTATTTCAATTACCTGCATGAAGTTATGTTGCTGTTGGTCAATGACACTTAAATCTCCCTAAGAAATGAGAAAGTATATTAACACAAAAAGTAAAATCATTTCAAGGCAACATGGAATAGTTCATTAGCAATTGTGTAGTAAAAATGGAAAAGGTTGTAAGTGCCAGAAACTACAATTTTCAGTATTCAATAAAATAAGTCTAAAACATTGAATATTTACTAAAAAAATTTGTTATGTATTTATAAAAATAGAAAAGCAATAGGAATAACATATAGTACAATTTTTTTTAAATATATAAGTGGAAACCAAAGAAAGATGGATAAAGATATAAGTGCCATCTGTTTTTTTGTGGAAAAGGATGTAAGTGCCTGGCTTTATTTTTAAAAATGATGTAAGTGAAGGGTTAGTTTTAACAAAAGGATGCAAGTCCAGTATTGTTTAGAAGCTTTTTAATGTATACCATAAATTCAATGTTATAATGTGTTACAAGGATACGTTATAATAAGTACAAAAGATATTTTGATGACTTTTAGGCATAGTCTTGACTTTCTGAACCTCCTGCTCCTTTCTCAATGATAAATCAACTGCAACTGCGCAATAGACAAGGAACATACATCATGGCGGGTGGACTTACATCCTTCTCCGCTTCAACCCCGCACGCCTCTTGACGGTGCTGACATCTTCTGACTGCTCTACAAACTAGGGAAAAATTTTCTGACACTTACTACCTTGTCTATCTTATTATGCTTGGCTTGTACTTCGCTTTTCACCGAAAAAGTCATTTTTTTAGTTTTTGGTACTTACATCCTTTTCTATTTTTACTACCTACACAATTAACACTTCTCACCCTAAATTTGGAGAAATTCATTTAAGGATTAAAGGATGTTTAATTCTACCCCTGATATAAGTAGAATAAACAAAAAAAGGTGTATTACAACTATAGCTTAAAAATTGAGGTTCTAACAAAAGCTGGATCTCTAAAGGATTGAATAAATAATGATAAATGACAAAAAAATAAATAATAATAATAAATAATAAAAACATATGTACTAGTACTGGTTGTACAGGAGAAACTTGATAATATGAAGCATGAAAATACAAGTTTTGATGATATGAAGCAAAATTGTTAGTCCCAAAAAAAGTCTTAACGAAATACATACTATTCGAAGATGCCAATTTTCGAAAACACAACATTTTTTAAAAAGTACGTACATCAGCTTTGGTCCCCAGGAAAAAAATGAATTCATTTTTTGAACATTGGCAAAAAACTGCCTCAGCAAAATTCTTTTTGCGGTTGTAGAACCTTATTGTGTTGCAGGCTTTCATGCATCAAAAGAGTGAAATTCGTGAATGATATATCAGTTAGACCTCAAGTTTTGGGGAAAAAAATCTTACGACATAATTTCCCCTATGACAAAATTATATTTCTTCTCATCTGCATTGCTAAAATAAAAACAGTCCTATTATTGTTTAAACTCAACTGTGGCACCACATACCACACTTACTGTCATGCACGCAAATTGGCGGCTATTCAAATACTCAATTGTGCTCAGGGATGGAAAAATGTAATAATATAATTATGGAAAACATGACAGAAATACCTGTTGTAGCCACTAACTCTAAAAACAGTCATAACCCTAAAAGCTTGGTTCACTATACATGCACCTATGCCACTTATGAGAAGGAACCATTAACTCTAACCACCAACTTTCCTTAGTCCTACGAGTCCCTGCCCTGTATCACATTACAGGAGATCTCTTCCTCCATAACCTGTTTCTCTCACCACTTTTCCTCTTTCCCTCAATGTCCAAATTATGCAGCCCCACCCTTCCAGCATATGCCCATTATCCCTCTTCCTCCCACCATTTCATGAGATCTCAACTCAGCCTAGATAACCCCATCAACTTTTATGCCCAGTGTTGACAGGTATTCAAGGCTGCATTGCCATTGAGAGATAAAGTTTTCATAACTTAAGAACAAGGTCACTGGAAAATATAACCAATTGCAACAATAGTATTCCTTTGAAGCATTTCCAAATTTTAACAGGGTTCTGGTATTATTACCAACAGAATTGTTGTGAATGTTCATTGCAAAAATGCAAAAACTTTGTCATCAATTACTGTAAATTTCCATTTAAAATAAGTAAATGCTGAGCAAAACATTTGAATTGACTTCTGTGCATATATTTTAATTGCATGCCACGAATATTGATTTTGAAAATGCAACGAGTAATCAACATTCTTCCATATCCTGGCATTGTTTTTTTTGGCAACACTTTTTTGCACTCATCCAGTGATAAATCTTCTTCCTTTTTGATGAAGAAAATTTGTTGTTCTTGTCTTAAAATTCATCAGTGAGAAGGAATGACAAATAAATTCAAGTAGCATTATGAATGGTAAAAAATTCATATTTCTCCCTCTCATCAGGAATGATGTCTACATGCTGTAGATTATTCAATGCAGGAAAATGAATGCCATCCGTAATGGTGTACACTTTTCCACCGAGGAGAACAAATGGAGGGTCGTCAAGAGCCCAAGCAAAATGTAAGCAAGCAAAAAGTACCAGAGGTGATTAAGGACTCCACCATGCAGGATGCTGAACCCTTCCTTGGCCTGAAGGGGGAGGTAATCTCGACTAAGTGGTACAGCCTTCATTCTGTATCCGCAGTCTATTATTTGTTTAAGGAATAAATTTACTAAACAATATTTGTTAAATTCTGGGAAAATATATGCTCAGAATCCAAAACGCGGCCACTAGATTGACAGAGTCAGGGTTTGAAACTTTGGTAGCACCATTTTGCGCTACATTCTGATATAATACCCCATGGGTGCATCTTCTAAGCCACTGATGCACCGTGGTAATCAGCATAAAAATTTTCAATTTTAGCCAAGAAAAACAGCTAAAGCCAGCAATCCAGGCAAAAAAATACATGGAAAGGCATATAATCACCTCACTGGAAAATAACTAAGAATTCACATGGATTTAAAAAATTCAGCTGAGCTCTTTTAACTATCCTTCTTTGGACCTAACTGAGAAAGTAATAGACTTAATTGTGAAACAAATTTATTTTCAGTTTCATTTTTTTTCTTACAGCAAAATAAATGGATTAAGGGAAAACCTAGAACAACACATGGGTTCATTAGTTCACAAGAGAATGTAAAAACGGATTTGAATTGTTTTGAAATATGCTATTATTCATAAATGCATTGGTAATGATAGGGAGCTGGGAAATATGACTAAGGGAATGCAGGATTCAGATTCAAGATTTGGTATTCAAGTTTTGACAAAATGGGAGATTCAAATTCAGGAATCGATAAATTTTGGATTCCAACCATCACTAGCAAAAAGTTCTTCCTATGACCTACCATAAACACTCTGTGAAGGTGTTTCATCTGGACTTGAATTCCTTTGGAGTAAATTGATAAATTACAGCCCCTACTTCTCTATAACTCATAAGCCACTCAGGCATGCAACCACATTAGAGTGATTCACATAAGTATTTGGATTCAACAGGTGAATGGCCAAGGATAAATCTTTAAAAGCCATTTTTACCTTTGCAGTCTCCATTGTTTTCACCCACTTCAAAGCTTGAGACTGAGGGTCGATAATTAATGGCCAACGATGACTTTTCTTCACTATTATTCCATTTTCAATACTAAATTCATCCGAGGGAAGTCCTTGAAAGTTCCACTCTCTAATAGTGGCAGGATCTTCAAAGAAATCAATTATGCTATATTCTGGAGAATTAGGGATGTTAAGCCTTTTCACCTGAAACATTAAGAAGAGTTTAGAAATTGGGATTTCATGCACCAGCACTCTCTCATGCTCCAGCTGTATAGCTGAATACAAAGTATGTCAGGGATGAGTCAACACCAGATTTTTTACTTGAATCACGTTTGAGTTGATCACTGCTATAAAAATTGATTGAGATCGAGCAACAATGTTATATATATTATGTTTTTAAGAGAATATAAAATTCTTCAAAGCCTAAAGTTACTATAGAACTATAGTTACTTCTGTAGCTGGTATAAACAAATAACCCTATGAAGTAATCTGTAGATAATGACAAATCACAATAATCTTAAGGGTGTGCTCATGGCTGGATTGATCTAATAGGCAGAAAGCTAGGATGAGTTCCTGACATTGCTCTGAATTCAATGCTGTTTGCAGTTTATGCCACAACAGTGTAAGGGATATTTTAAAAATTCAATTTGGTAAATTTGTAACCATTAAGATGTGATCATTACTGAGTCGATCAAAGTAATCTGAAGTAAGCAAAGATGTGGTTGTAAAGTTGTTGTGAATCCAATCCACCAGCATTGTTGCAGTTTGTACTTCCTAGATCCAGCCTTACAGCTAAGCCCCCTTAATTGGCTCTTAAAGAGTTGGATTTTAATTTTTAAATACCCATTCCTAAAAACATCTGAATCCAATAACAATATCATGGGTTTTCAACACTTTGGAGCCAGACACTCCCATAGGAGTCATATTAAAGTCACTGACCCTTATATTACCAGATTAGATATTTGGCAGACAGCCAAGAAGTGTCAGATTCTTGGAGTGAAATAATATTGGGTGTAGACTTATATGTGAATTTTGTGTGATAAAGGAAAGGCAAGGGGCATTTCTCACATTATCTTAAAAGCCAGTAACAATTTCACATGATAATAACAAGTATCAGAAAACATGCAAAGTCAAATTGTGATTAATTGGTCATAATTACATTTGCAATCCACGAACGAAGAAGTTCTTCTCTGTATACTGACACAAAAGGTCCCATGTAAGCAACAAATGCTGTGGCCAGTAAACAGTCTCCAGGAAGATATCCACTCCGTTCATCCAAGATTGTAACAGTTTGTGTCCACCTCTGTTTTTCTTCAGATAATCCTGAGACTAATAATGCAGCTCTATCCATTTTCATTTGGAGTTCATCAGCCTGAAGTAAATTGGTTATCATTTCAGCAATATTAAATGTTGCTGAAATATTAATCACGATCCTACAATACTACATTTTACCTTCTTCCGTAATTCCTCTTTATTTAAAAGTTTCTCATCATACTCTTTCTTAAGTTTGTTGAGAGTTTCATTTAACTCATCCAACTTATTCTGTGCTTCAAGTAATATTGCTTGTTTTTCCCTTAAATTTTCCGTAGCTTCTTCTAGCTTTGCTCGTTTGGGAGCAACAACTCTAATGAAAAAGAAAAATAAGGTTTCAAAAGAAAAATAATGATCAGCACTGCACACTATATTAGCACAAGTTACATCACAAGAATAAATTTTTGACTAAAAATAAACATACCTCTGATACTTCAATGAATACACTGAAATAGCAATATTATTCATAATATCTACACTATTTAAATGTTTCCAATATAACTGCTCACAAGGAAATAATATTGAGACATAGAGAAACCCCTAGTCCTACCTTACAACCCAGGAGGAATATTTCATTGGACAGTAATTTGTCTGACAGGGATGGCTCTTTTTCGAGCTTAATCAGAGAATGCAAGTTTCCCATAAATAGAGAATACATGTTTATTTTCCTGGATTTTGATGGTGAGATCCAGAAAATTAATTATCCAGTTCACTCCATGTTCCATGGTAAACCTAGTTGAAACATGGTGAACTCCAAGTAACATGGTAAACATTGTATTCAATGCAACACACAATTCAATCAAGTTCACTGTGGGAACTGGAGAGAACTAGGAAATTGATTTTCTCTACCTCACCATTGAAATCCAAGACAGAAAAAAAGTTTGCATTCATAGAAAACCTACATACACTTATCAAGTGAAAGTGTAAGTTTTGATTGTTTCCTTACTTCCATACTTGTGTTTCCAGATGTAAGTAGATTCTTTTTTTGATAGAATGCCCTCTTTGCTAGGGCTATTCTACTTACTATTTCTTTCTTGCTCTGTCCATCACTGGTTACTTGGCTTCCAGGTAACAGTACTCTTTCACCAAGTTTTCCCCCCTCCTCCGCCAAGTTTTTCTTTTCCTACTTTAACATTGGTCTTGGCCTCTTCTCTCCTGCTGCATACTAATATCTGTTTTCTTCTTGCTGATCTTCAGCTGGTATCTGGCCAATGTCCTTTCCATGGTTACTGGAATCTTCTACAAATCCTCCTCTGTCTCTGCTATGACTGCTATCTCATCGGCAAATGGCAGCATGCTAATTTTTCCCTGTGGATATTCACTCCTGAAGCCTTCTCTTTGATTTCATTTATGGTTTTCTTGGCGTAAACATAGGAATATTAGGGGAGACAATGCACAGCCTTGTCTCACTCCTTTCTTTATTTTGGCTTCTTCACAGCTGGGTCCAGATTTAATCACAGCTACTTGGATTTTATACAGACTAAGGATAATTCTTAAGTCATTATAGAACACTCCAATTTCCTCCAAAATCCCAAACATTGAATTCCAATCCATGTTGTCAAAAGCCTTCTCTAAATCCACAGACACAATGAACGTCAGTTTGTTCTTCTCCATGAGCATCCTAAGCATATTGCTTCTCTTGTACCCTATCTTTTCCTGAATCTGAATTGGTCTTCATCCAGGAACTACTCTGCTTTCCATTCTATTCTCCTGTAGATGATCCTTGTCAATATCTTTGATGCATGTGTCATAAAGGCATATGGTCCTAAAATTTTCACAGTTCTCTGCTCTCTTCTTTTTGAGAATAAGAATGATGATGTTATTGTATCTCTCCTGTTGAGTACATGACAAAAATGTGTTTGCAAAGATGGGTTAATGCCTTATCTCCTGCATTTTTAATTAGATCTGCAGGAGTAATGTCAATTCCTGGGGCCTTATTACTACACAAGTCCCTCCCATACTGCTGCATCAAAGTCCAATCTTAAGATTGAAGCTCCCATATCAGTATTTTCAACTTTAATTTCCTCTGTGATTACTTTTGTACAGAAATTGTTTCCGCTGAATAACTCTTCTACATATTCTTTCCATGGCTTCACTTTGTCTTCATTTTCAATCAAAATTTCTCCAATTTTGTCCCTTATGGAATTGCAACTTGCACTGCATTCCTTGAAGTGATTCTTCACTATCCCATAGGCAGCTTCCACCTTTCTAAGGGAAAGGTTGTTTTTCACATTTTTGCATAGATCCTTCATCCACATTTCTCTCGTTTTCCTCACTTTGCAATTTTACACCGTGCATTTTGCATACTGAGAGATGAGTCTGACCAGGAACAATGTAGAGTTTTATTTCAGTTGAATATTTGATTTTACATAGTTTCTCGATATTACACAGTTTTCTATATTACATGCTTTCGTATCTTTTCACAACCTACCCTGTGCATCCATACAATTTACTTTGATTATTTTAAAATTAATTTCATTTCACTTTCTTTAAACACCCATGGGTAACTGTAAATGAGGAAACTCACATACATCCTTGCATAATTACACACCGGCATAATAAAAAGTCTGTACAATAAATCCTCAATTGTACACATCTCGATTTTATGCAGTTTCACAATTTTTCATAGTGATAGTTAAGTCCAGCGGGGAAATATATGGAATTTTTACAGAAAATGCTTGATTTAAAGTAGTTTCTCAATTTTTAGGTTTTTTTAATGCTACATAGTACCACTTGAGTTCCTAGGACCAAAATACTCTTGACTTCACACAGAATTTCCAGCATTTCAATGCCTATCACTTGTAAACCTGACAAAGGAGAGCCAACTTCATCACGTAGACAAGCATATACAACAACTGAATTTCCAGCCAACTTGAAGTCAAATACAGCACTAACTGTCCAATTATGGCATACGGCCTATTCAAGGGCAAGGCTATTGTACATGAAAGAGCCCAGTCAACATCAGCATGGTCACGTAGCCACTTCAGATTCTCATAAAACAATAATAATATTGGGTGTAATTCTTTTGACAGTTTTTCTACAGATCTTTCTACTCAAGGGATTTGAATGGAGACACTTTCCTGTGCTTCTAAGGTAACCTATGTTGCTGTTTTTGATCTAGAGTCCAATCACCTGAAAACTACCTACCAATTAAAAGGATACGGGAGTCAGCCAAAAGAAGGGATAGATGACTTAAAGCACAATAAGAGCCTATCTGCAACGAAATCATTTTTAGTTCCTATACATGTAGATCTTCAATACTAAATACCCCCTCGATGGGTGACCCAACAAGAGGAAACACTCGCAGCACAGCAAAAAAGGATTACATTTCATTAAGCCATAAACTCCACTTTCTCCGGCGAGATATTGTAGAACAGCATATTTAACAATGATACTCAAATGATATCGTACTGTCTACCAAATTTATTTCAAACTCTTACAACATGTGTTTCAACTGTCTAGCAGTCATCATCAGGTAAGACTAATCTTAACATAAACAGACATGAGCATATATATTGGGAGTTACATTGCCCAAACACAGTAGTGGGGGGGTTTGGAGATGGTTGTGGTTTGGGTAGGGGGGGGATATGAGGGGAAGGCTGAAATCATGAATGGGATATGATCCTTTGTTCGTCCAAAAAATCAGATTCCGTCAAACACCAGATTTGCGTCACACTGGGAAAAGGATAGAAAGACAGGTGGGAGAAAAATGGAAAGGGGGGGAGGGTGGTTTGTTGGAGGAGGTAAAGTTATGTTTCAATGGTGTCAAAAATAGGAGAATGACAAACAAATTCGTTCTCATTTAATAGGTTCATTTTCTTTTGTTTCCTTTTGACTATTTCCCACTGTTCCGAAACATCTAAACGGTGTCCTTTATCCAGGAAACGGAGGATTTTCACATTAAATGTGGAGTGGTGGGAATCTTCCATCAAATGTTTGGCAAAATAAGACTTAGGATTGCTGTTCACCATACACCTTTCGTGTTCAGACACCCTAGTTACAAAATTTCTCCCAGTTTGACCGACATATACACTACCACATGTGTCACACTTAAGTTCATAAACACCCAATTTCAGCAGGGGGTCAAAAGGATCTTTGGCATTATTGAAAAATGTTCCCAGAATTCTTGGTGTGTAAAAACTCACTCTGTACTTGTCTTTAGGGAATGATTTAACTGCATCGTAAGACATTTTACCAAAGTAAGGCAGCTTTACCCATTTTAGTTTTTTATCTTTAACTGGTTGTAATAGTGAAATATCTTTTAATGCCCTCTTCTTTAATTTCTTATTTAATATTATATTTAAAAGATTTCCTTCATAACCATTATATTTAGCGATTTGTCTAATTATATGTAATTCTTTTTCAAAATTATCCCTAGAAAGAGGGATATTTAAAGCTCGCTGGATTATATGGTTGAACGCTGCAGTTTTATGAGACCACGGGTGGTACGAATCAGATGGTATAAAGTGGTCTGTATGAGGTGGTTTGCGGTATATTGCAAATTGGTGGAGGTTATTTGAAGTTGAGATACTTAAGTCAAGAAAATTTAAATTACCGTTTGATTCAGATTTCATGGTAAAAGCAATAACATAAAATAGAGAAGTTGTTCCACTCTAGACGCCATATCTCAAATATGGCATCAATCCATGTAACCCACACACTTTTTTCCCTTAAATTGTAGTAGAATACAGTGGAACCTGGTGAGCACCTTTTTGAAGGGGATACGAAAAATGAATGTGCAAACCTGGAAATTAAATATAGCATTTCAAGATTGCAATCAGGGGAAAGTCAAAATAATTTTAATTACTCTTTAAAGTTCTAATATCAATATGAACCTTTCACAACTCTTTTCATGTATAACATTAATAAAAATACACACTAATTTATGAAACCAATATAAACCAAATGAAAATTACATAACTTCTTCATATGATAACATTCGATCGCTTATTAAATCGATTGATGTATCGTCCAATAATGCATTTAAATTAAGATGTTTTATTCTGTGCAGATTGCAATTATTCTATAGCTTACATTCACATAAAAAATTGCCCAAGGTATTCTGCTTTTTACTTTTTGTACCAAGCTCCAGTATTTTTGCATCGAGCTTTGAGTGGAGATTCAAAATGTCGTCTCCTCCCACAACACTCATCAAGAAGTGGCGCACGGTACTCCCTGGCCTTGAGTGTTTTGGCTGGAGTTAAAACCATGGGAACTGAATCAGACTCTGTTCCTTGCTCTGCATCATCATCTGAGCACATATTCTATCATTTATATTTGCCCAAAAACATAGCATCGACTTTTGGATAAGAAATATTGCAAGGTACACTCTCAAAATATATTGTAGTCATCAAAATACAAGATATGCATGGTCTTCATTATGCCTGCCATATTTTGGACTACAGTAGAAGATCGATAATCCGGAATGTACGGGACCAGACGCGTTCCGGAATTACGATGTTTCCAGTGTATAGATCACTTTCCTTGAAGTGGGCAACACTGCAACACGGTAGGTATTTCAACGGAAAGAGCGTGGGCGACTCAACGGAAATGAATGTAATAATGAATGAGGGGGCAAGTAATGAGAAAAACCAAAGTATTATCATAAAATTTATACGACGTAAAACATTTAACAAAATTCTTTGTTTGTAAATGAAGAATCGTGAAGGCAATCTAGATGAGGCCATCTGTAAATGGAAGGAAAATGGCACTTAACTTTACAATCCAAGTAGAACATCAATATTTCACCAGCCCATATTTTTCAACATGCCCCCATTGTAAATTCCACGTCGTTTTTATGACTACTAACGTTAACATACAGGAGGATTTGGTAATTAACAATGCCACTTTGAATACATTGCTATGAATATCAGCAGAGTTGTAATTCTAAAAATTAATGTTAACAGTCACAGTGAATCCTATGAGAGGGGAAATCGCAGGTATTTTGGAACAACTACTTAGCATGAACTTGATAAATTATTAATACATTCTGAAGTGGCGTAAATCCCAAAAAATTGAAATATTTGCTTACCATCACGTCTTATGGATCTTTATTGGCTCAGGGCGGAGTGACGCACGTCATCCGTGGCAGCAACACCTGAACACACGGATGTTGGTGATGCTGTCTTCTTCAAGAGGTCTGTAAGTTTCACCTGTTTCCACTGTCTGCGTCTCTCTTTTATTAGATTGTTCATTATCCTATACAGCTGAAATATCTCCATATCGTTGGAAGAGGTCCTCTGTTTCAAGTACTTTATCAGGTTTCCCGCATATGTAATTGCATCAGAAGTCGTTATTTTTTCCTCTTCTGCGCTGCAATCACCTACAGTCCCATCTTCACCAATGTTTTCAATTGATGAACCCATTTCGGCATCCTCAATCTCACCATCGGTGAAGCTTTGATCCACAGGTACATCATTGTCACAGTCATTCCGCTCTTTTATCTCTTCATCGCTCATATCGGCATTCAACTCTTTAACAACTCAGACAATCCCAGGCAGTCAGAGCGAACGGACGTGTCCTCACAGTGCTCTGTGGAAGTGAAAGTTTGTCGTGTGTCATGGCGGGGAGGGCTTCTTGGGAGAATCAGATATGTAGTAGTGAAATGCAATCTGCAAAAGAAACCTATAGAACAGAACCCAATGCTCATGTTGTGGTTACTGGTTCCATTACAAGTGCACGAAGACGGATATAAAGGACTGCGAATGGGACGGATAGATGTGTGTAGGATGTGAAAACGGTGATACGGAAGATGCAGTGTTGGCGGAGGACTCCGAAATTGAGGCATTGAAGTCAGAGTTAGAAAAGACTAAAGACTTAATAGAGACCTTGAAAGAAATTTAAAAGTGCCAACATAATTATTTCTGGTATAATCTGCAGGAGAGACGTATGGGACAGTAAAATCAACTACATTAACGAAGGAATAGAATGGGTAAAATGGGTGGGAACCCATGGGCAAAAGCAAGGAATATATTTCGTTGATCCAAATTGCTGGCTCAATAAATGACTTAGGAAGGGGGGGCCTACACCATAACAGAGGGGGATCACATAAACATGGGCAATTGCTAAGAAACGTAGCGAGTGCGTATAAAAATCAGGGAAACTAGCGCAGGACAAACGAGGTGACCCAGTGAGTGGTGAGATTTCAAGTGTGGGTGGAAAGAAGGTGAAAAAAGGATCTCCCCTAACGGAAGAGAGGAAGATGTGTAATTGGAAAGCACCAGGGATGGGAGAGGATGTAGCGCAAGCATACTCGCGCACTGCAAGCGACGGCCGAATGGTGGTGGACCATAGCAACGCAGTTTCAATCCAAGGGAAATTCGAAGGTAAGGGTCTAACAATCCTCCAGGTTAATTGCAGAAGTGTCATGAACAAAAGCATGGAACTTGAGACACTAATAGATTCATGTAAGGCCCACATTATAGTTGGCACAGAAACTTGGTTAAATGAAAGTATTATGTCCAGTGAAATTTTTCGATCCAAGTTCAATGTCTTCAGAAATGATCGCGATGGCCGGGGCGGGGGGGTATTTATTTGTGTAACAAGCCACATTGCAAGTTGCTTAGTTTGGCAAAGGGCAGACTGTGAAAAGATGTCTCTAAAGATCTGGGAAGGGGATTTGAGTAATTACTTAAAAATAATTGCGGTGTATAGAAGCCCAAGTGAAGGAATGCACTCCTTGGAGGCTCTGGTGGAAGTTTGCTCCGAAAGCCCCCAAGGTCACACCATAATTGCAGGGGATTTAAACCTTCCAGGAATCCAGTGGTCTGGCAAGGCGGTTGGGGGTGGGTGCACCCAAGCGGCGGTCAACTGTCTTGTCATTGAGGAAGGGGTCATTGAGGAAGGGTTTATCCAGGTCGTAAATCAGCCCACGCGAGGGGATAATATTCTTGATGTGTTCCTTTTTAGACCCCTCATACCTTTTGTAAGTGTAGATGTTTTTCCTGGAATAAGGGACCACGCAGCAGCTGTATGCGCTCGTCTAGCATGGGGAAGGAGACGGGAGGGAACTGAAAACAGAAAGACGATACGGCTATACAACAGGGGAGATGTCGAAGGGTTTCAGGCATTATTAAGGAACAGGTTCCCTGGCTGGGCCAGTTGTGGAGGGAGCGAGGAGGAAATTTGGCACTCATTTAAAGAGATAGTGCTTTTGGAAGAGGAAATTTTTGTCCCAAAGAGAGTCCTAAGGAAAAATACCGACACAGAATATTACAATTGCACTATAAGGAAGCTGAAGAAAGTAGTTCGTAGGACACACGCAAAAAGAAACACGAGTATGGAAATGGCTCAAAGCTATAAAAAACTAGTTCGGACCTTGAATAGAGAAAAGCAAAGGAAAGTTTTTTAATGGATGTGATAACGAAGGACAATGCAAACAAGTTTTACAAATACATTAGGAGGAGGAAAGGGAATAAAGAACAGGTAACCACATTGAAAGACACCGATGGTACTATTCTTACCGAAAATAAAAGTATAGCAAACTCATTCAACAAACATTTTGCTAGTGTATTCAAGGGCCATGATACTAATGTAGTTAAAATGATAAACGCTGACAGTCCGAGAATAACACAAAGTTTCTTAAAATGCACGGTATCTGGCTGCTCATCACAGCCCGACATAATGCCAATTAATCTATCAGACAAGTTCTTTTTAAATAAAATCAGAAAGTTAAGAAAAAACCAATCTGTGGGGCTGGATAACATTTCAACAGACATAATTAAAATGGGTTTGTATCATACTTGTACCATTTGTACAGTTTGTACCATTGTACCATACTTGCGGCACCTATTCAATGTAACGATGAATAACCAGGCTTTACCAAGTGATTGGAAAAGGGCACATATCATACCAATATTTAAAAAAAGGGAAAAGATGGAAGCAAGGAACTACAGGCCGGTAAGCCTAATGTCCATAGTATGTAAACTAATGGAAAAAGCAATAGGGAATTACATACAGGATTGGTGGACCAGGGATAATTGGTTGTTCAAAAACCAACATGGATTTAGAACAGGATATTCTTGTGAAACTCAACTTTTAGGGTTAAGTAAAGACATTGGCGATGCTATCGACAAAGGGAAGGGGAGGAGATCGAGGCTATAATCATAGATCTTACCACAGCCTTTGACAGAGTACCTCACAATCATCTGCTCTCAAAACTGGAGCTGTTACCACTTGATGGGAGGGTTAAAAGTTGGGTAGCAAACTTTCTTTATGACAGGAGTCAATGGGTTAAAATAGGAGAGGAGTATTCATGGGGAGGCACAAGTCACATCCAGGGTTCCTCAAGGGAGCGTCCTGGGGCCACTACTCTTCCTAATCTACGTAAATGACCTACCGGGCAGCATTAATTCTAAGGTGCGGCTTTTTGCCGATGACTGTACTATTTACCGAAGGATCGAAGGGAATGAAGATCATGGTATTCTCCAAAAAGACATTAATTATCTTTCTGAGTGGATAAAAACTAACGACATGGACATCAATATTAGCAAAAACAGGCACCTTACCTTTTCACATAAGAAACACACCCAATGTAGGCAGTACTCATTTTCGGGAAATAACATAATTAATAGTAACACATGCAAATACCTAGGAGTTTACTTAACGAGCGCTCTAGGATGGGGGCAACAAGTAGAACACATGACATGCAAAGCTTTCAAAGTTTTGCATTGGACAATGAGAAATCTAAAGGGCTGCAGGACAACCACAAAGGAAATGGCATATAAAGTGTTTGTTCGGCCAATCCTAGAGTACTCGGCGATGGTATGGGACCCATTTGAGGAAGGTCATGTTAAAAAGCTGGAAAAAGTCCAAAGGAAGGCCGCGAGGTATGTTCTGAATAGACATAAGAGGACTGAAAGAGTAACAGAGATAATGAGAGTCTTAGGATGGGAGAGTCTACAGAGCAGGCGGAAAAGAAGTAGAATTTGCGGGTTGTATAGAATTATTAAGAACGAAACAGCATGGGGAGAGCTTCGAACAGAACTCGAAGAGCCATCCTTCATCAGCAAGAATGATCACATGTTCAAAGTAAAACAGAGATCCCTAAAAACAAATGTTAAAAAATTCTCATTCCTCAACAGGAAAATTATTGAATGGAACCAGTCACCTGGAGAGTTGTTTGAACCCTTACCTTCTAACATACAGGCATTTAAAAAGAAGTATAATAAATGCATGCAAAGACTTTGATGTGCACCATTCATGCAAGTTGATTGGTGATATTAATGTCTATGTTTATGTTTCACGATGTTTTTGATTATCTATGATTTTGTTTATATTTCGCCTCACATGGTATATTTTGTCCTAACCTTACCGTACCACCTGACCTTTGTCAATTCGTACTGATGTTTAAATAAATAAATAAATGTCCAGCAAAATGAAGATAAATATAATAAACATGCGGCTGTTAGGGAGAAATGTTGAGCAGTGTTGAACTAAAATAATGGGGAGATCAAGTGGTTCATTTTGTCGCCAAGTTGTGTGTTCTTTCACGAACCTTAAATTCGTAAATATACTTTTATTTGACTGAAATTTTCAATGATTAAAAACAATATTTACGAAATGGGAAAAGTTATCACCTTGCGGCTGGAAATCATGAAGTTTCTGTGGGCCGTCAGTTTCCTTGCAGTGGTTTTGAAAATCCAGCAGCACGTTACTCCAGCACCTTTTCAAAACCGTGGGTGTAACTTTCTCCCACGCTTCAGCAATGCACAATACCACATTTTTCAGGGTTAATTCTATTTTAAATTCTTCGTATCTGAAGGGACTTTCAGGGTGGATAATTGTTTTCATGACTTCACTTCGGTAGTGACACATGAGGCTGTTGACACATGAGGCTGTTTATTATCCCTTGATCCAATGGCTGGATGAGGGATGTGCAGTTGGGTGGTAAGAATGACTATTACATTATCCTCCATGAGAGTTTCTTCAGGAGGATGGGCGGGGCAGTTGTCCAACAACAATCAAATTTTTGAATTTTCTGGCAGCCCTATACCCTTGAAAATTTTCCGAACTTCAGGCACAAAATGACGATGAAACTATTCTTTAAATGATTCCTGTGTTATCCACGCTTGTTTATTTACCCTGTAAATCACAGGAAACTGCCGGATCCCCTTAAACACGCAAGGTTTGGCACTTTTTCCTGTAACTATGAGGCTGGTCGTCCACTGCAAGCGACAATGTGTGGCTACGCGCTCACACGACACGAGTGTCAACATGCGTCAACAAGACAAGCGGCTCCGAGCACCAGGGTCGTACACTGCAGGTGACTTCACGCTGCTCAGTTTGACATATTCAAGGGTATACGCAAGCGGGTGGCATGGAGCCTGGCATGAGACATCGGACCAGTTTGTTATGAACAGTCGGTTCCATCTGGCCGGTGCGTGTTGGATGCAGAGGATATATATTTTGCAGAATTGGATGCAGAGGATATGTATTTTCTGGAAAGCACCTACACGTTGAAGCGTCGGATGGCCCAAAATAGACGACCATGTTGGGTGAGCCCAATTCTGGAAGAGAGGAATTATTTGGGGGAATTCAACCATCTGCACAATGAATTACCAGAAGACCCTAATAAATTTTTCCATTACTATCGAATGCGTCAAACGACGTTTGAATATATTTTGGGTGCCATAGAGCCATACATCACCAAAGAGTCCAATTTCAGGGGGACAGTATCACCTGGGGAGCATCTGAGTGTTACTCTGAGGTAAGAAGAAATCTTTATGTTGATTACAGATACATTGGAATTTTTCAATCTAGCCTTAAAATCAATGGTGCAGATCAATAATCATAAAATCTGCAATTCATCAAGAGGGGAGGTTGTATAACCGCTCCCGAAGGGCAAAATTTGAAAAGTGTATACAAAATTACTCTTATTCTGAAATAAAATAGGATCCCCAAACCAGGTAATTGCGAAACATACATTCAATTTTTAGTGATTTTTTTCTTAAACTACTTAAATAAATGTTTATAACAAGTCAAAATAAGGCGAGAATAATGCATTGATGGAAAAATTTTGTTATTTAGAGCCTTATCTAACCAGTGTAAAGCCTACTTGTAACTAAAATTTAACTTTAAAAGGAAGTTTAACAGTTATATGTAATATGTCAATATATGTAATATGTAATATGCCCCGTATTTCCTCAATATGTCAATTATTTTAATAAGAAATTACGAATTCTTTGGCCAGCAATTTTAGTATAAAAGTAAGGAATCAAATTTGAGTTACAGTGTTTTAAAATCGTAAAAAGGCAAAATATCGCCAAAAGGTGGAGGGTAATTTGTGAAATGAAAAAAATATTACAACTAATCTAAGACATTTATGTACTCGTTCATGGTAGGTACAAAATATATTTTAAATGAATAAGGATTTTCATAATGTCTACTTGCTAAAAAAAAAATTATTTCGAACCCACTAGGTCACACAAACACACAACACTAGGGGGACTCAGAAAATATATACATATATGAAATTTCGCAACGCGGGACCATCAGGTTGACCCAATACGTTATTAGTCACAGTTGTCAGAGTCACGAGTGATGTTTCCTGAGTATTTTGTTCGGGCTGTGATTCCCAGTACGATGGCAGTACTTCCAAAGTCCCAGATGAATGGGTTTTTGCATCAGAGGCTAATACAGTATCCGGACATGAGGTCCAGGAAGAATGAGATGACGCTGGGAGGTCGACCCTACATGGGGATGCGTATGAGGACGACTGATGATACTGGCTGATACAGTGGCTTTCTTCGTCAATGAGCACTTGCTGAAATTTATTCCGAGCTCTCATCTGTCTATGTTCAGGAACCTTTTTCAAGTAAGGAAGTAGGCTTATCAAAAACTGATATTCATTGTCCCCTTTCATAGATGCAGTCTCGGAGAACAATTGCAGTTTTGCTCTCTCTATTTCCAAGAACTGGACGTCAACATCCTCTACAATTACATTATTCTTCTTAGCAGTTTTTTCTTCTTTTCAACTCCTTCATTCTTGTTTCTCTTCTCATCAGATTCCAGTCATTTTTGTTTTCCTTTCGTGGAAGTATGTGGTGGGGGTCACATTCCCTGTAGTTTTACGGGTAAATTGCTCGGCTGTGATTTAGTTCCACAGTTGTTCCCCATGTCTGTGGCCAAGGAATATTTCAGAAAAGCTTGAGAGTGGTGCATTGGGGGCCAATCGTCTAGCTGCACTGCCTGGAACGAAGATAAAAGTCCCACATGTTATTCTAGGGGATGAAGCCTATCCACTCAAGACCTACATCATGAGACCTTTCCCTGGGGAAAAGCTTGGCCACTCACATATTCAACCAGCATCTAACTAAAGCTCGTCAGGTCATTGAATGTGCGTTTGGAATCATGTGTAGCAAATGGAGACTGCTTCAGAAGGGCATTGACGTGGTGCCTGATTTCGTTGATTTGATTGTGCAATGCATATGCTTGCTGCATAACATTGTCATCGACCAGGAAGGTGAACACGGAACAATAGCATCAATGCACGGGCAAATACAGTCGGAAATCACTGATAAACTCGTCAGATTTGCTTCACTGGGTGAAAATAGAAGCTCTATTACAGCTTATTCGATCAGAGAGATATTCATGTCATACTTGTGTGAACACGAACCAATAGATTTGAGTACCTATGCAGGATATCATTACCACTGCTATAAATTTTATTCATATTTTGTAATAAACATTGACGTAAATAAAATTTTTATTAGTCACCATCGGATCCCACTTCTTCCGCAACTTTTGACCACAGTTTTCTTTGGATGTCACGTAAATCATGCCATTTGTCTTTCATATCCCATAGTCAAGAATATGAACGGACTGCACTGATGAACTTATCTGTTCCCCCGTCCATTGCAATAGGCAGACCACACAAATAGCAAACACACGACGAAGACTGGAGATAGCGCAAAACTAACTACTTTGAGGCGGCTACAAGCGGCAGATCCCTTCCTGTCAGGATCGACGCTGCACTCAGATGTCTGCTTGAAGCCGCCCGCTCAAAGTCGCTTGCAGTGGACAAGTTTACATTGCATTTATTTCCCTGGGATCTGCCGCGCATAACCGCCTGTTGACGCTCGTGTCGCGTGAGCACGTAGCCGCGCATTGTCGCTTGCAGTGCACGACAAGCCTGAGTTCGCATTTATGGCTTCTGGCAGCATTGGCACAGGCCGCGATTGTGAGTCTTGCCATAGATTCTTTAGCTCCGGTCGCAGTCTTCTCGTCACTGCAAACAAAACTTGTCATACTTGTGCATACATACAAACATACAAACTTGTGCATACATACATACATACAAACAAAAAAAACACTGCAAACAGAACAAACCAGTCTCATCCATGTTATAAATCTGATCTGGTGAAAGATTATGTTCTTCTACCAACTTTGCCAGCTCATTGACGTACTCTTCGGCAGCATCATGATCTGCTGACAATTTTTCTCCGGTAACTTTAAGATACAGAATGCCATGCCGATATTTAAATTTCTGCAGCCACCCTGTTGCATACTCCCACGGTGAGGTGATATTAAGTTGGTTGTGGAAATATTTAGCTTTTTCCATTATCATTCTGCCAGAAATTGGGATGCCTTCACTTCGTCGCTGTCGGAACCACTCATTCACCACCTTGTCCAGTTCATTGTTACTTGGCCCACGTAAATTTCTTCTTTCGGAAATTCTGGCCAACGAGTCACACTCTGCAACGAAGAGCAAAACATTCTCTCTCTGTCCCTTGATGTCATAAATGGTGGATTGCACGACAGCATACTTCTGACGAAGCTGTGAAACACAGACACCTCGGTCCAATTATCGCCGTAACTCCATTTTTGGTTAAAGGGAGGGAGTTTTTCTCTTTCTCTTGGCGTCTACTACTGCTTCCATGACCCAAGTGTATTTCTGGAGTTTTCTTTTCACGACACAACCTGCTCAACACTATCTGAAAGCAACCAGCAAACAACTGATGCTGAAATGAACCGAGTTTCACTGAGTTATTTTGTTTCACGAGAAACCTTTCCAAATATTTTGGGGGCAGAGGCCAGCATAAAATTTGTGGGGGTGAGGGTCTTTACATGGTAATACATTGTGAGTAATTTTGACGTGCGTTGCGCACAATGCCTATGAGAGGTTGGTGGGGTGGAGCTCAGCGTCCTCAAGTCGTTCACCTAGGAAGTCCGCATTGTAACGGGAGCCTCTCGTCGGGCAAATCTGACTAGCCTAATTCGACCAGTCCACCACGTGTGCTCACAGATAGCTAACAGTGGAGAAATAAAGATAAGGATAAAGGAGAAAAAAAAACTATTCTCCAGGGTTCCTTCCGACCGTCAATAAAATAAACAAATTTCCTTAATAAGCAGTAACAAAAATTTAAAAAAATTTATTAATCTTCGACTTAATGCACACCATTCAACTAATTAACGTATCAAGAGTCTGACATTTTCTCCGTCCTGCTTCACGGAGTTCACTAACACAGAAAAAGGATAAACTTAACTTCTGGAATCGCACAAAACAAAATAATAATACATTTTCTCCCCGTCGGGATTATTAACCCATTCGCATCCATCCCCTGAGATTTAAATCGACCCCAAACACCACGGACTTTTAAAAAATTTGAACACAATTGGCGTGTTGGTTAAAATAAGACATTTAATAGAATATTTGTTGACCGATTTTGACCAAATTTTGATATGTTGTTAAGAGTTACCTGCTCTAACATTTGGTTGAAGTATAAATTACAAAAGATGGTGTACTGTGTACAAAAATGAAAGCATTCAAACATATATAAAATAATTTACATCACTGGAGATAATTCTTTTGGGAATGATATGGCTTGAAATGTTCTAAACATAGTGGCACTTTGCACACATCACACTGCCATGTGGACTCTCTTCTTATCTTTTTCTCCAGGCACACCACACAACGTTTAGCCGTTCTTTTACCTTTGGCGTCGCTCGGTTCAACCTTTTCAGGGAAATGGCGACCAGTTAGTCTCACAGGCTGGTCTGGTAAACTATTACTGCGTCTCCTCACAACACCCTCTTGATAATATTTTTCCATCAACTCCTCGGCTAATTTCTGTTTGAAAACATGAAATGTTCTATCTTTTCTCTTATTTACAAATTTATATCCAACATATGTATTTAAAAGCATCATATCTAAAAGATAAAAAAATATTTTTTTATATGCTTTGTTATACCGACGCATGCAGTGAAATTTACTCAATATCTGATCTCCTACGTCAACTCCTCCCATATTTTCATTGTAGTCGATAACAGCAGTGGGTTTACGAATCACTCGCCTACTTTTCCAGTCAACTTTTTTGGTATCTGTAAACTCCAAGGAATACCGGGTGCTAAGTATTGTAACATCCCTCTTGTCTTTCCACTTGAATGCAGTAATGTTATTACTGCAATATGATACAGCTTCACCTGTTTGGAGTTTAAATTTGCCTATATCTTTTGGCATATTTTTGCTTTGAGTTCGCACAGTACCACATACATTAGTTCCTAAGTTGTGTAACTTGTGAAACAAATCTGGTGCACTATACCAATTATCAATATACAATGAGTATCCCTTGTTTAGAAGATTAGACTCGGCCATCAAATCCAATACAACCTTCGTACTAACAGGAATATTGTTTACTTTATCTTTCCCAACATAAATTTTAAAGTTATGAATATAACCATTGCTGGAATCGCATAACTTGTACAGTTTTACTCCAAATCTTGCCCTCTTAGACCTAATGTATTGTATGAAGTGTAGTCTTCCTCTGCACTTCATTAGCGATTCATCAATGCAAATAGAATGCATTGGTGTGTAAACTTTTCGAAAAATATCAGTCGTCATATCAATGACTGGCCTCAGTTTTCTAAGAGGGTCATCGATAACTAGATTTTCATTGTTTGCAAAATGTAGATGCTTACTAATTATCAAAAATCTTCTTCGAGGCATGATTGTTCTAAAATATGGTGTATTCATGCTTGGATCTTTACACCAATAATCTTGTAAAGTTGGCTTTTCAATTAAACCCATCAAAATAACAAGAGTTAAATACACTTTCAGCTCATTTGTGGTGATACTGTCAAAGTCACGATCAGCTGATCCATACCTGTTCGTCTCCAAGACCACATGTTGGACAATTTCGTCGTTTAAAAAAGTTCAAAAACACGAATTATACTAACTCTTTCACCTAAATCAATTGTCATTCCTGAATGACCTGTATAATTATGAATAATTGGATCCTTTACATCTTGTTTCCAGTTCCAAGAACAACCACTGTTGATGCCTACATCAGAGTCCTTTTCATTTTCGCTTCCTGGAGCACAACCATTTGATTCACAATCACTCTCTGAGTCGATAACATTCCGTAGACTTAAACGTTTTGGAAAGATTACATCATCTTCGCTACTTGAATCATCATCATCAGAGCTCAAAATATCAAGTAATCCACTAATACAGTCATCGTCCACACTTTTATCGTAACTTCGCTTCCTGCACCCGGCCATTTTCAGGCGAATAAAGTTTGCCAGTAAAAGTATTTTCTAAGGTGATTTACAATGGAAAACATTTTCTAAATAGCCACCAGATGGCAGCTACAAGCAGGTACACTCTCAGGCCAAAAAGTTACAAAAAAACTCGTAAGATAGCAGCAGGATCAACTGACAAATAACACTACGCATTCTGCGTACCAGTACGCTTGCTGCGTACCAGTACGCGGGGTGTTTGTGGCCAGCTTGAGGCCGCGTACCAGTACGCTTATGGATGCGAATGGGTTAATCCAACCCACAAAAAAAACTCTTACATAAAAGAAACGTGGCCCTCCGGGCCTTACACGAATGCAAATGAATTGGAAACAGGACAGCCAAAAATGCTAAGAATTTAAAACCCCAAATATGGGCACTCCATATGAAACCATGAATAGGGAAGTTCAATAATAGCCTCACAATAGCCTCTAGCCACATACCTCAACCCAATCACACTCACACCGGCACACACTGCCACACAATAACTTTCACATTTAGAGCACATGTTCAAGAGAGAGATGTTGTTCCCAGGAAGTTCGAAGGCAGAGAGAACTAGCGCAGAGCGGGCTAGTCTCTCCTGTACTTTCCTTCCAGAAGGCGGCAGCAGCGTCACATACTAGCAGACAACACTTTCCTGCGGCAACGTGCGAGTGAGTGTTCTGCTCTTTGGCGGGAATCTGAATCGGGCACGCTGATAGACTGCGTTTCACACGTTCGCCCGGCCTTTTCCTAGGTGGTCAGCCATCGGGTGCAAGGGCGGGTTCCTTCTAGCCCATGGCCAGGGGTGACCAGCCCCTCTACCGTGGACCCGTGGTTCGCCAACCAGTCCTGCGTGCTCAAAAGTTTCTCTCACATATACACACTCAAAAATAAAAACGAAACACACTTGATAACATTTATGGACTCGATGTACGTGGCTATCGGAACTTTTCTCCCCTATTGTAGGGACAACGAGCAAAGATAAAGAGATATGGAATTTAAGAATCATTTTTGGATTGGATACTGGCTATTTTCAATAATTACACCAAAAAAAAATATGTTCTAAGAACAGCCCCAAAAATAATAACACTTTCAATGGCATTACAGGACAACGCAAAACTATATGATTCCCCACCAATTACAAGGATCATAAAAAAATATATATATATATATATATATATATATATATATATATATATATATATATATATATATATATATATATATATATATATATATATATATATATATATATATATATATATATATATATATATATATATATATATATATATATATATATATATATATATATATATATATATATATATATATATATATATATATATATATATATATATATATATATATATATATATATATATATATATATATATATTATTTGTATATATATATATATATATATATATATATATATATATATATATATATATATATATATACAAATAAAATTATACACAGGTTTTATAGCCCTTTTACCTCCCTCCTGCTCTTGCCTCCGAGCTTCCGGGAGTCATTCTCCAAATTGTTTATGGGTTACAGCATGACTCATTCTGAAAAAGGCCCTCTAGGCAATGGGCTTCGCTGCAGGAGTCGCCCGCCCATGAAGATGAAAGACGTAGAATTCCTCTCCAAGATGATTGTAGCACAATGAATGAAAAAAGTAGGTAATCGTATTTATGGGAAGGGAATAAACAGTGGTATTCATGTGCCTCCCATTTTTATAAAACCGCCAATATCCTATAATACATTGTGAGTAACTTTGGACGCGTGGCACGCACAATATAAACTTAAACCTACCTTCATTCCTCTCGCAGTGAAGTTGTTAAAGCTCCTGGAATAGACGTCACATGTTGATGCCGTGGATGCTGTTGCGTAGAATCACCTGTAGATGCATTCCAAATCACGAAAGAAGATATTCTACGGATGAAAAGGGCGAATTCATTGGCTGGCTCTTGTGGAATTGACACGAAGCCACACAGGCTCCGAAGCAGCAATTTAACCACTAACATAGCCACATTTTCAGCGGCTCAACTTTCAGTATCAAAACTTCGCAAAATTCTGGAAAACCTTCCGTTGTTTAGATGCTTCTGTTATTTAGATTCCCGGATTATCGATCTTCTTCTGTAGTTACAAATCTTCTGTTTGGCATATTTGAGTTATACATTGCCCTTGTGATATAGACTTGTGACTTTTAACTTTTAGCTCTGAGAAACAGGCACCAGGTTATATGGTAAGTGATTACTTCTCACCCTAAATGAGTTAAACAAGATTAAAAAGAGCTATCTCTTTCACTTATTCCTACATTGTATACAGTCAGGCTTACTGAATATTAAGAGGAAGCGACAGCCTAAATACATACATATAACCAAACAATGTTGTCACCTCTACATCATCTCTTGATTTCACACACTTTGATTTCACATAGTGCTCTTTTCTTGGTCCCTGCAACTACATAAAATCAAGATTTTACAGTACTCCTTTGTGTGAGTGTGCAAAATCCATATCGTCAATTATTTGTCCTCGGGAATAGCTTATATCATCCCAAAAATCAAGTTCCATGTTTCTTTTTATTTTCCCTTTACTTTGGCCAAAGCTCTGTGTTTGAACTTAGACATTATAGTTGAAGCTACACAGCATAGCAGTTGCAAAAGAAACTGGCACAGCGCCGTGGACGATTTTGGGACATGGACCTCAGAACTTTTAAAACCCTTCCTGGCAGGGGAGAAAAGTTGTAAATGGTGGAGCATCAGTGAGCGAAACTTTTCTAGTTGCTGCCAACCTTAGTGCCTTGGTAAATTCTGTGAGTCACAGTTACCTGGCACCTGGTTTGCTGCATTTTATTCGTACTACCACTCCTTGCACGTTACAAGGAAGTGCATGGGTAAATTATGACATTGATGAAGCAAAACCACTTGCCTATTAGCCTTGTGCGTGTGTGCCTGCCAAAGTAGTTTGGCTCCCCTGCCTCGTTCTCAGCCGTCCCCTTCTCTACATTCTCCTCCGTCCATTCACTTCACTCCCTCCAATTTACCTTTTCTCTATGCCGGGCAGAAGTGCACCAGGTTCCTTTGCTTTTGCTATACTGTGTATATGAAATAATGTGTGAGTGCAGAGCCATTTATACTAGGCAGTACAGTAAGAATTTTCCGTTCACAGAAAAGTACATAAAAGTGTTACATCTTAGGAAACACCGCTTCTATTTTCACAAAACATCTGCCAGATATAAATCACACTTCCAACTTTCATTTTTAAGGGTCACAGAATCTAAACAATGGTAGAAAATTAGATTCATTGCAATCATCTACTGAAGAAACAAGATAAACCTCCTCAACAAGGTACACTTTTCATCATCCTCCTCCCCCTCCTGTCCAACAGCTAAGACATTAAAGAGAAAGCTTTGAGCCATCAGGTAAATGTTCACACTTGCTCTTAAGTCTGAGTTAAAGAAGACAAATATAGAGTGAATAATGGAAAGAAGAGTTTCTTCCCATAAAACTTCAACTTTGAGCAGCTATATATCCATCACCAATTCAGCATACATATCTTACCTGTAAATTTTTCCATACTTCTCAATGGCCCGGACCCACATGCATAGTGACTTAGCTGCAGTGGAAACAACACCCACTTTTTCTGGATCAAACTCTGGGTTTGTGGTATAGATGGCAATTTTTTTTAGGGTCTTATCAGTTATATTGTCCTTGTCAAAATCTCGTAACTGGAAAGAAAACATAAATAATAATAATTATTTACTCACTACACACAAGATTTTGCACAGTTTTGTCCAACAGGTTTATCAGATTTACAAGAAAAAAAAGAAAAAAACACAATGTACATGATTCCATGACATAACCTCAAAATACCTATAAAAACTTAGATCAAAAGTTCTTACTATATAATGTATCTTTTTTTATTGTACCATAGGCAAAATTGTCCTTTAAAATGATGAACTATATATCCTTTACCAATAGACACACCATGAGACTGAATGCAATAATTCTTGTTTCATTTTAGAACAAATAGATAAATACTGTTGGCACTATTTATCCAAACAGCCTGCTCAACATTAAAGCAATGGAAATACCATCAAAGATGTCTTATTCTTCATCTTCACTTTGAAGCACCAATGGGAGAGGGGTAGAAGTTTCTGGTCGAAAACATGCATCTAAAGACAAACTCTTTCCAAAGTTCGAGTAAGCAAAATGAGGAACTCAAGAACAATTCAAGTCTACTGCATAAATCACAAATACAAGTACATTTCAGCAGCTAACGAATAACAAACAAAATATTAAAAGGGTTAGCCAACATGTGTTCTGACTTCAAAAACTCAAAAATCAATCACAAATTTAACATGGTGCCAAATGCCAGGCTTTCTCTGCCAAAATCAGCTCCGCGATATGCACTCCATGCTGTCTCAGCGTAAAACAAGAGCAAGCAGCAAGGCATGCCACTGTTGGAATGGAGGTTTTCAGCAGGGCTAAAGAGAGCATGGGTGAGTTATCAAATAAAGGCAATTAGTAGCCTTGGAGGTGAGGAAATAGAGGGATGAGTTCATAAATGTGGTGGACGTTTACTATTGGAGCTTAGGGAGCAAAATCCCATCTCCAACCATGGAATACAAGATTTTTCCTAGATGCCATGTTTAACATCCTCAGATTTCCACATAGTTATCTTGTGCCAATTGCTATTTAAGTGAAAAAGAACAGGATGAGGGAAAGGTTGCAGCACAAACATTGTGGCTGATGGATTTCACGCCAAAGTTGCTGGCAGGAATTGCTGCATTTAGAATTTGTAGGAATTGTAGGTGTCATTGGCCCAACATGTTGTTAGAGAGACATGTCATCCCGGGCATGTTGTGCGAGCCTTGGACAAGTGCTTTGGCTAAGTTCAGAGGGTTAACTGACCACTGAGGGGAAACTGTCCAAAGAGAGGAATTTGTTGCAAAAAAGGTGGGATGCCCAAAAAAATGCCATAACTTCATGGATTAGGCAATATTGCCTGTTCCGTAAACCATCTTAACCTATGATATCTAACACTTCATTGTCCTCAAGGCCCATACTCCAAGGCAATTCTGGGGAGCCATTCCTTCTGCGATCTTCCAACAAGTTCTCTTCATTTGATATGGGATTCTTTTACTTTATCTTCTAATTTAAATCTGTCTAAATCTTGTCTGAAGATTTTAATTGCACATACAATGTAGTGATGGGCAACTTTTTACTGTTCTCAAGAATTTCATTTCAGCTAATTCAATTTCATTTGTCTCTCTTTAAGACTACCCAAGTCTCACTCCCATACAATGCCATTGGAACTGCCATCATATTATGAATTTTTAAAATTTAATTCCTCTTCCTGTTTTATATTTTATAGTTCAATGGATTGCTCTGAATATATATTCATTTTGTTAAGTTTGTTTTCAACATCTCAACCATCCATCATAGATATTTCAAACTGAAGTATTTGAATGCTGATAAGTACATCCTCTAGAATGTGGTCGTTTATCAGAATTTATGTTCTAACAGGGTGTTTTCCCATAAATACCACCACCTTTGTTTTCTGTGGTGACAATATCAGGCCACATTCCTCTAGCATAATTTTCAGGAAAAATGTTAACCTGTATTAAATTTTCTGTCCATTATACAATAAAAACATCATCAGCATATGGAACAATATTTGCTATAAGATTTATCGTTGCCTTTATCCAGTGTTCTACGATTTGTTTCCATTGTTTTACCACACTGTCTAGATAGATGTAAAAAAAAGAGTTGGAGGTATGCAACAGCCTTGTCTTACTACTTTGTTTGTTTTCACAGCTGCTGTCAATTCTTTTCCATTGTCTATGATAACAGAGGTTTTGATTTTATGTTTATTTAAAATTTATATGTAGCTACATATAAATTTTAAACTGGTTTAATGATATACTGGAAAAATCCTCCACTATTCATAATTTCCCAAAAAGTAGCTCTGATAATACTATCACTGGCCTACTGGAAACCAATGAAGGTGATGTGTGCTCCCTAATTGAATTCTCTTTTCTTCTTCAATGATTGTTTGAATGTAAATATAGTATTGACTGACGAGGGTCCTTTAAGGAAACCAATCTGTTAAATGCCAATTATGTTCTCTGCAATAACCTGCAGTCTGATATTTATTATTCTTGCATATATCTTATACACACTATCTAAAAGACTGATGCTCCTATAATTTCCTATTACCTTTTTTAAGTAAAGTATTACATATTTTTGCTTTAAACCAATTTTCAGGAATTTTGCCTTGTTTTCAGCATGTATTTCATAGGTAAAATAGTCCAAAATGTAGAGAATTTCCTCCAATTTCCAGCATTGCACATAAAGTTCATCTGTTCCTATTGCTTTCCTATTCTTTAAAGCCTTGATGGCATCTAACACCTCACCAAAAGTAATGTCATCCTATCCATTAAGTTCAAGCACGAGATTTTTGCCATCTGAAGGCTCATTTTCATACAATAATCTTTCATAATAAATTCATTCATCAACCACATTCAGCCTCATGGTATCTCTGTCATTATCATTAGTTTTCAGTGCTTTATAAGAAAACAGCAGTTGGTCACGTAGTTTTCTTTTTATATTTGAGATGAATCTATCCCAAGATTCTTGATGACTTTTTCTAACTATGTTCTTAGCTCTGTTTCTTTATACATGAAAGAGCTCACTATTTTCATCAGTATTATTACTTTAGCATCTTCACTTGCTTCATTCTTTCCATTCACAACTCTTTCAATGTCTTCCATCCAACTCTTCAAGCCTTTCTTTCTTCTGCATTTTTTCCCACCCAAGAACTTCAAATGATATTTTGTGCATAGCATTTTTTATGTTATTTCAATCCCTTCCCATGTAGCACATACGGTTGGGTCAATGTTGGGAAACGGTGCCACGGTTGGGGAATGGTTCGGTTACCTTTAGGCTGTTAGGCCAACATTGGGATACGGTGCCATTTTCACGGTTATTTCTCATCCGTTGGGCCAACGTTGGGAGATGGTGGAAGTCGCAATCGAAAGGAGGAAATGCGATCGAGATATCGAATTGGCATCGAGATATCGAGTTATCACAAAGTAGGTGGATCGACAGTTCTTATTGAGGTTAAAAAATGGAGGAGGCATGGTCGAGAACACTCATTGGCGAAGGCGAATCGAAATCGTGGCTTTTTGCTTCATCTTCGCCTTCACAATCAGTTTCTGGAAATAGCATTACCTTTTAAATTACCTAGCTCAGACATAAATCAAACTTGACCCCCAGGAACATGAGCCTGAGTGAGACCTATAGCGTGCCGACCGTAATGGCGGAATTGAGTTATCACAAAGTAGGTGGGTGGCTTAGAAAAAGGGGAAGGTAATTAGTTAGGCACTTGCATATACCAACCAATTAGGCATAAAATGGCAATGCACATTAATAGAAAAAATGGTTGTATGATTGTTGGTAAATGGTGGGGGAACAGTTTAGCCAACAGTTGGGGAACCATTGGGCCATTACAGTTGGATAACGGTTGGCAAAACGGCCATGAATAATGGTTGACCAACCGTTGCAAATAACAGTTCCCCTACGTTGGCCCAACCATTGGTGCTACATGGGTTTCTACATCATTTTTTTTAACTTTGTAAGTTGTAACTCTTGATTTAATCACTGTTGATATTGTTGTTTTATACTTTTTTCTTGTGAAAGGAATAGGTATACTATATAAACATCTTTCGATAGGTCATGGGTTTTCTTCGATTTTCTTCATTTAGTACACAGTTCTACAGATAAGAGGGTTGTGATCTCAGCCAATATAGTAACCTATAAAAATCCATCAAAGATGTTCCAGAAGAAAATCCTCCAAAAGCAATAGTGCTATTAAATGCGAGTCATAATGGAACTATAAGGGGGTGTTAAAATAAAATTTAAATTTAATGGGTGTACTCTATCATCAAGGCAGGCATTGGGCTGGTTACATTTTTAGGATGTGATGGGGAGAGTGAGATTGAAGCAAATGGGGTTTGGCAAGGGCCTTGGTAAGGCCAATAAACTGGAGCAGAAGATATTCCATATCTACTCTTATCAAGGTCCATTTGAGTCATGCACACCTATAGTGCAATCACCAATATATTGACAGCAGAAGATAACCGAGTCCCACTCTGCAATGTTCATTGATTTTCAGCCCAAAGACTAGGGCAAGTTGAACTCACATTTTCTAATAAAAGCAAGCCTTCTGAGCATTCTTTACTCAATGATAAAACTAGTGATGCAACCAGGATTCAAGGATTTGATCAAATCTTATGGAATCCATAATTTTGAGATTTGAGATTCAATCAAATCCTTCCATAAAAAATTTGAGCAAATTCAGATCTGGTTATGCTGATGGCATATGTGCAATGTTGCTGTGAACTACAAGTCATCTGTTGTATAATCATACAAAATCTCACCTTGGCATTTATCATATTGATGCTGTAGTACCTACTTCTAAAGAGTGGTTAATGTGGTTAACTTTATTCCCTCATAAAATATGCATATCAAGAGAGATATTATTGTTATTAGTCACGTCAAGTTTCATTAAAATTTCACAGCATGGACATGCTGTGCACCCGCATGTACAAAGCTGCTTTCATAAACTTCCAGAGTATTATCCAAGACAATATTTCTGTTACCAGTTCAACCAATAGACCTAAAATATTTGTTATTTTAAGCATGAAGTTTTGAGCTACAGAAAACTACATACCTAACATTAAACTCGCTGAAAATCATCTCTTTTTTTTATGCCCCAAAATTTTCACAAAACCATTTTTGTTGCTCCAGCATGCCCTAGTCTGGCGACACAAATCTTTGAGAAATTTAACCTGGTCCTATCTTAGGAATAAAAGAGTTATTGGGTCCTAAACACTTGATAAAAATAGGTAAAATTACACAGCTTCAAGATACAGGAATAAATATTTATGAGACTGAAAGTTGAAATAAATGAGAGGTAGAGATCTCCTAGTAACTTAAAGGTCATTACCTATTTTTTTAAATACAGCCATTAGATAAACATTTATTGGGGTTACAGTCTGAGAATTTGTGGTAACATTTTGAACTAAATTCTGATACTAAATCCTTCATTCCATCTCTGAAGCCACAAAAGCAATAAGGAAATCCATATAAAAATTTCAATTAACCCTTTCGCTGCGGTCAAACTGCAGAGACGTTCCAGCCCCCGTGCGGTGAAAAAGTGAACGGTACCTCTCCTACGTCGGCAAAAAGTATGCCTCTCGTTGCACCTGCAACTCAATAGTCACTCAAGATCCCGGGATGGGGTTAGTACAATGTATAGCAATGAACTTGGTGAATGGCATTCGCAGAAAAAGAGAAAGTTCAGTAGCGTGGATAGGAACGACCACTTGCCAACGGAACGTATGAGCTACGTTCACAGCAGTCAACCGGGCGAACGTAGCTACTACGTTCACAGCAGCGAAAGGGTTAAAGCTAAAGAAACATCGAAAAGTTGCCATTTAGATCCAAAAATTAATAGAAACGTTTTGAAACATTTCAGAAAATAACTAATCAGCACAAGAATTAGTAAATGAGCTAGATGTGATGTGTTAGCTTCATTTGCTTTCCCTGTTCTCAATCTAGAAATGAGTAATTTCATTGTGAAACAAATTTATGCTCTTTAATTAACCTTTCTCTTCCGAGTGTGTCTCTCCGTAACAATAATTGTGTCCTTAGACTGCCAAGCATGTTCATTTGGCACATTGATGGACATTTAAAAAACCGTGGTCGTTTAAAAAACCCCGGCCAGCAAGGATTACGACTACGGAAAAACTCAGTAAGGCTAAGGTTAATTTCTTTTTCAAAGCTAAAGGAGGCTAATTCAATTTTTTGTCAATAGGAAAACCTAGAGTTACCCATAATAATAATAATAATAATAATAATAATAATAAGGGTTCGAAAGCGGACCACCAGCCTCCTCGTGGCGTACCTGGCAACGGCTTTGCCGGCTAATGGTGGACGTCTATGTGGCGGGCTAACCACCCGCCATGTAGCATAATCTGGTTCCTATGCTGAATTCAGATAAGGCCACCCACAACCGGCCCCTTTCGGATAGGGGCCCCAGTAGAGTTGGGCGTGGCCAAGGAAAAAGAAGACCTCAGATGGGAGCTCGCATGGAGTGGACGGAAGCCTTAAGGGGCGACCTCCTCGCCTGCTATGCTGCCAGCGAGCCCGAACGCAGGGGTTACATGGCCAGGATGCACTCTTTGTGGTGTGAGATGCATCCGGAACACGCCCACCTGTCGCAGCAGAACTTGCGCGACCAGGCCAACCACCTACGAAAAAAGGAAAACATCCACCAACCGCAGGTTCAGAGTAACGCACCACCAGCCGAACCACCCTCCCCGTCACAGGCAGCGCCTCCACCTGCTGACGTGAGTACCGCACGTTTGTCGGTATCTCCTAAGAGGGAGGATGTAGGTCAGACTGACTCTGAACTATTACGATCGCGGTTAAGAAGCACAATTAGCTATGACGAAGGACAGACTAGGCAGAGAAGCATCCATCGCAAGATCTCTCTGCGGGGTAACCACCTGCCCCAAATGAATGGACTCATCGACAAGATCCTGACAGATACGTCAGATCTCTGGACGGTGAATTGCGTGGTCTACGCTGCGGCCAAGGTTTTGGCAACCCCCCGAAAGGACTCCTCTCGGGAGGATAAAGCAGCAGCAAGGCTGGAAAAGCTGGATGCCAAATTCACGCTGGCGCGACAGCAGGCGTCGAAGATTCAGTGTGTGATTGAGTACATCACTGCCGGGCGAACCTTTACATCCAAAGTTCGGCGCATTGCACGCAGCCTCAGGTTCAACCATCACACACTGAACAAAAACGTGTTGCTTACTATTAAGCAGCACGAGGTCGATAGGGTACGGGCGCTTACATCGGCCAAGAAAAAACTCCTGAAAAGGAGTAAAGCCGTAAGGGAGAATTCCACCTTTCTCCTTCAGCCGTCCCGTCTCTTTCGGCCTCCTCCGCCTGCTGTTGAATCCCCGCCACCCGTTCATGAGGTCAAGCGTTTCTGGAAGGATATCTACGAAACGACGAGGCCATTCAATGGAGACACTCCGGCCATCGCACTCTTTAAAGAGTTCTGCGACCGCCACCTACACAATGTGGATGGACCCCTTTCAGTCACGGAAAGTGACGTGAAGCACGCTTTGTCTGGCAAGAAGAATTTCGCGGCTCCAGGAATGGATGCCGTGAATAGCTTCTGGTGGAAGAAGTTCACTTCTACCCACAAACATCTGGCCAGAATCTTCACGTCCCTCATCACAGGTAGAGAACCATTTCCACCTTGGCTGACTGAGGGACGCACGGTTCTCATTCCGAAAAAGGGAGACTTGTCCAATCCGAAGAACTATCGCCCTATAACCTGTCTAAACACTGTATACAAGGCGTTCACCACGATCTTGAGCGACCTTATCCTCCGGCAGATCCAGCCTGTGTGGGAGGAGGTGTACGAGCAAAGGGGGTGCAAACGAGGAATCGCGGGATGCAAGGACAACCTGCTCATTGACAGGTGCATATGTCAGGATGCCGCCCGACATAAGCGAAACCTATCAATGGCATGGGTGGACTATCGCAAGGCTTTCGACACCACTTCGCATGAGCTTCTCATCGCCGTGCTGAAGTTGATGAAAGTCCACCCAGAGGTTGTGTCCTGCATCCAACGCCTGTTACCACTCTGGAGAACGCGCTTCGTGTTGACTTCGGGCAAACGGACCGTCTCCACTGAGTTGGTAACATACCACCGTGGCGTTTTTCAAGGCGACAGCTTGAGCCCCCTCCTGTTCTGTATTTCCCTCCTCCCCCTCTCCTTCAAGCTGAGACGAGGCCGAGGATACATGTGCGGCGTTCCTGGTGACAGGAAGCACAAGGTCACCCATTTGTTTTACATGGATGACCTTAAACTGTATGCTTCCAACGCCAAAGAACTGCACGTTGCACTGGACACCGTACATCAATACAGTGAGGATATAGGGATGGAATTCGGATTGGACAAGTGTGCATCCATCCACCTGGCGAAAGGAAGAATATCGGAGGACAAGGAAGACTCGCAACTCGTTGACGGGAACGTCGTTCGTCATCTGCAAGATGACGAATGCTACGAATACCTCGGCGTCCCCCAGCGTCGAATGCAGGAGGTAGCAGCAGTGAAGGAAAGACTCACCGCCAAGTACAGACAGACTCTCAGAAAAATCTGGAGTTCTGAGCTGTCTAGCAAGAACAAGGTTCTTGCCACGAACATGTTTGCGGTTCCGACACTGCTGTACACCTTCGGATGCATGAAATGGAATGTCAACGAGTTGCAAAACCTCGACCGGGGAACGAGGAAGATGCTGACCATCTATAGAAGTCTTCATCCGAAATCTTCCGTCGCCAGATTGTATCTCCCTCGCAGTGTAGGCGGTAGAGGTCTGTTGAGCCTGGAGTGTCTACATAACAGAGTTGTTTTGGGTACAGTTTGCCGTGTGTTCAACAGCACGGACCCCCTGCTCACTCTCGTAAGGGAGCACGAAGGTGCCGGGGTGGGGGCGTTTCTCTCCCAGGTGGCGAAGAGGGCGGCGGACGAAATCGGTCTGGACTTTGACCTGTCATCCGACGGTAACGACAGTGGCACGTCAATCGTGTCACTGAGGGCAGACGTCTTAAAGCTCGAGGTCAAAAAGGCTGAGCAGAAGACCTTGCTCAAGACGCACACCGATAAGCCCATGCATGGAGGTTTCTACCGAAACATGGAAAAACATGGGCTATCGAAGGAGCTGACGTTTGCCTTCCTTCGTTCCGCGGGTCTCAGGTCCGAAACAGAGGGTTTCGTTCTCGCGTGCCAGGATGGTGTCATCAACACTCTCGTGTACCGCCGAATGATATTCAAGGCGGAGGTGACGGACACGAGATGCAGAGCGTGCCGAGCCAAGCCGGAGACTTTGAGTCACCTTCTCTCCGGCTGCAGTTATTACGCGCAATCAGCGTATTTAACTAGGCACAATGCAGCTCTGCGAGTGTTGTATTTCCACCTTCGACATCATTACGGCATCGACGAAGTTTATGTGCTGCCCTATGCCCCTGGAGATATTGAGTCCGTCGTGGAGAACGACAAAATAAAAATCTGGTGGAATTACTCATTCCCCACCACCAGGCAGTTGGAGGCGAACAAGCCTGACATCGTTCTCCTCGACCGCCAATCTCGTTCCATGTTCGTAATCGAGTTTTCGGCTCCGGCCGATACGAACTTGGACGCGAAAGAGGCGGAGAAACGGACGAAATATCAAGACCTGCTGTTCGAACTTCGGCAGATGTACCCGGGACACTCTGTAAAACTAGTAGTCCTAGTCATAGGTGTGCTCGGTGGAATCAAGGGCTCGCTGATACAGAGCATCAAGTGTATTCCTGCTTGCGTGGCACAGGCGGAATCACTTGCAGCCCGCATGCAGAAGGCCGTCCTCCTGGGGTCGCTCCGTCTGCTCCGTGCGCACGACCCGAACGCAGCGTAGCCACTGATCCGATGGGTTAATCGGAAGCGGCTACGAACTCTGCACCTCCCCTCTCGAGTTCTCGGCCATTATGACGGCAACGAAACCCGATGTTAGCCGGGGACTCGGAGGGGAAAGTTACAGAAGAAAAAAAAAAAAAATAATAATAATAATAATTTTATTTGTCTAAAGATCATATGTCAAAGAGATCAATGCATAGATATAAGACACGTCAAAGTTATTGAACAAAGAATTACATGTTTCCGTCAATATACAAGATACACTGCACTCAAAAATTGATGACAAAAAACAATTGAGATAGAACAAAACAAAATACAATTACAATACAAAAACAACAACTAAACTTTGTTATAAAAATCATGTACGCTGTAATAACATTTATTTACAAGATATTTTTTTAGTTCAGCCTTGAACTTATTTTCTGAGGTAGTACATCTTAAATATGGGGGGAGTAAATTAAACATTTTAGTGCCAACAGCAATGAGGCTCCTAGAGGCTATTTTTTGTTTATGGAGGGTGACATGTAAACTTGAATGGGATCTTGTCAAGTGATTATGAATATCACTATTAACCTGTAATTTGTGAAGGTTAACCTTAATTAAAACACATAATTTACAAGTATATAGGCATGGCACTGTGAGGAGCCTTAATTCCACAAATAGTGGTCCTCAGGAGTGTGTTTTAGATTTCCCCATAATGATTCTTATTGCCCTCTTTTTTATAAGGAATACTTTGTTAAGGAGTGTTATGGCCGATCCCCAGAATTCAATTGCGTAGTTGGCTTTGTTCACAAAGTTAGAGTGATATAAAGTCAATAGTCCATCTTGAGATACAGTGTCTCTGAGAAATCTCATTCCATACAAGACTACAGATAGCTTTCCAGTTAAATTGGAGACATGTTGACCAGTTTCCTGAATTTTCAATTATTAAACCTAAGAACCTACTGTTATCAGCTGGAATGAGACTGTCATTCTTAAGGGTTAATTGACCAAAACTTTGTGAGGAATCATGATTAAACAATAATATTTGTGTTTTTTCAGCGTTTTACTTTAATTTGTTAGCAGTACTCCAATTCCATACTGAGTTTAATATGTCCTGACTGTTGCGATGCAGTTCTGTCATATTGTCAGCAGAGATTATAAAGGTAGCATCATCTGCATACATGATGGGTTTAATCCTATTTTCATTGGTGGATGATGGCAAATCATTAATGAATATAAGAAATAAGAGAGGGCCAAGAATACTTCCCTGGGGAATGCCTATGTTTATCACATTCGGTTCAGATATACCCTTTGTATTATGCGATACAATTTCCACACACTGTGTTCTGTTACTAAGATATGAATCTAACCATGACAAAGCTACACCTCTTACTCCATAGTTCCAACATTTTTTGAGGAGGATTTGATGGTCAACCATATCAAAAGCCCTTGAAAAATCTAGTAGGAGAGCTAAAACTCTGTCTCCATTGTCTAGAGAATCTGAGATGAAAGTCCAGGCATCCAAAAGAGCATTGCCTGTTGATCTTCCCTTACGGAAACCCCACTGAAAATTGGAAAGGATATTACATTTATCTAAATATGAAAGCAACCGGTTGTAATATATTCTTTCAAATACTTTCGACAGCTGGGGCAGTAATGAAATTGGTCGATAATTAGCAATATCGTCTTTGTCCCCCTTGTTTTTGTATACCGGTACTACACGACTGAGTTTCAACTGGTCCGGGAAAATACCCAGTCTCATAGAATCATTCATTAAGTGCGTCAGTGGATTTACTATTGTGTGTTTACAGTCTGCAAGTAGCCTACCTGGCACCCCATCAATACCAGGAAATGAAGACTTAGATAATGAGCCTAAGCACGACAAGACTTCCTTTTCATCACATGGTTGAAGGTAAAGGAAAGAAACTAGAGATTTACTACTAGATCGATAACACTGGAAGAAGAAACACAAGGGTCAAATTTGGTAAACACATTGTCAATCAAAGTTGAGGATACAGAGGTGACCCGAGTGGGATGAGTGATTAGTTGAGATAAGCCATATGCCTTGAAAGTGTTGACAAGCTGAGAGGCTCTAGCATCCTTCAGGAGCAAATCACAGTTAAAATCACCTGCTATAATAATTTTTGAATTATTGCTGTAGAGTTCGTCCATTAAAAGTTCGAGCTTATTTAGAAAAATATTGAAGTCGCTAGAAGGTGAGCGATAGATGGATACAATTACAATAGTAATTACACTAGAAATTGATATTTTGGCCATTGAACATTCAAATACTTTCTCATCGGATAAATTGACAGTAAGTGGAATATAGTTGAAGGGAAAACTCTGATGGAGGTAGATTCCCACACCACCTCCTTCAGATTTTTTCCGAGAATAAGGGGTAATGAGATTGTAGTTACTAATTTTACAAAAACTTAGTTCCAAGTCTTTGAGCCAGTGCTCTGAAATGCACAAAACGGTTGGTTTAATATCACATAGGGCCACTTCTAGCTGAGCAACTTTGGTACGCAGTGATTGAATGTTAAGGAACATTAATGTCAGACAGTCACCAGTCATATCTTTCGAGGGATTGACTGGGGAGCAAGCAGACTCGAACATACCGCAGTTATCACCATCCGATGCAGAAATTAGTTTCCCCGTTCTTTATGGGAAAGAGCAGTCGCAGTAGTGATCTCCCCTAAGATCTTGGAGCCTTTACGATTCATGGTTTCACAAATTTACAAGATATGTAAAAATGGATTTGAATTTGCTTTTAATTATATAATTACTACTAATCACTAATGTACTGGTTATGATTTGGAAAAGAGATTGATAATTTATATATTATATAAAAGATAGATTCAAATACCATAATCAGTGATTGATAAAAGAGGAGATTTGAATTGGGGATTAAGATTTGAGAAATTTTTATTCCAACATATAACAAGGTAATATACCTACCTGAACCAGGAAATTTGCATCACCTAGCTGTCTCTTTGCTTCTGCCCATGAAGGCTCGACACACTTAAGTATCATAACAGCTTCCATCACCATTTCCACTTTGACAGGAGGACGACCATAAGATTTAATTTCACTCAAGTCCTTTTTGTTCAGCGCATCTAATGCCTGCATTAAAAGAACAATTTTCTTCAATATAACTGGCAGAAACATAAAAAATATTTTACCAAAGCAAAAAGTGAACCCTAATAATTATGTATCTTACACATTAAATTTACTATTAAATACAACTCCAAAAATAACAACAATCTTGGATATCATTTTATTTTCATTTTTAATTTATAGTTCTGTTCTGACATGATTGTGTGTGAGTGCTTTTTAGAGATATAAATGAACCTACTGAAATAAAAAGTAATGAGTAAAAGAAATCAATCACTGTCTGATAAACACTATTTTGCATCCTCCGCAGTCATCATTTTATATAATTAAATCCCACTTATGTCATTATTGCAGTACATTAATTCTGCCACGACATTATTCAACTCGAAACATAGCAGCATTGTACTTATTTTTCAACTTATGAACAGCTACAGCATGCATTTAAAAAGTGAAGAGCTAAGCTCATACATTAAACTAAAATTTTCAGCCATTGCCATAGTCCTGATGATTTTGTAACAGCCCCATTATGCATGGCATATGTTCAGGTATAGCAGACTCTCATGACTACAAACCACATTCATAAAGAATTTTTATTTTTACTAATCAAAGCATTAGTCCTAATCATAAATGTATAGTAAAAGAAACAATATTACTAAATTTCTGATATCATAAAATTGCGAACCTTAGTCCCGGTCCCCATAGAAACATGAAATACTTTATCATGAATTTTGACACATAAACCATGGCATTCATGTGGGCATCCACAATGGTGCATTATTACTAATGAAGCTTTGCCCAAAACTTGAGAAATACCATGCAATTAATGGAAAGTTCATATAAGCTGTTTAGTTGGGTTGAGGTTACATAACTACCATTGGATTAGTGAACTTCGGAGGACCTCTGGAAGCAAGAGAGGTTTAGGAGGGATGAAACGGAAGAAAACAAAGATAAGGACATCTCTTTTTCCCTTTCACCCCTCCCCAACGTCTAATGCACTACTTAAACTTAAACTATTGCATGAATCTGCAAGATATGACTATAAACTAAGAAGAAGTATGTGAAAGTATTCATGTAGAGCTTGGCACTATGGATCAAAAGAAAGGGTCATTGGAAATGTAGACTACATCAGACTTCAAAACCTGGTGCTGGAGGGGGATACTGAAGATAAAATAGACAGACCAAATTAGAAATGATTAAGTTTACAGGAGAGTAGAAGAGGAAAGGACCATAAGGAATACCAAACAGAAAAGAATAAGCAGATGAATCTGACATACCCGGAGGCACAATGGGTTTGTAAAGAACATAATTGAAGGTAAAATAGAGGGTTAAGTCCTCAGAGGAAGACTCACAAATATGTTCATCGACCAAATAAAGAAGAAAGTAAATAGGAAGCGCTACCAGGAATTAAAAGAACTAGCATACAATCGGAAAGGGTGGAGGGCTGTAGTCAACCAATATTAGGACTGAACGACCAATGATGATGCATTCAAGTACCCCATGTACGAGTACCTATAACTCAGTTCTTTACAGTTTCAATCAATAGCTTCTTAAACTTAAGAACAATGACTAAGCGTGGTGTGCTCATCAACATATGAACATATCAACAAATGAATAATCTCTAGGAAGGTACAGTAAAAAGATTGTAATTCTCTGTTTTGAGCCATCTTATTTGTGCTAGAAACAGCAAAAAGAAACATGAAGATATAATACAATAATTTTGAGGTTTCTCAAACTAATCCTGCACAGCACATTAACGTTTGCGGAATGAACTGGCTGCCTGCAGCAGCACTTCCGTTGGAATGTAACATTTGGAGAACGTTACGTTTTGAACCTAGTGTTGGAATATCAGCCCCAACATCAGCATATTGCAACAAAAAAGAGGAAAAAAGAGGATGATTGAGGGGTACCATGGGTAGTTTCTGACACCTGATGAAATTGTGTTTATAATCTTTGATGAGTTAATTAGTGAGCAATGGTAGTATTCACACAGAATCAAATATGTTTTTAGATATCCTGTGACTGCATGGAAATGACTCGTCGCAAGAGCTTATCATTGGTGAATCAGTATTTTTCAGGTGTGCAAAGTTTCTAAGCTAGCAGTTGAAGTGATTGAATGGAATCCAGATTATTTCTAACTCTCACTTGAACAAATGGAAGTGACTCGTCACAATAACTTAGAGTTCTTGCCTTGTGTCCATCTAAGCCCTGGCAGTTTTTGAGAGGGCGTTCAACATTGTTTAAGCATTTTTTTAAGCTTCAATAAGGCATCGTAAATCCTGAACCATTGCTCAAGTAGGCGTTCAATAAACACAATTGTGAACACTTAAGGCATTTTGTAAGCGTTTCTTAAAGATTCTTAGGCGTTTCCAGGGCGCTCCGTGAACGCTTATTGTCTTGGTGAGGTTTTTTCAGGCGTTGTTGAGTGTTCTCGAAAATGGCTTTTACAGCGGCTCTTAGGCGTTCGTTGAGAAATTAAAATGCTTGGTGGGACCGGGTGGTAGGGATTCATATAGCGTTCTGTGGGCGTTTCACCGTCGCTAGGCGTTGTCTGCCCTGCCGATAAGCGTTTGGTTAAGCCCTCATTGAGAACAGCCCCAAATCAAAGTTAGGGCCCAAATGTTTGGGCCGCGTCCATGAGACGCCAAATATGTTTCGGATCTTGGATGACTGTCGAGAAAAAATACTGTAGTGACATGACTTTCCGGGCGCGATCGATCTCCTCCTCCTTGCTTCCAAAGATTATAATACACAGATTCCTATGATCGAAACAAAGTAAGTAACATGCTTCGTTGTCATATACTACTTCGATTCCGTGAATCACCCTGTGCAATACAACCTCGAGTTGGCTCGATTTCTATTTCGTCGATGTAGAACCATTGATACAATATAGCGAATGATGATGAGGCGTAAACCACAACCTTGTTTTGATTGGGGGAACTATGTCCTACCGAAGAGAGAATGGTATGCTGCACATTTACTCTGACATCTGTGAGTGATATTTGCAAAATTGTCGTGGCACAAAACTTCCTTCGACGGTATAGAAACTAGCAATAGATGATGGCGCGTGAGTGAAAACTTAGTCTCGATCGCGGCTACTACTTACCGATCTGAACCTATACCGCCATGAGCTATCGCGTCAACTGCTACTTACCGAGATGAGCATCTTACGCGACCAAGCCGTTCGAGGGACTACTGCACGTTCAGCGTGCACGTGTAAAAATTAGCTTTTGTAGAGAGCTCGTGAATACCGTAGAAACGCCCAGTAGGGGATTCCCTATGCATTTGGAAAATCTTTCGCGAAAAGCATTCAATGAGAATTCATTATCGGCGAAACAACTCCCGCTCACAAAGCATTCGTAGTCAGTATTACAAATGCTCAAGCAAACGCCGAGGAAAGCATTCCAAGGCTTTTGTTGAGCGGTTATTGAGAGCTTGCTTGCAAGCCTTTGCCTAGGGCTTGTAAATGCTGGAGGTATGCCTAGTAGAGCATTATAAAAGCGTTTAGAAGGTGTTTTCTTGAGAAAGCGCCCACAAGGTATTTGCAGTGCTCAACTAACGCTCGTAAATCGCCGGAACGCTCGTGAAACGCTCGACAAATGCTCTATTACCCATTCCCACTCACCGCAAAACCGCCAGGGAGGTGGATGGGTACTACTGCAGAAGTGTTAAAACCAGTAAGTTTTCTCCTTATCTTGTGTTTCAATATTTTTGGTGGTCACATCTGTGACGTCTTTTTTGTACTATTGTATTCCATTGTCACACAGTTATTTTATAAAAATAACCTTTTTTTTGGATAAAGTGGTATAATTATTTGTTTGAATTTATGCATTTATGTGTCTACATACTTAGCTCCCCAGACGGTAATTTTGGCAAGAGTAAGAAAAAATCACAGCTGCAGGTCACTTTTTAAGGATCTCATGCTTCTAACGTTCCCCTGCATTTATATACTCTTGTCAATTTTGTATATTAAAGAACATTATTCTGCACTAGAGCTAATGACTAATATGGATGTGCATAAGTATGACACAAGAAAGAAAAATGACTTTAGAATCGTTACTCATAATCTAATGCTATATGCTAAAAGCCCGCTCTATGCCGGAGTGATGTTCTATAACTCCCTACCTATTAAAATTAAAAGCATTAAATCTATCTCACTCTTTAAGGTAGAACTAAAAGAGTATCTGATAGAAAATGCATTTTATTCGGTGGATGAATTTCTTACCTCTATGTTATTGAGTTAACTGTACGCTATGTATTTTTGTATTCAATCTGTGTATATTTTGTCATTGCTATTCTGGTATACCTATTATATATATACATTGTTAATTTGCCTATTGGAACTGTCCCATACATGTAATCACGTGTCCCGGGATTAATAAATAAATAAATAAATAATTTCACTCCCAACCACATGCAAACGCAGAGCTGTTTTCATTCCATTCGCGCCGCAAAACCACATGAATGTCTATGCAACACTGAGGCCAGGCGACATTGCAACCATTTGGAAACTTTAGTGGGATTAGTTTCCGGAACATTCCCAGGTTTCTGAATGAATGTTCTAGCATTGTTCCGCGAACCTTTGTGTGCTGCATAGGATATTGAATTTTTGTAAAATTATTTTCCTGAACCTCCAGTCATACGTGTCTGTACATTCAAATATATTTCCTAAGAAACACAATGCTGTAACAAGTTGCATCACCAAGACAGCAGGCCTGCTCTGCAGGGCAAAACTACCAGACAGCATTCATGGAGACTCTCATGTGATGAAGAGCAAATACGGCAAGGGATACATTCAACAAACATCCAGAGCTCACAATTGTCACCTACAGGAACACAAAAGGGCAGTAAACAATGGACAGATCTGTGTTTCCACAATAAAAATAACACCTGGAGTTAACCAAAAAACAGCTATTTGGAATAAGCCAAATTTCTCATTACGGAGAGATTACAGCCCAAAAATGATTACCAAGGTTATTGAGATAAAAATTCAAACAACCTCAACAGAGAGGATGGTTAAGTGCTCTTCAGTACTTGGAAATGTATTTTCCACAATTTCAAGTGAAAAGCATTCAAACAGAATTCTGCACCAGACTGACTTCAGCCGATGTAAGGTGACCAAAAATGATATGGAGTACTTCAGATCTGAAGAAGCAGATTGGAACCCAGAAAAAGGATGAAAACCCAGAAGAACTGTCTCATCCAAGCCTCTCCGAAGAAGCCTTCTTTTTGATTAGCTGCAATATTTAGAGATTACTTCAGTCATTACTCTTTAATGTGATGATGTTGTGGTGAGGCTACTAGAAAGTTGATTTTTGGAATTGTCAAATTATTGTAAAATAATTATATGTGACATAAGTTCTTTATCTTACATGCAGTACAACAGTGTGAGGAAATACATTGAAGTTTTGGAGTGATTACATTGCATGCTATATGGGTATCTATCTCACATGAGGTACATTGATCGTTCAGATACAAGAGGAAGGAGATAAGGAGTATGTCGCATGATGTCTGCCATGTTTATCACTTCCTCTTTTTGCATTCAAACATACATGACAAATTTTACAGCCCATTTGTTTGCCAAACTTTTTGACACCCTCTTCAAGGACACAGAAAGTTTGCACTTAATTCTCTGGGATTTCAGATGCATCTCAGCAAAGCTGTAGCACTGGGAATAACAGTATTGTAATTCATTAACCTAAGTGTTCTTTAACCAATTACTCATAACTTGATCCAAAACACAAACTCAGAAAAATTTCAATTTATACCAAATGAAGTGGTTGTCACTGGAGTTCATTACCCTTATTGCTTCCTCTAATGCAGGCATGGCTTCATCTAAGTCAGCTTGAGCTATGTCTGCCAATTTTAGACAAGCAGCCTCCTCTTGCTTAATTTTTTTACTTCTGGCTATGACAGATTTCTGCTGTTCATCAGCCTCTCTTTTCTGCTGGGCAATGACAACTAGATAGTCATCACATTCTTGCTGGAACGCGGACACTATCATGGAAATAAAACCACATCATGTGTCACTGCTCATTTCAGAATAAAATTCTTAATACATGTTTCCTCACAATCCAAAAATGAATTATTACAGATTTCTTTGACTTTTACAGAAGGTATTAACTTTTTAGCTATACATCACATGACAGGTCTAATGCTCAATAATTTATAAGAAATATGTGATATTTGAAGAGCATGCTGAAAAGGTATACATAATTCACACTTTCATTCCCAAATCCATCCTGTAGATGTTAAGTGCTGCCGATGCACATCAGTAGTGCAGAGCTGCAGTGCTGCAGATACAATGCTGAAGCATGTCTCACATCCAAAAATTTCTACTTTTCATGCATCATATGAGCTGAAGAGGCACTGAAGCAGCACAGCAAAAGCGCTTAGGGCACTTGCATGCAACTACTCACATTAAAGAGTAGCTATTCTCTTAAAGCACCACAAAAGAATTTAGAATGGTGAGTTGTATAAAGAATAAGTAAAACTTAAAATATAATAGATAGGAGAAAGGAATAAGAGCAGCAAAAAAAAGTCCACCCCAGGGCCTTGAAGTCCAACAATTATTTTATAAGGTGCACACATGAGAGAGCCACATCTACAGACAGTGTTATTATCAGCAGGGAGAAAATACTGTCTATTGCGTGCCTTGGTTAAAGTAGGGTTTCATACTTGTCACTGGTGCCAATCATTTTCTGGCAGAAATGTATCCCTGTATTCTTTCCGAGGGTCACATCTGTATGCAATACAATCATTAATTGTATATATCCCTTTAGGCCTTATATTCAGGGAGAAAAATAACATAAAGATCATAAATTATCATAAATACTTAGATGGTATCGCCTTCTCTCCTGAAAAGTCTGAGAGCGAATTTTGTCCATCTAAATCCTATTTTGCCAACAACTGACACTTTATTATGATTAACTACAGTAGTAGTGATTTATAGACATATGAAGATCAGTACTGTATCCTGAAATACACTGAGGAAGGTTATTTCAAAATATGAGATGAGAGATGGTTTTTAATTCGTCACTGGGAATATTTTACCACTAATTAAGACCAAAATAGGCTTTGTAGAACTTTCTCAATGTATCACACATGTATCAGAAAAAATACTATCAGTTACAATTTAACCTCAGCTCTTTCACTCCTTCGTGTACAGGAAGGAGTGAAAGAGTTGAGGTTCTTTAATTGGTGGTTTTGTGAAAATGTGTCGGAAGCACCTCAGTACTGCCTCGAAGGCATGAATTATTCATGCTCTATAGACGTACTGCAGCAGCACATTGTCACATGTTTTGAAATAGAGCTGCAGAGATGCTGTAGTGGTGCTTCAGACAAGGTAAGTTGTGCATTCAGCCATGACATCCAGAGCAACATTGCTGCAGCTTTTTGTGTCCACAGTGTAATAAAATATCAGACCCCTACATTTCTTTAAACGATAAATCCCTTGAGATCTTGGGTTTTATTTTTCATTTCCAAGAGGATACGGTCACAAGCTTTTATATTTTTGGACCTTGTACCACTCAATTTTTCCTTCCTAATAAAACCAAATTGGTGGGTAACAATAAATATTACTAACTGCAGCTAGAGAGTGCATTTAGAGAGCTGGGACAAAGAATGTACATGCAAGCTAATAAGGAAGAAATGGCAGGAATGCAAGAGATAAATATTGGAAGATGCAAGATAGTCAGTAAAGATACATGGAAGTGAAGGAAATAAATAAGAGATAAGGAAATGAGGGAAATAAGGCACAGTGAAAATAAATAATAACAGAACCCTGGCGGAAAAAAATCACACAATACGCAGTCAGGTGTGCATCACAACATGTTCACGGCTGTTCATGACTGTTCTTGCGTGTTCCCTCATGTTCGTAACGTGTTCTCAGCTGTTCAAGAATGTTTAGACCGTATTTTGGGGTGTCCTGAGTTTTTCGGTGTAAGATGTTCCAGAAACACTCAATGAATATTCCACAATACCACAGTGTGTGTTTCCTGGCGTGATCCTCAACATTCCAGGAACACTCCTGATGACAATGAATGTGTAGTGAACAAGAACACTTGGAGAGTGATCCTGATCCTTAGTGTCTATTCAATATATAATATACATCTATATTTTTTACTTTGCCTACCTCAGTTGTGCAAGTTTGGCCTTCTTTTTTAATAAGTTTAATTATACATTGATTTATATATAAAATATAATATTGGATGAATCCAATATGGCCGACAAGACGGATCAGTGTACTGTTTGCTTATGTACTTGACGAAAACAGTGTGATTATTATATGCAAAAACTGTTACTTATCGAAATTTCATGTGCAATGCACTTCTCTATTTAAATCTAACTTAAACGCACTAAACTCATCTCAGGACTCCGTGTAAAGTTTCCTAAATGACGCCTTCCCGCTGAATTTGCTCCGTAGAAGACATGCTCGCCGTTGTTGTGGAAAACTAGAGTGAGGTTGGAAAGATGGTAGAAATCCTCAAAACAAGCCTTCTTGTGTGCATTGGAAATATGGAGAAACAATTCACCAAATTGAAATCCTTTGCAATGAACTTCGTTCTATAAACAACTCTCCGCCGAGCGTTATGGCAGGATGTAAACAACACTGTTATAAAACAGAATACAAGAGAGCATCCAATGTACAACTAACAAATCTAAATTTTCCTCGGAAAGGATGTGATTATTCGAAAGTGAAAAATGCTGCTTATCCAACTGAACTCAGGGACCACCCCCACGCAAGGGAATGTTTTAGGGATATTCCCCAAGAGATGAAACACTTCTTAACACAGAACACTGAGGGAACACACTGGACTGCGATCGAGAACAAGCTACAAACACGAGAGAACATGCAACACAGTGTTGCTTCAGTGTTCAGCAATGTTCCATAACAACTACAACATGTTTACGAACACTCAGACCACCATTCACAATAGCACTCGAGATACACAGTGTCTGATGTTCTGGTAGTGTTGTCGCATTTTCTTAAATACAGATCAGTGAGTATCCTGAGTATTCCAGAACATGCAATTTTTTCACCAGGGAACAATTTATTTTGCACTCTGATCCATAATCTCAAGCTAATTTAGGCAATTTTTTGGGATTTGCTCCATGTTACCCTTGCCACAACCATAACTATAAAATTATTAGTAACCATAGATTCCATCCAAAAATTTTTAGAAACAATCTTACCTTGTAAAACTTCCTAGGTGCAACTGATCATTGAACTTACGATGGCGACAAAAGTTCACAAAACTTAAGGGCTTTGTTTAATTGAAAAACATTGAAGAAGTAAAAGAAAGTAATTCATGGTGGCATCTATGGCATTACAACATCTCTTCTAAAATTTATTTATTGTATATTGTAGAAAAGAAAACACCATTATATTTCCATGAGGCTAAAAAAAATCCTGGAGGAAATGAACACCTTGTTTTCACCACAGAGAATAAGGATATCCACATAGTTAAGCCTGAGAAAATTGAATTATTTATTATTGTTAGGGATGGGTTGGTTCAGTTCTTTAGTTCTCGGTTCCACAGGTACATGAACTTGGGACCAGAATCAATGCCCAAATGAATTGGTACCAAAATAATTGGCATGAGTAACAGATTGAAGCCTGTTTACTCTCTGACAATGGCAGCTTCACATAAAAGCCTGGCGAAATACTTCATGTGAAGTGCTTTACATTTCTCGCAAATATAAGATTCACACATAAAAAGACTATATGATTGATTTTATTATATTCCACTTTAGTATATGATGAAATACTACCTTCTTTAGCATTTGCTAATTATATATGTTATTGGTTGCCTCTACCTTGCGCAGAAGTAATTGTATTTATACTGTTTTCATGAATTATGGTACAAAATAAGTCAGGAAATTTCATTCGTGAGTTAAATATTGCTTATGTTAATTCCATCTGCATGAAAAAATTTCTCTTCATTTGTACAGTAGCACTTACTTTTCTCATAAAAAAGAAGCTTTCTCCCATGCTTGAAGGGTTATAATTGGGTTTGCCCTGCACTAAGCCGCTGATGACAGCCAGCAATTATGAAAAATGGAAAGTGCCTCATCACAAATACAGCCGCAAACAGTAGATACATAGTAGACATAAACATGTCAGGTTAACAAGTTATCTTCGACCTAAAAAGTGATTATATATTTGGGATAAAATACACCAAACAATGCTAATGAGGACCAGATGATTGCACTTCATACGAAGAGAGAACACATGAAAATCGATAACTAATTGCATTACAAATACAGTTAAAGGCTGCTATAGCAAGTTTACACAAACTTTGATAAATCGCTCACTATAACCCACCCTTGTTCTAGCCATCCAGCCATTTTTGCAATGCTAATGCCTTGAATCCTTGCATCAAGTTTGGGTGAAACTGAGCTAATGGGCATTTGGAGTAGTGTTTTTGTAAATGCGATGAAACGCTAACGAAACTTCTAAGTTTTGCGGGGAAAAAACTGGCAACTGTATCCGATTTATTTATACTCCAAATTTTCCATGCACTGCCAGATCCCTAGTGACAATTAGTGGGATATTCCCATTGAACTATCTATGGAAAAATATGGCATCGCGTGGTTAAATGGAATTGAACGTAATGGAAGATGGTGCTGTAATGAAGTGGGTGATATACTGGAGGGTACAAATGAATGAGTAGAACGTAACTAATGAACGTAAGTCATGTTAAATCATTACCATTGTAAAAATTAGGATAACACGGTAAGTTGATCAGGAATTGAGAATGTATTGCAGAAATTGGTCAAAACAGCACCTCCAGCAGTCATTTCGCAATAGAACCACAACCGATTGTTATAAAAAACGCAATCTGGAAAGAGCAAAAAAAACACAAAATGCAATGCAATACATCACACTCAGGATGCCAACATGGGAGTAGGATATTCCTACTCCTTGGACACCAATTTTGCCTCATTCACCATGCGGAAAATCATTGTGACTGTAGGCAGAATGCAGTAATGTATGTCCAGAGAGCTTTAAAACTTAGTCCTAATGATGTTTCTTTACATCAATATGGCACGGGTGTCACAGGAAGAATAACGGAAATACTATGCTTGATAATTAGATAAAAGAGAAGGGTTCAGAGTTAGTTACTCTATTTAAACCTTTCACTGCAGCCTGGTCTTCCGATCATGAGGCTTACCATGTGACAGACTAATACGGGCATGAGGTTGGTGGGCCTCACTGAACATCTCTCAAAATCCTTGGGCGAGAAAGTGACAGAAAATACCAAAAATACCAATACCTTTCCCTGGCAGCTGAACTGAGACAGAGTAGAGGATAAAGAAGAAAGCAGCAGTAAAGATAAGAACTTGGAAGATTAGGACAATAAAGAGAAATCTAGGTAAGCATTAATATTAGGCATTGAAGCAGAAAATATTAAGCAGAAGATGGCAACACGGAATGTCTACGTATTGGGGTTACATGAGGTAAAAAGAAAGGACATGAAAGGGCCCAATCCTTAAGACATGCAGATTAGGCATTCACTCATTATTTTTTGCAGGCTGAATTAATGCAGCACTAACTTCCCACATTTTTACTCCCCAGTACAGAAAATTTTGGGCATACCAAACATGGAGGTATGTTCCCACATTATATATTATGACCAAGAAAAAAAAGATCCCAAATCATAAAAATTCCAGCCTAGAAAAATACTTCACTTTCAAGGGTACAATACCCAAATACAATTCAACAATAAGCACTCATGAAACTGAAAAAAAAATATCAATGCTCTCTCTTCCAGTGGCCACTTCCACATCTTTAATTCTGTCCCTTGCCATAATGAAGAAAATCAAACAAAATAAATGACAAAAAGTAATAGGCGCATTAGTTTTGTCTAAAATACCAACCTTTCTTCTGGGCCTCCTCTAATTCCACTGCCATCACTTCAATCTTTTCCCTTGTTTCATCAATTTTGAGAAGTCCATTGCGAAGCTTATTAGCAGCTGCACTTAACTCTTGTCTTTTCTTTTGTAGAAATCTAAATAACGGTGAAAATATGGGCTTAATCTTTATTTAACATAGTTTTGAAAAAATGGCAACATTAAGAAATGAGCATAAGATTTTATTCCTGTGTCTTGGGGAAGATGGCCATCAAAAAATTCTAAATAATGAAATGACATTGACCAGATTTTATCCATTGCTCCCATCTTATTTAAGATACTGGGAAAAGCCACGGTAATTGACTTTATGGAATCACCCACAAGAGCACACATGTACGGAACTTCACAGAGGTAAAATCATTCACTTTTGACCAGGACCCAAACTGAATGGCAATAAAAATCCTCAGGGGGGGGGGGATTCCCTGGCAGCTAAACTGGCTAAAGCACTTGGCTCAATATCGGGAGATCGAGGTTCAAGTCTGGTCGAGACGAATGATTTATCCCCTGCCAAATTTGCACAACTATGGTTCTTATGATGGAAATCCAAATGCAAAGCTAAAGTTACATGTATGACTCATCATAGGGACAATACCACACATCAAAAACGTTTATGCATTAAAGGTGAGTATGAGGTATTTTCTTATGAGTAGGAACTTTGAACTCCTCATTTGATCTTTCCAAAATATAATCATGGATCATGAATATTGATTTAATAAATGGATACTTCATACATTTAGTCACTAGAAGTGCACATATTCCAAGAACAAGTTTTACTGCCAATTACTATGGAAGAGAAGATTGATAAATGCTTTGATCTCAGAAAGTGATTACGGAATCTGATGACAGAACAAATACCATGTTAGATACTGTGCTCATGAGTATGGCAGGTATTCCAAGAAATACATCATACTGAAGTTGTTAAATAAAATTACAGTAAACAATCCATATTGTAAAACATTTTATAAATTTAGTGCATATATAACCTCGTAGGACATTTTTCCCCTTCACCTGAAGGAACAAGATTTGATAAATTTACATTTACAAACCATTTATCACAAACCTTTCAAGGGTTGTTTTAGCCTTGTGTTACAGAAAATAACAGAAAAAACTCAATACTACAGCAATTTGTTAAGCACTATTTAAAATCATTTACAGAATTAATACAGGTCTTACATTTTATATCTGGAAACCAGTTCCAAATAATTTGTAGCAGTTACATAATTATGTCTCTTCATCTCCATGTACATCTTGGAGGAGCATTGATAGACTGAATAATGGATTGAAGCAAATATGGTGGCCACTGACATCCTCAAGGTCTCCTGTAAAAGACAGAGGTTCTTAGTGCTAAATTTAAAAAAAAAACTATCTTCCATTGACACTCAAGTCATTTATAATAATAATAATAATATTTATTTGCCTCTATGATCCTTTACAATAAAATTGCATGATATAAGGCACGTCAAAATATACAATCATATAGTACAACAGAGTTACATGGCAAGAAGTCACAAGTCAAGTAGTATTAAAAAATTCATTCACAGAATAAAAAAGCTTTTCACACAGGAAAGCCTTTACTCTCTTCACAAATACAGATTTTGAATCAATTACTTTTAGGTCATTAGGCAGCTTGTTGAAAATTCTCAACCCCGTGGTTTTGGGTGCCATTAAAGCTCCTTTAGTCCTAACATATGGGATGTGGAAATTCCTATTACCTCTGGTATCATAACTATGCATATCTGAGTTCTTTACAGCATCAAAATAATCACACTTGACCCAGGTGACTACTGATAAGATATACAAGCACAGAAGGGGAAGAATTCCCAATTTCTTAAATATTGGGCGACAATGAGCCCGATATTGTTCTTTAGCGATTAGCCAAACAATCCTTTTCTGGATTATGAATATCAAAGTGGCATGACGGGAGGACCCCCAAAATATAATATCAGGCCTTATCCTAGAATAAAACTCGCCATAATAAGACACTGATGGATACAGTACACCTTATAACTCTAACAAGAAAGCATAGAGAACTTAATTTATTAGCTAACTTGCTTATGTGTGCTTCCCAAGACAGATGGTTCTCAATATGCAGGCCGAGCAATTAACTTTTTAACTATGTCCACCTCTTTAAGTGCCACATTGTTCACCATAAAGCTATATTCCCTCTTCAGTTTATTAATATTAGAGAAACATAATAATTGAGATTTACTTACATTCAGATTTAGGCAATTATTTACACACCATTTAGTCAGATTGGTTATTACCTGCTCTCCTGCCTGTATCACTGCATCCTGCTTAGAAGCTGACAGAATGAAATTAGTATCATCAGCATAGACTATAGGATAAATGTTCTGTATACTGGAGGAGAGTTCAAGCAAGTTATTAATAAATAATAAAAATAAAGTAGGTCCCAACACAGAACCCTGTGGGACACCACTTTTCACAATTCTGCAAGTAGAGTTCGATGTAATGTTGACACTGACATATTGTGTCCTATGGTCCAGATAAGAACATAACCAATTTTTAGGTATGCCCCTAATACCGAAACTATTTAGCTTACTGCATAGGATTTTATGGTTGACAGTCGTGAAAGCATTTGAGAAGTCAAAAAACAAACCTACTGTCTCTAGCTTTGCCTCAACTGATAAGAGGATTCTATCCATCGCTTGGTGACGAGCTGTTGCTGTTGACTTATTACGAACAAAACCATGTTGGTACTTTGAAATTAGTTGATATTTCTCCAGGTAAGAAATTAATCTGCCATAGAAAGCTTTCTCAAAGATTATCCCAATCTGATTTTGAATGGCTATGGGTCTGTATGAGCTAAGATCATTCAAATCACCTTTATTCTTGGATAGTGGAATGACTTTTGAAACTTTCAAGGAGGATGGATAAACACCTTGACTAAAAGATAAATTGATCAGGTATAAGACGGGGTGAAGGATTATATCACTTGCCAGTCTTAATAGGCATCTTGGTACCTCATCAGGGTTAGTCCCCAGATTTAAAAGGATATGTTTCAACTCAGTTTCTGTGTAAGGATGGAGGAAAAAGAAATTACCACATGGTGGACTGTCCCTCTCCTCCAAGCTTACATTATGTTGAGCCATAAAGTTTTGGCTAAAGTGATCATTAAAGATGGTAGCTAAATTATGTCCCTCATGAGTAGATCCACCAAGCTTGCCTACAAGCTTTAGCAACTGAAATGCCCAGTATTATCACAAGCCCGGTGATTTTTTATTATTTTCCAGACCTCTTTACATTTACATTTCGATTGCATTAATTTTCTATCATTGTAAGTGCTTTAAGCATGCGTAATCAGGTGTGCATAAAATCTTTTTATTGCACTGTATTGCAGCTTTAAATCTAATGAATTATTTTCTTTGCAAGTTTTATACAGGTCCTTTAGCTTAACAGACAGCATGCGAATTTCGTCTGTAATCCATGGTTTTCTTATCTGATTATGCCTCACCTTCTTTGTGGTGATAGGAAATGCTCATTAGGAGATGCTCATTAGGAAATGCTCATTAGGCTCACTAATTATATATTCTGCAAAAACATTTTTTAAGAGCTACCTCCATTCAATATACCTGGGTGAATCAGAACAATTATCCTACACTGCAAGTGAGGTTTTTTCAATGCCCTTTTTTCCAGTTAATATATACAAGAAATAACAGCAAATGATGTAGGCTGTAAGTGCTCTCGTTTTCTCATGGTGAATTAGTTTCACTGTGTGTAACCATTACTTGATCTACTCAACAACATTATTGGGTAAAATGACCATGAATTTAATTAAATTAGATACCAAATAGCAAACTTAATGGATTGCTAGAAGAGGTTCCTCAGGGTAAGATTTTAGAGGCTTTGCTATTCCTGCTCTATATTAATCATCTGCCTATTAATGCTTAGAGTGCCGGGGAGCGCTATCGTGCTCCTCCTGTCTCTCGCGAAAAGTGCCAATAGTGCGATAGCGCTCCTCCTGCAATGTCACTATTAGATGCTGGTATTTCACTGATTGTTCACAGATGGCACCTAAATGCAGATTACTTATGAAGCTTAAAGCAAAAATGCCTCGGCAATTTTAGCATAGTACCTAGAAAATCGGTTGGCACTCAAAGGGTTAAGTAGGAATGGAAAAGTATCTATTAGTGATGGGTCGAATCAAAAATTTATCAAATCCGAATCCCAAATTCCAATCTCCTATTTTTATCAAATCTCAAATGCTTATCCTCGAATTCAAATCCAGCTTTCCCTTATTTATGTTTCCCAGTTCCTTATCATTACCAACTCGAAGATAAATAATAAAATTTTTTAAACAAATTCAAATCCACTTTTATATTTTCTTGTAATATTATGAACCTATGAGTTATCAATCTCAAATCTAATTATTTAGCTTTAAAAAAAATAACAACAGAAATTTGCTTCCCAATAAAGTCTATTTATTTCTCAGAGGAGTAAATAAAATTAAAAAAATACAGCAGCCAACATGTGATTTGGCATTCTTTTGCCAAGGCATGAGAAATTGTTGTTCAAACCTTTAAAATGGTAGCCCTAAAAATATTCCACCAATGAGTTGTGTGTACCTTGATTTATCATCAAGATTGTATGAAATATTTATAGGCTTGGCTTAAAAAATTATATATTGACAAGAAAAATAACTGAATATATCGGCATAAAATAACCGAGTCAGTGGTGATTGTTACCTAATATTATGGTAATTTACTGAATGGCCCATCTCAACTGATGACACTAACCATCTAATAAAATAAGATGATAATATAGCAGTCACTGCTCAAAATGCTGTCCTTGGTATGGACAATTGGTGCTCCATGGTTCAGGTCGATATAAACCAAAAACAAATCCTCATTTGTTTTCTATCATCCTTCACAAAAAATAATTACAGTTCAAAATTATATTTGCTGATTGCAGTCTAATAAGAGCATCAGACATGAAGTTTTTGGTCTTTCACTGAGGAAAATTTGAACTAGGACTGCCAGATAACTTTTCCTTTCATTTTCTTTCAGTGACCTCAGGTTTTTATTTAATGGGACAAATGATTTACATCAACGATGATCAAACTGGCTTAACCTTTATTATGCCATGTTTATAGAAGACTTAAGTACTGCACCTTAGCCTGGGGACTCTCCCCAAAAGCCATCTGCCTTTCCAGATCACAAAAATGGGCAGTTCAAATCACATATAAAGCTAAAAAGAATTATAGCTTTCAAAATCTGTTTAAACAGTTACAGATTCTTCCATTAGCTTGTATATATGTTTTTTATGATATGAAGTATATTACAGATTTCAAGCCAAAGCTAAACATTAAAGTGAATTGTGATATTCATGAGTATAAGACAATAGGCAAATGGGACATAGCTGTTAGACAACACACCTTACACTCCACAATACTGGACCTATCAGTATCAGTTGAAAGATACATAACAACTAACACAAAATGATTAGAAATGAGTTATTACCAGGAATACTTAAAGGCAAACTAAAACAACACCTAATTGAGATTTATTTTCATTCAGTTGAGAAATACCTACAGTTTTTTGGCTGAAATTATGTAATTTGTAGAGATGCTTTTTAATTTGATTTTCTTTGCTTACATTGTTTTTTTATTCCATTTTGACAGGTCTTATACAAGTACACCATATCCATCAGTGACTGATAAAAATTAATTAATATAACTGCCACACTGTTGAGCATGGATGGATTTGCATTGCTATTGATTATCTGATGGAGCTTCCCCCTCCATTAGCCGGGATAAACAGCACTCTACGGTGTCAATTATTTTTTCTAAAATCAAATCCAAAATTATGCTGTGCACCTTATAGGCCAGGAATTACAGCAATCCCTGATTATTAAATAAGTTTCCAAAAAATAAAAAACAATTCACCAACCTCTGGTTCTACACTTGAACCATTCAGCTTCACTTCCGCTAGGCTCCTGTTGGCCACTTCCAATAATGCCTCTTCCGGCCATCCACTATACCAGTCCAAAGTTGTACAATTGACGATAGCAGGATACTGTCTAATTCGATTTCTGAAAATTTAAACATCCAAATTAAGACAAAGGGGATTTACCAGAAACAACTGTTTCCACTCTGAAAAGAAACATATGAGAATCAGAAATACTCTCATTCCTTTTCAACATTAGGACAAAAAAAATAAAATTACTGCATCATTCATGACTTTATATGAGATTGGACCATTTCCTTTCCGATTCTGCATTATGGGAAATCACACATGAAGGAAAAATTGTGGGAAAAAACCTGAAAATACACATGAATCTTCATTCAGGCAACGGTATGGAAGATGAGTAATCACAGCATAGTAATACTTAACATCCTCCACCAAATATGTTTAAAACTGAGTTATCTTTCAATAACACAATACAATAAAGTCTCCTAACTGGGAGTCACAATATTGAGAAATGTAGGTACATGGCAGTCTGACTCATCAGCATAGGCTATTGCATTGAAAAATTCAGTACACCCAGTTCTTATTGAACACTCCCAATCTGCTCCAAGAATTTTGAGGTCTTAGTGAATCAGTGATACTCTAGGGAAAAAACTGCATAAGAAATAATGCCACACTAAATACATTTGTTTCTAAAATTCTGTCGAACAATATGTAACTGTACCACTACTATAATAAAGAGTAATCCTGTGGAAACTATGTCATGGCTGTTGCTAAACCATCTTCATTTCTTACTAATTTTAACACACAAAGACATTTCACAAAATATTAGCCATTAATATAAATTATTTTTTAAGATAGAGTACTTCAACATTCTAAGTTAGCGCAAAATTGTGTCCCATAGCTCTGCACTGTGACCCCGATTAATGACATTGGTCGAATATAATGATGTTTTCATAGTAAGGAAACAATAATCTAAGTTTTCTATTCACTTTGGGTGACATCAACATCCATTGCAAGCTCTAAAACTAGTTTATTTTTATATTTTTTTGTACCATTTAGGGCTTCTTTACTCAATCAAATATTCTAAAGAAATGCCAGGCTGTATTATGATGAACAGTCATGATGCAGGACTTCATCTCGGATACTTGAACTTTTGAGATGCATAACCTGTGGCATTTTTTGTGCATTAACGCATTAACCCTCTTTTTTGCCACAATTTCCCATCTTCGGACAGTTTCCCCTATGTGGTCTCTTAACTATGTAGACTTAACTCAAGGACCTCACAAAGGAATAGGCATAAAATGCATTCTTAAATTTGTGGCACAAAATCATGACGAGACAGCACAACAAAAAGGTTTAGGTAAACTTTTTTTCCAACTACAGCGGCATGACTAAGGCAATGTTTGACTGGTCAAAATAGATTAGATGTACTACATTTTCCTGAAGCTCAGAATTCTGTTTTTCAAAGAGGAAAAGAAAATGTTGAGCATTTTAATTGAATACAATAAAAACAATACTATTGATGCTCTATGTGTTACACTGCCATGGAATTCTTGCCTTATTCTTCGGCTGAGAGAGATTGAGCTTACTTTGTATTTCCTGAATAAGACTGAGTAAAAACAAGCCTACCTCCCAAGATTCTGACCTTCCAGTATATAAATTATCAATGAAAGAAATTGCTTCCTGGAATAGGAAGGAGGGTAAGAAGAACAGGATCATTTTTTTGAATAGGTGGAAGGATAAGAAGAGTTGGGTTACCCACGGAAATATACAGATTCGTAGTTTGCATACTAATGCTATGATATTCCTAAAATCATGAAGCAAAGACCCAGCTTCAGTATAGAAAAAGTAATAACATCAGGATTAAAGAGCCATAAACATAACCCTATTTTTGTGCAGGTGGCTAAGGGCCAATTCTTGATTGAAGAATACTGATTATAAAGTAATATCAGTTGTTAAGATACGAGTCATTTTTACTAGGTTACAATTTTCCTGGGAAAAAAAGGAAAAAACAGCCTTCCATGGAAACCGTGTGAAAGTGAAGCTTCATATGGAATTTGGCAAAGCTTGGTGTCAATTTCTAAACCGTATTAATTAGAATTCACATTGGAATAAGCCATGTTCAGGGAAGTTTCTCTGTACAATGACTTTCAATCACATAACACATACCTGAATGCACTGCCAATTGGACTCATGCACAGGATTATGTGCAAATTGGCTCGAACACGTTCAATGAAGTATGCAAAGATTGCAGCAGAGGTAAGACCAATGTTATCAGCCTTGCAAGCACTATGTAATGAATTTTTGATCTGAAAGTATACAATAACTATTAGCTAATAAACCAAACATTAGTAAAATTTAAAGAACTCATGTCCACTCACAAACCTCCTCAAATTCCTCTGGTCTAAATAAATTAGGTACTTCTCCACTGCTCAAGATGTTATTAATTATTTCTAGAAAATTTTCATCTGCAACCTGGTAAAGTAAGGTGAAGTGCCAAAAAATTATTAAAATTTCATTTTACATCATTATATACATTTCCTTTTGAGGCCAAAAACTTATTCAAAATTGTTATTTACAACATAATGCTCAACTGGAAATGTCTAATGAAAATTTGTAATACTATTGATTACTGAATTCTCCAAATGACCATATAACCATTCAGTATGGTTGCTTATTTCACACACGAGATTCAGGTTGCTGTAGGCCAATCACCCAGGATAATTTATTTTTTGTTTAAAGAGGGCAAATAAAAATTTGAGCTGTATTTTTCTTACTAATTTTACATTTTGTATTAACCTTATGAAATAATTTTGTAATTTTTTACTATAGTTTTCCCTAACAAATGATACTCTTGTCAAGTCATGGTCATTGTCCAACAGCTTATCAATTGCATCAGATACATACATACCAATCACGCTGTTCCCTTCCGGGGTAGGCACAGTCACTAAGTTTCACTCATAAATACATATTTGTACACCTAACTCTGCTTCAATAATTACCTCCATACTGACCTATCCTTGCACACCTCTTTTGCTTCTTTTACCCCCATACACTGCTTCATACAAGCCCTCCTGTTTTTAAGACTCCTAATATTCCTCCTCCTAAGAATTTCCTCAACCACATTCAACCACAACTTTCTTGGCCTACCTTTACATCTCGCACCATTCATTTCACTTTTACTACGTCTACACTCCATCAAGCACATCTTTAGACTCTGAAAGTAAAAAGTTGAGACCCTTCTCTAGCCTAAAACCTAGAAGAAAGACGTGCATAATGGGTAGATTTACACCTTAAGCACAATAACTTTTATGAGGAAGCTTATGGACGTTATGTTATGCATAAGATTATGGCTTTTATAAATGCAGTTATGCCTTATTAGACTAGTAGAATGACCCTTTGGCCTTGAAATACAAACAACCCAAGTAAAAATGTCCTAGCTCACCAAGCTACCTTAAAATAGCACTTTTAACAAACCTGTGAAGATGTCAAATCCACCATGGCAGAATATGTTGAGTAATTACTCTCCATCATAAATCACCAAAAACTAGGCAATACCGGCCCTCAGATTTGTTTTGGGTAGTACAAACTGTGTATTGAGAGGCAGGTAACAGCCAAACACAAGTTTATTTTGGTTCCAGCCTTTTCAAGATGGGAGGACAGTTGTTGGAAGTGATTCATAGTTTAGTTCAATAACTTTTATGAGGAAGCTTATGGAATTTATACAAATAAATATGGCTTTTGTAAATGCAGTGATGCCAAATTAGACTTGTGAGATCCCATGCACACTGCCTTTCAAGTGGAAGCTTTTCACCACTGTCAAATGCATTGTTCTCATTAACCACAAAGTTATTGTACATCATGAGAAGTGCTCTACCAAGTCATACAGTAATCAAGGAGGAAAAGGGATGAGCAAAGGGCATTCATATCAAAGGGATTTGGTTATGATGAAGAATTATTTTTTAAGCAGAGGAATGGTAAAGAGGAGTTCAGCAGCAGCTTTCATCAAATCCTCAAGGTAGGCACTAAGACCCACAGTTTAACCCTTAACCTACAAACTACATAAGGCAATTGAGTGGGAGTGGCAAAATTTGTGTGCACTCAACTGAGTGCAATGAAGAGACGGGAGGCTAGAAGAATACAAATGATTCAGTCGTCTTTTCGAAGTGTTTCAAGTCAAATGTCCATAATTTGCTGCCAGCCTTCTTGGGAGTTTCCCAGCAGCAAACCCCCACCCTCCTCTACATTCGCTAGCTCTTTCTTACTCTACTTCATAGGAATGGTTCATTTTTACAACCAGACCACCCATCTCTTCCTAATGCAAGTGATGGAGTGCATAAGGAGTCTGAAAAGAGTACATGCCTCTGGTAAAATGGGAACTACCAGGAACCTAATTCATCAGTGTGACAGCCAACTCAAGTACAACTGAAATAGAGACATTTAAGGGTCTACACAATTGCAATGCACACAATAATTAAATATTTATTGATAACACATGCAATGGTAAAGGTAAACAGGTAAAAAAATAGGCTAAATAAATTAATTTATAACATACATACATAACTTCAACCAGAAAAATTGAACAAAAATCAATTGAACAAGTTTCCACCTGCAAGTTCTTGGGATTATTTCTTAATTATAAAATGTCTTGGGCAGAGCATATCAATTTCCTTAGTAGCAAGCTAACTTCAAGCTGTTGCATCCTTAGACAGCTTAGTCAAACAGTAACCCGAGAAACTTTACTTAGTTTGTATTTTGGTGATTTTTACTCACATGTTTTATACAGTATTATCTTTTGGGGATCTACCCACTTGTCTTTAAAAATATTCAGACTTCAGAAACAAGCTGTCAGAATCATTACCCAGAAGTGTAATAGATCCCCCAGCAAACCACTTTTTAAGGACTTGAATCTTCTTCCTGTGCCATGTATATATTTATTTCTTTCTATCATGTATGTGAAGAATAGCATTGTTAATTTTGATGTGAACAGTGTATTCCACCAACACCACACAAGGACAAAAAATGACATCCATTACAATTATGTACGTACAAGACTTGCTAAAATGGGACCCAAAGAAATGGGCATAAAATTGATACTGTCTTTAATGACATTCCTCTAACTAAACCTGCTGACATAGCAAATTGTTTTAATAACATGTTTTGCCAACTAAGGAAACAAGTAAATCAACCAATTTTCAACAGGATTGATTGCTCTAATTCAATATTTCTTATGCCATCGGACCCAAATGAAGTTGAAAAAATCATTCTTACTTTTGATAATAAATGGTCAGTGGGATATGATGGGGTTCCCATGCCTATTTTTAAACTGGCAGCTAAGGTAATCTCTCAACCCCTCTCTGCTATATTTAATATTTCACTTACTAATGGATATTTTCCAACTGTGCTAAAAACATCTCTGATAACTCCAGTTAATAAAAGTGGACCACATGGAGAGTCAGAAAATTACAGACCCATCGCAATTCTCTCTGTTTTCTCACAAATATTTGAAAAACGATTTTACAATCGAATTATGTATAGACTATTTGAACCATTTTGACCTCCTACACCCCTCTCAGCATGGCTTCATTTCAGGAAACTCAACAATAACTGTTGCCTTTCAGCTGATTGATAAAATTACGAGGGGGCTTTCCACTCAGAAAGAGATAACTGGACTTTTTTTTGACAAGTCCAAAGCCTTTGATAGAGTCGACCATGACATACTCTATTCTAAATTATATAATATTGGAATAAATAGAATTGCTTTGTCCTGGGTTGTCTTACCTGTCTAGCCGTAAGCAAATGGTCCCAATTAAAGCAGGCGCTTCCACATACAAGTCTAAGCTTGTTGAAACAATTGTGGAGCACCTCAGGGTTCTATATTGGGCCCACTCCTGTTTATCATTTTCATTAACGACCTTCCCACTCACTTACCAAACTGTTATGTGACTTTATATGCTGATGATACATCTACATTAAGTATGGGAGGTAATTTTGCCGATGCTACAAATTCTGCTCGTGAAACCTTAGTTAAAATGTCAAACTGGTGTATGATGAACAACTTAATAATAAATGAGGGTAAAACTAGTTTTTTGCAATTCCATAGTAAAATTTATCCACCAGTATTATCGCCTCTTTTTAGAGTGAATTCAAATAAATGTATCCGCAAGTCTATCTCCATAAAATTCTTGGGAATAACTTTAAGTTAGAACCTCGATTGGTATCACCACATTCAAGAAACCATGAAAAAAATGGCCATAGGGACATTTATGATTAGGAAGCTTGTCCCAACCACCTCAGTGGAAATTCTAAAACTTGTGTACTATGCCAAAGTTCACTCTTACTTAGCATATGGGGTTGTCTTTTGGGGTAACTCTAGTGCAGCAATTAAGGCATTTTCCATGCAAAAGAGGTCAGTGAAGGCAATGCTTAATGTATCCATTAGGACACCAGGCAGGCCCCTGTTTAAGGAGCTTCAAATAATGACTTTGCCACGTATATATATTCTTCATGCTGCTGTTTTTGTAAAAATGAACCCATCTCTGTTTGTGCCTAACTCTAACATTCATTGTCACCTTACTCGTGGACGAGAGAATGTTCACCTAAGAACTCAGCCACTTGCTATATCCAAGAAAGGCCCACACCACTCCTTGTCTATTATTTATAATAAACTGCATCCTTGTATAAAAAATAAGTCCACTGTGGCTACTTTAAAAGGAAATCTAAAAAAGTTCTGGCTGCAGAAATGCTATTATAGCATCAATGAGTTCCTTAGTGACAAATTGTAATTATGCAAATAGTGTCACAATTGTTACATTCTTATGTGAGTACCTACCTGTTTCATCTTGATTTTTTGATCATGTTCTATGTCATGTAAATGACCAAAAGAACAATAAATTATATTATTATTATTATTATATAAGTATGTACGAATATGACGTGCCCTATATCTTTTTTATATCAATGTATCAGATCTTTGGGCAAATAAAGATATCATTTATTTTTTGTTATTTCTGTAACTTTCCCCTCTAAGTCCTCGGAAAACATCGGGTTTCGTTGCCATCATAATGGCCGAGAACTTGAGAGGGGCGGTGAAGAGTTCGTAGCCACTTCCGATTAACCCATCGGATCAGTGGCTACGCTGCGTTCGGGTCGTGTGCACGAAGCAGACGGAGCGACCCCAAGAGGACGGCCTTCTGCATGCGGGCTGCAAGTGATTCCGCCTGTGCCACACAAGCAGGAATACACTTTATGCTCAGTAATAGCAAGCCCTTGATTCCACTGAGCACACCTATGACTACGACTACTAGTTTTACAGAGTGTCCCGGGTACATCTGCCGAAGTTCGAACAGCAGGTCTTGATATTTCCTCCGTTTTTCCGCCTCTTTCGCGTCCAAGTTCGTATCGGCTGGAGCCGAAAACTCAATTACGAACATGGAATGCGTTAGGCGGTCGAGGAGAACGATGTCAGGCTTGTTCGCCTCCAACTGCCTGGTGGTGGGGAATGAGTAATTCCACCAGATTTTTATTTTGTCGTTCTCCACGACGGACTCAATATCTCCAGGGGCATAGGGCAGCACATAAACTTCGTCGATGCCGTAATGATTTCGGAGGTGGAAAAACAACACCTGCAGAGCTGCGTTGTGCCTAGTTAAATACGCTGACTGCGCGTAATAACTGCAGCCGGAGAGAAGGTGACTCAAAGTCTTCGGCTTGGCTCGGCACGCTCTGCATCTCGTGTCCGCCACCTCCGCCTTGAATATCATTCGGCGGTACACGAGAGTGTTGATGACACCATCCTGGCACGCGAGAACGAAACCCTCTGTTTCGGACCTGAGACCCACGGAAAGAAGGAAGGCAAACGTCAGCTCCTTCGATAGCCCATGTTTTTCCATGTTTCGGTAGAAACATCCATGCATGGGCTTATCGGTATGTGTCTTGAGCAAGGTCTTCTGCTCAGCCTTTTTGACCTCGAGCTTTAAGACGTCTGCCCTCAGTGACACGATTGACGTGCTACTGTCGTTACCGTCGGATGACAGGTCAAAGTCCAGACCGATTTCGTCCGCTGCCCTCTTCGGCGCCTGGAAGAGGAACACCCCGGCACCTTCATGCTCCCTTACGAGAGTGAGCAGGGGGTCCGTGCTGTTGAACACACGGCAAACTGTACCCAGCCATGGTGACATTACGCATCCTTGCTTTAAAAATTGCAAACCAATCACTCTCACGCTTCCCCCGTTCACTCTCACGCTTGCCTTACTATTATCATACATCGCCATCATAACATTCAATTACTGCCATACATTTCTATCACTTGCTGAAGTGCAAAAAGCTGGGCACTACATCCTCTCCCAGGCATAAACCCACACTGCACACCCCATATTCGGTCAGAAGTAATATTCCACAACCTTTCGATTTAAATTTTACTGAACACTTTTCCCGGAATGCTCAATAAACTAATGGCCCAATAATTATTACATTCGGTCTTTCCTCCCTTACTTTTGTACAACGGAACGATGATAGCATTCTTCCAATCCGCTAGAACAACAGAGGCCTTGTAAGCATAAATTGTGTAGTTCACGCAGCCTAAAAATTAGTAATTTACACCCACACTTCAACATTTAACTGGATATCTCATATATGCCTGCAGCCTCCCCATTTTTCAATATTCTCACAGCTGTTGTGACCTCCTTCTCACTGATATCCTTTTCCATCATCACATTCTCACATTCCACTTCACATGGCTCATCCTCAATGCCTGCAATATTATTGTACAAGTCTTCAAAATACTCCCTCCAGCAGTCCCTGTTATTGCTTTCGTCCCACATGCTCTCTCCACTTTTATTCTTTACCACATTCATTCCCCTTCCTTCACCAATCTGAGCCCTTTTTACTCACTTCCAAAACAGCTTTTTATTACCTTCAAAATCACTCTGCATTTTGTTAGCTTCATCCGCACGCATTCTTTCTTTGCTCTCTTTCACAACGATTTTACATTCATTCTTTTTCTTTCTATAAATCTCACATGCCTTAGTACGCTCTTCCTCAGCTTTGGCAGCAATCATATCCTTGTACGCCTCTTTCTTTTCTCTGACTGCAATTTTCACTTCTTCATTCCACCAAGTATCACCTTTCGTTCTTCCTACCACTCCTTTTCCACATATACTTTCAGTACATTCCACAATCACTCCTTTCAAACACTCCCACGCATCATTCACATTCTCGGTTTTGATATACTCGTCCCATTCTCTCTGCTTCAAGGATAGAGCATCCTCAAGCATGCAACCATACTGAATTCTTACCTCACTGTCCAGCAACCTCTCCACTTTTACTCTCAACTGCTTACGAGCTACATTCTTCCTTGTCACCCACTTTCTGCCTGAATTTCTGCCTTTCTGATGTTGAATATAAAATTAAGTTGGATTTTACACCTGATTGAAAAAGTGATGAATAATATAGATGCTAATAATTACCTAGAGCTATTCACAGGAAAGCTGGCCTCCACAGAAAAGTCACTCACCATCAGAAACCAACTGAATTTTCACACAGAAAAACACATCACTAGGATATAACTCTAAAATATGAAAAACTCATCAGCAGAGGAAGATTTTCAGATAACTTAAAGGAGTATAATACAGGGTACTGTAGAGGTAGTCAGAATGAAATACAAGCACACAGTTATACATATCGCCTTACTTTGAAAGGCTTGGCTTGAAACTAAAAATCTGCTGGAGGGTTCAACTGAGTGTTCACATTTTATTCGTGCACAGGTTGCCAATTGGAAACCTCAAACCCTGGTGCGTACTTCGTTTTCATGCCAAAAAAGAATAAGGAGTATAAATAACGAAGGTCCCTTCATCTCCCAGGGATAACCATAACATAAGGCGATGCATTATTGTATCTGGACACCCATGGGAGACCATGGCTTCAGATGGGACAAAGTTAGCGACACCATTACAGTCAGTGGGTGCCACACACCCAGATCTAAAACCAATGTCTTTTTTACAACAGAAAAGAATTAAATCACCAAAATTACATTCAGAAAATCATAAATGACTTAAAACTCTGCTACTAAAGATACTTGGTAAAGTGGGTGAAATAAAATATATAGCATTTTTAAATTCCTCTTGATGATAACCATCTGGGCAACCATACTCAAGGGTTACATGCCACTAAATTTCAAATTATTAGTCTACTTCAAACAATACTTAACCATTAGATCATTATAAAATGCATATGATCATTATTAATCATTTGAATTAAATTACCTGCGAGTCACTAAAAAGAAAAGTCGTTTCTATAGCATCAACACCAGTTCTTTGATAGAGAATCTTTAAATCCTCACGGAACTCTTGTGTCCTATACTGCTTTCTTATCTCAATCCTAAAACAATTGTAGTCACATAAAAATGAAGCAAATCTTGCAAGAGATTGTCTTCCACTTCCACCTATAAAAATCACAATTTCATAATTCATTAAACCAAAAAATATTCTAAAACTATTATGACAAGTAAAACAATTATTCCTAAGTACCTATTCCAATAAGAAGCATGTTTTCACGAGGCTGAGATAATACTCTGGTTATACGAGTGGTGTGCTCAATCGCATCACGGAAGAGAACCAAATCCATTGGAATTACTCCAGGAGACTTATTGTAATCAAATAGAAACTGTACCATTCGCTTCTTTAAGGTTCCAAAATCGACAAAGTCTTCATAAATATGATCTTCATTGCCAAAATCACCTGATAGTAAAAAATTAAGAATTACACAATATTTGTTATAAAACTCATTAAATTTTATTAGGGGAGACATTTAAAATCAACAGGTGAATGAGCAATCAGAAGTTAGATGGTAAGCAAATCTTTTTAAAAATCTGAGACATGAATTTCATTTTTAAATTAACATTAGGTAGCCATTCGGGTACTTAAATAATCACAATTTTTCTCAGAACATCATGCTCAAATAAAGCAAGAAACGGTCATTCAAAATAAAAAAATACCAAGAAGGGATAAAGTTGTTCAATAATATATAATGGAGTTTCACAATCTCATCTTGAGAAAGAACCTCATAGATCAGTCAATTCCATCAAGGATAGGCAGATAACATATGTGTTGCTAAAGAGACTGCTGCCAATGGAAAAGGAGCAACACAGAAGTAAACTCATTGCACAAATACTTCTTCCATCAAGATCAGCCAACTTCCGCTACTTACATTTTTTTAAGCAGTGAACATGTACCAACATGTAATATTAGAGGATTCAGAGTTGTGCCTCTTTCTGATTCTTTATTCACTTTGACATTTTCATAATTTCCCAATCGCCAATTCTCCTGGTTTTGACCCTCAAGCTTTTTACTATAGGTTATTGGATTTAGATTGGATGACAACGTACCAGTTTCGCTTATATCAAAAGATGAAGTTGTCTATTGAAAGATTGAGATGGGTATTTACATGAAGTGTAAGGGAGGCTACCCACCATCCAGCCAGTACACTTTGTTCCACTTTTCAACCATACAATGCTAAACTTCAGTGATTTAATACAGAAGCTTTTAGTACCTATAGGTCCACGTCATTCTGAATCTCTGTCTCAATGGTTGTGTTTGACAGCCCATAGTCTTTATTTAAGAAATGAAAAACAATTGATTACTTTTTAGGGTGTTAACTATACCTATGTTGAAGGTAAAAATTAAGAATATTTGAAATAACCAGGGTTCTGCTTTAAAGACAATCTCCAAAAATACTTGTCAGTGTTACAGTAAGACCATTACACTTGACAAGTTTTTCCTAGTAGTTTGGGCATTTATCGGTAAATGAATGGTGTCATGACAGCCTTTTACCAGTAGATATCATTGTTGTTTTGATTGTCTGTAGCTATTGCATAAATTAAGTCTATTGTCCCTTTAAGCTTTCATTGGCAATATAATTTTGACTTCGATTTTACAAAAGTTAAGGTCTTTCTGTGATAATGAACTAATTTCGGCATAAATAATTTTCTAAACTACGCGCTCCTGCAATGCATTACATTCTTAAGCTTGGATTAGTTTATTCCATTTCAGTTAGCAGGAATCAACTCTCAGGAATTTTGCAATCAAAGAAATCACAACAGGAGGCAACTGGAGAAAATAGGCTGTATATTCAATGTTGCCAGGAAGGAGTTCATCTCACAGCAGATCCTGGAAAAAAGCTGGCATCATTGACCCAATGTGAAGAATCAACATTAATTGTGAGATGGAGACAGCAGTCATAAATATTCAAAACTCAAGCAAATCACTTTAAAGCATTTCAGCATATAAATGAAAAATGGATATTGTGTGTTAACATTTATCATCATATTAGGATTCATGACTATATATAATATGTATACTTGTGTTTAAAAAATATAAAGGTAACAATATGGATGAAATATGCAGACTGCTGCCCCTACCCATACAGCGCCATAAACATTTCAATCAGTTCTTTTCAGTAGGTACTATCATTTTAATTCATATCTCCATGCTCCTCTCTTCATCCTTTCCCACCCTTTGCATTTTTCCCGCCATCTTCGCTCATCATCCTTCCCACATTCATTCTCTCATATCCATTACGGGAGTCTTTTAAAAGGCATTCCGTTTTATTTTCCACACTTTTGGAGCCCACGTTTGGCGAGGAGGCTACTCGGTAGAACGCACTGCAGGTGCATTTTTGGAATACGCCGCCAAAGTTGTGCGAGGACCTTGCGGCTGTCAGCGGGACTTTGAAGGTAAGTGTTATTAATTTACGTAGTTATTGCTCATGTGGCCACTTGTTCCCCTTTCTTCTTCATTTAAATTATAAGTTTCATATTCCGGATTTTTTCTATTTCTAAATTAACGGGTATTAATGAGCATTTAGTTGTTACAAGTTCCTGTATTTCCACATGGCTTTGTTTTTATCAACATGGTTTCTTGGAAGATGGTTAGGGTTAATGTTCGCCAAACAAGTCCACCGGCTTTCATTCATAATTCGCTTTCCAGACTTTACGGCTATCACTTAAACCTCGCTCTAAACCGTACACCCTGTATTTCCTATTTTTGTCGTATTGTCACTATTTTAGCAGTCCAATCAAGTTTGAAATTCACGTTTTTCATATATTTCAACTGTGCTTCGACATCATATTGCTATTTCAACACTGCACCAGAAGGATTCCTCGTAGTTTCCCTTCTACTGTATATACCGACGTGCAAGTCCGTGGCTACAACTTTTGCCCTTCCTATCACCAATTTTCTGGAAACGTATTTTAAGATAAGGCAATCCCGAGATGTAAAATTGATACTACTGCACCGCCCAGAAGTGCATGATGGCCACCTCCGTTAATTCCGTTTCCGCAATGTACTGCCTTGTAGAATCTTACATTCAGGAGTGGGTTAACATTTCGTTTGCTTAAATAAATGTGTTTTCTGTGTGCATCACTTCCTCCAAATTTTGTCGCTAAATTGCAAATACTAGGAATGTTCCAAATGTGTAACGGTGGACCTGTCGGGCGAACATTTATCGAGTGTTTGCGAGAGCGAGTTGTATTGGCTAAATTTTTGGAGCATCTTTCTTTTAGCCAATTGATAGTTATGTCGTCTTGGTTCGTGAGAGTGGATGTTTTATAGAGTTGATGTGGAATTAGGTATCCCTCTGTAGAGCTGTGCGGCATGATAATATGGTGACGAAATCCAATCCAATTCTTAAGTACGAACATTGGTAATTTATAAATGCTTAGATAAACGTTCTTGCATCAGGTTTGTTGAAAAAATTAATAAATAGGTTTTTAATTCAGAGTTGAAGGTTTATAAAAGGGTGTAAGAAATGGATCTAGCACGATAGATACGGTAGTTCAGAAAAATCGGCGAATCCTTGTTCGCGAACAAATTAGAAACTGCTCTAAAAAGATATACTAATAAGTGATGGCTGGGGTATACATGTCTATATATGTATATTACTGTGAATAGAGCCTCTCCTTCTCACTTGGTGCTGGCATATGTGCGTCAAAATTAACGTTGATACGGATGATCGCGAAATCATTCACTGGACAGATTGCATGACCTATTTCGAGAAGTTTCGTTTCAAGGTTCATGTAAAATTTAACTTTCTACCTCTAGTGTCATGCTATCTTCTACCAAACGTGCCATACTGATTGATATGCACCGTTATTGGTAGGTGCCAATTCTGGAGCATGCAATTGGAACTATTTTCGATGTGTCGGACGGAAATGAAATTTCAACTATTTCATTGGATTGCTAATGTCTTGCACCTTTGTAATTACACACCAGGGCTGTAAAATGTTAATTTATTTAACAATGCACTTATCATCACGTTTTATTTTCATAGCCCATATGTTACACTGTTGGACTCTTGAAATTTTTAAAGTGGAATAAGATGTAATTAACTTTATATCAGAAATTACCTATTTTTGGAATGAATTCCTTGATAACATTTTCACCACCACTTGTACATTGCCACACATCATTTCATGTGTTGCATTGTTTCTCTGGCCTAACTATGTAAATGCTATTGGTAAACTGCTTTAAAAGAATCTTTATCTTTTAAAAGAAACATTGTTATCACAGTGATTTACGACAATTCATGGCATATCACAGCAGTTTTAGATGAGAGGATTACTGCTACAATTTATTGTCTGAGTTAAATTTTCATGGATATGAAGCACTAAACCCAATGTATGGTATTTTGAATTTTGTATTTACCTGGTGAAAAATTATTGTGCTCCACTAACTTTATAGTCATTCTCAGTAAATACTCTTGCTCACTTTTGACATCAGTCCTCTTAAGTGTGCTAATTATACAGGGAGAAATGGGGTTGAATTTCCCAGTAGCTTTATAGAAAGTGGGTTAATTAATCCCAGTGGTCTTTCATTTAATTTCTACAATTTATAATTAGAACATCATAACCATTGGCATGTTTAAAAATAACTAATATGCTATCTACCCTGTTAGAGTATGGCGTGGAAGATGGTGGAGGTCTACAGCAAGGATGGGGGGAGCTCTGACTTGGGCTGGGATTGCACTGCAGGGGCATTGAGACCGACCAATAATGTGCCAGAGAAGTGGATCTTCGAAAGAGATGGTAATGCATTGTGCTACTGGCCCCTCAAGTCATACATGAAAGTGAGTATTTTGATAAAAAGATGATACAGCCCCAGAAAGACTGGGGGATTTGGCATGTGGCCCATGTGTCAGCTTTATGTAAGTTAAACTCATTGAAATATTTCATGATGGCATGCAAATGCTTATTGTTATAAATCCTGTTAATAATTAGAAATAATCCTCTCCAACAGGTATTGCATTATTAAGTGCTCACCCTCTTTTATATGGAATAATTTTCACCCTTAGATATTTTATTTCCACTTTGCAGATGACTATGAAGTAGCCTTTTTCCCTTGTTGTAATAACTCTAGTATGAAGTTGCTGTTATAGTTTTTCTTTATTTTCCCACTTGTGCTTGGCGAAGTGGGACAGGGATAGATTACATTTCCAGAGACACCTCTTAGGATCTTCTATTCTTGCCTGGAAAGTGTATTCCTTCTACCCAGCATTCAAAGCTCTGCACTCATTGCATTGTAATTTATATATTCCGCTATTTTTCAATGGTTGAATGTCTTCTTTTTGTATTATTCAGGAATTGGTTTAGGGTGTTATTGCTATAAAATGCTATTTTAGAATTTCCTTTTGTGAAAGGGTTGCCACACATTGCAATGGTTGAATGCCCTTTTTTGTGTTATTTAGGAATTTTTTAAGGGTGTTATTGTTATAAAATGCTATTTTATAATGGCCCTTTGGGAAAGGGTTGCCCATTTTCTCTGAAATTATCCTGTATTACGGCTATTAACACCACTGAATATTTTCTCTCCCTAATTTTTTTTTTGGAATAATGAGTATTTGTTGTGCCCTGATGGAGTTTTTTTTAAGGTGCATTTTGTCAATAATGCTCTCATTGTAACCACTTGAAATGGCTTTTGATTGGATAGTTTCTAATTCCTGGTTAAACGTTTCTTTAGATAGAGTGATATCTGTTAGTCTGTTTTAAAGGAAGTTTGGGAATTTGGGAGAAGGGAAAAGAAAAAAATGGAGAGTTTCTGCGATATGTGATGGTGGAAGTCAGGGGATGATGTGGTCCATGATGGTGGCTAAGCAGAAAATTTTTCCACTAAAGAAAACTTTTCTTTATTGCAAGTAAACTGTTTCCTCTTGCAGTGGGCATTCAGAAATGTAAGAAAATTATCCAAGTCTATCCATGCCTGTTCATACTCCAGTAATACAAAAGGCTTCTTAAAAAATGTTCCATCAGGGCACAACAAATACTCATCACTCCCAGGAAAATGGAGAGAGAAAATATTCAGTGGTGTATGTTGCCATATAACACGATAATTTTAAAGAAAATAGGATACCTCTTCCCATAGGAATATTTTAGAATTGCATTTTATAACAATAACGACCTGGGGATTGGGTTGGTGTGATGGCTAGAGTACTGGCTAACCATACGGATGGCCAGGGTTCAAATCCCGGCAGAGGAGGACGTTTTGCAGAGGAAATGATCCCTACTTGAGTTTCTTGTGGAGGGCCCTTCAATTGCAGTACTCTGTCTGTAGGATGAGACCTTAAACCGTGGTCCCCTTGGTGCCTTTTGTTAAGAGCAGGCTAATGCCGATGCCGGGTTTCCATCCACCATCCACCCTTCCTCATATGTAATCTATCCCTGTTCTACTTCGCCAAGCATGTGTGGGAATAAAACCATAACAGAGATATTACACCAAGAGAAAAAAGATGGACAAGGAGTAGGAGCTGGAAACAAGAAGAAACATGAAGATTTTTGAAAAACTTCATTTGTGAAGGAGACTTATCTTGGATATTTTCTGTTCCAGAACTCCATTTTTGACTGTCCTGTTGCCACATACATCCTAGCCATAACTATGTGAACTGCTTTGACTCCTCACGCAGTTCCTATGCCAGGACTACGGCCAATTGCCTTCCAGGCATCTGACATTGTGGATGTTACCAGGCCTACTTGTGGTTCACCATGCGTTCACATTGTAAGTTTTAGTTTTCAAGGAACATACAATCTAGTATGAAGGTTTCCGTGGCGTTTCAGCATTTGGAAATTAGCTTTTGAGTTTCCTTCCGCGTGTTGTCTTTTGGTGACGACAGTTTCTCCAGCCATCCTGCTAGCATCTTCAAGTTGAAGTAGCGATGCATCTCATGGTCCATCCTTATATACCTGTAGGGTCAATCAGAGCAACTGGTTTCCCATGATTATGGTGTGAGAACTTGCTTTCATGCATTTGATAGGTTGTAGCCATCTTCCCAGTTGCAATTATTAGGGTTTTTTGTAACTTCAATAGTTTCCCGAATGATTCTGGGAAAATAGCATCTTTTATTGCTGGTGATTGTTGGTCTTTCAATGGATTCCCAAATGATTCTGGAAAAATAGCATCTTTCATACCTGGTGATTGATCTTGTCTCCTTTCCCCTCTATTGCTTTCCAGTGGAAAACTATCAGGTTGTAGTTGTGCCTAAATTCCATATGAATTAGCTTATAAGTAGGTTCTCTTCATTGGATCAAGTGCATTTTATCCATATTTCAGTAGTAGCTGGTGTCATTTACACATTTTTTCATTCTTATCTTTCTTACTGTTTGTTCTCAGGTGGTGCTATTCAGAATGTGGGGTTTTCCCACATCACTGAGGAGGTTGTGAAGGATCGCATACAGAAGTGGTTAAAGCAAGCTAGCAGAATAAAAATGACTTCTTCCAAGAGGAAGAATTTAATTTGCTGATGGTGTTATGTGTATGAAGTGGGAATAAATTGTATTTAAGGAATTGCTTTGTCAATTTTTCTTGCCTATCCTAACATTGGTTGATTCCATTTTACTTCTGGTATTTCAATCTGCTTTGACTAGCTTCTTGTTAGTCTGCAGTGTAACTCTACTGCTGTAGGTTTTTTCATTCAATTTAGTTAAACTGATGGTGGTTAAGTCAACCTTATAATTTTTGTGTATGCGTGTGATATTTTCATGTAATGCGTGTAATATTTTCATTTAGAGCGTGTAATAGCGTGTAATATTTTCATTGAGCGTGTAATATTTTCATTTAGAATCATCGTTTGGTCATGGATGTATTTCTTTGAGTGGTAATGTTCTACTTTGTTCTTGGCGTTGGTATTGATCATGGAACTTTGCATACTCTACGGGAGGTATTATGGTAGGTAAAGCCGCGGTGCTTTTCGTGGGGAACGTCTTGATAGACTTAGGTTGAGGGTTAAAATAGTGGGGATGCCGGGAAAATGATTTTGCATTTGAAATTACCGCGGGTTTCGATGGCAATGCCCTCTACTGGCCGACAATTAACTAGCTGTGGGTCAACATTTCAAATTACTGCGAGTTTCTCCGGTGTTGCCATTTGCTAGTCGTAATACACACTAAGTATTGGTCATTTGCATCGCTGTGGGAGTAATGGGAACTACATCAATCCCTTCGTTAGCTCCCTTTTTCGTACAAGAGTATTATTCGGATTGGGGCGGACATAAGACCGTTTATACTCGAGATTTGTCCCAGGTCCGCACGTGTTTAAGGTGTTTTTACACGAGGTAAGTTCCGTGTTATACTCGGCCTATACGCCAATTTTCGGTCGTTTGTGCTGTATGGGTATGACCACCAATCCACAAGGATATAGTTAATGCTGCAGAATTTCACCTTATAGCAACACTTTTCTACATTACTGCTCTCGTAATGCATAAACCTAACTGACTGTAGTCACAGTGGAAATTTCAAAATGGTTTGTAGCACAATTGTGTACCATATCTGCCTTTGAGATTTAGTATTTGAGGGGAAATTATAAGGATTCAAGCATTTAAAGATTTAGCAGGAAGCCAAATATTCAGGAGATTCAAAGATTTCAGGTAGAAAAAAATCTAACTTGACCTTTTAAAAGAAATGAAGAACAATTTTCAATGCCCTTCAGTTTACATGACACGATCAATTTTCTGATATTACTACACCTTGGCTAAACTTTTCTTGTAGCCTTGAGATCTTAATGGAAGTAATTTATCTTTCCTCATGGTTTGTCTCTTGGTACATATTTTATACCAACAAAACTGGAATTTTACCACCCTAATTAACAACAAAATGTTAACTAGACTCAGGTAAAAATTTCTCTTTTCCAACTGATTTTAAACAGTTTTGAAACTCATTTTACAGGGTTTTTCTCATTTGCATCAGATTTTCAACTCATTTGTACTAGTTTTCATCCTCATTTTTCTCGATGCACTCTTTTGAAACTGATTTTCATTTACTTTTTCATCCCATTATCATACTGTTTTTCAACTCATTTTTACTTTGACTGATTTGCAACTGATTTTCACATTAAAATCTCTTCTGCAACTGATTTTCAGATCAAATATCTCATTTGCAACTGATTTAAAATATTTTACTGTGCAACTGATTTTCTTTAGTTTCAATTTTGCAGAGTAACTGCCAATCAGTCTTGGGTAGGAACACATCATAATCAACTTTAAAAAAAATAGTTTCCAACTGATTCCAATTCATTTAATTCTTTCGCAATCGGAAACGGACCTAAGGACGGAAAAAAGAGTCTCATCAGTCGTACAGTACGCCTACGCACAGGCATCCACATTTCATATTAAATATATGGAGCGTTCAGCATTTGAATACTGCATGCAAGGAATCTAATTTATGTCAAGTAATATATGTTGCTTTAGTATGTTCTAAGGCCGTTTTCAAACTTGGCAAATCAAGCAATCTTGCCTTGAAACCCAGTACGCATCAAAAGCTATGACGTCATGGACGCGTCATCACCATGCGCTTGTTCACTAGCTATCGAGGAAAGATAAGTCAACGAAAAAGGAGACTCGTTATGCTTGCTAGGTTTTAAGTTAGAACTCGGGGTGTCATAATATGGACTTGTATGGAAAATAGAAGTGAAGAAACTTTCAAATGGATACTATTTTATCATTACTACATATATTTGTGTGATATTTATAATTTTTTCTGCAGAAAAATTGATGAATTCGTTATATTTAAAGGTTTTTCAAATGTGAATATACTGATAAAAGATTTGGTACCTAATAGTTGTGTGAATAATTCCATACATTGTAGATGTACCGTCCTTGTTTACTTCATTGAACCTACAAAATCTATCTTCCTTACTCTGGAAGGAAAAAAATTATCCTGTTGAAATAATTATGGTCCGATGGAAAGTACTCTAAGGTAGCCATAATTTCATTGGCAGAATTAGTTTTAGCTAATGAACATCATAATTGTTCATAACGTTGAGCATTGGAGAGATTTTCACTGCAGTCATCAAAGAAGGGGGACAATAAACCATTAGAGTAAATATAATTTGTTTTCAGCTTAATTATGTTAGCTACAACGCGTGTATTTATCAGTCAACAGTCGAAGATCATAGGTAGTTAGTTCGGAGTGTATTGCATTAATATATTGTTACGTGTTTTTTGATATAGGCGAAAAATATAATAATGCCTTTTTTTGCATAAAGACGTTGATTGTGGTGAAATACAGTGAGCGATATGTTGTCCACTTTAGCAGCCCCAAGTAATCGAAGCATAATAGTTAATTACCATATTATGGTATATGAGAATTATTTTATTCATAAGCAATAAGATTTAAAAAATAATATTCTCTTTTAATTTGTCGTATAAGATTGGGAAGCATTTTAAAGAAGTAATCCACTTCAATCACCCATAATAATGATGGACACGGATGGCACTTTTCGTATGTTTTACGAGAGTGGAATAGGGATTGCAAGGAAAATTGGAAGCGATGAAAAATTTTTATTTATCTATTGTATATACTCTTTGATGTCCAGCAACACGTTTATATGTTATACGCATTCCTTTCACTCAGCCGTTTTGCAAGACTACCGGTTGACTGATTTTGTTTTTGTGAATTTAGAAGAAGTTTATTTCTTTTTTTTTTTTTTCGAATTACTCGTCGAATTATACAGAATTTATTCAAACTTAATTGAAGTTGTTATAATTTATCGAATTCCCTCATTAAAATTATCTCGGACCCCATAATTATACTGGTTACTACCACAGCACCCGTAGTCTGGCAAAACCCCTAATCCGGCATCGCTCGAGTCCCGACGGTGCCGGATTAAAGGTGCTCAACTGTAATTGTTGTTGTGTGTGCCTAAAGTGGAAAGGAAGTGAAAATGTTTTGACTAGCCGATATATTTTGTTTTATTGCCCATGGAGATGTATTTGTAGAATTGGTTGACTAACTGACTTGAGAGGGGATAAATGGACACGACCTTATGCTGAGCATGTTTTGAGAGCATGATGGGCATATTTTGAAAACAAGCTGAACATACGTTAAAAACATATGTTGAGCATAGTTTCAGAACATGCTGAACATATTTTTTCCACATATGTTGAGCATTATTTCAGCATATGCCCTCCTGGACATTTACATATGCTTAGCATATGCTGAAAACAAATTGTGCTAGTAGGGACAAAGTGCAACTGTGGATGGTTGGATTAAATCTAGTTTACACTCTTTTTGAACTCCATTGAATCTCATTTTTCCTCCATTAATTCTGATTTTCAACTATTTTTGAACTCATTTTCAACTGTTTGATCTCATTTTCACTCGTTTTCAACTCAATTAAATCTTTTTTTCCCTCTATTAAATCTGATTTTAAACTATTTATGAACTCATTTTCACTTATTTGAATCTCTCTTGCAACAATTTTAAAACTCATTTTCAACGATGTTAGAAACACATTTTCTGATTTAAACTCATTTTCCCGTGTTTCAAATTGCAAAGGAATGCCAAATGAGTGGTAAAAATGAGATGAAAATTAGATTTAAAACTGTAACAAAAGAGATATTTTTACCTGAGGAGTGAGAAGACTGAAAAAAATGCTTTTCTCAGTTTTGAGATCACATTTAAAGAGAAACCTTACACCTCAATCAATAATGTTCCATTACACTAAATTTTGAAGCAAATAGCCTTGAAATAAACATTCATTTAAAACATTTTATACAACTGCCTTCACGCTTCATAGATACCAAGTCACTACTGCAAACAGAAAAACAGTATTGAGAAAATCACAAGGATACAGTAGACCCCCATTTTACAATATAAATTTATTCCCCACAACCACTTGCTGGGTAAATTTGGTTCTAAAATGAATCATTACCAGACGAGGTATCTATTTGAAATGTAAAACATTTCAAAGGCAATGTATTCAGAGGTACACAATAGAGATTAGGCTTGAATTATGCTGGAGTCAAATAATTTGAAATTTCATTTAATCAATATTTAAAGTTAACATGAGGCATAGTCAATTGTCAACACATCCAATTTTTTGCATGAATATGTAAGACATACCACCTATACTCCACCACCACCTTAAACCTATACTCCAATACTACTAGCCAATTAACAAAGCTTTTTAATGTTTAACTCTTTGGAGCTGAATGGAGATAGTGCAAATCATCACAACATTTTTTCTAATCTCACCAACAGCTCATAATTATACATATCATTAAATAAAAATTTTGCTATGAAAAATGCTGTAGGTTTACGATCCTGAATGAATAACATATTATGGGCACGCCAGAGAGGGAAATTTGTATCTGCAGGAGCAAAATCAGCACCCTTTAAAATTTCTGGCATGCAAATCATAGAGTGAATCCATTGGAAAGTGAACCTTTCATAAGGCAGGGGTTTATTGGAGGCTTGTGCAATGATCGCATTTGCCCATCAAGGGTCGATGAAAAAAATTATCGAAATGATTCGGTTTCGATGATTGTCATCGACGACGTTGAGTCGATGAATTCATCGCCGTCGATGAACTCACCGACCTCGATAAGTCGATGCATTCATTCTTTGCCGATGGAAAGGTAAGGATAGGCCAGGCGGGCGACGCAATACAAAAAATTATCATCTAATATACATCTACATACTGCCCCATGAGCTGCCGCTTGGGTGTGTGGCAAGGGGTTGTAGGTCACCAGCTGTGTAAAGATGTAAAAGTTTTGGAGGTGAAATGGTGGCAAGTCCTATGAGAGTGTGTTTGGAGAAGCTCAGTTTCTATTAAGGTCGCTTGTAGTGCGCGGAAAGAACAAGTTTTTGTACCTATCTGCTCGGCAGTGTATCTCTCTTATTTTATCGCATCAGTCAGACCTAGGAATATAATGAAGCTTCATGATAATATTCTCTGAGTCGCTCTAAAAAATATCAGTTCTGAATGTATCAAGCATCCTAAGCCTAGTGTGCAGCCTCCAACTCTTTAGGGGTTCCCACCTTAATCCCTCTAACAGTTGAGTAACACTATATGTTCTTGCATAGCAGTTTTTAACGAAGTGTGCTGCTTTTCTTAGTATTTAATTAATTTTTTTGGTTAAATCTTTATGACCAGGATCCCAAAAGCTCGCGGCTTATTTGAAGTGTGGCCTAAGCAGAGCAAAGTACCATCTCTCTTTTACTTTTTCATCCGAGGAACTTCCTATTATACGCTTAACAAATCCTAGTTTCTTTAATGCTGTGCCGCATATCTTTTGTATGTGTGTTCCCCACGATATATCAGAAGTTAAGGTAATTCCAAGATATTTTACTGTATTTGAAGATTTTATTTTTATCCACCCATGGTGTAAGTATGGCTTTCGTGTGATTACTTTCGCAGGAAGTGAACTGTGGTGCATTTACTAATATTTAATTCTAAACCCCACTCCTGGCACTACGAATGAACGTTGTTAAGGTCAGATGACAGAACTTCAAAGTCCGCGTCTTCGCTTATCTCATGGTAATTACTGTATCGTCTGCAAATAATCTTAATTTACTACTAATTCGAGAACTTAGGTCATTAATATAAATAATGAGTAAGAGAGGGTCAATCGTGCTTCCTTGAGGAGCACCAGATGTGACTTCGACCATGTCAGAGCTAAAACCATCAATAACTACTTTTTGTTTTCGATCACTGAGAAAGTCCCTTATCCAGTTAACTATTTTTTTATTAACTCTTCATGAATACAATTTATGAATGAGTTTTTTGTGAGAAACATTGTCAAATGCCTTCTTAAAATCAAGGAATATCGCGTCGATTTGCTCATTCGATTCACCTGATTTTAGGATATCATGAAGGAAGAGCGCAAGCTGTGTTTCACAGGACCTGGCCTTACGGAAGCCATGCTGACTGCTGTGTAAGAGGCTACGATTATCCAGGAATGCCATAATATTGCTAACGAGAATGTTTTCGAGGATCTTGCATAAAAGCAATGTTAATGATATAGGCCTATAATTTCAAGGGTCACTTCTATTTCCTTTTTTAAATATTGACGTGACATACGCTATTTTCCAGTCTTGGGGCACCTTGCCTTCGGATAATGATTAGCTAAATATAATTTCTAAGAATGGTGCAATCTGTGGCGCTAACTCCTTAAACACGCGTGCAGGTATTCATTCTGGACCTGGGGACTTGTTACTTTTAATCAAATGCAGTTGTTTAATTATTCCATCTCGCTGAATTGTTATGTCCGCCATCGGCTCGTTAACGTCCAGAATGTCTAAATGGTGTATTTATTCATTCTTAGTGAATAGACTTTCGAAGTAGGGATGGGGATGGATTCATTGACTCATCTAAATCGGTGAATCCATCGACTCATTGACATCAGTTAATTTATCAACTCATTGACGTCAGTTAATTTATGGACTCATCAACGTCGATGATCGATGACATTCATTGTCATCGACTCGGTTCATTGCAACGCGACGACTAAAATCATCGTTGATGAATTCGATGAATTGACTCATCGTACAAGCCTAGATTATTGTATTCATATTCAAGGTAGAAGTGTGAAAATATAAGACAGTGAATTTTCTACTTAGAGGCTTTGCAATTACAAAGGGTGAGAAGTCAACATAGACAAACCACAACAAATGAATAGGTACAACTAAACACAAATTTTAATCTCATGAGAAAAATGGCTAATACAAAATACACTTAATAATAACACAGTTTAAAACTACATATTTGTTACACATTAACATTACACTTACTATTAGGTAAAAAAAATTTTAATAATTTTTGTTTCTTAATAAACTACATAAGGCTAGGAAAATTCATGCATTCAGAGCTTCCTCCATTCTTTCATCAAAATTGTTATTTGAATAATATGCTCTGATTTTAGGTGGCAAACCAAAAGTAAGAACTTACCAAATATTGGAACAACTCTTCCTGGGCAAAGGGAATGAAAAGTTAAATCAAAATATTCTGCCAACTGGAGAATAATTTGATTATCAAACCATTCTTTGTCCCTGTAAGAAATAAATTACATTAAGATCAACAGAAAATTTTTATAATGCATGAATAAGAGCTACTTCATATTCTATATGAGAAATATTAAAATTAACTCACTTTTGGTCCACTAGCCTATCACAGAATACTCTGTAACATTCATGGATCCAAAGCCTCAGAAAAGAGGGTTTTGATGTCTGGTGCTCATTGTGGCTTCTTAAAAGACCTTGAAATACCTAAATGAAATACAAAAATGTTATCTAAAATAATTATGTCATTCATTATATTAATTCATTGGTTCACCGCAAAGATGTTTATTTTATATTACAGTAAAATCTCCATATAACGAATTCGCTGGGACCGGAAAAGTGACGACTTCGTTATACGTAGTACGTGAAGTTCGTAGTACGGAAGTTATGTGCCGGTTGCATTGTCACAGGAGCAGCCAAGAGTTCATGTTGCTTTAGGACGCGACTCACATTAATTTCGCAATCCAGTTTCGACGGACATAATAATCATAACTCTAATGCAGTAAACCAATTACGATTACTCACGGTAATTGATAGTGAAATCTAATCGGGAAATCCAATCATGTTCTATATCAAAGTAGATTTGGCTCTCGCTAGTATTAAGCAATAATTGAACCCTCACCTAGTAACAACACTGTTTGTTTTGCTTTCCAGTACATTAACTAAATACATCCTTCTTAGTTCTTCATGGAGCTTTCCCAAGGAGAAAATACAGGCTGTTTTCAGTACTAAAGCTACGGAAAGACGATTATTAGTGATTCAAGCATGATCTCATTGTAAACAAAATCGTATTTAAAATTATGTAAGACTCCTACAACACCCTGCATAAGAAAATGTAAGACAGCCTAACCTCCTCCCCATTTACATCTTACATAGTACTTGAATGACCCCTAATACCCAGTTCCAACTACCAACATACGGATCATCGCACCAACCAATTGTGTGTTCCCAAGAATATTGCCCTGTTCACATCACTATCCGTTACTATTGTCCGTACGATCGTATGACGTCTCCTTCACACTACGATGATAACATATGTGCTGCCCTCTAGGGCCAACCAGTTAAATAAACAATTTCCACAGCGTATTAGAGAGATTCGAATGACAACCCACAGTTGTACTGAGACGGTAGTGAACGGTCAAGGAATGGAGGGGCAGAAAAGGCTCCCACAAATTTATGTGAATTTCTTCTGCCGAGGTAGGAGATGACAATTAAATTGTGCCCCTTTGTAGAACATTGTCTACCAATGAAGTGTTAAAACCACTCCTCTGTCTCTCCCCATCATAACCATCCACCTGCACTGCAGCAAACCAAACCCGACACAGTAAGGTGATCCAATACTTTTTAGAGTGAAACATTTGAGTTCTGTGCGAATCGTGAACAGTCGTAGGCAAAACCATGGCTAAGGTTTTTTTTCAACAAAGGGCAGTAACATCCCTCATGCTGCAATATTAAATTTCTTTCATCAGGGGCCAGGTGCAACTTCGAGTTTTACATTACACAGCAAGAATGATTCTTTCTCAGGTTTCCAACCGGGTTAAAAAGTTACACAAAAATTGTTCTCAGGATTCTTATCAAATGCCCTGATGATGAGAAAGGAATCGTGTCTCGAAACGTGGGAAGCTATGAAAATATTTTCATTATAATGGGTCAGGAAAATAAATTAGTAGTTTTCCACAAAGAAGTTTTACATTTCACCACTAATTTGGACGGCTACGTTATTTTCAAATTTTTGAGTGAAAATGACAGGCGAAAGTAAAAAAGAGCAGAGTAGACTTGCAGGTCGGGACCCCAACCCGGGTGGAGGTCCCGGTACCTAATACCATCGCCTCGGCTAGCCGAATTTTAGAAATACCTTAGGCTATCATAGAGGCAATAAAAAAAATATTATACCAAAAAAAAAGACTATGCCGGATAGTCTATGAATCAATAATTCATTTTTAATTTTATTTGGGACAAATTTGTTATAATTTAAGATCTTTTGGATGAAAATAATTATTTAGGCATGTGAGAGATTAACTTAGCGACTATTTCGGGGTAATAACGGTACAAAAAAAACAGGTAGTATCTGTGTATTGTGTTGCACGTGTGCCCTGGCGCAACCCTCACCAGCACAACTATTTGCCTCCACACTACTGGAAATTCGAAGCAATATAGCTATGCTCTCTCTTCACTTTTGGCATTTTTGCTCTTTGCTGTGTCTGGTGTACAATGTGTGGCATACTTGGCTTTTCCCACTTTTTTGAGCATAACATAGCGCTGTACCAATGTTTCACAGGCTACATCACTGACATTTCAGCATTACCTCTATGAGAAACCTTGCAAGCCACCTCAGAGCTGCGTAGCGGGGGAAAGCCAAGTTACATCAGGTTGTATGGCTGAAAATCAATGCAATTCCATCGTGTTTGGATTTAAATCAATCGGAAACTTACAAGAATCATGATTATGATATGCTTTCCATAAATGTTTAAGACAAACATTATATTATTGAAATTAAAAGTCCATGTGTTAGTCACAGGGCTTGCCTCGCAAGACACTTCGAGGTCTCAAAGCATGTTTCGTAAAATAATACGAGCGGAGATAAAGAAACTCTGACTCGGGCTGAATTTCAGACTTCTCTCGATGAGAGGCGAGAAAGGCTTCTCAAGTTTCTGTAGGTTAGGGGGAAGGGCAAACATGCAGCGAACTGGAAGTAGTCACGCTCAGTCAGGGGCCCAGGGACCCAAATCGCTGCGCAGGCATCGCATTATAGCGGCAGAGCGCCAGAGAATTGTCGAGATATGGTCCACTAGTTTCCTGATTTCTCAAATAATAAGCAAAACATAAATACCAGAAGGGTACGAATGATAAGAGAAGGGTTTATCTGTGGGTTTACATTTCTATTGCCGAAATAATCCATCTCATGGTTGAGTACTGCACCAGAGAAAATGGTTGATTTTGGCTAAACGTATGCACTTATATTTCTGATATGCAAAGTACCTAGAAAATCAAAATAGAACCCATGCTGTATCTTTACTCTCTTTCTCTTCATTAGTGAAAACCGTAATTTTTCATCTGTCAGCGATCAATCATATTAGGGAAAATGCCAACGGTCTGCAAACGCTTTTTTTTTGCAATGTAGCCTGCTCCCTTAACATTTTGAATGAAAATTAATTAATACCATACATCGCAAAGATAAGAGCTGAAGGAATGAGAACAGGTTTTGCATCCGGGCCGTTCACTCGAATCATACTGAGACAATGCTCTCATTAACGGCAGGAAAAATCACCCGAACATTACGTCAATGTAGAGAGAATAGCCGAACATTATCTCGATGCTGATTATAACACTAATAACAATAATATGTACAAAGAAAAATGCTTTTTAAGAAATAAATTCGTTACAAAGAGGTCACTTCCATGTTGGGGCCCACACATAAGACTTCATTGTACAGAGGTTTCGTTCATATAGAGGTTCGTTATGGGAGGTTTTTTTGCATGCATTATGTATGGGAAGGGCCCAGGACCGGGTGCATGACTTCGTAATAGAGAGGTTTCTGTCAAATTTTGCTATATGTAGGTTTTACTGTATTAACATTTTAACGACTACAGCATGAACACTTAAACAAGGAAATATCTTTAGAAATATAACATCTTCTCATGGTATCTGACTTGTAGTTCACATTTAAAGTCATTATTGCAATGTAATATAATCATTGTGAGGATGGCTTTGCTGATCAGTAAAATTTGCTTTACATTTTTTGAAATTCTCCATTCGGATTATCTCACTCCATTCGAGGTAGCTTATACAAACTTGGAAACAAAAGGAAGGATGAGCAGGGAATGAGATTACTAAGGGACTAATGGTCAGATAATTCAACAGTAGATAGATTCAATGCCGGGTAATCCACACTTTCCAGTTCTTGTTGTAGTGGGATGTTTCTAGAGTAACTAGACCATTAGAATTAAAAAACAAGATAAATCATTTAAAATTCTCAAACAGCTATGGTTACACATAAAATAAAATTAAACACAAAGAACAAATATAATAGCAGAAATGTACCATGGGAGGAAAAAGTTTCCCAACATAGATAGTGATGCCACTATCCCTAGGTAAAAAAATTGTTGAAATGCCATAATTCTGAGGCGAGATTTTACCATGATTTAGATATAACTGCGATGTTGCCCATGTGCCACCCACACAACCTAAGTTCGAATCTTCATAGGAGGCTGTTGTGTATTTTTCCCCAACCAAAAGTCCTTCCCTCCGCCATGCTCCCACATGGGTTTATCATCTCCCCTTCCTCCTTGCTACAACATGAGAGCATACCTCTCACTTTTCCCCATCCCTGCTCCTGGCGGGACATGCCCATTGGCCGGCGATGGGCCCGGGGACCATATAAAAGGGGGCCAGGTCCAGGTCTCTAAAGAAGGACAGAGGAAGAAGTTGGCCCAGTGCACCACACCGAGCATATCCTCGGCACCTTCAACCTCCAACTTATTAGAGGGCGTATCACAGTGAGCATATCCTCGACGCCCCTCACACCACCTGCCATAGCAAGCAAATCTTCAGGCAGTCAACAGACGGAGGAGGGAGTTGGCCCAGTGCACCGCAGCGAGCATATCCTCGGACGGTCATCAGCAGCAGCCAACCCCATTCCAGTGTAGGAGTTTGACTGCTTGGCCAATGCCATGACAGCCTAGGATAGCGAGGCACCACAGCCACTCAGCCTGGCAGTCAACCTGCCAGTGGACGCCTACGACCTGGATTGGCTGACTATGGTGATGCAGTTTCCTGACCCAGCTCTGAGCCAGTTGTCACCTCCAGCACCCCCTCTCTACTGGTTGCGGCCCCTGTACTCCCCCATCTCTCCATATGCCAACATGCCAGCAGTGCCTCAATGCCTGCGGGACCCTCGGGTTACCCGGATCCTATTCAGCTCACTGGAGAGACCAGCTTGGAGGCCCACCCTTTAGCCATAGCTCAGGATTCCCAACCAACTGCAGGCCCTGTTGACTTCAGCTGGGAGGACAGCCAGGAACCAACGGACCCCATTCAGACAGCACCCCACTTTCCAGGACCATAGATTCTTCATGTCATTAAAGCAGAGAACAAACCTGATTGACCCCTGAAAAATTCAAATTTTTTTCTCCTCAACCTGTACTTCCCCAGGCCCCCATTGGATACATACCCAGTCGCAGATGCTGGAGAGCAACCACTCTTCGACCAACCTGATGGAAGCGACAAGGGAGTAGATGGAATCTCAAATCCATGGATTCATTGGTATTCAGTCAAATCTTTGAATCCTGACTACATCATTACAAATACTCTAGGATCCGAAAATATTCGAAGGATCCAAGATCATAAATGAAGGCTCCAGTCCCAATCTGGATCTGACCATCCCTAAACAACTCATTCATTTTTTCCTAGTTTCCCCCAAAAATACATAATAAGGAAAGAAAACTTCTGCACATAAAAGTCTGAATTTTAAGGAGCAACTTCTACCACAAGGTCAGGACTGCTGTTAAGAACACTGCCTAAAATGATTACACCCAAATACTTTGAACTTTTATCTGCTTCCACAATTTTTCAAGATGGCGCTGAATGAGTCTTTCATAAATATAAACGGTGCCGGTAAATTAACAAGCAGTAGTATTAAATGTTACATCTGCCAAAAATAAGTGGTAAATGGAATTAGTTGTACTCTTGTCTGTCTTTATTCCATATAAACTGTGCCAGGGGCGATGTAAACGTATCCAAAGTCGAAAAAACCTGGGTGTGCTTGGCGTGTTCGTTATGCTAATCTCGTAGTGAGAACGCTGCACTTCAACGCGACCTTGCCGCCAAAGACAAAACGATATCGCAGTTATTATTAGACATGACATTACTGCACGATAAAAACAGAGAGTTGGAGTTGCAGACAAAGACGTTGGAAAAGAGACATGTATGCAGTTCCAGAAAAGAAGCTCAATCAACCCCGGCCTTCAATGAGGTATGGATACAACACGGCGCCTTACCTGCAAACAGATCGAGAACAAAAGCTCCATTTTCACCCACGCTGCCGCTACGTAATAAATTTGAAATCTTAAGTGATATTTCTGACAATAGTGCTGATAGTGTAGTGCATCCCATCCCCTTGTGCAACAAGAATGTAAACACTGTAAAGACACTGTAAATAACGAAGTACCTAAAGCTATGTCCTTATGACAAAAAGATTAATGATGCATGTACTAGTTTACGGATAGTGCACATTAATATACAATGCCTGATGAACAAAATTTCTCAGTTGGAGGTTTCCCTTAGCAACATAGAGCCCACCTTTTTGTGTGTTAGTGAACACTGGATGAAATCTGATGAACTCGAGTGATTTCTCTCTGTAATTATAACTTGGTGTGTTTTTTTGGAAGACAAACTTTTAAAAAAGGTGGTGTGGCTATCTTTCTTTGCTCACAACAGTTTGAAAAGTGATGTTAGTTCCTTTAATGTTACTGAACTGGTTGAGGAAAAACATTTTGAATGTGCTGTGTGCCTAGTAAAAACTACATTGGGGAGTGTTGCTCTAATCTCACTGTGTAGATCTCCATCAGGTGACTTCAACATGTTTTTAGATAAACTGGACAAGCTACTAGATTCCCTTCATATTAGTAAGCACACAGTAGTGATAACTGGTGATCTCAATTGTGACTCCTTAGTGCATTCTACACAATGCACAGACCTATATAATGTGTTTCATTCTTATGGACTGCACTGTTTAATTGATGTACCCACCCGTATGACCGACACTTCCAAAACATCAATTGACTATATGGTGACAAGCCTTGATCATGATAAAACTTCAACTTTTGTTGCAGATCTTGGTCTATCAGACCACAGTATGATTATGACCGATTTCAATTTGGCTATACAGTCTAACGTTGTTGGAAAATCCACCTTCAAGCTATTTTCATTAGAATATGTCATCTGTCTGAAAAATACCCTAATGTTTGAACCTTGGGAAGACGTTTATTCATCCAATGCCTTCACTGACAAATTCAGTTTATTTAATGACAAACTCCTTCACCAAATAGATAACTGTATACCCACAGTTACAGTGAAAAATCGTAAAAATAAACAAAGAAAACCCTGGGTGACTGAAAATATAAGCCTCTCACGTATCATGAAAGATAAGTCATCCAGATACAAATTAGGTTATAGCCAAGAGGAATATTCAAAATTTCTTAAGCTGAAAAAAGCATATCGTAGACTTCTAAATCATGCAAAAAACGTACAATGATCGGCAAATTGCTAATGCTCAGAACAAAACAAAAGAAACTTGGAACATAATCAAGGATGAGTTAGGTAAAAAGAATAATTCATCCACTCCTAAATTTTATAAAAAAGATGGATCTTTGATCACTGATGTAAAAATTATATGCAACCTAGCAAATGAAGCTTTTTGCAATCTCCCAAAAATCGATTCGGGTAATCCTGGTATGGGTAGCCAATAAACAGTAAATCTCTAGTTTCTTCCCTTTACCTTCAACCATGTGATGAAAAGGAAGTCTTGTCGAGCTAAGGCTCATTATCTAAGTCTTCAACTCCTGGTATTGATGGGGTGTCAGGTAGGCTACTTGCAGACTGTAAACGCACAGTAGTAAAACCACTGACGCACTTGATAAATGATTCTATGAGACTGGGTATTTTCCCTGACCAGTTGAAACTCAGTCGTGTAGTACCGGTATACAAAAACAAGGGGGACAAAGACAACATTGCTAATTATCGACAATTTCATTACTGCCCCAGCTGTCGAAAGTATTTGAAAGAATATATTGCAACCGGTTGCTTTCATATTTTGATAAATGTAATATCCTTTCCAATTTTCAGTGGGGTTTCCATAAGCGAAGGTCAACAGGCGATGCTCTTTTGGATGCCTGGACTTTCATCTCAGATTCTCTAGACAATGGAGACCGAGTTTTAGCTCTACTACTAGATTTTTCAAGGGCTTTTGACATGGTTGACCATCAAATCCTCCTCAAAAAATGTTGGAACTATGGAGTAAGAGATGTAGCTTTGTCATGGTTAGATTCATATCTAAGTAACAGAACACAGTATGTGGAAATTATATCACAGGGTGTTTACTATAAATGTTCTCCTTGCTTGACTTCAAAAGATAGAGTTTGTAATGAGTGTCTAAAAATTGATCCTATAAAGCATATTAAGTACCTTGGTTTGATATTAGATAATCATTGTAACTGGAAAATGCACTTTAATAAGTTGAAATCAGAGCTGATAATCTCCCTGAGAAAATTTTACCTACTAACATATAAATGCCCAGTCTCCGTACTCAGGACTGTGTATTTTGCTCTGGTAAATTCCAGGATTCAATACGGAATATCTTGTTGGGGAGGCACCTATTATTCTAACATCAAAGCAATAAAAATTTTTCAAAACAAAATTCTAAGGGTAATTTTAAGAACCTGCAGAACTGAATCGTCCTTCCCCCTATTTGTAAGGTTGAATATCCTCCCAGTTCGGCATCTATATGTTTATAAAACTTTACGCATTTTCTACAATCGTGGTGGACATAAAAACAAACCATGTCCCTGTATGAAAAATCTTAGGTGCCACCAAATTGTTAATATTCCGAAACCACATATTGATGCATACAAACATTTTTTTAATTATTTAGCTCCTAAATTGTACGAGGGTCTATGGACAAAATTGCACTGTTGTAAATGTGCTATCTGTAGTCTTGTATGGAATGAGATTTCTCAGAGACACTGTATCTCAAGATGGACTATTGACTTTATATCACTCTAACTTTGTGAACAAAGCCAACTACGCAATTGAATTCTGGGGATCGGCCATAACACTCCTTAACAAAGTATTCCTTATAAAAAAGAGGGCAATAAGAATCATTATGGGGAAATCTAAAACACACTCCTGAGGACCACTATTTGTGGAATTAAGGCTCCTCACAGTGCCATGCCTATATATTTGTAAATTATGTGTTTTAATTAAGGTTAACCTTCACAAATTACAGGTTAATAGTGATATTCATAATCACTTGACAAGATCCCATTCAAGTTTACATGTCACCCTCCATAAACAAAAAATAGCCTCTAGGAGCCCCATTGCTGTTGGCACTAAAATGTTTAATTTACTCCCCCCATATTTAAGATGTACTACCTCAGAAAATAAGTTCAAGGCTGAACTAAAAAAATATCTTGTAAATAAATGTTATTACAGCGTACATGATTTTTATAACAAAGTTTAGTTGTTGTTTTTGTATTGTCATTGTATTTTGTTTTGTTCTATCTCAATTGTTGTTTTTTTGTCATCAATTTTGAGTGCAGTGTATCTTGTATATTGATGGAAACATGTAATTCTTTGATCAATAACTTTTGAAATGTCTTATATCTATGCATTGATCTCTTTGACACATGATCAATAAAATTATTATAATTATTTTTTTTTTTACTTTGGTAACTTTCCCGTTCCGAGTCCTCGGCAAGCATCGGGTTTCATTGCCGTCATAATGACCGAGAACTTGAGAGGGGCAGTGCGGAGTTCGTAGCCACTTCTGAAACCCATTGGATTGGTAGCTACGCTGCGTTATTATTATTTTTTTTACCTCTGTAACTTTCCCCTCCGAGTCCCCAGAAAACATCGGGTTTCGTTGCCGTCATAATGGCCGATAACTCGAGAGGGGCGGTGAAGAGTTCGTAGCCGCTTCCGATTAACCCATCGGATCAGTGGCTACGCTGCGTTCGGGTCGTTCGCACGAAGCAGACGGAGCGACCCCAAGAGGACGGCCTTCTGCATGCGGGCTGCAAGTGATTCCGCCTGTGCAGGAATACACTTGATGCTCTGTATAAGCGAGCCCTTGATTCCACCGAGCACACCTATGACTAGGACTACTGTTTTCTTGCTTGGGTTGGCACCCTATTTTATTTATAAATTTAACAGGATCAGGAACTTCAAAAGTCATTGATTGTGATAGGGGTGATACTAAATACTGATAATTAGTAATGTATGAGCTTAACCGTTCATCAGGACATGGCTCCACAACGCTGGACCATCATTTACATTTTTTATGAAACTGGCAGATAATTTCAGCAAGAGAGCATTTACCATCAATTTATTTTTTTATCTTTGCACTAATATAAATGAACTAATTTAAGATACTGAAAATAAAGTAAATTAGCTATATCAATCTATGAGTGCTATGATATTTCTTGAAAAAGTATTTTTTTTTCTTTGTTGAATAAACATCATCATTAAGATGTTTTACATGCTGAAATATATTTTAACGGTGGTTACATCATTACAAGGGGATACATGCTCCATCTAGAAGAATTCAAAAGAAATAGTCCATCATTTCAAAAATCGATCCATCTGAAGTAAACTCATATTTTTCAGTTTTTTTTACATTTTAATTTTTGCATTAATTGATTTATTCGTACACAGCATATTTATTTGTGTACTCGAAAAGATTTAAAAATCTGCCAACATTAATGCCAGCTGCAAATATATGAGGTATTCATGATTAAAAGGGGAGAATGTTTTCCATGGCGGTGTTCTACTAAGTACTGCAGGTTATGTTAAGGGAGGTGGTCAACGCACAGGACAATGCAGAGTGACAGAGGAGAGAAGCTAAGGACAATGAAGATAGAGAGAGAATGTACAGAAAACTATGGCGAGATTGAAAGGGTTTAATTTAAAGTTTCCAATGTATAAAAGGTTATCAAATATGCCTCTATAATGTGCTGGAGCCAGCATGAATTACACTTGCTGCAGACATTCAGCCAGTACACTGTCAGACTTTGAGGATGAGTACATCACCATACTGTGTTTGGATTCCCTCATCATAACCAAGACCTAGGAAAAATATGCCAACTGAAAGGAAGTTGACTTTTCTCATGAGTGATAGTGGCATCGTTCCATTGGTTGGGAAACTTATTTCTCTCATAGTATACCAGAATGTTATAAAGAGAAAGATACAAACATGTGACGTAATAACATTACAAAAACACCTGTAGAAAACATTAAAGAATTTATTTTGTCAATGTTAATGCAGATATGGAATGGGCTTCTAAAAAAAGGGCTGCATAAAGTAAAGCAAGCGTTATATAAGTAAAGGAGAAAGCTATCTACAGTCAAACATCTCCCTTACGAATATGTATGACCACCAGTTTCCATCAAGGCCTCAGAATTCCTTATCTCATGGCCAATGTCAACCACCTAATACAGCACCACTCATTACTTCAGCCATTATATTAAAGGAGAAAAAATAAATTTTTTTCATTTCTCATTTTATTAAGCCACATCACATCTCTCTCTCTTCATGGCATTAGAGCCTTTGGTGGACCTTGGCCTCCTGCACAATTTACCTCTAATCTTCTATGTCTTTAGCTCTTCTACCCATCCCTCAATGCTCATTACCGGCAGGTTTGCAGTAACATCATCTACCCATCAGAGTCTTGATCTGTCCTTCCTTCTTGTGAGGTAAAGCTTTTCCCTAAATATTCTCTTGGCCATCCTTTCTTCCATAATTCTCTCTACATGGTAGGTAGCCACATCATAAATAGATAAATAGATAGGATAACATCAAACATGTAATGGAGGAAGTCAAAAGGCACTCCTAAAGTTTGCTACCACTGCACCGACAAAGCTACTTAAAGTTGGTAATTTAAGGAGGCTAACAATTGTGGTAATTTGTACCATTGAGGAGAGGTGAATTATGAAGGGGGAGGTGGGAAATTGAGGAAGGGAGGAGAGAAACTAGGTGTGTGGTTGGTAAGAGTGAAGGGATCGACTCGATAGTTATCGATATGCAATCTTGGTTATCCCGGACATCTCCCGCCACCGGGCACATGGCCCTTGACAATCACGGAGTACGGGTGTTGCTATATTGAACCCCTCTAACATAACATGGTGGCAGCACTGGGATCGGCGGTGATTAATCAATTCGTGGAGTTCGATTGAGTAACTAAGTAATCATCCAAATGATGGATAAAAAAAAAACGATCAATCGCCGGTAACGGTCAGTGGACTTTCCGTGCAACTGCCCGATTCCTTTAATTTTACGGCACCCGAGTCATGGATAGTTTGGAAGAAAAGGTTTCTGCGCTATTTGTCCGTGACAGGGTTGACGGGGAAAACTCAGCAGGAGCAGATAGACATTCTGATGTACCTAATGGGTGAGAAAAGCGAAGAGATCATGTTACAATTTTCTCAACAGCCTGAGACTCTAGAGAATGTGTTGAAAGAGTTTGATACGTATTTCGTACCGAGACGAAATGTTATTTTTGAAAGGTTCAAATTCAATTCAAGGGTACAACAAGTGGGGGAACCAGTGGATTTGTTTATTACCGATTTACATTCTCTGGCGAAGTATTGTGAATTCGGACTGATAAAAGAGGAATTGATCCGCGATCGCATTGTATGCGGCATGCTAGATGCTAGAGTCAGTGAATCCCTTCAGTTGAAACCCACTCTAACCCTACCTGAAGCTATCAACGCCGCTAGGCAAGCTGAGCTCCAGCGTAAGCAGAATAAGATCATCAGGGACAAAGGAGATTACAGCGTCAACCTGGTGAAAGGACGTCGAGACATCCAGGCGGCCCATCGAGGAGGCTCATGTCCGAGAGGAGGAAAGACTCAGACACCAAGGAGCCAGGGGAAGCCAGGATCGTCGGAGAAGCAAGGGCAGTATCCTGGAGGAAGTTCGGGAAGTTGTGTCTTCTGTGGTGGAGTTCGCCATCCTCGGTATAAGTGTCCGGCCAGAGACTCATTCTGCTTTGTTTGTAAGGTGAAAGGGCACTTTGCCAAAGTATGTAAGTCTAAAAAAGTACAATTGGTTGATGATTACTCTGATGGGGAAACTGGCATGGAAGGGTTTATTGGTGCTGTCGAGCATCGGTCAAGAATTAATCAAAGAAATGCTCAATGGAGTTGCCTTGTTAAGATTAAGGAAATTGATAGAAATTTAAGATTTGTAATTGACTCAGGGGCAGACTGTGTTTGCATTCCCTCAGGGTTTTTACCCAGAGAAATTGAACTTCAAAGTAAAGTAAATGAAATTTTGACAGGTCCTGATGGGAAAAGGTTGGATGTTGAGGGAAAAGTAAAACTTACCCTGCGTTATGATGGTTCTTCATTTTTTTGTACTTGTTTTATAATCAGGGGTTTGAAGTCACCTATACTAGGTAGAAATGCTTTGGAACAATTGAATGTATTAAAATTTCCCTCCCGAGATCTTCATGTTTCCAGTATATAAGAGTCAAAGGTTGTCCCTTCTAAAGAATTTCCTAAACTTTTTTCGGGAATAGGGGAATTCAAGGGGGATATTTCTATTAAGGTTAAACCTGGATCAAAGCTGTTTGCACAAACTGTTCCTAGAATTGTACCAATTGGTCTCCTTGAAAAGTTAGAGGCAGAGTTGAAACGACTTCAAAGGTTGAATATTATTGTTCCAGTTGAGAAGGCGACTGAATGGGTTGCTCCTATTGTATGTGTGCTGAAAAACAATTTGGAACTCCGTATGTGTTGTGACTATACTAAGCTGAATAAGTGCATTGTGAGACCGTATTTTTCTATCCCTAAAGTGGAGCTAACTTTAGCCAAACTCCAAGGAGCCAAAATATTTTCTAAAATAGACTTAAACAAGGGTTTTTATCAGATAAAACTTGACGAATCAAGTCAGTTACTTACCACATTTATTAGTCCCTTTGGAAGGTTTATGTTCAAAAGATTGCCCTTTGGTATATCATGTGGACCTGAATAATTTGTTAGTAAAGTATCAAAAGTGTTAATGGAATGAAAAATGTGATTCATCATGTTGATGATATCTTAGTTTATCATTCTAGTGTAGAGGGTCATGATGAAGTACTTCGACAAGTTCTATCCAAGCTAGAAACAGAAGGTAGGTATTACAGTAAACCCAGATAAAAGTGTTTTTGGAGTAGATCAAGTGACATATTTAGGGCATGTGTTAACTAAGAATGGAATTTCTATAGATCCAGAAAGAATAAAAGCTATCACAAGATTCCCTAAACCTAGTAACAAAACAGAGCTCCTTAGATTCTTGGGAATGGTGAATTTTGCTGCTAGATTCGTTGAAAATAAATCACAGTTACTAGAGCCTCTCACTTCTCTTTTGAAGAATGATGTTTCATATAAATGGGGTTTGTCTCAGAAAGAATCATTTGAAAAAATTAAAACTCTTTTATCGAGTGCCCCAACATTGGCTTATTTTGATCCTAAGAAACCTATAATAATTAGTGCTGATGCAAGCTCCTATGGCTTAGGAGGATGCCTGTTTCAAATTAATGAGAACAATGATCGTGAGATAGTTGCTTATGTATCACGCACAATGACTGATACTGAACGTAGGTATGCCCAGATTGAACGAGAAGCTTTGGCTCTTACTTGGGTTACAGAAAAGATGTCAGAATATGTAACTGGATTAGAAATCATGTTAGAAACTGACCACAAACCTTTAGTACAGGTTCTGCAATCAAAAAATGTAGATTTACTTACTCCTAGATTACAGAGATTTAGAATTAGACTGATGCGCTATGATTACAAGGTAATGTATACTCCGGGAAAAAATCTTGTTATTGCTGATTCGCTATCAAGAAATCCAGTGGAAACTAGTTCCAAATTTGATGAACTAAGGGAGGAAGTGGAAGCATTTGTAAATTTTGTAGTAAATAGTTTGCCTGTAAAAAATAGAAGAGGCACAGCAAGATGATTTAGTTTGTAAATCATTGATGAAATATTGCAATGAAGGGTGGCCTGATAAGAGTACACTTATTCCAATCTTGTATCCTTATTATCAATTCAAACATGAATTTTCCGTTGGGGAGAATCTACTGCTAAAGGGCACTCGGATTGTAATCCCATCTCAATTACAAGATGAAGTCCTCGAATTTATTCATTCAGGACATCAGGGAATTGTTAAATGTCGTCGACGAGCCCAGATGTCAGTTTGGTGGATTGGATTAAGTAAGCAAATAGAACAATTAGTTCAGAACTGCCCAAATTGTATTGAAGAGACAACTAATATAAAAGAAACTTTTGTTAAAGATGCATTTCCAAAATATCCTTGGCAAAAGATAGGAGTTGACTTCTTTAAATGTAGAAACCAATGGTATTTAATTGTGACAGATTACTATTCTAGATTTTTTGAGATAATTCCTCTTTCTCAAATGAAGGAAGAGTTTGTAATCACTCAACTAAAACACATATTTGCTCGTTACGGAATTTGTGAGGTGATGCAGTCGGACAATGGGCCTCAATTTGGATACAAATTTTTTAAAATTTGCTAAGGAATATAATTTCAATCATATAACAAGTTCACCGTACTATAGTCAATCTAATGGTGCAGCAGAAGCAGCTGTGAAAGTGGCAAAGTCATTAATAAAAAAAAATGTGGATCTCAGTGAAGCCCTTCTGGCCTACTGCATCACTCCATTAGAAAATGGATTTTCGCCCAGTGAGTTATTATTCAATAGAAAACTAAAATCTAAGTTGCCGTTGCTATCTGGTATCCTTTATAAAACTGTGAAACCAAACATACAAGAGGTGGAAACAGAAAATAAATATAAACAATCTGTGTATTACAACAAAAGACATAGGTCTGTCGACCTCCCAGAATTAAAAAGGGGAGATAGGGTTTGGTTGGTGGACAAAAAAGTGTATGGTGAAATTATTAAACAACTGTGTCCAAAATATCCAAGGTCATATCTGGTGAAAATTCCCAGTGGTGTTATTAGAAGAAATAGGTGGCATTTAATCCCTTCCCCTTATTGTGGCAAAGAAAGTGAAAGTGCTTGGCCCCTTAGTGAGATAAGGGGTGATAGTTGTGATGCTGCTCCCTTGTCTGTGGAAGGTGGGAGTGGTGTTGATGTGGCTGCTGAGGGGGGAGTGCCTGTGGAGGATGTGCCGCCGGCTGCTAAAAGGCTTAGGAAGCCACCTGTATGGCACAAGGACTATGTATTTTGATTTATGTATTTGATTATGTATGTGATTTATGTACTATTAAAGGAAGGGGGATGTGTGGTTGGTAAGAGTGAAGGGATCGACTCAATAGTTATCGATATGCAATCTTGGTCATCCCGGACATCTCCCGCCACCGGGCACATGGCCCTTGACAATCACGGAGTACGGGTGTTGCTATATTGAACCCCTCTAACATAACACTAGGCATTGGCAATAGCCTACACTTAACAAATGGCACCACGGGGACCACATTCATCTAATGCCATGGATGAAGTACTGTACTTGAAGTGCTCTTCACATGACACTCAAGTAGGTATTATATTTCCTCTGAAAAATTCCCACCACTGCCAGGATTGGAACCCATACCATTGGCATGGGAGGCCAACACTCAAGCCACCATACCACCCCAATTCATCAAATTGCTTTCATTGAATAATGTTAACTATTTCTATTAGGAAAGAATTAGGTTACAACTTGTTACCTTAGAAATGTCACGCAGGTTGAACAGATAATGGATTTTTGTTGGTGTCGGTAGCATTTTGGCTACAACAGCATTATACAATGTGATTGTAGCAAATGTAATAGGTTGTCCTAAAAAAAGAGATATGCAAGGTAAATTTCTATTCTGTAGTTCCAAAAATATATAACAACATTTATTACATGTAGGAATGTTCAGTAATAATTACAATTTAAATGGCAGCATGAATATGAAAAGGCATAACGAAATAATTTGAAACACCAGATGGACTACAAATGCTCCTTTTATGGAATATTTGAGTCACAGAAAACCTATTATTGTAATGTATAAAGTACACGAAGCACCAAGTTAAAACAAATTTCTTTCAAATTATTGCCATTTGACAAAAAGAAGTTTAATTTACTAATGTTCAAGATACTAAAGTTACTAATGTTAAAAACTTTGTTGATGATAGTTTTATTTGTTCCACATAAGGAATGAAATTCACCAATGAGATAACTTACCCACTGGCTTCACATCATCGTCAAAATCACTAAGCTTTTGGCTAATCATCGTTCCATAAATTCTTTCAATTTGAGATGAACTAGGGAAGGTCATGTTTATCACGTTAAAGCAACTCAATAGCCGATTTGTTATAACATTCCTTCCACCTCCAGGAGGACCCATGGCAGCCATAAGAAGCATATCCTAAATAAAAATAAACGAAAGTCAAGCATAGATTATTTTTCGTTATCATAGATGCATACATATTATCCAAGTTGTTAGCAAGCCTTTGGATGCAATGAAAACACATACAATGTCAAATGATCTCAGATGCACATCAATGCTCACTTTTCATAATTAATCTGAAGCACATTTTTCCTTTATCCGCTCTCCATGTTCAATATCTTTGGTTTAATATCTTCTACCTTTCCTTCCATTGTTATATCTTCATACCCTCATCACATCATACCCACAATGTCCAACATTCTAGTAATTAGTTCTAAGGAGGAATAAAGTTATTATCGTTATTTCTCACAATCTGTCTCAATCCTCCATCACTAATGGTACAGCAGACTTGGCCTAGCTAGGCTGACTTCACAAAACTGATGTTCACCTTAAATAGAGGCTCTCTAGGGATAATTTCTCAACCACATACAGAGAATCTTGTCGTAACATATGGGCAAGGGAGCATAAAGTGTGCCTTTAAATTATAACGAATTACACTACAAGAAGATATAACTAAAATTTTCAGCCTGCATATCTTGAAGGCATGGAAGGCTCAGCACAGGTTTTCTACTGGTTTACAAATGAAATACCAGGAAGCTGTTATCAATAAATACACTCCATGAAAAAACTGTTTGTATAACTCTGTTTCTTTCTTTACTATGCCATATCCTCTTTCACTTGCACAACTCCTTTGTTACTCATCCTTTCTTTTCTACCTCCTAGCTCACAAATATTCTTCACCGTATCATGGTCTTCAATATCCATCATCTCTGGTTACTTTCCACAGTGTACCTCCTCCTGATTTAACTTTTTCCCGGCAAATGACTGCAATATTTTCTTCTCGGGTTTCCGTCTGGGTGAGATGCTCCATCTGCTCCACTGCCAACGTTTCGATAGAAAAGTCTTCCATTGATAAACGTATTCGTTGATAAACGGCCATGATGACGATGGAAGTCTTCCGTTGATAAACAGCCCTGATGACAATGGAAAAGTCTTCCGTTGATAAACGGCTCTGATGACAATGGAAAAGTCTTCCATCGAAACGTCGGCAGTGGAGCAGATGGAGCATCTCACCCGGACGGAAACCCAAGAAGAATTTATTGCTACCTCCTCCTGAATTGCATTTAATGCTTCAATAACACACATTCTTCCTCTACTATTCCTAATACTACACTGCAAGCAATGACAAACAAATTTACAAATGCTGTGAATACAGTCATTGTTGCTCTTTAAAACTGTAAATGGCTCTGGCAAATAGTATTTTGCTACAAGTGATGGTTAGTAAGTTGTAATGGAATACCTGAACAATAAATGCAATTTTTCTTATGTAAGCCACGTAAAAACAAGCAATAAGGATGGTAGGTGCTGTAGTTCTATGGTGGGGTAGCTGTCTGATTTTCTCATATAGGCTCTTCTGTCCCAATTTCTTTATGCATGTATCATCCTTTCCCTAATTCCTTATGCAAGATTCCAGCACATTATAATTTCATCAAGCAGTGCAATTTCCTATTTCTTCAGCTTACTTAACCAATATAAGAGTATCTCTTTCTGTAAATGAACTCACCTTTTGTGCCTATTCATTCTAAGAACAATACTGAGCTATACTTACCCCAACTTTTGTGAAGCAAATTTGAAAATTGTTTATATAGCCTCACAAAACACACACGTATGAAGCAAACACAATGTACTTGTGAAATGGTGTTTTAGAGAGCATTTGGGTGGAAGTTTTTGATGGCCTTGAACAGCTAGCACAGGTGAACAATAAACTTCCCGACTGACTCATGCTGAGCCTCACAGCTACTCAGGGGACTTCAGGGAAGGGTAGAGAAACAAGTGACGTGTGGCACGACCCTACTTTTTCTACTGCGATGTCTAAGAAAAAAAGCTGTGCATAGGTACACTCATGACAGCCTTGAACAGCTAGAAAGTGAATAAAACACTCCCCCAATGACTTAAGCAGAGTTCTCAGGGCACAGTAATGGTAAGGATTTCAGGGAAGGCCGGAGAGATAAGGAACTCATGTGATGCTCTGTCTTTAAACCTACAAGGATTTCTGTGAAACAAGGCATACACACTAAATGGGTTCAAACTGAATTCAATAGACACCGTAAGCTTTTGTTGGAGATACCCAAAGGTAATCTTTTGAAAATTATTTACGAGTGAAAATGTTCAAGTAAATGTCTCCACGCAAATAATACCTACCCACGCAAATATCTGAGCCACCTCTATTGGGCATGAAACCCCTTGAGGATGTTCATCCATGATGAGAATTATCAGTGATTGGAGTATTGTACCTCATGCAAAGTTTTAACTGAAATTCAATCTGATGAGAAACATCAATCTTCATCAGAATGAGTGTAAAAACTAAAACCTGTAAGCTTGTTTCAGGACATAATTCATTGGGTAAGACTAAATATAAGCTATAGTGGCTCATTCAGGCAAGGTAATAAAAATAAAAAAATCACACATCAACAGAAAGTTCCTTAAATGGTCCGTATCTATCTCCGCATGTATCTTTACATTGAGCACAGTGAGTTTTACAAAATTAAAGGCACATATAAACTGTACTAACTTTTAAACAGTTGGATTATATTAACTGATGAATTAGGTGGTCAGCAGTAATATTAAACCCCCATAACTCTAATAATGGGCCATAGACAGTGGTTGAGGAGTCCCTTATGAAAGGGCCATGTCCTTTGGCATACAGTGAAGCCTCGCTTTAACAGTGCAGGAATTTATGTTTTTCCGTGATTTACAACATTTTCTTCACGTCCCAAGAATTTTTGTATCCATGTGATGCAATCTTATCACATTATTATACTTTCTAATTTAGAATATCACACCATTTATGACAATAGACAAGTAGCAAGATGGCGGCTCGTGCACTGAAAACATATGAACTGACGACCTATATTGGCACAAAAATTATGCAGGGCAGTTTGAAGCCGAAAATAAAGAGAATGCTTGCGATGATTGCAGTGAAAAAAACATCCACATGCAGCCTGTTTTATTTTCTGTCGAATACTACAAATAAATTATTTTTCATTGCTGGCAAAATCCAGTTTCTCATGCAAAAATGAAAACAGGGCCCATTTTTCAAGCCTCCAGTAGTAATTCCGCAATTTACCTGTTTACTATACCATAACTTTTAGTAGAATTGCCAACAGAATTTAATACATTTTCTCATTCAATATAACCAGTGAGGTATTTTCTAGAACAGCAGTTCCCAAACTGGGGGTCGCGGGCCATTCGGAAAGGGGTCGCAAGATGTATACAAATAATGGTGAACTATGTACTTAAACTTAGACGGCCATTGGGAGTTTTAAATTAAATAACTTTGTTTATTTACAAAATATCAATATATTTTACAGATTTTGTCAAAACAAAACAGAATCATTTAATAATTTTTATATCTAATGGTTAATACATTTTTAAGGATAAAAAGACTTCTTTAGTGAGAAACATGGGCCTGTTTTTTGTCAACAAGTTTCATAAAATTTGGCTTAGTTTTAGATACACATACAATAAGATCGTCTTCTACGTCCAGTCGATTTCTTGCCTTGGTTTTAATGTTGACCAATGTAGAAAATCCGAGTTCGCAGAGGTAGGATGTTGCAAAGGGCATGATGATTCTCAGAGCTGCTGATGTTAAGCTTGGATACTCTGCTCTTCTTTGTAGCCAGAATTTGTCAACATCTTGGGTGCTGAAGGACAGTTGCAAAGTCTTGTCACAGGATAGCTCGATGAGTTTGTCTTGAATCAGTGGGTTTAAGTCTGCCTCGTTCACAGCCTGCTCGTTGAAGGGGCTAAGTACCCAGTTCTAACCGGTGTGTTGATCCTCGGGAATGTAGCTACGGATCTGCTCTCGTAGACCTTGCAAGTGAGTAGTAACCAGTTTGGACAGGTTGTCAATGTCGGGATAATCTTCATCGCTTTGATCAAGGGATGTGATGAGCTCATTTGTCAGTTCAAAGTTTTCAAATATATTCTTCTCAACCCTGGTTGACCAAGTGGCTAATTTCCTTAAAAATGAATTGACTTTGTCTTGTGCAAAAAGTATGGTTTTGTCTCTTCCCTGCAAGGAAATGTTGAGATCGTTCAGCTGATGAAATATGTCCGCTAAATAAGCAAGTTTTAGCAGCCATTCATTGTCACTAAAAAAAACCGGCGAGGTCTTTGTTTGCAACTTGAAAAAATGTCTTAAGCTCAAGGCACAAAGCGAACACTCGAGAAAGCACCTTCCCTCGTGACAGCCACCTTGCCTCTGTGTGAAGCAAGAGGCATTTATATTGTGCCTCCATTTCTTCGCATAAATGTGATAACAGTCGACACTGTAATGGCCAGCTTTTTACAAAATTAACCAACTTAACAGTGTCGTTCAACACTGTTTTTAGCTCAGTGGGCATGACCTTGGTAGCTAATGCCTGGCGATGCAGAAAACAATGAACCCAAGTGGCATGAGGCATGACATTTTTCATCCGTCTCACGAAACCGCTGTCTTTCCCAGTCATTGCTTTGGCACCATCACTACAGATTGAAATACACTTTTGAAAGTCAATTTGAAGCGAATCGGTTGCAGACATGAACATTTTAAACATTTCCTCACCTGTTGCGTGGTCAGGCAAAGGTTTGCAAAATAAAATGTCTTCTTCCACACTACCGTCACTCTCAAAGCGAACAAAGCACATAAACTGCGCCAAACTCGATACGTCCGTAGACTCGTCAACTTGAATGGAAAAGTACTCACTTTTCTGCAACTTTGTTTTCAACTGATCCTTTATGTCTTGAGCCATCTCGGTAATGCGCCTCCCCACCGAATTGTTCGACAGAGGGATGTTGGAAAGCTTCTTAGCTGCATCCGGGCTGATCATAGTTGAAACAATATCCTGAGCAGCAGGTAGAATGAGCTCTTCAGCAATCGTGTGTGGTTTACCTTTCTTTGCTATTCGTAAAGCCACTTGATACGATGCTAGCAAAGCACTTTTGCTCATATTATTTCCACTTAACTGAACTACTGAATTTTTCTGTTAATCTAAAGCAGTTAACTTACGTTCAAAAAATGCTGGCTTATTTTTAAAACTGGGATGTTTACTTTCTAAATGGCGAATCATCTTGTAAGTTTTCATACTCTCGGCCGATAACAACTCGCTGCAAATAACACACTGTGGCCGATTTCTGAGCACCGTAAATCCATACTTAATATAACTGTCACTATACTTTCTCACCTTTCCCCTCTTCTGTTCATGATCATCATGAGAAGTCGAAGGCCCTGCACGCTTAACAAACTTATCCATAGTTAGAACAAAATCAAACAATACGCGAGCGAACAAAACACAAGACACGTATGTGGCCACTGCTCAACTCGAACTGGATGCTACTCGAACTCGAACCACCTACTGCCTCTGCCACTGCCATAGCTAGCCCCTCCAACTCTGTCCGCCTTTGTTTTGGACAAATTTCTCCCCCCCTCACAGCCAGCTGCGCTCTCTCAGCCCCTCGCTGCTCACCACGCTGCAAGTTATTTTTAGGGGGTCGCGGCTAAAACGTATGGGCTAAAATGGGTCGCGAAAGGAAAAAGTATGGGAACCGCTGTTCTACAAGGATTTTTAGGAAATTGGCTGTATCCCTAATCTTTTATCTATGATTGAGCAATGATGAGATGACGACTTAAGGTACAGTAAGGCCAGCTACCATCATTGCTAGAAACAAATTCCCTACTCAAGCACCCATACTAGTTGCTCCACTCTAGTAACCAAATATTAAAATTGTATTATTCATACACAATTTACATTAAAATAAGTTTATGTTTTTAGAGCAATTTCAACCTAACTCTCTGGTTGTTAGTTGGGGGAGCCTTCAACAGGCGCTCGGGCACCTAAACCTCGAGTGGTCCATTGTGCCAACCCCATTTTTAACCTGCCTGCCACATGCAGACAAGGGACAAGAGCGCCATGGTGAAGGTAAGAAAGGTCACCCATCCAACCCTAGTCCGGGCCCAACATTGCTTAACTTCAGTGATCTTAAGGGAAATGGTGTTTCAATGAGGCTAGGCCCTTGCCCGCCTTACTCTCTAACTGTGACGTGAAAAACGTTATGACAACAGTGGCATAGGTCTCTCAGACTGCCGTTCAGTATTTTTATTTCCCTGTTCAATAGTTTGAATTTCCCAGTTGTGTTTTTCCTTAGAGCATCAGTTTTGCTTCTTCCAGCTTTATTTACATAATTTTTAACATAGTAAACCCACATTTTAAATTATATTACCCATCACTCAATTTCCCTGGAAGGTATGTACACCCTATACTAGGAAACACCTCACTAAATTTCATTGTTAAGAAATTGTTTAATTTGTACTTTTATACTAGATTGAGTTTTTCTTCATGAAAATCCTGAACAAAACACTGACATTATCCCTTTCCACAGTTTACAAATACCAACAGCTAGCACACACTCCAAACCCCAAACACAACATGCCTTGGAGCATGACCCCCCACCACCAAGGTGGCTAAGGACTGCATATGGTTGAGAAACCGGGTGTCCCTCCTCTTTCTTCGTCTATTGTCCTTGTCTTTGCGACTAAATGCTGTGGCATTTTATATGTGCAAGGGAAAAATGATGAAGGGAGCCTGGTGCCCAGACTACTGCCAATCTTCCCCCACCAGGAAAATCATTGCCATGAAGGAGTCTATCCATTTTACCCTCCCATCCGTTCCAAGGGTAGAGATATAGAAGCCTCCTGCTTTCTTTTGCACACAGCCGGGCAAGGGTTGTTCGAATTTCTTGCTTACCTGCCCATTCCCTAAGAGGACAATTTCTACCTTCTTACCCTCATTTTGTGAAGTGCGAAATATTTCCTACAGTCAAACTCCTGGACAACCCCAGGGAAGGGTGCCCAGCTGAGAAAAGGCCTGAGCAGTGTTAAGTCTACCATAACCCTGACTGCAATAAACAAAGGAAAATCCTGGAGGAAGGGGAAAGAAACTGGGCCTGTTGCACCCAAGTGGGCTCTTTTGGGGTTGAAAATTTTTACACTTGGTAGGGAAACAAAATAAACAAAAATTACAGGTAGATTATTTTGACTTTCAAACTGTTTTTGTTCATCAAACAATTGAAAAAAATAACACTCTTCATGGAAGACATAGTGGATTCCTAATATTTCTTTTTTGTTACATGTCTTTCAAACTTCCTCTCTCAAACATGGCACACAAACTTTGCTCCCAAATTCTAGGCAAACATGTTGATCATATTTTACGCATTTGTATTGAGTTTTTCCTTTTAGTCAACATGGACAACCATTGGACATTTGCCTTTTCTCCAGTTTATTTTCCAGCAATTGCACTTCTACCATTTCCAAATCAGCCTCCTCTACCTCAGTTGCTATCACAAAATAAATGCAGGATTTCAGTAATTATCCAATTCTGGGATTAACAGACGTCTCCTTATATGTGGCTCCCCAAGTTGCATGCCAAGCTCCACTACAAAATCAGCTCTTTTCCTCGCTAGCGTTCCTTTGAAATGAATATGCAATGTAAACGAGTTCACATCCACAATATACAACAGTCAATAAAATATTGCTGCGGGCCACCTATGTTATTTCCTAATGCCATTATTGTAGTTTGAACACTTTTGGTCAAACATGTCCACACCTCCTTTCATGTGGTTATAGGAAGAAATGATCTCTGGTAATCCACTCTCATCTTGCTCAATACTTTGGTGCATGGATGAGCTCCATTCTTCTTTGGCATGTACGAGACAACAGTTTTCTTGTTTGCAAATCTGTCAAGTTGGAACCCACTATTCTTTCTCAACTACAGAAAAATTGAGGTGGGATTTCTAGTTTTTTTTTAAATGTCCTGGCATAAGTTAGTCCTCTTTTTCATAGCTCCTCAAGTAACTCAATGGATGAAAAATAGTAGTCTGCTGTTACGCTTCTGTTGGTTTTGAAAATCTATTTCCTAAGTCTTAGAACCACCTGTGAAGTTTTTTCACAGTTTTTGCTCACTTGCACTTAGTCTGGTATCATCAAAATCTAAGCCACTGTATATAAATGCATCATACAGGTAGTTGCTTTGGACATCTACAATGAGCATCACTTTTAATCCATGTATTGCTGGTTATTTTGGCATGTATATTTTGAAAGCTGCGAAATGGTATCAGCATTTCATCCACGCAAACTTCAGAAACAAGCAAGAAACACTTTCGAGAATTCTAAAAAAAAATCCAATAATCCACCTGATTGCTGTGGTGATGTTTCTTTTCGTTCAACATGAGCAACTTCAGCACTGCGGATAGTAATAGAAGCCCTGTCAAAGCTTTCATTTCAACAATATCGATACTTGAATGCTCAGGATGCTTCTGCTTACAAGCCTTCCAATACGTTCCTTTTTGCTGTTTGTAAATTTAAATATTTTTTGGACCGTTTCATCAATAAAAATCAAGCAAAAATCTCCTATGGGGAAGGATTTGCACCAGGGGGATTCGGTATAGGTAATTGTACAACAATGTTCCGCTATGGTGTTCTGATGGCTCTCTTGTGCTCTTATCTATTCCACACAGAGCCATTTTTCCCACAAAATGATCTTCAATTTCATAGAGCAAACAGTCACCAACTGCACTTTGATCATCATCAGAGCCAAATTCAATTGAGGCGTCAGTGCTGTGATCACTAACAAATTCCTCTCTACCATTGCTCCCATTAGAATCAGTAATTGCACTTCCTGGATCTGATTCACTACTGGACTCCAGAAGACACTATCTGATTTTCCCAGCAAATGATCAGAGAGCTTTCCAAATGTTTTGGATGAAATTCTGGAAGGTCCAGGCTTTCTTTTCATGGCCTAAATTAGGAAAAAATTATGTATTTCAATTCAATGAAGAGTAATCAAAAACTTTCAAGTAATGGTCCACTAATATTTTTATTGTTTACGATCCGAGTTTCATCACGTAATGACATCTTCAGGTCACATCTTCACAGGTCACGTAATGACATCTTCACTTGAAGATGTCATTACGTGAAGAAACCCGGGTCTTGAAAGTTTTTGATTTCCGATATGGAGAGGTTCCACAAAGTGAAGCCTGAATTTATTAGTTACACCAATGAAGGGTATTTCAATTCACATGCTTTATATTTACACCATAGGCAATAAAATATAATAAAAATTATCTTACCTATCAAAGAACTTCGTTGCATTGAATAAAACAAAGCTGATGTTGGTCTCTCAGACTGGAATTTCCAAAATAAATTTTTTTTAAATACTTCCTCATACAAAAGATTCAAGGTGCTTCCGCAGAATGATCCTAGTGGAAGGTTAAGAAGCTACTAAAGGGTACAAATCCACACGGAAAAGGAAAAGGGAAAAAATAATGGTTTACGGTTAAGATAAGTTGGGTGGAAATATTGCCAACATTATGATCACAGGCTTTAAATCATTTGCATAGGGTGATAGTTATTATACAATCCGTTATGATACAATGATACTTCTTAGATTCCTTTCACAAGTAAGGACCAAAACTCATTTTAGCATACTGTTAATGACTGGAAAAGTTAGGGGAAACAAAAAGGAATATTTATTTGGGTTCTATTAAAAGGCTCAAAAAAAAACAAAGTGATACGAAGAATAAAAATTTTTCGTCCTGTTGGCTTCATACTATCAAGTTTCTACTGTATTTTCAAACCCCTTTAATACACAAATCCAGATCGTGGGAGTAGCTTTGGGGTCCTTATACCACTCTCAACATTTGAAGCACTATATTTACAATGATATTGGAGATTGGCAGAAGAGGTGAAGAGAGAAGTTTGCTGCAGCATGACTGTAGGGATATGAAACTTCAATGAAAGGTAGAACATGAAATACATTGTGGCACTAATTAGATGATAATTCTCAGATATAATGGCCAATTTCATTGTTTTACATACGTATTTTCAGGAAATGCTAAGCTAATTAGCACATCTTGGTAAATTAACGTCTAATGGAAAAAAACTGGCCTGGAAATAAAAATTAGAATAACAGCCAAGACCATGCACTCAGAAGAATATACTTACATGGATATACATGGGTGTCTGCTTCTCACGATTATAACAAAAACCATAATCAATCCATTGACGAATGAGTTCAAGGGGAGGCTGGGCTCCATATACCTCTCTAGCTGGCATGTTGAAATCATCCATAAAAGTTATAAGTTTATTTCCTGTTGGAAGGAAATAGTGAATATTTAATGACATCTCAGAGCAAGAGTACTTAAGAAAACATACATTTATAATTGAAAGAATGAAAAATTGATATTGTTATAGCAGAAAGTTTTCATTAATATAAGATTGAATGTTTTATAAGGAAAAATTTTTGGCTTATCATGAGCAATCATCACATAGAAAACCAAGGAGAGTTCTGAAAATAAATATCAGGCAACACCAATTAAATCATTAATTAAGCAGTGCGTACTAAATGGTGACTAAGGGAAACTCCAACAGCACGGAATCCTCCTGGTAAGTAACTTTTAAATTGTTTTTGAATGGTAAAAGCCGTAACTTAAGTATGCAAAGCAAGTTATCAACTCACTTTTCTCCTAATTCTCCACATTATTTCCAAAAACTTAACTCTAGTGGCCACCCTATGCCCTTCAAAAATACAGAAACACAAGTTACATCAGCATCAGAAAGTAGACAGTAAATATTTCATTGACAAATGAAAAAACGACTTTGTTTCCTTCCACTGATTTATTTTCTTGGTACGACATGTTTCGACACATAGAGGTCATTTTCAAGTACCCTAAATACCAAGTACCAAGAAAATAAATCAGTGGAAGGAAACGAAGTCGTTTTTTCATTTGTGAATATCAACTTCCACATAGTTGAGCCTGATACCATTGAACGAATATTTCATTGTTTCACAGAATAGGTTGGGCACATTCAAATGGATGTATCAGTAAAATGATGTATCTTGTGACATGAAGAGCATAACTAAGATAATGTATGTACATGATAGTTTCTATCTAATTCAGTTTCCATCTCTATTTGTGAAATCCATCAATGTAACACTTGATCCTCATCATGAAGTGAGTGATCTTTGCAGTTTGAATTGCTACCATTGTGGAATGGCATATCAACATATCAAGCCAACTTGAGATATCGATATTTGGTGCTATGTGTGTTTGCGGGCAGGCAGAAGCACATGGGGGCTGGAAGTGTGAAAGTTTGGAATACTGTATCATGGTCCATAGTGATTCGGTGTATTTCAGTTTAATCCGGAATTATAGCTTTCTGTAATAAATCATTTCACCCAGGCTATGATGTTTTCTCTTCGGTCACAACAATCAGGCAATGAGGATAAAAATAAACTTTTGAAGTGTTAGTGTTTTGATATTGTGTGCTCCAGCCATGATTGGTCACATTGCAGAGTTTGACCCAGGAAAGGAGGAGCTCCAACCCTAGATCAAAAGTTTGGAGCATTTCTGTGTGATGAACGACACTGCGGAAAAGAAAAAAGGGCAGTATTTCATTACACAAATTTTTCGAGCCTTTGAGAACAATGGCATTTTAAATAATCCTCTTTATCGGTAAAAACCATTGAAAAAGACTTCCTCAGAACAAGTCACCCTCCTTTCAAATCATTACCAGCCCCAAAAAATGATAATTGCTGAGAGTTGATAATTTCTTTTACAAGCAGCATCAGTTACCAGGTGAGACCCTCTCGACATATATTGTGGAACGCCAAAAGTTGGCATCCATAAGCCAGTTTTAAAGTTGCTTACATGAGGCATTATGAGACAGGCTTGTTTGTGGCCTGTTCTATGAGCTGGTGAAAGGTGTAAGCTCGTCATGGAGTCACAGCTCACACTTGAAAGCATTCTTGCCCAAAAGTTGGGTCAAGCAGAGTCTCAACCGCAGCTGTTTCACTCAGCGGTTCCTGCCATCACCGCATCACCAGAAGGGATGTTCAAGGTAGCCCAAGGACTGAAACTGAGAACGAGCCAAGGACAATGAGGCGGTGGACCAAAAAGTCAGCCTTGCCGCTTGCGATGCAGGCAGGGCAATAGCCTGGATTGCGGTAGGAAAGGGCACAGCCAAAATGGGCAGAATGGATCGCACACCCATCCATGAAGTTCCATATGCTATTTCCTAAGATTACATTGAGCAGGTGCACTTTGAGTCTAAAGTTGCCTGCTTCAGGGTCAGAATTGGTCATTGCAGGGCAAGTTAAAGTTAATGTCAGATTGGTGAAAGTCAATCAGGGAGATGAATGTGTATTTCAGTTGGGACTGCATAGTTAGATGTAATCAAACCCAACTGAAGGGATTCCCTAACTGTGGACCATGTAGATGCATCACGTAACTTCCTACCATACCCTGTTGTATTTGATAGAGCAAGCAGGCAAACTCTCCGTTAATATCAAATTATTGAAAAGGCTGTGTCAACTAGTAGCAAACATAAACCAGACATTACAAAATCTGTCCAAAGGTTTTCATTGGTCATAAAATCAGTTCCTAAGGAACCTGCATGAAACTTAAGAATGCCTTACTATACTCATAACAAGTTACACTCTAGCACTTTGACAGGGAACAGAATATCAAAAGCACCCTCACGTACACCACCCAACCATAACAAATATCTCCACCTAAATATCATTCCTTCAATGTTCCTACCTGATGCAGGCAAATAGACTCCCTTACTTCTTTTCTCCATTTTACTGATGATGATATCTTGAACATTATTTGAAGTTGTCTGAAATTAGAATATGCAGAAAATTAATTATGTGCCGATGTGATACATATACACATTATCTTCAAACTACAAAATCAAAGATGAAAAAGGAGAAAAAATGAAGTCCATATATATTGTTAGATATTGGGAGGATGTCGATGGAAATTATAACTCGAACTTAACATAACGTCTGATATCGTCAGTGCAGTTTATTCGGCATGACCAGAAGTACAGACATAACGGTACAGTAAAAACATAGGTACCACACACAAAAATAATAAAACAACTGAATAGCAACATGCGAGCATAATATTACCAACCTAAGGAATATAGGTATGAGCCCAAGAATAACTATCCAACATATATATACATATATATATATATATATCCACTCGACGAAAAACACGTGTAGTGCACAGATATAATAAAAAATGTCACAGGTGTGACTGGCAGTTACGATATAACACAATAAAAGAAAAACTCACAAATATTTTTGTATATATTCGGCGGACACAACCGCCTTCCTCAGAAAAAAGAAGGAACTGACGGGTAAAGGATAGAAGGGAGGGAGGGGTGGGGGAAGGGGAAGGGAAGGAGAGGGGGATTAGTGAGAGACATTGATGCCGGGGGGGAGGAACGCGTGATAGAGCCAAATTAGGGAGAGCTCTACAGAGTTAAGTTCAATAGTGGAAGCAGATGGTGGAAGGGAGTACAGAACTGAAACATTGTAGCGGTTGTCAAAGGATTTCATGTGTTGAGAGGCGTGGATCGCCACTGGAAGGGAAGCAGATTGAGATGGGTTTTTGCAATTGGCTCGGTGATTATTGATCCGTATATTGAGGGGTGTGGAACTTTTTCCTACATAGAAACAAGGGCATAGCCTACATTGTAGGTGGTAAACAACATTGCTGGTGACGCAAGAGGAGGGAAGAGGGTTGGGGAAGGAAGCGATGGAGGGGTTGGGAGGAGGGGAGGAACTGAAGATGGGACATAATTTGCACCGGGGACGATTACAAGGAGAGGAGGTGGGTTTTGATGCAGCAGGGATTTTGGAAAGAGGCGTCATGGATTTTAATAGATCGGACAAGTTAGGAGGACGCTTGTATGTGATTGAGGGTGGCTGGGAGAAAATTTTTGAAGTGGAGGAGTGGTTTTTCAGAATGGGAAAGAGATCTTTAAGGATAAAATTGATAGACTGAAGACCCGGGAAATACGTAGTGCAAATGGAAAGGATGCGGGAGTCTTTAGTGGGAGGAGGTTTGGTGGAGGGGCAATTTTTCCTGATTTTTTTAACGAGAAGGGATTCTGGGTAGCCACGCTTGAGGAGCGAGTGGTGAAGGTTGGTAAGGAATGTATTGAGGGAATCAGGATTATTACAAATACGATGGCCTCGGATGGATAGTGAGAAGGGAAGAGAGCGTTTGGTATGGGAGGGGTGGCAGCTACTATAGTGAAGATATTGTTGTTTATTCGTGGGTTTGATGTGAACGGAGGTCTGAAAATTAAGGTCTGATAATTTAATGTCAACATCAAGGAAGGTGATATTGGAATTAGAGATAGTTGATGTGAAAGAGACGGAGTGAGAATTGTTGAGATCAGAAAGGAAAGTATTTAGAGAATCGGTGCCATGAGGCCAAAGAAGAAAAATATCGTCAATGTAGCGGAGCCACAACAGGGGTTTTAAAGGATATCCAGAGAGAAAGGATTGCTCCAGCCGCCCAAGATAGAGGTTAGCATAAGAGGGACTGAACCTACTACCCATGGCACAGCCCTTAGTTTGAAGGTAGAATTTTTTATTGAAGGCGAAGGAATTATGAGTGAGGATGATCTCCGTCAATTTTAAGAGGAATTCCGTACTCGGAACTTGAGGATGCGGGCGTTCGGAGAGGAAAAATCGCAGGGAAGACAAACCTTCAGGGTGAGGAATACTAGTATAAAGTGAGGTGACATCTATTGTGGCCATTAAGATTTGGTTATCAGTAGGGAGGGGGGTAGACTTAAGGATTTGAAGGAAATGGTAGGTGTCTTTCACGTAAGACGGTTATACGCACACCAGCGGTTGGAGGTAATAGTCGACGAATGCCGAAATACTTTCCGTGGGGGAATTACGGGAGGAAACAATAGGTCGACCAGGATTGTTTAAATGCCTAATATGTTTAATGCCTAAATATGGCATTCTCTGTGTGACTGAAGAAGGGATAACACCCGAAACGTCTCTAAGTAAGACTCTCTCTTTACTTTCGTCTTTTTACCCCCTGTAAGTTTCCTCTTTAATTGTGTTTGTGGTCATTTGTAAATTTTACGTGTTCCTATCCACTTTCTTTCTACCTTTCTGTATAAACATTTATATGAGTATATTTGCCGCTGTGCGGTCTGAGTGAATGAGTGAACGATTGTATGCCCTGAACGGGTCATTTCCTACTTGGGTTAGCGTACCCCGAAACGCCTGTTCTATATCTTTCACCACTGTCTGTGTGCTTGAGTTATTCTTTCATTTCGCCTTCTGTGTATGTCATTCCTTCTCTGCCGGTGGGTGATAAGCAGCCCGCGCGCCATCTATTGGCCGCTCTCGTGGGTCATGCCCGGGGGAGTGTTTGTTCATATAAACCCCCCGCCGATTCCAGCAGTTTCTTAGTAGACTGGGTAGCTTGGTGGTCTGAGCATTGGACGCGAAATCCAAAGGTCCGTGGTTCGATTCCCGGTCCAGTCGAATTTTTTCTGCTTGGAATCGGCCATCATTTCATCTTCACACCACCATTGTCTTTGTAAATTTTACGTGTTCCTATCCACTTTCTTTCTACCTTTCTGTATAAACATTTATATGAGTATATTTGCCGCTGTGCGGTCTGAGTGAATGAGTGAACGATTGTATGCCCTGAACGGGTCATTTCCTACTTGGGTTAGCGTACCCCGAAACGCCTGTTCTATATCTTTCACCACTGTCTGTGTGCTTGAGTTATTCTTTCATTTCGCCTTCTGTGTATGTCATTCCTTCTCTGCCGGTGGGTGATAAGCAGCCCGCGCGCCATCTATTGGCCGCTCTCGTGGGTCATGCCCGGGGGAGTGTTTGTTCATATAAACCCCCCGCCGATTCCAGCAGTTTCTTAGTAGACTGGGTAGCTTGGTGGTCTGAGCATTGGACGCGAAATCCAAAGGTCCGTGGTTCGATTCCCGGTCCAGTCGAATTTTTTCTGCTTGGAATCGGCCATTATTTCATCTTCACACCACCATTGTCTTTGTAAATTTTACGTGTTCCCATCCACTTTCTTTCTATCTTTCTGTATAAACATTTATATGAGTATATTTGCCGCTGTGCGGTCTGAGTGAATGAGTGAACGATTGTATGCCCTGAATGGGTCATTTCCTACTTGGGTTAGCGTACCCCGAAATGCCTGTTCTATATCTTTCACCACTGTCTGTGTGCTTGAGTTATTCTTTCATTTCGCCTTCTGTGTATGTCATTCTTTCTCTGCCGGTGGGTGAAAAGCTGCCCGCGTGCCATCTACTGGCCGCCCTCATGGGTCATGCCTTGGGGAGTGTTTGTTCATATAAACCTCCGCCGATTCCAGTAGATTCTTTGTAGACTGGGTAGCTCGGTGGTCTGAGCAGTGGACGCGACATCCAAAGGTCCGTGGTTCGATTCCCGGTCCAGTCGAATTTTTTCTGTTTGGAATCGGCCATCATTTCATCTTCACACCACCATTGTGTTCGTTTATTTTATGTGTTCCTATCCACTTTATTTCTACCTTTCTGTATAAATATTTATGTGAGTATTTGCCGCTGTGCGGTCTGAGTGAATGAGTGAACGATTTTATATATATATATATATATATATATATATATATATATATATATATATATATATATATATATATATATATACTTGAGGTGTGGGCGACCCACCGAAATATTTAAACTTGTGAGTTTTCTTTTTATGTGCTTTATATTTAGTGTCACCCAGTGACGAAGTTTTATATTGTGTGTGTATATATATATATATATAAAGACGAGAGTAAAAAGAAAGTCTTACTTAGAAACATTTCGGGTGTTAGGCCTTCCTCAGTCACAGAGAGAATGCACTGCTCCAATGAGGGTAGGAGAGGTGAGGTTATGAGAGGGGGGACTGGGAAGGTTAATAATGCTGGGCCTGGCTGATGGGGCAGGGGGAAGGTTGATAGAAAGTTATGATGATAGGGGACTGAGAAGCGCCTAGAGCAGGGAAGGCATGGGGAGGGGGGGTTAGAAGAAACAAAGTAACAGAATGATCAGGGAGGTTAATGATCCTGGGCCTGGCTGACTGAACAGAGGGAAAAGTTGCAACAAAGTAATGAAAGGGGACTGGGAGGTGACTAGAACATGGAAGGAACGGGAGTAGCAACAATGTAATGGAGGGGCGGTGACAGGTAAGGGGAGGGAAAGACAGGCTAATTCAGGTGAGGGGAAGTGAGTGGTTGAAGTTGGGAATGGGGGGGGGGGCAAGAAACAGAGAGGAGTAGAGAGTTAATGGAGAATATTGAGTCCAGGGGGGGAAAAGCTTTGCAGAGCCAGATTATTGACATCTCAGTAGTTCCTTGTTCTGTATTGGAAGCATCAGCGGGGAGGGTGTGGAGGATGGTGAGGTGGGTGGAAACAGGAGTCGAAGTGAAGATTGTGAGTAGTGACATGTTTGGCAACAGGAAAGTTGGGAGGAGAGGATCTATGGCCGTTCATAAGGATGGATAAGGGATTGCTAGTTTCCCCGACTTAAAATGAGGGGCATAATTTGCATTGCAGGAGATAAACTACATTGAAAGAGGTGCAGCTGCCATGGCAAGAGATAGGAAATGGGGTCGGGTTGTTAGGGCTTTGGAAAGTAGAGAGGTTGCTTATTAGGGGGCAGGTTTTACAGCGAGGTCAATGGCAGGGAAAGGTACCAGGGACTTGAGGAGGAGAAATGGTGGGAGGGGATTGGCGGGGGCGTAGAATATTGCGCAGGTTGGCTGGTCTTTTGAAGGTGAGGGTAAGACATTTGGGAATTAAATCTGGGGTGAGTGGGCTGGGCAAGTCCTAGTGGACCCTTATAATTCAGGATAACTGTTCTTCCCCTTTCACCACGGGGTGCAGTAACATTTGAGCACTTTTCAAAACAAATAATTGGATTTGCAAATGTTAGAAAGCAATTTTTAAATTTAACTTGTAAATGAGTATTCACTTAACCCTTTCGCTGCGGACCGGTCTCCCGATCATGAGGCTTACTACGCCGCTGAAAAGTGAATCGCCCGTGCGTAACTCTTCCTTGAGTAATATATTCCATATAAGAAAGTCATGATATCATATTTACATCTGTTTTTTAATTACTTGAAGATTAAGAAACATTCAAAACATTTTCTGAGTATTGTGTATTTAAAAGAAATCAAGGGCTAGTGAGTAACCATGAAGCGCTCCAAGGAGCCTGTGCATAAAAGTACATGCACAGCAGCCTGCTGTGCGAACGTACAAGTACGTTTTCAGCAGTGAAAGGGTTAATAATGGCAACCGTGAAAGTTACCTGATTGATTTGATATGACACATAAAAAACGCATTCACTATTAACTATATATAACCACCAAAGAAGTGAGAAAACTGAAGGAAAAACCTAGATATTATGAGTAAAGAATAATGGAAAACCCAGAAATAGTACTTCTAAAAGTACTTCACAGACTGCCTACAGCCATCAAGAAACCTTCCCATTCCATCCGACCCTCACCCCTTGGGTAACACTAACCTCTGTCTATCCTCCATGCAGACTGATACATGCGAGGTTTACGAATTTCACATCAGAATCCCTCTTCATCGCTCTCCCAGTTCCAATGGTTTCAGCCTTTAATTCATTCTTAAATGTACCTCCTGCCTCCCATTACCTCTGACCCTCTTGTTAAATTGTACTTTTTCATACAGAACCTTTCTATCCCAATGGAAAGCCACAAACACCATTCCAATCCATAAAACAAGTCCTAAAGCTGTTGTCTCCAATTATCATCCCATCTCTATACTTCCTGTCCTTTCGTCTGTCTGTGAGAGAATTATTCTCAACCAGATATACTACTTCACATTTCCCTCTCTACACTCCCATCTGCATGGTATCCTCCCTGGCACATTTTGCTTGACCAATCTCGCTGTCCTTCAGCATCATGCCGTCAATGCCACTAAAAAGTCAGCTCACCTCAATACTGCTTTCCTTGACTTTTCCAAGGCTTTTGACTCCCTCGATCATTCCTTACTTCTTCACAAACTCAAACACCATTTCGGCATCCACGGTAACTTTCTCAACCTCCTATCCAGCTTCCTTTCTAACAGAACACAACAAGTAATACTATCCGGTTTCTTTACATCTTGGTCTGAGGTACCATCTGGAGTACCCCAGGGCAGTCCTCTTGGACCATATCTTTTTAATATATCAATAAAAGATCTTCCTTCTCAACTTCTTCCTTCCAAAACCCATGCCCTTCTTTATGCATATGACTGAAAGATATTCAAGCTAATTGATAACTCCTCTGACTGCCATAACCTCCAAGATGCCTTGAATAAGGCGTGAGCTTGGTGTACAGCCTGGCAGTCAAATTTAAAACCTAATAAATCCAATGCCATCACTATTTCCCTAAAAAAATTCCCCATAAATTACAAATACACAATCAACTCCACTCAATTAAACAGTTTCATCAGTTAAAAGTTCTTAGAGTAATAGCAGACCAGAAATTTCTCTATGCTAACCACATACATCCATACAAAAAAGTAAAACAGTGTCCCTGTTATGGCAACTACACCATTTCACAGAAATTAGAGATCATAGAGCATTGCAGTCATATTTCACATCTATTGTTCTTCCTATACTCTCCTACTGTTCCCCTATATGGTCGATGTGAGCCCCACCTAATGTTAAATCTCTGCAACACATCACTAACTTCTTAACAAATAGTGTTAAAAACGGAGTGCTTAATCTCCACTATCTATCCTCAGATGATGTCTTGTCCTCACTCTCCATTACTCATTTTGACCATATCTTCTGTAAAACTTTTCTTAAACTTATCCATAGTACACTGAACTTAACTGACTGCCCTGACCTTGTTTCCTTGATAAATTTCAGAATACCTACCCAATCCACCAGAACTCACTCATTGATTCCCAGGAAATCACTCACTAAGCCCTCCCTTATTTTGCTCCCTCTCTTCTCTTCTTAATTCCCTTCCAGAGAAAATCGACCCCATCTCCTTATCTTCCAACATCTTTGCTAACCTAGCCATACGTCTGTAGCAGATGACAACCTATGTGACATAGGTTGGCATCCCTAAACTTCCGGTTCGAGGATGCCCTGTCCAACTATGATGTTGGCAGGCCTGATTTCCGGTTGTTGTGATTCCGTGTCTAAGATGTAGCATGAGTGTACATGTGCTTTGGCTATCATAAATCGGACTTCATCTAATCCTGAGGGTATGCGTTATCATTCATATTATAACCCCATCACCTCATACAACATGGCGCAGTCGTGTGGAAAAATTTTTGTGATTTACGACAATCCCTGCGTATAAAACGCGTAACGTACATTATTATAGAGCACACCGTAATCTTTTCTCACATCCCATCACATAAAATGGCTCTCCCTTACGTGCGGCTACCTCAGGCGGTGGATTTCAACGCCCCGAATGCACACGCGGACTGGACGAATTTTGCGTGTGAGTTTGACAATTTTTTAGTTGCCACTAAGCAGAATGGTGAGAGTGACGCCATTAAAGTCGCCATCCTTTTGAACATCCTCGGCGGGCCGGCATTAGCTTTGTTCTCCACCTTTTCGTTGACCGAGGAGCAGGGGAAAAATTATTCAGCGGTCAAGAAGGCGTTCGAAGATTACGTTGCCCCGAAAGTAAATGAAACGTTCGAACGTTACATATTCAACCAACGTATCCAGGAGGAAGGGGAAGGCTTTGAGCAGTTCTTCGCAGACTGCCGAAGGCTGGTGAGAAATTGTGGGTTCTCCAGAGTGGAGTCCCAAGAAGATTCGGTGCTGCGAGACCGGATAGTTTTCGGCATTCGGGATAAGGCGGTGCAAGAGGCACTGCTAAGGATTGAAGACCTCACCCTGGACCGTGCAGCCGCCCAATGCAGGGCCGTGGAGCAAAGCAAGCGCCAGGCTAGGGTAATCCAGGGAAGCAGCAGCCATACGGCAGAGAGCCAAGACAACAGACAAGTGGACGTTGTCAAAAGAGGTAAGAACGCCCGCAACGCTCAAGGCGCTGATTGTCTGCCAAGAAAAGGAAACGGGAACATAAAACCGAGGAAGAAGGAAGCTCGGGTGTTTCAGTGTCAGCGGTGCAACACCAAACACGCCTCACGTGAGTGCCCTGCATATGGCAAAGCATGTGCAAAATGCGGCATATTAAATCACTTTGCCGTGGCATGTAGGGTCGGTAAGGTCCGACAAGTGAATGTGTATGAAACAGATTCGGACGTGTCCTCTGTGTCGTGTGACGTAGTAAGGGTTAAAGTGAATGCCATTGAGTCTCCAGAAGAAAGTGCGAATGAATGGTGTGAAGTGATCAAAGTGAATGGGAGAGAGTTGATGATTAAGCTAGATACAGAGGCTCAAGTAAATGTATTGCCCAATAAAATTTTTCGAAAGCTAGGCGAAAGTGTTGAGCTACGACCTACGAGGCTATCATTGGAGTCCTATGGTGGCTCAAAAATCAGACCCATGGGGGTGGCCAGTATGAAGTGTATATTTAAAGGTAGAGATGCTTCTCTTGATTTCATGATTGTAGAAAATGATTATCAACCCCTATTGGGCCTGCCAGGGTGTGTGTCATTGAATCTTGTTACCAGAGTATTTTCAATAAAAGAAACATGTCCTAAAAACATGTTTTTGAAAATGTATAAAAGTGTGTTTGATGGCCTTGGTTGTTTTCCACAAAAATGTTCCATTGTCACCCACCCAAATGCTGAACCAGTTTGCAGGCCACCAAGGAGGGTACCTTCCGTATTACGGGACCGGCTAAAGATTGAATTGGATAGATTGGTAAGAAAGAAAATAATTGTTAAAGTTGAGAATTTTACTGGTAAGGAATGGATTAGCAATTTAGTAATAACTGAGAAACCAAATGGGAATTTAAGGTTATGTATAGATCCAATTGAGCTGAATAAAGCAATAGTAAGGCAATATTACAATGTTCCTACTATTTCAGAAATAGCGTCCAAGTTAAGCAACCAAACTTATTTTACAGTGTTTGATTTAAAAGAGGGGTTTCACCAGGTTATGTTGGATACAGAGTCTTCCTTCAAATGTTCATTTTCCAGCCCCTATGGTTGCTACAGGTATACGAGGATGCCATATGGTATATCATGTGCCCCAGAAATTTTTCAAAATTTGGTTGAGAAAAATTTTGGTGATATTTCGGGTACAGTCATTTATTTTGATGATTTGTTATGTATGGGCAAGACTGAGGAAGAACATGATCAGGTTGTGGCTAGAGTTGTTGAACGAGCAAGGGCTTTGGGAATACAGTTTAATTCCAGTAAACTACAATACAAGGTGAAAGAAGTGAAGTATGTAGAGCAGGTATTTTCACAAAGTGGAATGAAAACAGACCCAGATCGAGTGAAAGCCCTAACCAGTCTAGAGCCCCCTATTAATAAGAAAGAGCTGCAACGGGTGTTGGGAATGTTTAATTATGTCAGGGCATTTGTCCCTAACATGTCATCATTGACAAGCCAGCTGCGAGAATTACTCAAGTCAGGCACTGTGTGGGAGTGGTTACCATCTCATGAAAGTGCTTTTCAGAACCTAAAAGATAGTGTGGCAAAAGCTCCTGTGCTAGCGTCATTTGATCCAAATTTAAAAGTCACAATTCAGTGTGATGCATCCCAAGCAGGCCTAGGTTGTTGTTTATTGCAGGAGAAAACCCCTGGCATGGGTTTGCAACCCGTGGCTTTTGCATCTAGAAGCCTCACAGAGTGTGAGAAAAATGCTTATGCTCAGGTAGAAAAGGAGTTGCTGGCAATACATTTTGCAACTACAAAATTCCATAATTTTATCTATGGCCTTCCAGTAAATGTTCAGACTGATCATAAGCCTCTTGTCTCCATTATGAAAAAGCAGGTCTCTACAATAGGCTCAGTGTGCCTTCAGCGCCTGCGACTGAAACTCCTTCGTTACACACTTAATGTCTATTATGTCCCAGGGAAATTAATGCATGTAGCAGATCACTTGTCTCGTTCCTATTAGAAAGACAAAGGGGAAGAGGACCCACAGCTGAACGAAATGGTCCATGTTGTTAGTAAAAATCTGCCAATGTCTAAAGAAAGAAAAGACCAATTTCAGAAAGAAACTTTAGCCGATCCTGTTTTAAAGCAAGTCGTGTTTATGTATTTCAATGGTTAGCCTCCCCATAGGAAAGTTATCCAGGAGTGTCAGCCGTATTATAAACTTAAAGATAACCTATATGTGGAAGATGGTATTGTCTTTGTGGAAAACAAAATAGTGGTACCAGTCAAACTTCAGCCATATGTGTTGGCCTTACTGCATGAAGGGCATCTGGGCATAGAGAAAACACAGGCTAAAGCAAGGCAACTGTTTTATTGGCCCGGTATATCTAGAGCCATTGAAGTAAAAATTAGCCAGTGTAAAGTGTGCGACAAATTTAAAGCAGCAAATAGTAAGCAACCATTGCTACCACATGAAATCCCCAAATTGCCTTTTGAGAAGGTCGCTGGAGATATATTAGATTTTGCTCACAGCCCATACTTAGTGATTGTAGATTTCTTTTCAAAGTGAGTGGAGTTGTGCCCATTATCAAATAAGACTGCATCTTTGGTGATTAAGGCGATGCAAGATGTATTTTCGACTCATGGGCTCCCCAGAGTTTTTATTGCCGATAATATGCCATTTTCTTCTTACGAAATGAGAAAATATTTTAGAGACCATGAAGTAGAGCTGAGAACTAGCAGCCCCCATTATCCCCGCAGTAATGGCATGGCAGAAAAAGCAGTGCACATTAGCAAGCAAATCTTGCGGAAAAGTCTCGAGACTAATGTAGATTACAGGGACCTTCTAAGAGAGTATAGGGCTACTCCACTGAAGGGGCTAAATGCTTCACCCGCACAGATCTTGTTCAGCCGTCAACTACGCACGAGGCTGCCAGCTACATTTGAGTCACTAGCCCCAAAGTTGCAATCTGGTATTTATGAGGCACACTGTAACAATAGAAGGAGGATGAAGGAACATTATGATAAAACGGCCAGAGGAAAAGTGAGACATTTCATGAGAGGAGAGAAAGTGTTAATTAAAACCTCTAAGGAAGATTGCTGGGAGTCAGGAGTCGTAGTAAGGAAAGATATCCACCCCAGGTCTTATCATGTAGAAAACAGTAGAGGCAACATAGTCAGACGAAATACAAGTCACATACGGCCCAATAAGTCTGATGTGAGTTCTCATGGGTATCTAATGCTGGAGGGCAACCTTGAGTGTAGACGACCAAATATTGTAAGGCAACCAAATCAGAAACAACCCAATGAGATTAGTTGTAGGGAGGCCATACCACATGAAAGACAGGATAGCACTGCAAGTAATACAACCCGTAGTGGAAGGCAGGTTAAAACCCCAAACCGGCTGAACCTTTAAGGCATTAAGGCATTAAGGCGTTAAGGTTGTGTCTATGCAATTGCATCTAACGTCTGTGTTTGTTGTATTTTGTACATGCTAAATGTTATGAAGTTAAGGAGCTGATGTGTGGAGTGTGATGTTGTAAAATATTGTATATCAAGGGTTATTGTAAAGGAGGGAGGTGTAGCAGATGACAACCTATGTGACATAGGTTGGCATCCCTGAACTTCCGGTTCGAGGATGCCCTGTCCAACTATGATGTTGGCAGGCCTGATTTCCGGTTGTTGTGATTCCGTGTCTAAGATGTAGCATGAGTGTACATGTGCTTTGGCTATCATAAATCGGACTTCATCTAATCCTGAGGGTATGCGTTATCATTTATATTATAACCCCATCACCTCATACAACAACGTCATTCCCAAAAAAGTAATTTTCATTATCTCCCCAAGTTGGAGTATTATTCATAACCATCTTCTTGTAATGTTTTTATGTTTGTGTCCTTTTTTGTTTGTTATATGTTCACTATAAAATGGCTTCATGCCATATGAGATCTTTTTTTCAAAGAAATAAATTAATTTCTAAGGCAGATGGACCAGATAAAATTGATTCCTGGGAAATGGGAGGATAATTTACATAGAGAAAAAAACATGGAGATCCAGGAGCTCTCTCAGCAAGAAATAAAAATTCCAGGAAGCACCTTCTGCCATGAGGGTTGGCCCGGTGCAAGCAGTCCTCAAACGCTGGATGCCTTAGCACACACTGATATGAGGGGTGACCAAGTGCAAGCCACCGGGGAAAGGGTAGCAATAAAATTTTAGAAAGACTACCCCAGGTAAGAAAGCAATAGTCAAACGTAGAAAAACATTTTTCCTGAAGTCTCCTGGCAGGGTGTAGAAAACTTCACTAATGGTACTTCACTTCAATTATAGGTACAATATCCTGAAGTGGTCTATGTTTCACACTTATAAATAATCTGGGTCTTTAAAACAAGCAGTGAATTTACTATGGTGGAATATTAACTAAAACGATATTGAATAATGATTAGATAAAGTAAAAAGCATCAGCACATGTGCTAAAAAGGATTACAAAAGACATTCATTGGATTTCACTGCCATCATAATGGCCATAGACTAAGGAGGGGTTTGGTAACCATGCACGACTCTCATAGGATGGGTGGCTAATCTACACAAGGGCCATGTACCCTGATTAGAGAGCAAGTGACCCCAGAATGACGTCCTTCAGCATGTGCACAGCAAGTTATTCTGCCAGAGCCACTCAGGCTAGAATGCACTAGGTGCTATTCAACAGCAATGCCTTAACTCCACATAAACTAAAAATTCTAAATACTATAACTACCTCAACTAAAAACATTAAACTACCAGCATCTCACCTGAGCAGACATGTTTATGGTGAGGATAGAGTATTTATCTCTGTTCATGGAATGCAGAGCATCCTGAGTAATGGAAGTTTTGCCTAAGATGAGAAGTTTTTTTGCATAAGTGATTTTACTGGGAGAAAATTTTTACTCTTCATCACAATTAACTAATTACAACTGTACATTACCTGTACCAACTGGACCCACTAGAAGGACTGGAAATTCATTGCTCAGCAAAGAGGAAACCAGGAACTGGTAACGAAGTGTGTCCACAGTTGGTACAATAATCTTATAGAAAGGTAAGCTGTAAAACAATAACAAGTATTTATGAAATAGTAATACCACTTATTAAAACTGACTGACTAGTGGTGAAAATCAATTAACAAGACCTCACCATTTAAATAGTGAGCACCTTAAAAGTTTCTAGAATGTAAAACAAACAAAATGATAATCCACTTCCGCAATTGTTCAGCTGATGTAAAATAGAAACATTGAAATACCTTAGGTCAAACTTCCAATTCTCTTTCAGCATTATCTCCCAACCCAAAATAGATTTAGTGGTAGGATCAACAAAGTATTCATACACTGTATCTTTCAATGGAAACATGCCTTCCAATTCTCGAATGTAGGCATCCATTTTCTTTCGTCCTTCCTCATCAACACAAGCACAGACTGACCATATTACACTGTAGAAACAGAATTTAAGTTTAGACTAAAATGATAATTCATTTACACAGGCCAGTAAGATGACCAACCAAGAGAGACCTAGACAAAAGTTCTTTTCCAATATGTTCCATTTCAGAATAATACATTTACTGACCAGAAGAAAAACCACTGTTTGAGGGTTGTTTTAAATGTATCTCCAACTGTACTATCTAATCCATTTTCATTAGTTGAAAAGCAATCTAGCAAATTGCACATGGAAGTCACAACTGATATATCAGTAGCGGGTACAACTTCTTCACAGTTTAATCTCTTGAACTCCAGAATGTGAGACATATATCTATCAATTAACCTCTGCATCTGGAATAAACCAAAAGAATAGTTAGAGATAAAATAAATCAGAATCATTATCATTCTTGCTAGGGATATCACGAGATAACAAATATGTAATTATTCATTCCAAAGTGATAAGGTATTGAGTTTCCCTGAGATTATTAACTGGACCAGGCAAGGCAAGTGGATTTTAGCTCTGATATTGAAGTTAGTTAAACTTCCCAGAGAAAAAAATTTCTACTGTGGGTGTCCTGTGAATAAGCTAAAACTGAATTCAGCATTCAGTAAAGCTCCAGTCCTCCTAACTGTACTGTGGTATAATAATTGTAGAAGACTTTCATTGGAAGTATGTACTGTGGAAACTGTAATGAGGAGACTGTACTAAGGAGGATGCAGTACTGAAAATATGCTGCATCACATTGCTGTGAACTATACCATAGTTTAAACAGTACAGTAACTGTGCCATATCTCAGTGCTGGAAGTGTACTGTGGTAATAACAGTAGTACAACAGTGCTTCATAACTGTGCTTGAGCTGTGCTGCAGCTCAAACTACACAGCAACTGAGCTGCTAAACAGTGCTTGAGCAACATTGTTGGACACAGTATACTACAACTGTACTTCATCATAACACTGAAACGGTACTGTTGCAATAACTATATTGTAACAGTACTCCACTACAACTCAGTGTTTATAGATTGAATAAGACTTCGTAATTTCCATATGAGAATTTCATTTTAACCGCCAAGGTTTCATTGCTAAGTGACATTATCAGGTAACTTACAAGTTTGTCCATACAAATATATACTCTCTGAGGCAAGGGGGTGAAAAATGCAGCATGGGGGAGGAGGTAGAGTAGGAAGAGGGGGAGAAGCTACCATCATGGAAGAAGGAGGGGTCCTCCTTCTTCCATGCTACCATGTAGTGGTCAGGAGGTGGTGTGGGATGGGTTTAGTCACAGCCGGGCTGTGAGATAGGAGGTGTGGGAGGGGACGTAGGGGGAGGGGGAAAGGAGTGAGGTGAGGGCTCAGCGGGAGTGGGTCCGGGGCGACGATGTGGTCAGGGATGGGTTCTTACCAGCCGTGTCATGAGATGAGGAGGTAGGGGAGGTGGTGGTGGGGGAAAGGGTAGAGCCATCGTGAGTCACAACTATGTCTCCGAGATGGGGAAATGGGATGGTTTGGGAGACAGGGAGGGTGAATGAAGGCATTGGTCTCCGGGTAAGGGAAGGCTCAGCAGGGGGGAGCAGGATTGGTACAATATGTCATTAACAATCATGTATTTATCAATTTTAGCAATTTTTGTGATCTCTACTTGTTCTAAGGCATCCAACTTGGGGCCCTTCTTTTCAAAATACAGGATTTCTGGCTTGAAATTGCTACAATGGTTGTGATTTAACAAGTGTTTGGCAAACAAAGAAGAAGAATTGTTTTTAAAGCATGTCTTATGCTCTTTTGTTCTAGTTTTTAAATTTGCCAGTCTGACAAGGCGATTACCATCATGTACAGATTACTTTCCATTTTAATGAATGATGTATAGATTTTGTGCCTACATTTACTTTGATGATTTAGGTAAAATACAGATATTTCATATGTACAGGATGAATATGGAAGGCTTAAAGTAAATAAATAAGTAATACATATTAGAATAAAATAAAAAACAGAAACAAAAAATAAAGAAGTAATAAACTGGGATGGAAGAAGTACAATGGACATTGAGCAGAGAATAGCCTAAGCTAAGAAGACGTTCATGGTTAAAAGACAACTGCTGAGCTCAAAGAAGATAGGACTACAAACCAGGAAACACTATTTGAAAACATTCGTGTGGAGCGTGGAGCTTTATGGATCAGAAGCATGGACCATTGGAAAAGCTGACCAGAAAAGACTAGGAACCTTTGAAACCGGGTGCTGGAGGAGGGTACTGAAGATAAAATGGATGGGCAAAATGAGAAATGAAGAGTACAGAAGAGTAGAAGACGAGGGGACTGTATGGAAACTTTAGAACAAAGAACAAGATGGACTGGACACACCCTAAGACATAATGGGTTTGCAAAGAGCATAATTGAAGACAAAATAGGGAAGGGAAAAGTGCCTAGAGGATGACCCAGGAATAAGTTCATGGACCAAATAAAGAGGAAAGTACACAGGAAGAGATATCAGGAAGTAAGGGAACTGGCATTAGATATGGAAGGGTGGAGGGCTGCAGTCAACTAATATTAGGATAGAACAACCACTGATGACGTTGGTAAATAAAAAGTCAACCCCTCTGGCACCAAGTTAATCTGAAATGATAGTATTTTAATGGCCTTAATTATGGTAAGTACCCACTCACCTTCAATGCATGCAACCCACACAATATAAAAAAATACACATGCGATAATCTTTGCTATAGCACTATTATTAGATATAAATGGTCTTATAGCGTTCACTAAAGTATAATGAGCAAATATAATAATAAGACCTCAATATAGTTAGCCCACTAATTTTTCATATACTATACATGCAGAACAAGTAAAATAAAATGAATTGTTAGAAAAAGGAATTCTGCCATTATCATCAATTTAATCTATAGTATACGAAAGAGCATTACATGCAAGTGCATTACATTAAAATTGGAATGAAGGCTGTAGAAAGTTAAGTTCTAGAATTGCTTAAAACCTTTGAAGTATGTTACATAAAAATAATATTTTCTCTGGGTTTATGATAATTTGCTCATTTTGACTCCTGCATTGTAATTATTAATTACACTTTACGTCCCGAAGCATAGTTTTTCCTTTTGCCTATCATGGATTCAATCACAATTATCTTGAACTGAGGAGTGATTCCAACATAACCACCAAGCAACTGTTTCCACTTTCGGTAGTGTCGATTATATTTTCAAGTTTTCATCCCCATTGGTGGAATTCTGTTCACCCCTAATAGATCGATTAAAACATATACCAAGAAAATATTGAGTTCCCATTTACTACGGCAACATTGTACTATAATTATCTTAACTAAAGATTCTTAATTTGCCTTGTGAAACTTTCTATTGTATTTCTGTTGTTTCTATTGTAAGAAATTAGACCTTAAATATTCTAGATTTAATATTCGCTGCCAAGTATCTCAATCCTGTAGATGGTATATTCACTGTTGTGACTGAATATTTTGCAGATTCTCGATTAGCCTGGATTAGTTAAATTAACTTATTCTTCTGAAACTTTGTGGTATTTCACTGTAATTTTTTTGAATAAATAAACTTTTACGAAAACCACTTATTTTAATTAATGAGTGCCTGTACTCATCCTTCTCTCCTATCCTGGCCTCCGTTTCAAATAACCTCACCTCATTTACCCCCTTCCTCCTTTTGTGAAAATCCTGTTTTTCTTAGTAACATTCGCAAGAAGCAGATCTAATAATTATTTTGATTTTCCTATAGGTACCTTATAACTGTCTCGCATTCACATTTCCTTACACCTGCAATAAACATAATGTTGATTCTCATCAGTGCGAGATCCATCTTCAAGCACGTGCATATTGACGCTTTTGTCGGTAATTGTCGGCAAAAAGACAAATAAATGTCAATATTTCCTAGGTAAATTTCAAGTCTAGCTGAGGTCATAACAAGTGAGATAGGTGCATTTGACTGGCCGGAAAGGTGTGTGGCCAATAGTGAATATGAAGCCGAGGAATGACGTAATGGTGATGGGGTTAAAATCCATCATTTTAGTTCAGTTTCCCCAAGTCATCCCATGTGTTACCCTAGATTTCACGATTATGCTGGAGTAAAATATAATTTCTTCCATAACAGGGATAACTTTACTTGTTGGCATATAAAAGCAGTCTTTCTTTTATGTTTAATGTTATCCATATTTTTTAAACATTAATTCAGCATGAGTGATAGAATGTTAGCTAAGTTGCAAGTGTAAAGTGAATATTTTATATTCAAAAAGTTTACTTAATCTCTGTTATGAGCAAACTTCACCTTTTCGCAGATGAAGCAGAACTGCACGAGGATATAAACAATGAGTCTGACCACCTAACCTTCTCCATCCTTCTCCACACCCACATTTCAAATGCCTGCACCTTATTCTCATCCTCTTTTCTGAAGGTCCACATTTATGCCCCATACAACGCTACGCTCCATATCAAGCTCTTCACCAGCCTCTTCTTCGCATCCTTACCAAATGTCCCAGTCATCTTTTGAGATATAAACTTATTCACACTTAACAATCACGAAGATCAGCACTATACACGTCAAAATGCCAGTGCACTACAAAAGAAATAATGTCTTACTGACCATACCTGAATACGCCAGGAAAAATATAAAGGTAGTTCATATTTGTGTTTCAGAGAAGGGCTAAGGCCAATGTGTTATGTGCAATTCAAATATTTTACATGAACGTATTAACTATTTCTTGATATCCATCACATTATTTCAGACAGGACTTTTATAAGAAATTACTTGCCAATAAAAGTATTGGAAATCATCCTAAAATAGTTTCTCATGCCATGAGTACGCTAGCTGTCAATCATCGTCCTACCTCGGATCAACTTCATTGTGTCATTTTGCACTCATCAATTTTTTCACAGTCACTTCTCAACAATTTTGAATAGAATATAGTAGATGCTCTGGTGGTCTCTTGTTTTGCACATTTAGCCTATTTGTGTTTTAGTGGCCAGTAAATGGTACTTTAAAGTCTTTTCCCAGCAGCAGGTCGAGGGTAGAAAAAGTAGAACGGACTATTACTAGCTGTTCATTCATATTCATCATACACACACGTAAGCACAGCCATTATCTGACTGTTCTATAACGCTGTATTTTCATGACTCAAAATTATAGTTTCCGTTTGCATTCAGTTCCTTGTTTATGGCGTAGTTTACTACCCAGTAAGTTTTCTCAATGATAATCCTAATAATTAGAGATGAGATTGTATTACCACTTTCTGCACTTCCAGTAATTACCCGTCTCCATTCCTCCAAACATTTTATCGATATGGATGATTCAAGTTCAAGACGATAATAATTCTAACACGCGCTCTCAAGATAACTGCGTACATACAAAGAAAAACTTATTCCTCAGTGGTTTCAGAGAACATAAAAAAAATTAGACACAGAATCATAGAAAACAGCAAACCGACACGCATCAAGCAAAATGTGATATAAGTTGCAACGCAAGCCACTGAAACTTGACGTCGTGAGTGAATTGACTGCGATTGGTGGGCAGAAACGAGAGAAAAATGACAAAAATCTTAGCCAGTTTGATTAACTTTGGCACAAAGTTAGTATCAGCAAATTTCTGTAGCATAAAGAACAAACGTGCCAAAGCTGAGCATATAGTTGAACACGCAAATATAGTAATTGGAAACGAGAGCTAGATTACAGAGAATATTAGGGACAGCAAAGTTTTTCCGACAGGGTATAAAATCTATTGACGTGATCGACCAGATAGGACTGGAGGCTGAATATTCTTAGCAGTCAAATCATATCTGAATAGTACCGCTCAAACGTTAACAAAGCGACAAAATAGAGTGTGTTCGGTTTACTACATTCATTTTGCAGACCACCGGGTTCCAAAATAGACGTTTTGTACAAATTAGAAACTCAATTATCACCATTTACCTTGTGAGATAACAAAATCGTGATCATTATCGGTGGGGATTAAACCTTCCAGAGAAAATTTGGAAAACCACTGCTGTTGAAACAAATTCAAGAGAGTGTGAGGTAAGCGAGGCCTTATTTAATAAACTTCCATACCACTCAAGTAGATAACGAACCCACGAGAGGTAATAAAATATTAGATCTTTTAGCTGTTCGTCACCCTACAATGATTAAAAATGTTGATAGCCAGTTCTGGATACTGATCTCTACTAGAAAGCTTAACCCTCTTAGTGCTGACCCCTGCCAACGGCTCTAATGAGAAATGCGGAGGGTAACTAGAATGAAATGTATCACTCTAGGAAAATAAATATTTAAAGTTGTTTAAAATATCCATATGCAGTTTTTCTTATTGCGTATGCATTGAATTAGGTAATAATAAAAAAACGCTTATACTTCGTACAAAAAATAATTGTAATTATATTTGTGTGCAAAAGTTAAACAATATTTTGCCTATGAGCCGATATATCGGCCCGCCGCACTAAAAGGGTTAAGTGATCATGAAGTAATTTCTACGACTATGAAAACAACAGTAGGGGCCACTGTAAAACCGAAACATAAATTGTACTCCTTTGAAAAACACGATTAAATAAGATTTGGAGGGACGTTAGAAGCTTCATTCACGAAATATATAGCTACAAAAAAAGACAAGAACAAGGAAGTGTCATGGAGATATAATTGGAAATACTACATAAAGTCACCAATGACTATATTCCAAAGAAATTCACATGGAAGAGAGTAAAACCTCGATGGTATAACCACAAAGTAAGGTGGGACTTCAGGAGGCAAAGGCAATCACACAACCTATAATAATTCTATTGAGTCATGTAACAAAACAATGGAACTTGCAGCGAGAGAAATTTACATTGCTTAACGCTCAAAAATGAATAAAATATGATTTATATACTCTTCTTCATTTATTACTATCTTACCTTCTTGAATTTATTCACTGTAATACCTTTTTTAATGCATTTTTCCTATTTGGATGTTCATCACTTTAATTGCATGACCTTTATTCTTGGTCCAAATTGTGGCCTTCCGCAATGATAAGCCTTGAAAAAAATGCACTTTTCTTTCAGATGGAATTTTTGTTTAAATATTCATCTGTTTGTTACTGAAAATCCACATCATACTTCTATATCCGTAAGTTTTTCCATTCCAAGGCTCGATGTTATATCTTTTTAAGCAAAGGTTAATTGTGAACTATTTTATCAGAAAATCGCATGAAACCTTGTTTGATGTTCTAATGAATTTCATAATCTGTACAAAATGTACTTCTTCACATGAAATTGGGAATTGGTTATTATATTGCTCAATTATGGAAAACTTGAAAATTATGCAATGATCCACTCCATGAAAATATTTTAGGATGATTTCCAATACTTTTATTAGCAATTAATTTCTTATAAAAGTCCTGTCCAAAATAATGTGATGGATATCAAGAAATAGTTAATATGTTCATGTAAAAATATTGGAATTGCACATGACACATCAGACTTTGCCCTTCTCTGAAACACAAATATGAACTACCTTTATATTTTGCCCGACGTATTAAGGTAAATGGGATTACTTTCATGTAGTTTAAAGTCTCCCATGCTCTAATAAAAACATGCGATGAAAAGAAAAAATGCAAGTAAAGGAAAGCTGAAAGGAACATAAATGGTGAAAATTGAGAAGCTCCTATGCCAAAGCCCTAGCACCATGAAAAAGTATGGTATTATCCATAACATATATTTAAAAATACAGCTACAGACATTGATCGCTATCGGCTTCATGGCATGGGAAAATACTGCAGGATGACTTCCTATAATTTTAATAGCAATTTATTTCACGTTAAAGTCCTGCCCATTTATAATGCGACGGATGTCTAGAAATAATTAACACGTTCATGGGAAGAAGAATTGTGCTGGAAATACTTTCTGAAATCAATATTCGATTAAACCACTGAGATATTCCTTTATAAGGTTACTACAGTAAGGAGTTTCATGCTCAGTAAAAAATATAGCCGAGGAATTCGTATTTAACCCTTTGAGTGCCAACCGATTTTCTAGGTACTATGATAAAAATGCCGAGGCATTTTTGCTGATTTTGCAGTAGTTTAGGAAAAAAATTATGTCTCAATTGCAATTGAAGGTAAATATTCAAAAACTCTAGGAAAACTTTATTATATGTGGTTTCACCTTTTTAATATATTATTTGACGATTTTTTTGCAAAGTATCAGTTCAGTAATAATTTAAACAAAATATATAATGTTAAAATAAAATGAATATTGGCTTTTAAGACAGAAATGTCTGTATATTTTATTATGCACTCAGGTTTTCATAACATTTATAAACAATCTACAGCATTCTTTGTCTGTATGAAAAAAATCATTTCTCAATGTCCAATAATTATTGAAAAAAAAAATATTTAACTTTTTTCAGAAATCAAAAATGTTCAGCATGTACGCCATGCTTCTTGAAACTCTTCTTCGATTATTAACACTGGTGTTTTCCTACACATAATCCATGTAGCCCTTTTCCACACCTGGAACACACAGTATTACACCGCTTTACTGGTCCTCCATCTATATTGCTGCATACAGCACACCTCCTCAAGTTTCTGCCAGGCAATTTTTGCAATAATGCACCATCCTCTTGTTTTGTTGGTACAGGTGTGACTGCTTTATTCCCCTTTACAGCCAGCCATTCTTCCTCGATTGCCAGTATAATGGAGGAAGTGAACTGGATACAGGACATAATTCTGCCAGATGTATTCTCTTTGTATATTATGTAACAATTTAATACCATCCTGGCAAAGATACTGAAAACCACCATTTTCCAGTATTTTAGTGTTCTTCGTTCATCTAGGTAGGTGTAAAGCATCATATCTGATGAACCTACTCCCCCCATGAATTTATTGTACTGGTTTATTATTGCTGGCTTGGTTATTTCTCTTTCATGTGAAAATCGTCGTCTTTGCAATGTTTCAGTCTCAGCAACTGCATGAGTTGAAAGAAGCAAAACTGGCTTTTTTAAAGATTTTTTTTCTCTAAATCCACACAAAAGAACCTCATCACTACGGAAATATTTCACCTGTCCTACATCATACCCTGCTATAATATCCTTTGGGAGTCCCCTTCTGTTTGATCTTATTGTTCCTGTGCGGTAAGTTGAATTATCAAATAGGTACTTCGACAGAGGAATGCTTGTGAAAAAGTTGTCAATTACCACATGATATCCCTTATTTAGGTAGTTCCAGAGTTGGAGCAACTTGGTCACTACTACGTGACCAAGGCCATTCTTTTTTATCTCAACCTTTTCTTCCTGACATTTTGCACCTTTATAGCAGAAAAAACCTAAACAATAATGTACAACAGAGTCGCACAACATCCAAAACTTTATTCCCCATTTGTGGTGCTTCTTATTTGGAAGATATTGTGTTAGGCTTGAATGACATTTGGTGCCAACCAACGACTCATCAATGGATAAGTACTGGTGAGGTGTGTAATGTAATCTGAACACCCTATTTGCATGCTCAACAAGGGGGATAAATTTTGAACAGGGATCATATTTCTGGTGACCTGGTGGAAACAGTTTTTTATTATCAACAAGATGAAAAAATTTCAAAATCATTTGGAATCTATTCCTAGAGAACATGTTCCCAAACCATGGAATAGTTCTACTATTCCAAATCCAGTATGAGAATATGGTAGGTCTGCAAGTAATTCCCATTTCCAAAAGCACAGCCACAAATGCCTTCTTTTCATGGACATTTACAGGCCTCCATTCTCTTAGTCTAGCATTGGGTGATATTTGCTGTTGGGAACCCAAAAACTGATTTGCATACCTATTTGTTTCAGCCACGATTAGATTCCACATAGCTGAGGTGAAAAACATATCAAAGTATAGTATAGGTTTGGCATCCTGGGGAGGAGCATGCCTTGGACCAGATGATTCAAGGAAAGAAGGACCAGACTGGACATATGAATCTTGGCCAAGTTGCGTTTCCATAAACACAGGAACACTGCAATTATTAAAATCTTTAACATTTTCACAAATGCTGTCACTATCTGAACTTTCAGTTATCACAGGAATTCTTTTACGTTTCAAAGGAGCAACAACGTCACTGCAGTCACTTTCCGACTCTGAAATGATCGCACTGTCTTCATCACTTTCACGGGAACTCTCGTCTTCATCACTTTCACGGGAACACTTGTCTTCATCACTTTCACGGGAACACTCGTCTTCAACGTATTCTTCAAAATCATCATCTTCACCGTAAGAATTGACAAAATTGGCTATATCATCGTCACTAATAAACGCAGACTTGGATATTGACGCCATTTTGAGGTATTGGGGGTAGCAAAGTCTAAGTAAATTTTATAAAAACGTAGCACATGTAAAACCAAAGGAAGATAAATGCCAGTGGTCAATTTAGAAACAAGGGTTGAGCTTCATAAGTAATCTGCATTTAGGTGCCATCTGTGAGCAATCAGTGAACTACCAGCATCTGAGTGACATAGCAGGAGTGCTATCGTGCTCCTGGCACTTTTCGCGAGAGACAGGAGGAGTGCGATAGTGCTCCCCGGCGCTCTAAGGGTTAAGTCATGCTTCGCACGAAAAAAAAATTCACCGTTTAGAAATAAAAGTTAATTGTTAAGCAATATGAACCACGAATAAGATGACGACAATGGTATTTCTGTGGACCGATGACCAAACCGGAACTTAAGCGGGTTTGCATGTGAGTGTTCCTACCTACTGACCTATCCCCACTCCCCCAACCTCGTGTACCTATTGGACCGCTTTCCCACAGGAGAGCGGAGAACAACCCTTTCTGCCCCAGGGTGTGAGAATCTGGGTCTCAGTTAGCCAGACCACGCCATTGTCTGTGAGGGACGGGGTTCTGATTTGGCTCCTGGCCTGCCTAAGAGTGCAAAGGCTGTGCAATGGCCAAGGGTGTAAAGTGGGTCCCTTAGCCAGGCCAACGAGTGCATCGGGGGTGGCTAAGGGATCTTTCATGTACCAGCCAAAGCCTTCTCGACCCCCGGTCTCCCGACCGGAAGCCATTTTCTCCAGGCCGGAAGTGAGAGGACCTTGGCTCCCCGGGCAGGGAGGTCCCTTCGGGAAATTGGATGTGTAAGATAAGCTACCGTGGGTTGGGCTGCTCAAATGTTCCACATCCCTGTCCCCATCACGTCATCGATGAACCTGAAAAGGACTGTCATCACGTCATTGTCCTATCTGCATCTGGCGATCATATCGAAATTGCCAGCCTTATATAGGTAAATGGGTGACGTCACTGAGCTGTGAGTGGAGGGAGGGGGAGAGTTGATCTTGTATCGTCCTATCACGGAGGGGCATCTCTAAAACTTCCTTATATTGTGTTCTTCCCCATTGCAAGTTACCAAAGGCTTCTTCCTGTGCAACTCATTTTATATTCGTTAATATTTAATTTAAAAATTATAATTACATTTACCTCTCATTGAATGCTTTTTGTTCGCGACCAGTACACCACTTACGTTTCTTGAGCTATAATTGTAGATAGTTGAATCTACTTACCAATGACACTTGTTTTCAGTGTTTTTACCTGTCTTTGAACGAATAATTTAGCAGTATTTGGTATGACATTGTATGCCGTACTTAACAAGTTTAGCTCCGTATTGAAAACTAAAAAAGAAATCAACACCTCGGTTCTTGTTTTCAGTTAAGAAAGATACTCTTTTAAATCACATTCTCTGCTCGAGGATATTCTCTTAAAATTACGAGATAAACAATATCAGGAATAACTCCATTATCATGATAATCTTCAGTAATTTTACATATTCACTAATAACTACAAAATTTGACTCATATTGACGGTATGAATAATGATATAATTTGTCTCAGGACTTCATAGTTTTATTCCAAAAAGTTCATCAACTTTGATATGTAATTGGAAATAGAAGCTAGTACAATTATGGGAGCCACTAATATAAATAAACTAGGATACAATTTTTGCAGTTCATGGTCTATTTTGGGGTTGCTCAGAAAATTAAAATTCCGTTACTGTTACGATCATTTGAGAGTGTAGCACATTTCACGATCTGAGCCTTCATTAGTTATATCATAACTTATATTGCATAGTAGTCCATTATTACATGTAGCGCTCTCCTTGTTTCTATTCTGACCATGCATTTTTACCCTTGATTCTTTTGGTCTGCACCTAGTGGCCGAGGGATAGTGCATGGCTATCATTAGAACTGGAATGAGCGCTATATGTCTGGCGTGGAATCACCCCATGCCACACGTCCTAGTGCTGTTGCACGTATTTCGTATATGTAGATGTAGAGAGGCTTCAAATGAGGTTTCAAAACAATTGTTTTTATTCAGAGGTTGGTAGTCAGCCAAACACCCAAACCCTTTAGCAGAGGGCCATGTAATGGAGAAGAGTGGCAGAGGATAGAGAGGAATGAAGGAAGAAAATTGAGGAGGCCAAGGCCCAATTTAGGCTGTAGCGCCATCGAAGAAGAGTATGTATAGAGGCTTTAGGTGATGCTTTTTGTTGCATCCGAAAATATGGCATCAGACTCACATAAGCATAAAATATTTGGATGCGTTCCGAATAGATACGTTTTCGCATGACTACCTGTCTGTTGGGGGATAAAATTTATGCGCAAAACCCAGATTTGGGTGTCGGGAAATACGGAAGTAACTGTTATCAGTGTGATTTAGCTATAAAATAGCAATGCATAGGCTAAGGACTAAGTGTGAGAGCTTAGAATGATATACCAAAAACTCTTTGCGGCCATACACAGAAACTCACGTGCTCACTTCAAAATAAAATAGTGTTTCCCGCAGTTGATGCTACATGAGAAACGTGATTACACCTTTTGCCAAAGCTTTATTTCTCCGCACGACAGAAGAAAATTACATAGAAACACACCAAAGGAGTCTCAAATATTTCCCTTGGATTAATAAGTAATGCTTCGTGTTTGTCAAAAGCATCGCCGACACCACAATTAAAACATATTGGCTAATTATACCAAGGAGCTGTTACTTAATAATAAACTTACAACATCCTGTTATCGTATATTATTATAAAATATGCACACAACGGAAAGTATACTGACTCCCTGGAGGAGTTCTATGGCTGCACGGATTAAACGGAAGCTGGTATCTCTTAAGTTGAAGGGCAATCTCATACACACACATACTTTTAGTGCATATCTATATGCCATTGCTTACTATATTTCTTTGCAAATACAAAATGACTGAAAAACCAAATGTTAATCATCGTTCAATTATTTGCGGCAAATTTCCATCAATTCAGGTCCAGGAATTATGCGACATACCTGCATGCAATATGCAGAGTATATACTGTAGCGAGTATTTTTTTGCGATTTGAATGATGAACAATGAACCACAGGTAATTTGAAGTAATTACTACTGTGACGGGTGAGTAACACTTGTCACAAGCTTGGCTGTCCTCCACAACAACTCAAGGAAAACATTCTAAACATTTATGCATCTAAGTTAGAAGGTACTCACCCAAAGTGTTCTTTAGTTTAACGTATTCAATGCTGACAGTGAAAGAGAAGGTCACAAATTCCTTTCAAAATTCACTTACTCCAATGAGCCACAGTGCAACGCTTGATATAGAACATTTTCAGTACGTAAATGCTGAAAAATTTAAGACGTCAACTTTTACAAAACCACTCGATTTATTAAAACAACGACCCAGGTTTCAATGTGCATTCACATCATCTTCAGGTAATTGTGAAAGAATTCTCGGTTTTGCTTAAAGTGTGTGTGTCCCAAAATTATTTAAAATTTAATAACGAATTTTATGAACAAACCGGGGAGCTGGCCATTGGGTCACCCCTTTCTCCTTTGCTAGCTGAAATGTTTTTAGATGACTTAGAGACGATCCTTTTTAATGTTGGCAAGAATTTTACATCGCAGGTCATTTATTGGTTTAGGTATGTGGACGACGTTTTAATTTTATGGAACGGAACCGACAGACAACTGGACATCCTTTTTAACTTTATTAATAATTTGCATCCAGCCATAGCTTTTACTCGTGAATTGGAGTGTAACTGTTCAATCAATTTCTTAGACTTGACTATCTCCCTTGAAGAAGGGAGGCACCACTTTTCAATTTTCCGCAAACCCACCTATACCGACCATGTCATACCTGCTGATTCCAGACACCCATACTCGCAAAAACTTTCTGCTTTCCACGCCCTTATTAACCGCCTTTTCAACATTCCCCTGAACGACTCAGAGTTTGAAAAAGAAACCCAAACAATCAAACAGATTGCAGTGAATAACGGCTATCCACTCTCACTAATAGACAAATTAATTCGCAAGAATAGGAGGAAAAGAGCCGTGGCCAGTTTGTACAACAAAACAGAACCCCCTGTTCAACAATGGCGTTCAATTATTTACTTCAGGGAGATTTCCTCTCGAGTGACGCAATTGTTTCCAAAGGACCGTTACAAAGTGGCATTTAAAACACCATACAGTGTGAAAAAACTGTTAGCGAACTGCAAGGACCCCATTGAACCTCAGAAATTAAGTGGTGTATACTTAATGAAATGTAATGAATGTGGTGGACAGTATGTTGGACAGACCTGTAGAAATTTTGATATTAGACAAAAGGAGCATAAAAGGGATTTTAGAAATTTTAATTTTAACGGAAGCAACTTTGCCCGACATCTTTTAATCCACGGACATAAAAGTGATTTTACTATGACACCTCTCCATTTTGCAACTGACAGACGTAAGCTGAATGCTTTAGAACAACTAGAAATTTTTAAAAATCAAGCTTACTGTGATAAATTTCTTGTTAATGAATGTATGCTCCCTGCCTATTCCCCCATCCTCAAAGCTTTAATCCCCTCCACTTCGTCCTCCTAGCCCCCCTCCCTTCCCTCCCGTGACCACCCTCTTCCTGCATTGTTCTCCCTCCCCCTTTCCCCACCTGGTAATGTTTACTATATAAGGCCTGCACATCGGCCTCCAATTACCTGAAGATGATGTGAATGCACATTGAAACCTGGGTCGTTGTTTTAATAAATCGAGTGGTTTTGTAAAAGTTGACATCTTAAATTTTTTAAAGATGGAATACCACCAAGTGAGACTGACGAAAGTGAGTGATATATGTAAATGCTGGATACAAATATCACCAACTACTGCATTATTAACCACATGAGAACTAGTTTCATTCACCACATTCGTTATAACGATGGCTATTTCAATCACTTATCCACAGCAGGACATCAATCACTTTAAAACACTCACAAGATCAAACTTCTGTAGTCTCAAATCCAGAAATATCTTATTGGCATAACACTTAACTCTATTCAACACTCAACACCGGCAAGATGAGGGCCCTTCGGGTAGAATGAACACTTCTTATGATGCAAAAGAGATTAATTAAACTGTTAGAAGAACCAATATTCACTTAACACGTACGATTTATGCCATAGTTCTATCACTCACGTTGAATTAGTGTGCCAAAATTGGGGAAATATGAGCCTAACAGAGAGACATCGAGTTTAAGGTAGCTCTGATGAGGAAGAAATAACATTCCACAATAGGGTGGTGGCTGAAAACTCGGTTTACATAGTGTAGGACTTGGGTAACCTGAACTAAGTTGATAGGTTTCCTACCCATCACCATTATGTCATTCCTCGGCTTCGTATTCACCATCGGTATTTTTGAGACATCGGACAATTCAGTATAAGACAAGTCAAAAACCACATTTTTTAAGGAAGAGCCTGTTACCCTGCCTCATGTTGTTTAAATTACTTGCATGAAAACATAACTCTCCAAATAGTTTTCTTTGTCAATCCTACGGCTGTAGCATTTTTCTATTTATAATTATTCACTGTGCTACTAGGATGAATGCAATATATTTGATTTCTCTCGAAAGGAAAGTAACAATAAGGAGGAACACGTAACCATTAAGTAACAAAAATCTATAAAAGCTTCACATAAAGGAAGCTTTATTTATCGCAATGAATGTAAGGAAATACCATTATGTCTACAACAAGTTGAGGTAGAAATATATAGTAATTTACGCTATAATAAATAGTTGAAAATTAAAAGTAGAAAGGCAAGTCTTTCATAAGGTGAAACACACTAAGCCGGTGTCCCACAGTAATTTTTTTATTAATTTATTAATTCATGAATAGTTTCGTGAACTACTGTACTAAAGATGGAACAAAATGAACAGAGCAGTTCAATTAGAACAGTTCCTAGAAATTAACTGATCGGTAAATGAAAACCGTTCAGAAAGAACAGCATGCTCAATAGAGTTAAGCTACAGTACACTGCTCAGAAAGAGGTGTTGGCATCATGTTCAAAAGATTCACCTGCGGAGCTTCTCATACGGATTCGTCGAACAGTAGGGCGTTCAGCTAAGGTAGCGTACAGGAAAAACTTGAATAAGTATGTTAGTTCGATTCTATTCAGATGGGAAATTATTCATGCATTCTTTGCCAATTCGTGCGGTGGGTTACCATTCTAAGGAAAATAAAAATGCAAAGCATGTTTTATTCACATGCATTTCTATGGACACATAACATTCACTTAAGTGAAAATTTTAGTTGGACATGGGAAATTCATTCTTAAGTTTAGAGTCGAATATTGAGTAAGACAGCGGAAACTAAATTATTCCACACAACAGGTAATTTCAGAATTCTTATGCTTTACTATTAATCGAAAGTATCATCCATCCTGAACAACAAATAACGAGAAGCCATTTATCATCACGTACTTCGCTAAATGAAGCTGTCAATGCATTAATTCTTCTGCATTTTTACACAAAGTTTGCTAAATGGCAGTGACAATAAAATTCAAAACCAAGAGACTGAGTATTATTACTAGGAGTGACATCTGCCTCGAGTTTGCACTGTGAGCAGTCCAGCATATGTATTTTCTCAGTTATACTTGCCCTTACAGCCACAGCCCCATGAATTCCATGAAGACATTTTAGTGGAGAGAAAACTTCCACTAGTGCCATTTCTGCACATAAAAATCATTGTTTTTTGGTAGAAGGCAGTTTTCATATTTTGTCTCATTTTTTATGTCATTCACTTTTGAACTGATTATTTTTACTTTACTTGGAGCCATTATTTCCAATATTTTTCTATTTGAAGTTCAATCATCAAATATGATGAGGTTGATAAGGAATACATTGATTATAAAAGCATGTGGAGATGGTGTTCATGAAATACTATTTTACTTACCAATTATGTTGTAAAAATTTTGATTCAATTAACGTTATTTTAATTTGCATACTATGAGTGATCACAAAGAACATGAAGCAGTAGGAGTGGATGAAAATCTCCATTAAGCTTCATTTTAGAAGTGTATACATGACCATCATATGCTATCCTGATAACTAAAACTTCATAAAGCCCGCCCTACCCCCACATTTAGAATGCAATGTATGTTCTGTTCTTTCTAACTGCTCTGACCCTTGAACTGGATCTTAATGAACTGTTCACCAAAAAGAATGTGCACAGTATGGCACACCTCTATATTAAACCTCTTGTCATTCGAGCAGGAAAAATTCATAATAATTTACGCTATTTAAATAGTTGAAAATTAAAAGTAGACAGCGCATAATTTTCAGAATGTAAAATGCATTAAGTCGGTGTCCAACGGTAATTTTTTTTCATAAATTTATCCATGAATTTTGACAAATGCTTTTTCATGGCAATACTGCTCTTGTTACCCCCCGACACCCTGAAATACTCAAGGTCAAGAATCGCCAGGGGAAATACAGAGGCTATCGTCCTCTAAGTACATTAGGACAGAATGTTTGTATAAGACTTCAAGCAAAGCAAAAGACAACGAGAGAAAAAGGGGATGGTAGTTTTAGTTTCTACACTACTGTTTGAGAGCCCGGCCAGTAATCTATTGGGCACCCTTGTCCTCCTCCCTGGCTGCTGCATATCGGATTTACTATTTACAAACGGTCAGGTTTTTTTCCGTTTCCTTCCCTTCTTCAGAAGAGACCTTCATCCCTCTGCACCAATAGTCACCATTGTGTCCTCAAACTCTTGGCATCTGTGCTGTGGCCAATTTTGTTTCATAACCCTTCCACCATATACCCTTCTTAACTGTTTCTCAGAGGTGAGTGTCTAGTGCATTAGCACTCAACTCATCCGCCTGGGAAAAATCCCTCATGCTTTCGGTTTATAACCTAACAAGAATGACCGCCAAACTCCTGCCGAAGAATCCCAGCCGTTCGGGGTGTGGGGTCGAAAAGGGGATCCCTCTCTTCCTCCCCCACCCCACTAACTGGAGGAAGGAGAGAAGGTTGGGAGGGTTAGAGGATGGGAAGAGTTGACACTCCTAAGTTAACAAACTTAAGGCGGTACAATAAAACATTATCGGGGTTCAATCTCTTTTCACTCAGAATAAGTAGGCGTTTCTAAGCAAAATAATTTTCAAATAGTATTCACATATCAATGGGAGATTAATCCTACAATTTTCTAAGCCTACCTGATACAGGAGGGTAAAGAGCGCACGTTTTTACATATGAAGTAGATGATAATCAAATTACTAAGCAGGCTAGATATGATTGATGGATATCTTGAAATCGTGGTATTATGTATTATTGAAATTAAAAATTTTCAGTTAAAACAAACTCTTTTTAAATTTCCCATATATCTCCTATAAGGAATATTCCAAAATGTTTTAATTTCAAATATTACTCATTGCCATCTCTGATTTTATTATATTTTACATTGTTTCTAGTTGTTATATGCTCTTGATGCTAAGGTTAGTAAAAAATCTGTAGTTGGGACATGTAAGATGTTCGCTGTTAGGATATTCTGATAGTTGCATTGTTGAGCTGTTTCAAAGCCTACTTTATAGGTATACCACAAGGATTCCCATTGTTTACACCATTGTTGTGTGAGTAACGATGATGATTCTCCGACATAAATCCCGATTGGGCCCTGAACCATGAGTGTGAACCTAAAGTACATCTGCCACCTCACTTGAACTGACACTATTCACGAGAAGTTACAGTTCCGAAATGTTATATTTCGTTAAAAATTCTACTTTTGTTTCGTTAACAAAACGATAGTCAAGCCATACATAAAGTTTCATTCCGAACCGAAACTATAGTCAAAAAGAAAGTTTATAGTTTCATTCTGGAACAAAACTATATGCTTGGTTCCAGTTTCGTATGTATAACATCCCTGATCAGAACCAATAAAAAGTGGAATCAACCCTAATATCTAAAACAATTAAAAACAACTTATCAAAAATTTCTCCATCCATACCTATGCAATACTAAAAAGAAACAAAGCTATTTTTTTAATTAATACCACTATGCTTAATCCATAATCCTACACATCAAGGGGTGAGATAAAAATAATGCAACATCAGTGTCCCAGACAATAATCAATACAAACATTCCATACACACAAATGAAGTTACCTCTTCCACATATTCTACGTCTGTGCGTTTCTGTAGCCATGACTGTATATAAGGTTTCCATCCCAAATCTTTGTAGTCATTGTAAACCATTCCACAACGAGACACAGTTGCTGGTGATGCCACAGATAAATCCTCTACTTCAAAAAGAAGTGACACCTATTTAATGGTGAAAGCAAAAAATTAGTTCACTGAATGCAAAAGGGACAGTAAAATGTTGGTTCTCTTTTTAAAGAGCTGTAAATAAGAGCAAAAAACATAACCTGATCAGGCATTGATATCCTGTCACTGTTGATTAGGGTCAAAACTTTATTGTCATCCATTACGCTATTCATATTTTCAATCCAAACAGCATCAACAGGACCATCAAATACAACCCACTTTTCGTCTGGGCTCTCATCTTTAACAAAGATTTAAGAATAAAAAAACATAAACCTTCATGACAGCATCTTATTACTAAATAGGAAAAAATATTAACTTAAGCTTAGTTAAATTCAGACCATGGCAAGTTTCTCTCATAATTGAGGACAGAACACCATCCAGCCATTCTCCAGTGCTCAAATTGAACTCTCCATAAAGTTCTCCCAAGGATAACGCTTTAGGGTTGATAGGATAATCCTATTGAAAAAAAAATATGAGAACATTATATTTCCCTTAAAAGGAACTAACAAAATGATAAATGATGGCAGGGTAAATGGTGTGGAAGGAAGAGGTAGACGAGGAAGTAATGGGAGAACGTGGTGGAAAAGACTCAAAAGACGGGGAATATTAGAACACTAGGGGACACTGTATGTAACAGAACATGAGTGTAAGAGAATCAAAAGAGATATGCAAGGTTGGGAATTCTGGACAAAGTTATTAAAAGAGAGCCAGTTTTCTCCAAAAAGAGACATGATGGTTATACATGCATGAACTAAAAATCTTTGATATTTAACTCACCCAAACAACATTGTAACCTGGGACATTCTCTTTGCCAAGCCTACTTAATGCTCTTTGCAAAGTTTTCCATGTTACAGATTTTCCAGAGCCAGTTCTACCAACTATCATAACAGAATGTCGAGATATTTTAGTTTCATGCAGTTGTATAACTTTAGTAACAATGGTAGACAGGGGCTGAAATAGATAAGGATTAAAAGTTAAACCATCCAAAATACATCCTAGCATCAAAATAGTACAAAGTCTATTATTACTTGTAACCCATTATCTTTCAATTCCTCTTCAACAGAAAAAGATAATTCTTCGTAATCAATCACAGGGATTTTCACACCAGGAAAAAGATCAGTAATGATTCCATTGAATAATGGAAGATCATTGGAAGTAAGTTTTGCCACATTCATGTCTTTCATTGCCAATAGTACAACCTAGAAAACAAGAAAAAAGTTGTCAATTTTCAGATCTTAAATAGCAGCAGTAGTAATGGCAGTAATTTTATATTACTACGCCTACACTCCATCAAGCACATCTTTAGACTCTGAAAGTAAAAAGTTGAGACCCTTCTCTAGCCTAAAACCTAGAAGAAAGACGTGCATAATGGGTAGATTTACACCTTAAGCACAATAACTTTTATGAGGAAGCTTATGGACGTTATGTTATGCATAAGATTATGGCTTTTATAAATGCAGTTATGCCTTATTAGACTAGTAGAATGACCCTTTGGCCTTGAAATACAAACAACCCAAGTAAAAATGTCCTAGCTCACCAAGCTACCTTAAAATAGCACTTTTAACAAACCTGTGAAGATGTCAAATCCACCATGGCAGAATATGTTGAGTAATTACTCTCCATCATAAATCACCAAAAACTAGGCAATACCGGCCCTCAGATTTGTTTTGGGTAGTACAAACTGTGTATTGAGAGGCAGGTAACAGCCAAACACAAGTTTATTTTGGTTCCAGCCTTTTCAAGATGGGAGGACAGTTGTTGGAAGTGATTCATAGTTTAGTTCAATAACTTTTATGAGGAAGCTTATGGAATTTATACAAATAAATATGGCTTTTGTAAATGCAGTGATGCCAAATTAGACTTGTGAGATCCCATGCACACTGCCTTTCAAGTGGAAGCTTTTCACCACTGTCAAATGCATTGTTCTCATTAACCACAAAGTTATTGTACATCATGAGAAGTGCTCTACCAAGTCATACAGTAATCAAGGAGGAAAAGGGATGAGCAAAGGGCATTCATATCAAAGGGATTTGGTTATGATGAAGAATTATTTTTTAAGCAGAGGAATGGTAAAGAGGAGTTCAGCAGCAGCTTTCATCAAATCCTCAAGGTAGGCACTAAGACCCACAGTTTAACCCTTAACCTACAAACTACATAAGGCAATTGAGTGGGAGTGGCAAAATTTGTGTGCACTCAACTGAGTGCAATGAAGAGACGGGAGGCTAGAAGAATACAAATGATTCAGTCGTCTTTTCGAAGTGTTTCAAGTCAAATGTCCATAATTTGCTGCCAGCCCTCTTGGGAGTTTCCCAGCAGCAAACCCCCACCCTCCTCTACATTCGCTAGCTCTTTCTTACTCTACTTCATAGGAATGGTTCATTTTTACAACCAGACCACCCATCTCTTCCTAATGCAAGTGATGGAGTGCATAAGGAGTCTGAAAAGAGTACATGCCTCTGGTAAAATGGGAACTACCAGGAACCTAATTCATCAGTGTGACAGCCAACTCAAGTACAACTGAAATAGAGACATTTAAGGGTCTACACAATTGCAATGCACACAATAATTAAATATTTATTGATAACACATGCAATGGTAAAGGTAAACAGGTAAAAAAATAGGCTAAATAAATTAATTTATAACATATATACATACCAATCATGTCCTTCCCTTCTGAGGTAGGCGCAGTCACAAAGTTTCACTCGTTAATACATAATTGTACACCTAACTCTATTTCAATCACTTCCTCCATACTGACCTATCCTTGCAAACCTCTTTTGCCTCATTTACCCCCATACACTGATTCATACATGCCCTGCTGTTTTTAAGACTCCTAATATTCCTCCTAAGAATTTTCTCCACCACATTCAACCAGAACTTTCTCGGCCAACTCTACCTCTCGCACCATTCATTTCACTCTAATATATCTGTTTTGTTATTTGACTCTCATCCATTCTTTCAACATGGCCAAACCAACGAAGTACACTCCTTTCATATATGTCCATTACTGGAGCATCTAACCCACATTCATTTATTACTCACTCATTCCTGACCCTATCCATCCTACTTTTGCCACAATCACTCCTCATATAACTCATACCCACGGCATTAAGTCTACTCTTATGTGTATCCTGACATACCCATGTTTCACTACCATACAACAAAGTGGGGAGAAGTACACTTTTGTGCACAGCAATTTTCACTTCCTTAGACAGGCACTCATTCCTTGATATGCTCCACATGCTATCTACCACTTTCCTTCCAGCATTTGCATGCCTCTTTATCTCCTCATTTATCCGTCCATCTTTCGCAAACATCTTACATAAATACACAAAATTATCCACTTGTTCAATTCCTTCACCATTCGCCCTCACAGTTATTCCCCCCATTCTCCTTATCAAAAACTACTGCTTTAGTCTTGCACGCATTTACCTTCAATTCCGTTCTCTCTGTTGATTCACAAAACTTATCTAGGAGCTTCTGTAATCCCTGTTGCCTCTCTGAAATCAAAATAGCATCATCCGCATATAGTAGAAGTCACATGTTAACATTTCCAATCAAAACACTGTCCTTTTCACTACATGCATCTCTAACACATATATCCATAAATACATTAAACAGCCATGGTGACATTACACATCCTTGCTTTACGCCCTGTTTTATTGCAAACCAATTACTCAGAACCCGTTAACTCTCGCACTTGCCTTACTATTATCATACATTACCATCATAACATTCAATAACAGCCCATTCACTCCATAGTCCTTCAAAACCTTCCATTACTTCTTTCTATTTACTCTGTCATATGCCTTCTCTAAATCAACAAACTCGCAATACACTTTCCTTTGGATGCCCATACATTTTTCCATCACTTGCTGAAGCGAAAAAAGGTAGTCACTACATCCTTTCCCAGGCATAAACCCACACTGCACACCCCATATTCTGTCAGAAGTAATATTCCTCAATCTTTCATTTTAAATTTTGCTGAACACTTTTCCCGGAATGCTCAATAAACTAATGGCCCGATAATTATTATTTTCGGTCTTTCCTCTCTTCCCTCTGTACAATGGAATGATGATTGCATTCTTCCAATCCACAGGAACAACAGAAGCCTGTAAGTATAACTTATATAGTTCACTCAGCCGACAAATTAGTAAATTACACCCACACTTCAGCATTTCACTAGATATCCCATCTACACCTGCAATCTTCCCATTTTTAAATACTCTCACAGCCGTAGTTACCTCATTCTCACTTCTCTCCTTTTTCATCATCACATTCTCGCAAACAACTTTGCAAGGCTCATTCTCAGCACCAGCAACATTATTGTATAATTCTTCAAAATACTCCCTCCAGCAGTCCCTGATATTCCTCTCATCCCACACGCTCTTTCCACTTTTGTACTTTACTGCATTCATTCCCCTGCCTTGACCAATCTTAGCCCTTTTTACCCACTTTCCTTGCTCTCTTTCACAACGATTTTGCATTCATTCTTTTTCTTTCTGTAAATTTCATATGCCTTAGTACACTCTGCCTCAGATTTGGCAGCAATCATATTCTTGTACGCCCCTTTTTTTCCCTTAGTGCAATTTTCACTTCTTCATTCCACCAAGCATCACCTTCCATTCTTCCTACCACTCCTTTTCCACATACACTTTCAGCACACTCTACAATCACTCCTTTTAAACACTCCCACGCATCATTCATATTTTCATTTCTGATATACTCATCCAATTCTCTCTGCTTCGAGGATATAGCATCCTCAAGCATGCAACCATACTGCATTCTTACCTCACTGTCAAGCAACCTCTCCACTTTTACTCTCAACTGCTTACGCGCAATTACATTCTTCCTTGGCACCCACTTTCTGCCCAGGATCATTTAGAAGAGTACCAAATAGTGGTCTGTTCCACATTCAGCACCCCTCATCACTCTCGTGCCTCACACAAACTCTCTCAATCCTTCATCATACACAACGAAATCAATCATGCTTTTACAATCACCCTTTTGCCAAGTATACATATGTATTCTCTTATGTTTAAACCATGTATTTGACTCAAAGAATCCTTTTTCCAAGCACACACTCACCAAGTTTTCACTATTATCATTCACTCGAGGGTCACTTAATTAATAATAGATACCAAATGTAGATATCAGGAGAAGGACCTAGTGGTACCATTTGGTACCACAGAAATGTTATACATTGTAACTCCCTAATGCACGGACTAATGCATGCATATATCTGCAACATAAAAATCTTCCTTTACCCATGGTTACATGTATTTAGATTTGATTCAACAAAAATTTCCAGGACAAAGATGACCATACCAAACAAATAAAAAGAAAATCAGAAGGTCTACACAAAACATAATTTTTTGGCGTTCCTTAAAAATTCTCCCAATAAAAACATGATAAATAAAAGGCATATAATATGATTCAATAAAGGCAAAATATTTGGAATCATAAGGTATTTATATATAAATTGATGTGAAGTCAAAAAAACCTGGAAGAAACCAGGAAATATTAAGAAAATTGAGTTTAGGAATTACTAATGACTGATACCGAACAGTACCATTAAGTATTAGTGAGTTAAAAACTACATAAAAATGAGTTATGACTGTAAACGAAGTAAGCAAAATTTTTGCAAAGTCACTCACTTCTTCATCGGGATAGTTTGAAAATGCTCTTCTTTTTCTTCCTGCATATCTCAAAAGAGCTACCATACTTCTTAGTCCAAAGTCATAATGATCTTGTTTACTTAATTGTTGAACGGCCAATGAATACAAAGTGTACACCTGTAATTTACCACACATGACACAATCATATCCTTGAAATTGTACTCTTTCGGAAAGAGGAAAATCATTGGTAAATAAAAACTCTTACCTTTTTAGCAAGAATTCGAGTTTCTCTAAACCCTTCACCAAACAGTATTATTTCAGCAATCAAACAGCTATCAGGTACAATCATAGATATCGGCCTAAACATCGATTTTAGATTGTCCGGTAGCTCAGTTCGGCCAGCATAGCCTGTGATCATCCGAATAAAGCATTAAGAAAAGATTGTTTATATCAACACTAGGAACATTGATATGGTCAATAACAAGGGCTAGTAGAGGGTCCGATTTCTGATTGATTCACCATTTAAGCCCAACGCATATCTGTGTGGACTTCATCTTACCAAAAAGATTTCAACTAAATACAGATAGAGGGCAGCTTACATAAAACATTATAAAAAATGTTTTCACACCATTCCAGGATTGAAAAGGGAACATAGAATTATGACAAAGGTACACAAGATTTATGTAACAGATTCTCATTGTCATTACTCTCTAAATATTCTTGGATGTCGCAAAAAAAGTTCTTTACAAAGAATTTGAATTTCTTTTCTTGTAAAATTATTTTTCTTTAGCTCATCAAGAAGTTTATAAAGAGGTATTTCTACAGCAGCTTCATGAGTTTTCTGAAAAGTTGACTCTCAACAATGGTCAACATATAGACTGCTTTTACCCCTGGCAAATACCAAAGAGGTGTTTTTGTAGCAGGCATTTAGAATTACAATATTCATGCATGCATATGAAGTGGTGCTCACCAAGAAAACTCTGCATTTCTCACAAAAATACATGATAGTGAAATACATAAGCACTTGATAATGGCAAACATATTTGGAAAAGGTTTCATACAGAACTGTGATAATGCTCCTAGCAGGGATATTTTTCCTTTTGCACAAATTGAAATTACAAGTATCAAGTACTAGCAATGGAAGAATTCAGAACACAGAAAATTCTGGGTCAAACCCATGAAAACTGAATCAAAAGATCTAAATTTTTTTAAAATTTTATACTAGATTAGACCTTAGAACTGAGATTCTACTGTATTAATTTTGCAACATGATAATTGTTCAAGCTGCAGAGCAGTTTTTCCAAGGAATTAATCTCCCAGCTTATATAATTTCCCAGTTTGCGACAAATAGGACAAGAAATGGCAAGAATTGAGGTTCTCTAATCACAAATTAGAATATGTTGGACTCTTTGCACATAATTTGATCGTTAACAATTACTACACATCTGAAATAATTCCACAGCACAGCAATAACATGTGAAACAGACTATAAAATAGGAAAGGGATACTTTTTGCAATGTTTATAAAAAAACATTGAAATGAAGTCCAACAATAGGAATCACTGATTTTTTGGCTCCATGAACTTTGTAATTATAAGTAATGTAATTTCTGTATTGAAAAAAACTACATGAGAATTTAATTGTCTGAAACTGTGGTAATTAGAAAGAGATTAAATTTGGGGGGTTCTAAGATAGGTATTTGTTTCTAACATCTACAAGGTCACAACAGTAGTAGGCTGAGCTGTCCTCTCTTCATTTCTCAATCATAGGTAAAAAGACCGAGGGCCTAAAATCATTATCACTTGACATATCATCATTTGTGATATCTTCATATGTGACATCCTCAGCTGCATTAATGAACTGGCAAGGAAATACTTATTTGTTCCACTTACTAATCGCTTGATTGAGAATGGGGCTTCATTCATCATATTTTCCTTCAGTTAAGGATATGATGTTTTCAGTTCTAAATGGTAGAAAAGTTTTCCATCAAATTTAAACATTTTGGTTTAATTTTTGAAATTGATAAAAATTAGTAAATTAACCTTGTATTAAGCAATGCTTTGAAGGATTTCATTTCCTCTTAGAAACAAAAAGTATAACACTGATGCTAAAACTTTTCTCTAAACTCAATTTTTAAAGCAATGATCGACTCCAACACATCTCAAGTTAACCCCTAACAGCTATCGTCGGTTCTTTTTAGTCCCAACATAACTAAATCAATGAAAGGAGTAACTTAAAACATGATGTGCTCCATAAAAAGCCTCAAGAATTTATTTCACCTGGATTCATTGTAATGAAAATTCCACAAGTATGTATGAGTTTGATCTGCTCTCCTTCAAACACAAATTCCTTTTTTCCTCGGGCTAAAGCTTGGAGTATGGACAAAATCTGTTGAGCCACCACTGACAGTACTTCTATATTAATTCTATTGAATTCATCAAAGCAGCCCCAAGCTCCAGTCTGAGCAAACCCTACAGCAAAATAAAAAAGAGAAGTTACAATTTATTCATCTATGAAACCAACAGTTATTTCGACAGATTCTGCCAACAACATGGAAAGGTGGCCAGCAAAAAATGTAAGTAACTAAGGTAATGTATTACCTGAAAACATTCGGCCCATGCTTTTGTAATCCAAACCTTCAGAGCAATTTATCACAATGACATAGCAACCTAATCCTTTCCCTAAATCTTTAACTGTCTCAGTCTTCCCAGTGCCAGCAGGACCTTTTGGGCTTCCTCCACGGTTTAGATGAAGGGCTGTAGTTAAAGTAATATAACACCTAGAAAAACAAAAATATTTTCATAATACAGATTCACATATTCATTGTTCCAAATATTCATCATGTGATACAAAAATTTATATACCTGTCTGTCAATGGTGTTACAACTAGTCTTCCAGAGTTCCCCAGGTATTCATAGCCATAGACAAAATATGTATTTGTTTGTCTGGCAACACAAGAATCGATATCCTTATCCCAATAAAATCTGAGCTGAGACAGCCATTCAAATGCTGTGATATCCTTGCAACCTAAATTAACATTAAGCAGAATATCTTTGAGCATCATAATAATCACATAAACTTATCTAAATTTTGTATTGCTTTGTACGCGGCATTGTAGCTTAATTTTTCAGATGAACTGAGATATATTAATGTAAAGTAATCCCTACCTTAGATGATGAAAAGCCATTGATTTCTAGGGTGATTCATGCAAAGATAAATAAATGGTGAAACATAAAAATATAAAAGGGTCAAAAATGACCCCCTCCTACCTTCTGGTGTTCAGTCATACACATCATATCCTTAGGAGTTGACATACCTGCTTTATAAAGTTTATCGATAACATCTCTGGCATGGATTTCAATGGTGACAAGAGATACGATTTTCAGTCTTTGTAGCTTGGTCAAATCTCCCCGTACGGCTTCCGAAAACTTGCTCAAAACTTGGTTCTAAAGCATAGTGTTTTGAATAAAAATAATATGAAATAGTAAAATCCAAAAAAATAATAAATATGTTTACACAATGGGCAAAATAACCAATCACGCAGCAAATAATTCCAAGAAAAATTAAGTCATTATTACACCACACATGTACCTGTTTTCTCCTGAGTTTCTTCAAAGGCTTTTTGGTGTCCTGTATCTTACATATTTGTAGACTTTTTGTGCAATCAGCTGTCCACTGCACCTAAAAGTCAAACTTCTATGAAGTATTAAAAAAGATTTTGGATGATTCTAAGTACCTTGATTGAATGTTTTCAATTTGAAGGAATGTTTGGATGGGTAGGGAGATGGGAAAGAGGCATGCAAATGCTGGAAGGCTTTAGATGCTCATCATGCTGTTTGTAGGCAGCATTCTAAGCATCTTAAGAGTTCAGTTAGTACTAAAAATCCATTATCCACTATCTGCATCATCACAACCATCTCGCTTGCAAACAGTAAATAGTTTGTTAACAATGAGGCCTAATATTTCACCAAAAAGCGGCAGCACTTAAAAGAGTTTGTTCAGCGACAGGCCACTTATTCTGTCATGATATTTGAATACTGATTTACTCATCCAATAATGACTTAGTTATTTATAGAGTTATTTAGACAAGGATTTGCAACACAACTGGCCAAAGCTAGAAGGAGAAGGATAAGGGAAGTATGAAGCCTGTGAAGAGACCTATAACTTATGACTGAGTCCAATATACGAGGATAGTAAAACAAATTATAATTTCTACCCATTGAACAGCCATATAAATAGCCTCTGACAATGGGATAGGAGAGTCTGATGAAACATTGGAGAAGTGGAAAGACAGGGAGGATTAGTGTCATAATATTACCTCTTGTGTAAAGTCATTATGCAAAGTAAATTGAGCAAGGGTCAATAATATGCTTCATGAATCCTTTCAAAATTTCCAGCAATGATATCAAAAGGGGCAGATTTACATAATTAGGCACTGACTTCGAAAGAGAGTTGGATTCTTATTGCTAAGATTTTTTAAAAATCACAATAAAAGTAATAGATATAATTTTAGTAATGAAAAATTCTGCTACAAGAGATCATTTCCAATCCATATCCAAGTCACCTCCAAATCATAATCACTGCAAATTGAATGACTAAAAGCATTAGAGCTAGAGAAAATAATGAACAAGCGGCATTTTTCTCCAGTCCAGTCCAAGTCCAGGTAGGTACTCAGCAACTAGATTACACATTGCAAAGGTAATGAAAATACTGCAGTTAGAAAACAGGCAGTTTTAGCAGAGATTTATAATAAATATAAAGTAAATATTCTAATATAAAACAAGTTTACTGTTGATTTTATATGAAACTGATTGAGTCCAAGATATTAATCAAAAAGAAAATGCATACTATTTATTATTTCCATCTTCAAATAAGATAGAAGATGGAAGACAAATCAAGCATAACACAGTAAAATAATAATGGAGTAGTATGCAGCAAGCAATGGCAGATTATTAAAAATGCACCACACCAAGGGGTTAAATTTTCCTTTAGGGAACATTCGTAAATGGTTGCATGAGAATGGCTGTAAAAATAGCATACTTAGGCAAAACCAATAACTGTAGAAATATTCACATGTGAGATACTTTCTTTCTGAGTCACCTGCAGTGAAAGTCATACTAAATGCCATATTTTAAAGCCTTTTTATACCTTGCATAACTGATGAAGACAAACAGGGACTCCATTTCTCCTTAAAGTCAGCAGTAAAATACAGTACAGTACAGTTTCCCCTAAACACCAGGCAACTGACAGAACATTGGCTTGCTCATCATCCTACTAGGCAACTGATTGTACATTGACTAGTTCAATTAGGTGAATAATAGCTAAGTGAGCTATTCCCTTCCGTGAACTAAAGTGCCAATCATTAGTCCCAATGTAAATCCCAAATTTCCAGCAAAAAATTAATAAGCTCACAGCCCAATTATTCTTCTCAGCTCATATTTCACAGCATTGCTTGTACATTTCACATTTCCACTTAACTATGGGCTCTTATGATGCTATATGTCCCATGCATAAGCTTAGGGAATTAGTAGCACAAAATTGCCTGACATGCCATAGTTTCATAGTGATGACATACTTGAGAAATAGCTAACATAGAGAGAAAAAGTATCTAAATTTGGTAGGAAATATTTTAAAAATTATAAAAATTTTCTATGTTAATATTTTTTATTTAGATAAATTTTCTCAGGATGACCATGCTCTCAAACACTTTAGTTCAAACTGCCAAAGTCAGCCAGTTATAGTTATGGAGAAATACATACTTTTGTCATACATTTTGCACTCTGATTGGGTTATCATATTTTTTTCAACTCTCACAAGGGGAGTGTCAGATAGCCGGGTCTCAGATTTTATTCAAACTTAGTAGTTGTACAGACCGCTTTATGTGGTTTATGAATTACCCCACAGATAGGGTTATATAACCAACAGTTTAAACGAAAATGGCCTTTAAAAATTTCTAAATTCCCTTTAGACGGGCCACCCACATAACTGACAAGCTGGACGGGTGACTGACGTGCTCGTCTCCGGTCTAGAGACACGGGTTCGATTCCAATACAGGGTATTTTTCTTCCGCTGTTTTTATAGTTTTTCTTTTACGGCATCCTACAATGCGCTCAAGATTTATTTATTTTTACTCGAAATATTATTTTTGCTCGAGGCAAATTTTGCATTTGCATACACGACGTCAGGCTTAGTCTCTTTTTTTCGGTCGAAGGCAGCCTAATAATTATGTCACTTCCTTATCTTTTCACGACGTATTTTCATCATTCCTTCATGCACATGATTTCCATTTTCTATAATTATTTTATAATGTCTTCATATTTTTACAATTCAAGCATAATTCTTAATAATATTAAAATTTTTCGCAGCTTATCAGTTATGTGGGTGGCCCGTATAAAGGGAATTTAGAAATTTTTAAAGGCCATTTTCGTTTAAACTGTTGGTTATATAACCCTATATGTGGGGTGATTCATAAACCACATACAGCGGTCTGTACAACTACTAAGTTTGAATAAAATCTGAGACCCGGCTATCTGACACTCCCCTTGTCAATAAGCACACACGTGGCACTGGAGGGGATTCTCTCTCACTATCCAGAGCCTAACCTCTTATCATCTCTGAAAGACTCAGTCTTCCCCATTAATTTGTGTCCTAGGTCTTCCCAATTGATTAGTGAAGATGGTTGGACTGACACACCACTTCTTTACCCTCTTTCCTATGACTTTCCTCACCCAGGACCCACCATGCCCGCTGATGAGTCATAATATGGTTTTGAGATAAGGGCAACTACATCGGGTGAATCTCAGATGAACAAACTAAATCACAATTTCTCACCCAGGCTCAGAGAATTCAAAAATTACACACATTCAAATCACTCTAGAAAAGGAAATATACATGGCATGGATGTGAGGTGGAATTATAATCCGATGTTCCTTCCCATCCTTCCTCTTGTTGTGACTGCTTAGGGTGAGCTTTGGCCTCCTGCACAATCTACTACTACTGTTCTCAGTTGTCAATCTTTCTCCTACATCCTCCCACTCTGATCTTGTCAAGATCTTTATGTAGATCTTCTAACCATGTCAGCCTGTGTCTTCATCTCTTCCATGGTGCATATCCAGAAATGGGTCAAATTTTGGACCATACACTCCCTACAAATCATTGACTCAAAAATAAAGTAGTGAAAGTGGCTGAACTATGAATTTCGCACTAAGTATTACAAACCCTTCCCCTAAGAGGCCTGTAAAGAGGCCTAAGAAGTCCCGCCTACGTATACAACTGTATTTTATTGCTATGTTATTTTAAGGCTCGGTTGCACCTTTTCTCAACACTCTTGCAGCAATTGTGATATGCACCAAGGTGAGCCAGGGGTTTTTAGAGCCGCTTGACTATCGGTGCATATGTGGATTGGTCTGTCATGCAGTCCAGCTTTTTTAACTAAATTTGAACATATCAGAAGGGCATAGACTTTAGCTTGAAAGACTTTAGTTTATTGCCCAAAAGGAATTGAAAGACTCCTAGCTGGTTTGCCGCAGTAGATCCCAGCACCCACTCTTCCTTCCTTCCTGGAGCCATCAGTATACCATACATAGGCTACTGCATGAAGTTCCCTCCCCCATTGTCTGTCCCACTGTTCCCTATTTGGACAGTGGATCTAGAAAAGTTACTAGCATTGTATCAGATCTCATTCCAGCGAAGGAGGTCGACTCTCTGAACTCTGTCTACACTTGTCTACGGCTGGTGAAATTTCCTTTATTATTCCACTGTCTTAAGCATTTAAGATGATAGGCCACCATCCTTCCCTGAATTTCAGCTTCCACATATAGTGGCACAATATTCATGAGAGTTTCTAGCACCAGGATAGAGGTAGTTCTCACTACCCCTGTAATGCCCAAACAGGCCATCCTCTGCAAGTGGTTGAGTTTATTCCCGGCAACATTTTGCATAGTCCACTTCCACAATATAATAGATCAGTAGAGGAGAGGGGGAGAGAAAAGATGGCAACACTGTTGTCCATAAGCACCACAGTAAAGTGAAAATGTGTAATGCGAGATAGGATGAAATGTTTCCCTTTACTTTGAGTAACGTAAGTATACCCTCTGAATGGCTCCAAAATCTGAAGTGAAGATACACAGTTTTCATTTTGTGACATTTTATTCTTTTCACTGAAGATACTGTTTGGGATGATCTGGGAAGTGAATCTCAAACAGCAACCAAGTACGAATTCATAAATGATACTGGAAAAAATCTACCAAGGATTCATGAAAAAAAAATAGGTTCTTGTATTTGAACTAAATCACTCAAATTGAAAATGTGACTCTAGAGTTTGATACCAATGATATGAATGCACCAAGTTGAGAGAGGTATTTATCGATGATATGACAAAACTAAGGGGGCTGAACGGTATGTTTGCTCTTTGGACTGAGATAAGGCATTCGACAATGAGGAATTAATGGAAAACTAGTGATGATTTTTCAGAACAAGCTGAATTGAAGATGAAGATGTGTATAAATCAATTGAAATCAAGAAAGATGGAAGTCAATAGATTATATGACAGAGAAATGGAAGAGATTCTCCATACCAGAAGTAAAGGCTCAAAAACGTATTGATGACCATGTGGTTCTGGCAGAGTGGCAGGAAGAACTACAGATGATTATAAAGAAAATCTGAAAGGCAAATAAACATCAACAAAAAAAAAGAAATAAGGAATACACATGGAGAAGGCCAGGTAAAGATGTGATAGAAACAATATCTGGAACCTCAATTTTGGGAGATAATCCAAAGATTGAAGAGTGAATATATTACTAAGGAAATAAACTTATGACAAAAATGACTTACCTGGCTTGCAGTGATACAAATTTGTCCAGGCCAATCCTTGACCCACTTGTCTCTTTTTGTTAACTGCTTTCGTAGAGCAATACAACTCAATTTTAACAAATGCTTTAAGCTGTCTCGCATTGCAGCAACTAATGAGAAATAAATTATTTTAACACCATATTAAAATACATAATATCTCAATAATTTCAGAAATATTTTCACATTTATGAATGAAATTAAATATGATGAACATCACAAATGAACGGGCATTATACAGTGTTAATTTTCACTGAAAATATAATCATGTAGTATCCCTGGGGAAAATTCCAGTTGAAACAAGTTGGATCCAACTCACACCCTTTTAACTGTTTTCATCTCACCCCATCTCATCATTCCAACTCTTTTGAACTCAGTTATGGCCCATTTGCTCTACTTGTCACTAGTTCAATCAACTCATTCTATGTCGTAGGAACTCGATTCATGTGGATGATTGACAACTCATTTCATATCGCTTCAACTCTTTATACCCCGACAGTTGGCAACTCGTTACACATCTTATCAAGCCATTTCAACTGTAACAAAAGATACTCATTTCAACTTCCATTATCCTATGTTAACTAACATGTGAATAAAGAGTTTCACCTTACTCTTTCATGTATCATGTAGGAAGGAATTCTATTCTTAGGATACAGAAGGATGTTTCACAAAAGATAAACATTAAAAAGTAATGGAGATTTCTTAATGATACAGGCAAACGTACAGCCGGATAAAAAGTCATTTTAAGAGCGAAAGAAAAAAAAAGGCATACAGAAGAAGAATTTCACTAATGCATTAATATAGATACTATACATTCTCACCGGCTGATACATGCACTATTTTGTAATCTCTCGTATCCCTAAAGTTACCTAAGTTCATATCTGTCAATCCATCAATCGTAATTCCAGCTTAGTGTCTATCATTGTACTTCACAATGATCAGAGCACGGTGAAGGTCAAGTATATAATTTTGGATAGTGCTGAACAAATGTGTCAGCGAGAAGTGGTTTTAAAAACTGTATACATATAACATTAAATGTTAGCTCAATTTAATATCAACCTAATAACTGTTTTAGGGGTTAATTAATAATAACACTTTATCTAAATGTGTCTTTTATGCAACGGGAAATAAGTTAATCAAAATACCCCATATATTTAGTAGCAGTGCTGAAAACTAACTTCACTAGTTCTAGTCATAAGTTTCAGCTGGATTCATCTAAAACAGGCCCACCAGTCTTATATCCTGTTCGTGGGTGACCAATCATTTGAGCTAGCTGTAATTGGTTTTATGTAGGAAAAGCCAACTCCTTTCTTATTGTGTTTGCACCTCTTTTGAAAAGTGCTAAGGGTAACTCTTTCAGCCTGTAGCATAAAGTTGTATTATGAAGCAACCTCGCCTTATTTTATACTACTTCATCTAGCTGTGCTAAATGCAAACATCTCAACTTGAAGTTACCAGCTTTAACCCGTAAACCTACTCACTTCATATCATATTGCACTGTATTAACTACACTAAAAGCAAATAGTTTCAACTTTTAGTTCCTCCTAGTATGCCTTCCATTAACTTCATTACCATTCAGCTGGGTTTAACTTAGAAATGCTCATATGGTATTATTCGTCCGTATCATTGATTACAGTTAAAGCGAGTTGCATGGCTGGCGAGATGAAAATGGTCTTAACAAGTACGAGGAATAATGAACTGATTACAGTTAAAACGAATTGCTTCGCAGACAAGATGAAAATAGTTGAAATGTGTACAAGAAGGAACAAGTTGATTACACTGAAAACAAGTTGCCTCACCAACAAAAAGAAAATGGTTGAAACGAACACAAGAGGGAACAAGTGGATTCCAGTTAATTCCAGTTACCTTGATGATGAGATGAAAATAGATTAAACAAGCATGAGAAGGAATGAGTTGATTCTACTTACTTCATGGGGAAAGAAGATGCTGTTGTGGTGCGTTTTGTGTATGTGCATGTGCGTTTAGTCAAAAATCACGGGGTAAGCAAGTTGGAAATTGTCATTATGAGTTCAGAACTCATAATCACAAGATCATCCAAGTTAAAAGTCCAACTGTATTCAACTCCTTTTAACTGGAAATCGTTCACATGGACGGCAAAGTACAACATAATTACATTAAATAATTTAATGATAACCAATGTGCATGCAAGTTGACATGGTACTTAAAAAATATGTATAAATAACATAAAAGCCAACACCAATGTTACTAACTCACTCAAAAGTACCAGAAGAAGTTTCAAAATCCTTTTTTCTAAAAAAATATTGTTGGTCAAAGAAAAAAACCTATAGTCTTTTATCAGAAGGTGAGTTGGATTTTTTAGAGCAGCCTACCAAAAAATTATGAAGCCTGTGTCTGGAATTCCTACCACCATGGAGCTTTTCATGAGCTACCTAATACTCCCCAGAATTGCTCAGACAAAGCAACAGCAAGGCAGTCAGGCTCCTAACACATTGGTCTTGAACAACAACAACATTAAAGAACACAAGAAGTTGGACATTCATTCACAATGGGCTTGCTGCCTTTATAGAATATTCTCCATATGATTAACAGGACCAACAAAAAGAAAGGTTAAGAGATAAAAAAGATCTGAAGCTAAACATCAAATGCAGGCAGAATATACGAGAGCAATTGGAGCAATTTTGTTACTTCAGCAGGATTTTGAATAAAAAGGGCTTAGTACAAAAAAATCTGGTAGGAGACTGATGCATACAAAAGAGGCATTTACTAACAGGTTAGAACTCCTGACAGAAACTAAAGATAATGATGATAAGAAAAAATGAGAGAAGAATATAGGAAACTGCTATTTTGTAATAAAACTTCGACCATCCAGTGAGAGGATGAGAATGGATTGAGGCATTTGAAAAGTGGGTTAAAAAGCATGTATTATGAGCCTAGCAATAAAAATATAATAGCAACGAGGGGTCAAAAATTATGGCTACACCTACTCTTATTTGTTTTTTTTTTTTTTAAATTTTACAAGGCAATAATTTTCCCTAAAAACTACTGACAATTACCTCTAAGGAATCACAATTGAATATATAGGTCTGGTACTTCTTTGGTAATTGCTTCAAATGCACAAATTTCAGAACATAATGATTGCAATACAAGAAAACAGTTAAAAGTGCCAACTACCTTCTGCTGTAAGCGAGATTACACAATATAGGCACATAATAAAATGTATGTAGGCTCAATAATAGATATTGACACTGCTGCATAAAATGAAATGCAAATTAGCCAGAGGAGCATGACTCTAGGGCAGGGATTCCAATTGCAGATCTTATTCTATACATGTTATAACAAGAGGCATCAAAAAAGCCAAATGAGAGAGTTGACCCAAAGTCCCATTCAATTAACCCATCCCTATTCTTCTCAGTAAGGGGCTGGCATATTAGGTAAACTTAAGATATCTTTAAGGCTTTAGAGTGAGAGGTAAAGTTTGATAATGGTAAAAATTCAATGGTCTGAATATCTTACAAAAGATGACATTAATAAAAAACAATAGTTTAAAGAAATACAAAATGAGAAAATTCACATGTAACAAAATATAATAATTTAGTAATGCATACATTCTTAATGTCAGTGTAATAGGGATACAATTACATAAATTGTGGTGTCAAAGAGATACTAATTAACCCTTTCACTCCCAAGCCAATATGGATATTTTTGATCAAAAAACCTGAGAAAATAGAACGAAAATTTGTCTTTGTTTTTAAAAAATTACCAGTACTATAGTTTTTAAGTTAAAGGCATGCAAATATTAACTAGAACAGATCAACTATAGGCCAATATAATATAAAGGATTAAATTTTCTCCTTATCATAAAATTAACAATTAATAGGTAATTTAAAAAATAAATAATTTTAATACTTTTTGGGGCCGATCTTTCAGTCGCTTGGGAGTTTTGACCACTCATGTTCCTGTGGAAGACATTCGAAGTAGGGCATCCAGATTCACCATTCATTTAAATAGTGGTATATTTCAAACTATTTCAACATAATGGTACTGCTGAAATATAAGCAGGCTTTTAAAAATTACTGCTTCACTCCCACTTCTTTGAGAGTTGACTCTAGAGCATCACGCTTTCTACTTTTACAACTTGAAAGGAAGTGAGAGTAAAACGGTATTTTTTGTGCTCTGCTTACATTTCAGCAATACTGTTGTTACAATGTAGCATTGTTACAATGAATGGTGAATCTGGATGCTTCGAACTTCTTACATGGGAACAAAATCGTTTATTATGGATTTTACCCAAAAGCCTTTAGAATTGTAAATGTAGAAAGAGTGGTACTCTAAAGCCAACAGAAGCAATTATGTATTTGAATTCTTGCAATTGTTACTGCGATATGATGAATACACGTAATGCATCATTAATGCCAAATTATGACCATCTCTCCATGAGGATATCATCTCTCAGGAATGGGCATAATTTGACACACCATTTTGATGCCTATGCCACATAAGAATTACCAGCAGAAAGACTTATCAACATTCATTATCAACATTCAACATTCATGACATAAGATAGGCCTACCAATGTAATTCAGCCAATTCTCAACTGCCCCTTTAATCAGGACTGGATTACGGAATTCTACATATTCACCATCTCCAGAATACATGCCAAGGGCAGCCAAAGGATCAGTAGAAAGCTATAAGAAAAAATTAACACATTTAGCCTTAGTTTTTCATTACATCTAATTACTGGTTTAATCAGTAGATGCTCACTAGTCTGAACTCTAGGGGGTAAGGAGCTGTCTAGATACAGTGAAGCCTGGATTATCAATGTACTTCTCTAGATAACGACCACTGAAAATTTCGCCCAGAAGTAATCAGTAGATCCTCACTAGTCTGAACTCTAGGGGGTAAGGAGCTGTCTAGATACAGTGAAGCCTGGATTATCAATGTATGTACTTCTCTAGATAACGACCACTGAAAATTTCACCCAGAAGTAAGAAATCATTCACGGATAATCTGCTCAAGGACAATTGAGAGTTCACCAGACTTTTTAATATTTTAATTTTAGAAAGTTTAAATTGTTCAGAATTACAATAGCTGATTAATCAAAGTCAATTAAAAATGTTGAGTGCGATTTAAAAGTACATATTTATCTGCAAGTAACTCATGTTTCAATCACCTTTTAGTTAAACAATTTTAAATTTTCCTGACGATCAAACATTTTCCCCATAAGAAGAAACAATTACATATTTTATATAACAATGAGGCAGCACATACAATGGCAAACCATTTACTTGGTAGAATACTGAAGAGATGATACACGTGAAATTAAGAGGAGAAATACTCACCTTCAATTTATGAATGTTATCAAAGCATTTTTTCAAATGTGGTTGAACAGCCTCTGGGTTTTTTGAATGCCCAAGAATTTCAAGCAAGTCATCATTTGAAATGAAATAAAATCTAGGAAAAGCATGCCTTTTGGTTTCTAAAAATTCTTCCAGTAGCTTTTGAATCATTTCTAACCGCCTATTCATGGAGTTGAGGTTCTTCAATAGATCTGAAAACATGAGAATAGTTTGTATTTTCAAAAAATAATCATCATAAACATTGGGTATTGAGAGAATAGTACTAACAGGAGGCCACTAATTTGCTTGACTTCAGTTACAAACTTTTGTCCAAGTACCCTCATAAGCATGCTCTATTTAGCCCTAAATGACCTCATCATCATCAAATTTACGACACATTACCAGTTCCCAACTATTTAATTTCCTCTTTGTCCTGGGACCACTCCTTGTGTTTATACCTTTTATAATCACAGAACTAGAAGTCTATGCATTGCGACATTGTAGTCCATTAACTCTGGGTTGACTGCGACAAAAGTTTCTGATGTAGGTTTTTGGAGCGTTCAGGTTCCCAGTTAGGCTGGTTTTCGGGTTTCGTCCACGTAGGCATCTTTGTTGATGGCGATGTTTCACCTACTATGCCGTAGGCATCCTCAGGCCAGTCTGAAGATGCCTAACTGCGAAATTGCGACAAAATATCACTTATCCGGACGGAATACGATCTATATATGTGTGAATAGAATCATATCAGTTCATTTCACTGGTATTCCACTAAAAGTACTACCCAGTTTGGAATGACAAATACTCCTGTAAAACCCATATGTGGCTTCTTAGTGTTTTTGTAACAATCAATATCGCCAGATCAATTCTTGGATTGAATTGAACTGCAATCATGAATAGAGCACCCTAAAAGGCATTCCTAGGCAAAACTTCATGAAGGAGTTAGTGAACTAGCTGATGGATCCATGGCTTGCAAGGCGAATTCAACAGTCAAATTTGAGTCGTAGTCTGCAACAGACTATTGAAGCAAGTCTTCCCAATACGATCACGCTTGCAAATTGTGAACATTCTACCTCACCCCAATGCAAAAACAAGAGAATATGAGTCATATGTCCAACGATGAGGAAAAGAATGACAATGAGCTTTTGTGGGAGATCCAGTGTTGCCTATGGCAGAGAACATAAGAGAAATATTTGTTTACAATGTGAATGAAGGGTTGCGTACAAAAAAATGTTTTTAAATGTAAATAAACATATGAGCCATGTCTGGGCATTTTTCATGTTATTTGCAAACCTGAACCATTAGTCGCAAAATTTAAGACGCATTACCAATATTCCCAATCCCAATTTCAAGATGGCGCCGGGTGAGACAAGCGTCCGTATTAGTAGCGCTTTAAATTCAAAAATTAGTGGTTCAAATTGCAACTCTGCCTCAAAAAAGTTTCTAAAGGAATAAGTTGTGTCTCCTGCTCATTACTGTTTCATGTTAAGTGCTCACAGTTCGACATAAACAACTCGAGAGATGTTGATACTTGGGTATGTACGAACTGTGTTCGAGAAAATGGCATCAAGCTCCAACGCGAGATTACATCAAAAGATAAAGTTATTGCGCAATTAATGAAGGATTCGAGTCTATTGCACGAGAAAAACAAAATAGTGGAGTTGGAGAAAGTTAAACTGGAAAAACAACTGAGTCTTTTTCACTAGAGTGGAGTTAGTCAGATATCCTCTGACTAAAGCCCGGATTGGATTACGCAGGGAAAAGTTCAAGGTAAACGATTTAGAACTATCGCCACTTCTGTCAATCTGGACACATCAACTTCATCCCCAGCCCCAATTCCTTTAAAATATAAGTTTGGAGTTCTTAATGAACTCGGCGAGAATGCCACGCATCACCATCCATACGTATGCCCCCAGAGTGAGGAAATAGTGACCGCAAGAATCAAGTCTCAACTCTCGAAGGAAGACAAACGGAAGAATTCCATTCTGTTGTTTACAGATAGCCATGGCCACGGTTTATCTTCTAAACTTTCCGTGAGTGCGGTTGGTACACTTTTTGAAGTCCGTGGAATGGTAAAGCCGAATGCAGGAGTCCGTGAAGTGACAAAATATTGTGAAGTTAATGGAAAACAATTATCAAAAGGTGACCATCTTGTAATCATGGCCAGCACGAATGATGTGTATTTGAACGAGGGTAACGAGGTTGTTCAAAGTTAAAAAACACTGTTACCAAAACTATTGCATACAAATGTAACTATTGTTAATTGGCGGCACGGTCATGACTTGACAAGCTCCTCATGTGTTAACATAGAGGTCACAAGAGTGAATGCGGAAATTGCTAAAATGTATAACGGCTTTGAAAATTCGAAATTAATTGACATCAACAGTACTGAGCTTTCCATACAAGGCATGGCCTTCACTTAAACGGCATGGGTAAAGATCATCTGTGTTCAATTTTGGTGAACTCGCTAATTTCCAGGGATCCCAATGAATCAGTGCTCACTGTTGGAAAAGAATTATGACAAAACAAGACCTCCAATTGCAACAACTCAGGTCCCAATTTAAAGTTTTTAAATGTTCAATACCTAAGTAAGAAGAAGAATCCTAACTGCAATAAAGCTGTCCAATCATTATTGTGTATTCTTATTGTCTCATCCCATCATCATGTCATTCCCATCATTATTGTGGACTTCCGGGAAGCGGCTCAGGTGAAAAACTTGGTTTGTGCGATCTGTGATAATCTCGTCGATCTGAAGGAAAAAACTACTTTTTGTGGCTTTTGCGCGAATGTATTCCACCAAAAATGCACCGGACTGAATGATTTTTGCCTGAAAGCTCTAAACGACTCTAATTGCATGTTTTGGAAATGTGTTTCTTGCCGAGTAAACGCCATTCATCTTCCACAAATGGCCGCTGACATCGAATTTCTAAAAGAAGAGATTTGCAAACTAAAAACTGACTTTACAATGGTGCAACCTACGTTACCGCTACCTAATATGAAAGATTACGTGTGAGATACGAAAAAAAACTGCCGTAGATCCTAAGCAGATGGCCAAAGGAAGTCATCGGAATCAACAAAAACAGTCGTGTAGCAGCCTAAGTGATAAATCTAACATTCCAGCCGTTTCTTAATCTTCCAAACAAAAATCCCTGAAAGTTAAACTCCCTGAGAAAAAAAGCGATGACATCGTGAAAGGAAAAGGGAAGGAAAGAAATGATGAAGACACCAAGAATTCGTCTTTTCTACACCCGGCCAAGAGGACGGTCGCCATTTATGTTGGTCGTATTTGTAAAAACACGACAAATGATGAGGTAATTAATCATGTTCTCAATAACATTGGTATATATTGTGATTATGTGGAGAAAGTGGATGGGAAAAGTTCTTTCGGCTCCTTTATGTATGTTGAGATATATGTTGATGGCAGTTATAATTACACTAGCTCTAACATTATCAATGGCATTGCTGACCACAATTCTATTTTTGTAGCACTGGACATTCCAGATACTAAGCCTCAACAACCATCTAAAAAATACACTTGGAAAAGGTTTTATACCCCCCTTTCTCTTTCTCATTTTAACATACTTTTGTTATCTGTGAGATGGGAGGAAGTGTTATCCATAGCAGATCTTGATATGAAAACACAAAAATTTTTAGACATTTTTACATTTCATTTCAACGTTGCTTTCCCATTAGAAAAAGTTAATGCTTCAAATTCCTCTCAAAAACAAACCCCCTGGATAACAAAAGGGATACATACATCGTGTAAACATAAAAGAGAGCTGTATAAGCAGTGCGTCACTTCAAATGACCCAAGTTTGAAGTTGAAATATAGAAAATACTGCAAGGTTCTGAGAGATGTAATCGCAGAAGCCAAAATAATGCATAATAGTGCCGTGATTTATAATTCTGAAAATAAAAGCAAAGCTATATGGAATGTAGTGAAAAAGGAATTGAATTCCAATATCAGAAATCCTGATGGTTCTCTGGAAATTTTACATAATGGAGTTAAAATAACCAACCCAAATGTAATTGCAAATACTTTTAACGAATACTTCACTAAAATTCAAACAGGAAGTAATAGCAATAATACCTCAAACCTAAAGTCAACTTGCTCCAACATTAATTCTTTCTTTCTAACTCCAGTTAATGAAAAGGAAATGCTAAATAATATTGTGAACTTAAAGAACAAATTTGCCTCTCGTCTTGATGAAATACCAGATATTGTGCTAAAAAGCTGTGCCAAGTTAATATTGATCCCACTCCTGAATATCTGTAATCAATCTTTCGCAGAAGGAAAATTCCCACAAGTATTTAAAATTGCAAAAGTCAAACCCCTATTTAAAAAGGGAAACAAAAACAGTATGGAGAATTATAGACCCATTTCCCTCTTATCATCCTTTTCAAAGGTTCTTGAAAAGGCAATGTATGATAGAATAACTTCCTTGAAAAAAATTTTCTACTATGTAAGTATCAATTCTGCTTTAGGAAAAATAAATCTATCAATGATGCATTATTCAGCTTCTATGACAGTACATATCTTGGAAGCCAAAGACAATAAAGATTTTGTCCTTGGTTTATTTATTGACATCAAAAAAGCTTTTGACACAGTAAATCATCTTATTCTCCTCAATAAATTAGATAAACTAGGAGTAAGAGGGCAGGCTAACCAATGGTTTCACTCATACTTACAAGATAGAAAGCAAATGATAGAAATTAATACTGCTATCTCAGATCCCCTACCTCTAAAATGTGGTAAACCCAAGGCTCAATTATAGGACCTATCCTGTTCCTTGCCTTTATTAATGACCTGCCAGAATCTCTCCCGCAAACTACTCCAGTTATATTTGCAGATGACACAAACATCATATTGAAAGGCCACAGTTGTGAAGTATTACAGCAAAGAGTTAATGAAATGGAATGTAATTTACAAAAATGGCTACAATCTAATAAATTAATCCTTAATGTTGATAAAACTATCTTTGTGGATTTTAATCCCTCAAAACAAAAGACAACTCCAATAAATATAACACTGGATAAATCTGCGATTAAGGAAGAGCATCATACTAAATTTCTAGGTGTTTGGATTGACTGTGATTTATCATGGGAAGAACATGTAACTAATTTAACTGGAAAATTAAGCTCACTCTGCTATGCGATGCGCATCTTAGCCAAATCCACAAACCTTGATGTTCTTCAAGTAGTTTATTATGGGCACATTCATTCAAGAATAACACAGGGAATTATCCTAAGGGGATCCTCTCACTACATGAAAAAAATATTTCAGATGCAGAAAAGAATTTTAAAAATAATGAAACAATACCTTTAAGAACATCCACCAAACCAGTATATGCAGAACTCAACATCCTACCAGTCCCATGCATCTACATTCTATAAACAGTGTCCTTCATACACAAGAACCGTATGTCTTTTGAAAAAAACTCATATTTTCATAGCTACAACACCAGATCAAATTAACTTATCCATCTAAAAAGCCACAGAACAGCTAAAAGACTGCAAAGCCTAACTCATCAGGGATTCAATCTTTACAACAAACTGCCATCAGCAATAAAATACCTGGAATACCAAAAATTTAAAATATCTGTTAAAAATATCCTTAAAAACATTTGTTTTATGATGTGAAAGAATATATGAAGTGTCGTTTTTGATTTTCCGCTTTGTTTACTATTCTTAACATAGATGTACTGTTCCATATTTGTTTTTTGTATAGGTAACTGATTTGACAAAGTTGTATTTTTGTAACTGTATGTATGTAATTGACTTGACCAATGTATGTAATTGTACCTTTATTTTTGAACCTTCTTTTTTGACGACTCCATGCAATTGTATTTGCCTACGGATAATAAAATTTATTATTATATTATTATTATTATTCTTTAGAATTGGAGTCGATTCCAGTAACGTTGAACAAATTCTTAACCCTATACACTGGCCGGACGGTGATGTGGTGAACAAGTTTCGTTTTAAGAGAAATTTCTTTGCAGAGTTAAATTCACATGTTAGTAACTCTGATTCTGTTGAAGACAAATCTTGACAAAACTATCCACCATCTCTCTCGTGTTCCGTTGGTAAATATAACCAGGACCACGCGATTTCCGTTTTACATTTGAACATTCAGTGCTTGCGAAATAAACTCGTTGAACTTGAAACTTTAATATACGACCATAAACCAGCTGTTTTGTGTATTTGCGAGCATTGGTTGGTTAAAGATGAACTTGCCTGTTTTTATCTTCCTGGATACATCGTCGCCGATGCCTATGTACGTACTGTTCACAAAAACGGCGGTGTTGTAATATTTGTAAAATCTGACTGTACGATTGCATCTAGTCAATCTTCTTGCATCCATTTAAATGAAGAGAAAACCTTTGAAAGTGTTTATAGATCTCCACTTGGTAATTTCTCAGTGTTCCTAGATAAACTCGGTTGTTTGCTTGATGATCTATATAGCAGAGGAAGTGATGACTCCATCATTCTTACTGGTGATTTTAACTGTAATTTCCTTGTTGATAATAATTCAACTCGAGACTTTATGCACTTACTTAAATCATATAATTTAATGCCAACTATCACCTCTATGTCCACCAGAATCACATCAAATTCAGTGTCTTTATTGAACAATATCAATTGTCACCTAGACGCAAATCATGTAATGACTGAAGTTCCTGACTAAACTATATCTGATCATCTACCTTTATTGTCATTAATCAGTGTCGGCCAATTTCTATGCAGTAATCATACACATTTCTCCAGTCTACTCAAAAGAAAACCATGACTCCTTTATATCTCAGCTAGATTTTCATGATTGGTCTCAAGTATATAATGGAAGTTCCTTCGATGAAAAATTTCAACATTTTCATGACTATCTTCAGCATAGTTTCAATGTTGCCTTCCTCCTCCTTCCTAAGAGAAGAAATTTGGCACCTAAGAAAAAACCTTGGGTGACTGACGAAATTCGCCACTTTTCTGCTACTCTCAAAAAACTTTCAGCCAGAGTTAAGCATTGTAATTCTCCACTTCTGCTTGCTGAATACGTAGCTCATAAAAAGAATTACAGGAGACTATTGGAACATGCCAAAAAGTCCTATAACAATGATAGGGTTCTTGCATCAAATAATAAATCCAAAGTGTCTTGGGACATTATACGCGAGTCAACGGGAAAATTTCATGATTGCATTCTCCCTGATATCTCTCAGTCAGAGGATAATTTGCATATTAAATGCTCAGACTTAGCCAATAAATTCAACAACCTTTTCACATTAAAATTACCAACAACCCTTCCTCATACCTCATCCACAGAAATGTTCTATAATCTACCTCATTTAGCTTCTTCATCCGACCTTGTACTGAACCTGAACTAAGATCCATAATTTCAACTTTTGCCAGCAAAAATTTTTCTGGTCCAGATGACATTCCAGGGAGAATATTATATCTATCTTACAGTTGTATAACAGAACCTCTTCTATTTCTTATTAATGAATCTTTAAGTCAAGGGATTTTCCCCACCTCTCTCAAACATTCTAAAATTGTCCCGTTGTATAAGAACAAAGGCTGCTATAACAATTTAAATAATTATAGACCTATTGCATTACAAAATGTCTTATCTAAAGTATTTGAAAAAGTTTTCTGCAATCAATTAATGTCATTCTTGGAAAAGCATGCCTTATTGTCTTCAAATCAGCATGGATTCCGAAAAAACCGATCCACTACATCTGCTTTATTTCAAGCCATTGATTTTATATAATCTTCACTCGACCAAAAACTGAAGACCATTGGAATTTTTTATGATTTTTCCAAGACGTTTGACTATGTAAATCACTCTTACCTCCTCAACAAAATTAGCTACCTGGGATTAAGAGGTATTGCAAACCAATGGCTTAACTCATACCTCAGTAATCGAACGCAATCTGTTTAGCTCTCAATAAATGGAAACAGATACTCTTCTAGCTTAACTTCCACCTCTGTTGGAGTTCCTCAAGGGTCTGTACTAGGCCCAGTCCTATTCCTCATTTAAATAAATGATTTAGCATTATCCTTCAGCAATATTCATGGTGCCAAAGTCATACTATACGCTGATGATACAAATGTTTTACTTTCTGCTCCAACTCTAAATAGCATCTTTACGAACTCCACAACAGCAAATGAAAACATCCTTACATGGTGTCTTGATAACAAACTGAATTTAAATATTCAGAAGTCACACATTGTTCAATGTGGATGCAATAGTAATCAGTTTGAAAGCATTTTAGTGAGAATTGATAAGAAGTCCATTGAGAATGTGCCCTATACTAAATTTCTCGGAACTTACTTAAGTTCAAATTTGTCTTGGGAGAGGAATATTGAGGTCTTAGCCAATTAACTAAGCTCTATATGTTATCTCTTACGCCATCTTAGAAACTCTGTTGACAGAAATATCCTCCTTACATTGTATTATGGTGTATTTTATTCATGCATGTCGTATAATATAATTTGTTGGGGATCATCATCTCATGCTAAAAATATTTTTACCTTACAAAAACGAGCAGGATTAGGATTTACAATAAACTTCCATGTAAATTAAAAAATACCTACTCATTTATGTCATTTAAAAAAAGGCGAAAAAATTCCTTCTTGATAAGCTCTATTTCTCTGTGAGTGAATATCTATTGGATGCAATTTAAACAAAATGTATATTGTTACTCTGTAATGAAAACATTGTTCTTGTGAAACTCAAGTATTGCTTTTTCCTGTTATGTATTCACTGTTTCCATATGATATGTTGTACAACTATGCTGTGCACCTACAATTTTTTAAATTCATTATCTATTGTAAACTATTATATGACGTGTCTTATATCTTTTTGTAAGATCCTTGGACAAATAAAAATTATTATTATTAATGAGCAAAATTCCACTCTTGAATCTCACGAAAGATGTTTCAAAATAGGCTTTCTTAATGTCCCAGGTATAAATAATGAGGATTACTCCTTAATGATTTTGCTTGTGATAACCATTTTGACATTATGTGTCTAAGTGAGCACTGGGTCAACGACGTTGAACTGGCATATATTAAGTTAGATAATTTTAAATTAGCAAGTAGTTTTTGTAGAAAGCAACACATTAGGGGAGGTGTGTCAATCCATGTGAGTAACATGCACAATTTCAGTAAGTTAGATATAGATTTTCTTTGTAGGGAACTGCATTTTGAAGCCTCTGGAATTGCATTATAAGCCTTAAGTTAATAATTGTCTCACTATACAGGTCTCCAAGTGGTTGTGGTGATATATATCTAGAGCAATTAGATATGTTATTGAACTTTTTAAGTAGGCCGAAATGGAAAAATTATTATCTCGTAATCGGGGGAGACATAAATTCAGATTTTGATGTCATGACTGATAAGCACAGTGTAATCCAATTGGTAAACCTATTACGACAGTTTAATGTGAAATACTTACATAATAAGCCTACTAGAGGCAATTCGTGTCTGGACAACATATTTACTTATGCAAACATTACCCAGGTATCTAGTCAAGTCACTAAGTTTTATTTTTCAGACCACGAAGCATTGTTATTGAATTACTTCAGCAGTACAAATATTCTGAGTGGTAATAATATAAATAATGCTGAAGAAATAGTTACTAGACCTATAAATAATGAACAAAGTTTGAATCTCAGAAGTTCTTTGTCTAGTGCTCATTGGGATCAGTTGTTGAGAACACCTGATCATCCATGTAAATCATTGTCAGTCAATGTTATTTTTAGTAGATTCCTCAAAACATTTTTGAAAGTATATGAAGACTGTGTACCTGTAACAAAATGTAAGATGTCAAAGAAAACATTCAAACAAAATTCATAAAAAAAAACAGTTCCTGGTATACTCCTGACTTAACTAGGATGAAAACTTATGTTATGCTGCTATGTGATGTTCATAATAGATACAAGTCTGATAGTTCAAAATTAGCATATGTTACGGCAAGGAATGAATATAAAAATACAATCATAGAGGCAAAAAGGAATTATAATACACATTACATTGAAAAATCTAGCAACAAATGTAAAGCAGCTTGGAAGGTGATTAATAGTGTTGCAAAAGATTCTAAGAAGGACAGTATCTGTATCTCACCTCAGTTCTTCAATAACTTTTTCATACACTCTGTGGGTGAAATAAGCAATTCTGACACCAAGCCTACTGAAACATATGCAGAATTATTAACAAATAACAATTATATAGGTCTGTGCACCATTCGACAACTTTTACATTTTCTCCTGGTTTCTGTGGTTTCTCCTGAAGTAGTTCTAAGCATTGTTAAAAACTTTAAACCATCAGACAATGTTGACATTTAAGATATTTCCTTTAATTTAGTTATGAAGGTTATTGATACTATAGTGCATCCACTAACATATTGTATAAATTGTTGTTTGACTGATGGAGTATTTCCTGCAGAGCTAAAGTTGTCTAGAGTCATACCATTATATAAAAAAGGAGATAAAGATTCTCCTTCCAGCTATAGGCCAATCTCTCTGGTTCCTGTATTTGCTAAAATATTAGAAACAATAATGTATACCCAACTGTGCAAATATTTTGAAGATAATTGCATGTTAAACGAAACAGTTTGGTTTTAGAAGGAAACTATCAACAATTAATGCTATAGGCTATTCGATTAAAATTATCTTACAGGTGTTTGAGGATAAAGGCTATGCTCAGGCAACATTTTGTGACCTGAGTAAGGCCTTTGACTGTGTAGACCATGCTTCGCTTTTATTTAAACTTGATTTTTATGGGATTCGAGAGGTTGGATTAAAACTTTTACAACCTTATTTAGAAAATCGTACACAAATAGTTTGTGTTGGGAATGAAAAATCTAGCAAAGCTCAAGTTAAGTTGGGAGAACCCCAAGGATCTGTCCTTGGTCTTTTTTTGTTCCTAATTATGATAAATGATCTGCCATTCCATGTAAGAACATATACTGTATTGTATGCAGATGACACGACTTTCCTGAATGCTAACAATGACTTCAACAGCCTTAAAATTATCACTGACAACACAATTTCACAAGCATCTTGTTGGTTTAAAGCAAATGGTTTTTTGATGAATGAAAGTCAGACACAACAGATGGTTTTTAGCCTAAGAGATATACCACCTTGTGATAGAGCCAATAATGTGAAGTTTTTAGGATTGTACTTAGATAATAAGTTAACGTGGGAAGAACACATAAAATATATAGGTGGAAAGCTATCAAGAGTAATTTATATATTAAAAAATCTCAGAAATTGTGTGCCAAATATGTGATGAGTACTAACAGTGGAATAAGAGTAAGAATGGCGAATCTGTCAGGACTGGTCTCCTTACTTGTTCCTTTTTTTTCTTCTTTATTCTCACATTCAACAAAACAGTTTTTGGCACAATAAACCCAAAATTCAAATATCCACAGTCACAAATGAAACAACATTTTCTACAATAATTACTGAACACACAAAATGTATTTTCAAAACTCCAAACATAAACATAAACAGTTTTTCGGTTGCTTAGTACCACTATGTCCACTGACAACCAGTGAATACTTTTTTCATTAATGTCACTATGAAGCAACCTTAACACTTTCCCTCATTAATTGGAAAAGAGTCCCAGTTCAGTGCGAATCCTAACCAGCCTAGGCTTTGGTACTGCCTTGGTCATAATGTCAGCAAGTTGGTCATCAGTCCCAGTTTTCTGAACGTCCACAAGTCCTTCTTGTACTGTCTCACGTACAAAGAAATGTCTAACACGGATATGTTTTGTCCGCTTGTGGAATTCCGGGTTGTGAGCAAGTCGGATCGCAGCCTCATTATCCACTTTTAATGTAGGCATTCCTTCTAAATCTGTTAGTTGGCTGAACACCATTTGGAGCCAAACTAATTCACGTGCACCTTCGCTTGCAGCACCAATTTCGGCTTCAGTTGTTGAAATCGCAACCAATGGTTGACGTTGGCTTAGCCATAAAACAATGCCATTTGCAAAAAGACATGATACACTAGTAGTAGATCGCCCTGTATCTTCATCTCCTGCATGATCTGCATCGCTGTAGCCTTCAATTGAGTTTTTATTGTAACTCGAGCTATATCGAATCCCATAGTTCATTGTTCCCTTCATATATCTGAATATCCTCTTGACTCTGAGCCAATCAGCTTTGGTAGGATTTTCTAACTTTCTGGAAACTACTCCAACAGCATAGGCTATATCAGGACGAGAACCTGTCATCAGGTATGCTAGAGCACCCACAGCTTCTCGATATGGAAATTTTTTATCTTTGTCCTTATCAACTTTCCCTGCTTCGGAAGTTCTCTCGATAGGAGTGGAAACTGGATTACAGTGGGTCATTTTAAAGCGTTCCATAATTCTTTTGGTATATGACTCTTGTTTGACTAGAACAGAGCCATCTTTCAACTGAACACTTTCAAGACCTAGGTAATATGATGCTGGTTTAGTTGTAATTTTGAGTGTGTTCCCTAAATCCTAGAGAAACTGGTCTGCTAAACCCTTGTCTGTGGCGGCTACTAGTCCATCGTCCCCGTACAGGGTTATAAGGATCTTCTTGTCTCCAACATTTTTGGTGAAGAGACAGCAATCAGCTGTATTCTGTTTAAATCCTTTCTTAAGTAGGATTTCTTCTAAGCATGAATTCCAGCACCGAGGTGCTTGCTTTAGTCCATATAGACTCCTTTTAAGTTGGCATACTTTTGACGTACTATCAGTAAACCCATCTGGCTGCATCATATAAATTTCTTCCTCTAATTTGCCGTTTAGAAACGCCGTAGATACGTCGAACTGGACTAAGTACAGTTTCTCTTTAGCACTGACACTTAGAAGTGCTCTGATGGTGGCCATTCTAGTGACTGGACTGTAGGTTTGTTCATAATCAATGCCTTTTCGTTGTTTGAACCCTTTCACAACTAATCGCGCTTTATATTTGTCTACAGAACCATCTGGATTTCGTTTAATTCTATAGACCCATTTGCATGGAAGCGGTCGTTTGTTGGGAGGCAGATCATAAAGTGTCCAAACATCATTTTCTTTTAAAGAATTTAATTCAGTTTTCATTGCTTTGATCCATTCAGCATGGTCTTCCCTCTTTATAGCTTCATTATAGTTCTCTGGAAATGATTCAGTACCAACAAAACATACATAATCATCGTACTTTTTTGGTCGAGATATGTCGCTTTGATCACGAAGATTGTACCGAGGAAGATCTTCAACTAATGGCTCAATTACTTCCATTTGTTCCATTGCATCTTCAAACTGTTCATCGGGAGTATCTGGATCTTGAGCAAGAACTTGATCTTCAGCAGGTTCAGTAGGTACACCTGCATCATCTCCCTCTAGAGCTAGTTCTGATCCTGGTTCACAATCTTCGGTATGGATCTGTAGTTGATCATCGGCTCCCTCTGAAGAGGTAGGGGCTTTTGTTGAAATTCTGAATTCAACATCAGTTTCAAATTTAATATCCCTCGATCTAAGGGTCTTACTTCCATCCCAAACACGATAACCATCATCCTTTTCGTAGCCAATAAGCTTACCTTTGATTGCTTTTTTGCAAAGTTTTTTGCGAACTTGTACATAGATACAAACAAACTTCCAATAATTTTTAGATGGCTTATTGAGGGTTTTCTACCAAAACACAGTTCATATGGTGACTTGTCTTTCACTTTAGTAGGACCTGTCCTATTCAACACATAAGCTGTGGTATTGATTAGTTCTGCCCAAAGCACTTGCGCTAATTCACCTATCGCATACATCATTGACTGTGCTGCTTCTACTAGAGTACGGTTTTCCCGTTCACTACAACCATTTTGTTCAGGTGTGTAAGGCATCATAAGTCGATGTTGGATTCCATGACTCTGTAGTATCTTCTGGACTGCATCATTATCGAACTCGCACAAGTTTGTCTTTGACTTCTGATTTCTGACGAATGAAGTAGACCATTCTGTAGCTCGAATGATCATCCTTGAAGAGCGCATAATATTTGAACTTCGTGATGCTATCAGCAAAGGGACTGCAAACATCGGTGTGAATCAATTCACCAGGCACTGTTGCTCGCGTTCTTGTTCCAAATTTTTGTCTGTGAGACTTTCCATACAGACAACCTTCACATTTTACATTATTAGGACTTAGTTTAATACCTAGTTCTCTCTTTACAACATCTAAGACATGTTTCTTGTCCTGGTGTGCAAAACGTTCATGATAAAGTTGTAACAGGTTGGAACTAGTCACCACATTAACCCCTATTTTCTTTGGTTTAATTGGAATGACTGACTTCATATCCAATTTATATAGTCCACCAAATGCAACTCTACTGCCAACTGCTATAGTTGTGCCATCAACTATCAGTGTGCACTCTCTTGTAGTTGACGTAAACATACTGTTCACTTTTCTATCTTGTGCCGCTAGAGGAGAGAACAGATTTCTAGTGAGGGATGGTACTAACCACACGTTGAGAAGTTCCAACATTACTTTCTTGCCACTGACATAAGATTCTACCATGACGGTTCCTTTCCCTATTGCAGGAATTACAGTTCCATCCGCAGTACTAACTGTATGATCAGAATCAAATTCGTAAAACTTTTGAAAAATGTCGCTCCTCACTGCTATGAGTAGTTGCTCCATTATCTACGAACCAACTTTCACGGTCTTGTTGATGTGCTGTCGAGCATGCACTTACCATAAGTGAGACGTGCTATACCTGGTTGGATTTAGAATCTGAGGCTGTAGAAGTGGTTGGCTTCGGTGGCCTCCCATCTTTTATCCATTTTCTGCATTTGCGAACTGTGTCTCCTTTACGGGAGCAATAGTTGCATGTCAGCTCTTTATCCTCGTCTTTCTGGGTTTTCTCTTTTGTGCTTGCTACTAGTGTTTCTTGCTTAGTAGTGGCCTGACTGCCTAGTGACCTCTCAAAAGCACAGAGATGAGTGGTTAAGTTGTCAATTGTTCTTTCATTTTGGTTCAGTAATAACCAACTAGACTTGAAGGCAAAAAATCGTTCGTCGAGTGAGTCCAAGATCTTGCATATTAGGAACAAATCAGGAAGCTTGGCATTTATATCTGATTTTGTGATTTCAATATTCAAGTCATTCCAGATATTCTTGAGCTTGGACATGAGAGTGGACACGTCATCCTCACTCTTATGTTTAAAGCTAAAGAACTCCATACAGAGATTATAAGCCCTGTCCTCTGATTGTCCATCAAATAATCTATGCAGCTCTTGCCAGACGTCGAGTGCTGTCTCAAATTTCATTATTTTCTTTAAAGTTTCATCGGACAAGTGTGTGGTAAGTATGAGCAGAGCACTGCTCTCTGCCTTCCTATATTTAGCCATTGCCAAGTTACAGGCACTGATAGCTGTGTCACCAGCTCCTTCTACTAAGGTTGGTTTAGTGAGTTTGGCTTCTACTACCTCCATGGCATCTTCAGTACCACGTAGCATGATAGAAATTTAATATTTCCAAGTAGCCCAATTTTCCAAACCCTTTAGTTGGCCAATCTGTAATTTTGTGGTGAAGCCATCCATTGTCAGTCGCTTTCTTTAACTTCTTGGCGGGACAATAACCTGTGATGAGTACTAACAGTGGAATAAGAGTAAGAATGGTGAATCTGTCAGGACTGGTCTCCTTACTTGTTCCTTTTTTTTCTTCTTTATTCACACATTCCACACAACAGTTTTGGCACAATAAACCCAATATTCAAATGTCCACAGTCACAAATGAAACAACATTTTCTACAATAATTACTGAACACACAAAATGTATTTTCAAAACTCCAAACATAAACATAAACAGTTTTTCGGTTGCTTAGTACCACTATGTCCACTGACAACCAGTAAATACTTTTTTCATTAATGTCACTATGAAGCAACCTTAACAAAATAACTATCTCAGATCATCTTACTTCTCTTTCTTTCAAAGTATCCTACTGTATGGGATTACACTGTGGGGTAATTCATCTCATGTGGTGGACATTTTGCTCTTGCAAAAGAGATGCATAAAAGTGATGACTGGCTCTTCCCACAAAGAACATTGTAAAACATTGTTTATTAATCTTAAAATTATGACAGTGATCAACTTATACATCTACTGTATCTTAATTTATGTAAAAAATCATTTGCCTTCTCTAAAATGTAGGAACAATATTCAAAATATAATAGACGGAGTAATAATCAAATTTATATTCCATATCATAGATTATCAAAATCAATTAACAGCCATGAGACTGAGGGTATCAAGTAATTTAACCAACTTCCTTCCCATTTAAAAATTGAATGTACACCCACTCCCTTGAATGTACATGCTGTTCCGACTAGCGCTGTTCCGCATTAGCACTGAAAATATTTTATGACCCTGTTCCACTTTAAAGCTCTCCGGTTTCGCATTAATGCTCTTGAAAATCCCGCGATGCACAGCGATCGCTTCGTCCCGTGCACCAGTCGCCTGTCAGAACCGTCAGAACTGTGTTCCCATGCGTTTTGCTACGCCTTTTTTTTACTGAAAGAGACAATCTGTGAAAAAAATTCATTACCGAATATTCTGAATAATACAGTGAATAGAAGGAAGAGAAACAATTTCATCAAGGCTTTCGTCCACCTTACGTTATTACCGCGTAATAGAATTTATTGATGAATGAACCTTTCAACTCTGTTCTGAGTATGTTCACGAGTTTTTTATTGTTGTGTGTTTCAAAATTTCTAATTATGTTTTGATAATAGGCTGCCGGAGAAGAAGAAAAGGAAAACAATATCACTTGGCATCAAGTTAGAAGTCTGGTGACGTCTTAATGCTGGACAGCGGCAACATGAAATTTGCAAGACATAATCTCTCGATGGTTCCACTGTAAGGACTATCATAAAGAATGCGGATAAAATCAAGAAGTATGGAAAAATAGCAACTCCTTCGGCTGCCGTCAGGTTAGGAACAAGAAATAGATGTGAGACTATTATGGAAATGGAAAGACTTTAAAATGTATGGATAGAAGATTTAGTTGAGAAGCATACACATATAAGTCTGTTGGCGATTAAAGCAAATGCTAAGTGTTTGTAAGATGAAATGCCCAAAGCCAGTTCCAATTTAGAAACATTTACTGCCAGCCGTGGGTGGTTTAATCGTTTCAAAGACATCGCTATAAGTTGCATAATATATCTGTTCGTGGAGAGTCAGCTAGTACGGATGAAAGCGCAGCAGCTGCATTTATCGTTGAATTAGCGACCATGATAGAAAAGGAAGGATATTCACCTCATCAGATTTTCAATGCCGATGAGACTGGATTATTCTGGAAAAGGATGCCATCCAGAACATATATTTCTGTTGAGGAAAAATCAATGCCAGGGTTCAAAGTTTCAAAGGATAGACTTACATTATTGCTCAGTGGAAATGCTGCTTGGGATTTTAAGCTTAAACCAATGATTGTTTATCATTTGGAAAACTCTAGGGCTCTTAAAGGTTGCCATAAGCCAAGCTTACCTGTCCTATGGAAGCTAATAAGAAGGCATGGGTAACCACTGTCATCTTTGAAAAGTGGTTCACAACCTATTTCTGCCCAGCTGTACGAGAGTACTGCACCAAAAAAAATTTAGACTTCAAAGCATTGTTGGTATTAGATAATACTCCTGGTCATCCAAGAACTTTGAGTGATTTATGTTCGGAGGTAAAGGTTGTTTACTTACCTCCGAAAACTACATCGATTCTACAGCCAATGGACCAGGGCGTAATTTCAACGTTAAAGGCATACTATTTAAGAGAGACTTTCAACCAAGCTGTGAGGGCAACTGAGAGTGGAGCGCCGGCATGAGCCGCCAGGAATTTTGGCGCTGTTATAACATTTGACAGGCCTTTGAAAACATATCAAAATCTTGGGGTTAGGGCTGCTATTCTGAATCGAGCGACGCTACTTCTGGCTAATGCTATTCCTTGCTCCAGAATAGCATCAGAAGCGATTCTAAATATGATGCAGCTATCCAAGGCATCGGTTCCGTAATGCTATTATTAATCCCGCCCCTTTGGGTATGAAAACCATCTGGTACAGTAATTGGAAATTCAGGCAGCCAATGACGAGCGATGTTTACACTTTTCACAAACAGCTGAGACCTTTGCCATGAATGCTGAGAGTCTGGTGCATGAAAGAATGTTTTCAATAAATAATCCTACTAAATTCATTCAATGCTGTCTTCAGATAATATTATTATACTTTATTTTGTTCTGCATTCATCAGCTGATAGATAACTCTCTGACAATTTTAGATTTTGTGATAGAACGTGATTTCAGTTTAGGAAAGGCTGGCGATGTTTGTTATGCATACCTATATGAACATATAACTGCTACCCGAGCTGGGAAAACAATTTTAATTCCTATAATGATAGTTCACCTCACCATCTTAAAAAAGCGTATTGTTTTCATGTATCTTTTAGGTTAATTTTTTACCTTCCACAATTTATTCGAGGGAGCGGACGACGTTTGCATACATGAGACGTTCATGATCCAGCATTATCTTCAAAGTATACTTTCATTTGAAGTTATCATTGGATTTGTTATATATAATAATCTAGTATTCTTTTAAATTCATCAACTGATAGAAAACTTTCGGAGAACCTATGCGGTGAACGGAAATTCAGTTCAGAAAATTCTTGCGACGTTTGTTAAATATTGACAAATAACGGATTAACATGCTGAGAGAACAATTTAAACGTGTATATTTACAGTTCAACTCAAAATTGTAACAAAGCATATTGTTTTTGTGTATCTGTTGGGTTGTTAATTTTATTCTCACCACTTATCCGACTGAGCAGACGATGTTTGGATGCATACGAAGTAGGAATAATGATATATTAGTGTATCAAGGAAAGTGATGTGATGGTAAATATCAATTTTTTTATCACGGATATTTGAAATGTATTATTGTAAATAGCCCGTGGGCTAAATAAGATGGTTAGACATCGAAATTAGCCTCTTGAAAATCTTGTGGGACCGTTGGGAAATGTGAGGTTGGAAGTGAATGTGAATATGGTAAGCAATATTTCGAGCCGACTTGTTTAAATAATACAACGGAAATGTTAGATACAATTCTTTATGGAGAGAATATTTATCCTATGTGTGTAGAACAGGTTCTTCTATTTTACCTAAACTTTTTATCCCCAGCTGAGAGATGGGAAAAGTTATGCAATGCAAGAATAAAGCAATGAGACTTGGTCGAAAAAAATACCAGTCTACAATGAAAGATATGGGAAACGGCAATGTCAAGGAAGGTTACCATTTTCATGCTTAAACTCAACTTGGTTAAGTTTCAAATAAGTTTGCTCACTTTTCTTTCCCGTCCAGCTAGGTATGTATGCCTAAAGGCCTATACTTTTTATGAGAAGAATTTTTTATGTTTACTGGTATTAAGAATTATACTCCTTTTTATCTTTTAAATAAGATTTTACTTCTTAGTGATCTTATAGTGGACCATACAACACAAAAGTCAACAACCTAATAACCTCTATGGAAACAATAGAAACCAATATAAATGTACATAATATTCCAACACGCCTCCTTACATTTACATTAACAAAACATTCACAAAACAAGGAACATCATTTTCTTGCATTTAGTAACTCTCTGAATTACACAAATGTATTTTTGCCCAGAGATTTGTTAAAAATATCGGATACATTATTATTTGAATCTACCTTTACAATATCAATGATTCCATTGACATAGCATTGATTAACAAAATGATAATGTACTTCTATATATTTTGAGTTTTTAGTAAAATTACCATGTTTAGCAATGTAGTTTTCCTGGCTAAGAGTCATTTTACCCTTTTTATAATCATTTTCAATATTAATACCAAGGTAAATTTTTACTTCACCCATGTCTTTCATTCTAAATTTGTTTGACAACAAATCTTTGATATGCTGAATCTTTCCCTACTGCAAATAAGTAAATCATCAACAAATAATATTAGATAAATCACATAATCTTCATCCTTCATAACATACACACAATAATCACATTCACTTCTTTTGAAGCATAATTTTCTCATGAATACATCAAAACAATCATACCATGCTCGATGACTTTCTCTTAAACCTTATAATGCTTTATCTAGTTTACAAACTCTATCTGTACCATCTTCATAACCACTAGGCTGCTTTATATATATTTCTGAAGAAATTTTACCATTTAAGAAGGCTGTTTCCACATCCATTTGTTCTATAATCAAACTATTGTGACAACAGTAGGATGACAGCATTTTTAAAGATTGCATTTTTGCAAGTGGTGAATATATATCATCTCTGATTTCTTTTTGCTGAAAACCTTTTACAACTAATCTTGGTTTATATTTTTTCTCAGATTTTTTTGTATAGACCCACTTTACATCTAAAATATTTTTACTTTTAGGTTTTTCAACCAATTTCCAGGATTTATTCTTATTCAAACTTTCCATTTCTTTATTCATTGCTCGTCTCCAATATTCAGACTCATAACTATTTACCACCTCTTCAAAACTATTTGGACTATCAGCGCAACAATAACTAACATAAATATAGTTATTGTAGACAAAACTATCATCAAGTCTACTAGATACTTTTTTTTCTCTTTTTGATCTTCTCAACTCTTGTACTTCACCTTGTTCAATCTCATTAGAGACATTCTCATCAATTGTTTCGGATTGATGCTCATTTTTCTCAAATTCACCTCTTATATTTACATCCTGTGTTTCAGAATAATTGGAGTATTCACTTTTTGAATCATTTTCATTATCATTACAATCTAAACCTATGCATTTCATATCTTCTTCCACTATATCTACATGCCTGGCCACTATTATTTTGTTATTCACTAATATGTACTCTGTATCCAACTTCATCATAACCTAATAAAATTCCTAACTCAGCTTTTCTATCCCATTTTGAATTTCTTTTTTCTTCTGGTTTACGTACAAGGGCTCTACTTCCGTACAAACGTAGGTATTTAATGCTAGGTTTCTTTGCGAATAAAATTTCATAGGGTGTTTTCTTTTCTTTAGTGTTTGCCAATGTTCTGTTTTTAAGGTATGCAGCTGAACGCACTATCTCTGGCCAAAACTTCCTACCTACTTTTACTTCAGATAATAAGCATCTAGACATGTCCATTATCGATCTATTATACCTTTCAGCAGTACCGTTCAATTCATGTGTATAGGGTGGACATGCATTTATAGAAATTCCTTTCTCTCTCGCTAAACGATAAATATTTGCATTTAGGTACTCCTTCCATTATCACATCTCAATTTCTTTATAGTTTTACCAGTCAAATTTTAAATTTCATTTATGTATCCTACAAAACAATCGTAAACCTGATCTTTTGATTTAATTGTATCCACTTTACCTACTTTACTATAATCATCAATAAACGTGAGGAAATATTTTTCTCCATTAATTCCAGTAGTCACTTGAGGCCCATTCAAATCAGTGTGCACTATTTCTAAAATTTCCTGGGCTTTACTTCTATTATTTTCAAATGGTCTGTTACTCATTTTATTTTCAATGCAGATTTTACAGTTCATATATCCGGATTCTAATTCTTCTGGTATCCCATCCAACAATTTGTCCTTACACAAAGTATTTAAATAATTGCATTTCACGTGGCCTAATATAGGATGCCATTTTTCTCTAAACGTCATTTCTTTTTCACCCCTTCTCAGGATATTAGCTTCCTTGTTCACAATTTCACTAGTCATTTTATACAATTTCCCTTCTTTCCAAGCAATTGCAATTAGTTCATTATTACTATTGTAAATATTTGAAGTATTTCTCATTGATATAACCTTATTCTTATCTATAACTTTAGCATAGCTAATCAAATTCCTGTCCATTTCTTTAACATAAAAGACATTTTACATTTTAATTAAAATTCTGGTTATATACTGGAAAATAACTAATAATATGTCCAACTTTAGTTGCTTGTAAAATTTTACCATCACCTATTTTTACATTAACCGGCTGTTTAAGTGTAATACTACCACTAAAATATTCATTATTATTAATTACATGATCAGTACAACCACTGTATAACAACCAATCTATTACCATTTTATCAGTCTTACCTCATCTATCTTCTTTATTGGTCTAAATAGATTTAACTTCCGTATGAAAGGTACTCATTTTGTGTTTACCCTGTTGATTACTTCGGTCACCTTGATACAGACCATCTCGCGAATTATACTGTTCGTAGTGATTGCTTTGCCAATTTCCGTTGCCTCCGTGCTGATTTAAATTTCCTCGGAATTGGTGTTGCGCACCATGCCGGGGAACGAAGCTAGCGCCTCCTCGCGTCCACGAGCCTCTCCTTCCTCCGCTTCCTCCAATCCGACGACAGTCTCTCTTGTAATGTCCCAGCTTCCCCAAACCGTAGCCCCTTTGTTCGTGCTCAGCTGCACTCGCTGCACTTAATTTGTTTATTGTTGCAAATGCATTCGCTTTCGGATCTGATTTTTCTTGTTTAGTGTCTTTAAAGTTTTGTACCTTCCTCTTCACATATTCCGTTGTTTGATCTTCTTCTTTTAAAACATCAAACAGATCTCCGATGTAACTCAATGATTCCGGCAATGTTCGTAACATGTAGTTCATCTTCTCCTTTTCAGTTATCCTAGCTCCTGCAGTTTTTAAATCATTCGCTGCTTTCTCAAAATCGCTGAAAAATATCGCCGTATCATCATAGTTTTTCAATTTTTCAAATTTGATTCGACAAACTACTAGTAACGCTGTCGACTCTTGTGAATACAGTTCGTCAAATTTCTTCATAATGCCATATGCCGTTTCCTTGTCACTCACGAACTCTAATAGCTTGTTTGTTGGATTGGATTGGATTTTTGGGGAGGCGACCGACGGCTAAGGTCATTTGCGCCATAGGGGATAGGTAAGGGAGGAAGGGTGGATAGAAACCCGGCGTCGGCATTAGCCTGCTCTTAACGAAAGGCGCCAAGGGGACCACGGCTTAACGTCTCATCCGACAGATGGAGTACTCCACTTTAGGTGCCCTCCACAAGACACTCAAGTAGGGATCGGGTTCCTCTGAAAAACATCCGCCACTGCAGGGATTTGCACCCTGGCCGCCCGTGTGGTAGGCGAGTACTCTAACCACCACACCAACCCGATCCCCCTGTTGTCTGTAATAGCGCTATATATGTAATTTATGGCCCTTAAATTTTGATGTTCCCAGTCTTCACCATCTTCCTCTTTTTTTTACTCGAGAAATCGTGATATCACACTTCTTCATTCTCAGGTACATAAGAATACATTTCTTCCAGTTTCCATAATCTTCACCGTCAAAAATTGGAATTGTAATGTCTGTCATTTTCTGAAACTCTATTAACTCTTCTGGAGCTGTATTATTTTCTTCAATAGTTTTTTTTATGTCAACCCCGATGCTCTGCTACCATATTAAGAATTATACTCCTTTTTATCTTTTAAATGAGATTTCACTTCTTAGTGACCTTATAGTGTACCATACAACAAACACAACAACAAAGTCAACAACCTAAAAACCTCTATGGAAACAATAGAAACGAATATAAATGTACATAATATTCCAACAACTGGAATATACGTATTGACAAGTCATTCCTGCTAATATTTTTATGTATTTAGGAACACTTTTCAATGCATATTTTGCTGAATCCTCGTTAGATAATGTGTGATAAAGAGTCAGGTGGCCGTTCCACTCGAGAATAGCTTGACGCTATTAGAATAACGTGGGAATCAGATCATCACCTAAAATAGCGTCGCTTCCCGGCATCAGTCTGCATTCAGAATCGCAAATAGCTGTGTTGACGCTATTCTTCGAACCGAAAGCGTCACTAAAGCTATTTTTGGCATATAGCTGTACAGCTATTTCATTTAGAATAGCAGCCTTTAGACAGTTATTTCTCAAAAACTCAAAGCAAATCCTCCACCAAAACCCAAGACAGCAGCAGCAATGACCATTCTGATGACGTCAAGGTGGATCAACTGCAAGAACCGGAAGAACTTTCGTTAACGTGACGATGGCAGTGATGTGCCTTCAGCTGTTCCTTGGCTTATTTTTATTTAACTTGAAATCAATTTTAAAGCGATTTTAACCGCAGTTTATTATTTTTACGGTATATTTTACAAAATTTATACGGTGAAAGCAGCATCTCGGGGACGAATTAAGTTCCATAGCATTAGGCGTTATGGAACTTGATGATTCGAATAGCGCTGTTTCGATTAGCGCTTGCTTTTCATGGAACGAATTAAGAGTGTTAATCGGGGAGTGTGTATAATCTGTTGAATGTTTATAAGAAAAAAAATTATAACTGGTTGGTTCTACACCCATTTCATAATCTTGTGGAGTTTTTGGACTGCAATGATGTTGCATCAATGTAATGTGTGTACAGGGTGTTAATATGTACATGTACAAATTTCTATGTATTTATGAATTTAATTAAGGAATATTTATTTATGAATTAATTTAATTGTTGACTTTGTCTATTGCTAATGTATTGGCCTAATGACAATTAAAAAAGTGTATTGCATTATCATATAACTAAAATACTGTTACCACTCCAGGTTAAAACAATGTATAACAAAGCTACACATGGAGCATATTATATTGAGACTCTCATTCAAAATAGACATTACTGTCTTATCATACAAAGATGCTGGCATTATCAGAAATCTGATAATGCCAGCCAATTATCAGCCATCTGATTAACCATCCATCAGATTATCCAATGCAATAATCCCATCCCCAACTCCTTCTCTCCATCTATCTCCCCTCTGTCCCTCCTCATAAATGACCAATTTGGTTTGCACTCATAGCTAGCAGCCACATTCAAGTCTACAAAATTGCTACATTTCGCCCACATACACAGTTTTCCTGTAGCAGGCTTTTCAAATTCACAGATGATGGCATTGCATTATTATGAGTCTCCTGAAAAACTGCTCAGTTTTTGCACAACAGGGCAAGTGAGCTAGAATAGCTTCCACAGCCATTTTGTACCAAGTTTCCTTCAGAAATATAATTGACATAATGTCTAAGTCTCCAGGAATGGAAATGTTTCAGAGAAATAATGGATTTAACAATTGCCTGATAAATGAAATTTTATGATAGGAATAGGAATATTTCATCACAATATGCACAAAAGATCATGAGAAAGCATGTCAAAGCCACAACTACCTCACCATTGAAAGAGACTGGATTATTCTATTGTGCTTCCCCCACCATTAGTGCAGATAATCAGTGCTCTACTTACACAGTAAACATCGACACAGCCAATTGTGCCATGAGAAAGAGCATTTCAATGAGTTTTATGAGAATTCCATACTTGAATTTCAAATATTAGTTGTGCTTTGCTTCAGCATTTATCCTCATACCTCTAGTGGTCAAGTTTTTCCATTAAGTAATTCAGGATTAAGTACATTTTTATTTTCAAATTATACTCTATTAACTGATTTTAGTCCATGATTTTGGCTGAAAAGAGGTTCTTTGCTTGAATCAACTTCTACCCAAAGATATATGGTAATCAAATGGCAATCCACAATTGACATTGCTCATTAGCTTCACATCTGTAATTTCTCACTATGTAACTGACAAAAATATCAGTTTGCAATTGGATTTGAAGAGCATAAATCATTGAAGCTGCAAGTTGAAGTGAGGGATATAACCCTTATAAATAGGTAAGCAAAATAAGATGGATTACCGGGAAAAGTGGAACACCGCAAGGCATTTTTTTCATTGTACAGGTTTGTTGTAAGTATTTTCCATTCATTGGAAACTATGTCAAAATCACCAGATTCCTCAGGAAGTTGCTTCCTAATATCTTCACCCAAGAAAATATTCTGAAATTTTTGAAAATATTATTAACAAATGAACACTAGCAATATCATATCAAATATTTTTTATTAAATTCCTTACTAACTTCTAGTTTATATAATGAAAATATAAGCGACATAATGATGAATACTAAGCAGGCATGCCACTAATTTTGAATTTCTAAATTTGCTATGCAGTAAAATTCAGTTACAATGTAGGTCTTCTTGGATGGAAGTACGTGAATTATAGGCGCTCTATATAGGGAAGGAAGAGGTTATTTCTATAAGTTACAATTCCTGATCATATAATGATCCTCAAAGTAAAAATATGAGGCAATTTTTGCACTAATTTCAAAAAGGTGAAAATAAGATTTCACCTTTGTATATTTTTATATTGTGGCTTTTGAGTCTAGCCTCATATTAATGCATAGGACTGATGACATTAAGAATAGATAAAATTGTAGTAAGGAGCATAGCTGGTTGAGTGTGACATATATTAAAAATAGTCTTAATGGTGCTTAATTTTCTCATATAGTATATACTGCTCAAACACTGTCTCTCCATTACTATATTGCCTATGAATGAGTCCATTGTCTCAACATGTAATGCCAAATGAATCATCATGTCCCCACAGTCATTTGAAGGTCATGACCATTGAGTATAGAAAAGAATATACAGTAATGACTCAGAAATGCAAGTAGTTTTTAGTTTGTGTGCCATCTCAAGGAGATGACACACAAAAACTACTCGCAGCACAATGTAAGGCAGCATCAGAGATTATAAATGGCGGTCCAAATAGGGGTTGTCCAGACCCTCACCTGACAAATTCTACTGGAAGTCAATTGCATCATAAATTGTTCATTAAAATAATGCAGTTGAGCCTTTAAAACTACAATTAATAGGGTAGCTGCTTGAAAAGGCTTTTTAATGAGGCAGAAGTAATGTAGTCACTATGCTATCATGGATGGAGAGCAGCCAATGCAATTTTCAAAGAATTTTTGTCAATTTCACATTACTCGACGAAATTTGGTGTGTAATGTCAATTAAATATGATAAAACTCAACAATATCATTCAGAAAGATGTTTATAACTTATTCCTCATTAAAGAATGATTTTCTTGTGCCAATGCAAGGAGGTCACACATGAGAACCAATAATTGAATAATACTGCAGGAAAATGGCCAAGACAGGGAATGCTAGTAAATGAGTTGAAAGAAAGCTGCTGATTTCATCAAATGAAAATAAATCCGAATGTACAAAATACAAACTAATTTCTCCCTTACGCATTATAATTCATAGTGGTTAAAATCTTCAGATGATAATATATGTTTAATACAATTCTGACTTATTTACAGATGAAGGGAACAAAGGTGATGAGTAATGGACTTCAGGAGAAAAATAAAATTCTTCTTCCTCAAGCAGTAATGAGAGCACACAGAAAATTACATAAGCAAACTACAACAACAATCACAGTTATTATCTTTGTTTTGATAAATATTATTGATGATCATACAAATAATAGATATGACCAGGTATCTATTTGGTCAGAAAAAGTCTCAGGCATAACGAGGTGGAAAATTTCAACGTCAAACATAGTGAAATAATGCACCATGTTATTTTCCACTCTTTATTTCACTCATCAATGACCATGGTTTTGTAATATAACAAAGTGTGCATATGTAATATACAATATGGAAGTGGGTATATAATATGGGTACAAAAGTTAGACCACAAGTCTCCCCATGGCATACCTGGTAATGGCTTAGTATAGAAGTGGTATAAAAACTTTCATTAGCATCCTTAGCATTAATCAAGCAATGTCTCCTTGTGAGCCTGGAGTATCTCTACCATGGAGTTGTTCAGGATACAGCATATGTGTGCAGAGACCCCTGCTCAGTCATGTTTTTTTTCACAATCAAGAGACTTTATACGCAAAATAGTAAGCCACAAATTTTACCGTTGCCAATTCTATCTGACATACAATTAGACTTTACATGTATACAAGTATATGTATGTATACATGGCTCCAGAGAATGAAAACTTATTTAAGCGAGAAAGCTTTTCAATATCACATACCTCCAAGTAAAGATACTGGCGTTGAACAGTGAGAAGCATCTCAAGCACTTCTACCATTAGCACCAAAGATTTTTCCCAATACTCCACTTCCTTGATAAATGGCTCAACAAACCTGAAAAATACAAGTTTTAATCAAAAGTAATTTCACAAAAATATCTGAACAAGGTTTATCAACATCAGTATTTTTCTACTAGCCAACATTTTCATTAAGACCTTAATATCTACACAGGGAAAGAGATGCTTATTCCTGTAAATGAAGAAGACTACCCCGCATTGTATATTGTCAATTTCAAGGTAAAATTATGCCCAATGACAAAAAACATGCAGTTACAAACATGACATACCATTCACTGGTAGACAAAATGGTTAGGTTGTTAGCATAGAGTAAGTACATATAGAGTGGCAAAGGGATATGGTGATTCGGATGAGTTTTTCAATAATACTTTGGCCGATAGATGAAACAGGTGTATCAAATTGGCACGACAAGCTATAACAAATGAGATTTGGCACACGGCCACTTTATTTAGTGTCGCATATCTCACGTTATGTTTATATTGCTCTTTTCAGGTATTTCTGTCGCGTGTTTGGTTTTTTTGACAACAGTTTCTCCCCTCTTCAATACAAATTACAAAATGTCCAACGGACCTGAAGACGCCCCCAGGAAGAGGGGAGAAACTGTTGTCAAAAAAACCAAACACGCGACAGAAATACCTGAAAAGAGCAATATAAACAATTATAAGAGTCGCGGAAGCCTTCAAAGAAATCTCACGTGATATTCTTATGACGATTTCGGTGCCTGGATGTTTATTAATTGACCCATAGCAATGGAAACAAATATTATTGAATCATCGAGACCAAATTAAACATGTATTTTAAGGTGCGTTAATGAGCATAGTCTATAGTGAATCGAATTCACGTCAATATGATAAGACACGCGATTACCAAACAACAAAGCACACAACAGCCATGGTAAATCCACTCTTCTGCATGTTGATGCAAAATCACCGAGTATCACTAGCACCTCCTAGTGGCTTTCTCCGTAAGCCCAAATTCTTCCTCCCCTAAGGTGGTGGCACCTGAGAAATTCTTCCCAAAGCTCTCCAAAATGTATGTCCAGTTTTTAGCATTGCTTTGCCACTCTATATATACTTACTCTATGGTTTTTAGCTGTCATATTGCTTGCCCAGTAAGCATTGCTTGTAACTTCAAGAGCTTTTGTACATTATGCTTTGGTGGAGGGGTAATCACATCATCTTCTGAATCGAGACTAGATTTCAAACAGTCATTGTACACTGCAACCAGAATTGAACCATATGTCAACTCCTCAAGAGTAGGAGCAGAGTTGTCAAATTCCACAAAATTATTAAACAAGCATGGACCAAAATAATCCTCTACCTATTCCCAGCCTTCAGGTTCTCAGAATCTTTATATTCAGTCTTCAGAGTCTCCTTTGGCTGAAAACCTACATGTTTATACCAAGAGGACACTACCTTGGATGATATTTAGTCCCAGCTAGAAACATGACATCCAGTATGTTCAACTTTACCCTAATTGTGTTTTTAAGTTTCAATTGCTTCACCAAGAAAACCACAAGTATTTCTCAATTATTTCGCACACAATTTTATTATGCCTTCGTCAAGAGGTTGCAATACATAGGTGGTGCTTTTGCTACAAAGGTTTACCCTTCCTAACCATAGCAGGCTTAATTTTCTCAATGTTTCTTTTTTAATTGAGAAAAAAGAAGAGAAGGACAAATTGCCTACAAGCCACTCCACTCTTTGATGCACCACTCCTATCGCTAATTTAAATTATTTCAAATCCACCTAGCATCAAATAAATATTCATAAATATGTGATTACCATGTTAGCGCCATGATGACTATCTTCGAAAAGCTCTCAAAAGGGACGTTCAAAAGCCATTCTTTTAGCACAGTAATCGTAGGGTTAACCTTTTCAGTGCTATTAACGCATATATGCGTTCGGGCATATCAGTGCCACTAGCGCTAAACATACATATATGTGTGAGTACCGCGGTGCCCTCAGTGCTATGAACGCATGTATGCATTTCTGTCTTTCTCGTTCCGTGCTCAACACGCATTTTGTCGTATCTCCTTGGAGACTACATAGTGGTTTTAGGGAAGTCTTGCTAGATTCAGCAAGCTTATATTTCTCTTCTCGACTTGCAGATTACGAATTTATGGCCTTTCGAAGATCTTTCCAACCACCCCATTTTAGACCGATCGCTCTTTCCATTTTTCCCAATACATGCATACCAAAGGGATAATAAAGTGCAAGTGCATTTAAAGCTTCATATAGTGGTATTATTTTCTTTCCTCTAACCTCTGAAAATATCTTTTAGGAGGTCCTATAGGAATTCTTTAGCCATTACTCAAGTAACTCTGGACTGGTGAACACACGCTTTTTTTTTAGTTTTCGATAGTTTGCAGTCGTTCATAAGCTGAAATGATACAAAGTAAAGTATCAGATAAGGAAGTGTTTGAAATGTTAACTAAAAGTGATAGTGAAGAGATTTCGTCAGAGGAAGATGCAACTTTTCAGACACTTCGTTCCCAGAGTGCTGATGATCCACAACGTTCAACTTAGCAGGCATCGCACATGCCTGAATCTGCTTCAGTCGAGTTCGACTCCGAAGATTGGGATGATGATGGAGATGAAGACAAAGTCGATGATGAAGATGAAGACGAGGATGGAGTTCCTTTTCAGCCAAAAATGAGGAAGCTAGAGGAGATTTTGAGGAAAAATAAGCACTTAGTGCCAAAGATTCATCCCTTTGATTCTTCCAATTCCGGAATAAAGGCACCCATGAGTAATGAATGGCTCCTCACCCTTCATATTTTTTGAACAGTTTTTCTCAGAGAAATTAATATCAGAAATTGATTTGGAAATGAATAAGTTCTACCACTACTCCAAAGGACATTCAGGGGAAAGTGAATTTTCTCAACTCAAGAGGTGGACGGAGACAAACGTGCCAGAATTGTATTGCTTCCTGGCAGTTTCACTCCTAATGTCAAGGATGCAGAAGCTCGACTTGAAAGAGTATTGGTCAAAGGACTGGCTATTGTCAACTCCTGCCTTCCCAGCTATCATGTCCTGGGACAGATATATGCTGATACTAAGATTGCTGCATTTTAGTGACAATTCCAAGCCAGCAGGCAGTGATAGACTAAAGAAAATTAGGTTAGTTGTTGACTCCGTAAGGAGTGCTTTTAGGAATCGATTGTATCCCCATAAGGACTTGAGTATTGATAAAAGTTTGTTGCTTTTCCAGGGGAAACTAATGTTCAAACAATACATTCCAGCTAAAAGGAGTAGGTTTGGCATGAAAATTATCGTGCCATGTGACAGTGAGACAAATTATATTTTAGATTTTATTGTTTACACTGGTGAAACGACAGACACTGATGAACAGGGATATGAGCCAGGGAAATCAGGAGATATTGTGGGAACACTTATAAAGCCCTACCTTGAGAAACGACATACATTGTTTGTGGGTAACTGGTATTGAAGCCCAGCCTTGTTTTTATGGTTGCATAATAAGACAACAAATGCATGTGGAACGGTCAGAAAGAATAGGAAGCATATACTGAAAATGGAGGAGAAGCTAAAAAAAGGAAATACAGTAGAAAAGGATTCAGCAGAAGAGAAGTGAAGGAGTGCCTGTTGGTGGAACGATTTTGCGTAAACAGGCACAGGTGGTCCATCAACAGTTGGGGACAAATGAAACATTCTCAGCGTCTTCCGGGTGGTTGAAAAGATTCAAGAATCACCATGGAATCCAAGAGTTGAACATAGTCGGTGAAAAACTAAGTGATGACCAGGGGGCCACGGATGACTTTAAAAAGAGATTAAAAGGATGATTGAACATTACGGACTCATACCTGACCAAGTGTACAATGCTGATGAAACTGGCCTATACTGGAAGTGTCTTCCGAGCAAAATATTAACAGCAGAAGCAGAGAAATCTGGGGTATAAGGCCAATAAAGAGAGAATAACGATTATGTGTTGTGCAAATGCTAGTGGGGAGCATAAAATGAAACTGACGTGCATTGGAAAAGCAAAACATCCTCGCTTCTTAAAGATACAGCAGTGAAATTTTTGCCGTTCGATTACTTTAGTAGCAAATCAGCATGGATGACGAAGGATATTTTAAAGTCCTGGTTCCACTCCAGGTTTATTCCGGAAGTGAGACAAAAAAAAAATGACTTACCTCGAAAGGTGATTCTTTTCATCGACAATGTCCCATCACATTCCCTTGACAGCGAACTGAAAAGTGCTGATGGCCTTATATTCGCTGCATTTCTGCCCCTAAATGTAACTTCATTGATCCAGCCGATGGACCAAGGCGTGATAGTGACTATGAAGAGACATTACCGTCGAGAACTCTTGGAGCTGCTCCTTAAAGAAGGCGCTAACAGGATTGACTTTTGGAAAAAACTGAAAGTGAAAGAAGCCCTTTACCTGTCAGATCAAGCTTGGAAAATGGTGACGAAAATTACTATCTCTCGGTCATGGAGGAAAACTTACAGTGATTTTGATGAACCGATTAATGGGTTTGAGGGGTTTGAAGAGGACCCAGAGAGTTTCAAATTTATTGACACCATCCGATCAATAATTGCCGGCAATCATCAGTTTCCTGAGGTTAACACGGAAAATATTAATCAGTGGCTCAGTCATGATGATGAATTATAAGGACATGAGATTCTTGATGATGATGCCTTTCTGGGTTGACGAGGACTACTGAGAGAAGGGCTGTACCCACGCTTTGACCAGAATTGGTCCGAATTGACCCTCCATGTGTCCGGTGGTCCCCGACTCGAGGACGTACTCCGGCAGACCGCATGGCGTCAGTCCGGAAAGGGAGCCAGGGAGACACCTAATCCTAATTTTTTGGTTAACGGGCTCTTCCGGTTCTCATTGATGTGCGGTAGGTTTTTCGCGAAAGCGAGACCGACGGCTACTAGTCTCAGTTGTTTGGCTAACCAAACTAATACAAGCACTTCGGGGAGGCGGGGGCCCAATTGAGGTCCTTTTGACCTCAATCCGTCTCATTGGTGTCGGCCTCGAAGGGGTTGTGGCTCGCTAACTTTCCCTTCCCTTCCCCCTTTTCCCACTACCGTCCACGCTAGGATATAAGCGAAAGCTTCCTGCCGAGCCGGAGGTAGTTACCCCGCGGCTGTAGATACCCGAATCCACTGATGGTGATGCCATAACTCCTAATACTAGTTCCGTGTGTGCAGGTGAATGCAAAAGTGACAAGGAAGAAACAATCGAAACGAGTTTCCCTCCAAATCGTGTTGGAATTAGTAGAAACTTTGATGGATTTCTTGGAACAGGAAGACGACACTTCCATTTGTGTGCTAGAAAAATTAGGATATGGACATTAAAAAGAAAATATGCAATGCAAAATTACAAAAGAAAGTGACAGATTTTTTTAACATCTTGTAAATATTTGTTTGAAGTCAGGATTTTTTGTATTTATGTACTGGAAACGTATTAATGTTACTCAAAGTTTCCTGTGAGAAACTTCTATTGAGTACATAGAGCAGTGGTTCCCAACGGGGGCGCTACCGCCCCCTGAGAAGTCTGAGGGGGGCGTTCTGGGCCCAAGTCATATTGAGGGGGCGTTGAGGTGCAGCCGCCGTCCCCTTGAGCAGTTGGCGTATTTAATGGCCACTGACGGCATTACTGACACCTTTGTTTTGATTCTTCAACTTTTGACGCTACAGCCTTTTGGTGCCAGGTGTCAGAAACATTGTTATAAATGCTTTCTCAGCTCTCTCCGCGGAAACCTTCGAGCTAACATTACATTGTAAAATTATAAAAGCAAAGAAGGCATCCTCTCTGGCCAGAAGCAATTCATAACAAATAGGCTATCGGATAAAAGGTACCTCGAGGCCCGAAATCTTCCACCCAATGCGAAACAAAGTAGCTACAGATAGAAATAGTAGCATTCTGAAGCTAGCAGCGAAGGCAATCTGGGAGGGGCACATACAGTCATTATTTTTCCACTCGCAGAGACCAAGTTTTAGAAATCAAGACCTGTCAGATCGTCCTCTGCGCATCTGCCACGAGCTTGTACTCGAGAAGTTGTGTGAGAATTAAATTCATCAGACATCCATCGCCCATTGTCGTCGTAATACTGGTACCAAACAGTTTCGGAATTTCCTCAGTGCAAGTGAAAATTGGCGCAATAATTATTATCACATAGGTAAGCACGTATTTATTACTATCATTTTTAATTCAATTAAAATAGTAAAATCGTACATATAGAATGAATATACACAATCAATGTAAATTTTCACTGACTTCTTTTTAACAGTACAACGCGTTTCGACGTTAGATCCTCAGGTACCCTTATTCTCATGTACACCTTACCGTCGATTCGCGTTGTACTATTAGAATAAAGTCTGCGAAGAGACAAACAGGAAGGGGCGCATATAGTCATTATTTTTCCAACCGCAGTGACCGGGTTTTAGAAAACAGACTTCCGGCACCAGATCATCCTCTGCGCATCCACCACGAGCTTGTATGTGAGAGGTTGTGTGAGGATTAAATTCATCAGCCATCGATCGCCCATCGTCTTTGTAGTATTGATACCTGATAGTTTCGGAATTTCCTCAGTGCAGGTGCAAATTGGCACAATAATTGTTATCACATAGGTAAGAATGTATTTATTATTATCATTTTTAATTCAATTAAAATAGCATAAATCATAGCTTTTAGCATACATGAAATTTTATTTTAATAAAAGCGACATGTTTTGGACGTAGACATCTCTGTCAGCAGGCATGTAAAAGTAGAAAGAAAAGGAAAAAAATATATCTTTTGTCACTAAATTTACAAATTATAAGTGTATCGGTCGCATAATCAAATAGCAGTATTTTGAAATATTACCACTGATTGTGAGAAAAAAATATCTCTCAAACTGGGACTCGGACTCAATTTTATTCATCATCGTTTTAATTTAAAAGTCTTCCAAATATCAGTGAACTATATCGAATTTGGTTAACACTGATACAGTGTGGTAACATCATCGGCTTTTACTCATAGTTTGGTTAATGAAGTTTGACAATGATTGACGCAGAGAATAGAAAATAATAATAACAAAACTTTTTACGATTTCTGCTCTGACGCGCCCAATCATCACTAAAGTGCAATCCGTAATAATTGACAAGAAGTTACTCGGGGTATTCATTTAAAAACAGTTCCTATGCATGAAATATCAACTTTCTTACATTATCAGTGAGAAAAATTATAGCTTGACAGATTATCTAGCATAAGTTCTCGTTATCTTACAATACCGTTCCTCCAACTTAACGGATAGATATGTTTGTGTTTTCAGACCTCTCTGAATAGTGAAATTGCTAATTTTTTAGTGAACTTTCGTGCAGATATTATTAAATGTCCAATAATTATTGCACAAATTACTGAAACCAAACCCAAAGTACTACAAAGGAGGGAACTATCCTGTCCTGCAGTCCCTACTTGTCGTATCCAACTTTAGTTTGAAAAAATGTAATTACCATTTACCATAAAACATAAGCATAACTTTCAATTGAATTAATTTATGCCTATAATTAAAAATATAAAATAACCAGATAGCTAGTAGCAATGAAAATACGATACGTTCAAGAATGATAGGTTTAGAAAATATAATGCGGCATTAGACAGACATTACGAGCTCACATTAGCTAGGAACGCCTACCTAATCGCTCAGGAATATGATAGCATCCCAGTCTCATGGTTTTCATTTCTGCACACCATGTAGCGAGTCGGTGTTTTCCTCGCGTAGATTATTAGTCGGTGTTTTCCTCGAGTACATAGATTCTACTGCACCTATGAGAACAGTTCACACGTAAAGTCTACGCGCGTAAGCCCTTAGCTCTGCCAGAAACGCGTCAATAGAAAAGCTTCTGGGACCTAAGGAAGCGGTCGTATTCGTGCCAGTTCTCGGTTCCTTCGCTATAGTAAGTAAACACCTCCGTGTTTAAAGTTGGCGTTAACCACGTGGATGGTACCGTAAAGCGCATGAATAAGACTGTTTGGTCACATTGTCTGTACGGCAGTTCTTCATGATATGTAGTTAATTTTAAGCCCCAGAAAACCAGAGGAAAAAGGATGTCAAGGTAGCTTAACTGATTAAAATACTTGGCACGTTATCAAGGGGTCCGGGTTCATGTCCCGGTCTGGATGAATGATATTTCTTTTGTGGTATTCTTTCAAAATAAGCAGTTATGGTTAAATTTCCGCTATTTCGCGGTTCATTTAATTTTTCAAAATTGTTGGCAAATTAATTATTCACCTTGCTTTGATTTTTAAATAAGTAAATACAGAAATTTTAATCTCCGAAACATATTTTCTTATTATTACAATATTAATAATCATATTATCGTAATAATCATATTATTGTGTTATTTCTACAGATAGATCCATGTCGGAACCAAAGAAAAAATGTAGACAATACAATGTCGAATATTTAAAATATGGTTTCATTCAATCACCCACAAACAAGGCATTACCAATGTGCCTAATTTGCCACAAGGTGTTTTCCAATGAAGCTATGAAACCTTCGCGATTAGAAGAGCACTTGAGCAAAATACATCCTGAGAAAAAATATAAAAATATATCTTACTTTCAAATGCTCAGAGGTCAACATTCGAGACATCCTACTTTGGGTGATGTGATTTCGGCCGCATCAAAAGAAGAAAATGATGGATTACGTGCGTCCTATAATATTTCCTTACTCATTGCTAAATTGGGAAAACCACACACAATTGGCGAAGAATTGATAATTCCAGCTTTGAGTGAAGTTCTGCGTACCGTGCTGCATAAGCCACCGTCTGATATAATTTAAAAAATTCCGTTGAGTAATAATACAGTGCAGAGGCGAATAGACAAAATGCCTGAGGATGTGGAGAGTTCTCTAGCTGATTTTTTGAAGACTACCGAGTTTTCATTACAGCTTGATGAATCTACTTTGCCAAAAAACGAGTCTTTACTTCTGGTGTACATTCGCTTCATAAAAGATGAAAGCATTTGTCAAGAATTATTATTCACAAGAACGTTAGAAACGGACACTAAAGGAAAATATGTTTTTGGCGTTTTGGAATACTATTTGGAAGAAAAAGGAATTCCTCTGAATAATATCTTGTCTGTTGCTACCGATGGTTCTCCGGCAATGGTTGGACGTCACCGTGGTTTTATATCATATTTGAAAAGAGCGGTACCAAATGTAGTCGCCGTGCATTGTGTAATTCACCGAAAACATTTGGTAGCAAAACACCTTAGTGATCGCCTTCACCGCTCGCTACAGTATGTAATTACTGCAGTTAACAGGATCAGAAGCAATGCTCTCAATGATAGATTATTTAGAAAGCTTTGTGATGAAAACGACGAAGACTTTAATCGGTTACTATTGCACACAGAAGTTCATTGGCTGTCAAAAGGTACTTGTCTAAAACGAATTTTTGAACTCTTTGAAGCAGTTACTAAGTTTTTTGAAAGCAAAGATGATTTATTAAGAGTGAATTTATTGAAATGTAAGAGCGATATTGCTTATTTGACAGATTTATAAAACAAATTTAATGAAACAAACCTACAACTGCAAGGGAATGATTTGAATTTGATCAAAGCCAAGGCAATTATCTCTGCGTTTGTGTCAAAACTTGCTTTGTACAAACAAAATTTGGGTAGAACACAATTTCATCAGTTTCCAAATCTTTCTTCAATGGAAACTAATGATAACGACATTCTCGCTTACTGCCAGCATTTGGAAGCACTAAAAGAAGACTTTACAATTAGATTTGAGGATTTACTCAATATGGTCATTCCAGATTGGGTCATAGAACCATCCTCTAACTTAGAAATCAAAGAATTATCACTGCAGCAGGAGTTTATTGTATTGTCAACAAATAAAGAGTTGCAATTTAAATTAAAAAATGGGTATCAAGAATTTTGGCTTCAACGTCAAATTCCAATATTATATCCAGCCTTATGGGCTGCAGTAAAGAAATTTTTCATTGCTTTTCCGTCCTCATATTTAGCAGAAAGAGGGTTTAGCATGGTGACCAATCTATTAACTAAGAAAAGAAACAGGTTGTCAATAGTGGAACGCGGTAACTTAAGGTTATTAATGACAAAAATGGCACCAAATATTGATAAATTAGTTTCATTGCATCAAGCTCAGCTGTCTCATTAATAATATTATATTAATTATTAATAACATATTTTAATCGTTCTGTAAACAATACTTCAATATTTCATTACCTTAAGATTAAAGAAAATTAAAAATTTGTTCTTGTTTTTCAATATATAGCATGTACAATGTAGTTAACCTAAGGGGGGGCGCTATCAAATTATTGACTGAAAAAGTGGGCGCTGACTCAAAAACGGTTGGGAACCTATGACATAGAGGATACAATTTTTCCACACCCAATTTATTACAGGAGGCATCAGAAGCTGTTAAAATATTTGGATAAAGAATCAATTTGTTAGCGTGCCACTGCACGTGAAAAGGAGGTAAGTAGCATCCGTGGTATCATGTGTTCGGGAATAGGGCTGGTCTGTGGCAATCACCTTGGGTCTGTGACCTTGACTTGTTTACTTCGATAGCCGGTCGCTCCCTAGGCGGAAGGGTCGGAACTCTGAGAAGTGACTCCTTATCTCCCCAGAAGAGGCATGTGCATTGTTGAGCTGTAGCTTTGGAGGAAACTCAGACAAACTGGAGTCGTTCAACTTTGGGTCAGCTATCGGGATGGGCTTTATACGGGAAGTTAAAAAATGTGAGGCTAATTTTACCGATCGGCATAGTCTCAGATTCCTTGAAATAAGCGTAATACATTGCGTAATAAACAGTTTTGCTGGGAAAATAGTAGTCAGGAACATAAAAATGGGACACATTGCGTGTCAGAGATCAAGATTCATCACTGAATTTTCCTTGAAATGATAGAGTGTCTTCAATGCATGTAATCAACAGGCATAATTTTAGTGGGTGAAATGTTTTGGAGAAGTAAATGGAATGAATGATTGGCCATAAAATCTAATGACTGGAAAACGAGTATTTCAATGGAATGTGCACTAAAGACTCAAAGAAACAATGGAGCTGAAACTAAGGGCAAAACTACTAGGAAAACGAACAAATTATCCATTTTTTTTGATTATCCGATTGGCCTTCCCCCTCCATTATCACTGATAATCGGCGCTATACTGTATACAATTCATGTGTTCGGATATTCTTCTCGCATTGAAGTGGTGCAATTAGAGGGAGGTGTGGATGCTCTCCACTAGCCACAATTCTCGTATGGTAGAATCCTCAAAAGTGGAATACAAAAAGGGCAAAAAAATTTTGAAACCAAATTGTGTTTTGGACTGTAATACGAGGGTGGACAAAAAAGATATGATTTGAGCTCAATAGAGATGGTGCAAAAAACAGTTAAGTGGTATAAAATTTTTTTTTCCATGTTGTGGACATGTGTGTATTCAATGCTCACATACTACATTGTTTAAAAAAATAAAAAAATTCCTATGGCAAAATTTGAAATATCTAAATTTTGAAAGAAAATGAAATATCTAAATTCCTTCAGGAACTTTTCAATGAAGAAGATGTCATCTGAAGCAAGGACCAGCACCAGAGATGGAGAGGAACTTTTCAGATGGCGAAGACGATGAGGCTATGGTGAGGAGTAACTATGACAGTGACATAGAACAGGAAGCAGAAGTAAGCCAATCTTCTGAAGAATGGGTGACCACCGGGGTTGAAGGATTCTACACAGGAAAAGATAAGGAGATGAAGTGGTCGATGTTCCCTCTTGGGAAGAAAACTGGAAAGATTCCAGCTAAAAACATGGTCAAAATTTTCTCCGGGGCCAATGTTTCCCTGCTTTCCACAGAGCGTGGTGGTTTACATCAATTCATCACAATTGATTTGATTGACCAAATTACTCTTTCGTTGACCTTATTCTTTCAAAAAATCATCAAAGGAGGTCGTTATTAAAAAGAATGTGACAGCCATCCAACATTGTGTGATGAAATTTGTGCTTGCCTTGGACTTTGAATTCTATTTGGCCCAAAATGGGAAAATCATGCCAATGTTACTGATTTATGGGAAAGAGATGGAACTGAAATAATGCTAAGTAGAGCTGCCATGAGTTATTGTAGATATTTGTTCCTCCTAAAATATTTTAGATTTGATGATAAGACGACGTGTGAAGACAGGAAAAAAACTGACAAGTTAGCTCCCATTCGAGAATTTTTTAATTTGTTTGTCATTTGTTCGTAACTGCAAAAGGCATATGCATATACTCATGGTATTTATTTCACTGTTGATGAAAAGTTAGAGCCATTTCACAGGAGATGCTTTTTTGTCCAATACATGCCAAGTAAACCCCCCAAATATGGCATAAAAATATTAGCTTTGTGTGACTCATTTTACACAAGTGTGCCATTTTACACAAGTAACAGGGATATATATATAGCAGAAAGTAGCCAGAGGGTCCATTCTTCTAATCAAATTCTCCCTCAGACATCATGAACAGATTAGTCGAACCCATTATAGGCAGTAATCGGAATCTAACCATTGATAATTGGTATGCAAGTGTTCCTCTTGCACAGTCGTTATTGAGGAAAATAATAACATGCCTCGGAAACCTAAGGAAAAAATAAAAAACTAATTCCTTCAGAGTCCTTGCCCAATCGAAATAAGGAAAAGGGGTCTTCAATGTTTGGTTCCCATAGAATGACTTGACTGTCTTAAAAACTTACTTACTAAAAAAATAAATCAGTATTATTTCTATCCACACTACATGATGACCAATCTATAGACCAAGCATCTGGTAAACCACAAATGATTTCAGAATACAATGAAACCAAAGGAGGAGTTGACGCAGTAGATCAACTCTGTTCCACATACACATGTGCTCCAGTTACCCGGAGATGGCCGTTAGCAGTCTTCTATTTACTGGTAAAGGAGGCTGGGATAAATTCCGGGGGGGTTGTTCATTGAGGTCAACAAATATGCCTCAGCTAAAAGAAAAATATTTTTGAAACAACTGTCACTTCAGTTTATGCAGGATAACCTTCTCACGGGGGTTACAATTCAGGCTCTCCCAAGAGATATTCAATTGTTCCTATAGAATCATTTACATATTGAAGACAAAATGCCAAAAAATGAATCTTAAAAAAAAGAGGACGCTGTGTAGCATGCGGCAGGGCAAAAAATATGTACACAACCATCATATGCTCCCAGTGCCATAGTTTCATTTGCAGAAGCCATGCACAAATGGTAGTGAAGTGCTGCGACTGTGATAAAACTGAGGGAGAGGCATCCGAATGAATACGAGGAAAGAGATTTTGACAGATTCATCATAATAATTTACTGCAAGCAGGATTTATAGTTGTTTTGGATAATAAGATGATTGCTGTGTGATAATAAATAAATGTGAACTGTGAATGTTTATCCAAAACTTAATTCACAAGTTATTTTTTTAAGGTTTCAAGCTTTTTATGAATGCAAGATTATGTTCTTTGTAAGATTACTTAGCTAAATTGTGCACCTAAAATAAAAGTGTAAATAGAAAGAAAGTTAAAATGGAAACTTGAAGCTTTCATGTGGTGGATGGACGTATTAATAAACAAGATAAAAATTTGTGACTTCCACAATTTATTGAACATTAGTGACCGGTTTTGGCTGTCACACCATCATCAGGTGATGGCATGACAGCCATCCGGTCGCTAGTGTTCAATAAATTGTGGAAGTCAAAAATTTTTATCTTGTTTATTAGAAAGAAAGTTATATATGCATTTTTATTATGTTTTATGTCATTTTCTATCCTCAATCATAGGTCAGTAGTACCTATGTTCAAAATTGTTTGGGAAAAAATTGGATAGCTTGCGTGCTAGTTATTTCTGACTGGTGTTATAAATACGCTTAACCCCAAAATAATGGCAATTGAATTCTGTCAATGGGTTCTATATTACAATATTTTGGTGAATACTGCAAAAGGAGAAGTAACATCTCCGTATATACATAGAATTTAGCCTGGTTAGTTTCAAGGTAATATTTTCAAATGTTTAAGCGTGATTTATTCGACTTGTCATTAAAAATATATTAATTAATAAATGTATTCAATCGATTTCCAAAGCTTAAAATATTATACGATAGCTAAAAGATTTAAATTTATGGAATTTACCTGATTTGAAGAAAATATTTACAAAACAATCACTGGAAACACTGAGTGCTCGTGTTTTGCCAGGGAGCACTACTGCTCGAGGGTTTAAATAGACCTTTCATAGAAACAGATTCTTGTTAAGTAGTAGTACACTCCATTAGGTACAAGATTTGAACAAGATAGCAAGTTCAAAATGTCAGAATAATTAGCACATGACAGTAAAAGTACTCAAAGTTGTTAGATTTCCAGAAACCTTTAACTTTAAAATATATTAATGGTGAACTACATACTTACATATTACCTGTACATAAAGAGGGGAAAAGAAATATCATCTCTAATTATCGTCCTATAGCCAAACTATCAGTATTAGCCAAAGTTTTGACAGACAGAAAGATATGACACTCCTTTTGATACTAGTTAACATTCACGTAATTATACTTACTTTTCCCCACTTGAACAAATAATGCGTGATGGAAACTCATGTCATAACTTGGACCTATTTTTTGCTTCTTTGCCTTCTGTTATAAAGTTCCTGAGAGGGATACCGGATAGGATGCTCCCTGATACTTAATTTGCTATTATTTATTTAAATGTGTGATTATTAATCAATAATTACTTCTTGTCCTCCTACTGCGTGATTATTCTGTATTTGTATTTTATTGTTGTTTTGAGGTATCATAATTTTTACAAAATGTACTTTGTTATCTTTGATATGATACCTCCATTTTATAAAGACATTGCTTTGTAACTGGGCCTTGGCCCGTTGATAAATAAATATGAAATATGAAACCACAACAGTGATAATTTCTAATTCTTCAGATTCAATTACAATAATTACAAAGTAATAAGAAAGTATGTAAAAATTTCCTGAATAGTTACCATGCGACGGTATAATTGCTTGAAAGTAGGCGGAAATCCAAAAAACTTTGGTGTTTAAGGACTATTACCCTTAAACAAGATCATTAATGTTTTTTAATTGTTCAGTGGTAATAGTAGACTAGTAAAAAAGTATCTGCGAATCGCATTACTTTCCATGGCAGGATTAATATGCTTCAGAGTAGTTGGGATCCCTGTATAATTATTTTTCATTTTTCAGTACAATTACTCAAAAATGAATATGTATTCATTTATTTCCATTCTTCGGTGGTAGAACAATGTTCCATTAGGTTCTGATGTGATAAATCATGTTTCCCTCTTGGGGAGGAGCGCAATAATATTACTAGCATTGCATAAGAGCGGACTCTGAAACCTGGACTTGTTAACTGTGGGCTGTTACCATGTGCCAGCTCCATGTTGCCTGCCTTAAGAGATGCATGATACATTCAGCATGCAAGTCGTAGAAGAAAAATATTGGAGAGATTTTGAGATGTGTACCATTTACTTATATATTATAGTAGGATATGGTCAAGAACTTTTATAATAGAAAAATAGCTGGTGAAACTGTTGTAATACCCAACAACATACACGGATGCAACCCGGAAAAATGTTGACGTCATAATATGGCAAAGCTAAATAGAACAATAAATAAGACATGCCCAGCCCAGAAAATCAGCACACAGATTTTGAAGAAAAAAAGAAAGCAAAAACATAAAGTGCGGCTACTTTTTACACTGTTTCAACACAGAGAGAATGAGAAAACCCAACATCCTACTCTAATAGCAAATTAACAGTAAATGAGAGGATATACATTTCAAAGGCAAATGTAAAAACATAAAAGAGTCAAAGTATGCCAGAGTCAATAAGTACCTGGTAGATTTCATAGTAGCTAAAGTAACTTGATTCTCCTCGATGGATGAAAATATGTCATCCACACCTTTCAGTCGATAAACTCCTTTGGTTTTATGAGGAGTAATATCAAGGTCAATGCTTTCCCAGAGAATTTTTATATTCAAAAGGCCCTGAAATGCAAAATTCATTTAAAACAGAAAATACTTAAACATATTTATTTATTTCCCTGTTGACAAGTACAATGGATGATACAAAATATCACAAATCATGTAATTGTATAGGGTACGTCAAGAGTATTTACAAAAAAAGGATATTCAATAACACCAATGTGTAATATATCAGTACAAGATATCATTAAAATATTACACTGAGCTTATGTAATCATTCACACTATAAAAACAATTTTCATTTAGGTACATAAACAGTTTCTTTTTAAAAATAGTTAATGATTTTTCATTTTTTAAGCTCATGGGTAACTTGTTATATATTTTTATGCATACAGAGCGGGGACCTTGGGACATCATCGACATATTGGCAGATACCACACAAAGATGTTTACTTGTCCTGGTTGCATGACTATGTTTTACATTATTTGATGGAAATATGGTCAAATTCTTTTTTACAAAAAGGACAGAGTTATAAATATAAACACAGGGCACTGTTAGAATGCCAAGGCTCTTGAAAATAGGTCTACAATGAGCTCTGTATGGCTTATTACACATGGACCTAAGTAATTTCTTTTGCATAATAAAAACGTTGTTTAACTTAGTAGCAGACCCACTACCCCAGATTATTATGACAGCTTTGTTACAATATCATTACATGGGAATCTTGCCAGTAGTAATCATAATTAAATAATTTGATAAGAGGAAAAAGTATTAGCAACAAAAAAAGCAATATGTGATTTTGTTTCCTCTTACTTCATTCAAAACACCATAGCACAGAAGAAACAATAGAGTATTTTACTAGAGCAGAAGCCTCTTAGATTTTAGTTTTTAAATGTTTAAAAAAATGTTCTATAACATGCCGCAGTTTTGAGTATTTCAAACATAGATGACAACAGAAACTGAAGTTGTCAAAAAATAACAATGCATTGAAACACCCAAAAATGCAGCTTTTATCATCTGAGCACCTCAGAAGACTTTGACCAGTGTCCAATACACTCTTATGGAGAAAAAAGAATTGTATGTGGAGCAGAATGAAATCAATAGTATTATGTAGGTACATGGTTAAATTTCAGTGTTACACTATGCACAAATATGCGAGTTCTTCTTGACAGAAAATACTTGACACTTATGGGGACATTTTGATCCTTAGCGACCTATTTGTAGTAAAGGGGATGGCTGCATAGCTAAATTTCTGAAGGTACATGGCACATATTCGATTTTTGATTTCCAGGCCAGACAAATGATTTTTTCCCTGAGTGGAGGCCAAAGCTGGTTACCAATCTCACTGTTTTTTTTGTAACATAAGCCAAGCTTTGGTTTCACTCGCATGCCCCCAAAGCCTTAGGCCATAGGTTAAATGACTTTAAAAGGAAGCAGAGAAGGCAAGCTTCAAATATTCCTCAGGAACACAGTTTTTAAGTCTCCTTATAAGGAATAGTTACTTTGAAAGTTTATTACCAATAGTAACACTTGGCTATTCCAGGTAAGCTTGGCATATGGCCATAACATGGCCATTCCAGGTAAGATTGCTATCAATATAAAAATTTTATAGCTTAACAGAATTTTCAAATTTACTAGAATTATTAATATTACACATCGGATATTGCATTTTTTCATAATTTACTAGTAGTTAGCTGAAAACCAGTAACTTGTTGCTGATTGCTGCCTAACTTTCAGCTCTTCATGGTTCACAAACATATTCATAAAGGAAGTAAAATCAGCATATAGGATATAATCCACATTTATGCTACTTGGATGGTCACTGATCATTGGGAGAAACAATAGAGGACCAAATACAGACACCTTGGGGGAAACCATATTTCATTAGCAAAAATTTGGATTCATTACCCTTTACTTCCACCATTTGTTTATGATTGCTTAGATAAGAGAACATGAATTTTAGTTCCATACCTTGAATGCCATCATGTTGCATTTATGAGTAAGGATTGAGTGGTCTACACAGTCAAAAGCTGAGGTCAGGTCAAACAATGAGAAAGATAATCATTGTCTGTTTTCAAAAGCAATCAATATTTGCTTCAATACAAACGCTTGCTCAGTAGACATTCCAGGTCTAAATCCAAACGGGGAATTACTCAGTGTATTGTTGGCTTCAAGATATGTAAGTATATGAGCATTGCCTATAGCTTCAATTACTATGCTCACCACAGGAATAATGGAGATGGGACGGTAATTTTTTGGATCATTTCTATCACCTCATTTAAAAATAAGTACATATTACCTTTGAGTATTTTAAAGCATCAGGATAATGCCCTGACTGGAAACATGAATTGATTACAACGTACAGTGGGACGAAATTTGATGAATGATGGCCTTAACAACATTATTGGAGAGACCATAGACATCTTTACTTTTTGATCCCTTTATTTGGAAACAACTTTCACTATTTCAGACAGACCCACTTCCACTGAAATGGATGCTGAAGGTAATATGGACAGATAAAATAAGAAATGATGAAGTGTACAGAAGAGTAGAAGAGGAAAGGACCATATGGAATGCCATACTGAAGAGAAGAACCAGAAGGATTGGACACACCCTGAGGCACAATGGATTTGTGAAAAACATAATACAAGGTAAAATAGAGGGACAAGTCCCCAAAGGAAGACCCAGGAGTAAGTTCATGGGCCAAATAAAGAGGGAAGTACATAGGAAAAGCTACCAGGAAGTAAGAGAACTGGCATTAGATAGGGAGGGTAGAGGGCTGCAGCTAACCAATCTTAGGATTGAAGGACCATGAATGAATGATGCCAGGCTCTAGTCCTCACTGTAATATAGCCAATATTGTGCTGCCAAGGATGGCAGGCATGAGTTCCCAGACAGCACAATGAAAAGAGTATACATAATGTCTACGGTATACAGTAGAAACTGTATACGTGTTTTCTACCTAATGTATACCTTATATATAATGTATGCAGTATACAGCAGAAACTGTATACATGTTTTCTATCTAACATATACATCATTCTCAACAAATGCAACTTATGCGATACTGTATACACACAGTATTCATTAGGGTGGAGCGATTTTTTATTAATGTGAATACAAAGCCGATTCACCCCTAGAAAGTTAGAAAATTACAACTAAATTGAAATTCAATCAAGAAAATTCAGATCGGAGAAGGTTTCAAGGTTGCACCAAGCAGTTAAAGATTCTGCAATTTTTACGCACGCATCTACTATCAGCCATTTTGAAAATCCATTTCCTATTTACAGGAAGAAGAAAAATTGAACCTTTCTAAAATGTTAGATTTGTATTTGATATCTCCGGACAAAAATTCTTAATTCAAAGCATAGAAATGATCATATAAAAGAGGAAATAATGGCGCATATTATTATGACGTCAGTAATTAAAAATTTGTTTTTGCAGTGCGTAAATCTTTATTCTGATAATTTTAAATGGGATTCTCTAAAAATATATTCAGCTTCGATTTCGTTTAAATTTTTATTTTTTGTGGCAATATATCTTTACTTTAAATTTAAGAAAAAATTGATGGCTATTTATCTTTTAATGGGAGATACTAGTATTTAAATGTTCTCATATTAGCTTTCTGCTTGTAGTTTCATGGCATCCTACGCTGAAGAGACGGTGGTTTTGCATCGGCATGCAATCCAATACCACAGATGGATCTTTTAAGGTATGGAGGATGATATGGCACTCTATTATGGACGCATGTTATTCCCATTAGAGTATGAAGGGCCTCGATAGAATCAGAGTGATTGGTAGTTGTGTCCAAGATGTATTGCGTGCCCAGTTTAAAGTGGAAGACCTTGCATCCGATCAAGAGACACCACCATCCCCATTGCTGTCTCTGAGGAAATTTCAATTTTTGCTGTTCAAAATAAAAAAATATCGGATGGTTTTGTTTATTTCTTTGTGAGGCAGCAATTTTATCATTTGGTGTTCTTTCAATTGTAATGATATATTTGATGAGTTATTATTGAACATGTTTCAACAGCTCTCGTAATATATTTGCTATTTAATAATAACAATGATATAATTTATTGTTCTTTTGGTCATTTACATGACATAGAACATGGTCAAAAAATCAAGATGAAACAGGTACTCACATAAGAATGTAACAATTGTAACACTATTTGCATAATTACAATTTGTCACTAAGGAACTCATTGATGCTATAATAGTGTTTCTGCAGCAAGAACTTTTTTAGATTTCCTTTTAAAGTAGCCACAGTGGACTTACTTTTTATACAAGGAGGCAGTTTATTATAAATAATAGACAAGGAGTGGTGTGGGCCTTTCTTGGATATAGCAAGTGGCTGAGTTCTTAGGTGAACATTCTCTCGTCCACGAGTAAGGTGACAATGAATGTTAGAGTTAGGCACAAACAGAGATGGGTTCATTTTTACAAAAACAGCAGCATGAAGAATATATATACATGGCAAAGTCATTATTTGAAGCTCCTTAAACAGGGGCCTTCCTGGTGTCCTAACGGATACATTAAGCATTGCCTTCGCTGACCTCTTTTGCATGGAAAATGCCTTAATTGCTGCACTAGAGTTACCCCAAAAGACAACCCCATATGCTAAGTAAGAGTGAACTTTGGCATAGTACACAAGTTTTAGAATTTCCACTGAGGCGGTTGGGACAAGCTTCTTAATCATAAATGTCCCTATGGCCATTTTTTCATGGTTTCTTGAATGTGGTGATACCATTCGAGGTTCTCACTTATAGATATTCCCAAGAATTTTATGGAGCTAGACTTGCGGATACATTTATTTGAATTCACTCTAAAAAGAGGCGATAATACTGGTGGATAAATTTTACTATGGAATTGCAAAAAACTAGTTTTACCCTCATTTATTATTAAGCTGTTCATCATACACCAGTTTGACATTTTAACTAAGGTTTCACGAGCAGAATTAGTAGCATCGGCAAAAAACAAACAAAACAAGCCAAGATTTTATAAACTCAATTTATTAATGAAGATGTAATAAAGGAGATAAAAATCAGTTTTCTGCGCATTTGAGAATCATGCAGTGTTACTAATCATAATAATTAATGCAAAAACTTTGCTTAAGCGCTGGCGTAATGTTCAATATTTAACGATGCTATAAGGCTGAAATGTTACGGCAAAACTGCTCTAACCTTAATACACCGAATGGGATGGGTTTATGAAACATTATTTGGAAGTTTTTAACCTTCCCTTTTTTATTTTAGAATTTTAACCTTTTCATACCTTATTTTGGATAATTTACCATTTATAGATGAGTCCGAAGTTTATAATTTTTAAATTTTCTTGATCCAGTCATCAGCTCCATGGTGGTAAGTGGGTTGATAAATAAATATAATATCATATTTTGAATTTTTAACTTTTTATATTTTGACTTAATATTACATTGTTCTTCATATACGAGCACGGTATTGTGACTTGGTTTCAAACTTTATACAGACTGAGGACCCATAAACGTTTTTCGACAGAAGTCCTCCTTTTGGGTGTCATACATATGGAAAGTCCTCCTTTTGGGTGTAGGACATATGGAAATGTCCTCCTTTTGGGTGTCAGACATATAGCAACCCTAGTAATGTTGGCTAACCTTGTCACATTGAAATGTCATTTGGAACTGGCACATAACAACAGCTAACTTATATTGTCAAACAACAACAGACTGACTTTGAGAGCAAATGTATGAAATTTTCATGGAAAATATCACTTACCTGGACTGAAAATCAAATTTCAAATATGTGCTATGTACCTTCAACAATCAGCCATCCCCTTTACTGCAAAAAGGTCGCTAAGGATCAAGATGTCCTCAAAAGTATTACGTGTTTAATGTCATGAAGTACTCGCATATTGGTGCATAATGTCACACTTAAATTTAACCATGTACATTTTACACTTGATTTCATTCTGCTCCACATGAAATACTTTTTTCCCCAGAAGAGTATTAAGGACACTTTTTAAACAGCTAAATACTAAAATCTTAGAATCTTCATCCTTCTTAGCAATGCTGCTCAAAAATATCATGAGATCATAGATGTTAGTTCCACTAAGTCAGAATATTTAAACTGGCGAGCACAGCAATATAAATAACCATTTCTAAAAATGTATAATAATGGACTGGTCTCTGTTTCTCTGCGTTTGTTACTCTAATCCATATCCTGACTAACTTTTTTGTAGTTTCCATTTTTTCCAAGAAGACATTAGGTCATGACCAGAGTAAAACTTCTAAACCTTAACTCACCAGGAAGCCTAAAAATCCATCTTAAAATCTAAATTTAAAAATTCTTACATACATTCTACTGCATAAGTAGGATATCAAAGTTGGTATCTCATTGAGGGTTGAGAAAGTTAGAAAGTAAAACATTTGAATACTCTTACCTGTTCAATGCTCAGTTCCATTGTTGCAGCACTAGATATGTCATTTATTTCCTCATAAAATCGGCTCAATTTATACTCCTCGATTGATTCCAATGTGAATGAATCTGACAGATGATCAAAATCTCTGTAAAGTTAGGGATTAAATAAGAATTAAATGAGAAATGAAAACCTAGGATTAACTTTTCCACCATGGCTAACATAAAATCTTGACTCCTATATGAGTACGACTTGTTCTCATGTATTGCAATCACATCAATTGCACAAACAACCTTAGGCTTTGCACACATAACACTCATCCTTGGTTAGTGACCGGGATGTGTTCTTATGAGTCTTTGTTATATGTCAAATTTGCACAAAATGATATCTCATTTCAAGCTCAAGCAAAAAAAAAAGGCATGAGAAAGAGAGAGAGAACTAGAAATGTATTTCCATGCACCTTGAAAATCATGTCAATCACAGAAGAATGTCATAAAAACATAATATTTTGCATGCAAGAGTCTTCAGTATCACATTTTATTAATAAGGCATTTACTCTTAATGGTATGTAGAGCCACATGAAAATGACTTTGATAAATTTAGTAAGGTTGATTCTATAATTTACCATAGGCATATTTAAATTTTAAAGAAAAATAATTAATGTTTTATTTAAGTTAAAGCTTTTTACTAAAATATTTAAGGTATTTGATTGTATTCAAATTCAAGAAAACTATTTTCCTCCAATCTCTAATTTTAAACAAAGATATCCAGATGATGCAATACATTTCATTTAAATTATCAAGCTATTACAATTGCAAAATCATGTATTTTCTAATTCCAAAATTACGCTCTCTTAATTAGTCGTTAGCCCTTAACCAATTCATGAATGATGATTATTCACATTCCTTAAGCCTGGAGTAAAATCAACCAGATAGTAAATGAGTCCTCACTCTGTCCTTCTTTTTTTTTGGAGAAGCAATGTTCATTTGGAAAGATAGTTAATCATGATCATAATTCACAAGAGAGATAGGTCAAGAAGGTCAGCATAACCTATAGAAGCTGAGATAACAGGCAATAGTGAAATGTAATTAAAATGTTGTGTACCATTATTTAAAGAGGTAAAAACCAACAAATTACATAACTCTTATGATGGAATTTAGTGTGTTGAGCAAGCAGAGCTTTAACATGGTATAACCATGCTATGATTCCAGAGACACCATTAAGGAAAGCAACACCATCAGAAGCAGTTAACCATGATGACAGTCAACCATGCGATGCCAAAATATGATTCACTCCACATATAATTGTTAATAATGATAAGGAAAATAAATGTAAATTACATTTGAACAACAGCTTTAATTCTTTCCCAGTGCCGGTCACGCAAGCTTGGGTTTACGAGAGCATTAATAACAGGTAAGTTACGTCTCATTTTCTCAACCTTCTCCTTCATATATGTTATAATTTGCCACTCCTTAGCTTTCAGTTCACGGTGTAATCGCACAATCTTTCTATACGATGAGTGGACCTATGAAGATAGAAACAATAGTTCATGAAAGGACCACGTTTTCGGATAGAAATTGAACTTCAATAGCCATAATATCAAATAGTAAATAAGAATAGCTAGGCAACAACCTTTGAATCCAATTGATCTCCTTTGATATCTCTAAAGGGATCAGTGGTATGCTTTCCCCAACTTTCATCAATTTCATACACAACTTCCCAAACCAACTCAATAGTTGGTATTTCCTGAAAGTAAACAAAGTTACTGATATACCACTTTTAAAAGTGGCAGGTTGTAACATAAAAGATCTCAAATACTACAGAGTAATTAATGGGTTGGTAAGAATGAATTACAGAAAGATCCGAACCTTATCTATTTCATCTAATGCCACCAAAATAGGGGGAGGAACTTCATATATTTTCATATCTTCCTGAAGCTGAACTTCCCGATCCCTGATGTCTTTGCATTTTGATCTAACATCCTTTAGAAACTGGAGAGCATCTAAAATCACAAATAGATAAAACAAAATACAGATATATCATTTGGTTTAACATTGTAATTACCAAAATCTCCTCATGGACCACAATTTCATACAATTCTTATCCCAGAACTCACCTATAGCTTTCCAATCTGATGTGTAGGGTCCATTATTTAGAAAATCAAATAACAATTCCTCTGATTGCAACGTTAATTCCTGAACCAACTTCAACACAGCAGTCCTGAGCTCTTCCTGAAATCAACACAAATCAGATTAGAAAAATTCATTAATGGATGACATCAAGAAACACCCATTTAACAGTATTGGGGGAATAGGTACTAATTCATTACACAAACCCCACATCTACCAAAAGCATGAAAATCCCTCCCATTTTTCAACTGATGGAACACAAAAATAATTCTTGATAAGTGGCTCCTTTTCAATTTCTTTGACTTGTCCAGGTTTTCCATATCTGTAGCAACCCTGAATGTATGGAGCAAATTGTGAAGTATGTTAAAATGAGGAAATATGAATGGAAAATAGCATGGAATGAAGAGCTGCAGCAAATCACACTTTGTATGATGACTGCTGATGATGATTTCATGTGAATTTCTCATTCCAATACAGCCTCAATGATTTTCATTAGGTCAAGATGTGCTGAGACTACATCGCTTATTATTACCAGATATTATTCATACTCACCATGTAAAACAAAGACCATGTCTAAGGGATGACTGTTTAAGAGGCAATCTACAATGATTTTAGCACTACAATCTAAGATTTTTCATAAAATTATAACTCAGAATTGATAGAGAAATGATAAGTACCACAAAATACAATCTTTCTGACTATAATCAAGTAAGAGATAACAATATATTCTCAAAAATAAAAGCTAAAATAATATAACCTCAGTACTCCTCATCTCAAACCCCAACCCAGAACCCCAAATGTTCCTATGCATGACATTGTAAGAAGATCTCAACTCTCTTGCCCAAAACGTCTCATGTAATGCTTGAATGGCCCCAACGTTGACCCTTTTAGAGTTTGCTTGAAGTTTGGGCCAGTAAATAAACATTCAGCTGACATTTCCAATCGTAAACTTGGCGATGAGGCCAGGATAGGATGAAACAAAATGGAATGGCATAGAAAAAAGATTCTTCTAGAATCCCAATACCTAGCATGCGGCTGAGAAGTTTGGTCCCCACCCACTATATGGCATGGTCCTCACAAATGCCGTGCTCCACTACTGCTGATTCCTGAGGTTGAGCCAGTCAGAAATGTCTCTGATGTTCTTATAACCTTGTCCTGATTGTGCCACCAGTCTCTGCAATTTACCGTACAAACTTGTGTAAGAGGCGCACCTTTTTTCACAGGAATCGCAGCCGAAGGGTGTGCCTCTTACACGAAAGTTTTATCTGCCTGTCTTACTCTCAAGTCCCCAGAGTGACCTTGGTGCTCAGCGTGAGTCATCAAGGGGGAGGGGGTCGTTTGCTCGCTTTTTTAGGGGAGACGCAGTCCCCTAAAACTTGACAAGGCGAGGGTGTGGGTTGCAATTTGGGGACAGCGATTAGCTGTGCGACAAGTGCAAGCACCGGAATTTTCCACCTTATCCCCTGCTATCAGTTGCAAAATTCCGTCACCCGAGTTTAAAGACTTATATCTCAAAGACTGCTCAATTGCTTTTGAAGTGAAGTACATCAAATCAAAGCTTGCTTATTTCTGCGTTGAGTGATGGTATACAAAACATTTTACCGTTTATACTGATTTCAGTGTGTGCTTAAAAACAGAATGTTAGTGCATTTTTCCGGGTACCAGATGGATGCATCACATTTACGGCTTTGAAATAATAACACGGATCAAGATATCGAGATTTCCTTTACAAATATTGTAGCAAAGATCCTTCTTAATTATTATACAAAGTTTCATATTATTTAGTGCATTAGTATTTTAGTTATTGATGAAATTGCAAGACTGCCTTATTTTCCGTTCCCTGCATCCCTAAAAACCTCCGTTTGGACCTTCTTCAAGCTATCGAGTTCATCATCATGAATCCACTCATAAAATCTTAAACGAATTCGTAGGTTCATCAATATCGATTAACATTTATTTCGGAAAAAGAGTGTGCTGAACTGCTAGGAGCATGCCCAGAAGAGAAAGGGAGAGGCGTGTGCTTTTGGGGTTGAGGGGGCCAGTCAATGGGTTGTCCGTGCGCTAAGAGCGTTATACTAGAAAAGCTACTCACCGTTTAGGGCGTTACGGTAGTGACGGGCGAGGGGAGTGTTTCAGGCCTCATTTTCACACTACCCGTTTTTACGTATCACTCAACTACGGGCTAACTATTGCAGATATTGACTACCGGTTTTCTTTATTTGCTTTGAAAGATATCATTCCAAAAGATGACGCGAACGAAAAATTTTTATCCCTCTGGGTTAGTGAGGAAACTTACCTGAACTTTGGCTAACAAAAACTCACTTCTCAGCCGAAATTTGAAAATCGAAGACAATCTACCTCTGGCGACATCTTTCTTCTATACAATACGTACACAAAGAACATCCATCATCACTCGTTTTTGAGATCGTAATCATTAAAACGGTGGACCCTTGCTCGCTAAAAATATAACTCTTTTCCAACACTATGGAGGCGAACCATGCTGTGACGAATTTGTTTCCCCCCTGTGGAACTCCTTCCTCTGCCTCTCAACCAACATTGAGTCACCCTTCTTTCTCAACTCTAGCATAATGTTTCAACCTGCCCCCCCCTCTTTTTAAGCAAACCAACCCCCCTCTTTTTAAGCAAAAGTAAGATGATCCCGATTCCAACCCCCTCGCACAATTACGTCTTACATAATACTGGATTGGCCCCTTAGAAGTCCGATGGGAGTGATCTAGGGAGTAGATTACAAAAGTATCTGTGTGCATAAGATGAAAGCCCTCACACCCTCCACCTCCTACGACTTTGTCACAGAGGTGGAGGAGAGCGGAGGGGGGAAACAAATTCGCTCGCATGCCACCGTTCTGCAACACTCGTCTCACAAGTCAGCCGTTTTATTATGTATATCATGCAATTGTTTTATTTTGTCACTAACTGAAGATTGTTGTTGGACCATATTGAAAAAATAAATGCTTTAAATTCCATAGGCAGTTATGACTTCTTTCAAAGTTTGATTTTTTTCAGCTTTTGATGTCATATCTATGCCTTACCGTTCGTTTTTTATGCGGCTGACGCTTGGGTATTTTGATTTAATGTGTTCGCAATCCCACTCGTAATCGCTTACATCAAAATAGTTTGTAAAAGTCAAATACAGTTTAAAAGACCCTTAATCACAGCGACTAAGACTGGTACATTAGGAAAATGGTGGAGGAAAACAGCATCAAAAATCAGAGCTCGGTATGACTGTCCGGAAGGCTTTGATAACGGCCAAAAGTTCGAAGTTAGGTCCGTAAAACCTCGCAAAAAAGAGCCCCAAAATTATTTCTTTAACTTTGATGCTTAATAAGAGGGGTGTGCCTCGTACATGGATGCGCCTCTTACACGCGTTTATACAGTATATCTGCCCGTATTCATGGGGAATTTGGTAGACCCCTGGTATGTACAGTTCATTCATGTTAACCTGGCCTATGGCAACTCGCAAGAGGGGAAATATGTGGAGGAGAGGGAGAAAATTGGAGGGGCATCTGCCCGCTATGCTTTATGCGCAGTAAGCAATTTTGGTTCAGACTAGTCGAAGTGCTTACATTTTGGCCCATTAAGGGATAAGGTTTTCAAGCTGCACGTGGTTTACCTCTTCTCTGATAGTGTTCTTGCCTTGGCTCAAATCAAAATTACACCAACATAGTTGCATTTTCTGGACAACATGCAGGCGTAAACAAGTCAGTCCACTCAACTTCACATTTGAAAGGGAACCGTCCTCCCCTACTTTCCCCCCTCTCAGTAAGCGCTGGTTCCCCTATTTTCTGAGTTGGACTAGGCCCACCTGCGCAGTAGACTACTGAGTGTTGGCCAAGTTATCGTGAATGAACTGTATCTTCAAGCCAATTGGATCCTTTGCCTTCACTGGCATTTCCAGGTAGGAAGGCTTTGGCCACTGGTCTCTCAGATGTCTTTGGTGTGCAGGTCCTTGTAGTCCTGATGGCCCTTTTCAGAGCCAAGGAAATTTGCTGCTTACTATGGCCATTCTGAAGAAAGGTTCTTTTCCAATGGAAAGATTGGAAAGATCTTTTCTGAAGAAAGGTTCTTTTCCCTTTTTCTCATAATGGAGGATCTTCACTTCAAAGTTTGTGTAATGAGATTCCTCTATCAGGTGTTTTGCAAGATGGAATTTGGGATCATTGTTTGTCAAGCACTTCTTATGTTCATACGATTTTCAAAATTACGCCCGTTTGACCTATATGACCCTTCACACCTGTCACAAGTCACTTCATACATACCGGAATTCTTCATGGGATCATATGGGTCTTTGGCTTTATTAAATATATCCCTCATCTTCTCAAAATTGGAAGGCAAAGTGAGGTCCTGCTCCTTCATTATCACCAAGAAAAAAAGAAAAATTACCCACATGAATCATTACATCTTACGCCAGCAGTCATCTATTCCCTCCCCCATATCCAGTTTAGTGCCACCAGTGAACAGTGGGTTGAACTTCTACCCACCGGTTGTGAATCTATCATCTCATACCTTCTCACAGCACCAGGAGAAAGTACTAAGTAAAGGGCTAAAATTTGCTCCCAAACCATGGAAGGCCAATGGGACAGTAATTATGAAAACATAATCATCACTAGAAGATGTCACTAGTAGATATATGAGTTGCTCACAAGTAGCTCATACAGGAGAAAACCATGAGACCCCACAGACGCCATAACCAGGAAGACCTTGAAGCTCATGAAGGAAGCGGGTCTCCCACAAGAGACAGCTTGGAGTCTCCAACATCACACACCAGTGCCTCCCCAATGTATGAATGTACAGATTGCCCAAAATCCATAAGGAAGGAACTCTGCTCAGGTCCATTGTCAGTACCATCAACTCTCCTACCTACAACCGCGAAAAATATCTTACATACATTTTTGACGTCACATGTGGGACTTGGTGAACACCATATGAAGAACTCAATAGAATTCGTGAAAACCATCCGGGAGATTCGAGTGGATGCAACTGACATGCTGGTCAATCTTGATGTGGTGTCACTCTTCACTTGTGCATACCTCTCTCTGACACCTTGAGACTCATGGCAAGAAGATTTGATCCTGACAAAGTCAAGCTATTTCACCACTTGCTGACTTTGACCTATTTCTCATTGGATGGGAAATTCTTTGAGCAGTCTGAAGGTGCAGCCATGGGATCGTCATTGTCTCCGTCTATTGCAAATTTACACATGGAGGATTTTGAGAAGCGAGCACTCAACACAGTTCCATTACATTCCAGGTGCTTCTTTAGGTATGTTGATGACACATTTTTAGTTTGGCCACATGGAACGGGCACTCTGAACCTGCTTCTCACCCATATGAATAGCCAGCATCCTAGCATCAAGTTTACGATGGAGAAGGAGAAAAATGGCCAGCTCCCATTCCTTGACATCTTAATCCAAAGGAGAGAGGACGGAAGCCTAGGATACTGCGAGTACCGGAAACCAACTCATACAGATCTTTACCTCAACAGTCAGAGCTATCATCATCCTTTGCAAATCATCAGTATTATCGATCTTATTAACAAGAGCCTAAGCCATAGCCAACAAAGAAAGCATCCAGATATAATTGAACCATAGTAAGCAGCAAATTTCCTTCCCAAATGACCCTAAAAAGGGCCATTGGGACTACAAGGAGCTGCACACCAGAGGCATCTGAGAGACTAGTGGCCAAAGCCTTCCTACCTGGAAATGCCAGTGAAGGCAAAGGATCCAATTGGCTTGAAGATACCAGGGATCTACCAAATTCCCCATGAATGTGGGAAGATATAAATTGCAGAGACTGCCGGCACAATCAGGGCAAGGTTAAAAAAACATCAGAGACATTTCCGATGATAATCAAACATTTCTGATTCTGATGATTTTTGCGAATGCAGGAAGACATATTGCAGAGACTGGTGGTACAATCAAGATAAGGTTAAAAGAACATAAGAGATGTTTCTGATTGGCTCAACTGCAGAAATCAGCAGTAGAGGAGCACAGCATCTGTGAGGACCATACCAAACCAGAGTGGCTACTGATATTCAATTTGTAAATTCCCAGACATTTCCCATTACTTTTCCCTGATCGATTTACCAATTTCCCTGACCGATCGCCAAAAGATCACCTATTATTGGAATATTTTATTTCTACTTAATTAAAATATCGTCAAAACTCTGAAAATGTTAAAAGCTGAAATCAATACATTAAAAGCTAAAGTACATCCTAATGAATGATATATTAAACCTTCATAAGTTACACTCTCATTCAAATTATACACACTTCAAATACACATTTTAACCCTCAATTAGAGTTGGGCAATACAATACTTATCTTATGTATAAAGTAAGTTACAGATATTATAACAACCACCAAAAATAGCTTTTATTAGCTAACGCTTGGTCACAGCTGAAGTAAGCGAGTCAAAGTATCCGAGCAATAAGAGCCCATTTAGATACACTGAGCGCCACAATATCGTACGTATGGCCAGATGCCTACTCACACTGAGGAGGGTCCATTCATACCCCCGAAGGCAAGGAGAAGGACACTACTATCTCACCCTCACACGCTACCCCAAAGACACTGAATGTGCAAACACACCTCAGTCCACAACCTCAACATATTCATATTCTTGTATTGCTAGTTGCCTCGCCGATTCTATCCATCACCCGAGCCCTTCATCTACCTCGAATCACAGCTAGACTTCAGTCAGAAATGTACGTCCTTTGTATTATGAACCATTATTTATATACATTGATTTTCTCTTGACTCAGTCTTATTCAACTACTGCATTATGGTGAGTCCCCAGAATCATTGTGAGCAAAGGCCCGTTTCACATGGACGTGGACAATCTGCGCTCCGCACTACGCATGCGGACTAGGTTCCATTGGCAGTAATAGAAGCTTTCACATGAACGCCGTTCGCCTACATGAACACGGACAGCTTGTGCGAACAAAGCAGGTTGTAGTTTGTCCTTCCAGCTTGGAAACATCAACTCCAATGGGATCCTACGTGGGCATGCAGACATATGTCGTCTGCACAAATGTGAAAGGACGTGACGCACCGTGCCTGAGTCCATGAGAAACGGGCCTTATATTGCTTCCGCGGCCGTGTATTGTATTTCCGTGGCCATGTATGCTTCCTTTGGTAAAATTTCAAATTGCCAATGTCTAATTCTTCAAGAAAGAGGTAGCGCGTCATGGTAGTTCTAGGAAGTTGAGGATTACTGAAAAGGCATCGAAGTGAAAGTTAATGGCCAATTTACAAGTGAACTCCAGCACAGGTATGTCTAAAACGCACAAAAAATACAAACCAAAGCCAAGTTGTTGGACTGGATCAAAATCGGATGGTGCAAGTGAAATTCAGAAGCGAATAACAATTTGATTTGCGTGGTTATAACCCCTTGATTGCAAGAGGGAACAAAAAAATTTAAAAATATTTGGATAAACAAACAAAACATAAGTGTGCCATTGCGAGCAAAGACAGGAGGCAATTAGAAACTGCAGCATCATATACAGGAATCTTATTTGAGGTGGTTTGTGACCTGACTAAATTGCTTCAAAAAGGAGCTAAGGGGGCCGTTGAATAATTATGTCGAGCGTGAATGGTGGGGAGGGGAGGACTCTTTACTGTCTCACGAAGGGGGTTATGGGAATCGAAGACGATCTTGCATAAGATTTTGTTAACACGTGAGATCATATTGTATAACCATTTTAATATTCACCATCTCGTATTTTGAAAACTGCAAGTATGTACTTACTACGAGCTAGTGTGCTCCAGCTACCTCTCAACCGGAGTCTCAGAAATTAAAAAAAAAGAGAGGTAAAACTTTCCGAGCAACATAGCTTCCGATTCCTCGTGATGAGCGTAAAGGTTACATGGTACATTTTAATGTACTAACAAGGGTATCATAGAATGTATATGAAACTGAATGGAAATAGAGCAGGTTCTATTTCCCATTAAGTCATTCAGACAATCATACTATTTGCTGATTTACACTGTACAATTTTCCTGATGCAAGAGTTCATACATTCGTTTGCACAATAAAATCTACCATACAAAGCAGTCTTAATACATTGTGATTACGAATTTTAACATTACTAGGCAAATATCGCAATAAGGACATACAAAAGGGATACCTACATAGTACGTCTCATTCACATCTAAATAACTAAGATTCACAACTGAATGTTCCACGAATTGATGGGATTTATTCCATGCACGTTAGTGACGGACATTAGTTTTAGCTGGTGAAATCAAGGGTGGAAAAAAACTGCCCAATAAACGTAATGGTGAGGAAATAACGAGGATTTCCTCTCCCAGTTTCTCCCTGACTGTTACAAGAATTCCCTGACTTTTCCCTGACTATTCCGGAAATTCAAAATTCCCTGAAAATTCCAGGTTTTCCCTAACGATATCCACCCTGCATACAGTGGGAGGGGACCGAACTTCTCAGCTGCATGCAAGGTTATTGGGACTGTCTTGTCAAAGAAGCCATCAAAATCCATTTGCAACCTAAAAACCTCCACAGAGATGCTGGTTTCCGATTAAGTAATGCCTGGAGGCCAATCATCAACACCCTTAAATACATTATGAAGGTGGGAAAAATGCGCATATGCCATAGTCAATCAGATGGCACCTGACCCAAAGGAGTGAGTATTGATACTGGCTAAAATTGAGAAGACTGCATTCTGAACCCCTGACGATGGAGAGCAAGTCGTTCTCTGAAACGTCAAGAGACATGGATCTTCTTAAACGGAGGAATACCCGACAAACATTCAGCAGATATGCCAGGAAAACCTGAGATCTTACAAATGGAGTGAAATCCACCTTCAATATGAATAAATTGTTTTCAAATCCTCAATATTTTCTCTTTCCAAATTTTTAATTACATAGAAAGATGCCACCAGATATGTTTTTGTATGATGATAACAGACCGGTTTTGGCTGTCAAGCTATCATCAGACCTGACAGCCAAAACTGGTTGATAACTTATAAACAAAATTGTGGAAGTCACAAACGTGTTGTCAATCATTATGACATCTTTCCACCAAGTGAAAGCTTCAATTTTTGATTTCACAACACCAGATAAAACAATAATTCACCCTTAAAAGTGCAACCTAGAATCATAGTTAATAGAGGGGCACTTAACTGCTTTTGAATCCAATGATTCTTCTATTTCCACAGTTATATTCAATATGTATTGAGATTTTACAGCTAAATTCTCCAGCATGTCTCTCATATCATCATCAATGGGCAGCTGATACTTCTCTGCAATTTAAAAAAAAGCTACCAAAAATAACAGTAATATGTTATACAATCCTTAAGCCTTCATGTTGGACACATAATAGTTTTAAACACAAGCCTAACATTCACTTGATATTCTTTCAAAGGGACAATCAGAGATGAAGAGCATCTGAGGATTAACTTCTTACACATCACAACACAAAGCCTTCAAAAGAGTGGATGAGTCATAAAGAGGTTATGAGAGATGTTCACCACCTGGCTATATAAGAAAAAAATCATTACAGTCACTGCACCAATGCCTCATTGTGTAGACAAGTTATTGACAAAAACTGTACTCAAGATTTAGTCAAATTAGGCAGACCAAAATTTAGAGACATTTTTTATGAGGCAAATTTAGTAATACACAATGCCAACTGAATGAACAATGGAAAATGGTTAACAGTTAAATTGAAAAGGGTTGTATACCTATGTTAACACATTCAGCTCCACTACAGTTATAAGATCCAACCAGTATAGCCGACAAAAAATTTGACACCTTTTCAATAAATCATTTTACTGCATGTATGGCTATGTTTTAACATTTTAACGATATCAATAACAAAAATTTAGTGTTAAATTATTTGCATCGACACAGCGTTGACACCGGCTCTGTAGTTTCGTCTTTACAAATCAGACTAATAACACTGGTCAACAAAGATTTTGTCCTAGAGACGTTGTTGGGTGATCTTAGATGTATTTTTCGTGCTGATTCCGAATCTGTGCTTAGATTCTTTCTATTACGTCTAGTTTCCTTAGGACAGCTGAATGTATGTTTTTGCTATAACGAAAGTAGTAATTTATTTCATTTATATATCGTGATAGCATGAGCAGGTGAAAATAAAACTTTCCTGTCAAAACATGTTGTCCTACGATGTCACGCCTTCCTATCCTGACAAAACATGTTTAAACTTGCACTATCCTATCGTTTTGTTCAAAGCAATGCTGAATCAGCTGCCACTTCACATCAGTATGTGACTAACTGTCGGCGCGTGAAGACGTTTGTTTTTTCTCTGAAGACGGTTTGAGAATTTTGTTCCTTGCAAAAAATTGCAGCTTATTACATTGTAATCGTTATGAAGTGGCTTAGCTTCCATCATGCCTAGACAGTGCGTGAACCACCCCGATGACTTTTGTTACGTGTGCGGTGAAATTACTTTCAAGGCTCAAAGGTGGAACATTACACCCTTTCTGAGACAGTGTTATAAACTTTATTTTGACTGTCCGTTGGGTGACCAGGATAAAGGATGGGCACTTCATGTGATGTGTAGCACCTGTGTAAGGCTTCTCACTGGTTGGACTGAGGGAAAACGTCATATGAAATTTGCCGTACCCATGATTTGGCAGGAACCTAAGGATCATTTTTCAGACTGTTATTTTTGTTAAACAAAAATTAAAGGAATTACACCAAAGTCAAAACACACAGTAAAATATCCAAACAACCTGGAATCAGCGATACGACCGGTCCCTCACTCCGAAAATTTACCAGTGCCGGAACCACTGGAAAATGTTAATCTTAGCGAAGATTCAGAAATTAATCAAGAATGTGAGAATGAAGGATTCGAAAAGTCAAAGGACCCAAATTTCAGACCGTGTACATCTGATGGACCTCATTTTATAACGCATGAGGATTTAAATGATCTAGTGCGCGATTTAAATTTGTTCAAAAAGCAGAGTGAAATCTTAGGATCACGATTAAAGGGTTGGAAATTGCTGGATCCAAATACGAAAATATCTATGTATCGATCTCGCCATGACGAATTTAAATTATTTTTTTCTCAAGAAAACAACCTTATTTTTTGCAATGATGTTCTCTCTGTTATGGACACTTAATTTTGAATACAACACAGATGATTGGGGTTTGTTTATTGATTCCTCCAAGGTCAGTTTAAAGTCTGTTCTCTTACATAATGGAAATGAACTCCCCTCGATACCGTTAGCTCATGGAACTGACATGAAAGAATCTTACGAGAATATGCAGTTACGTTTAGAAAAAAATCACTACGAAAAATATAAGTGGAAAATTTGTGGCGACTTAAAAGTAATTGCAATTTTACTAGGCTTACAGCTTGGCTACACGAAATATTGTTGCTTCATCTGTGAGTGGGATAGCAGAGACAGAAAAAATCATTACTTGAAAAAAGATTGGCCAGAACGTAAATCCCTCATTCCTGGATCCAAAAATGTCCTTTTTCAGCCTTTGGTCGATCTGAAAAATATTCTTTTGCCACCTCTACATATTGAATTAGGACTTTTTAAAAATTTTGTGAAAGCCATGGACAAAAATGGTGCTGGTTTTACTTATTTGAAACAAAAATTCCCTAAAATCAGTGAGGCAAAGATCAAAGAATTTCTGTTGGGCCACAGATTAGGGAAGTGCTGATGGATTCAGAATTTCAACGGCAATTGAGTTCAACGGAATAAAGCGCGTGGAACGCTTTCAAAAATGTAGTTGAACATTTTCTAGGAAATATCATGTCTGAAAATTATCACGATCTGGTGGCTAATCTAATTAAATCGTACCAAAAAATGGGCTGCAATATGTCTTTAAAAATTCACTTCCTCGACTCACACGTGGACTTTTTTCCACCAAACCTTGGCGCCGTTAGTGATGAACACGGTGAGCGTTTCCAATAGGATATTTTACACATGGGAAAACGGTGCTAAGGAAAGTTCAGCAACATGTTAGCAGATTACTGCTGGACACTGAAAAGGGACTTGCCAGATGCTGAATATGGGAGAAAATCCTAAGTAAGTACCCATTTTTTCCCATTTTTTAAATTCACAATTTATTTGCTGAAACCCCCTTGAATCCCCAATTAATCCGGTTGTCCTAATAAAACTAAACGTGATAGAAAAAATCTGAGCCCAGATTCGCAATCAGCACGAAAAATGCCTCTAGGATCACCCAACAACATGTCTGGGATAGAAAAAAATTTTTTTTTTGTTGACCAGTGTAACCCCCCTTGTAACACAGACCGTTGGCCCAACATTGTTTTTTGGTCGGCATCGTTGGGTAAACATTGGGGCTAGTTAGTTGGGGAGCCAACGTAATCCCTACGTTGGGACAACAAAATTTTTTTACCAAAGCTATAACGAGAAAGCCGTTGCTTCACCAACTTGGGGCCAACGTTGGGCCAGCTTCTTTGTAACAGCAGTTTAATGTTTTTTTTCAACCATTAGCGTCATGTGTTTAGTGTTTTTCTTGGCTGTTATTTACGTTATTTGCTGTGATAATTGTAAACAAAACTGAACATGGATACCACCCAAGTTAGTGTAGTTTATGGACCTGCCATGAAAGTACCGCCAGGGAGTACAGAGATAAACAAAGAAGTGGCGACGAGGATGCATGGGATCCATCTTTATTTTTCTCAATAATTAACACAAACAATATAAATTATAAATAGTTGCTAAACTTGTGATTATTAATAGCTATCAACCTAGGAAACAACAATTAGCAAATGATAAACCGACTTCTGGATCATTAGCTATATTTTCACACGGCTAAAATGTTTTGAAATCACATCATAAAATATTTAATTTCAAACTTCTCGCGCTACCAAAAAAAAGACATTATAAAAAAAGAAGTTTGATTTGGGCTACCTCAGCGCTCTCTCTTGATATACCATTGCAACGTTGGCAACCAACCACGGGATTCGTGGACACGTGCACGTTGTGATAGCTGCTTCCGTTTGCTGTTTGCAGTTTCTCAGGCAGGGATGGAGCTGTTAACTTGTAATTGTGACATTTTTAGGTGTAAAACTAATTATTTCACATCGCCATTTCAAAGCACTAAAATAGGAGTCTTTCAGGTTTCATCGCGTCAATCTAATTACTCTATCACTTCTGACAAGTTGAAGAAAAAGTGTTTACTTTTGCCAAATTTTAAGAATGAGTCTACGTATTTAGTTATACATTGTTAAATGAGTGTTTTATTTGCATGGTTTTGTAATCGGCTCTGTTGAAGATGGATTCCAGTTTTGTGGTAAAGAAATTAGTCTTTTTGTCTTCTTGTGTAGTGACCATCAGCCTTCATTCAGTCATTTCAATTGCATTTTTTATTTGATTGCAAGTTGTATTTTTATATGTACATTATTTTTATAACACATTAGCAGTATTCTATTTAAGAATTTAAGTTCCGAATCTGTCTCATTTGTAATTTATGGAGCCCACATTCAAATTGATAATAATTTTGGATCTATATTATATCTGCTTGTTCCATTCTTTTCAATTCCTCAGGGAAATATGTCATCTGGAGTTAAGCATCACATATGTCCATTAAAGAAATTGTTTTTGCTGGAAGTAACTTGTTTTAAGAATGTTGGATAGATGTTTTTTTGTTGGCCTAGTGAAGGGCCAATGAAATTATCGTTGGGTCTATGTTATTGTTGTCTGTTGGCCCATCATTGGGAAATGGTTGGTTGGCAAACGGTTGGGCCGAGTGCCAATCTGTACGGTTGGCCAACCGTGGATGAAAACAGTTTGCCAACATAGGGCCAACGGTTTTGTGTTACTAGGGCCATTAGTAGGGACCCTGGAATTTCGTGAATGGGTTTTTGCACGAATTTGTTTTAAAGAGTAAGAAAGTTGTAATTTTGATGCGTGAACTATTTATAAGTTATAATTAGCTATTTTAACGGTTGCAAAATTCACCGAAATTTCGCAAATAAATTTTTATGCACGAAATTTAACGTATTTTGGTTTTTAGCACGATTTTTTTTGCGAAATTTCAGCTATTTTTAATTTTCCGTGAGATATTTTGCAAAAAATAAATGAAAATTTTTTAGGTTTTATTTTGACGTGCATAAACACACATAATAACATTCGTCCTATTCATTGGCCACTTCCAGGGTTCAAAATGTTTGATACCTACAGCATGGGATGGAATAAATACAATTGTTGTTATGTGACGGCGTCGTGCACCTAAGAATCTCTAACACCAACACGGTCTGCCTGCTGATCTTGAGTGCACCGTGATACCAATATCAGCTAACAGCCATTCTACGTGTCACAATGTCCATATCCATAGCGTTTTACTCTTGAGAATCAGAAAAATCAAACGAACAAATTCCCTATTCTTAGCCTTTATTGAAATCGCAACCAATTGAACGAAAGTCATTCGACGATTGAAACTACTTGGCGTCATTATCGGCTAAATGATGCGTGATCTGAGACCTGCGTTAGTCTCCCGAGACGGCTCTCTTTTGGCGGAAACTAAGAGTGTTTTCGATTTATACATGACACCATCTACAGGCACTGATGCCGAAGGACTAATAACTACGCTAAATAGACTAGCGAGTCTTACATGTCTTCACCAATGGACGAAGAGGAAAGCGAAATTGTTAGTTGGACTTAGTAAATGTAATTTAAGCAGGGCTCCACCTAACCTGTCACTGTGGGTCACAATTACTCTTCAAGTATATAAAAACTACTAAGTAAAGATAAACTAGGGAATTCACGTACTTATGATGGGTAAATGTTGCCGGCTTATGATCTGACTCTGGCGCGGTGGCATTCATGCCACCAAAATATAAAATAAAACCAAATACCTATGACCATTTCCATTTTGCATTCCAAGTAGTTTCAATCGTCGTCATAGAATTTGCTGGGTGCAAATTTTTGTTCGTTTCCTTCAATAGTCCACAATTGATTACATATGTGCGTAATAATGGATATAAATTCAAACAATTTCGTCTTCTCCAATACTATTGTGAGCATGGTCTGACCAAAATCGGCCACGAACACGAATTGCAACCAGTAAGGCATCACAGTGGATCATATTTCATTACAAATAACTGTTCGGACCTGTGGATTACAGATTATAAATGTAATAATGAAATGCAAAACAGCCCAAACGTATAGTCTACTCACTGCGAAAGGAACTCTACGGCAAATGGGCAACATTTTTTAATAGGTACCACGCCTTTTGTGGCTATGAAAAATCATTAAAATTCACCCATTATCAATAACTTTAACCAACTCTTAACTGAAAACGAGGCTTTTAATCCCTCATGAAGATCATCCCTACAAGGCCAAAGCTAAAAGTACCTATACAAAAAATCGAACGCAGTCGACTGATACAGAGCATAAATACGTTCCACACCGAAGAACTTTGGGAAAGACAATAATATTAGTTTCAATAATAATATTGGTAGCTGTTTAGATATCTTATTTATTCTGTTTTAGCAGCCAAATGCAGAGCACGATACCATTTTTCACGCACAGATGGCCGCTCGCGGCACTCGCTTTCTTTCCACAATTTACGATATAAAACGCGAGACTACGCATTTATCTTGATTTTGGAGGCAGCCACAAGCACGTTCTATTCGACAAAATCCTCGATGGAGTCAATACATCCACAACTGAGCCACAATAAAGCCACGAAAGTCACCAGATTTCAATGCTCTTGCATAGGATCACCCAATATTTTCATAGCCACATCATGGCAAAATGCGCAAAAGCGATCGTCAATTCCACGGAGTAGGATATCCTCCTCCGTGGTCAATTCGGCTGCGAGTTTCCCCCACGGAGTGGATTCCCCGCTGGAGAGAGCTTCAAGGCTACCAACTGATGCGGTGTTAGGGCCGGTGAAACTTGCCGGCCGTGTCGTCGCTGGTGTAGCGGGGTCGACGGACGAGTCTGGACATGCAAACATTTCCGATTCTCATTACATTCGTGAATGAACTAGAGTCACCACATGTACGGTCGGCGCAGAAATTACGTGCACTCGAGTTTGGGTGCAAATAAAAAGTTAACGAAAAGACTTACAGAAAACCTAACGACACCATCATTTTTCTCATTCATTTCTACGTTTTGTAATGGCAAATTTTAATTTTTTGATCAATTTATATATTGATAAATATTTCTCGGGTTTGGCACCGGGTAAGGCTGTTTAAGGCCAACGTTTCGATGAGAAACTCACTCATCGTCATCAGGGCTAAGACTGACTGCCAAGTTTGGTTCACGCCGGGTTTTTATACTAAGTTAGCCAATGGACGGTTGAGGCCCATTGTTGGCCAGCCGATTCAAATTTGGCTCAGGGCGGTTGGAATTTGAGTTTTATCCGCGACCGTTGTATTTTATCAATCAACGGACTCCATATTTGGCTGATGCTCTGCCCAGAGTCTCGGTTAAGCTTTTTCTCCTCGAGACGTATTTCTATTGCCTCTTTTACTAATCGATCCCAGTATCCATAAGATCGGCATAGGATTTTGGCGCCGTTAAAATTGATGGAGTGCGCCATATCGAGGCTATGCTCAGCTAAGACCAATTTTTCGAGTTGAAAAAGTCTTATGTGCCTCCTGTGCTCCGTAATTCTGGCTTCAACCGTACGTGATGTCTCTCCAACGTAGGCAAGGCCACACTCACAAGGGATGTTATACACTCCAGGCACTATGAGGCCAAGTTCGTCCTTAACTCTTACGAGCCCATCTCGAATTTTCTTTGGAGGTCTATGGATCACCTGTATGTTGTGCCTATGTAAAATTCTTCCTATTTTCCCCGAGATGGTGGAAACATAGGGAATGCAGGCTCTTCCTAACGGCTTTTCGTGATCTTCTTTTGTTGGTTTAGGGGGTCTCATGGTTCTTTCCAAGGCCAAGCGAAAATCTCTGTCACTGTACCCGTTAAGTTTGAACATAGTTTTTAAATGTTTCAATTCAGTGGAAAGATTTTCTGCGTCAGCTACCATTTTGGCCCGGTGCATCAAGGTGGTCAAGACCTTTGGGAGGGAGGCAAGCCTTTGGGAGGGATGGTGGTGGCTTTTCCCGTTTAGGTAAAGGTTAGTGTGAGTAGGTTTTCTATACACACTACGCCCAAGGGTCCCATCAGGTTTCCTTTGAATTAGAATGTCGAGAAAAGGAATGCAGTTGTTATTTTCCTCCTCCATAGTAAATTTGATGTTCGGATGTTGCTGGTTCATGTGACTCAAAAAATCACCCAGTGTGTTCGAAATCCTAGCCGAAACGGTGCTGTGTTGCCGCGTACACCCGCTCAGGCCGACCGAGCTTCATCGCAGAGATCTCGAAACACAGTTTCCCTGTTTCCCTTCTCGTCAGCATTTGATCGATTGACTTTTGCCACTTTATTCTTAACATACGCCCATATCAACTCGACTGCGTTTAGCTCACAATGTACCACCGGTAGCCACACCAATTCCACATCGGGCCGCAACTCCTTCGTAGTACGAAATGAACTGAACTGAAAAGTAATGAGCGAAAGGGTAAGGAATGCGATTACATTGTTAACCAGGGCCGCCTTCCAGGCCGGCTTGGGCAGGCGCCGAGCGCTGGGGGCCCGACGCAGCAACACAGCACCGATTCGGCTAGGCGTTTCGCCTAACGGGACCTCTCACTTCGTCCATTATAAATATCACTCGATTTAAATAAAACGCGCTAATAGATGTTTTGGACAACAACATATTGGAAACGTTCAAGGCAACGCAATTGCAACGAGACCAAGAACGAAATCTTACGATGCCCCAGTTTTGAAATGCAATAATTTTAAATAATTAATAATAACTTTATTTCTATGAAACATACAAAGCTGAAACTCGCAAAATCTATTGCAAACATATCTATCTTCCATTTAAAGAAATATAGTTGTCATTGAAGAACTTGTGTTTGAGTTACAAGGTGTCAAAGTCGAGGCTTTTCCCGCGCGCCGTAAATAACCGGTACTTTTTACGTTATAACTGTAGTAAAAAATGTATAAATTGATCAAAAAATTAAAATTTGCCATTACAAAACGTAGAAATTAATGAGAAAAATGATGGTGTCGTTAGGTTTTCTGTAAGTCTTTTCGTTAACTTTTTATTTGCACCCAAACTCGAGTGCACGTAATTTCTGCGCCGACAGATGGTTCAATCGGGGGTATTTTTTTACCAACAACAGTAGGCTTGCGCGATGAATCGATTCATCGAATTAATGGACGATGATTTTAGTCATTGCGTTACAATGAACCGCGTCGATGACAATGAATGTCATCGGTCATCGATGAATTCACCGACTTCGATGAGATGATAAATAAACTGACGTCAATGAGTCGATGAATTCACCGATGTAGATGACTCAATGAGTCCATCCCCATTATATGACAATTATTTGTGTTACGTCGCCCGCCCATGCCTATCCCTACCTTTACGTCGGCGATTAATGAATTTATCGACTTATCGAGGTCGGATGAGTTCATCGACGGCGATGAATTCATCGACATCGTCGTCGATGACAATCGTCGAATCCGAATGATTTCGACGATTTTTTTCATCGACCCTGTTTGGGCAAATTCGTTCATCGCACAAGCCTAACCAACAGTATCACTGTAGACTAAAATGCCCAAAGTTGTTAGTACCTATATATGATCGCCAAAAGGAATTTGAAGGAGATGGTTTATATATATTTGACGCTAGAAGCAAAATCATGATGTGTAAGTTTTGCAACATTCGAATTGACTGGAGTAGAAAAGATTCGATTATGAAACACATTAGGGACAGCAGCAAGCACATCAATAATGCCCACAAATCGAAAATCATTGAAGGAAGCAATCACATTAATCAACAACGCTATAAAAGTCAAGCAAGAAAAAGAAGAATTGATATGTGACACAGTTGGTGCTCTAATGAAAGCTAACATACATTTGGAAAAGTTAGATGATCCGAACTTCAGAGCATGGATGAATAAATACATACCAGGTAAGTTTCGTTAATTGGACGATATATAGGTAAGGAATTTAACAGAAATACCAGTTCTTAAAGCACAAGTCTAGTTGTGTAACTGCACACCTAAGAAGTAACAAACTGCATTAAACACCAAACCAAATGTGTGTTCTGGGTGAGTTATGCTCTCGTCACCTTTTGAGAGATTGTGCGCCCAGTACCTTTTACCTGGAGATGTGTAACAGAAATACATATCACTGGACTCATGCTTCTAGAAACAACAGCTATCTTTGACTGTTTTGCCTCTGACAACATTGAATACAAAGAGTTGTAAATTTCTAAATAATTACAGGAGCTGGAGACATTCCCACAGCTGATACCAGCCGAGCAACATATGCTCCATGAGTTGCAGAGAAAAGGAAGGACAAGATAAAAGCATCAGTTAAAGGCCAACCAGTTGCAATTATGTGTGATGAGACCACAGACAGGAAGGGTCGGTGTGTCTTCATCCTCTTGCTAAGGGTTCTGTCCTGTTCTGCTGAGCAGAAGATATTTGTCAGTGCAGTTAAAATGCTACAGCAGGCAAATGCAACTGAATGTTCAAGAGTTGTGAATACTGTGATACAAGAATTTGAAATTCCTTATGATAATGTAGTAGCTCTCGTAACAGATTCAGCTAGGTACGTGACTTTGTGTGCACAAATGTGTAATGTTCTCGGCCCTACAATGGTACATGTTCAATGTTGGGCCCATAAGCTGAATCTTGCAGCAAATTTATTTTCTTCGGAGCTTCAACACTTGAACACATGTGTGTCCAATGGAAAAATGCTCTTTCTGAACACTAGAAAGAGGAAACATAGATATATTTCCTTCTTAAAAGAGCGCTATCCAGATGATGATTAAAGACAACTTCTTTTCCATCACCAGTTATGACAAGACGGAATTCTTGGGACAAATCTGCTCTTTATATTGGGGAACATATTCAGGATATGGTAGACTTCAGCAAGGCTGTGGATGAAGGAGGTGCTGCAGTGAAATACTCCGCTGAATTGGAACAGCAAAATATTCTGATAATCACTGCCAGTGCAGCCTTTCTAAAAGAACATGGGCAACAAATAATTGACTCCATCGTCACCTTAGAGGGATCATCATATTCGTTCTCACATAAATTGCAAAGTAGAATTGATGGCCTGCTGAACAACTTCAAAGTAGTTAGCAAAGGACTGTTAGGCAGTCAGACAACTTCTGCCATTAATAGCCTAAAATCTATGGTGAGAAGGGGGGAGATTAAACAGCCATTTGAAAATCTGGGTAGTTTGTGTGAGAGCAAGTTAACCAGGCTCTTGATATCAGACACTGCCTGAGTGTTCACTTCAAATATGGGTAAACTATTAGATGAGAAGAATATAATTGAAAACTCTGAAACAACCGTGGTGCAGACAGCAGCATTCATTTCCCTTTTAAAGAAACTTGAAAGCACTGTGCTACTTCCAGGATATATCTGCATGCAATCAATTGTAAAACAGAAAGTACAGGAGGGTGAAAATGTAAATGTCCTCAATATATTGTAGAGTATCAAGGGAGACCACAGTGAGTTCGTGGAATCTTGTGTGATGGCGTTGTGGGTTCCATGTTCAAATGTTGACAGCGAGCGTGCTATTTTCTCTTATGGAAAAATATTAAGTGACTTAAGAACCAATGCTTCCCCAGAAACTTTGGAAATGCAACTAAATGTATACTTCGGCTGATATGTATGTACTGATATGTATGTATGCATAAGGTTCTATTATGTATGTATTTATTGGATTGTGTTATTATAAGATTTTACCCTTCAACTCATGCCATTTATATAGTTCTTTGTTTGTTTTTATTGAGAAATAAACAAATTTTCTTTTTACCGCTGTAACATGAAATTTGAGATTTTTAACCCGCTGTGACTAAGATTTTTATACCGCTTTCCCTCGAGTTTATTTACCACTTTTCAGGGTCTCTACCCATTAGCCTTATGTAAAATATCGTTTTGAGTTCGGATTTTTATAGTCATGCAGCTTTTTAGTTCAACAATAACAGTCCAAATATATGAAAATGCAAGTATAAGATGAACCTACAATAGCATAATGTAGCAAGGTGTTGCCTACATTGACATTGACGTGGAAATAATAGAAAAGGTTATGCACTTTTGCATTTTTTCCTTGAAAAATTAAGGTTTTCTTAGTCATTCTTCTACTAATAAATATCCTCCAACATCTGGATTTTCATTACACCTCGCTGAGCAGCAACAATCCTATGTGTAATGGACAGTATAGGGAAATGAGACTACATTTTCATAAAAACTCTAACCTTCTGGGTAAGCATTAGAGACCTTCAGGCGGTCGGAAATTCTGGGTGAATCTCGCCCATCTCTGTTTATTGCCTATGCTCCTGTTCGTGCCCACCCTAGTGACGTAGATGCCCGTTCGCCCTGTCACCTGTCCTCCAGCTGATCACCCACTGACACCATAAGGGAAGGGAAATCCTTTGGAAAGAGATCTGCATACGTGGCGGTATAGCCTCAGGGAAACAGGGGTGGAAGGGTTCATTTCCAAAATATGGAAGACGGACGCCCGACTAGGGGACGGTCGCCCATCCACCCACTGAGCAATCATCTCAAGAACGGTAAGCGCCACCTCCCCTTTTGCCCTTTCCCATCCTCAGAGGGGTGAGAGGGAAGAGAGTCTCTCTCTATCTCTCACACACAGCCGGGCGAAGGTTGCTCGGATTCGATGCACTGCTGCAGATCTCTAGTATGCATTCACATGGCCCTTCGAAGTGGCTGCTAACTGACCGCTATTCACCCAGGAAAGGTCTTTCAACGGAACCTTAGCACGACCGCCTAATCCCATAACAAAGACCTTCAACCGAATACAAATTTTTCTACATGATTGTGCCACCCAAACAACCTCCTCGAGGCTGATCTCCAATAAGGATAAGAGTTGAAGGCATTTTGATGGTGGCATGCTAAAAGCACGTGTGTTCGCCACCTTTGTGAAGCCGATAAGGGAAACCCAGCAATTTCGATGACATATCCAGACATCTCCAACTCTACTTGTACTACATTCACACAAGGAAATAAATAGATACAAACAGTCAAGTTTTGAATCCATTTTTATTTTTCGTGATACTTGCGAAAACACATCACTAAACAAAGTCCCGGCTCTTCATCACACTCCTTACAATACATACAGTACAATAGTACAAGGATTCTGTTCTCCTTCCTTCATCTGCACACATCCAACACCTTCGGCGTAAAAATCACTGTTTCTCATTTTTTGGCACTTTACTTGGCCAATGAACATTTTTTGCAGTTTTTTTGGGTACATGTGGCGGAAGAACTCTTGGAGCTCAAGAGAGATCTAATGACTTTTAATCTAAAATCATACAGATTACTTTTTTTACAGTATTTATTGTACAAGATAAAGGAATTGGTCAGCATCACCTGAAAAATATGAACACCCACTTTCTTATACCACCTTAGAGATTTTCTTTCGCAGGGGTAATATGAAAGCAATTGGTCTTGTCTGTCGACCCGTGCCATGAATTCATTGTACTTAGCAATGGGTAGAGGTAAACTTTTCTTGATTCCTCTTCTGTTGGTCAATTCCACCATTTCACACACAAATTCACTTGAAAGGAAAAGTACCTCCCTCTTGTCTTTCCATTTGGCAACACAAACTCCATTTCTGTTATATCTACTTACTTCACCTTTTTTCAGTTTTTTCGAAACAACCATAGAAGGGTTATTTTTCCGGTTTCTCCGTAGGGTGCCCGTACAATATGTATGCTGTCTTAACAATATTTGTGAAAGTTTTACACTGTTATAATAATTGTCCATGAAAAGATTATGGCCAACTCCCAATTTACCATTCATAAGCGACATCACCACACTTTGACAACGGTAATTTCCAACTTCGGTAAGAGTCCCATTTCTGGAATAAACAAGGCATCGCAGAACAAGACCACTTGGCTCTGTCAATGAGTACAGTTTAACACCATATTTATGTCTTTTTCCTTTTATATACTGCCAGAACAGTAACCTGCCCCTCCACTAAACCATTGACTCGTCCAGTGATAATTCCCTATTAGGGTAATAAATGGAATCCATTTTTTTATTCAAGTGGTTGACCAAAGGTCTTAATTTTTTAATCCGATCCTGAGGCTCGACCACGTTTCCATTCTCAGTAAAATGGAGAGAACAGAGAATAGAAAGAAACCTGTTTCTACTCATAAACTCAGAAAAACAGGAGATTTGAAAGAGTTCGTCCGTTTTCCAATAATCCTGCAGCCTGTTCATTCTTATTGTTCCAGTATGAAACAACAGTCCAAGAAAAATTTGAAATTCGTCTTCATCAAACAGTTTCCACTGCCCACCCGAAAAAACTCTCTCACCGTATTGGTTGGAATATTTTACGATCAGCATATAAAATTCCCTATCAGCCAACAAATTGAAAAAGTCAATCGGCTCAGTGCCGAAGTCACTCACTTTCAAGCCAGCATTGCCAGAGAAAGCAAATGGTGAATTCTCAGCTGGTTGTTCCATCCAGACGTCTTCAATATCACCTCGTAATTGGCCTGATTTTTTTCTCCCTCCGAGAGGAAGCAGACGTTCTGGTCCTGATAGGAACGACTTCCTCAAGTTCCTCCTCCTCATCTGCATTATTGCCTTCTCCTAAATCAGTTTCACTGATGCTGGAATCGCCCTCATCAGTTGACATAAATTCTTCTCGGAAGATTGTTCAATTACAAGTGTTCTCTTCCGTGACTGAAGTCCCAAGGGCCCAGGTTGTCTCTGCCATTTCCTAAACATATTCAAGAATTTCTATAATTTTCCATAAGTTATGGTAGTGCACTTACAATTATGAATTATATGAAATTGATAATTTTATTTATCTCCTGTAAATTGGTTTTTCGTCATTTATCTACTGTTTATCACCAAATAAAAATTATGGCGACAAAAATATTTATTGTTAGTGAGATATTAAGATGAAAATAAAACTTACCTTCCGCCACAATCAGCATTCAAGTGAAACTCTTCCAGAAGAGAAATAAAAAATATGTACTTCTGAAAACGAGGAGCCAGCAGCCTAATCCGTGGGAGGCTTCGTTTGTGAACTAAACAAAAAAACACAGAATCCAAAATTGACCGATGTTAGCACTCATTGCAAGCAAACTGAGAGGCTGCTGTCCGTTGAAAGTTCAGCAAAACCCTCCATAACGGTATATTTATTGCCGGGAGGCAGGACAGTCATCCATGGTCGCTTCTAAATGTGGGTGGGATGGGTAAATGCAGTACGTGCCGTAGATGCCAGGGGACAAGACAAGGCACTTTTAGAATCCATCTCTATGCCGAGAAAAATGATGTTCCAAAAACTACCCTATATATTCGATGTGAATGCTTTAACAACAAATGTAGACAGCGTGTGAATAAGGGAGACATCACATGTTTTTGTCCCATAACAAATATTTTTTTGGTCTTGGCATCAGCAATGAAAATGCTTCTAAATCCAATTACCAAGACATTCAAGACTAAGAAAATCTTCAATTTCGAATCAATCTTCCCGAAGATTCTCGTATGATTCTTCAACTTCTCATTTCAGGTTGTAAAACCTGAGATGGATCAAAGAGTAGAACGGGCATGACGTATAACATTAATCTCGGAATAAAAAATATCCTCCAAGTGCTTTAGAATATACATTCTGGTTTATTTTTCAAATTCAAATTTTAAAAATAATTAAATATTGTTAAATGTATTCGCAAAACAATCAGATATATAAAAATCTCCGTGCCAATTGTAGTGTGTTCAGAATTAATTTTATAATCAAGAAATTATGGTAATTTTTTTAAAAAAGATTAAAAACAGAAACCAAAGAAAGAGATCATTCGCCCAATCTTATCCAACGAGCCGGCGGCGTGGCCTAAGCAAACAGCAAAAGACGGCTCATCTGGGTTCGTTTATATCCAAGCGGAACGTGTGTCGACACCATCCACCGGTGCCTGGTAGCCTCCGTCGATGGCGGCAGTGAATGTGTTAAGCAACTCAATTGAGAGTATCAGATCACATGGTGATTTTCTAAGATAAAATTTAAAGAAAGGTGGAACAGAAGGCATTGACAGAGCTCATTTTACTAATCTACATCTACATAATACCCCTGAGCCGCCGCATGGGTGTGTGGCAGGGGTCCTGTTCCGTTGCAGGGATTCAGTTAGGTCACCAGCCGTGTAAAGGTGTAAGTTATTTAGAGATAAAATGGTGACATGAATTATGAGAGTAATTTAGTGGAACTTAATTTTTATTGTGGTCGCTTATTATTTGTGGAAAGAATGAGTTTTTGAGTCAAATGATGCAGAAATAAATTTTTCCTGTTATATTGGCATTGAAAGAAATTAATGGCCATTCTGCTTGAATTATTGTCTTACCCATTGCTTCAAAATGATCACGGATGCCTGGAATTTTTTTTTCTTCCATTTCCACATAGTGTCTAATTTGCTTCAGGGTCAATCTTACTTCCTCAATATCTTCTAGAGTCTCTGGCTTAAATTCCAGGCTGTATGTTTGGAGAAGGAACCAAATATTAATTGTAATTAGAAAATGTTTACACTCTCTTGACAAAAATTCATCGAGAGAAATAACAAGTTAATCATGCATATAAAAAATTAAAATTTCTAATTCAGTTGCATTTGAAAATCTGCAACACGATGATGGACTTCAATCCAAAATATTACAGTTGAAACCAATACACACCACATGTGTGTTTCATTCTTAGGTAGCAAATCCATTCACACAGCATTTGCCCAAAAAGGAGGTTAATACAGGGCACTTAAGGGTGTTTCCAAGAATATACATAATGGATTCAAATGTTTAGCACCATTGCCTAGGCAACGTGTTACCTAAATTTCCGCATTTAGTTCACCCAGTCCTTGGCCCTGCTTTGGAAAAAGCCTTCTCAGCCCACTCGTAAATGGCCACTCTTGATTGTTGTTAATGTGAACCTGAGATGGTTATTACTTTACAGTGGAAAAGATAGGAGTAGTGCGAAGTTTTAAATTACAGCTGATTATTTCTGACCTCTCAGGGTAACTTTGTTGATGTTAGGGAGAAGAGATCTGCTATTGGGAGTGAGAAAGAGATGTATGAAGCTTCCATCATGAGGCCATGTCAAAGGTCATCAGACACCAAATCAAACTTCAGCGTGCTTGGCATTATTCAAGATTTTGCAATACTTTTTCCATTCAGGAATTGTTTAGTACCAGGCTGTAAAACAGCGTACCAGCATACGAGGACCGAAAATGCCTAACTCAGTTGAACAAGATGAATCTGTTCAAGACGACGGCATGTGAAAACTACCCAAGTTTAATGATTTATATTTCATTGAAAGATTTATATTTTCATAAGCAGCATCTGTACAATACGATAGGGTTAGTAAATTCAAATGTTTGCTTGAACTCATTAAATTAAGGCCAGATCGTGAAAAAACCCTTAGTATTCCACTTATTCAAAACGGCCACATTGGCTGCTATTCTGAATGGAGTGACGCTATTTCTGGCTAATGCTATTCATTGCTCCAGAATAGCATCAGAAGCGATTCTAAATACGATGCAGCTATCCAAGGCGCCGGTTCCGTAATGCTATTATTAATCCCGCCCCTTTGGGTATGATAACCATCTGGTACTTGGAACTTGGTTCAGTTTCAAATAAGTTTGCTCACTTTTCCTTCCCGTCCAGCTTGGCACATTTGCCTACTTTTTATGAGAAGAATTTTTTATGTTTACTGGAATATACGTAATGACAAGTCAATCCTGCTAATATTTCTATGTATTTAGGAACACTTTTCAATGTATATTTTGCTGAATCCTCGTTAGATAACGTGTGATAAAGAATCAGGTGGCCGTTTCACTCGAGAATAGCTTGACGCTATTAGAATAACGTGGGGATCAGATCGTCAACTAAAATAGCGTTGCTCCCCGGTGTCAGTCTGCGTTCAGAATCGCAAATAGCTGCATTGATGCTATTCTTCGAACCGAAAGCATCACTAAAGCTATTTTTGGCATATAGCTGTTCAGCTATTTCATTCAGAATTGCAAAAAGCGTTGGTGACGCTATTCTTGGGAAAATAGCGTCACGAAAGCGAAGTGATTATAGTGATGATGGAGTACTTATAATGGGATGCGACATGTAGACATAGTCGGAAATACAAACTGTTAAATCACTTCGTTAATTATTTACTGTGATTTTCCCGATAAATTAATATATTAATTGTTTGAAATTTCTATTGCAGTATTTCGACATTATTAGAAATGTGATCTTTTCAAAAAGTTCGATTGTAAAATTTTACTGTGGTTCCATGTGGAAGTATGACATAGATAGCGCAATAGGACGCGCTCGATAGCAAATATTGAAAAATGTATGCACAGTGAAGTGCAAAATATTCCCGGAACATAAAGTAACAGCAAATAATTGTGAGTCTAGCCTTGTGATCAGCGAAGAGTCTCACGAGAAGACATCGCGAGACCTACAGTGAGGTGAGGTTGCCAAAGATTTAATTTTTTTGCGACAGGGGATAGATGTAGAAAAAGGGTCACTGCTTTTTCTCCCATAGGCCCGGGTAGGCGAGAAAATTGTAGGTAACTCGAGAATTTGGCTCATCTTAAATTCATCGCATTAAGACATGTTCACACGATGCATGTCCTTGCAAGTATATACGTTGATAGATAGATGCATGGACAAATTATCCGTACCATAACAGGAGCTTTTTTATGTCCACAGGTTCATGCATTGGCACAATTTTGGGTGTAAATACGATGCAATTTTAATGATGACTGTTTACGTATCTGCTCATGTGTAATTAACAACAGTTTTACGCTCATAACATAATTATTTGCTGTGGTGGTGTGGGTTAAGGCATTGGGTGCACAGGACTCCAGTGTAGTACAGGATCGTGGCCATACTGCGTAATTTATTTTTCCGTTTAATATGTTTCAGAAAAAAAGTAGAATTCTCAATCCTGAACAGGTACAACCATCACTGCATCATTTTTAACTTTCTAACTATTACTTGGATCTTCAACTAACCCTTCAAAGAGAGTAAAACTAGTGGCAAATTTTAGGATTCTATAGTTCGCCTGGATTTACACTTAATAGGTGGAAGGTGTGTCGTTGGCCGCACATTTAGTAATCCGAGGATACATTTTAGTGAAGAGAAACAGCTCCGATCGGCCGTGAGTCTATTTGAAGAGTGTTAACAATAGACAAAGATGTAATTTTTATCGTAAAGCGACGTATTCACTTTGAATTTCCTAGCAATTATACTCGAATGCTGATATTTGTTGATCAACTTTTCGCTCACCGTGAAGAATTTTCTGACGTGAGAGAGTTCATAACAGGGTATGTAAAAGCAGAGGTTTGTGAAGAGGTTCATATAAAACGGCGTATTTAATGTAAGTGAAACGTGGATCGAAGGATCATGGAGTGTTTTCCTTGCACAATCAACCAACACGGTGAGCGAAAACCCGGAAGACCTTAATGTTAATAATAATAATAATTTCTTTAACACTTACAGGTTTCCCCAATTACAAGTGTTTTAATATATCATTAGACGAACACAAACACCCATGTCCTGGGCATTGAATAATCTTACCCAGGCGGGACTCGAACCCGCGACCCTCAGGTTAGAAGGCGAGGACTTTACCCCGCCGACACCGGGGCCAACAATGTTCGTGTTCTTAATGTTCGACAACATACAATAATGGTCGTAAATTATGTTACCCACACGAACAGCGTTCGTGCAGATGCAAAGCATCTGGTGATAACTTTATTAAATGCGCTTATTGTGGAGTCATTTTTTACTTAACATGCCGTGATATCATTTGAAATCATGCCGCATTACGCCATGAACATAAGATGAAATCCCTAGAGTTGCAATACGCATAACAAGGTAAAGAAAATACTGTGTTATCATGCCCTATATTTGTAATGAACTGGAATGTATTAACTTTCTCTCTCCCGAGGTCCCCGTTTCGGTTCCTCAAAATGTTACAAAAATACAATGACAGGTAAAATAGTGGGAAGAAATCCTATAGTCGCAATTTTATCGCGAACCCAGGCGTATGGGAAAAAAATCTTACATTTGTCCCTCGTTTCTCTCCAGTTTCATAAACATATGTGTTGTTAGCAGTCTAAACCAGTCTCTACAGTGTAAGAAGTTCTGACACTGTCTATGACATGCAATTTAAAATTAATGTATATGGTTAAACTTCGCTTCGGTTCTGTTACTTTGGAAGTGAAATTTCCATCGTTGATAGCAGCGTAGATGTATGCGTGCTTGAATCCATTGAATACTCCACCGTTCTAGGCGTAGCGCTCCTGCCCTCCCGGTGACGCTGCCCGGAGTCCCCGAGACAACGCCAGGCCTGCCACCGCTGCGGCCTCCGAACGACAGGTGTGACGTCAGACCTGCCTGATCTGACCACGCCCCCCTTTTCGCCCGTTTTTCACGCCGTTGGAATTTCGACAACTTTGAAAATTTATATTTCGGAAACTAAGCATTACATATGCCTCTGGTTTCTTGCATTGGGCAAGAATCAGCATCCTCTATTACCTCTATTTTTTTCAAAAAAAAGTTCTCCATTGTTTATATGTATATTTCTGGCTTGTACTTAAATTGTAAACTGTGAGATGAATTCCTCATTTTTTACTGTGCATTTCCAAATTGTAAACGGAACTCTGCCATCAATACTAAAGGATTTAATGCATAAACCAATTTGAATGCAAAAATATGTGCTCCTGCAATACCCTTATTTGATTTCAAGCTTTCCCTCAACAAACCGCATTAACTATATATTTCCTTGAAATGCATTAGCTGAGATAAAAATTTCTTTCTCACAAAACACACTCATTCACAGCTATAACCTCTATGGTGTCGTTTGGAAAGTTAGCACCACCATGAGCATAAAATACTCCTGTGGAGCTTCTCTGGAAGAGCATACATTGGTATAAATATGTTTTTCTTGGAATAAGTTATTCTCATTCTTGTTCGTATCCCCAAAATGCTCTTTGAAAATAAAGTTTCTCTTCAGTTCTATATTAGCCATTCGCGGCTTCGGAGGTTGGCATTTTCATTCTGCTCTTGAATACCTCTCCCTCTCCACCTTGTAAGCAATTCGGACACCGCTGTTTTCCACAGCTGAAAATATGATGAAGAGATCATCAATACAAATCAACATATATTGAAATTATTTACTCAGAGTGATTGAAGGATGGGAAATATTATTTTATGGAAACAACACAGGAAATATAAACAATATAAAATCAGTCAAAAGAATATTTGAATTTAGTTCAAAACATACTAAATAGAATAAAATATTGAAACAAAATATCCCAGGTATGCATTATCAAACATTGGTAAGATATTTATCTTGAAATCAAGATATCAGTTAATATTGATGGTAGAATTTTGCTTAATAATTGTAAACGCTCACCAAAAGACAAGGTGTTCACGTCTAATTTTTATATTTTTTGAGAAAGCAAAACATTTTTATTTAGCAAAATCACTGAATAAACAATCATATGACCATGGACCCTTACTGCTTAGAAGGAGCTAATACGATGAAGGGTCCAGGTACATGCTCCTGGATCCCAAGGGAAAGGCCTGACCCCCGCTGTGTTGGGTCCCAAAACGTAGAAGCTGAGTACCAGCATCCGCCAGAAAGGAGGAATGCAAAGCGATGAAAATCTACGGCTATGTTAGCCTGTATAGGAAAATCTATGATGAATATTTTCGGTGTTCGTCTTCCTGGTCAGGAAACCTACTGTCGTCTATTTCCGGCGTTCGTAATGAAAGGGTTGGCGGAATAATAAGGTATTACTCCTGGTATATAGAAGTAAGGGCATCAAATAACAAATAAGTGTACTTGCATAGTAGAAGATTTCATGGCCAAAGCAGGTCTCCGCAACACACTTAATGATTTGCTTTTGGAAAATGTGAGTGCATGGGAAAAAAATGGGTTTAGAAAGGCAGTAACTAGCAATATTTTTCACCAATTACTGTTCACAATAAAAAAGGCAATATTAGATGGAATAACAAAAAACATATGCACAGACTTAAGAGTTACAGTAAGTACCCCAGGCCTTGCAGCGCACAATACATGGGCTTCAAGATGCACTTTTCCCTCTTCTTCTGAAAATCTCCTTCTCAAAAAAGAATGTCTGCGTATCACAAAAGCTAATTGAATGCTGGAGGAATAACAATAGGCCTCAAGTCAGCCCCCTTCCAGTAAAAGAGATTGAAATGCCAAAAACCAACAGCCCATTACTCAGTACACATACATGCCTGTTGGAAGGTTAAAATTAGGAAGTAACCTCACAATAGTAATTTTATAAAAGAAATTTTGGGGTTACAATGAAAGAAAAAATATGCTGTACCATGGAACAAAAATTAGTACTTACTTCTCACTCAATTCACATAGTCTCTCATGAATTGCAATAAGTCTTTTATAAGACATCTCAGACAGGCAGATACAAAACCTGTTGTGCCATTTTAGGCAATAATCAGCAAGGGAGGCCTTGATGGCAAAAGCATCTAATTCCATGAAGAGGATATTAATATCAGTTTTTATTGACTCAGTATTTGCAGCAAACTCCTCAAATCTGAAAAAATAAAATACATAGCGTAAATTATAGATAAAAAGTTCTCCCTTGTCACTGCATATGCCCATGAGCAACAACATATTATTCTCTGGCATATACATTAATAACTTTCAGCAACATTAACTTAGTGGAAAAACCAGTTAGGAGTTACTTCACTATTACATGAAGAAAGACTGATTCATCTATAATGTTGGAAAACTATGAAGCATGTATTTCTTTACACTTGTGATAAGTAATCCATTAAAATATATACCTATGTTGCACATCTCTAAGGAGATTCCGTGAACTGTATGCTGTTGCAGGCAAGGAAAATTTAAGAAGGGTTAGAATCCAATTGTATTCTAACTGAACATGTTAAGAGCCCATAGAAGTTACATTTTATGAAATTGTACCAGCTCATGTGTGTAACAAGATGCACCACTATTAGTAGTAAAAAATAAACTTAAAACCAGGACCCAGCAACACCAAATGAAGTTAGATGAGAATAAGGAGGTGGTAGTTTGTGAGAGGAATGAAAGAGAATCATGCTCTTGAGTGATGACAATGAATACATTTTGGATATTTTAAGAATAAAATTAGGAAAAAGCAGTTCAAGCAGCTATATGCATTCAAAAAACATTTGTTTCAGTGATTTTCTTGTAAGAGGATAATTGAGTTCCATTAGCTTCACTGACTAATCATTGATAACTTTCATCATCAACCAACAATACTCCTTTAGTTCCTCCTCTTACAGTACATGATTATTATTTACATTTAAGAACAAAAAAATACCAGTTAATACATTTTAATGACTTAGGTTATTGTCATCATTTCTAAATAAATTGCTCCTGCCTCACAGTGACCAAACCGATACCTTTTTAAGTATTTTTACTGATTGCGATTCTTAGTTATCAGAGATGAAGCATGATGCTAAAAGTAAACCTGATACATCAGAAGAACTACTTCCAAGGCATGAGTACACATGATAACTTTTGACTTGCCTGAAACCTCTTAGGCTCTGTTTCATCAATCCCAAAAGTGCCCATACAGGCACAGGAAAAATTCTATTCATGGCCAAGAGTGACCATACAAGCCCACTAACTTTGGATGGTTCTATATCCAGTGATTTTCTGTGCATGGATGTAAAATTTACTACTGTCATAGATAAGTCGCTTTTTGATGGATTAGCACCCTTGCCCATTTTAATAGGTAAATGATTACACACTATACCAAGATTTCTCGCAGCCCAACTTTGTGGCAGGTCAACTTTGGTTGCTACGTAAATCTGTCATTTGTCTGGTATTTTTCAATCATTCATTTCATTACCAATGTTCATTGACAATAAAATAATAATTTTTTTGCTCCTTGCTCTCAGTGTAAGTGGGTCTAGCCCTCATAAATGTAGCTTTAGCTCTGATGTTTCCTGTGATCTTATTTTCATTCCAAGAAAACACCTTCCAACTGTGACAATCATTCTTTTGATGCATTTGGATGCTTACAAAAAGGTAGCCTTTTGAGAAAGGTACATGGTCCTCAAAGTAAAGTCCTTGCCCCAAATCAATGGTGAGGGACCTGGGAAAAATGTAGAAATGCATAGTAGAATAAAGCCATAGCCGGCGATCGCCACGCCGCGGTGCTTTCGATTTAGCGGAATAGCCGTCTATCGCCGGCTATCCGCTAAATCGAAAGCACCACGGCATGGCGATTGACGTCCATCACCAGCTATAGCCACAAATCGACAGCACCCATTGTGTACCTTACAAAAACAAAATTACTTCGATATGCGATTCCATATGAGGAAGAGAAAATTGCAAAAACTGCTTTATCACCAAAATAAAAGCATATAGTCATAAGTTCATTCACCTACTTGATGATTTTTTTTCTTTTCTGATGTAATTACAAAAAAATGTTGGCTACCGAGAAATCACGGTGGCGTGGGAATAATTTGACGAAATCTCATTGTTTGTAATAACAGTCGAGGAAAAAATAGAGTTATGTCCTGTAAAAAACGTAGTGAAGTTTGGAGATATTTCAAAGAAGTTCAAAGTGATGCTCAATATGCGATTTGCACTTTGTGTAATGTAAGGGTTTCGAGAGGGGGCAAACATACAAAGTGTTTCACAACAAGTAACATGCAGAAGTATATTGCAGTACACCATGCCCGTATTCTGGTCCAAGGTAAGCGTAGGCCTAGTCCTACTCTTGAGCCTGAGTTAGGACCCGACTTGGCTAAGAATACACGGTCAGTGCTTACACCAGACGAGGAAGACTGTCTGCCGTTGGATGCATTGCAGCCATGTGCAAGTGCTACTGTTTATTACATGCAAGACTGGTAAATATGGTATCTCAAATAGGCTGCAAACGATTAATGTTTTCCTTTTATTTTTCAGAAATCAGAGGGGAAAATACTCCTAAGATAAAGCAGGCTAACTTTTTAGCAAACTACTTTAGTAAAGTTCCTGCATTATACTAGGTCTACATTTTCTGACCAATCTGCGTCTTCTTCCACATCAAGTGATGATTTACCTAGTTTGCATCTTGTGCAGCCGACTATAAGTGATCTGATCCAGAAGAGATAAACTTTACTATGCTCTTCATCCCAGAGCAATTAAAACCATGGAACTGATGGCCAGAATGATTGCAACAGACAATCAACCCTTTACAATAGTGGAAGATAAAGGATTTAGGACTTTAACCAATTACTTAGAATCACGCTACACAATACCTGGTCGAAAATATTTTTCAAATGTAGCCATACCAACACTCTACAAGACTACACCAAACTCAGTTCGTGAGCTACTACTTAAAGTTGAGCCAAAAACCTTAAGCATTACTACAGATATGTGGTCATCTACTGCTAATGATAACTACTTGGCCTTAACAGCTCATTTCATAACACCAGATTGTGAACTAAAGCACATTTCTTTGGCTGTTATTCCATTTACTGCAGGAACTCAAACAGGAGAAAACATAAGTAACTTTCTTCATGATTGTTTGGAAGAATAGAATGTAGTTGACAAAGTAAATGTCATAGTTACAGACAATGGTAGAAACTTTGTTTCTGCAATGGAAAAAGGCAAATTTGAACACATCCCATGCCATGCACATTCTCTGCAATTAGTGCTCAAAGATGGCATATTCCACAATAATGAAATCAATAATCTGCTTAAAACTTATAGACATTTAGTTGGTCATTATAAACACTCCATACAAGCCAATAAGATTTTGAAGAAGTCCCAGTCCCAGAAAGTTCTAGAAATGCCACATCATAAGTTAGTGCAGGATGAGCCGACTCGTTGGAACAGTACCCTAGATATGCTTGAAAGATTACTTGAACAGCGAAGGGCTATTTCCTATTTTTCTTAAGTGTTCCAGTTGAACTTACTAATGTACAATGGTCATGCATACAAACAATAGTTGATATGTTACAGATCTTTAGTGTAGCAACAAAAGCTGTAAGCTTAGAAACAGCAAATGCATCCAAAGTTATACCAATTGTTGATGCCTAACAAAGCCTCGTCAGGGCCTAACAAAGAAAACTGGTAGGTATGATGGCATCAGAAATGATATGTTGGCATTCTAAATGTTCCGTATGGGTCATGTGAAAGTAATCCTATATATGCAATAAGTACTATCCTAAATCCTAAATTCAAGAAAGACAACTTTATATATCAGATGATTTAATGGTAACATTTACAAAAACCACAACTTAAAAAACACACACACACGACCCGGGTTTCGACGGGGTCAGGTGAAGATGACGCTCAAGCGTCGAAACCCGGGTCGTGTGTGTGTTTTTAAAGTTGTGGTTTTTGTAAATGTTACCATTAGTGAAGGTACCATCAGGTGAAGATGACGCTCAAGCGTCGAAACCCGGGTCGTGTGTGTGTGTTTTTTAAGTTGTGGTTTTTGTAAATGTTACCATTAGTGAAGGTACCATCAGGTGAAGATGACGCTCAAGCGTCGAAACTCGGGTCGTGTGTGTGTGTTTTTTAAGTTGTGGTTTTTGTAAATGTTACCATTAAATCATCTGATATATAAAAATGGAATACCACAAAGTTAAAAAAGAACTTGTATTATTTAGACATCTTTATAGACAAAAACTCTGCAGCTAAGGCTTGTGACCATATTGACACAATGCTGAGAGATTTACAGCGAGGTGTAGAACAAGAAATGGCGGCTGAGCAAGTGCCACCGGAAGATGAAGAAATTTACAAGCAAAGCCCTCTTTGGTCTTTATTCAAAGAGGTAATGGAAGCAAATGGTAAAGAAGAAGAGCCTAAAAATGATGTCAGTGAACTGTTTTTATACTTACAATAACCACGAATAAATCCTTCAAAGGATATTCTTGAATATTGGAAAGGATCATCATTTACCAAACTCAATAAACTAGCTCAAAAATATTTTGCCATCCCACCAGCTACAGTTTGTTCAGAGTGTATGTTCAGTACTTCAGGGTTAATATGTGACAAAAAACGAAGTCAGCTGGATCCTGAAAAAGTTCAAATGCTAGTGTTTCTCAACAGAAACTTAACATAAGGTGGGATGTAAATTGTGTAATAGTGGTCAATGAGATTCAGATATTTGAAATTCCTTTGCAGTGATGTTCTAATACGTGTACTAATTTTGTTTTCAGACCATACCATGTTACCATACTTACATGACCCGAGGTAGAGACAACAATCATCTGAAATGTCACAATTTAGACTATTTTAGACGAGGTCCTCATCACCCAGCATCCCAAATATCCAACAGGCTCCCAAGATCTTTGAAATCTATTTCTTCTCCAGATGCTTTCAAGAGGAGATTGTGTGAAGTTTGGCACAGTGAACTTTATTACAGTGTGAATGAATATTTTGATGATGATCCTTAATTGTCTATTAGTTGTGATTTCATGCATAAGTACATAACTTTTCTTTTATCTAATATTTTTTGTTAAGTGTTATTGACTATCTTTACAGTATGTATAAATTGTCTATTAATTGAGTTGCCATTGAGCCCCCGATCAACATCAATATGAAAACCAGTACATTTCTAGTAACAGTAATCCCCTTTCCATCTTTCTTCAACCATGTACTGTTACAGAATTAGAGAAAGTAATTGCAAAGGTGGGTAAGAAATTCTCATCTAGTATTGATGATGTTCCTGGCAAGCTCTTAAAAGCTTGTAAACAAGAAGTCATGGAACCACTTTTGTTACTGGTCAATCAGTCACTGTCTAGTGGAATCTTTCCAGATGCCTTAAAGACCTCTAAGATTGTCCCTCTATTTAAAAATAATGGAGATAGAAAAAATCCCAAAAACTACAGGCCAGTTTCACTTCTCTCTCAATTTTCTCAAGTATTTGAGTATGTGTTCTGCTCCCAACTTAATGAGTTTCAGGAAAATTCTGATCTACTTTCTAACAGCCAATTTGGCTTCCGAAAAGGTAAATCTACCGAAAAAGCTTTGTTCAATGCCATCAACTTTATTGTAGAAGAACTTAACAAAAAAATGAATGTTCTTGGGCTATTTTTCGACCTGAGCAAGGGATTTGATCTGGTCAATCAAAAAATTCTTCTCAGAAAATGTTTAGGACTAGGCATAAGGGGCAAAGCTATTCAGTGGTTGGAAACCTACCTAACAAACAGACCACAGATTGTCATGATAAGTAATAGCAAAGGTAATTATAAGTCCAATACCTTACCAGTTACACGTGGTGTTCCTCAAGGTTCGATCCTTGGGCCAATTCTGTTTTTAATCTTCATTAATGATTTACCCAAAATACTTAATTCCAAGGAGACATGCATGATTATGTATGCAGATGATATAAATGTCCTACTATCCAGATTAAAAGTCACTAACCTCATATCTGCAAGCGAAGTAATAATTTTGAGAGTAGTAGATTGGTGCTTACAAAATAAACAAAGATTGAACCAAGATAAAACCCAGATCATGGTATTTGAGAATAAAGACAAATGTAACGAGAATCTTTACCTAACACATAAGGATCATGTTTTCATGCCGGCTAATAACCTAAAATTCTTAGGTCTTCATATTGATCCACAATTAAGTTGGAGTAACCACATGAATCACTTATGTAAAAAACTTAATTCAGTTTTTTATCTGTTTTGTGTTTCAAAATTCTCTTTCAGCCACAAAGCACTGCTTACCATGTACTTCGGCTACTTTTATTCCAGGGTCTCCTATGGAATAATTTTGTGGGGTTCATCCTCCAGATTAAATTAATTGTTTAGAATTAAATTTAAAAAAATATGAGGATTGTAGGAAATGTCCCTTCTAGGCAAACCTGCAAGCCCCTTTTCAAAAAATTTAAAATCCTTACTGTACCTTGTATTTATATACTCCACATTCTAACTTTTGATAAAAGGAGCATCAGTAATTTTCGACTTAATGACTCATATCATCTCCATGATACAAGAAGAAAGAGAGACTTACATGTTGAAAGATCTCTCATTAACACCCACTCCAAGGGACCAAAGACAATGGCCATACAAATTTATAAAAAGTTACCAAAAAGGATTAAAGATATCGCAAGTGTTAATAGATTTAAAAAAGAAACATATGAATACCTTATTGAGAAATTCTTTTATTCTGTATCAGAGTATCTGAATGAATAATGTGATTTCTGTATTATAATCTTTGTATTTGACTTGTCCCATACATGCATTGTATGTCTCTGGATGAATAAAAATTATTATTATTATGTATACTGTTGTCTTCTATCTTGTATTTGTGCTTTGAGTATAGTTTTGTTGATAAGTTCTATGTCACTTGGCCTGCTGAACAATGAAAATAATATTATTCTTATTAAAACTTTTTCAGTGAATTTAGTGTTTCGCCTATGTAATAATGGTTGTTTCAGTCATCTGGTTTCTTAGTCGATTGAGCCAGCTTAAAATGTTTGTGGTGGAATATTGAGTTTGTATTATACCTAGAACAAAGTACATAGTATCGCTATCAGTAATGGTATCAGGGGGAGGAGATATGGAATCAGAATCGGTATCGGCAATTTCTGGTATTGGTCCATCCCTACTATAAAGTATAGAAATTTTCTTAAAACAGCTTTTGCTGTTCTATCACTTAGTACTGGTAGTATTGATTGTTTTTTTTTATGACCCATGATTCCACCCTAGTGGCTTGTATGTGTATTACTATGTATTGCATCATGTAGTGTGCCATCTCGTGTCTCAATAAATCATTTATTAGTTTCCACAGAGTCTATATTAGTAACGAAAACAATTTTCGTCCTGTACATTTGGTAGATTATTCTTCTATGATTGTAACCCATTCCAGGTTTTTTCCAGCAGCTCGAACATTGCTCTTGCTCCACTCAACATTGACTTTGGTGGGAGCATTGGCAAGTGGTGGGAGCAGAACATGCATTCTAATGGGGACTTCAAAGGTGATATAGTGACTAAGGTCCAGGTAAGGTATAATTTAATCTGTAGACAAATTTTGAGAACTTTTGGGTAGTTCCTTGTTGTACCAATATTTTCTTAATCCATACCTTTATTTAAGTTTTACATTAACAATTCACGATAAGAATTAACCCAATACATACATTTTTCTTCAGGGGCTAATTAATTTATTATTTTGGTGAGAGAAAAGAGGTTATCTTTCACTGGTTCGAATGGAGTGGTACAAAGAAAGGTGCTACCTCCCCACTCCAAAGGTCTGTATTTCAAATTTATTAACACTAAGGAACTATAATGTGGAATATTGAACAAGGCATTTAAGCCATTTCATGCATCATGATTGGAAAAATGTTATACTTAAAACAACATTATATATATAAGCTGCAAAACTGACTGACTGACTGACTCATCAAAACCTCTAGGGTATTTCTAAGCAAGCTAGGTGGGTGAAATTTTCAGGATAGAGTTGGAATCATGTATCGAGTTGGGAAAAAATCGAAAAAGTTATAAAAGTCGAATAGGCTTCAATTTATTGCAATCAATAGCTTTACATGGGATTATATGAGAAAAACGAAAAATTTTTGTGTAGACATTTTTTCTTTCGTTCATTAAAATATGAAATAATTGAGCTAAAAGACTGATTCTTTCACAAATATGAGGCTGAATGTTTAAAGAATCTTATTCTTGCAATCGATTCTTTCCCACCTACCATAAAACTGATATTTTTAAACTTTTATTTGGGATTTTAGAAATTTTTTCACTTTCGTTGCTATGGATTTATTCCATTGTCGCCGGGCCGAGTGTGGATTCAAGGTTTGGAACTCAGCGAGGCGGGCCAGTTTCAGGGGAGGGTTATATTTATGTGTTGATTTGGGGTAAAATCGGAAAAGTTAAAAAAGTTGATTCGGCTTCGAGATATTGCTATCGATAGCTTTACATATACGAGTTAGGTATCCAAAGTGCGTGTTATTTAGTCTTCTTTATACCATTTTTCGCACTGCTAAATACTGGGTATAATTTCTTCAACTTTTTCCTGGCCTCTACCGTACCTTTGATGACCAATTTCCACCAACCAAGCTTCATGATATTGTCTTTTTCATTAAAAAAATATGCAGTCCATATAGAATATTGTATGAGAAAAATTGAATATGAAAATTAATATATTAAAAATCTCGATTTCGATCTAATTTATTTGGTAAAATTCGTCGTGTGAGCTCTAATTAATAATGCTGTACTGAAATGAAATATCTAATGTAGAAGAACGTCTTATATGCCGTCAAATAAGGTTATGATAATCTTTTAGTGGTGCCGCGTTCGTTTCGGTGCATTGATTATAGTATTTTGAAAAGTCGTTACTAACCGGATGACATACAATGTAAGTTTGTACTAGAACTGTCTGGTGGTATCCATACCTCATGAGGCGCGTATTTCATTTTCGAGAATTATATTTTTCTTTGCTTGCATGTAGCACGCAGACTTGAGAGCTTTCATTTTTTTTCCTTATTTAAAGAGTATCATCATCTAACACTCCCCCTCCTCCTGCTTGCAAATTGCAAGCACCCATATAGGCATCATTAAATGGACAGGTGCTATTAATACATCGCTGCTAAGTACTGGTATAATTTCTTCCACTTCCTCCTGGCCTCTACCGTAGCTTTGATGACCAACTTTAACCAACCAATCTTCATGATATTTTAGTTTTCATTCAAAAGCATGTCCAATTCATGTAGAAGATTGAAAAAGAAAAATTGGATATGAAAATTAGCATATTAAAATTGTCGATTCGGATCGAAGTTCTATTATAAAGTTTTCATGTTAGACCATATTAAGTATGCTGTACTGAAAGGAATATCTAACGTAGAAAGGCCATCAAATAAAGTTATGTTGAACTTGCAGTGGCTCCACGTTCCTTTCATTTCCTTGACTATAGTATTTTGAAATGTCGTTAATTACCGGATGAGATATAATATGATTTGTACAAGAACTGTCAGGTATCCATACCTCATGGACCGTGAAATTCATTTTGAGAATTCCATAATATTTTTCTTTGCCTGCATGTAGCACATGTACTTGAGAGCTCTCATTGGTTTTGTAAGGATCATGCATTCATTTTTCTATACTTAAAGTGTAAAATAATGTACAAACCCCCCTTGCTTGCTAACAGCAAGCACCCATTTAATCGTTTATATATATAAAGCTACAAAACTGACTGACTGACTGACTGACTCATCAAAATTCCTGAGCATTTCTAAACGAGCTAGATGGGTGAAATTTTCATGGTAGAGTTGGAATCATGTGTCGAGTTGGGAAAAAATTGAAAAAGTTAAAAAAGTCGATTAGGATTCGATTTAGCACAATTGATAGCCTTACATGGGATTATATGGGAAAAATGAAAAATTTTAGTGCAGACCTTTTTTCTTTCGTTCATTAAAATATGAAATAATTAAGTTACATGACTGATTCTTTCACAAGTATGAGGCTAAATGTTTGAAAAATCTTATTCTTGCAATTGATTCTTTCCTACCTACCGTAAAACCGATATTTTTAAACTTTTATTTGGGATTTTAGAAATTTTTTCACTTTCGTTGCTATGGATTTATTCCATTGTCGCCGGGCCGAGTGTGGATTCAAGGTTTGGAACTCAGCGAGGCGGGCCAGTTTCAGGGGAGGGTTATATTTATGTGTTGATTTGGGGTAAAATCGGAAAAGTTAAAAAAGTTGATTCGGCTTCGAGATATTGCTATCGATAGCTTTACATATACGAGTTAGGTATCCAAAGTGCGTGTTATTTAGTCTTCTTTATACCATTTTTCGCACTGCTAAATACTGGGTATAATTTCTTCAAATTTTTCTGGTCTCTACCATACCTTTGATGACAAATTTCCACCAACCAAGCTTCGTGATATTGTCGTTTTCATTAAAAACATATGCAGTCCATGTAGAAGATTGGAAGGGAAAAAAAATTGAACTTGAAATTTAGTATATTGAAAATCTCGATTCCGATCGAACTTATATAGTAAAATTCTTCATGTGAGCTCTAATTAATAATGCTGTACTGAAATGTAATACCTAACGAAGAAGAACGTCTTATATGCCGTCAAATGAGGTTATGATTAAAATTTGCAGCGGTTCCACGTTCGTTTCGGTGTACTGATTATAGCATTTTGAAAAGTCGTTAATAACCGGATGACATACAATATAAGTTTGTACTAGAACTGTCTGGTGGTATCCATACCTCATGAGGCGCGTATTTCATTTTCGAGAATTATATTTTTCTTTGCTTGCATGTAGCACGCAGACTTGAGAGCTTTCATTTTTTTTCCTTATTTAAAGAGTATCATCATCTAACACTCCCCCTCCTCCTGCTTGCAAATTGCAAGCACCCATATAGACATCATTAAATGGACAGGTGCTATTAATACATCGCTGCTAAGTACTGGGTATAATTTCTTCCACTTCTTCCTGGCCTCTACCGTATCTTTGATGACCAACTTTAACCAACCAATCTTCATGATATTTTAGTTTTCATTCTAAAGCATGTGCAATTCATGTAGAAGATTGAAAAAGAAAAATTGAACATGAAAATTAGCATATTGTATCACATATACTTGAGAGCTTTCATTGGTTTAGTAAGGATCATGCATTCATTTTTCAAAAAAAGTGAACGCCTCTCTGTGTTCAAAGTTCGATCTTTCCTCGTGGGCAGTGGCGCTAAGCGCTCAGTGCGACTGGTTGTTACATTGTATGTCCGGCAGTCGAGAACATCTAGTCCCGTAAAGGTCATAAAAATCCACAGGGAAAGAGGACGCCTCGGTAGCTTAACTGGCTAAAGCACTCGGCCGGAAATCGAGGGATCCGGGTTCGAATCCCGGTCAAGGCGGATGATTTTTTCTATGTGGAAATTTGCACATTCATTTTTCGATACTTAAAGTGTAAAATATTGCACAAACCCCCCTTGCTTGCTAACAGCAAGCACCCATTTACTCGTTACATATATATAAAGCTACAAGACTGACTACAAGATTGATTCTTTCACAAATATATGGTGGAATGTTTGAAGAATCTTATTCTTGCAATTGATTTTTCCCTACCTACCGTTAGACTGAAAATTTTAAACTTTTATATGGGGATTTGGAAATTTCTTCATTTTCGTTGCTATGGTTAGATTTTTCCATTGTTGCCAGGCCTATTATAGATTTGAGATTTGGAACTCGGTGATGCGGGCCAGCTCTCTGTTTGATTATAGTATTTTGAGAAGTCATTAAAACCAGATGAGATATAATACTTATAATTTGTGCTAGAACTGCCTGGTATCCATGCCTCATGGACCGTGTAATTCATTTTGAGAATTCCATAATATTTTTCTTTGCTTGCATGTAGCACACAGAGTTGAGAGTTTTCTTTGGTTTTGTAAGGATGATGCATTCATTTTTCATTATTTAAAGAGTATCGTCATATACAAACTCCCCTCTTGCTGGCAAACTGCAAGCACCTATTTACTCGTTTACAGTATAAACTTACCTTTGAATGTCATTGACAATTACCTCCAGGGCAGGATCATTCTCTTTGTAATTTTCCATAAAAATATCCATATCTGCACGCCACATATCACTAAAAGGAACCCATTCTTTAATATATTCCTCAATCCCATCGATAACATCCTGAATAACTGAAAGAAATTGAATAGATCCTTTCATTAGCATGATCAGAAAGAACAAAAAAGATGTGAAATGCCCAGTCACAAATGAAACACCAGTTCCCACTCAGTCTCCTAAGTTAAAAAGCATTTGCCTTTACTTGAATTTGGAGGAGTGACCCAGTGGATTGTAAAAAAATTGTGAATTATAAGAATTAATTGAATTTGAAATACTTCACGTCTGAGTGTCGAATGCTATTGCCCATGTCAGCAAATGGCAGACAGAAGTGCCTGAGCTGTCAAAGCACGTTAGAATAATATAAGACTACAGGAAATAAGATTTACCTAATAAGCAAAACAGAAAGACCATAATGTGCAATTATAGTAAACCAACAAAATTTACATGATAAGCTCTATGGTACAGAAAGATCTGGATCTTTCCTGATTAATTAGTAACAAAGAACCTTCTTTGGTCTTCAAACAGGAGAGGGGCAGCATTAACTCATCTGTCGTTCTGAAACACAAGAACTGCCAACACCCAGGATAAGAATATTATGAGCAATTTTTCAGGTTCCACCAGAGAGATCTTAACATTATTACAAAAAGAAGTAACATATGATAATGCTGATTACTTTGAGGGCCACAGGCAAAATACAAGGTATACAGTAGATACAATTCTACATTCTCAAATACATGCCCACTGCACAACAACTGCCAATGATGTACATGTTGACACATTACTTCCAGTAAGATAAGGCACCTGGTCCATAGGACAGATTAGTTTTTTTGTTTTGTCTATTTCAAATTTGGGGATAAACTCAACAAGTGGGTCTTCCAACCCCCAAGTTTAGTTTGGTAGGAGGGTAAGTGACGATCCACGGTTCTGTGACAGTATATTTTTTTATTATTTGTCGACCGAAATTGATCTAAATTCGAAGTATGCTTTCGTTATTCAAAACCACACTCAGCCTGTGCACATTCTTTTTCCCATGTCCAACAGTATAGGAACCAACACACTGGATGTGGAATTCATGACATCCCTACTAAATGCCCCCAGGTTAAAAGTAAAAAGTCTACATGGGGGCAACACCCGCCCCAGACAGACCACCTTATCAGTCGAGAGTCATTGGGTAGAATTGATTTGTGGGCCGTTATCACGAAGCTCCGCCTGAAACGCACTTCCCCATTTCTTCACTTTGGAACGGAGAAGCAAGGGAGAGTTTCTGGACCGTCACAGTATCAAACAATAAAAACATTCAATGATCTACCTCATAATGTAAAAAGTGTTCATTATCTTTAAAATGTTTTTAAAGAAATTTACAAAATATTTGTGGGATAGTCTACTATCATCATCTAACAATTATGTGTCACTTCCTGTCAATCTTTACCCAATTATGTATTACTTTTTGTACCTATTTTGTTCCTCTATGAGCTCCTTGGAGCGGTAATTATAAATTTTATGGGTCATTCCATGTCAGATCAGCAGTGAGTTGACCCTTGATGTCACCGATTCGAACCAAAATTTTTGTGTAGGTTCCATCTGGCGTTAAATGAAATAGTATAGAAGCGTTTTTGGAAAAAAAAATTTTCGGCAGATCTAGAGACGATCAAAGTTTCGACCATTTTGTGCTTAGACCTTTTTTCTTTATGCTATATCTCCTAAATGAAAATAGCGAGAGAAATGGTTGACATCTTATTTTGTTTGCAAAAGAATGTACAGCAACAGTGTGTTATCAGTTCTGTAAATTAACTAAATTTTATTGAAATTGTTTAAATTTTAAATGTTTAGATTTTAACAACAAAAATACGGTCATTTTTAAATTTTAATTTCTCTTCTAGTTTGACACGTTAGTCTTCTGTCTTACCTCAGAAACAAGTTTGGTCGTGGGCAGTGCATAAACAACTGAGATATTTAACTTCAAAGATTGGACTACGCCTTCGTTTGCTACGAGGGTCGGTGTTTAAATGATGTGCCGCTGTACTTAGAGAATTTATATCTTGGTCCGTGTAAATGATAGTGCAATACTTTATACACCAATTTTAAGATAATTTTATTTTAATTTCATCAATATCTTTTATTATATAATGTAACCAAAAATGGAGACGTATTACTGCAATAGGCAATCGACACCGCATTACCAAAAACTTAGCAGTTTTGTCAACTTAATGAACTTTCTAACTCAGCCTAGGAAAAACTGCGAAATCTACAGCATTGACTTTTCACCAAAGGTAGCAAGAGTTGATAAAGATACCAAATGGCAAGCGATATTTTTTTAAAAGCAATTTTGTTGTTAATGAATGAAAATGTTTAAACATTATCCAATCTACAATTTTCATAGAATCAAGAAATTAAAGCCAAGGAAATAAATTAATTAAAACTTAATGTATTTGTAATTTTTATATCATCTGAAAATACATGATTTATGCTTAGTATAAATCGTATTAGATTATTCTGAAAATATGCAGGAGTGAAAGATTGCTGCATTGTCACTTCTTGCGCACACAACTTAAAACGGATATTTGGACGAGCCTCGACTTAATCATTTTCCATCGAGCTTTAGTCACTTATCTAGTGAATCAATCATAAAGACGTACGTATCATGTTAATTCATTTATTATTCTTGGAAAAAGGCCCTCCATTTATCAGTTTAAGAATTTCACTTTCCTTTTTTTTTTCTTCCATTTTCCTGGACCGGGAAAGAGAATAAATGTAAACAACGGCTGAAAATCACTCTTTAAAATTTCATGGGCAGCCTAGAAATGCTATCACTTACTGTCTTCGAGGCCATGTGCACAGGTTTGATGATTCAGACTCGTGAACCCCATCCATGCCCCACACTTCGCATCCCAAGCCTCCCAAGGAGTGTACACTAAGATAAATGAGTTAAGCGCAGGCCCGAAAACACTATGTGTGAGGACTACAAAAGCAAAATTTCCCTGAAAAGAATCAAGAAAGGTTGTAAATACCGTATATTACCTCCATTCGAACCCCTATGCATGGCTTTGATGAGACGGTCTCATTAACCCCCCAGTGAGCCACTCACCTCGCATCCCTAGGTGTGGGTTTCGTATGTTCCGCTCTGCGGTGCCCACATGTGTTCATGCTTCTTTGCCGTTTCAAACCGAGAACTTTAAAATTTGAATTTCCAACAATCTACATCATCCCTTACCCTTTTCTCTCACAATAAGTGTACACCCATTTGGTGCCGAGGAAAAGATGTTTCTGTTGTCATTCACTCCTTCAGTTCAGCTCAAAATTCCATGCGAGCAAGATGTCTCCGACGAAAAAGTGTCCTTAGACTTCGAAATCTAAGATCGGAAAGTTCTGAGGAAGAAAACCATGCAAGAAGAAGACCCAAGAGTTTGAGAAGAAGCGATGAGTGTTGGGTTGGTAGGCATAGCCCAACATTTGCAGTTGGCATTCTGTATGATAATTGTATGGTGCTGCCACCAGGCGTTCTTGTTGTGAAATAAAAGAGTTTGATGTGACTCGCCGCAATGTGCTACACATAACGGGTGTTTTTTCCTTATTTCGTCTTCTGACTGATCCCAGACCTCGACAGGTTATGGGCCCAGAGCGTTTGTGGACTGTGAGGAGAGTGATTAGTGAGGAAGGAGAAACTTTAAGTGAGAAAAGTTGCAATACATGTCGGGAGGTGAACTCAAAATGGCGGACGGCGTGGACCACATTAACTCTTTTACTACGAGCATTCCATAGCTCACAAGGAGAAACTACAATGGTTGGAAGGCACAAATTAAAACGTCACTGCTTGTTTCAGATGCAAGGGAGGCTGTAGTAGGCTATGAAGATGCCGATGGAGCACAATTGGGACAGACTGAAAAACGGCGGAGAAGCAAGAATAATCTTATCGCCTTGTCCTTAATAATGCGCATGGTGAATGACGAGTTAATAAATGACATAGCGGACTTTGAAGTTGCAAGCGAAGCATGGAAGGCGCTGGAGGATATTTGTTGTGAGAATACCGAGTACGGAGCCGCTCAGAAGCTGAGAGAATTGGGAAAAATGGAGAAAACGAGTTCAATGAGTATCCAGGAGTATTGCAATACGCTAGTGAACAAGAACAAAGTGTTGATCAAAAATGATTTTGGAGCGAACGATAGGCAATTGGCCGCAATCTGCTTAACGGGTCTTCCCAAGGATTACAAAATTACAGTGAAAACACTAGTTGCATATCCGGACAGAATGACAATGGCAAATGTCAAAAGAGTTCTTTTGGAAGAAGAAGAGCAAATTAAGGTGAGAGAGGAGGAGACTCATCAAGCCCTGAAAACAATGAAAGTGCAACACGTGAAATCTTCCGGGTGCAGATTTAAAACTAGTGAGAGGGATCATGCCGGATATTACGCAAAGGAAGGAAACAAACAGAAGAGCATAATCCCGAAACAAAAGTTCTGGTGTTATGTTTGTGGGGAGGAAAACCACTTGTCTTATGATTGCCCTAAGAAGAGAGAATCTGGTAAAAGGGAGAAAGGAGAGGAGGAAAAGAAGGCATCTGTTGTGACAAGAGAACATGTGGCCCTGTGCACAAGAAGGGATACTAAAGAGAACGATGGAGTATGGCTCCTAGACTGTGCTGCGTTCGACCATATGTCAAGACGAAAAGATTTATTCCATGATTTTAAGCCCAGTGATGAAACAGTGAAGGTGGGAGACGGAGCACCCTTAAAAATCCAAGGTATTGGAAATGTCACAATTCACATGTCTGAAGAATGCGGAGGGAAAGATGTTACCCTATCAGATGTGTTATATGTGCCGGAACTGGAGGACAATCTTATTTCACAAGAGCAAATAGAAGAGCGAGGGGTGAAAGTTGTAGCTTTTGGAGGTAAAGAGCAAGTCTTTAGAGAAAACAAATTAGTCTTTCAAGCCCACAGAATCTCCAGGATGTACTATTTCACAACTGTGAATGGAGTCACAATTAATGAAATTAAAAGGGAACTGCAGTCATCACATCGTAAGAAGGCAAACTTAGTCACGGCATCCACCTGGCATAGCAGACTAGGGCACCTAGGTGAGGAGGCCATGAGTAGGATAAGATTGTTGGAGGAGCTTAAGGACAAGGAAATCGAGGAGAAATAAGACTGTTTAGCTTGCATCCAGGGCAAGAAGAGGCGAGACAAATTCCCCGAAGGAGAAGGGGAAAAGACGACTACTGTGCTATCTCAAATCCACTCAGATGTCATGGGGCCTATTAAGCCGGAATCAATTGGGCGACGGAAGTATATTGTTACCTTCATTGATGAAGCTTCAAGATACATTACCGCAGTAGCAATAGCCAAGTAGAGCGACACATTTGAAGAGTTTGTGAAGTTCAAGGCCAAAGCTGAGCTGTTCCACGAAAGGAAGATTAAAGAACTGCAAAGTGATAATGGAGGGGAGTACATAGGAGATGAATTTGAGAAATTTCTTGCTGAAAGTGGAATACTTCACAGAAAGACGGTACCCCACACTCCCCAAGAGAATGGTTTGGCGGAAAGAACCAACCAGACACTCTGCAACGTAGTAAGGTCCCCCTCATCCAAGCTGGAATGCCAGCAAAATTTTGGGCAGTAGCACTCCAAACTTCAGTTTACCAGCGGAACAGATGCCCATCAGCACCCCTTAATTTTTCTTTCCCATTGGAGAAATGGTTGGGAAGAAAATTACAGAAAAATGACTTGGAGCATCTTCGGGTTTTTGGCTGCCAGGCATGGGCATGGATACCAAGAGAGCTGCAAGAAGGTAAATTTGGTCCCAGGGCAAAGGAGTGCGTCATGCTGGGATACAATGAAGGAATGAAAGGCTACCGCTTGTGGGATGTGAAGAAAGAAAGGGTCATTTCCAGCAGAGATGTAGTTTTCAGGGAGCCCATATTTCCATTTAAAACTTCTACAAACATTCAGCTGCAAGACCCGATGGCAGAGCACACGATCATCCCTATCGTGGTGGAAGGAGAGGCGGCTATCCAGGGAGGAGTCCAGGCTGGGGCAGAGGCGGCTATCCTGGGAGGAGTACAGAGGGTTGGACAAAGGCGATCCGAGAGGTTGAGGATGCCCAAAGTACCATGTAGTATGCCATGCTGCAATCGGGTACAGTATGCTGGATCCCAATCCCTAAGTGATGTAGTGATCCCAAAGAATGCTGAGGAAGCTCTCAGTGGACCTCAGGGAGCAGATTGGAGAGGCGCAATGTTGGAGGAGCTTAAGACTATGCGTGAACTCAAAACTTGGGAGGTGGTACCCAGACCAAAAGAGATAAGTGTTGTGGGGAGTAAGTGGGTATTTTCAGTAAAAAGGTCGGGTAATATCATAATAAAATTCAAAGCAAGATTGGTAGCACAGGATAATCATCAAACTTTTGGGGTTGATTACTATGATATGTATAGTCCTGTTGTGCAGAAAAAGTCAATAAGAATTTTAATGGCACTTGCAAATGAATATGACTGGGACATTGATCAACTCAATGTAGTAGGTGCATATTTGAACAGTTTCCTAGAAAAACCAATATACATGGAGCAATCTCCAGGCTTCCCATCTGAAAACCCTGCCTTGTTTGTTTATAAGTTGTCCAAAAGTGTCTATGGGCTAAAGCAGAGTGGAAGAAACTGGAATAATTTACATGATATTTTATTGGAATTAGGGTTTAAAGAATGTGTGAAGGAGCCCTGTGTTTATGTCAGGAAAGGTGTGATATTGGCTGTTTTTGTGGATGATTTTTTATTGTTTGGTATTAGAGAAAATATCAGTGAAGTAAAGAATCAATTATCTGGGATATTGAACGTGAAAGACTTAGAAGAAGTCTCTAATTTCCTTTCAATGAAAGTTAGCAGACCAACAAGGGACCACTTGATAATAAGTCAGGAATCTTACATTGATGAGATTATTGCAGATTTTCTTGCATCCAATAGTAGAGGGTATAGTACATCTTTGGAAATGGGTTGTGTAAATGCTGAAAGGGATTTGGAAAATAAATTTTGCAAGGAAACATATAGAAAGGCTGTTGGTTGTCTTCTATATTTAAGTACAACTACTAGAGCTGATATCTCTAGTGCAGAATGCTTTGTAAGCCAATTTTGTTCAGATCCAGTAAAAAGAGACTGGGAAAATGTAAAATATACCCTGCATTATTTAAAGGAGACGAAGGAATATGCCTTGCATTATGTGAAAACTGGTGAAAAATTGACTGTGTTTACAGACTCAGACTGGGCAACTGATGAACGGGATTCCCGCGCCATATCTGGTTTTACTTTTATCCTGGCAGGCGGACTTGTAAGTTGGAGAAGTAGAAAGCAAAAGACCCCAGCTACATCATCCACTCATGCAGAATATGTAGCAATGTACGAGGGTGTAACTGAATTCCGGTGGGTAAATGATTTTTTGAGGGAGATAGGGCACTAAAGTGCGGTAACAAAGCCATGCATTATCTATAGTGATAATACTGCTGCCATTGCTATTGCTCATAATAGGACTATTTCAGATAAGACTAAGCATGTTAGAGTTAAGTTGCATTACATAAGACATATGGTCAATAATGGAGAAGTGTCTTTTGAGTATGTTAGACCAAATGATAACTTTGCTGATTTGTCAACTAAACCACTGACCGGTCCAAAGACCAAAGAGTTGTCCCGTAAACTTGGAATATATTAACTATATCCCTAGAAAGTTTTTTGAGTCGTTTGTTTTATCAGAAGGGTTTGTTTTATTTGCTTTTATGGATAAAATGTTATTCATTATTAGGAGTGCATAATGTTCTGCTTGCAGGAGAGGTGTTGGATTGGTAGGCATAGCCCAACATTTGCAGTTGGCATTCTGTATGATAATTGTACGGTGCTGCCACCAGGTGTTCTTGTTGTGAAATAAAAGAGTTTGATGTGACTCGCCGCAATGTGCTACACATAACGGGTGTTTTTTCCTTATTTCGTCTTCTGACTGATCCCAGACCTCGACAATGAGGATATCATCACCAATATTGAGGAGTCCTTTGACAGTGCAGAGGCAGTGATTTGGTTATTGACACCAATATAGTTGTGCAAAATACAGCGATTTGTGCGCGCATGAGTGAGAAAACTGTCCTTAACATCATTTAAGAAAGGAAAGAAATTGCCGATAGTGAGGTGTCATCTTTGGAAAAAAGTCATGGAAGGTCTTGCATTGTGCTTGACGAGTTCACCGAAGGAGTTATTCGCCAAAAAGCACAGTCATTTTACCACAGAAAAAGTTTCCTACTATAGTCAAAATACTGGATGCATTGAAGTGAGATCTGGAGGATTTTCCTGACGTTAGCCCAAGCACAATGCTGAGGTGTCTTAAAAGGCTGGGGTTCTCATTCTGAAAATTAAAAATAAGCTGGTGCCATTGGAAAATCAGTGAGTGCCTAGTCAACGAGGATGATTTCCTGTGAACAATTAAAAACTTACGAGCATCATGCTGGAAGGTATTTTACTGCGATGAAACTTGGTGTGGCGCTAACCATACAGAAAATATGCATGGCAGGAGAAAGTCTACGATGGGAACAAAGAAATTGACATCAACAGTGGGTTAATTCAAGAGGTAAAGTGTTGCTATTTTTTTCAAAATGAACTTCGTAGAATAATGGAGAATTTTCCGATGATATATTTTGTGTTATTAACATGTATGAGGATACAATCAATAATTATCAATGTTACAGGTAAATGCGTGGAATGCGTGAAATGACATATATCTGAGAAAAAAACTTTTTCTGCATGTATCATGGTTTTAAATAATAACATTTTTACATATTATGCAATCCAGAGAAATTACAAATAAATTGATAAGTTTTTCCATGGCTTTAGTTTCTTGATTATGTGCAAATTGTAGGACAGAATAATGTTTAAACATTTTCATTCATTAACAACAAAATTGCTTTTAAAAAAATATCGCTTGCCATTTGGTATCTTTATCAACTCTTGCTACCTTTGGTGAAAAGTCAATGCTGTAGATTTCACAGTTTTTCCTAGGCTGAGTTAGAAAGTTCATTAAGTTGACAAAACTGCTAAGTTTTTGGTAATGCGGTGTCGATTGCCTATTGCAGTAATACGTCTCCATTTTTGGTTACATTATATAATAAAAGATATTGATGAAATTAAAATAAAATTATCTTAAAATTGGTGTATAAAGTATTGCACTATCATTTACACGGACCAAGATATAAATTCTCTAAGTACAGCGGCACATCATTTAAACACCGACCCTCGTAGCAAACGAAGGCGTAGTCCAATCTTTGAAGTTAAATATCTCAGTTGTTTATGCACTGCCCACGACCAAACTTGTTTCTGAGGTAAGACAGAAGACTAACGTGTCAAACTAGAAGAGAAATTAAAATTTAAAAATGACCGTATTTTTGTTGTTAAAATCTAAACATTTAAAATTTAAACAATTTCAATAAAATTTAGTTAATTTACAGAACTGATAACACACTGTTGCTGTACATTCTTTTGCAAACAAAATAAGATGTCAACCATTTCTCTCGCTATTTTCATTTAGGAGATATAGCATAAAGAAAAAAGGTCTAAGCACAAAATGGTCGAAACTTTGATCGTCTCTAGATCTGCCGAAAATTTTTTTTTCCAAAAACGCTTCTATACTATTTCATTTAACGCCAGATGGAACCTACACAAAAATTTTGGTTCGAATCGGTGACATCAAGGGTCAACTCACTGCTGATCTGACATGGAATGACCCATAAAATTTATAATTACCGCTCCAAGGAGCTCATAGAGGAACAAAATAGGTACAAAAAGTAATACATAATTGGGTAAAGATTGACAGGAAGTGACACATAATTGTTAGATGATGATAGTAGACTATCCCACAAATATTTTGTAAATTTCTTTAAAAACATTTTAAAGATAATGAACACTTTTTACATTATGAGGTAGATCATTGAATGTTTTTATTGTTTGATACTGTGACGGTCCAGAAACTCTCCCTTGCTTCTCCGTTCCAAAGTGAAGAAATGGGGAAGTGCGTTTCAGGCGGAGCTTCGTGATAACGGCCCACAAATCAATTCTACCCAATGACTCTCGACTGATAAGGTGGTCTGTCTGGGGCGGGTGTTGCCCCCATGTAGACTTTTTACTTTTAACCTGGGGGCATTTAGTAGGGATGTCATGAATTCCACATCCAGTGTGTTGGTTCCTATACTGTTGGACATGGGAAAAAGAATGTGCACAGGCTGAGTGTGTTTTCGAATAATGAAAGCATACTTCGAATTTTAGATCAATTTTAATTTGCAGAGCACATTAGAAAAACTATTACAAACAAAACTCTTCTCACTAGACATATGAAATAGAATACTATTTCATTTAACGCCAGATGGAACCTACACAAAAATTTTGGTTCGAATCAGTGACATCAAGGGTCAACTCACTGCTGATCTGACATGAAATGACCCTTATAAAATTTAGAGGTTCTTACAGAGCCTATGTTGGAAGTTTACGTAAGTTATGTAATAAAATAAACAATAAATGAAAATTAAAACATTAAATTTAAAAATTAACAATATATGAGCAATAGTTATCATAGGAAGAAAATGTTTCAGCAGAGATAATCAAATGGAGCTAAAATAGAGCATTTTAAATTCTAAATTGAGACAAATTTAACACTCTTAAATAGCAACTAAAATTAGAGAAATATTCATTAAATAAGTAAAACTTGAGTCTTGCTTACTCTCATCAATCCTAGACTTCAATGCAGCCCATCTTGGATCTCTACTTATTTCAGCATGAACAGGAGCTTTTGATCCTTTAACAACGTAGAATTTTGTAAGGATTCGTGGTATAACTTCCATACTTTTCAACATGCCTGACATAATTGTTAGAAGTTTTGTCTTGGTTAAGTCAGTAGGTGGTTTTAATTTGATCTGAAATGAACATAAAATGAAAAATATACACGCATGGGGTCACATACATACCATTGCATGGTTGAAATATAATAACAGGCTTAAGTTAGAAAAAAGCTAAAAACTTGTAAGACATATTTTTTTATAACAAATGCCCTCAGGAAAACAACATTAGTATGAGCCCCAAATCCAATGCAGATAATTTTTTTTCTGTGAGGACTTTATGTCCAACAGTCTTGAACACCTTGTTCCTTTAAATCCCACAAACATCCACAGGGGAGAAGGATGCCTGGGTAGCATAACTGGCAATAGCACTCAGCCTGATATCAAAGGATCTGGGTTCAAGTCTAAGTCAAAGTGAATGACATTTCCTCAGTGGAATTTTGTGCATATGTGCACTTGTGGGTGACTCAATAAAGGTTATACCATGGGTATTCACGGTATCCTAAAAATTTGTTGAGCCACCAAGTTATAAAATGTGTGGACTAGCTGAAATGCTGTAGCAAGTTTTAACCCAGAAACCACAGGATATGATAGGTATGGAATTGTGATAATTGTAACCTAGCTTGGTGCTCTACATCAGCCATTTTAGACTTCATTTTCTTCATTAGGGGAGTTATTAAAGATATGCTCACCACAGAATACAAAGCTAAACTCAAGTACAACATAAGGTTGCAACTTTGAGATTCTACTCATAAGAGATTTGTCATATCTAAAGTAGCACGAAATTGAGTGAAAGCTTTATGCTGTCATCAACGTTTTCATTATTCCTTAAACATTTGGATTCTAGCAACACTAAAAAATCAGTGCCCCAGCCAGATATTTTAATTAAAGTTCACACTACATTACAACAGCCATTAAACTCTAACAAGTGGAATCTCAAACTTAAAGTTACAACCATATGTTGTACGTGAGCATGTATTTGTATTCTGTAATTAGCATATCTTTAATGGCTACACTAACGAAGAAAATGAAGTCCAACAATGGCTGATGTTGATTGTCAAGCTAGCTTACAACTACAATACTTCCCTGATGACTAGAATCTTAGACTTTTTAGATATGAGTTGCCCCTTAAGAAAATTATTTTTTATATTCTGTGAGACATTTTTAATAGCTCCCTCACTGGGGAAAATGAAGTCCAAAAATGGTCAATTTTAAGCATATAGAAATTATTGTGAGCATGTAGAAGCAAAAGGGTTAGTTCCACAAGTATTACACACATTACAATTATTCTTCTTCTCTTATTACTTTTGGAACATAATATCTCAAGTATGAGACTTTCCTCCTGTGTAAAGTTTTCTCGAGTCAAAAACCAGTTTTTTGAGAAAAAATATTGATTCCTAGATCCATTTCAATAAAAAGAATTGTAGAATTAAAAAGATTAAAGGAAATGTTTTCCATTATGTTCAAAGTAGAATATTTTCATTCATTAGTTCTTGAGATTTCACATATCATAATAATAATAATATAAATTATCTGTCCAGAGGAGATTTCCCCGTATAAATATCAACATTATCAAAAATTAGTATGCACCATCTTAGAAAGATGGCTGCTTTAAGAAAATGAAGAGCGATAAAATTTTTAGTGTCCTTGAATTCAACCGCCGTAGCATGTGGGTATGCATGTGCCATAGATGAACCTTATCGTAAATAGTCATGCAACCATCATCAGATCATTTAAACTGGAATGACCCATGAATTGCATTAATTTGAGATGTCATACCTAGATAACCAATATACTAATCACAGTGAAACAACCCAAGCAGCCACCCAATATTAGGCACTTATTGGCCCAATATTGTTTGCTGATAGGCCAATGTCAACCCATTATTATCAGCCAATAGTGGGCCAATGTCGAAATGATAACATTTTACGTTATTTAGCCAAGATTAGCATCATCTCGTTAGCCAATATTGGCTTGATATTGTCAGCCAAGATTCAACCTATACACCACATAAATTGAAGTTAAGCATTAATTCAGGTTTATATGCTCAAAAAGCTGCCCTAATGGAGTATCATTATGGATTATGTATTGTGCATATTTTGGTTTTGATTAGTGAACTTTCACTGGCTTCTGCGGTCTTTTTCACATGAGGCCTATGCTGGCTCCTGATATTGGGCCAATATTGGCTCCTGATAAGGGGTCTATATTGGAACAATGTTGGCTAAATAACGGCAATAACAGGCCAATGTAGAGCAAATATTGGACCAATATCCAGACCTCTTTTTTCAATATGGCGGCACCAAATACATCGTCCAGCTGTAGCTCCTGCCTAAAATTTCTCTCCCTCAGCGAAAAATTTATTTCCTGTGGTTTTTGTACGACAGTAATTCACTTGAAGTGCTCTGGAATGAGTGAAATTCATTTGAAAGCTTTATGTGAAGCCGATTGTCTGTTTTGGAAGTGTTCTCTTTGCCGTATAAACAAATGCTCAATCACCAATATGGCTCACGATATAGAACTTCTCAAAGCTTAGATGGCGAATTTCAAGGTGAATTACGTCGCTAACAACACGAAGTCAAAAAAAAAGTGTATCGTTTGCTGAAATAAAATCTTCTTGCGCGACTATAAAAAGTGTTGCATCATCTCCTGATGAAGCTGAAGGTGTTAGTTCTCACGCGAATATGAAAACTGCTGCACCATCGGCTGACGAAGTCCAAGTCGTAAGTACTCGTGCAATCGTGAAAAGTGTTACTTCATCGCCTGATGAAGTCGTAAACCTTGAAAGTTCTCTTTCCTATGAGAACAGAAAAAGTGCTGACATGGATAATAATGGCTACAAGACGGTGCGTAATAGGAGTCGCGAAAAGAAAAAGAAAATTAAAAGTAACGGTGTGTTTGGTTGTAGCAAGCAGTCAGACAACTTTAACTTCTCCGGTGTTCCACGTCTTGCTTTAGTGTATGTTGGACGTGTTCAGCGGGATACAGCAACCGATGACATAACAAAATACCTACGTGGGAAATTTCCCCAAGGTGATTTCGTGTGTGAGGACATTAACATTGGTGAACACCATCGTTCATTCAAGATTAATGCACCTTGGAATCTTCGCAATGAACTTTTAAAAAGTGACAATTGGCCCTCTGACGTTTATGTGGGTCGATTTTTCCCTCCTAAAAGACTTAATTTCACCAAAGTGGATCTCGGTAGCCCTAATAACACAAGTGTTAGTGCTACATTGGTCGAGGACGCTTCCTCGTTATCTAGTGCCCCCACCGCTGGTATGTCTACTAAGCCGGTAACTCGTCAACAAACTGGAGCTCAGAAGTCTAAATTAACAAGCACTAGCCACCTTTGACTAGCACCTATAAGCCATAGCTCTAGCAACAAAAACATTGATGTTTTAGTGTTCAATGTGCAGTGTATTAGGAACAAAATCTGTCAAATTGAGCATTTGCTTGAATCTAGAAAGTATGATATCTTGTGTCTAACTGAGCATTGGCTACACGAGGATGAAACTGACCTCTATCAACTACAAGGTTTCAATCTTAGTTCCATTTACTGCCGACAGTCAACTAAAAATGGTGGTGCTTGCCTATTTGTATCAAACAACCTAGTATGTAAGCCCTTTGATTTAAATCAATTTTGCATTGATATGCACTTTGAAATAGCTGCCATACACCTCAAGGGTATCAGATTGATCGTTGCCTCTATCTATCGTTCTCCTAAGGGAGATTTTGATCTGTTCTGTGAACAACTTGAGAAGGTCTTAATTTATTTTCAGAATTTTCACACTAATATTGTGATAGGTACTGATCTAAATGTTGATATGGGCTGTCCATCAAGGAATAATGCCCAAATAGGCATCCCTCTAAGGGCCTATGATCTATACTGTGCTAACTCCGAACCCACCAGGTTGAGTGCCTGTCTTGACAATGTAATAACCAATATTGACAAGTCCGCCCATACCCTTGGAGTCTTTGACCCAATGCTCTCCGATCATTTAGCGATTTCCTTTACATGGCACACCAAGCTGGGTGCCGGTAATGATATAAAAACTCCCAAAACCATGTATGTCAGACAAATGAATTTTCATCATACTTATGAGTTTATAAACTTGTTAAGTAATTCCGACTGGGATACCTTGCTCCCTGACACTGATGGCCAGGGAAAATTTGCAGCCTTTATTAGCCATTTCTTACTATTGTTTGAGCATGCTTTCCCAATGAAGCTAATTCAGCTGAAACATGAGTCCCATCAATGGGCAAAATGGTTCAACACAGATCTCGACAACATGAGAAGGAATTTGCTAAGTTTACATACACAGTTCAAGTTAAGCGGTTGTGAGGAGCTTAAAAAGGTCTATAACATTCAAAAGAAGCAATACCATACAGAGTTAAGATTGGCCAAATGCTATGCCAATGATAATTACATAAATAGTGCTCCCAACAAATGTAAAGCAGCTTGGTCTGTTATTAAAAATGAAATAGGATTAAGTAGTAAATCCAGTGACATTCCAATTGACTCAGAAACTTTTAATAATGTCGTTATTTGTTCAATAGAAAACATTATAGCTGATATCAATGGTGTTCATAAATCACCACCCAACACGGCCAGTGATTTATTACAAAATACTCCCTCCACCAATTCTGTATTTAAATGGAAAGAAGTTTCTCAGGTAGATATTGTTAAAATAGTCAGAAAATTTCAAAACTCTAACTGTACTGATGTATATGGGCTCTCAAATAATTTAATCAAATCAGTTATTAACTGGGTAGCATACCCTCTCGCTAATGTTGTTAACTCTTGCCTTCAGTCTGGTTATTTTCCTGATCATCTAAAGTATTCTAAAGTTATTCCTATCCACAAACGTGGTGATATTAATCTTCCGAATAACTACCTATCTCTATTATTTCTCCACTTGCCAAAATTTTTGAAACAATTGTATATGCTCAGGTTCTGGATCACTTTGAAACTTTAAATCTTTTTACACCAAACACAGTTTGGATTCAGACCTCATAAGTCTACTACTCAAGCTGTTGATTATGTTATAAAGTACATAATTAAGGCTTTTGAAGAGAAACAGTACCTGGCACTTACATTGTGTGACCTCTCATCAGCTTTCGACTGTGTTGATCACACCATTCTTGTGAATAAGTTTAAATACTATGGATTTAAAGATGTTGAACTAAAATTTATGCTCTCCTATTTGTCTGGTCGTAGGCAGTCAGTTTATGTGAATGGTAAACTGTCAAAACCTTTAAATGTTAAATATGGTGTACCCCAGGGCTCAGTACTTGGACCCCTCCTGTTCCTGGTCATGATCAATGACCTGTGCCCAAATATGACTACTAACTGTGTGCTCTACGCTGATGATACTACATTCCTACATAACTCCTGCCAACAATCTTTTCTTGAATCCTGATAAAACCCAGTTTCTTCTATACTCTCTAAAATCAGCTGTCAAAGAAACTACCTCTGTGAAATTGCTGGGATTTCACTTAGATTCCAAATTAACCTGGAATGCTCATGTTCTACACGTCACTAAGAAACTGGCACGAGCCTTATTCCTGCTCAGGAAGTTGAAGCTATATGTAAGTAAGGACTATTTACTCAATGCCTATTATGCTTTTTTTCATTCCCATATTACGTATGGTATAAGACTGTGGGGACATGCTTCTGACACTAAATCTATACTTATACTACAATAAAGGCTGTACGAATTTTAGTCAACGCATGTTCCCTAGAACACTGCAAACCTCTTCAAAAATCTTCAAATCATGACAGTTTACAATCAGTTTATATTCCATTCATTAGTACATATAAAAGAAAATCTGAGCACGTACTCAACAAGGGCTGATGTCCACTGTCATGACACCAGAGCCAAAAATTCCATGGATATACCACTCTGTAGGCTCGATAAAACATACAAAGTAGATGGCCCACCCATCAAATTTTTCAACAGGCTCCCAATTTCTGCCAAGTCAGCCTCTAGTGTGGGCTTCTGTAAGGCTCTTCGAGATTGGCTTACATCCAACCCATTATATTCCCTAGAGGAATATTATAACCTAGATTTCTCCAGCCTAAAACTCTAAGGTCTATTGTTTCATTAAGTGTATTGACATGATCTGCATTGTTATGTTCCTCAATTATGAGATGTTTATTTTACTCAATTATAATTTTGAATAAATTTTAAATGCAATTATCCACATGTACCATACCTTGACGACACCTATCATATGTATTTATGCTAAAGGTGAATAAAGAATATTATTATTATTATTCATGGCTGCTTGGGAAACTATAAGTAAAATGTAATTTCAATATGCATTCTTCTATTGGTACAGTTGTTTTTTACAATACTGCTACCATTTGGAGCCCATTCCCCATCAGAAGAACACATTTCTCTTATTTTCATTGCAAGTGGTGAAGGAATTTTGTTCAGCAAACATTCTTTTTTCCACATACAGAAAAAAATACCAATGATTTAGTGGTAATGAGCATAAAACCTCTCTCAGAGATATCAAGAAATGATCATTTGAAAAGAAAAGATTCCACAGTGAGATATGATTTGGAGTTTTCAAGTGGTTAGCTTTCAAAGTGGTTCTACCAGTTTTCTCGTAGAAAAAAATGGCAGGACCACTAGTTTCTTGACATACAAAGTGAAACAAAATGAGACATTGGCATTAAAAGTTAATGCATTTAGTCACTTGGGCCACAATAGTAGCCCACTCAGACCAACCTCATTTCAAGCACTGTTTTCTCTTAATCCTACAAGAACTTGCCATGAACTGGCGAGTGAGGTGCACCTCTTCGTAAGCATGCTTCAAGATATCTTATTGTGCAGCAACTAAGAACTTAAGGATTACAAATTAATCCTTTTCAAATTGGCAGATAAAATCAATACTATGGGACATCATTGGGGCACGTGCACCCACTGAATGGTTGATTCAAAAGAAATATCTGGTTTTTTTTTTCTACCATTTTTACACACAGCCCTAAAATGTAGGACTTTAATGGAAATTTGCAGCATCTTAGGTCCAGCTGAGTTCCCAAATGTCCAGCAGCTATAATAAAACCAAAGCTTTCAAGGAAAGCATGACGAATACCAAGAGTAGAGTCACCTTTGAGGACTAGTAGCAGCAGAGATAGCTACTGCAGTTTCTGACACCTTCCTTATCAGGTGCAGCCATTGCAGTGAATTTTTATGAAATGCCAAGTGTTTTGGAGAGTGCTAATGGGAAACACAAGCATCAATAAGAACAAAATAGTATTAAGTTTAGACAATGTAAATGCAAATCAGACAGCGCTATTTAGGGACTGGGTGTGCTGATTTCACAAAGGAACTTAAAGGAACTCAAAATGATGCTTACAACAAGATCTTCCAAATACACCTTGGCTTTAAAAAGTGGAGTGGTATAGTTTTTCTCCTTTCTGAGTAAAATGTTTATCAAGTGTTCAAATGAGTGATAAGTAGCATATTTGAAGGTTTCATCCAACATGGATTCAATTGTATCCAGATAATCAGTCCATTGCTTTGTCATCTGAAACAAAGTAAAAAAATTTCCTCAGGTACAACTTCTGTCGAATGCTATAATATTTTTTCTTTAAAACTGTACTTACTTTATGCAAGTGATGTTCAAAAATTTCTTGGACTATTTCTATCAACTCCTTAATTTTGAGGTAACTTACAAGCATTTCCGGGATAAACTTATCTCTGTGACAGAAAAAAGACAATGGCCATTACATAAAGCTTCAAACATGACCAGAAAAAAATAGATGCATTTCCAGTGATGGTTGATATATATTACTAGTTAGGAGAATGTTGTTACAAAATCCACTACAGGTTCATTTTCATACATTCTTAGACCAATTTAATCATCCGAGGCATTCCTAAAAATGTATTGAAATATTTTGAGGTGATTCTTTTTCATTGAATGACTGCATATTATAGTGATATTAACACATCAAAATTTATGGAAAAAATAAGACAATATATTCTCAATACAAATATTTCCAACAACCAAAAAAGGAAATCACAGATGATACCCATTTGCTACAGTTATAATATTACACCAGATTGTTTTTTATTTAAAATTAAAATTCTTACCTCTAATTTAAATCTAATAACACAGTGAAGAGCTTTAAACTAATGCTACATGTATAGTTTGTGTCATAGCTTGACACACGTAAGGAATGCAGGGGACATACTTTACTTTCATGGCATGTTTATGAATATCAAAATCTGTGATGAGCAGGTTTTGCCAAATAAGGTGGCATCAGCCCTTTTTGATTTTATGCATAAATTTTATCACTTCAATGTTCTACATTTGTTGGATTTTGAGCCAAATTAACTGCATAATCTATAAATAATGCCATCTATGAATACTTGTCAGGGAGGAGAGTACATGAAGAATGAGAGGAAATAAAGAGTTACAGAGACATGAGGTTTTCAATAATTTGGAGGAGTACCTGCATAAGCTGAAATGAAATAATAATATAGATATGTTCAAAGCAGATGTATTCGAATACTAACAAAATGGTTACATAATTAGATGCAAAACAGTAACACATTGTAAAAACCCTTGGAGAGGACTTGGGAGAATTCAGTGTTCAAGGAGATGATAATTTCAAAACATTTTTGAAGAGGGGTTACCACCATTTTAAAACTTCAAATTTTAAAAGAATGTATTAATGGTATCATTTTGAAATGTTCCCAACAAAAACTTGATATCATACCACATACAAGGAGTTAAATATTATATCTACCCATATACCACTAGCCTTCAAGAATTTTGGAAGAATTTTATGAAATAAAATTTTAGCATTATGATAGCGCAGGATGTAGAAGAGATTCAAATAAGAAGGCAGGGAATTTATTATCTACAGTAGAGAACATTCAGTTTTTTCAGCAAATTATGCAGTACATTCTATTCATCAAAGATTTTTTATAGGGTGCGGGTCACCAGTAGCAGAAGTTTAGTCATTCACCCATACTCTAGATAATGACCCACATTCCATTTTTGCAGTAGGAAACATTTAAATGTAGTAGACAACTCGGAGCAATGTCATGATTTAAGTTTAAAACAGATCCATAAAAGCCTCACATCTACTTAGGACCGTTAAACTTTCAATTGCAGACAAGGAAATACAACAACATCACCTGTGATCTGTTTGCTCACGAATAAGTTCATCATAGGAGTACTTATGATCTTTCTTCACAGTCACCAGCATAACTGATCCAATGTTATTGCAGCATTCTCGGACTTTCAAGTGAACACTTTTGTACTCTTTAATTACATCCCTGAGCTGGAATAAAGAAAAGAACGACACATGGAACGATCAAAAAAATTAAAATTTCTGATGGAACAAAAAAACTGGACATTAGTTATTTCATAAAAGTTCTAATTAAGTTGTCTCATAAACTGAGCATATAGTACACAGACCTTAATAATTAATAATGGTACATCATTGTAAAAACTGAAACATTTGGTAAAATAATGCTATTAAAACTTCAGTATAGGTAATGGGTCCAAAATTCACAGCATCCACATTCCTGAATCTCAAACCCAAATTTTGTTTTCATCAAATCATTCTTTCCTTTGATACAATGGTTTGGGCAATTTAAATTTATGACCGGAAAAAAATCATATCCATTAATATATTTTCTTTTAAATGTATAAGATAGTAGTTCTTTATTTTCCCTCAGACTAAAATTTAGTGAGTTATACTGAAAATAAAAGGGTTACTCCTTAAGAAATCACCCAGAGAAAAATTAATTGTTGAATGATATTGTTTGAGAAAAAAATGTTTTCCCTTTCTTGGGCAGACATATCTTAAGAAAAATAGTAAAATAAAGCTTGTATACAGCTAGAAAAGAAGATTCTCATTATTACAAAGTTCATGGTGCCAACAAATTGATGGTTAATGTTTTCAGACTTCATAGCAATGATATTTCTGAAAATAAACCCTTCACAATTTTTCTGTCAGAGATTCCATGAGTGTAGGTATGATTAATGATCAACTACAAGCAAAGAAATGAAAGCCAGCATATTCAAACTAGTGATTAGAAAATCGTGTATCACATTTTTTCTCATTCTAATTATTGCAAGCTGGGAAATTATTTAAGCCCGGTTCTAAATTCCATGAAATAACTGTTCTGCTGCTGGGAAATTTATTGCCATGAAGTTAGTAGAGTAAAATCTTGATTTGAGGTATACTGATTTTTGTATAATTTGATTACATACAAGTACATGAGTGGCCACGGTTGATTCTTGAAAACTTTGTCTCATTAATTGATTGTACATAAATGCAGAGAAATTACATCAAGCAAGGCTGTTTTTTTTATGAAAACCAGATCTTAATTTCAGCAAAATCTTTAACAAGAATCTTCACGTGAATGCCATACCACTGCAAAATTCAACTGTAATAAATCAATATACAGGATTTTAATTAGGGTTGGGGCAGGGATTCGAAGATTCAGTCGAATCCTATCGAATCTATGGATTCGATCGAATCCATAGGTAAAAGATTCGATCGAATCAATGGGTTTGAGATTTGAATACCAGTCGAGCGGATTTTATGTATCAGTGGCGGCGAACTACCGATAATGAAGCTCCTCTACAGGTAACGATGTACAGTGGTCAAAATATTGTTAATTTTCGACGTCGCAATTTTGTGTAAAATACCGATAGAAGCATCCGGAAACCCACCGCCGAATATTTTTAATTTGCCGTAAGGAATTGTCCGATAATCGTTTCTCAGTATCATTCTGTTCATCTTCCGAAGAAGCGTCACGCCGCAACAATATTCAATTCCCATTTGGATATGGAAATCACTACTTCTCGCTAATCACTTCCGCGGAGCACATTTCTCTCCGAAAGAACTATCGATAGTTTTCGTCACTATCGATAGTTCCCCGCCACTGCGTCTGCTGCCCACGCACTTTGCGCTGTAACAAAAAATGCTTGCTCCTCCTGCGTTTGGATTATGAGAATCTAATTCAACCTAAAAAATTTTCACTAATCATCAGATATTAGCGATGCGGCCATTGATGGAGAATATTAAATGAAAAGAATATAATTTAAAGATTTATTCGAATGAGTGATTCGTTCTGCCAATAATCGACTCTCCATAGTACATAGGGTGCTTTTGATTTGCGGCTATAGCCGGCGATCGCCACACCTATATATACACCTATTGGGTTCTTTCGATATAGCGGAATAGCCGTCTATCGGTGGCTCTCCGCTATGAGAGCCGAACAAAGCAAGATCGATTTGCGCAACTGCTGTCTATTGCCCAAATGCCGTTCTAAATCGAAAGCACCCATTTTATTCAGCAGTCACGTGAACGATATACATCGAAGGTAACCGCGATCGAGATTTACGTTGAACGAATCTCGGGAGCACATTGTGAATCTTGTGAACACTGTGCTTATAAACTTTGACTTGACTTGACTAGCACTTTATTTAGCCTGGGTTGGATGAGGCGATGACGCCCCCTCTTCCTCCAACCCAGCGCTCTCGTACAGAGTTTAATTGTATTAAAATATGTAAGTTTCATCTTATACATTAAAAAGCAGTGATCCCGTGACACGCAGGTCACGACGGGTCTTGGAATGGGTGGCAGGCGTTGTCAGCGGCAGACGAGACGAATACCGGCAACGACAGTGGCGTGGCGTCGTCCGAAGGGATGGGCGGCAGGAATCCTTCGTTAGGCGAGAAAGGTGACAACGGACCCAATGAAATGACTGGCGAGGAAAAGAAAGAAGAAATAATTTGTTACAAAGAATTCGCCGAGAGGGTAGAAGGGTTAAAAGGAGGTCAAGAGTTATAAGGGCTAAGAACAAATTGGAGCCGGGTAGGCAGGTGGGGGGTGGGGACATGGGGTAATTATTGGTAGTTCGCCAGCAGGTGTGTCCTTATTCCTGACGCCGGGCACGCCTTCTTGAGTGCGGCTGGCAGGGCGTTGAAGGAGCGGGCGAAGGTGACCTCGAAGGAGCCGGCCATCCTCGCTGAACGGTGGCACCGGATCTGGAGCGAGGTCGCCGCGTTTCTGGTGTCGGCTCCGTGGAATGTGTTCATCGGCGTCAGGCGGTCGAAAATGTAGGTCGGTGAGCGGCGTTGCCACGTTCTAAAACCTGCCTGGATGATGAGGAGGAGCTTCCTCTCCCGCATCCGGAGTATCCCCTCGTGAGCGTAGTGGGGGGTGATGTGCTCCGCGAACCCGGGGCGCAGCGCGTAGCGCATACATGCGTTCTGCGCCACCTGGAGCCTCCTGAGGTCCTGTCCCGAGAAGTCGCTGCAAGGGACGAGGCAGTAATCAAGGATCGGCAGGATGAGGGCCTTGATTAGCTGGAGCCTGGTGGCTCTCCCGGGGCGGTAGTGCATGCCGCGGAGCCTTCGCAGGCTCCAGTGCACACGAGAGATCACTTGGGACACCTGCCGCTCCCACGAGAGGTCGCACGAAATTATGACCCCCAGGTATCGGAATGACGGGGCGAAAGGGAGGGCCACGCCCTCCACGGTGATGCCGGGGGTGAGGGGTCCAACGTGGGCTTCCCTGATGCGGCGGTTGCCGATGACTGCAGCCGTACTTTTCGCTGGGTTCACGGCCATTCCCCTCCCAGCAAACCAGTCACACAAACGTTGGATGTCCGCGTTCACCCGCAACACGCACTCATTTAAAGAGCTGGGGGCCGTGTCCGTGGCCAAGATGACGTCGTCCGCATACAACATTATTCGGGACGAAAGAGGGAGCCGCGTCACGTCGTTGATGTATAGGGTAAAGAGTATCGGCGAGAGGCAGGAGCCCTGGGGCACTCCGACTGGAAAGCTCCTCCAGTCGGGGGGCGGTCCCTCGCGGACTCGCAGAGTCGCTCTCCGGTCGCGGAGATAATCCCCCAGCCAAGCCAGCGCGTGGGTTGAGAATCCGGCCGAGCTCAGCGCGGAGAGAAGAAGGTCGTGGCGCACGGAGTCATAGGCCCGCGCGATGTCGAGGGCCACCACCACGCTCAACCTCCTCCGGTCGATCGCCTCCCGGATCGGGTCGAGCACCCCGACGATCGTTAGCTGGGTGCTGTGGCAAGGGCGAAAGGCGGACTGCACCGGGCTGAGCAGCCCGTGCCGGAATACGTGCCCCGACAGCTGCCCGAGGACGACGGTGTCGAACACCTTCCCGAGGCAGTTGCCGACGGCGATGGGGCGGTAGTGTCGGCAGTCTACGGGCGAGGGGACCTTGGGCAACGGGATGATGGTTGCATCCTTCCAGGGCACAGGATACACTGCCTTCCGGAGACTTGCGGTGAAAATGGCAGCCAGGGGACGTTTGAGGGCCGGCAGGAGGAGCCGGACCACCTTCGGCGCGATGCCGTCCGGACCGGGAGTGGGCGACGAAAGTTGTCTCACCGCGGCCTCCACGTCCCGCTCGGAGACGTCTCCGAAGGAGAACGCTGGAAAGTCCAGCGGTGGTAGGTGGTATGGGGGTGGGTCCGCACCGCCATCCCGTGGCACCGGAGGGGGCGTGGCGAAGCTGGCGAGCAGCTGGTCGGCCGGGACGACGATGTCGCCGAGGGTCCCACGCCGGAGACCGCCCTGCGAACGGAGCGTCCGCCAGAAGGCCGCGGGTCCGTCGCTGGTCTGGCCCGCGAAGTACCCGGCCTTGGCATTGCGGATCTTCTGCTTAGTGCTGTTGCGAGCCGCCCGGAAGCGCTCCCACGATTCCGGGGATTTCCGCCGTACGAAGCGTCGGTATAGTGCGTCTCTGTCTGCCATCGCCTTTCTTATCTGAGTCGTGAGCCAAGCCGCCGGAGGTCTGCGCACCGTCCGTCGCTGGAGGGGGGCGTGCCTGTCGAGCACCCGGAGAACGACATCGGTGACCGCCGCGGCGTCCGCGTTCGGGTCCCCGTCGGGTCCGATGTCATCCAGCCGGTCGAGGTCCGGGTCGTCCAGCAGAGCGAGGACGTCCACCGAGTCCAGGTCACGTACGAGGATGGTCCTGTGAGGGGGAGGCGCGGTTTGGTGGGCGAGATGACAGTACACGAGCTCGTGGCGCGAGAGGCCGGGCACGTGTCTCTGGCCGTGGCTAGTAATCTTCCCCGCGTCGAGTGCCAGGACGAGGTCCAGGGCGTTGTGCGAGGTGGGGGTGTGGTAGGTGGGGCGACGGGATAGAATCCGCAAGCCGTGGTCCTCCGCCGCACGCTGAAAGGCCCGGGAGGAACAGTCGTCCTTGTTCACAGGGACATTGAAGTCTCCCACCAGCACTGCCTGGGAGTAGTCTGTCATGTAGCCCGCGAATCGAGCGAGGACCGTCTGGGGGGCTCCATCTTTCGGTGGGCAGTAGGCGACGCCCACGAGCACCGCTCCTCCGTCCACCGACACCTCGAGGAAAAGGTATTCGGCCCGTTGCTGCCGAGACGCCTGGGAGCAACTGATCCTCCTCGCCACCAGGCCGTCGCGGACGTAGAGGGCGACTCCTCCGCCCGCACCGTAAGGCCGGTCGTTGCGATGGAGATGGTAACCGGGGAGGGAGTAGGGCGCATCCCCGTACATCTCCGAGAGATGCGTCTCCGAGACGGCTATTACTGCGTCGCGACGGCCGCCGAAGATCTCGGTGAAGTCGGCCCAGTGTGCCCGGAGTGATTCGGCGTTAACATGCGCGATGGACATGTTTGTGGGCGGCCGACGGGGCGCCCTCGTTTCACCGGGTGGAGGAGCCATCTTTGAGCAAGGATAGGGCCGTGTGAACGCGTTCTCTCAGGGCCATGTAGCCGCTCCTTTTGTTCTTGTGCCGGCCACGTGATGAGGTGGTGGAGATGACGTGCGTGAGGTGCCCCACGAGTAGAAGAGGGTCCACCCCGATGCCCTCGAGGTACGGGATGACCTCCCCTTTATCGTGCACGTCCCGCATCACTTGTGCAAACAGTTGCTGCGGGAGGCGGGGGGCGGTTGGGGCCTCAGGGCGGTCCGTGTCGGCGTCCGTGTCGCGAGAGGCGACCGAGGCCTCGTCACTGGTGTCCTCCGAGCTGGTGGGGTCGGGTGAGGCCTTGCGGGCCCTCCTCCTCGTCGATGGACCTTCGGGGGACGGGTCACCGCGCTTTGTTTTCCGGGATTTTGTGGTCTCCTCCTCCATGCTCTCCACCGCCGCCGAGGAGACCTCGTGCGCGGGGGATGCGGATGGAGACGGCTGCGGGGGTGGTGGGACCGCTGGGGGAGTAAACCGCTCCCGCTCGGGGGCCTGAGGGGGCTCCGCAGTGGTGGGAGCCGGTCCAGTCTGGGGAGGGTCCGTGCCCGGGGACGACCTCTCTGCAGCTTCGTGGTCTCCGTCCGAGACGGAGGGAGGGGAGCGGGGGCGGTCTTCGGGGCACCGAGCAAAGTGGTGGCCCCTGCGGCTGCAGAAGGCGCACGTTATGTCCTCCAGGTTGAAAAAGATGTTGTACGTGGTCCCCAGGTGGACCAGCGGCGCACTGATGGGCAGGACTCCAGGGTTGTCCACGACGACATTGGCCAGACGCCGGAAGCCACGGACGTGGGAGAAGAGGGGGTTGTGGCATGCCGCCTTCAAGGGCTTGATGCCACCGACGACGCGTCCGTATTGGGAAAGAAGGTCGTGGAGAGCGCGGGCGGGGATGTCGGGGTGGACGTTGGACAGAAACACCCGAGTGGCACCAGAGACGTACTTCCGGTATTGGAAGCGACGGCCGTGGTGCGTGATGGGCGGGGAATTGGCCACTCTGTCGGCCAGAGCTGCGTCCCGCAGATAGACGCAGACGCGCTGTAGCGTGATCTTGGAGGCGAAGGAGATATCCCGTGCCTCCAGGAGTTGAAGGAGAGGGAGCAGATGGTCGTCGAGGGTCAGCCCTTCGATGGCCTCGCAGACCACGGCCGCGTTCCGATCCGGAAGATTGGCTTCGGCTGCTTCAGGGGCGTCAGAGGCGCGCGGTCCCGGAGCAGGGGTCTGGACCATTCGGGCATAGGAGAGATTCGATGGTGGCGTGGCCGGGTTCCCGGCGGGAGATGGGTGTGGCTCGCTGAAGCTTGCCGTTAGGGAGCTGCGGGGCGCACCGATGGGTCGGCTCCCACTAATGTTCCCGGATGTGGAGGTGGAGAAGGATGAGAGCCTATCATCATCCTGGGAAAAATGGGTAGAGACGAGGGCGGATTTCTTGGGCCCGAAGCTGGCCACGTTGCGTGACGAAGCGCAGGAGACCGGGGAAGAAGAGGTAGCCACAATCCCGTCGTCGCTCGTCGCTTTGACGGCCTGAGCAGGATCACGGGAGACAGGATGGGGGGTGGAAAGCTTGGGAGGGGGTCCCCCCCCCGTCAACCGATCGTCGTCCATGGTGGGCGGCCCTTCCGAAGGGCCGTCTGGCACGGAGGCACCTCGCCCGTTCCCTGGGCGAAAGATGCCGCACCCGACGGGAGCGAGGAAAGGGTAGGGGTGTAGACACTCAGAATTAGAAATCGATATATCTCGGCCGAAAATGGGCAGAGGAACCTGTGTCAAGCACCACGACGTAATCCGCGACGCCAACTAACAAGTAGCGCCCGTAAAAGAGGGGGTCGTAAGGGGACCTTGCAAAAAATTTTGGCTAAGTCCAAATGTTGGCAAAACTTAAAAATTCGCTGGCGGCTCTCTAAGGAACCGGACGGGGTCGGGGTTTTCACAGAAATCGTAGGAGTGGGGGTAACCCTTCAGCCACGTCCTCGAAATTACAGCACTGAAGTATAAGAAACACGGGCCAAAGAAGCCCGAGTCGCCAGCCGGCGGCTCGCCGGGGACGGCGGGCGCAACTCCCGCGAGCCCGGGAGCACCACGCCCGGGACCCCATAGGATCCCGGCGAGACACACGCCGCTTGAAAAAATCAAAAATCCGTAACTCGGAGGAAAAACTACGTAGCGACGTGCGGTAAGCACGACAATACACAGGAAAGGGAAGCACACAAGAATCACTGATGCAAACTGGGGGTAATGAGGGAATGAAACACAAAACAAAAGACGATCGCGGCTATCCCGCGATCGCAAAGCACAAAAAGACGAATATCTCCGGCCAAAGAAGCCCGAGTCGCCAGCCGGCGGCTCGCCGGGGACGGCGGGCGCAACTCCCGCGAGCCCGGGAGCACCACGCCCGGGACCCCGAAGGATCCCGGCGAGACACACGCCGCTTGAAAAAAAAAAAAAAACCAAAAATCCGTAACTCGGAGGAAAACCTACGTAGCGACGTGCGGTAAGCACGACAATACACAGGAAAGGGAAGCACACAAGAATCACTGATGCAAACTGGGGGTAGTGAGGGAATGAAACACAAAACAAAAGACGATCGCGGCTATCCCGCGATCGCAAAGCACAAAAACACGAATATCTCCGGTAATCCTGGATGGATTTCAATAATTTTCGCACGAAACGAAGGGATTTCACTAGTGGGAACACTTTTCAGCACTAATTAGGTTAAAGAAGACGTAACTCCACCTCAGATACCCACGTGGTACGGAGCGACGTAACGCACGTCCGCACCCGACGAGAGAGAGGATTTGGTTCAGTGCTTGTGAATGGCGAGGTTAAAAATTGAAATCTGCTCTATTCTGGCGAAAATCCTTTATTAAGAAAAAGAAATGTCAGTTACTACTGAGATTTGGTATTATTTTTCAGTAAAAAGTGGCAATGACAAGTTGGCGATTCGTGATATTTTCGGCAGCTTCATATCCCGCGGCAAAGCTTCAAAAACAACTAGCGCTTTATGGAAACACGTAAAACAACATTCACTTCAGGCCCGTGAAGCTGCAAAGTTACGGAAGCTTTCCGAAGAAGCCAATAAAGAAGACAACAATCCTGCTTCTCTGGATGTTGATATTTCACTCCCTTGAACCAGTACTTGTGAAGATGCGTCGGATTCTCCCAATTAAGCAGATGCCTCACTTTTGTCTACCAGTATTTCGTCTTCGACAGGCTCAGTGAGTCCAAAAATTGGTCTTTCTACTTCCACTTCATCTTCTGCCACTGCTGGGTCCATTATTTCCATAAAACCAACGCCAAAAAGCGCAAAAAATCCAATCAACCCAGCCTTCAACAATACTTAGATAGAAAACAGGCTTTCAAAGCTGGAGATGCGAGGCATGAAAAGATTACCAGTTTAATTGTCAGGATGATTGTTAAAGGCTGTCAACCTTTATCCTTGGTTGAAGATCAGGGGTTTAAAGAACTTGTTTCTCATCTGGAACCTCGTTACACTATGGTTTCACGAAAACATATTGCTAATACAATTATTCCTGACATTTGCATAAAAACTGTGAGCAGAGTGAAATCTGAACTAAAGGAGGTTGATTACATGTGTGCCACAACTGATTTTTGGACGAACACTGATTACATGAGCCTGACCAGCCATTATATCAGTGACAACCATGAGCTAGTCCATCGGTGTCTTGAAGTTGTCCCCTGCATGGAGATCAACCATACAGCAGCCAGTATTGCAAAAATTTTTACTGAAACAGTGACTGAATGGGAAATAGAAAATAAATTAGTTGCTGCTATTCCAGATAATCCTCGAACCATGATTGCCGAATTCAATTTGATGAAGTTTGAACATTTTCCATGCATTGCTCATCAACTCCAGACCGTCACTGAAGCTGCAATACTGAAAAGCCAAAAAATTTACAATGTGGTAACAACTTGTCGAAGAATAGTGGGACACTTAAAGCACTCAACCAATGCTACCAAAGCCTTGAAGCATTGTCAGCAAAAAGTTGGAATTAAAAGTCACAGGCTTATACAAGATGAGCCAACAAGGTGGAACTCCACATATCTCATGATGACACGCCTTTTAGAACAGAAACCAGTTTTAATTTTGGTCAGTGCAGAGTGTAATTTGCCGGCTGAAGTGAGTAGTGCTGATTGGAATTATTTACAAAATGTCCATAATATTTTGAAGCCATTTTATCATGCTACAATTACCTTAAGCACTTCCACAACAACTGTAGCAGAGGTGATTCCAAAGATAAATGGCATTTTAGAATTCATGAAAGAACCTGCAGTTTTAGGATCTGGACTTCGGGGAATAAAGAATGGCATATGCAGTGAGATGAACAGTAGATTTTTTGAAATTGAAAATAACAGTACGTACGCAACTGCGACTCTTCTGGACCCACATTTTAAAGATAGATTCTTCAAAAAATTGGAAAGTTGTGAGTGTGAAAGAACTTCTAATTCAAAAAATTGAAACCTTATCACCCTGCGAACCCAAGGTGAGATTTTAGTAACTATGTAGGTCTATTCATTCCATTTTATTAGAGCCATAATGTTTTATGGTAATGTGAAGAATGAAAGTATTAACCAATGAATAATATTGTAAAATTTCTCTACATAAAATTTTTACAATGCAATTAGAGATACAAAGAGCAGTAGCTGAAATAAATTATTTAGTTAATGTATAGAACTTAAAATTATTCAATTTTCAACGACTTTTTGCTCAGCACCATAAGTAACTGAAATATTAATTTTTGTTTTAGAAAGTACCAGAACAGACTTCCTACAAAACTTTGACAGGAATGTGGACCTTATATTCAAATATTAACTTTTGTTTTAGAAAGTACCAGAACAGACTTCCTACAAAACTTTTACAGGAATGTGGGCCTTATATTCAAATATTAACTTTTGTTTTAGAAAGTACCAGAACAGACTTCCTACAAAACTTTTACAGGAATGTGGGCCTTATATTCAAATATTAACTTTTGTTTTAGAAAGTACCAGAACAGACTTCCTACAAAACTTTTACAGGAAAGTGGGCCTTATATTCAAAACTTTTGAGCAGTCCAGTTGAAGAAACTTCTGTTTCTCTTGACAATGAAGATGAAGCTTACTTACAAGAAGCTCATCTGCCTCCTGACATATCACCTATGGATTACTGGAGAAGCTGTAACAAATATCCCAATTTGAAAATTCTAACAAAAAAGGTTCTCTGCATTCTTATTCTTCCAGCAACAGTACTTTCAGAAAGAGCCTTCAGTACTGCTGGAAATTTGGTTGATAAAAAAAGAAATCGATTAGATCCCGAGAGGGTGAAATTGCTGCATTTCCTAAACAAAGACTTGTAATCTGTTTTCATTGAATTTTCAATTTTATTTAAGAAAAATTAAACTGTGATTTACTTTTGAAATTGACCATTCTTTATCTTTGTCCTCGAGCATGACCTTAACATCAGTGAGTGGGGACAAAATGACCATTATTCATTTATTATTAACTTTAAGAAAAAAATTCAGCTTTGATTGGATTTAATTAGAGAATTCACGAGAAAGGAAGCATTATTTAAAAATTTACTGATAAAAGGAAGATTTGAATTTAATGAAAATGAGGAGGATTTGGGATTAGGATTCGATCAAATTTTGGATTCGCCCCATCACTAATTTTAACAGTATTTAGTATTCTTTTACTTTCCTATCTTTCAGCAAAAAAGTTATGGGTTGTAGGTGTTCAGTAGTTTCCACTCTGACAGATGTGCCACAAGCTTGACAGAGGCAGTTATAATGACCAGATAAAACTTGATTTTAGGTTGCTCGCAAGTATGCAAATACATCACTGTGCATTGTTAAGTGGAAGCTGATACACAGTTTGGACTTGCCAAAAATTATATAACCTGGACTGAAGAACTAAGCTATATAAAAAGTACAGCAAACATAATGTCATTAAAGACAAAAAATACAATTTTTAATCAATTATAAATGCAATTGACATTATTGACGCTACTTGTGCTTTTTTATCCTATAGCGCCTGGTCCAAGCAATGAAAAATTAAACCCTGCTCATTAGCTCTGCAAACATATTCCTCCACAAGGAATTCTGTCGCGAAAAGGAATTACACAGGTTTCTCGTATGTTCAGGAACTCAAGTCAATCAGGTGCTAGAAATTCCCCGATCGCTGGATGGAGGTAATCATGATCCTTGTCTCAGTACCATCTCCACTTACGGCCCATTGACAACTGTGTATTCACTTGGCATACTTGACATTAATGATTAAAAAATAGAGATTAAGTATTTAATGTTGCTCAATTTTTAGCTTATTTGTCATTTTTTTGCCTCTATGTTCACCTTTAAATCAATCATACCTTTGCACACCATTCAGTCAACCATAATATTTACCAAAAGTTTCCATTTTGGAGCATTGAAAAACACAGGCAAACCAGAGACATTTACTTTTATTAGAAAAATAAAAGGAAAAAATGCCGAGACTATACAGGGCAGATACCCAGCTCAGACACCGACCCAACAAAACATTATTTGATTGGAATTTCTTCCTGTTGGTTTTGTATTTTTCAAAATCCATTTGAAGAATCTCTTGAAAATTTACTTTTCACTTTAATCAGTTACTTTTCAATTAATTTTTATCAGCTAGATGAACGTTCTTCCCCTTTGATGGGTGCAAGTTTACCACCACCATGCAGGAGGAGGTGAACACCTAGAGGCTGATTCTCAGAGTTACAAGTCTACGTCACCAGTCAGATTTCACAAGCCTGACTTACAAGGTGAACCTCGGATAACAGAAAACTTGTAAATAGTCCACAAGTGAAAATGATGTACGTTAACAAGTCCATATTTAACTTTTATTTGATGCTTACAATATATTTTGAGAGTGTACTTAAGCATATTTCTTATCCAAGAGTTAGGGTCACACTACTGGGTAAATATTAATGATTGAATATATACTGAAACATATTTTAATTTTGTAACTTACCTTAAAAGATTCCAAACAAAGATGAGTTTTTCGGGGAAACCTAACATAATATGAAAAAAATAACTTATTTTGCTGTATTTCTAGATAGATTACCTTGAAATGGTAGTTTGTATTATGTAGGTACTGCATTATAAAAAAATTGACTGGACTCTAGCATTCCTATAAAGCTAGAGTTGAGTTGAGTTTTTCAATTAAAATCTACTCGATTCGAACTTCGAGTTACTCACACATCCCTAGTAATGACATTCCATTTAGTTCTCACTTATATTTATCATAACTAAGGCTTGATGGTTTTATACAGGGCTATAAATAAGCAGAAGTTAATTTATAGAGCTCTTACATAAAAAGAATGAGTGCAGCTTTCATCCACAAACTTTTCAAGGTTCGGCGTCAACCATGTCACAGTAGTCAAAGCAGGATGTATTTTGTCATCTATCAATAATATTAATTCCTTGAAAAGTACAAGCTCAGAATCTGAAAGAACTACCACATAAAGAGAGTTAGTTTACTTTTCCAAAAAAATAACTAATGATGTTGAATAAAATAATACATTAATTTTTACCGATCTGATCCTTACCATTGCATAACAAATTGTAATCTCTCGTAAAAGCATTCACACGATTATAAAGAAGATAATAAGTACTACTTTTGTCATAAAAACTCTTCAAGGCTGGAGGAACATCAAATTCTAACATTTTCCAATATCTAATTTCATCTGCCAGTCTTCTCAAGTACCTGAAAAGAAATGTACAGAATAAAAGTGTTCTTTTAAGTTGATTAGAAAGCATAAATAAGGTTTTGATGCAGTTTCAAGAAAGAAAAATTAAAACATTCATAAAGAAATATCACCATGAGCCTTTGAAAACAGCACACAATACATTGAATTATGATGCATATTCACATCTACCCTACTTCATTAGTCAAGTGGTTCAATGGCTTTTCTTCAAATCGTAAGTACATATAATTATTTAGAAAACACTTTTACTTCATCCCAGGACATTCCATTGCATAGCTAATAATTCCTGCCAATTTTAGTTATCTGGAACAATTCCCGAAGAAAAAGAGGCATTGATCAGGTGAGTGAAAGTAGAGATAAGGTAATTTTTACACCAGGGTTGAAATTCGATATGAAAAAATCATTTGACTTGACTGGGATTCGAACCCAGATCTCCCAATTGCCGGTCAGGTGTGTTAGCCAGTTACACCACCAAGCCATCTTCCTTCAAGGCGAATTTCGAGGGGGGGTTTATGCGAACTAGATGTTCAGGCCTAAAGTCTACATTGTAGCACATGAGACGAAGTCGTGCTTACAAAGCCACTGTCGCGGTGGATAAACCCAACATTGTCGTTATTAAAACGACAAAATTGACCAATTTCCAAACATTGCATGTAACAAATGATGTGGTACGGAGTCACATTAAAAATTTAAAAAAAACAAGGAAGCTCATCCCATCCAGCAGTGTTAATATTAATTTTTTTAATAAACATTTACACTTCCCGTTGATATGTAGAGTAGAGATATGTGTTATTCATGACTGAGTTAATATTTAGATGATGCTCCAATTCAAACTTTGAGGTAATATAATTATTAAGAGTATAAAGAAAATATGTACTTTTAGAGATAGCTACTATTGAATCTGGATCTGAAATTAAATTATTATAAGAGAATATTGAGTTAGGTGACCTCATTTTTCCACAGGTGTTACTGATTATATTCAGATGCATTAGAAATATTATTTTTAGAAGAAATTGAGCTGGTATTGTAATTTACTTTGGTATCAGTGATTAATCTTAAGTGATATATTTAACAGACCATATACTGCTATTTGAAGTCTAAATCATTGGATCATTGGCAGCTTTAAAAAATATTTGTCAATATCTGGGACCAATACTTACCAAAAAAAGTGAGAATAACTTACCCGTCAAAATTTGGGATTAACTTCCCAGGGTTAACAGGGCTAACTGCAATTATAGGTCGATTTAATCTTGCTGGAATATTATGATCAACTGTGCCATACCACGCATTATAGAGCTCTTTCTGTCGATCTTTCACCAGAGTATTAAGATTTTCAAAGTTTTCATGTATTTGATACAGCAGGTCATCCTTTGGCAGCCAATGAGTATTAATCAATACCTAAATGTAAAATAACATATAGTGAGTAAATTTTCTAAGTGAACAGACACCATGGATGGCAAAAGCCCTTCCCTTGGATTTATCAGTTAATTATTTCACCAAGAGAGAAATTATCTGGGGTCATTAATATTACTGAAATCAGCTCAGAGGGTTTCTCATGCCATAGTGTGGGCACTCATCTTGAGAGGCTATTATCTGGTTTCTAAATACTGCTGAGCTCACGGCTTCATTTAGATAGGGGTGTTGGAGTCGCCTTTGGCAATCTGGCCAGTGGGAAACTACTGATACAGGATCCTATGATGAGGCTGTTGGTGACCAATGACATTGACACAGGGTGGTCACACGGGGATGCCATGGTTTCTGGGTCATGAAGAAGATGAAGGAGCAGATAAGTGCGAGGGGAGTCCGGAGAAGGCGAGTGAGAGGTGAAGTTGTCAAGATATTGGTTGTGTATGGTTGCCTTTTTCCCAAATTGTCACTCCCTTAATTGACCCTTGACGTACCCTAAGGTGACCTCTTACAGTATTTCCATTATCAATCAACATAAAGATTTGAAGGAAATACTTCACATAAACTGTACCCCTACTATACAATTTGCTTTGGAGGAAAAATTCAGGACTGAATATCATTGTAAAGTAAACCAATGACTAACTGTCTGACTCTAGGAGTTTACTGCACATTACCGTACACATAATATGACTCCTACATAGAGAAATCATTTGAGTACTGACTGCATGGGACAATGGGCAATAACAATTTTAAATAACTTAATCATCAAACTCAGTCGAATAAAATTAAGATTTTGCACACATTGTTTGATCTCAACCAACCCAATCCCTGCATCTACTGATTAACTGCCAGCCCATTTCTGGGAAACATGATTCAACTGAAATTTATTGGTTCCCTGTTTACACCAATTATCAGTCGGTTAATAAGCTCATGGTCTTAAAATCATAACAAAATGGACACAGGATTTCTATTACCTAAATTTAGAGGAGTATTCTATGTTTTCTGGCAATAAAATTATCTTTTTCAAGGATGTTGTAATAAATTGCAGTCTAACCCATCCTACTTCACTAGAAGAGAATCAATTCCTCTAGCAATAGAAAACAAAGCAGACAGGAGTTTACAATCTCCCTTCATGATGGAAGTCAAGGGCTGCATATTTTTGGAAAAAAATAAGGGCCTTCACTGATGTTTCCTTCTTGAACATTGTCACACATTAATATAAATTCACAGTCACTGATATGAACTCGGTTGACAGAGGCATGACAGGGTTGACAACAATGAACTTAAGACAGACACAGCCTGTGAAATGGATAATCTCTCCTAATAGTGGAATACAGACAGTATTTCTCCGAATATAGTCCCCCCCCCCCCAATTTTGAAGCTTCAGTTTTGGGGAAATTTGTTTAAAATGCAAAGGAAGACTTATGCAGGCATATTATTCTCAATTTAACAACCTGAGAATTCAGAGTAAATGAAACCTGATTTTTTTCTATAGGTAACAAACAAGGACAACAAAGTGAAAATATTTTCCATCATACCCAAATAATCATACCTAAAAACATGTTGTGATTAATTGTATTTAGGGGGAAACTATAGTTCTGTAATCGGGTGGAATGGAGAATATACAAGTATCCGACGTGAGTGGGCATAAAATAGTAAAAAAAAACAATAGTAACATTTGCCGATACTGCCTAAAAGGAGTTAGAAAAGGTATTAGATCTGATAAGTGCAATTTTTGGATGCACAGTAGATGTGCGCAGGTAAAAGGCGAAATACCCGAAGACAACTACTGGCAATGCACGACATGTGAAGTTGAAGAAAAGGACGCTTTGCGAAAAAATGAGCTTGCTTCAAAAGACAAGATTATTTCGATACTAATGAAAGATTTAGCGAACCTTAGAGGAAAAAACAGAACGCTCGAGTTAGAAAAAAAGAAGCTGGAAGATGAATTGTGCTCACATCAACGAAATTTCACAACAGTCTCACATCGTAAGAAAGGCCCCAACACCTCTCCAGTCAAAAATTCGCACCCTATAAGTGTACAAAACAATTCTAAATCATCTAAAAATAGTGGTGAAACCCTATCTCCAGATACAAGTACTGCAAACAACACTAAAATTGATCAAAACCACACATCGACGAGAGTGAGTGAAAAGGTAAATAAACGAGTGAAAACAAAATATCAGTGGGCTTGTCCAACTCTCAGTGCTTCCCCAAAATGTGAAATGAGTTCCAATTCAATCCAAAATCCAAATGAAGTTCCAGTGTGCAAAAAAAGTGTTCTTATACTCGGCGACTCAATAATTAAACACGTCAATGCCCACATGGACGGCGTGAAAAAGAACGTGTTTCGCGGCATCAAAGTGGAGCAACTCAACAAGAAGATCGAAGAAATGAAGCAAGAAGACAAATCATCACTTCCTGACATCATCCTTCTTCATGTTGGGTCAAATAACGTTTAAAAAATCAGCCAGCCCGGAGGAAATCATTGGGGAAGTATACTACCAAGAAACTCTATCCAAGAACTAGGGTCATAGTGAACTCCATCATCCCAAGGAGAGATGTTACACTAAGCTTCATAGAAAAGGTAAACGATTGCATAAGGTGGGCATGTGAAGCTTTAAATGCTATTTTCTGTGATGTATGCAAAAAAATTAGTGATGTGTGTCTAGCTAGAGACGGTCCCCATCTAAATCGACGTGGCTCTCACACACTTGGTAATATTATTCAAAATACCATTAAGATCTGCTCAAATTTGGGAAACTAATTAAGGTCCCCGATGGTGAAAATAAGGGAAAAGTCTTAAAGGGTGGTAAAGAACCATTATGTAATAGAGCGTTTGAAAAATATCTCACCCCAAGTAGTTCAACAGTACACCAGAAATATGAAGTTGAAGCTGAACATCTCAATCACCAAGTCCTAAGAAACAAGGTCAATGATTTTTCAGTTTCCATCAATCATGAACCCCCCAATATTACAAATCTTTAAGTTATTTTTCAAAATATCCAATGCCTGAATAACAAAAAACATCTGTTTCAAATGAACAATTGCCCACACATAATCTGTTTGACAGAACACTGGCTGAAAGACAATTTAATTGAAGTATAAAAACTGAAAAATTATAACTTAGGATGTCATTTCAGCCGTAGCGTATCCAGACATGGTGGTACAGCCATTTACTTAAAAGAAAACTTAAATTATAAAATAGGTCATAATATCTGTGAGCTAAGTGTGGAAAAAAATTTTGAAATACCAGCAATAACTTTAGATAACACACAGGTTTGCACCATCTGTTGCATTTACCACTCAACAACTGCAGACCTATATGTTTTCTTTGACAAAATGGAAGTACTAATAAATAATCTTCTTTATCAACAAAAATTAGTCATGTTGGGTGGAGACTATAACATAGATTTACTCTGTACCACCCAAGAATCTACAAGATTCAAAGATATGATATATTCATATGGCCTAAAATTGTTAATTAATGAGCCGACTAGAATTCAGGGGTTATCTGCAACATGCTTAGACAATGTACTTGTACCAAATTATGTAAATTGTAACTCTCTTCTGACTCCTGAATATCTCTCTAACCATTTAGGCATAATAGTTGAATTAGAACCTTGCATTCTAGAAAAAATTAGCTGTAGATATACAAAGAGAGTACCCTTAAATCAAATACGGGAACTTGAATTGATTGAATACTTTGATAAAATTCAGTGGGAGAAGGTATACGAGTGTGAAAGTGTAGAAAAGATGTATGATATCTTTTTCCAAAACTTTTTAGATGCTGTAAATAGTATTTTACCATATGTAACATTCAAAAATACAAACTCGAACAGAAAGTGTTATACAGACAGGGAATGCTACACTTCCAAAGACCATGTACAGAAATGCTACCTCCAATGTAGAAATAATCCTGGGAACAAGGATGTAGAGTCTGCTTACAAAAAGGCAAAGCTAAACTACAAATTGCTACCACATGATATGTGATAAAAGAAAATACTCGAGTGTCTATTCCAAAAAAGAACATAGTTGATGAAATAGAATATAATAGATTAACCAATACTCCACATAAAATTGCAGAAAATTTTGATTCCTATTTCGTGAACCACACCAAAAATCTTAAAATAATTACTGGAACAGCAATCAGAGTTCTAAATAGTTCATACATGCCTGCCCCTAATTCCATATTCTTTGAAGAAATAACAGAAAATGAAGTACTTTGTATCATAAACAGTTTTAAAAATTCTCAAAGTAATGATATATTTGGCTTTAATTCAAGAATAGTAAAGGTAGTGGCAAAAAATATAGCCAAACCCTTAATGCTCGTATTCAATAAATGTTACGAAAATGGCATCTTTCCAAAAAAATAAGTAAAATTATTCCCATACATAAAAAAGGCAACACCAATGACATAAATAATTAAAGACCCAATTCACTTCTGCCAATAATCTCCAAAATATTTGAAAAAATCATTCATTGTATATATTATTTCTCAAAAGTGTTTTTTTGTCGCCACGCCATAACTCCCATAATTCTTCATCAAAATTAATGATTCAAACATCGTTTTAAAGCTTATGTTTCCCGCTATTGACGAAAAATAGACAAATGGTTTCAAATCTAAGTTTTTGTTAAAAACTTTAAAATACAAGTTTTTTTGATGAAAAAATGATACAGTGCCATCTGTTGACAATATAATCAACTAATATATTGGCTATGGTTACGTACTTAAAAGACTGTAGGAGGTGCCATCTATTAACGCAGCATTTAGTTAGATTGTTTACCTTCTACATGCAATCAGTGTGACCGTTTACGATTACGTTATGTATCTTTAAGAGAAACATAAATAACACATAATTGTCCATGGCAAGAAACAGGTAGAAGAACAGGAAGATGCTGCATACTGAGCAAAATATTCGCACGGGTCAGCTAGTAAGAGATTAATTAAATTTTTAGAGAAATTTTCATTTCTTTCCAAAAATCAACATGGCTATCGCAAAAACAAATCAACAATAACAGCCATGTATGAAGTTTAACAGGAAAGAAATGATCAATTAAACAATGATAAAATAGCAATAAGCCTATTCTTAGATCTCAGAAAAGCTTTCGGTTGCGTAATCAAAATCTTGTACTAAGTAAGATCAAGAATTTAGACATAAGAGGAAAACCTATGAACTACTTGAATCCTATATAAAAGACAGAAAACAATATGTACAAATAAACACTTCACTTGGGATGACTATCTCATCTGCTGAAGACTTAACTGAGGGCATCCCTCAGGGGTCCATTTTAGGAACCCTTATATACCTAATATATACAAACGATTTTTTTGGCTATATGAATACTAATATACTTCGAATCTTGTAAAAATCATTTCATTAAAGATACAAAACTGACTCTTCCATGTATGTACTTATATACTAAATATAATCATGTTTGTTAAAAATAACCCTCATTTATACACACCCTATCTGAGTTGTCACAAATACCAAACCAGACATCCTAATAGTTTTAATAGTATATTCCACAAAAATCATTTTATGAAAAAAATGTATTGTTTAATGGAATTCAATACTTTAATAAGGTACCTGATTCAATCAAAACAATAAAAGATAATAAAAAATTCTATTCTTTGGTAAAACGAGTTCTATGTAAAAAAAGCATTCTACTCATTAAATGAAGTTGTAAATGACTAAAGTGCTTTCACATTATAGGCATTTTTGTTAGCCTCAGTATTCTAATCCACCTATATGTATATCTATGTCAAATTTTATGTGTAACACCAATAATCTATTTTTGTACTGACTTGCCTTGTAAAATTGAAGGTTAATAAAATTACTATTGTTATTATTTACAATACCTCAACACCTCCTCCTTCAGAGAAAACATTAATCCACAATCTATTGAAATATAAACACAGCATTTTTTTTACAATACAATTTTACAATTAAGTAAATCTAGGCATTTTGGATCTTAACCCTCAAACATTCTGATAATAACAGTTAAGAACTGAGGTGTTTATTCATTTTTTGTGGATTTGGTTACAATTTTTGGCACGCCGTTCAAATATTTGATCGTGATATCAGACTCACCGGAAGAAAGACGAGAACTCAATTCTTCACGCACTTTGTTTATTGCCTTTCCGAGATGGTCTTATCTCGAGAAATAGCAATATTTTTCAGTGGCCCCTCAGGATTGCTTGATTTATCCGATTAAATGACTTAAATAGCTCCGTTGGTTTGAAACTGTCAATTAATTGAACCTTCACAGGACAGTTTTCCCCGTTGATGACCTTACCTAATCTATGCGTAGCGACGTTTCCATTTGAGATACTAGGGTCAATCACAGATATAACGGATAATATCACCAGTTTGTCCTCATTTTCATTAGCACAATTGTCCTCAATGCCAAAAAGAATTATGTTTCTACTACGATACTCCCTTTCCCTAACTTCACTGATCACAGTTTCCATAAAATCAGATGCTTCCGTAGTGGGATTTGCAGGAACAGAAGGATTCATCAGTCGCTCATTTTTCAACTGGGCAAACTCTGTTTTCAGATCCTTCACCAAGGCTTCCAATTTGATAATGAAAGCGGCACTTCCACAGTTCACTCCGCTATACGACTTCTTACTGCTATTAGGTGCCTTAGATCCTGGCGTGATTGGAGCAGATTTGGGGTTGCACCCATAAAAAAACCAATCGAGTTCGGGTTGACTATATAGGATGACTCATCTTTTCAAAATTGGTGGAGTGCCGGTAAAACCTGGCAGATAGTGACTCATATTTCTGATTATATCATTAATTATCACAAATATACTTTACTGGAAAGACGAAGAAAAAATTATTGTCCATTGCGCTGTTATTTATAACTTGGTGGTGACTTTCGGGGCGCCTAAGTGACTTACGCTCAAATATAGGACCCCCCTTACTTTTCCCACGGGCATTTTTGGAAAAAAAGGGGGGACTATATTCGGAGAAATACGGTATTGCATAAAATAGAAAATTATAACATGTCCTTAGGCGAAATACAGTGATACAATAACAATGCATTCTTGAAGTCCATCTGATGAGAGCAGCAGCAAGGTCCTTTAGGCAACCAGGGAATGGAGAGAGAGCCTTGGAGCATTGTCAGTAATAGTCAGGGTGCATGAGGGGTCTCTTATCAGCAAATACAATAAAAGGCTGTTATTATGAGGGCTTACAGCAAGAAGGCCATTATAGCCAGAGATTATTTGGCCATTGTTGGTCGCAGTGTTAAATGTAGACAGAGTTTGGTTATTACGAGTGGCGATTTCTGCCAGACAGCCTTAACAATTGTCTTAGACTTAAGCCTGTTTCCCTGTGACTGTCATCTGTGATGTATAACCTGCAGGGGCCATTGTCGCATGTGATAATATGACAAGTACACAAAGTTTCGGTAATTAGCAATAGTCTTTCACTTGGAATGGAAAAACAAACTTGAATAGAAGAACTCCTATATTCTTTTGTTTGGGCTCACGCGTTACATCATTGCAACTCCCAGGTCTTCGAGGAGGAGAAGTGGGAGAGCAGGAGGTAGTAGGAAGGAGAATAGTATGGGGTTTTACAGCACACCATTCCAATGGAAAATGCGGCCAGAAATGCTTAGCAACAGTTATACAACCACGCTTGATCCTGATCTGCTTCCTGAAATTCGCTACATTTTATTACGAGTGTCACAATGGAAAAGAAAAGAATGTCATTGGATTTGGCCAAGAAATTCTAAAACTTTCAGGAATGTGACAGAAAAAAATGCCAATAAAATGAAAATCGGCCGGCAATGTGGTTTAACTTCATTTGACCCTGTTTATAATTCTAGAAAACAAAGGCAAAATTACTGCTGCCTTTCAACTTGGAGTGGTGGCAAAGATTACTACCCTTACAGTGGTGGTAAGAAACTTTGACCGGCAGAAAATGTTCCATTAGAATGTGTTATTCAAATGGTTCGCCCAGTGATAAAGTATTTGAGTTCCCATCAGTGACACAATTCTAAAAGCAGAAGCTGAAGAGTTTGCGCAATGGATGAACATAGAAGATTTTATCACAACTGATGATGACTGTTAATCGATTTAAAAGAAGAGGAACTTCTCTCCAACATATTAGTGGCAAAATTACTCGTATGAGTGCTCAAGCTGTGATGAATTGATTGCACATTCTGAATTTGATACTGGTATCTTATGAGAAATTTACCTCAATAACATATGTAAAGAAGTAGAAGAAAATATGAAAAAAGGGAAAACCAACATTGTCTATAAAACAGCAAAACAGCTTTTCAACAAACAAAAAAATCTTTTGACACGATAGAGAACAGAGAAGGCAAAATACTGTTTGGAGACGATGCACTTAAGAGATGGAAAGAATATATTGAAGAGCTTTACTAAGGAAAACCACTATTAGATAATGTAATGAAATCCAGTGAAGAAATAGAAGAGGAAGAACTAGGAGAATATATTTTACAGGAAGAATTTGAGAAAGCATAGCAAGCTTAGCCACATAGGAAAGCAGTAGGCAGTGATGACATTCCTTCTGAGCTGATTAAAAAAGCTGGTGACAAAATGAAAGCTTCTTTACTACAACTTATGAGGAATATATACAAGACAGGTGAAGTTCCTGAAGACTTCCAAAAATGTGTTATGGTTCCTATACCAAAGAAATTATCTGCTACGAAATGTGAGCAATATCGCACACTCAGTCTATTATCACATGCCTCAAAAATACTTATAAGGATAATCCTTAAATAAGTTGAAAGAAAGTTGGAAAATACTTAAAGTGAGAACCAATTTGTAATAGAGTTTGCCGGTTTGACACCTCTCAGTTTTTTGTTTCTGCGAGGCTTGTGTGGAATGCAAAGCCTACGATTTTTGAAGGTGAGATCTCATTTTTTTCACTCACAACAGTTTGATAGTTACTTTCTTGAGAGTTCTATGTTTTCTCATTTCTAGTTCTGAACTTTTATTACCGATGGGTTTACTTTCAGATCGGACGTACGACCTGTTCCGTCCCACTGCTGTCCACCCTGTCCCAGGTATGGCTTTTTACAAAGTGTGTTGAAAATTACTGTAATTTTATGTACCGAAAAGTTAATTACCAGTGCCTAGATGGCATTATCAATACTCTGAGGGATGAATGTAGCTATGAAACAACGTATAGCGCCTACATATGCGCTCTTATTACCATGCTGTTAACCAACATTTTTCAAAGAATGGTGCTATTGAAATAATATGACACGGCTTTAGCAATATTAACTTCCTTTTATGTATATTAACCTTGTCTTTAATATGTATCATTTCCTTCTCTGGTTTACTTAGGCATTATAGTAAATACCAACTGATGTTTCAGAATTTTTTATTAATATTGTTGGATCAAGAAACTATCCATTTGTGCAACTGACTCAAAATAAGAAATGGTGTGACATTTGGACGTTTTGTGCTTCATTTATTCAAAGTACCAGTACTTGACTCTTTTGAAAGCCATGATTATCCTTTACTTTTCCAGATGTGGGCTCTGAGGCACTGGTGAAGCCTGATGGTGAACAAACTGATATGTAATCGAATCTATCCTTTGTTTCACTTTTTGTATTTGCATTTTGCTTGTGTCGATGTGCTAGAGTAAGTGTATCGCATGATCATTTGAATGGATTGTAGGCGGCTGTGTACTTCAATACATATTTCTACTGATGATGTCAGTTTACATTATCTTCGTTGTTAGGGAAAATGGGCGTCACGATAACTAATCTCAATGTTTTATTTTCCCAGTAAAGAGATTGATGGAAGAGAGAGATCTGGAGGAAGTGGCTGAGGGATACTCAGCTTTATGTGACACCACTTCCATTTTTGAAGAAGGTAGCCATGGTTTTGTGTCTTCAACCCCAAAAAGAGGTAAATGTGCTTCAGAGTGATTTCTGTGATTACATAATTATTTCTCACTGTGTAATTTAGACAATCTATCGTTCTCGGCTTACATGGCCTAATGGATAAGATATGTTCATTTTCAGGCAATGCAAAGTAGAGGTATAGGGCAGATGAACTGACACCCAGGCGAGTAGCTCTTAGAAGTAGTTTAAGGCGATCCCGAGTTATGGTATGTAAACTTCGCAAGAAGTATCAAGGTTTGCGTAGTAACTCAACATCTGTGGATGTGTTGGGAAAAAGCAAGAAAGCTTTGTCACCAGCAGCTTTCTCATTGATATGCAGCAACATGAATCTTTGCAGTAGGAGTAAGTGTGGCCGAAGGTGGACTGCCTTGGATAAAGTAACTGCTTTATCTTTAGCATTCCACAGCCGGAAATCTTACAATGCCCTTAGCCAAATATTCATGTTACCTGCTGTATCTAGCCTGAGTAGGTGGCTGAGTGGCTTCAAGCTTACAGCAGGCCTTTCATATCCTATCTTGAAAGGACTGCAAGCTGTAGCAAGTAGGTTAGATGATAAGGATAAAATATGTGTTTTAAATTTTGATGAAATTAGTATAAAGAGCAACTTATTTTATGACAGATGTAACGATAGAGTTGTTGGTTTAGTTGATAGTGGCAATGGTGTTTTTGGGAGCACCAGTGCTTCATGTGCTTTAGTCCTGATGGCCGGAGGGTTATTCAAGCATTTGAAACAGCCCATTGGTTTCATGTTTGGTTCTGGGGCTTGCGATGTTAATGATGTCTTCAGTCTACTAACTGAGGGAATAATAGAAATGACCAAAGGTGGTTATTCTGTTGTTGCCTCAGTTTGCGACCAAGGCAGCAACTTCATCCAACTTCAAAACAGGCTTGGTGTCACAAGTGAGAAGCCTTATTACCACGTTGAGGGACTGAAGGTATTTTTCTTGTTTGATTATTGTCACCTTATGAAAGCTACTCGAAACAATCTTCTCAGATATAATTTTGAGTTTGATGGTTTCAAAGCCAGTTGGAGGGATATTATCATGGTGTATGAGTGGGATGTACAGCGCAAGTTTAGGCATGCCCCTAAACTTACCCCTGCTTGTGTGTACCCCAACAATTTCCAGAGAATGAATGTTGCATTCTGCTGTAGGGTCTTCTCCAACACTGTGGCAGCCATGCTTGAGGTTGCAAGTTAAGGGAATGATAGCAGTGCTATTGGGACAGCCAAATTTGTTGGGCGAATGGACCAATTATTCGACTGTTTCAATAGCACTGTTAAGCCTTCTACAAAGGTGTTAAGAAGACCCATGGCAGAGGGAACCAACCACCTTAATGTACTGAAAGACTCTCTTGCTCTGTTTGAGAGCTTGAGAGTCTTTGATTTGGGGCAGAAGGAGGTAAGTAGTCGAAGTAAGTTTATTAAGGGTTGGAAGGTTACCATTAATGCAACTGTCATGCTCTGGAATCATCTTCACAACTGTTGTGGTGTTGATCAACTTTGTTGCGAAGATTAAATCAAGACTGCCTAGAGAATTTTTTTGGCCAAATTCGCCAAAGAGGTGGTTGCTGCAAGAATCCCACAGCATACCAATTCCAACAAGCATACAAACAGTTAAGTTATAGGTCAATGATTTTCACCAGTCCCTCAGGTAACTGTGAATTAGACCCAGACCATTGCATGCTAGTTTTTAAGGACATTGTAGGTCTGGGTCAGCAGTCTTCATCTTTCAGTCCCTCAAATTCTAGTTTTGTTGGACCTGATGATGCTGACAAAGTGGCTGAATTAATGCAGTGGGACATAGGTGAGTGGCAAGCATTTCTGTAGGTAGCAGGAGTGGTGCTACGGAAACTCTTGTTGTGGCACCAATGCCCACAGTGTAAAAAGCTGGAGGTATCTGGTGAAGGGCTCATAAATGAGGATCAAAAGTTTATACATTTCAAAGCTTTTGATAAATCCTCTTCATTTGGGAGCCTTGCAGTTCCTTCTACAGGTTTCTTGGACTACCTTTGTGAGACCATTTTCGAAAGTGTCATGAAGAAAAATGAAGGGGGCATTGGTATTATATCAAAGTCACTTGAAATGGAACTTTCAACACTAAGGTCCCCACTGTGTAGTGTAGTACCTTTAAAAAAGGTTTTAGGATATTATTTTAGGATTAGGATATACTATAGTCTTAAGTTTAGGAATAGGACTCTGAGGTTGAATTAATTTATTAACTTAAGATTAGATATACTTAGTGATAAGTGTAGGTATGATTAGGAATTTTTATCACCCTAAATAGCATACATTTTCATTGCTGTAAATTTAAAGACTTATGAAATATTTCATTTCTGACTACAAGGAAGTGTGCTATGCACATAACATTTCTCATTGTGCTGCTCTATTAATGAACCACCATAGAATGAGGAGGTGCACTTTAAGTTGTATTACATAAGTCTTTAAATTTATCTGTTGCCTTCCCTTTGTAGCACTGTACTTCCTTACCTTAGTTTCTCTCATAAAGTTTTATCTAGTTTGTAGCCTGACTGCCTTCTGTTTTTTGTCACAAACAAACATGAAATACCTCCTTACAATTAATGTTTTGTTACTCTAGAGCCATACCTCCCTGGGGTCAGTATGTGTCCACTAGGTTATACTAGTTATAATCCTTCACGTATTCTTTTATAATGTGCATAGTTCTGCCTTTTACTTACATAGTGGTGGTGGAATTGCCCCTATTTGGGGGTCATTTAAGCTATATGACCATTGTAGTTAAGTCACTGTTACTGCAAAGCATTCAATAGCTTCATCATCCTACAGGTATTCTTCCCTAACTTGCATAGTTCTGCCTTTAACTTAAGTGGTGGTGGAATGGCCTCTTTTTGGGTTTCATGTAATATTGTGTATCATTATATTTTTATGACCATCGTAGTGTAAGTGAAACTTCTAAGTGAACTGAGACCATGGCTGGGCTGAGCCATTCCATTGGTTTATCTGCTCATTGCTCCCCAAGGAAGGAATGACATGAGGTCATTTAGATTAGTGAAATGAGCTCAGTGGGTTCCTCGGGCCATGGTGTGGGTGCTCATCTATGGAGGCTGTAATCTAGTTTTTAATATAGCTGAGCTCACTGGGCGTCATTTAGATAGTGGTCTTGGGGCAATATGCAGTTGGTGACCAATGGGATGGACACAGGATGGTCACATGGGGACGCCAAGCCATGGTTTCTGGGTCACAAGGAAGAGGAAGAAGCGGATGAGCGGCAGTCGGGAGGAGGCGAGTTGGAGATGCGGTTGTGGAAGTGGAAATGGTGAATAAGGAAAGAATAAACGCCTTTTTTCCGAAGAAGTGTCGTTCCCTTAATTGACCCTCGACGGACCCTTAAGTTGACCGCTTACAACTGGTGTCAGAAGTGGGATCACGCTCATTCATCGAGGGCAATTGATATCGGCAGCGAGTTAAAAGGGTGAGCAGCAATGGCGGCTCGAGTGAGCATGGCAGGTGATGAGATGGAACTCCAACAGGCGGTGAACATGTTGTGCGACCAATTAAAGGAGCTGAGGGAAGAGAACGCGAGGGTGCAGGAACGAGTTCGTGGTCGTGGTGCTGAAGGCGAGCGTCCGGTGAGAAATTATGCACTCTTATCGTCCGTCGACCATTTCTCCGGGTTTCAAGGGGAGGACATTGAGTCCTTTTTCGAGCGTTTTGAGAGGGCAGCGATACTGAGTGGGTGGAGTGATGTGGAGAAATTGCATACCGTGCGAATGCGATTGACGGGCGGAGCGGAGTCGTTCGTGCGCGCTAAGGTTGAGAGCCGCGGAACCACTACGTACGAGGAGTTGAAGAGTATTTTGTGTGAACGCTACAAGTCGAGTAAAAGCCGCCGTTTCTATCGGGAATTGCTGTCTACACTGAAATTAAAGCCGGGAGAAACGATACCGGAGTTCGCCGATCGAATACGCGAAGTGAACGTGCACACATACGAGGCGGATGGCACAGCAGACAGAGTGGCGGCCATCAGGGAGGAAGCGGATCAGAGAGCGTTGGACGCCTTCCTTAATGGTTTATCGGGTGAAGTTGGAAGACAGTGCCGGTTGCGGATGCCCGAAACATTCGACGCCGCCGTGGAAGCGGCCATAAGGATCGTCGAGGTGGAGAGACGAGCGAGCGGCCAACTGGTGGAAAAAGAAGTATTTTTGGCATCGGCGGGCGCATGTTTCGTTTGCCATCGGGAAGGGCATTTTGCGCGCGATTGTCCAGACCGAAGAAGGGGTCGCTGTTACAATTGCGGGCGCCAAGGGCACCTGGCGAGGAATTGCCGCACTCCGACGAGGCACCAAAACAAAACCGACTCCCGAAGGGGTGCTTTAAACGGAATTGGGGCTGGGCCCGTCGCCACCCCCGGCCCTCTATAAGTGTTGTCTTGCCACGAATCGACCAACACCGCGAAATGGACGATTTAACGGTGTTAGTGGAAAGTGGGGGGCGATTATGGCGAATGTTGATAGACACGGGTGCTCAGGTGTCCCTAGTGACCAAACAGTGTTGCTACGGTTTAACTCCCACTGCGTCGCCCTTAAGAATAAAGGGGATTACAGGGCGGCGGATATACAATCACGGTGAAGTGTTGGCACCCGTGAAGGCGGGGGGCATCCAATTGGTGTTGCGGGCTCAAGTAGTGGACTATTTGGGTGATTATGCAGGATTGCTGGGAGTGGATTTCTTACGCGAGAATGGCGCCGTAATTGATCTGAATAAGGAGGAATTGTCGCTGAAAGGGGGTGTAATCCAACTAGGGAGAGACCGCGGCGAGAATTTAGAGGAGACTGCGCCGGGAGCGGAACAATCACAGCGTCAGCGGCAAAATGTTTTTCTCCGTGATGCGGATGCTGCGAGGGGACCAGAGGAGAGATTATGGCAGCAGGTGGACGAAGTGGGAAGCCGCGAGGACGTGCCACCCAACCAGGAACGTCGTAGGAAGGAAGAGTGTGTTCGCGAAGCGTTATCTCCGCAGCGAGTGGAGCGAGGCGACCGCGAGAGAGCAGCAGCTAGCCGCCGCCCGTGCGTTGATTTACCCATCCGCCTAATTACCGCGGAAGTTATCCCTGCTCGGAGCATGGTGCTGATTCCTCTCGCTCTACCCGCGGACCATTGGGAGGAAGGACAAACCTGCCTCTTGGAGTCTCGCTTGGAGGAGGAGGACTGCTGGGTGGCGCGGAGCGTTAACATGGTGGGGAGGGATGGGTGTGTAATGGCATTGGTAAGTAACCTGCGGCCGACTGAAGTGACTCTGACCCGGGGAACAGTGATCGTAAACGTGAGTGACATATGCAAAGTCCCCAGTGATGATGACGGGATAGACGGGGGTCGCGGTAACGGGCAAAAGTGGGTGCGATGCACCACCTCTGAGGAGGCCGTTAGCCATTATTCGCTGGGGGAGAAGCTGGGGCATTTAGGAGTGGAAGAGAGGCAGGTGTTGAAGCCAGTGCTTGAAGAATTTTCGACTCTGTTTTCCGCGGTAGACAATCCCCCAGCCACCCACCTCGCGGAGCACCATATCCCTATAGGGAATGCGCGGCCAATATACCGCAAACCATACCGCACCCCATTCCATCAGAGGGGTTTGATCGAACAATTTGTAGAAAAACAGTTGAAGGCCGGGATAATTGTTCCAAGCTGTAGCCCATGGTGTTCGCCGGTGGTTATTGTACCAAAGAAGTCTCTCCATGGTACACCAGAGTATCGGTTTTGCATTGACTTTCGGGCCCTAAACGCGGTAACGAAGCCAGATGTTTATCCGATACCAAATATAACGGAAACACTAGATAACCTAGGTGGGTGCCGGTACTTCACGACATTAGATATGACGAGTGGCTATCATCAGATCCCAATGGCCCCGGACTCTAGAGAGAAAACGGGATTTGTGGTGAACAGTGGGCATTACGAATACGTCCGAATGCCTTTTGGGTTGCGTAATGCTCCCGCCACATTTCAAAGAATGATGGATGGAGTTTTGAGAGGTCTCACGCCAACTGAATGCTTAGTGTATTTAGATGACGTAATTGTGTTCAGAGGGACGATTGAAGAACATGCGTTACGTCTAAGTCGTGTCTTTAGCAAGTTGAAGGAAGCGGGACTGTCTCTTAAATTAGAAAAATGTCACTTTGCCCTTCCAAAGGTAAAATATTTGGGGCATATCATAAGTTCCGCGGGAATCTTCCCCGATCCCGAAAAGGTTAGTGCCGTGAGAGAATTTCCGACACCAAGGTCGACGAAGGAAACACAAAGTTTTCTTGGTCTAACAAATTATTACCGACGCTTTATACCAAACTACGCCATTCTTGCCCGCCCCCTCACAAGGCTTTTGAAAAAGGGGCAACCCTTTCTATGGACACCTGAGTGCGACGAGGCAGTGGAAAACTTAAAGATGGCATTGACAAGTAGCCCTATACTCACATATCCAAATTTTCGGTTTCCCTTCACTATTGCCACCGACGCCAGCAATTTCGCTATAGGTGCCGTGTTGTCACAGAGGGTGGACGGGGAAGAGCACCCGGTGGCATATGCATCTCGACAGCTTAAGGCCGCTGAATTAAATTACACTACCACGGAAAAAGAACTGTTGGGAGTTGTCTGGGCGGTGAATCATTTTCGCTGCTATATATGTGGACGGAAATTCACAATAGAAACAGACCACGCGGCTCTCAAATGGCTATTCGGATTAAAGGACCCGAGTAGCCGCCTCATGCGTTGGACACTAAAGCTGAGCGAGTATGATTATGAGGTGATACATAGACCGGGAAGGGTCCATTCAAACGCCGACACCTTGAGTCGGAAGATAAATAGACTAGTTGTAGAGGGGGTGATAGATTTCGCGGAAACACAAGAGAGAGACAGCGAGTGCAAAAATTGGAGTCATAAAAAACATTTCGAAAAATTAAATGGTGTTTTATTCCGGAAAACGAAGTGCGGGAACCGGATAGCTGTCCCAGCGGAATGCCGAAAGGAAGTGCTGACACAATGCCACGACCACATTTTAGCGGGGCATTTAGGACTGGAGTCAACCGTGACACGGCTTGTTTCTAATTACTGGTGGCCTGGGATAGAAAAGGCCGGAAAGGAGTACGCTAAGCATTGTGTAGCATGTAACCAGAGGAGTCCTTATGGGAAAACGAAGGCACCATTGCAAAAAGTTCCCTCCGCCACGCGGCCGTTCGAATTCTTGGGGATAGATATAGCGGGACCCCTACCGCGAACGGACAAAGGAAATAAGTACATACTGACTATTGTTGATCATTTCTCGCGCTATGTAGCCATGATAGCGTTACCGGATCAAACTGCAGAAACTGTTTCAGTGGCTCTGGTGAAGAAGTGGATTTTAAAATTTGGTGTACCTCAAACCGTTTTGACTGATCAAGGGACAAACTTCGAATCGGCATTGTTTCGCGAAATTTGTCGGTTGCTCCAGGTGAGACGCTTGAGGACGTCACCGTATCACCCGGAGGCGAACGGAAGGGTCGAGCGGGTACATCGCACCATTATGCAAATTTTGAGTCACTATGTGAACTGCAAAAATAATGATTGGGATGAGTGGCTCGATTATGCAGTGACCGCATACAACACCAATCCACACCGTAGCACTGAACATTCCCCTCACGAGATAGTATTTGGTTTTCAGATGGTGTCACCGTTTGTAGGGGGTGGAGCTCAGACAGACCATCCGGCGGTGACGAAATTACAAGCGCGGTTGCGAAATTTATGGAAATTATGTGGGCGAAATAATAGGACGGCACAGAGGAGGCAGGCAAAGGGGTCAAAAGTTAAGGGAAGCCAGCGCACCTATAAGGTGGGAGACCACGTGTATCTGAGCGATCCGTGTTTGAAGGTAGGGCAAGTTAAGAAGTTTCACCGCCCGTGGAAGGGCCCGTATCGCGTGTCAAAAGTGTTTTCCAAATGCAACATAGAGTTAGAGCTTCCCTTTAGGAACATCGTTGTACATAAGAATCGAGTAAAACCCTACTTAGGTCCTCTTCCTACCTCACATTTAGTAAGAGGCCGTGACCGGCCCAGAGGAAGACCAAGGAAAAATCTAATTCCCACCAACCCCCAAGTTCCCTCCACGCCCATTGCAGATGATTCAGGCTGGGATACAGGAGTGATGAGCAAAGGACGATCCACAAGCCTAGACCCTGATCTTCCACGAGACGTTCCGGCCGGCGAGGATCCCGTGGAGGAGATAAGCGAGGAGGAGGCCGCCTCCCCCTTTGTGGAGGATGCTGTCGCTCCTCCCACCCTTTTCTCTCCCCTTCCGCAGCGGTCCCCATACCCATTGCGGTCGAGGAGACAGCGGTCTTCGTCTTCCCAACCACATGTGGCTCTTCCTCCTGCCCCCTCCCACCCTTACTTTTTACGACCGCGGGGAGCGCTGTCGAGATGGGAGGAGGTGGAGGAAGATACGCAGGAGTTATGAAGTGTATTATGATTGTATTTGTTGTGTGGTGGGAGGCGGAGTGACTATACCAGGGCAAGAGGATTCCAAGGTAAAATGGTAACATATGGTGGGAAGCCGTGAAGTAGTACTAAGAGAGCACACTGAGATAGTTGTGGTAACTATTTTATTTGGTGATGGGCAGTAGTGAAAAGTGCAAGGTCTTGTCGAGACAAGGGAAATGTGAAATTTGTGAAGTGACCATAGTGATGGGGAGATGAGACCTAAATAAAAAGAGGATATCTAAAGGTAAATGTGGGCATAGATCAAAAAGTTATATTATTTAATGAATTTAATAGGTAGTCGGTTAGTGGCAACAAAGTATAATTCAAAAACTGTTGAACTTAACGAGATACTGTATTGAGTTGTATTGAAATTCGAAAGGGCACCTTATTGTAGTCATGTATATAAGTGGTGTGCAAAGTAATCCAAACATTGAATTGCAAGCTGGACTTGGACAATGATTTCCACTATTTCATTTGTTTTCTGTCTATTGAGTAAACTGTGTTGCATTCATTGTTGGTGAGCTATTGAGAGTTGACTAAGTGACTTGTATTCACTGATGTTTATATCTGTATCATTAGCAATTAGCATTCATTTTTATTGGATTAAATTAAGAAGATGAGTTGCTGGAGTTAGTCAGCAACTCACTGTTAGGGAGGGATAGTTGTAAGTGAAACTTCTAAGTGAACTGAGACCATGGCTGGGCTGAGCCATTCCATTGGTTTATCTGCTCATTGCTCCCCAAGGAAGGAATGACATGAGGTCATTTAGATTAGTGAAATGAGCTCAGTGGGTTCCTCGGGCCATGGTGTGGGTGCTCATCTATGGAGGCTGTAATCTAGTTTTTAATATAGCTGAGCTCACTGGGCGTCATTTAGATAGTGGTCTTGGGGCAATATGCAGTTGGTGACCAATGGGATGGACACAGGATGGTCACATGGGGACGCCAAGCCATGGTTTCTGGGTCACAAGGAAGAGGAAGAAGCGGATGAGCGGCAGTCGGGAGGAGGCGAGTTGGAGATGCGGTTGTGGAAGTGGAAATGGTGAATAAGGAAAGAATAAACGCCTTTTTTCCGAAGAAGTGTCGTTCCCTTAATTGACCCTCGACGGACCCTTAAGTTGACCGCTTACAGTAGTAATGTGACCGTGATACTGCAGAGCATTTAATTGCCACATCATCCTGCTGGTATTCTACACTAATTTGCATAGTTCTGCCCTTTACATAAGTGGTGATGGAATTTCCCTTTTTTGTATTTCATGTAATATTATAATTGTAATAATATGACCTCTGTGGTAACGTGAGAGGTTATTGCAGAGCATTTAATTGTCTCATCATCCTGCTGGTATTCTGCACTAATTTGGCTAGTTCTGCCTTTTACATAAGTGGTGATAGAGTTTCCCCTGCTTGGATTTCATGTATTTTTGCATAACATAATATCTTTATGACCATGATTATGTGTCTGTTTCTGCTGAACATGCATATGCCTAGCACTGCTGTTTGTGTTTGCTGATTTTCCTCGAACTTTAGATGATACTGTGATTAATCTGCTTGTTGCAATGAGGGAATACAATTTAGCTCATGATGCATAAATCATATGTTGGGGGTAGTTTCTCATTCATCTCATTTAGTATTTCAACCAGCAGTGTCATGTAAATGTTCCTTATGTTCTGTACATTTCCATGGTCATTAGTCATGTCATTGCCATTACCTGTAGCTATTAGTAGTATATGTAAGGTACAGTAAATGCCTATGCATGATCTTTCGAATCTCCATGTACTCACTTAGTTCGTAGTGAGCTTAGATTGTGTGTTTCCTTTGCTAGATTTTATTCCAAATTCTATTAGCCATGGTAATTAGTGGTATATGTTAGGTACAGTTAAAGGCAATGTCTGACCTTTCTCCATATACGTATTTATTTAGTAAGGATGGTTTTGGCTGCTATTATCTGTGGTTGTTAGTAGTGCTAAATGTAAGACAAAGTTAATGCCAGTGTATGGCCTCTCAAATCTCCATGCATTTGCCTTGTAATGATTGTGTTTTGACTGCTATTATCAGGGCATTGTTTACAAATATTCGAATCATTATTTTTTTCAATTCTCTTTTGTACTCTCTTCAGTTCTACATGTTCTGAAGTCTTGCCTATGTTTTACTGATTATGTCCTGTTTGCCATATTATTTTCTAGAAGGAATGGACTATCATGTACTACATCCACATGTATTGTTCTGAAATACTTTTTAATGAAATAAAAGCTCCAAGATATACCTACGTTAGTTTCTGTGTTATTATTTTTACCCATTCTATGAAATGGTCCCTATTGAATTACAGGAAGTATTTCCTGATGATGCTACCATCACAGAAATCAGCTGAAGGTAGGTAGGAAAAATATATAACAGAAATCTGGGGAAGTCTGAGTTTCAAAATTCCCGCTCAACACACTGTACACCATGTTCTAGGTTTGCTAGACAGCTGACGCACCAAAGAGTTTCCCATAGCTTATATGAGAGTAGGCAGACTGATAGTTTAGACTGTGGTATTGCTTCAAACTGTGTTTGGTTCAGAGCTGCGATTATGTCTGTTCCATTGTCCCTTATGACAGCAACAACTTTAGACAATATGCCCCAGTCACTGAGAACTTTCAATAAGATATTCTTGAGGTTGTCTGCAGTGTGGGATACCTCAGTGAAGGGCACCACTTCTAGGCACCTATGTGTCATTTTGAGAGCATACTTGGCTCCGGAATAAAATAGCCGATTTCCGACTATAGCCGGCGATAGACGGCGATCGCCACGCCGCGGTGCTCACGATTTAGCGGAATCGCCGTCTATCGGTGGCTCTCCGCTATGAGGAGAACCGAACAAAGCAAGATCGATTTGCGCAACTGCCGTCTATCGCCGGCGATCGCCGTTTTAAATCGAAAGACGGCGATCGTTATCTATCTGGCATCGGAATCGATTTTAGGTGATTGATTCTCGATTCCGATTCTAAGCCTGAGAATCTATGGAATCGAGAATCAACATTTGGAATCGGCTCATCCTTACTTCTCATTAATGATTATCCACAGATCTAAATACATATATTAATACGTGATAATTTTTTTCTATTCTCTTCTGCATTCGCTTTGTATATTCCACACAGGATGAAATCAGATTTGCTCATCATTCCTGGTGGTATGACCAGCCAACTTCAAGTTTTGGATGCATGTGTCAATAGGGCCTACCAAAGTAACCTAAAAAAAATATTATGCTGAGTGGCTGATGAGTGGGAACTTTGAATATACACCCTCTGGCCGTATTCAAAAGCCATCTTTTGCACCTATTACTCGGTGGATTAAGGCTTCTTGGGATGCCATCCTAGAAGAATCAATCATGAGAGGCATTAAGAAATGCAATATATCAAATGCATTTGATGGCACCGAGGATGACGTCATGTGGGAGGACTCTGATTCGGAGGATATGGAATGGAGGCCAAGGGAAGTTCGAAGTGAGACATCTCATTTGGAAAGTGACAATGAAATAAGTGAGAAATCTGAAGAGAAAAGTGAATATGATATTTAAAATAGTGTTACAAGGGTGAAATACATCACATCCGAGAATCTAGAACTTTATATCATCCTGTTATAACTCCTGTAATCATAGGAGAACATTTTCAGTAATAATCACCTTTATGTCAGCACCTGATTGCAATAAATAATATGATATTGTATGTATTTACTCTATATCCTTGTATTTTAATCCCTCTAACCACTGGAGAGGTTTCTATAATAGCCGCCTCAGCACTTGATTGCAGTAAGTATGGTTACACTGTAAGTAAGCATATTTATCTCGCTGATTGGAGTATTGTTCTCATAATTTAGTTATAAAATACATGAAAATTTTTGTAGTGAACACACTACATGCTGCTTTCATCCTATATGAGCATTAAAATTTTTTCCCTAAAATGGCAGCTCTAAAATCCAACCCGTCTTACATCCGGTGCCGTCTTATATTCGGGCCAGTACGGTAGTCAAAAAGAAACTCATGGTAGCATGAAAGCTTGCTTGAGGACAATAATGCTTGATAGTAGTAGTAGTAACTGAAAACTTAAAAAGTGCCATTTTCAGCAAACTACGAAAATAAAGCATGTAAGTTACAAGACCAACAAACTACTTGAGGTGTTCTGAATGCCATTTCATGCCAATTCAAACTAAAAAATTAAGATGAACCATATTTTTGTAATTTTTCTTTGGTTGTTACCTATAGAGCTACAAAGTAGAAAACGATGAGGTATAAAATAGCATTTAATTTCATATTCATCATTACTGTTAATGGTTTGTTTTGGCCACCATCTGTAAAATATTATAACTCAAGGCTTCACTATTAAAGAATACAGGGTGAAACTTCCATTTTATGCTTTCAAGTGGACAACCTGCATGTAAAAATAAAGGGGAAATGAATAATATTTTCAAATGGATCAGGGCTTTAAAAGTGTAAAAAAATGGAAAATGTAAGATTGAGGAGGGTAAAATTAATGTTTGATGCTATTTTCTCATTAAATGTTAATATAGGTATCAAGGAATTAAGTCAATACTCGATACTTTCCAAACCATTAAGTATCAAGTGCTATGAAGGGATCGACAGGTGTCAAATCCCATCCCAAGAATAATATCTCCACATTGTTTACTCATGAGTTAAATTAGTGAAACCACAAGTCATCTTATTCATATTCGTTAAGTTTTGTTGTTGCAGATTTTTCCTTTACCTTTTCAAGTATATTTCACTGGGACCAACGAAAAGTTTGTAAACTTCTCCACTAGAGAGCTCATTGTGCAGTGATTCAACTGTATTTTCAACATGTAAAAATAGCAGACTAAAAATAAAGAATGATTTGTAAGGAGGTGTAGAGTCTAGTAGATGGATACTTTTATTTGATAGACCACAATTCCAGAATCAATTAAATTATCCTCCTATCTAAAAAAATTATAATTTGACCACAGCTGCTTCAAAAAGTTATGATGATAACTAGCTATAATAGGCCATATCTGGAACCTTTACTTACATCAAACTCCTGCTTCAACACTTCCATTCTTGAATTCAAGGCAAAAGCAGCACCAGCATATCTAGGTAGATTTGGAGCCTTTCTCAGTCTCTTGCGAGCCAGTTCAGCTTTTGTGTTGATGATCGCCTTGCTAAATCCTTCAAGAACCTGAAACATGCACAATTATAATGGCACTTAGCTAAGCATTGTCACATAAATAACTACTTCAGTTAATATAATTTCCTTAACAGCAGAGTAAATCAGTGGATCAGTTTAAGTACAAGGTATTATAGCTGTCAAAATAATAGGTGATATGCTAGAAACTTGATAATACGAAGTCAGCGTGACCAAAATATTCACACATTGTACTCACAAGTTTTGTATTATTGAACCTTTGAAGTAAATAACAAAAAATATTTTTGTTTCCCCCATCAATTGTGGCTTTTAACTAACTATTATGCTACTTTAAAACTAGATATGATTGATATTTGATATTTTTTTGGTGTAGGCAGCAACCAACTTTTACACACTACCCATACTGACCCCACTACAAAGATTAGCAGTCTCAGCAGAAGGCATTGATGGCACAGATCAAGAGGATTGGAACTGTATCAACAGCCAAAGCAACAGGCGAGAGTGAAGTTCACAGAATCGACTGGAGTATTGCGAATTGGAAGACAAAGGGGAAACCATCACATTAACAATCCCTAGAAGATACAACCCTGAATTCTAACTCTGCATGACATGATGGCATTCCTCCAAGCAAAATATTCCAGAGGCAAATAGTCCCCCAATCAGATCTCCAGATGGGGACTACTGGGAGAGGTACATCAGTTCGGAAGGACAAGTGCAGAATAGGAACATGGAAAGTAAGATCTTTAGGGGTGAGTGGAAGCTGGAGAATGTGAAGATAGAGATGGAGAAACTAGAGGAGGATTTATTGAAAGTCAGCATGATTAAGAGGGCGGGGTCAGAAGGCTACTGAAGTGATGGATACAGAGTATGTATTCAGGTATGACTAGAGGATTGCAGGTGTAGGCATTATACTTATGAAAGAATGGAGCAGAAGAGTGAAGTCAGTCTGGCAGTACATCAAAAGAATTCTGACGGTGAAGTTGGAAGGAGAGCTGACAGACACAGTGCTTGTGTAGGTCTACATGCCGACATCTAGTGTTTGTAGTGAAGCCCAAGAGTAGTGAATGGAAAGGAAGTAGTAGGAAAGAGAACCTCATCATAATGGGAGACCGGAATGCAGTAGTAGGAGAGGGAAAAGAGGGAAGGGGAAATCATCAAAGCGCTCGGAGATAAAGCCAAGGATAACCTGTATGAAATGATAAAAAATAGCTACCAAAGCAGAACTTCCAGAGGGCTTTCAAAGGAGCATAATGATTGGGATACGTAAAAAGATTAGGACTGAGGGATGTGAGGAGCACCAAACGTTGAGTCTAGTTCCACATGCATACAAAAATCTCACACAAATAATAAGCCAAAGGATGGAAAGGAAAATCAAAGAGAACCTCTCAGAAAACCAGTTTGGATTTAGGCAGGACAGAGGTATCAGGGAGGCCATACTCTGCCTGAGAGTAATGACGGAGAAATGATACATGTGAACAAGCCAGTGTATGTTGCATTCATGGACCTGGAAAAAGCCTTCAACAATGACAAAGAATAGTCTACCATCTACATAAGAATAATGTCATCAATATGTGAATGAGATATGGCAGACAAATACAAGCTAAAATAAACAAAGAAGAAAGACAAGGAATTAACCTCTCTCCAGCACTGTTCAACATATACTTGGAGGAGGCTATAAGAGAAGCAAAATAAATTGATTTGAGCATAATAAAGATAAATGGAGAATAAATTATCATGCTACACTTTGCAGATAACATCGCAGTCATAGCTGGAAATCTTGATGATCTTCAAAGGTCACTAAATGCAATGGGCCAAGTTCTTCACGCCAAGAATGAAACATAAAAATCAATAAGACCAAGACTAAAATCCTAGTATGTAGAAGAGAGAAGTTGAACGTAGAAGTCGCCCTGAGTGGAGAGAAATTAGAGAAAATAGATTCACCTATCTCAGAAGTACCATCACTTGGGATGGAAGAAGTATGAAGAACATTAAGCGGAGAGTAGCCCAAGCTAAGAAGGCATTCATGGGAAAAAGACAACTGCTGTGCTCAAAGAAGATAGGACTACAATCCAGGAAAAGGTATGTGGAGTATAGCACTGTATGGTTCAGAAGCATTGACAATTGAAAAAGCTGTCCAGAAAAGACTAGAAGCCTTCAAAACCTGGTGCTGCAGGAGGGTGCTGAAGATAAATTGGATGGACAAAATAAGAAATGATGAACTAGTGTACAGAAGAGTAGAAGAGGAAAGGACGATATGGAACACCATACAGATTAGAAGAGCCCGATGGGTTGGACACATACTGTGGCACAATGGGTTTGTGAAGAACATAATAGAAGGTAAAATAGAGAGAAAACTAAGAGGAAGACCCAGAAATAAGTTAATGTACCAAATAAAGAAGAAAGTACATGAGAAGAGCAGCCAGGCAGTAAGAGACCTAGCATTAGATAAGGAAGGATGGAGGGCTGTAGTTAACCAATCTTGGGATTAGGTAACCAATGATGATTCTAAAAAAATAAATCTATAAAATAAAGAATCTTAAAGTGACTACCACTCCAAGTTCCATTTGGAAATGCTTTAAAGTCTTTGATCATAGGGTTGGCAAAATTTCCACTAATTGTAAGTTTAGACCATGAGTATAAAGCTTAAATTGCATGTAAATATTTAGGCATATATTAAAATAATTTGTACGAGAATTGAATTTTTTTAGACAGTCTGTAGAGAGGAGCATCTGTGGACACTTAAGATAAGAATTTGCTTCTAATATCTACAGCAAGTCAGGAGTTAGAGCAATATGGCATCCGGTTCACTTACACCTTCGTGTGGCTCTTGCAAATTTAACGATGAACTAAAGGAAAAAATTATTACCTGCGATGTTTGCTCCCATAATTTCCACACTAAATGCTCAGGTTTGAATGATCTATCAGTAAAACCACTAAGCGAGTGCTGTGACATATACTGGAAATGTTTTTCCTGCCAAGCCCCGTCTTTCAAGCTATTCAATATGTGACAACATTGAGTTTCTTAAAAGAGAATAAACTAATCTAAAATTAAACTGGAATTCCAACATTAATGTACCAAAAAAAGTTGTCACCTTCAGCAAAACAGACTCGAAAACCAAACATGATATGCAGTGTTCGAATCATCCTGCCGAGAATTCATTGCCTGTGGCAGCTGAATATGAGCGACCTGTGACTCGTATTATGAAGGAAAAAGCCAGGCATGCAGCTACGTCTGAAAACTCAGGAAATTCCAGCTCTACCATCACAATTCAAAGTGCCTTTGACACCCTTCATTTCTGTCGTACGTAAACATAGACGTCCTCGTCCAACTATGGGCTCCTCAGATAAGAAATGCTCTTTTTCGGGAGTCCCTCGACGATCAAATATTCACTTATGGAACCTCAATCTGGACACCACAAGCGATGAAATAATGGATTATTTGAAAGAGAATATCCCAGAAATAAAGGACTCGTCCCCTGAAATAGAACAGTTACAAGTTTCTCGTGGCAATTATGCATCCTTCCATGTGAGCGTAAATGAAGATCTCTGTTGTAAAATTATGCATTGTTATCTCTGGCCTAAGAATGTTTTTCTCGGGAAGTATTCTTTTCCGAAACCTCGCCTCCAAACACAGGCCAAATAGTGTAACGTTTGACAGTGCTTCATTTAAGCATCCACTGTGTGCACAATAAAATGCTAGAATTGGAAATCCTTGTGAGTGAACACAAACCTGATGTCATTTGTGCTAAGGAGCACTGGCTCATTTCTAGTGAACTAGATATTTTTCGTTTACCAGGATACGTCATGGCCAACAGTTTCTGCCAGTCAGTGCATAAAAAAGGTGGAGTTTTTATTCTAGTTTCTGAAAGTTTGTCCCAATCTCCTGTGAACTTCACCCAGAACTTGCGTAATGAAGAACAGATTTTTGAATCTAGTGTAACGGAGATCCATCTAAAGGACTCTGACCTATTCATCACCACTATTTACCGTTCTCCCTCCAGCAACTTTGAACTATTCATTGATAAAATGACCGTACTGTTGGAAAACATACATAATTCTGCTCAAAATCCTTCATTAATCGTAACCGGCGATTTTAACTGTAATCTTCTCATCGAATCCAGAGCAAAACATGATTTGGTTGATCTGTTAATTTCATTTGGTCTTCCTATCACCACTGATGAACCTAAAAGAGTCTGCTCTAGCTCTGCAACTCCCTTAGATAACATTTTGACCAATATTGACTTACGTAAAGTGAAAACAGATGTAATTACTTCTCATCCCTCAGATAATTTCCCACTGCTGTCTTCTATTATGATAAACCCCCTTCTAAAATGGGCAGCCAATGAATATTAATCAATACCTAAATGTAAAATAACATATAGTGAGTAAATTTTCTAAGTGAACAGACACCATGGATGGCAAAAGCCCTTCCCTTGGATTTATCAGTTAATTATTTCACCAAGAGAGAAATTATCTGGGGTCATTAATATTACTGAAATCAGCTCAGAGGGTTTCTCATGCCATAGTGTGGGCACTCATCTTGAGAGGCTATTATCTGGTTTCTAAATACTGCTGAGCTCACGGCTTCATTTAGATAGGGGTGTTGGAGTCGCCTTTGGCAATCTGGCCAGTGGGAAACTACTGATACAGGATCCTATGATGAGGCTGTTGGTGACCAATGACATTGACACAGGGTGGTCACACGGGGATGCCATGGTTTCTGGGTCATGAAGAAGATGAAGGAGCAGATAAGTGCGAGGGGAGTCCGGAGAAGGCGAGTGAGAGGTGAAGTTGTCAAGATATTGGTTGTGTATGGTTGCCTTTTTCCCAAATTGTCACTCCCTTAATTGACCCTTGACGTACCCTAAGGTGACCTCTTACAGTATTTCCATTATCAATCAACATAAAGATTTGAAGGAAATACTTCACATAAACTGTACCCCTACTATACAATTTGCTTTGGAGGAAAAATTCAGGACTGAATATCATTGTAAAGTAAACCAATGACTAACTGTCTGACTCTAGGAGTTTACTGCACATTACCGTACACATAATATGACTCCTACATAGAGAAATCATTTGAGTACTGACTGCATGGGACAATGGGCAATAACAATTTTAAATAACTTAATCATCAAACTCAGTCGAATAAAATTAAGATTTTGCACACATTGTTTGATCTCAACCAACCCAATCCCTGCATCTACTGATTAACTGCCAGCCCATTTCTGGGAAACATGATTCAACTGAAATTTATTGGTTCCCTGTTTACACCAATTATCAGTCGGTTAATAAGCTCATGGTCTTAAAATCATAACAAAATGGACACAGGATTTCTATTACCTAAATTTAGAGGAGTATTCTATGTTTTCTGGCAATAAAATTATCTTTTTCAAGGATGTTGTAATAAATTGCAGTCTAACCCATCCTACTTCACTAGAAGAGAATCAATTCCTCTAGCAATAGAAAACAAAGCAGACAGGAGTTTACAATCTCCCTTCATGATGGAAGTCAAGGGCTGCATATTTTTGGAAAAAAATAAGGGCCTTCACTGATGTTTCCTTCTTGAACATTGTCACACATTAATATAAATTCACAGTCACTGATATGAACTCGGTTGACAGAGGCATGACAGGGTTGACAACAATGAACTTAAGACAGACACAGCCTGTGAAATGGATAATCTCTCCTAATAGTGGAATACAGACAGTATTTCTCCGAATATAGTCCCCCCCCCCCCAATTTTGAAGCTTCAGTTTTGGGGAAATTTGTTTAAAATGCAAAGGAAGACTTATGCAGGCATATTATTCTCAATTTAACAACCTGAGAATTCAGAGTAAATGAAACCTGATTTTTTTCTATAGGTAACAAACAAGGACAACAAAGTGAAAATATTTTCCATCATACCCAAATAATCATACCTAAAAACATGTTGTGATTAATTGTATTTAGGGGGAAACTATAGTTCTGTAATCGGGTGGAATGGAGAATATACAAGTATCCGACGTGAGTGGGCATAAAATAGTAAAAAAAAACAATAGTAACATTTGCCGATACTGCCTAAAAGGAGTTAGAAAAGGTATTAGATCTGATAAGTGCAATTTTTGGATGCACAGTAGATGTGCGCAGGTAAAAGGCGAAATACCCGAAGACAACTACTGGCAATGCACGACATGTGAAGTTGAAGAAAAGGACGCTTTGCGAAAAAATGAGCTTGCTTCAAAAGACAAGATTATTTCGATACTAATGAAAGATTTAGCGAACCTTAGAGGAAAAAACAGAACGCTCGAGTTAGAAAAAAAGAAGCTGGAAGATGAATTGTGCTCACATCAACGAAATTTCACAACAGTCTCACATCGTAAGAAAGGCCCCAACACCTCTCCAGTCAAAAATTCGCACCCTATAAGTGTACAAAACAATTCTAAATCATCTAAAAATAGTGGTGAAACCCTATCTCCAGATACAAGTACTGCAAACAACACTAAAATTGATCAAAACCACACATCGACGAGAGTGAGTGAAAAGGTAAATAAACGAGTGAAAACAAAATATCAGTGGGCTTGTCCAACTCTCAGTGCTTCCCCAAAATGTGAAATGAGTTCCAATTCAATCCAAAATCCAAATGAAGTTCCAGTGTGCAAAAAAAGTGTTCTTATACTCGGCGACTCAATAATTAAACACGTCAATGCCCACATGGACGGCGTGAAAAAGAACGTGTTTCGCGGCATCAAAGTGGAGCAACTCAACAAGAAGATCGAAGAAATGAAGCAAGAAGACAAATCATCACTTCCTGACATCATCCTTCTTCATGTTGGGTCAAATAACGTTTAAAAAATCAGCCAGCCCGGAGGAAATCATTGGGGAAGTATACTACCAAGAAACTCTATCCAAGAACTAGGGTCATAGTGAACTCCATCATCCCAAGGAGAGATGTTACACTAAGCTTCATAGAAAAGGTAAACGATTGCATAAGGTGGGCATGTGAAGCTTTAAATGCTATTTTCTGTGATGTATGCAAAAAAATTAGTGATGTGTGTCTAGCTAGAGACGGTCCCCATCTAAATCGACGTGGCTCTCACACACTTGGTAATATTATTCAAAATACCATTAAGATCTGCTCAAATTTGGGAAACTAATTAAGGTCCCCGATGGTGAAAATAAGGGAAAAGTCTTAAAGGGTGGTAAAGAACCATTATGTAATAGAGCGTTTGAAAAATATCTCACCCCAAGTAGTTCAACAGTACACCAGAAATATGAAGTTGAAGCTGAACATCTCAATCACCAAGTCCTAAGAAACAAGGTCAATGATTTTTCAGTTTCCATCAATCATGAACCCCCCAATATTACAAATCTTTAAGTTATTTTTCAAAATATCCAATGCCTGAATAACAAAAAACATCTGTTTCAAATGAACAATTGCCCACACATAATCTGTTTGACAGAACACTGGCTGAAAGACAATTTAATTGAAGTATAAAAACTGAAAAATTATAATTTAGGATGTCATTTCAGCCGTAGCGTATCCAGACATGGTGGTACAGCCATTTACTTAAAAGAAAACTTAAATTATAAAATAGGTCATAATATCTGTGAGCTAAGTGTGGAAAAAAATTTTGAAATACCAGCAATAACTTTAGATAACACACAGGTTTGCACCATCTGTTGCATTTACCACTCAACAACTGCAGACCTATATGTTTTCTTTGACAAAATGGAAGTACTAATAAATAATCTTCTTTATCAACAAAAATTAGTCATGTTGGGTGGAGACTATAACATAGATTTACTCTGTACCACCCAAGAATCTACAAGATTCAAAGATATGATATATTCATATGGCCTAAAATTGTTAATTAATGAGCCGACTAGAATTCAGGGGTTATCTGCAACATGCTTAGACAATGTACTTGTACCAAATTATGTAAATTGTAACTCTCTTCTGACTCCTGAATATCTCTCTAACCATTTAGGCATAATAGTTGAATTAGAACCTTGCATTCTAGAAAAAATTAGCTGTAGATATACAAAGAGAGTACCCTTAAATCAAATACGGGAACTTGAATTGATTGAATACTTTGATAAAATTCAGTGGGAGAAGGTATACGAGTGTGAAAGTGTAGAAAAGATGTATGATATCTTTTTCCAAAACTTTTTAGATGCTGTAAATAGTATTTTACCATATGTAACATTCAAAAATACAAACTCGAACAGAAAGTGTTATACAGACAGGGAATGCTACACTTCCAAAGACCATGTACAGAAATGCTACCTCCAATGTAGAAATAATCCTGGGAACAAGGATGTAGAGTCTGCTTACAAAAAGGCAAAGCTAAACTACAAATTGCTACCACATGATATGTGATAAAAGAAAATACTCGAGTGTCTATTCCAAAAAAGAACATAGTTGATGAAATAGAATATAATAGATTAACCAATACTCCACATAAAATTGCAGAAAATTTTGATTCCTATTTCGTGAACCACACCAAAAATCTTAAAATAATTACTGGAACAGCAATCAGAGTTCTAAATAGTTCATACATGCCTGCCCCTAATTCCATATTCTTTGAAGAAATAACAGAAAATGAAGTACTTTGTATCATAAACAGTTTTAAAAATTCTCAAAGTAATGATATATTTGGCTTTAATTCAAGAATAGTAAAGGTAGTGGCAAAAAATATAGCCAAACCCTTAATGCTCGTATTCAATAAATGTTACGAAAATGGCATCTTTCCAAAAAAATAAGTAAAATTATTCCCATACATAAAAAAGGCAACACCAATGACATAAATAATTAAAGACCCAATTCACTTCTGCCAATAATCTCCAAAATATTTGAAAAAATCATTCATTGTATATATTATTTCTCAAAAGTGTTTTTTTGTCGCCACGCCATAACTCCCATAATTCTTCATCAAAATTAATGATTCAAACATCGTTTTAAAGCTTATGTTTCCCGCTATTGACGAAAAATAGACAAATGGTTTCAAATCTAAGTTTTTGTTAAAAACTTTAAAATACAAGTTTTTTTGATGAAAAAATGATACAGTGCCATCTGTTGACAATATAATCAACTAATATATTGGCTATGGTTACGTACTTAAAAGACTGTAGGAGGTGCCATCTATTAACGCAGCATTTAGTTAGATTGTTTACCTTCTACATGCAATCAGTGTGACCGTTTACGATTACGTTATGTATCTTTAAGAGAAACATAAATAACACATAATTGTCCATGGCAAGAAACAGGTAGAAGAACAGGAAGATGCTGCATACTGAGCAAAATATTCGCACGGGTCAGCTAGTAAGAGATTAATTAAATTTTTAGAGAAATTTTCATTTCTTTCCAAAAATCAACATGGCTATCGCAAAAACAAATCAACAATAACAGCCATGTATGAAGTTTAACAGGAAAGAAATGATCAATTAAACAATGATAAAATAGCAATAAGCCTATTCTTAGATCTCAGAAAAGCTTTCGGTTGCGTAATCAAAATCTTGTACTAAGTAAGATCAAGAATTTAGACATAAGAGGAAAACCTATGAACTACTTGAATCCTATATAAAAGACAGAAAACAATATGTACAAATAAACACTTCACTTGGGATGACTATCTCATCTGCTGAAGACTTAACTGAGGGCATCCCTCAGGGGTCCATTTTAGGAACCCTTATATACCTAATATATACAAACGATTTTTTTGGCTATATGAATACTAATATACTTCGAATCTTGTAAAAATCATTTCATTAAAGATACAAAACTGACTCTTCCATGTATGTACTTATATACTAAATATAATCATGTTTGTTAAAAATAACCCTCATTTATACACACCCTATCTGAGTTGTCACAAATACCAAACCAGACATCCTAATAGTTTTAATAGTATATTCCACAAAAATCATTTTATGAAAAAAATGTATTGTTTAATGGAATTCAATACTTTAATAAGGTACCTGATTCAATCAAAACAATAAAAGATAATAAAAAATTCTATTCTTTGGTAAAACGAGTTCTATGTAAAAAAAGCATTCTACTCATTAAATGAAGTTGTAAATGACTAAAGTGCTTTCACATTATAGGCATTTTTGTTAGCCTCAGTATTCTAATCCACCTATATGTATATCTATGTCAAATTTTATGTGTAACACCAATAATCTAGTTTTGTACTGACTTGCCTTGTAAAATTGAAGGTTAATAAAATTACTATTGTTATTATTATTATTATAAATGTTACTTCTGTAACTTTCCCCTCCGAGTCCCAGGCAAACATCGGGTTTCGTTGCCGTCATAATGGCCGAGAACTCGAGAGGGGCGGAGCAGAGTTCGTAGCCACTTCCGAAACCCATCAGATCAGTGGCTACGCTGCGCTCGGGGCGTGCGAACGAAGCAGACGGAGCGACCCCAAGAGGACGGCCTTCTGCACGCGGGCTGCAAGTGATTCCGCCTGTGCCACGCAAGCAGGAATACACTTGATGCTCTGTATAAGCGAGCCCTTGATTCCACCGAGCACACCTATGACTAGGACTACTAGTTTTACAGAGTGTCCCGGGTACATCTGCCGAAGTTCAAACAGCAGGTCTTGATATTTCGTCCGTTTTTCCGCCTCTTTCGCGTCCAAGTTAGTATCGGCCAGAGCCGAAAACACAATTACGAACATGGAACCCGAAAGGTGGTCGAGGAAAACGAGGTGGTGGGGAATGAGTAGTTCCACCAGATTTTTATTTTGTCGTTCTCCACGACGGACTCAATATCTCCAGGGGCATAGGGCAGCACATGTACTTCGTCGATGCCGTAATGATGTCGGAGGTGGAAATACAACACCCGCAGAGCTGCGTTATGCCGAGCTAAATACGCTGACTGCACGTAATAACTGCAGCCGGAGAAAAGGTGACTCCTAGTCTCCAGCTTGGCTCGGCACGCTCTGCATCTCGTGTCTGCCACCTCCACCTTGAATATAATTCAGCGGTACACGAGAGTGTTGATGACACCATCCTGGCATGTGAGAACGAAACCCTCTGTTTCGGACCTGAGACCCGCGGAATGAACAAAGGCAAACGTCAGCTCCTTCGATAGCCCATGTTTTTCCATGTTTCGGCAGAAACATCCATGCATGGGCTTATCGGTACGTGTCTTGAGCAAGGTCTTCTGCTCAACCTTTTTGACCTCGAGCTTTAAGACGTCTGCCCTCAGTGACACGATTGACGTGCCACTGTCGTTACCGTCCGATGACAGGTCAAAGTCCAGACCGGTTTTGTCCGCTGCCCTCTTCGCCGCCTGGAGTTATTATTATTATTATTTTCTCCTTTTCATTCCTCAGTCGTTCTGGGTTATTCTAGGGTACGGGTAACATACCAAGTACTCCCAGAAATACATTATTCAGTTGTTTTACTAAAATTTAAGAATTTTCCGACTATATGGCATGTTGCTATAATGACAGCCTTCTGGATTTGGATGTATATGTTGTGTAAATTTAGTTTTTCCAGACTTTTTCTAAGTTGTTTCGGAATTATTCCAGTGGCTGAAACTACTATGGGTACTATCTCGACCATGTTCATTTTCCATAGTCTTAAAACCTCAGCTGCTAAATCCTTGTACTTGCTTTTTTTCTCCAGTATGGTCCTTTCCATATTTTCTGTCAGAGGAATTCCTATATCTATGAAGTACACAGATTTATTTAATTATTATTTGTATCGTTACTTTGATTTCTTTCCCGCTCCGAGTCCTCGGCAAGCATCGAGTTTCATTACCGTCATAATGGCCGAGGACTCGGGAGGGGTTTGGCAGTTCTCGCAGCCACATCCGACGCCCATCGGATGTGTGGCTACGCTTCCATTGGGTCGTGTGTGTGGAGTAGATGGAGGGACCCAAGTAACAGGGCCTTCTGCATGCGAGCTGCAAGTGACTCCGCCTGTGCCACACAGGACGGAATGCACTTGATGCTCTCCAGCAGCGAGCCCTTAACTCCTCCGAGCACACCTATGATGAGGACTACCAGTTTAACAGAGTGTCCTGGGTAAATTTGTCGAAGCTCAAAAAGCAGGTCTTGATTTTTGTCCATTTATCCGCCTCCTTTGCACCCACGTTCGTTTCAGCCGGGGCCGAAAACTCTATCATGAACATGGAGCATGAGAGGTGGTCTAGGAGAACGATATCAGGCTTGGTCGCCTCCAACTGCCTGGTGGTAGAAAAGGAGTAATTCCACCAGATGGTGCATTTATTGTTCTCCACAACGGACTCAATATCTCCAGGGGCATACGGCAGCACGGGAGTATCATCGATGCCAAAATGGTGTCGAAGATGGAAATATAACACCCGCAGGGCCGCATTGTGCCTAGCAATATATGCTGACTTGGCGTAATAGCTACAGCCGGAGAGAGGGTGGCTCAAAGTCTCCGGCTGGGCTCGGCATGCCCTGCATCTCGTGTCCACAGCGTCCGTCTTGAATATAATGCGGCGGTACACGAGTGTGTTTCTGACACCATCCTGCATGCGAGGACGAAACCCTCGGTCTCCGACTTTAGACCAGCATTGCGGAGGAAGGCAAACGTCAGCTCCTTCAATAGCCCATGCTTCTCCATGTTTCAATAGAAACATCCATGCATGGGCTTCTCGGTGTGTGCCTTGAGCAAGGTTTTCTGCTGGGCCTTTTTAATTTCGAGCTGAAGGACATCTGCCTTCAATGACAAGACGGACTTATCGTCGTCGCTACCGTCTGATTTTGGGTCAAAGTCCATACCGGTTTCATCTGCTGCCCTCTTGGCCACCTGGAAGAGAAACGCCCGGCACTCCGGCACCTTTGTGATCTCTTACGAGACTGAGCAGGGGGTCTCTGCTCTCGGCATGCTGTTCCAAGGACAACTCTGTTGTGGAGACACTTCAGGCTCAACAGACCTCTACCACCTAGACTGCGAGGGAGATACAGTCTGGCGACGGAAGATTTTGGATGAAGACTTCGATAGATGGTCATCATCTTCCTCGTCCCCCTGTCGAGGTTCTACTACTCGTTGACGTTCCATTTCATGCATCCGAAGGTGTACAGCAGTGCAGGAACCGCGAACCATGTTCGCGGCAAGAACCTTGTTCTTGCCACAAACTCAGCTCAGAACTCCAGATTTTCCTGAGAGTCTGTCTGTACTTGGCGGTGAGTCTCTCCTTCACTGCTGCAACTTACTGCATTCGGCTTTGGGGGACGCCGAGATATTCATAGTTGTCATTGCACTCGAGGTGGCGAATGACGCTCCCGTCAACGAGGTGCACGTCTTCCTTGTTCTCCGAAAATCTTCCTCTCGTCAGGTGGATGGATGCACACTTGTCCAATCCGAACTCCACCCCTATAGCCTCACTGTACTCCAGTACGGTGTCCATGGCCACACAAAGGTCTTTTGCATTGGAGGCGTAGAGCTTTAGGTCATCCATATAAAATAAACGTGTGACCTTGTGCTTCCTGTCACCTGGCACACCGCACATGTATCCTTTCCCTTGACGCAGCCTTAGTGAGAGAGGTAGGAGGGAAATGCAGAATGAAATGCAAGGGGCTCAAGCGCCACGCCAAAACGCCACGGTGGTATGATACCAACTCTGTCGAGATACACCGCTTGCCTGCGGTCAGGACAAAGCGCGTTCTCCAGAGTGGTATCAGGCATTGGATGCAGGACACTACCTCTGGGTGGACTTTCATCAACTTCAACATGGCTACAATTAGCTCATGTGGAGTCAAACGCCTTTCTGTAGTCCACCCAGACCATTGATAGGTTGAGCTTACGCTGGATGGCATCCTGGCATATGCATCTATCAATGAGCAGGTTGTCCTGACATCCCACGATTCCACGCTTTGAGCCCCTCTGCTCGTACACCTCCTCCCAAACCGGCTGGACCTGGTGGAGGATAAGGTCGCTCAAGATGGAGGTGAACGCCTTGTATACAATGTTGAGGAAGGTTATAGGGCGGTAGTTCTTAGGATTGGACAAGTCTCCCTTCTTAGGTATTAGAACCGTGCGTCCCTCAGTCAGCCACGGTGGAATTGCTTCTCTACCAGAGAGAAAGGATGTGAAAATTCTGGCGTGATGTCGGTGGGTGGAAGTGAACTTCTTCCACCAGAAGTTATTCATGGCATCCATTTGAGGAGCCGAGAAATTCTTCTTGCCAGAGAAGGCCTTCTTCACGTCACACTCTGTGACTGAAAGAGGTCCATCTACTTCATGTAGGTGGCACTCGGAAAACTTTTTAAAGAGGTCTATGGCAGGAGTGTCTCCGTTGAATGGCTTCAATGTTTCATAGATATCCTTCCAGAAACGTTCTACCCCTTGGACAGGTGGCGGAGATTCGATGACAGACTGAGGTGGTCGAAAGAGACGGGACAGGTGAAGGAGGAAGGTTGAGTTCTCCCTCATGGCCTTACTCCTCTTCAGGAGCTTTTTCTGGGCCGTGGTGAGTGCCCAAACTCTATCAACTGCGTGCTGCTTCACGGTGAGCAGCATGTTCTTGTTCAGTGTGTGAAGGTGAAATCTGAGGCTGCGTGCTAAGCGCCGGACTTTGGGTGTGAAAGCCCGCCCAGATGTCATGTACTCCATCACACACTGTATCCTTGAAGCCTGCTGTCTCGCCAGTGTGATCTTGGCCTCCAATTTGACTGTGCAGTGGGCGAAATGTGTCCCTCTTCCCTTCAGGTAGCGTCAGCTTAGCGTTACCACTAGCAATTGACAGGGCTATCACTTGAGTCTGACTCGACAAATTGTTATCAGTGCTTTGTAATGACCTAGCAAAACTCTCTGCCCGGGCTCGTGGGAATGACTATGCCACATGTGAAGTTTCAGCATCATGTTTCCATCGTTGGAAAAGTATCTTCGTGCATACTAAAATTCTAGCCTCAAAATCCCTACACATCGTACGTATGCATTGAAATGTTATGAAATTGTGACACTCTTTCGCTCGTCTGGAGAGATAGACGTCAGTTCTTCTGTTTGGGTGAGAAAAATTCTTTATTTGTCTTAAATTTCATCAAGGAGAAGGCATAGCAAATAAACTCCAGCAACATTATGACTGGTAAAATTTAGCATTTCTCCCTTTCGCTACGAACGGAACCGTCCTTACACGCCTCAAATTTTACAATGGAGGCAGACGAAAGTTGTTTGAAAACGTTGTAGACCTTTGCCGCGCACGAACAGCAAGCCTAAACACCTTTGCGGCTGAGTGGAATACAAGCAAGCAAAAGAAAGTCCCAGGGATAACTTGGCACCCCATCTCTTGGTATGCCAAACTGTGTCCATGGTCCGTTGTTTTTTTATGCTGTGGATTTACAAAGACAATATGTTGAATTCTTGAAAAATATAAGCTCAGAAATTGTCTTGAACGTTCATTATACAAGAACTTTGTTATCAATAAAGATAAAGTTCTGTTTAAAATTGGTAAATTCAAAGAGAAACATAAGGATTGCACATAAGATAAAGGTAGTAATGAATAATTTAGTCACTAGCAAAAGTGTTATCGATTAAAAGTTAAATGTTTTGGCAATTAAAAAAATTACAAATAAGTTGAAAAGCTAATGAAACCTGTCTCGGTTAAATTTAATCGTTAATCCCAATTAAGATAAGCGAATACACAGTTGACCACGGGCCATGAGTGGAGATGGTACTGAGATGAGGGTCGTGATTGCCTCCGCCACACGTTCAAGGATTGTGTCTGGCATCCCACTGACTAGCGCTCCAAGACAATGAGAAGCATTGATGTCTGTGCGATTCCTTGTCGCGAGAGAGTTCTATGCGAAGGAATATGTTCACAGCGCTCATGGCAAGGGTAGAATTTTTCATTGCATGGACCGAGCGAAAAAGGGTAAAATAACACAGGTTGCATACGATAACATCAATTGTAATTATAATTTATTAAAAATCGTCATTCTTGTTTTGAACTACATTATGTTTGCTGATATTATGACCTGGCTTGGTTCTTCAATTCAATTTATTTAATGGTAAAGCCAAACTGTGTATCAACTTCCGCTCAACAATGCGCGCCGTTGAGATGACACGCTTGCTTTTGGAGGACCCAAAAGCGAGCATTATCTCTTCACTCGGAACAGCTGAGGGGGTTTATCTTTCAAGGTCAAGGTTCCAGCGCAACTGTCCAAGCGTAAATAAGTAAACACCTTGAACCCATTTCTTTTCGTGCTGAATGACGGGACAGTAAAATAATAGATTATACCATTAAAATGCCACGTATTACCTAGGTACAGTTGAATTTCACAGTCGTACGGAATTATCATGAAGATTTTTGTTACAGACGGGCAGGAATTTGGCCGATTTGGCTGAAATTTCTTAGGGTTCTGTTATTTCATTTCATTAAATCAATTCGATACCTCCACCGGGTACCGAAACAGCCGTGCGTAAAATTATAACATATTCACGTTAAGTCAAATAATGATTTCATAACAAGGTCAAATAATAATTCCATATTGCTTAAGGAATCGGGCGGGACCACTCGCTAACTTACGCAAAATCAAATTTTCCATAAAATCGATATACTTAAATTCGGAACTCAACTGTATTAATTTTACCGCATAGAAATTGTACAGGCAGCCAAGCAGTTTTTCCGTGGAATTAATCTCCCAGCTGAATTAATTTCCCGGCTTGTGACGATTACTTTAAAAAAATAGCATGATTTTTGAACAACAAATTAGACTGTTTGATTTCACATCTTTGTGCACAATTTGATTGTTATTTACATGTCTGATATCTTTTCACAGCATGGCTCCAACACACAAAAGGTTAAAAAGGTCAAAAAAGAGCAAACGGATATTTTTAGCGATGTTCATATAAAAAATATGTTGATACTAACAACATTATTACGAACTGCCACTTTTTTGGTCCAATGAACTTCATAAAAACGAGAGTCTACTGTATTTAGCTAATGTAATCTGATTGAAGTCAAGGATATGCTTCCAGTTGCTTGCTTCTGATTATAAGACGAACCCCCTTTTGGAAGTTTAGAAGGGTGAAAACATTAACCATTATTGAAAATAAAGCTTAACTCAAGGAATTTCAAGTTTCTAATCATTGCATTTATCAAATGATATGGTACAAAGTCACTCGCACAGGTGCACATACACCGGGTTAAAATTCGCCATGAAAAAATCATTTGACTTGACCGGGATTTTTTCATGGCTAATTTTAACCCTGGTGTATGTGCACCTGTGCGAGTGACTTCGTACCATATCCTTTGTTGAATGTAATAATTGGAAATTTGTCAATTTCGTTGTTTTTTATAACGACCATGTTGGGTTTATCTACCGTGACAGTGGCTGTGTAAGCACGACTTTGTCTCATGTGCTACAATGTAGACTTGAGGCCTGAACATCTAGTTCGCATAAACCCCCCTCGAAATTTGCCTTGAAGAAAGATGGCTAGGTGGTGTAACTGGCTAACACACCTGACCAGCAATTGGGAGATCCGGGTTCGAATCCCAGTCAAGTCAAATGATTTTTTCATGGCGAATTTCACCCCTGGTGAATTTCAAGTTGCTTGTAAATCCCTGATGTAAATCACTCTGTCCTCCCTCCGCCAAATGTACATCTCAATGCCTCTCCTAACATAGTGTCCGTGGCCACTAGTGTCTTTTATGCTTTCCCTCAAGTCCTTCTCAAATTTCCCTCGAATTCTGACGATCTCACAATTGACTCTGTCACCATATTGAACCTGTGATGTGATATGCTTTTTGCTTTTATGCTTTGCTTTTTATGATTTGCTTTTTGCTACTCTAATGACCTTTGACCCCTCTGTAACTATTGAAGGTCAAGGAATGCCATGGGGAATCTCAGGACCTTCCACTGACTCGATCACCTTATTGAGTAGACATATTTGTTGCTCTGATTTGCTTGCCTACACCTTTGCTTTTTGCTACTCGCAGGAATTTTGACTTCTCCAAAACACTTGGAGGTCAAGGAATGCCTGGAGGATCTTGGGACCTTACCATTGACTTGGTTCCCATTAAAAATGTACGATTCAAAACGTTTGTTGCTCCCAATTTATTTCTGTCACCCTTGTGAACAATCAGTGGTCACAGTTAGATTTTCGAAAATGAAAGGTATTCCATTGGGTTTCTCATGCTAAAGAATCCCTTGGATTGAAATTTTTGTAAAAAAATATTTACTATTTGACACCTCGAATTAGTTAACATTGAAACCTGATAAGATAAAAAATGGCTTTGGTTTGTACCACCATCAAGGGGTCAAAAGGGTAAGTTTCTAAAAATTCAGCTATGATAAACCAAACACACAAATTTTTCATCCATTGTGCCAAATTTCATAAATGTGGCACAAACAAAAGTGTCAAAAATTAGAGATCAAAAATTGGACATGACTAGATCAAAAAGTGCCCATCGTAATAGTAAGCTAAAAATATACAAGACAATTTTACGACCCATTGCAACTTATGGATGTGAAGCATGGAGTGTGACAGAGAAGACGAAAATCATAATTGATCGATTTGAAAGGAAAGTGCTTAGAAACATTTTAGGACCCATTCAGGAAAACAATATCGGGAGAATCAGATTCAACCATGAATTATACGGTTTTTTTAGAGAACCCCCTGTCGAAATACATCTGACAACAGCGATTGCAGTGGGCCGGGCATGTTGTTAGAATGGATGACAAAAGAATACCAAAGAGAATGTTAGACAGCCAAATGTATGGTAAAAGACCAGTAGGAAGACCACGTAAATGCTGGGAAGATGAAGTACAGGCTGACACACGGAATCTCTTAGGACTACGACTCTGGAGGAGAGCAGCAACAGACAGAAAAGCATGGAGGCAGAAGTTGAAGGAGGCCAGAGCCCAAACTTGGGCTGTAGCGCCATAGGAGAGAGAGAGAGAATGGGAGTCTGCACATATGCCGCACATACATCGCTGGACTACTAAAATATTATTGTTACTAATAAATCTATCACTTTATCTTAAATCACTAGCACTAAACAAATAATCTTGTCTGTTACAAAAATCAATTTTATAATGTCTGTTCTTTATAGACTTATAATTTTCAACAGATTTTTCTCAACTTTCTTTGGAGAGAGAGAGAACCAGGAGATCTTCCTTTATCAAACAAAGAATTCTAATAAATGATTACCTCCAAAATTCTGTGATGGATGGAAGAGTAAATATGGAAAATTACAGACTCTTTAACACGTTGCGTACGGATCACGAGAATCTTCGTTTTTCCTGAGCCATGCGTTAAGGACGGATAACGAGAATTCTCGTTTTTGCTGTTGACTCCTTTTATTTTGCCAATTTAATTAAATTATATGTTTTTTTATATGTAACGGGCAACTATCATTAATAATATATTTTTGCTTAAGTTGTATGAATTTAGAATATCTACATATATTTTTCATTAGATAAAAATTATTAATAAATTATGAAGCAATGGCACTTCTAGGAGAGGAGTGCATATTAAAGTGTTCCAGTTTAAATACCTGCCGGAACAGAGGGGTACGAAGGATTTAAACACTGCCGTACGCAACGTGTTAAAAAGATATTAGCAGCAATTTCCAGACATTATATGAAACAGCTAAGAAGCAAATTTCATGTCTTCATCTTATGGTAAATTCAAATTTTGCATTTTCTACCACCCCAAATCAGGACTAGCACCAATTTCTATTTGACAAAGGCAAAATAATTACTTTAGCTAATTAAGCTATTTCTGATGACGTATCAATTTTCTGAAAATGTCAATGAAAACACTTACATCTGCATATTTTCTCTGAAAGAATGCTTTCAAACTAGGTTTTTCAATGAACTGACGGAAACTGAAAAGAGCCTCAATTCCTTTCTCGAGATCATCTACATTTTTGAACACAGATGTTGCCAAGTTTTCTATAGCTGATTCGATATGTTTCACCTCTTGTCTGTACCTGCAAAAGAGAAGATTTGGAATGAAGAGAAAGAGCAAAACTTATAGTCGCTATGAAAAAATGCTATCAGCATACAAATAAGGCATAATATGCTGAATGAATTACAAATTATGGCATACAAGATGGTTGAAATGGGAAATTTAGGAGGGCTCACACAAAATTGGCACATTTTTTTATTTTTTAGCATCACAGTGCATCCAATGTTAAGTGATCCCATCATAAAGCACACGTTTACTTCATTTTAGTAGTTCCCTTAATATAGCCTCTACACTGATTAAAATTCAATTTTATGCAAGTAAGACAGCTTCGAGAGGTAAGTGGCGAATCAGGAGAAAAAATCCAATTCTAAAGTTACTAGGGCAAAGTTGATCATTATAATGGCTACATAAAAGTTCCAACATTACATGACTTTGAGATAGAATTACCAGAATGAATTTTACTAATGGTTAATACTATAGAAAATCGGCTTCAGGAAAATGACTGATGTATACACTATAAGATGAGGTGTTTACATACTTGGGTAAAATATACCAAAACAATGCATTTATGGGCAATATAACAGCCCCCTTTAAATTTCAGAGGTAGATAGTATAGCCAACAGTCAGGAATAATACAGAAATCACCTAAAATAGCCTAATTTATTAAACATTTTAATAACAACAATACAAAACTAAGGATGCTTGGCAAGTCTGCAGGTTGGTTGTTGGAATTTATGTGACTACTAAAAATGAAGCTTTATTTATGGGGAGAATTATGTAACAAATAAATAATTATTCCAAACATAATCTTTCACTTGTGTAAATTTCTCGGGCTCGCCACCGGGTAAGATATTAATAGGCAGCCAACATTTCGGGTCAACCAGAAAAATCAGCAGTAATTGAGCATAGCCTGAGTCGGGACCATGAGATCATTTGGGATGACACGACTGTTCTTTGGCGATCCGGCCAATTTTTGGATCGCTTAACCAAAGAGGCGATAGGGATAAGGTTGGAGAGGAAGAATTTCAACCGGGATACTGGTTACACGATCAGCAGCTCTTGGAATAAAATTCTGAGAAGAATTCAGAACGCCAGAGCTAAGTCCCCGCTGGTCAACGGTCCTCCACCACAACAATCGGGGCTCGACCAATCCCGCCCCGCCTAGCACCAAATTAAACGGTCTTTTCAAGCTCACATCAGTAGCCCTGAGAATGGGTAACCAGTCGGAACCCGAAACGTTGGCTGCCTATGAATATCTTACCCAGTGGCGAGCCCGAGAAATTTACACAAATTTTATTCGCCGGGAAAGTGTAAATTCATACATAATCTTTCATCTTCCTAAATTTCATTGAAAAAGTCGGCGAATCTCATTATTATGTATTTTTATCTGTAGATTGATGGTAATAGATGAAGTCTATGAATGGAAAGTAAGAAAGGAAGAAGGAGACCACAGGAAAGACAAAGTAGAGCCCAAATCCCCTCAAACATTCACAAAAGCAGTGAAAGTGATAGAGAGAGTGCAGCAGCTCATCACCAGCCATGAGGTTGATGAAAGTGTGATGAATGCTTTCATAAAAATGGACTGTACTATCAAAGAATTAGGGCTCAAAATGAAAAAACAAAGCACCTTGGACAGTCTCTCCCAGCCCTCATAATTTTTTATGTATTTCCGTTACATGATGTACTTTTGTTTTCAATATTTGTAGAAAACACGCAGGAAGTTTCATTTTTGTTTTGTTACAAGCAATCATGTTTACGCCATTACGCACAGAAAAGATGTTTTTGGGCAAGGGGCTCATTTTCTTTATGTTTTCAAGGAGTTCTGACAATACTTGCAATACTCTAATATTTGATCATGAAAATGTCCATCATGGTAAATAAAAATATAGCATTTTCCATGCAATCACTGTAATGTATTACAAGCAATTTTTTTTTGTATCCACAAACAAGAAGTGCAATTGAGTGAGAAGTGGGTATTTCGCGATTCATCTGTCCTCCGACCCAATAAATTCATTAGAAGTGCAATGAGAAAAATATTGCTACGTGGCTTTGCTAACTTAGCCGCAGAACTCTGTGAAAGCAGCATCTGTTAACTAAATGTGCTGTTCGGTCATTGTCGTCATCATTAATAATTGAGTATGCATCAACGTAATGACTAATATCAAGAAATACTGTATTTCCCAGCCTTTGTAACCTAACCTCCTCCTCAACTAACTTCTTACTCCTTCCTGACGGCATTGCTAGCCACAAGTTAATACCGATGATGTAGCCCAACTTACCTCCTTCAAGAAGGGACCACCTTAATTATACAACCACATGCAGATAACACATTTAGCACATCAAACACATGCAAGTGACACACTTAACATATATTCAGCTCAAAAATAGTACATTTATTGTAAAATCATGCTTCTTCAACTCAACAAAAGCAATCAATCAAGAGTTGAAATGATATTGGGCCCAATTTACAATGCAGTTATATATTTATTCTAATTAACAAGCAAGTTTTAGCCTTTGATTATTCAAAAGAGATCAATTAGTTACTATAGAACCTATTTTAAGAGACACTGAACTTAGTGTGAGATTTTCCTGAAATTGAACTTAAAGAGTCTTTCCTTGTGAGCTTAGATGGATATTTGGGTGTGAGAGTTCTTTTATTTTCAATTAATTTTGTATCACCAGTCGAAGTTACACTTATCCTTCAGGTTTTCCTGCCTCTGTGCATGTGGACCAGCTTTGTCACTCCGCTGTCGGTCAGCTATATTCCCTCCCTTTTCTCTCCTTCACCTGAAGTTCTGCTACGACCAAACTGTTGTCGCTATTTCCGTGGTCTCATTACTTTGTCTTGTATTTCTATGTACCACCATGCGTTGTTTTTTCCCGGTCTTCACCTCTCTATCGCCTGGCATGTCTGCTCCCTTTCCTAACCATCTTATTATATTATATGTTGTTCGATTATATTGTTTGGCGTCCTTAGTTTTGTTTTGTTACCTGTGTAATTTTGTAAAGTGTTCCTAGTTCCGGGGTGTAAATATTCATTTTCCTTGCGCATCTGTAGTTTCTTATTGTTGGTCAATTGTATTGAATTTTAATTTAATATTTTTTCTGATTTAACTGATTACCCGGATCTTGGTATTTTACTCTGTAATCATGATAATGGCCTGAAAAGGCTGAAACCGGTCGATTTGTGTTTTTAATATACTGGTGGAAAAAACTAAGTGTTTTCATTTTTAAGAGGAATAATTTCCACAAAATGAACTCGCCAAGCATTTATTTTATGAGTTCCCGGACCTCTGGATAGTCGTTTTGTTACAACTTTTTTTTACTCAAAAATGAGCGCTAAAATCAGTCTACATCTTATGGGCCGAGGGTATAACTTCGTCTTCTAAGACGCAAGCTGATTTGCTGAGAAAGATACTATGAAGTATTTTTTCCCACAACAGGCATAGAAAATGGTTGCCTTCATTAAAAATGTTGATAATAATACAGTTTTGAGCCAGTAGAAAGCAATAGAGTTAGACAGAGTCCTTGACAGTACAGTAGACCCCCGCTTTACGATGGGTTCACTCTCGATGGATTCGACTTATGATCTGAGCTGATTTTGCACGTGCTTTTTAAAATTTCAAATTTCTCCAATTTTGTTTTAAATACTGATAGTGTTTTAAATATTGGTTTAATAATACTTTAAATAATTTTAATCCAGCATATTTCGTATGCATTGGCTCTGACACGTACACTACATGGATTGGCACTGATGCTCTTTAAACCGATTCCTCGTCCGGAAATAATGCCAATTCAACATACGATGGAATTTGCTTTACGATCGGTCCTCCGGAACGGATTAATATTGTAAAGTGAGGGTCTACTGTACTTTCTAAGAAAATTCCCAAATAAATCATACAATTGTAATCGCAAATCGTACATACACGTGTACGTATACAATGTAGCATATGTGTATGTTTCATTTGTAACGTAATGTAGTTTCATCTCTCATGTGGTTCCGTTGCAAAACTTGAATGCATATGGCGAACGGGGAAGTCGCCCCTCTGCTAATACATTTCACATCTCTTGCGATATACTCTGAGTCTACAGGCACTCAAACTTTAGTGTGAGTGTCATTCAATGCATAATATGCTCCTTTCTCATTCATGTACACATCTGCTTTTACGTGGAGAAACTAAGTATTGCATAAAAAATTTAAATATCACCATGGGATCTAAAGAAAGAAGATTGTCATACAGTATTGCATTTTAACTTGCAGACATGAATTATGCTTCAGAACACAGAAACAGAGCAGCTGAACGGCGTTTTGGCCCAACTCCGACTGAAAAGATGATACAAGAATGGAGGAAGGAGAAGATGGCTTTAGTGAAGGCAGATAGGAGTAAAAAAACTATATGCTCATGTGCTCCTAAATGGCCAAAGCTTGAGGAACATGTTGAGAACAGGATAACAAATTACAGGAAGAACAGAATTTCTGTTTCAACAAAAATGATCTTAATTGAAGCGAGAAAATTAGCGATAGATGTCTATTGCCCATTTTTCTGGGACAACGTCATGGTGCGAGTGATTCATGAAGAGGAACAGTCTGTGCATGCATACCAGAACTACAACAGCACAAAAACTGCTACTTGTTACGAAATAAAAGTTGTAGAATTCCACAAATGCATCATAAACTTGAGAAAAGGTATGTGCTTTGAGAAAAGACAAATAGGAAACATGGATGAGGTGTCCTTGACGTGTCATCAAATAGAACATTGGACGTTAAAGGTTAAAGACAGTTATGATAGATTTCTGGTAAAGAGAAGACACACTATACTGTTGTTCTTGCATGTTGTGCAGATGGTTCAAAACTCCCTCCATTATAATAATAATAATATTTATTGGCCCCACAGATCTACTTAAGTAGATATAGGGCAAGTCAAGTATATACATGGGCATACATTTGGTATACAATATAAAACAGCAACAATACAAGATACTACAAACTATTCACAACATTGATCAACAAGAAATTACCTGGTTGCTGCCAGAAATTCATTGACATCATAATAGCACTCTTTTAATAACAGTGAACGTACCTTGTTCTTAAATTGGTTAAGGTTGTCCAGGCTTTTTATATTTTCAGGAAGTTTATTATAACATTTCAAGGCCATTTTGTATGGTCCCTCAAGATGTGTCTTGATACGACTCTGCGGCATATGTATATGGGTTTTACGCCTTGTGTCATAATTATGAATATTGCAGTTTGTACAAAAGAGATACATATGTTTTTTGACAAAGATTACCAGTTGTTCGATGAACAAGCATGGCAGTGGCATAATACCTAATTTTTTTAAAAGAGGTTTGCAGTGATCCCTGCTCTTGGCATTTGCTATGAATCGAACTGCTCGTTTCTGTAAGCGAAGAACATCACTACTATGGCTGCTATTGCCCCAGAAAATTAAACCATATGTTATTCTTAAATGAAATAAGCCATAGTAGGCAGTTTTCAGAATGGTTGCACTTACTTTTGATCTAAGTTGCCTGATTAGGTAGCAGATGGAAGTCAGTTTTCCTATTAGAATACTTATGTGATAATTCCATGTAAGCTGACTGTCGATGTGGAGACCCCAAAATCTAACAGTATTTACCTGATGCATTGATTTACCATTTATTCTTACTAACATGCTTTCTGTAGGTGGCCTTTTAGTAGTTCTGTAATTGATCATAACAGATTTATCTACATTTATATTCAGTGCATTATTTTCACACCATTTGGTGACTTCGTTTACAACCAGCTTAGCTAGATCTAGAGAAACATGTTTTGAAATGCCTGACACGATAAAGTTTGTGTCATCAGCAAAAATAGATGATTGCACCTATTCGGTTTGCTTATTGGCAAGGTCATTAATGAAAATAATGAAAAGGATAGGTCCAAGGATTGAGCCCTGAGGAACTCCTCAGTTAATTTCTTGAATACTGGACTTTGCTTGGCCTATTGAGACATATTGCTTTCAGTTTGACAAGAATGATTTGATCCAATCTAGGGGAATCCCACGTGTTCCCAGAGATTCTAATTTTTTGTGATCAATAAACAGTTATCTACCATCTCAAATGCTCGTGTTAAATCAAAATGTAGGCCTAGGGTAACATAATTTTTGTTTAGAGAATATAGTATGTTATTGATTACATTGAAGGCGGCTAAGTCAGTTGACATTCCTTTGCGAAAACCATATTGATAGGGAGACAAGAGAGAGTGATTTTCTAAAAAGGATGTTAATCTTTTGCAGTATAATGATTCAAATATCTTTGAGAAGGAACTCTGGATGGCAATAGGTCTGTCATTCTCAATCCTTTCTTTTTCGCCTTTTTTATGAACTGGCAATACTCTGGAGGTTTTTAACAACTTCGGAAATATACCCTTGGAAAGAGATTCATTGCATAGGAAAATTAAGGGTTCTTTAATTAAGTTGAAGCATTTCAATATGAGCCAGCCTGGACTCTCGTCAAATCCATATGATTTCTTTTGCCCAATTTTTTTGACTATGTCGCTTACTTCTTTTTCATTTGTAGGGGGCAAGTAAAAGGAATGTGGGGCTTTAGGAGGTATGTTATGGATGATGGCATTGTGGTTTGATGCTTTGGGGATTGAGTTGATGAAGTGAGAATTAAAAACATCAGCCATTTGTAGAGGATTGACTATGTGGTGGCCTAGAGTATTTGTGATTTTTTGTATACCTAGTTCTTGTGAGAGGTTGGTGTTGTCCCTTATTAATTTCCATGAATCTTTTGCTATATTCTGACTTTGGTTGATAATACCATCATTAAATGCCCTCTTTGACGACTGAATTAACTTTCTGTACACTTTTTTCAAATTTTTGTATGCTGCAATTGATTCAGGAGTTTTTGTGTTAACACATTCCTGGTATTTACACCTCACCAGTTCTGCCATTCTAATAATTTCATCATTGATTCATTTCTTATTCTTACTTTCTCTAATTACAGTTTTCTTTAGCGAGGATTCACAATCAAAAAAATATGTAAAAGGCAAATAAAATGCTTCAAAACTTTCCTGAGTAAATATCTCAGACCAGTCATATTTCTCCAGTTCATATCTGAAATTATTAATGTTGGAATCACTGATATTTCTAAAGGTTTTATGTTTGGTTACTGGAGTCAAATTTTGGTAATTTATTAAATCGATTTCCAAAGCATGATGATCCGAAATTCCTGGATTGGTGACCGATACAGTGTATCTGTTAGGTTCAATGTTACTTATAACGTTGTCGATCATGGTGGAAGGAGTTTCCGTCACTCTTGTAGGCTTGTCAATTAATGGTGCAAAATTAAATGATTTGGTCATGTTGATGACACTATTTTTTTGCAGAGTTTCTGCCATAAAATTGATATTTAAGTCACCACTGATTACTGCTCTTTTATTTTCTTTGAGATCAAACAATAATTTTTCTAAATTTTCTAGAAATGAGGTAAAGCACCCCAATGGTGATCTATACAATGATATTATGCGAATTTGCTCACCTTCCACCTTGAGATCAATGCCAACACACTCAAAATCCCTATCTATACTAAAGTTTATTAGATTAAGTTCAGACTTAAATTCAAACGGAGTTTTTCACAAAAATTGCCACACCACCATTTTTAACAGACTTTCTGTGGTAAATAGTGGCACACTTATACCCAGCTAGAGATACATTGGATATTTCATGAACAGTTAGCCAATGCTCACTCACACAAAAAACATCAGGTCGTTTGGTTTCAAGGAAAACTTCAACCTCTTGTACCTTATTTCTGAGGCATTGCACATTTAAGAACATTATTTTGTTAATGTTGTTAATGTTTAAATGAAAAACACTGCCTAAATGTACAATTCCAAATGGAATTTATATTCATGTTCATCCCAAAGGACGGATGGATAGAGAGGGTATGAAGCTGTGGTTACAGGAAGTGTGGTCCAGGCATCCAGGTGGACTTTTGAAGAAATCGTCTTTATTAGTGTGCGATCAGTTTAAGGCTCATATAATGGAGTCAGCAAAAATCCTTGCTACTGAACTGAAGACGCATCTTGCTGTGATTCCTGGTTGATTGACTTCTCAATTGCAGCCTCTGGACACTGCAGTCAATAAGTCATTCCAGGAATTCATGCATGAAGAGTGGATACAGTGGATTGAGGTGCCAACTCATGACGTCACACCGATGGGAAGAATCAATTTCTAGTGTTTGTGAGTGGGTGAAAAAGTCCCGGCAGTAAGTTAAAGTGTGAAATTAGCACTAGACGGAAGTGAAGATTACACTGTTTAGGAGGAAAGTGACAACTCCAGCAAAAATAACTGCGTATGTGATTTTAGCAGCAGTGATGACGAATTTCTGTGATTCTATGATGAATAAACACTGATATATTTGCAATTTTTAAAAGTGACAGTTCCGTTTTATTTGTACTAAGTATTATCATTAAAATACTTAATTCTCTTTTGTCCATCTTATACAAGTATTTTTCGTAAATTCTAATCTGATAAATCACAGTGTGTCTTATGCACCAAGAAATACAGTAATCACATATTTCAAAGGAAAGACCTTACAAATGCAAGGCATTAACAGATAATGATACTCAAACCATATGTATATAATAGTAAGCAATTTGAGGAACTATCAACTGAGAAAATAATAGAGTTTATAAAAGAAACTGGCCTTTTTAAGGAAATATAAATATTATACACAAAAAAATATTCGTGTTTATTTATCTCATTATATCTTTTAACTCATAAGTTAATAAAAAGCTGTTGAGCGGTGCGAATGACCATAGTCGTCGAAGCACCCTAATTCCCAATACTACCTTGAGGAACTATATTGCTTGCCCAAAATAAGGCATTAGTTTAAATTGACCAAAGTATTATCAAACTACACTCACTTTAACATGACTTTATTCCACTCCATAGATTTAGTATCCAGCATTAAATTTTTGTGCTTGAAGGTTTGTTTCAGTAGAACTTTATATTTAGCCTCAAGCATGTTCATAACTTTTTCATGCTTCTGCCACTGGCATCCTCCAAACATTGGTTTTGGAATATCCTGAGTTTCATCCATCCTGATGTGACAAAGAAATGAGTTTTAATTAAAAGGAACTTAGCTAAAAATGCAAAATTTCAGGTATCTATTTTACCTTGCAAAAGAAATCATATCTCTGCAAATCTCAATGATATCTCTGCAACGTTCTGTGAAAAGCTCACAATCTTTGAAAATCAAATCTTCATCAAGATCCCAGGATGTTTTTCCATACTTGTTACAAGCATTAATGCACTAAAAAGAGATATTAAAATGACACCCTTAAATTTTAAGTCCACACACTATTAACAATTTGTTGCAATACTCTCAAGTCTCTTCATAGTAACTTTGAAGGGATCCAAAACTTAGCCATTTCCATTAGAAATGTAGTTATAAACACTGTTTTGGAAATGCATCCTTTTAAGTACAATAATCATTGAAATAGATGTTTCCTAACTCAATTTAGCACTTTACTTCCCGCCACTTAATTATCTCTTTCTGAATCTCAACCTTGACTCAACACTGGGAATATCACAGTTCATTTTCTGACAATGACCTCATTCATAATTGATAAATAAAAGATAATACAGACTCTCAGAGGTTGATTTGTGGAAGAGTGATGCAGATTTTTAATGGCATAATATCAAACCTTAAACTACTAATTCTTATATTAAAAATTATATTATTCATGGTATTGTCACATCATATCAAACAAATATATTTAAAGCTAAGATTGTAATAAAAAAATAAGAAGGGAGAAGCCATGTTTTCGTGAACATAAATTTAACATGCTACTGTATGTCATTTCTCTGAGCTCCAAGAATGCAAACAAATTATACCCAACAGACATTCATTTTTTAACCAGTTGGGTTACTCGAAACCATACATGGATTAAAGTACAATGAAATTTATTTGTTGTTACTCATTTCCTTATTACCCTCTATGCATCTGTATACATATTTATCATCAAAGAACTAACTAGTCTAAAACTGGAAAACTACATTCTGGTAGATAAATTTTGCAGAAAAAAACAAGGGGGGGGGGCGTTGCATTTTTTGCCAAAACAAAATATAAATAAATCACTAGGGTCTATGAAAAATCTCAAAAACAGATTCAGTATGGAGAGAAGCTTTGAAATAACAGCATCAAAATGGTCTGTGGGAAATGAAAGCTACATTTTCATTGGCTTGTATAAATCTCCAAGTGCACCAGCGGATGACTTTCTGGAAAAACTCGACAATGCTCTAAAAAGAGTTGTAAAGAAAAGTAAAAATATTGTCATAGCAGGGGATTTAAACATAGATATATCAAAAGACTCTAGCGAGAGTCATAAGCTCCAAGAAATTCTTCGATGTCACAATATATACTTAACTATCTCGACCCCAACACGAGAAACTGCTCACTCAAAAACTGTTATCGACAATATAGCTACAAATTTAGCAAAACAAAACTTCAAATCAGTTGTTGTAGAAACAAATATATCAGACCATCATGCTCAAATAATTGAATTTAACCAATATACCCCCCTAGAAGGAAATGAGGGAGACATTGGCCCAATCTACTCTTATATATTCACAGGAAAACATGAATCTATTCAAATGGGAGTTACAGGGTGCTGATTGGACTTATGTAAAAGAAGCAAATCTTGTAGCAGACAAATTTAAAAGCTTCAAATCAATTATTGATTATCATTGGGATGTTTGCTTTCCATTAAAAAGGTTGGTTATTAAAAATAAATCAAATAGAAAAAACAACTGGATAACAAAGGAGGTCCTGATTGTAAAAAGTAGACTAAATTCTGTAATCAATACCAGTAAATCTGATAATAATCTAGTGGCCATAAAAATAAAGTAAAAGGAGACTACAGGAAACTTATCAGGAAGGCAAAAAGTGACCATGTTAAAAAAATATTGGAAAATTCTTCCAATCAAACTAAAGCACTGTGGTCAGTGGTAAACAATGAAAATTCCAAAAAAGTTTTAAACCCGAGGAAAAATAGCTGCAGCTCCCTAACAGTTAGTGGTAAAGAAATTAGTGACCCTCAAGATATTGCAAATGAATTTAACACTTTTTTCGTAAACATTATAAATGAAACCATAGGGCAAAAGATGAAATATGTAGCTTGAAATGCATAAATGAATCTATTTACCTCAATCCCACAACAGAAAATGAAGTCAGAAAGGTTATCAGAAATTTGAAGAACAAAAAAGTCCAGTGGGCATGATGGTATATCAAACTATCTTATAAAGTTATGTCAGGAGTCCTTCATCATACCTATTACTAATATAGCAAATAAATCTTTTTTAATGGGTCAGTTTCCGGAAGAATTAAAAATAACCAAAGTCATTCCACTCCATAAAAAAGGTGCCAAAGGTCAACTGGAAAATTACAGGCCAATCTCACTGCTCTCCTGTATTTCATAATTACTTGAAAAACTAATGGAAGATGGACTTTTAAAGTTCCTCACCAAACACCAAGTTCTCTCTCAATCACAACATGGTTTTACAAAAAATAGAAGTATAGAAACTGCATGTGCAAACTATATAACTAAAATTACAAAAGCCGAAAATGATAGAAAACCAGTTGTTGGAGTAAATATGGATCTGTCAAAAGCTATTGACTCTGTGTAAATCAGTATTCTTTTGAAGAAGTTAGAAAGGTATGGGATCGGAGGAGTCACATATTACTGGCTCAAATCTTTCTTGGAAAATAGAAAACAGTATGTAGAAATTATTGGAAAAGATGGTGTTTCTTACAAATTGACAATGAAAAGTATTAATTTGGTGTTCCACAAGGGTCCCTACTCGGTCCGGTACTATTCTTAGTGTACATAAATGATATTGAAAGAGCAATACACTGTCCAGAGATAGATCGTCACATGGTACTTCGTGGGGATGATATCTCCCTAATGGGTGCTCACCCAAATCCAATTCAGCTGGAAATTAACATGCATACTATGGTGACCTCAGTATCCCAATGGCTGGTTGCCAAAAATCTACAACTAAACATAGGAAGAACAGTTTTTATGATATTTAGTAATAAAGATCACCAGACAAGCATATCAGTTGAAATAGAAAATTGTTTGATTTCCGAGGTAGAATACACAAATTTCTTAGGTCTAGATATAGACAATAAGTTAAATTGGAAGCTACATGTAAATAAATGTTGCAATAAGCTATGCTCATCCATATTTCTTTTAAAAAATCGACCAAATTACTGTCACTCAGAAACTCTAATCCCCATACACCATGGTATATTTCAATCTGTGGCTAGGTATGGCATTGTCTGTTGGGGAAACTCAGCCCAATAAAATCTAAAAAAGATACCCACCCTTCAAAAACAAGCTCTGAGGGATATTATAAAACTAACAGCTAGAGAGTCTTGCCGGAAATATTTTCAACTGAATAAAATCATTACTATTCCCAGCATATACATGGGTAATTCCATCCAAATTCGACCAGGTGATTGCCCTTGGGGAAACTGATTTCGACCAAATTTGGCAAACCGTCTTCATTTGATTACAAAACGAAAACCCCAAAGCCATTTTGTAATACATGCAACGGTTTATGAGATATTGCAATGTAGTAAAACTAGAATTTTACAAAAGCATCGTCGCATTTGACAGCATATCTCCGGAAATAAGGAAGATAAAAATACATGCAATGACACAATTTGAAGTTATTGAATTGAAAAAGATAATTAATGTATTATTTCATAAAATTTAAACAGTTAAATAAAGTTTATAACAAATTCAAAGTTTCAAATCTGTTTTTGACAATGTAGCTTTGCCTTCAATTTTCCTCATTTTTTAATATGTTTTAGATATAACCCTCCTCTACAAGTTAAAAAAATTTGGTAGGGGTAATATTTCATTTAAGAAAGAAAAAAATTTTGAGTGAAGGCGAAACGCTGGCCTCCCGCCACGGCGGCGTCCGGCTCTCGCGCCAGACGTTCAGTAGTTGGTTCTCCAGATCTCATCAGCGCGCTTCCTTTTCCATCTTCTTTACTCCAATTTTAACTGTATAATCCTTTGATTCCCTTTACCCATGTCATTCACCATTTGCTTCCCACTGAAGTGACCGCCGCTTTAGAATCCAGGATTAGCGACAACATGCTTAACAGCGACCATGCTCGGAGAACAATAGACAAACCTCGCCCCGCCTTAGACCTCCAATGCTACTTTCCTCTCTTTCCCTGCCCCGTTCTCCTCGCATACCCTTTATTTTGTTCTGAGAAACATCTTTACAACCATTGCGCCCAGTAGCCGTTGCCCACCCTCACGCAATCACATATTAACCCCTGGTAACAAAACAACTGTAAATGTGAAGAGCTACTCATGACATTTTTTTCCCTCACGAACTATCGCATTTGCAAGCAATTCGTCAGTTGCAGTCCATCCTCCATCAGTGACGTTTCAATACTCTCCTTGGTCTCATTTTTAGAGTGCGCCTGTTTCAGTGCGAGTAAACATTTTTCGGTCTGTAGTGGTTGATTATGATATGTTTAGTTGGTGATGCTTTAAACTAGAAATGTTCGAGTGAAACAGTATTGAGGAGTTTTCGCAGCTATTCTACTCGTGAAATTGAGTTGATCAAATTGAGAAGTGGTGTGGATGCTGTACTCAGTGTGTGCAACCATCTTTGTAAGGATTATTTACTGTTCTACGAGGTTCGTCAAAAGCGGTGCTGCAATCCCTTGAATTTGCATAGAAACATTCGCTCGATTAACTTGTGGACAATTACAAGCGAGTTCCACAATTCCTATCATGACACAGTGCCTGCCCTGGTGAAAATCTCTACTGTGTTCGGTAGGAAATATCTACCGAAGTCAACTGAAATCAACTTTACCGAATCCTACTTCACTCCTACTGGGTCCTACTGTTTCATGTACAGTAGGCTACTGAATTCCAACTGTACTTTTACAAATCTGATTACAGCCTGCCAAATTTCCTTAATTATATTTCTTCTAAGCCAACAAAAGGAATAAGCATGACAAAAAATTAATAATGCATACACTTCAAAAAAATGATAGTATATTGTTGAAGTCTCAATCACAATGGTACGTTTTAAGAATTTTTACCATCAATGGAAATGCATTTCCTGACAATGTCATCAAATTTTACATTTACATATACACTGGACCATTTACATATCCTTATGTAGGGAGTATTTCTTTGCCAGAAGCTGTCACCAACTTCAGCTTTTGATACATTGCAAAACAAGTTTATAATAGCTCTACATTCTTGAGTATCTTTTGAAGCTAAGATGTGAGATATTTCACCCATTTCCCCATTTTTTAGCATAACCACTCTGCCATTTCTCCTTTTCGACATAATGTGCTGAGCAGAATAGTATACCTCATTTTGGCATACAAATTTTTTATATTCCATGAATAGAGATACATCTATTTCAATATGCTTCATCACCTCACTGTCCAAAAAGGTCTCCTGTCCACATCACAACAGTCGACAACTGGAGACTTTAATAGTTCTTTTGTTAGGCAAGTGCCCCACCAGTCTCTCATGAAAGGTACACACTTCATCACTCACTTCCCATATTTGGATCATTGCATCAATTGCTTGGCTGAGCATAAATCAAAACGCAATTTGAAAAGGAACTCCTTTTGGCCCTTGAATTAGTTTTACTAATTTTCCATTTGCATGCTCAAATGGGAATGCAGAGTGGGCCCACAAAGGTCCCCAGTCTCTAACACTAGGGGCCAAATGCAGGAGCTGGTGGACATTGTACGTCATCTTTGATTTGCCATATAGCCATTCTACTTTAATGACAAACTCAATAGACTACAGTAGAGGCTCGGTAGCCCTACTGAACACAGTAAAACACAGTAGCCCTACCGAACACAGTAGGATGTTTCAAAAAGCAGGTTGGCTACCGAACCCAGTAGGAAAAATTTTCAGCAGGGTGTTGTAATAGAGGGTAGGAAACTCTGTGTTCAATGTAAAGTGGGTGTGAAAAAATTCCACAAGCCAGAAAATGTTGCCGAAAAGAAAAGTCCAGGTTGCTCTCAACATGAGCTCTCTCATGAGTCAGTCAGAGCTCGCCACAAATGACGATTACCAGAGTAGGGTTTATGATGCAGCAGGACCTTCAATAAGTGCTACATTCGCTATTAAATCTCAAGGTTCTCAGTCAGATTCATCAGTCAGTTCTATGAAAGATAGCGGGTTTGATGAAACCAATGGAAGTCAGTACATTCCAGGAAAAGAAATTCGCTTGGGAAAACTGAACGAGACATTAAAATTCCTGGATCAAACACCTGTAACAAAAAAAATTGCACAGGACAAGCAAATATCCGGCGAAGAAATTAAAAGTAGCTACCGCTGCTTTGAGATTATCTCTTCAAAAGGTTACTGGTGGGGAGGTGAATATCCAAGAAGATATTCCGGAACAAGAAGATCACTTCCACCAAGCTGGCAAGGAAATGATTATGCAGCTGAAGAAAAAGTTCCTCAACGCTACGAAAATGAGTGAAAAATTTTAATCCTATCTGTCCTACCTAAATCTTGGAGTGTTTCGAAGATAAAGCAGGAGTTTCAAACATCGACTTATTTGGTCAAACAGATGAAAAAATACGTGTCTGAGTGAGGAATTCTATGCTCTGCGAACGCGAGACGAAACAAATACCTCTCAAATGACACTAAACTGAAAGTGGTTGAGTTCTGCCGCGAACCAGATATTAGTAGAGAAATGGCGGGTAAAAAAGAGTGTAAGAGTGTAAAGGAGGGACATGTGCCCGTAGTAAAGCAGAAAAGGTTAATTCTTTGCAATTTGGGGGAAGCCTATGAAGCCTTTAAAGAGAGAAATCCTAATTTGAAGATTGGTTTCTCCAAATTTCCAGATTTGAAGCCTCCTAAGTGCGTGTTGGCTGGTGAACCTGGCACTCACACCATATGCGTCTGCATGGTCCACCAGAATTACAAGTTACAATACCTCGGGGCTGGATTAGAGCATATAAAGTCGGATAACAGAGAAAAAATTTTCTAAACTTATCGGGATTGCCTGAAATTCTTACTCCGTCGCCCTCCGTCAGAAATGTGCGTCATGGGTGAGTGCTCAGAAACACTGCCACAAGAAGAGGACGAAAACGGTGATGACGTCGTCAGAAAATGTGGGAGCAGAGACTGAATGACAGCATTTATTTCAGATTACTTCAGAGAAAACTGTACGGATGAGATTCGTTTCAAGCAATTGACTCAGAAACATCGCTTTACGTTATCCACACAGGTCAAGGATGTAGATATTTTTTGTGAGGCTTTCGCTGAGAATACCACCTAAGTACGAAGGCATGACTACATCGCTTGCATGCAAACCACATTTTATTTGTAAGTCAGAGACAATCTGAAATTGCGTGAGGTTGTCGTTGTGGCCGATTTTTCTGAGAATTTTTCTTTTCTTCTCCAAGATGCAGTACAAGGGGTCCATTGGTGTAACAATCAGGCTACAGTACATTCATTTGTGTGTTACAGCAGAAATACCTGTCATAAAGTCGCACCTTTCAGTTTGGTTATTATTTCAGACTATATGGAACATAACGTGAGTGCATTCTATACATTTCAAGGGAAACTGATAACTTTCCTTCGAAGAAGGGTACATTATCTAAGTAGAATAATTTACTTTTCCAACGGTGCTGTGGCTCAATATAAGAACTGCTACAACATGATGAATCTGTTGCATCACTAACAGGATTTCAAAGGTGATGCTGAATGGCATTTCTATGCAACATTTCAAGGAAAGTGCCAGAGTGACAGACTAGGAGGAACAAAATAAAGGGTATGCGAGGAGAACGGGGTAGGGAAAGAGAGGAAAGTAGCATTGGAGGTCTAAGGCGGGGCGAGGTTTGTCTATTGTTCTCCGAGCATGGTCGCTGTTAAGCATGTTGTCGCTAATCCTGGATTCTAAAGCGGCGGTCACTTCAGTGGGAAGCAAATGGTGAATGACATGGGTAAAGGGAATCAAAGGATTATACAGTTAAAATTGGAGTAAAGAAGATGGAAAAGGAAGCGCGCTGATGAGATCTGGAGAACCAACTACTGAACGTCTGGCGCGAGAGCCGGACGCCGCCGTGGCGGGAGGCCAGCGTTTCGCCTTCACTCAAAATTTTTTTCTTTCTTAAATGAAATATTACCCCTACCAAATTTTTTTAACTTGTAGAGGAGGGTTATATCTAAAACATATTAAAAAATGAGGAAAATTGAAGGCAAAGCTACATCGTCAAAAACAGATTTGAAAATTTGAATTTGTTATAAACTTTATTTAACTGTTTAAATTTTATGAAATAATCCATTGACACATTCCGTGCGGGTGACATCTTAAGATGTCACGAGTTTCACCCATGGGTGGCCGGTGACATCTTAAGATGTCATATGCTGTTTCACGTTTCATTAATTTTTTTCTTGCTCGCAAATGCGGTCAGGTGCCTTTTTTTGACGCTTACTGGATATCTGCATTCCAGTATTTCTAAGATACGCAGCCGTTCTTGACTTCCAACATTTTTAGTCCAATTATCACCAACTCGTTTCTAAGGTTAATTGTGCCTAATTACAATGCTCTGTGTTACATATTGGAGGGTTACTATAAGTAATGTATGGCTAGATTTAATAATTTTTATATTAAGTTTACATTATTCTATGTCATATATAATATATATACCATTTTATTACATATCCTGTGATTTTAATACAAAGAGTTCTGTATGTGCGTGTTTACCCGGGCTGGTCTGGACGCTTTTCAACTCTGGGCCGATTGGCACTCCGAGCGGTCGAGAGAGCCCCATGAGCAACCTTTTACTCTCTTAGGGTATTGGTTTCCTCTGCAGAAGTTCTACATTGTTTCACATATCTATTCATTTTACTGCACGAATCTTGAAAATGTTCTTTGTTCACCTTTTCTTTTCCATTACAATGTAGCACAAAACTAACATTCTGGAGTGAATCAGGAGAAGTGAGCTACACATGAAAATCTGATCCTTCCCCGTAGCAATTCTAACATTGTTTCATTTACGTAATAGCACCCTCTAGTCCGAAAACGTATTCATTTCACAGCGTGAAACTATGTCGTCAATGGTGCTGTGTACTACCACAGCACATCCAGTTCTTTCCGAAGACAGTTCATATTAAGGCGACCACATAATAGGTATCTTGTGTTATACGTGCGAAATGAACAGAATAAAATATAATTCCCAAGCAGAAGATGACACCGAACTTTGCACTTCTGGTAAGTATTCACAACACTGCCGTTCAAATTCAGCTTTTAGATATGTGCATCTAGATACTGTAATTATATTTACATGTGTAGGCACTGTAAAGAGGAGAAAGAGGATGGCAGAAGATGAAAGTGAAAACACAAAAAGTGAAATGGAAGCGGGACCATCGTTCTCCAGTGAGTTTCCAAACAGCTTTAGATTGAGATTTTTAATTTCATTTTAAAACGTCATAATGTCTACTTTTGCCTATACTAAGTTATTTACTATCTGTCAATTACAAGAACGTTCAAAGAATGATCCATCGCCAGCACAACCGAGAATTACCGATCATGAGCTGCAGAGGCTGCTATTTGAGACGGGCTCATCGGGAGAAGACGACGTGTCATCGGAGGAGGGTGATGAAGATTTCCATTCCGCAGAGAGCGAAAGCGGAGAAGAGAGCGAGGAGGAGGATCTGGGTGATTCTGAACAAGAATGGACAAACGTTTCTTCTGCTAATTTAGCCGCCATGGAAACCGTGACAAACCCTTTGTCCCTCAATCCCTCAGGTACCGTGAAATTTCCCGATACTTGGAGTAATGACCGACCGGAAATTCCGAAAATACAGTTCACTGGGTGTCCCGGGTTGAGGGAATTTCCAGCTGGGAATCACCCTCGCCATTATTTTGACCTCATAGCCAACAAGGCATTTTACGACCTCATAGTGGGTGAGACAAATAGACAGGCCAAAACACTTCTATCGGCAAATGTTTCGCCTCATGCAAGGATTGCCAACTGGAAACCAATTTCAAAGGAAGAATTTGAAAGATTTCTTGGGTTATTGTTCCATATGGGAACAGTAAGGCTAAACAGAATTCCAGATTATTGGAAAAAGGACGATTTATTCAATTTAACTTGTTTCTCAAGGAACATGTCTCGGGATAGGTTTCTTGCAATTTTGCAAATGCTTCACTTCGCCAAAAATCCTGTAGAAAACGAGCCTCGACCGGCAGACCATTGTACAAAATAAGGCCATTGATTAACCTTTTTCATGATAGAATGTATGCTATTTATTCCTCTGAAAAAGAGTTATCATTAGATGAATCCATGGTTTTGTGGAGAGGTCGTCTGGTTTTCCGTCAATACATGAAAGGAAAGCGCCATAAGTATGGCATAAAAATTTATATGCTAACGGAACCATTAGGGATGCTATTGCGAATGCTGATATACTCGGGATCTGCAGATAAGGAGGTAGGAGGCCACGGGCACGTACGAAATGTAGTGCATAAACTCCTTGAGGGCCGAGAGGGTTTTGGTCATTCTATTTATTTAGACAACTATTATAACAGTGTACAATTGGCTAGAGAACTTCTAAAAAAAAATACATATTGTACAGGAACATTACGGGCTAACAGAGTTGGGAATCCCAAAGAAATTGTATCCCAAAAGATTAAAAAGGGTGAAGTTGTTAAGCGATGGAGTCATGACGGCATCTGTGTCTTGAAATGGAGAGATAGACGGGATGTTTTAATAATTACTTCTGAGTTCGGCAGCCAATTGCTTGAGGTCCCAAATAGGAAAGGGATCATGAAGTTGAAACCAGAACCAGTTGTCAAGTATAATACATACATGAGTGGCATTGATCACAGCGATCAAATGCTAGCGTATTACCCCTGTGAGCATAGATCGCTCAAGTGGTACAAGAAAATAGGTATTCACATCTTTCAGTTGATCCTTGTAAATAGTTACATGTTGTTTCAAAAATATAGCGGAAACAGAAAAACTCTGTATGAGTTCCGCATAGAAGTAATACGTTCCCTACTTGGAGCACAAACAGGCCCTATCTCACGACCATCTACACCAAAGTTCCCCGAATCTCATTTTCCCAATTTCCTCCCTGTCGAGGGCGGGGGTAGGCGGAAACAAAAGAGATGCCGTGTTTGCCATAAAAAAGGAATCAGGAAGACTATCACCACCTTTTGTCCAGAATGTCCTGATGAACCAGGGCTATGTCTTCATCCATGCTTTATTGAGTATCACGGGAAGATGGATGAGAAAGATTAGATGTTTATTTCAAATAAAGAAAAACAAAAGCATTTTTGTTACATCTTTAATTTACTGTAATTTTGTTCAAATAGTAATTTTTCTGTCATTATATTTTACTTGTTATACTTTAGTGTTATTGGAATTCATTTATTGTATTTTGCGTAAATAAGGGTGTAATACATTATATGTTATGTATTATTGCAGTTGATAATTTAAATATGTATTAAGTAATAGTTTGTTGGCAAAAGTGATCAATAAAATTTCAAATGAACAAAAGAATCCGTCGCAATAAATATAAAAATAAATGCTAGCAAATGTGTAGTGCTGGTTGCATACGCACATGGTTTCGTCGTGGCGGATGACATCTTAAGAAGTCATTAAAAATATGTTTTTACAAAAATTGTTTTCTTGTGTTATTCAATACTAATAACATAAAACCATCCTTAAAATGCAAAATTTAATCAATTGGGCGAAAAAAAATTTTCAGTCACCGGGAAGACCATGTAAATTAGCTGCTGCATTGAATGTGTTAATTATCTTTTTCAATTCAATAACTTCAAATTGAGTCATTGCATGTATTTTTATCTTCCTTATTTCCGGAGATATGCTGTCTATTGCGACGATGCTTTTGTAAAATTCTAGTTTTACAACATTGCAATATCTCGTAAACCGTTGCATGTATTACAAAATGGCTTTGGGGTTTTCGTTTTGTAATCAAATGAAGACGGTTTGCCAAATTTGGTCGAAATCGGTTACCCCAAGGGTCAATTTTACCAATTTTCTGGTCGAATTGTGGTGGAAAGACCCATATGTATAATGTGATTCTCTATGCATGCTACAAAAACATTTCTCTGATTAGAGATACGGATGTCCATAAGTACAACACAAGAGGTTAATTCGACATATTTAATGATCATTGAAATTGACATACATATTAATGATCACTGTAAAACCTCACTACTGCAAAAAAACCCCAAATTCTCAGGAAAAATACTATTCAATAAACTTCCTTTGAAAATAAAAGAAATATATAACCAGAAAAAAATTTCAAAAATGTGTTAAAAGGTTTCTTTGTATATAATACATTTTATAGTATTGAAGAATTTCTATCTTGATACTTACTTTTGTTGTAAACTTTTTTTTGTATTTTTTTCTTTTCTTTTAATCTTTTAATTTATCTTGTAATCTTTTAATTTATGTTGTAATCTATTTTTTAATTTTGTATGAACTTGACGAAACCTATGCAAATGTAATCTTTGTTTTTTATGGTGAATAAACTATATATCTATCTAACTGTCATTACAAAAATATAACTAATTTGAAATAAATATTCAGTACCTTCTTGTATGCAAGCCGGTACTTCAGACAGCCCTCCACACTTTCATGTAGTTGAGCCATACCTCTCTTTGTCTTTCCTTCTGCTATGTCATTGATGTTTACATGGGATGCACATATATCAAGAATTCGATTACTGAGAGATATACAAATATGGGTCATTTTATCCCTGTATCAAAGGACATATTTAAATATAAAATATTACTGCAAATAAAACATGGACCATTAGATCAGTAGATAAGAATACTGCCTCACCTTTGGTTATAGTACGAGGAAGCATTCCATATCACAAGCAATGTCTTAACAATATTTGGTATTTTTAGTGGTATTTCAGCTGGACTGGTTAGATATTCCAATTCTTTACAGGGTTCATTTAGGAGCTCTAGAAAGCTCAAATTGTATTTTGCTTCTTCAATAGCATTCTGAAACCATGAGAATAATACACCATGGCAGAACACCACTCAAGCCCCAGGAAGTCTAGAGGGGAAAAACTCTTGAAGGTGAATAAGAGTGAGAGACTGCATGTTGACAAGCCATTGACTCAGGGTACTCAAGGAAAGATGATCTATGACAGATGGCAGTGAAAAAGAAGACCACTGTTGAGGAAACGTGGTCACCCTGTGGCAGCAGTCAAGACAAGGCCTCCTTCAAACAACCCACAACCAGCCTCTTTATCTTAAAGACAGTTGTTCCACATTTTTCTGAGCCCTTTCCTCTTCATCCTTATCACTACTAATCATTCTGAACCATCAAATGCATCAACTTACCCTGTACCCTGATGAGGCCATAAGGTTCTGAAACCTTCATTAGTGGCTAATAATAGAGAAAACATTTTTAGAGTTTCTCTCTCTTGAAGATGGGCTCCAAATATCAATTATTCAGCCAAAAAATTTGTGGAGTAGATTCCATAACCTAATGTCATTATTTTAAATCTGATATTCGTTGAGAAATTAAAAATATGGAACACCCTAGCAAACACTCTACCACCCAACTATTTAATTTCAAATACTCAACTTTTATTAAATTTCACACAGTAGGCATTCTTTTCCAAGTTAGCCACTATAAACCCTTGATGCAGGGGCGATCCCAGGGGGGGGATTAGGGGATACATCCCCCCTGAAAATTGAGGGTTAGAAAACAATTTTAACAACTAGACGTATTTATCAAATACAACATTAAACACTCCGATCACTGATCTGAGAAGTATAATAGTTATTATTATGCTCATTAATATATAGACATAATGATGTAACAGTTTTATAGTTTTTTAGGATGACTGAAAATTGCCAATTAATGGTAGTCTCCCCCCCCACCCCCACGAAATAAATTCCTGGGATCGCCCCTGCCTTGATGTCTAAAATTTCGAAAAAACTCAGCCACATGACTCACTATGGGTAGTGGATAAATCATGAGTTATTGCAACTTGAATACATGAATTCCTCAGCATGTCAATTGCACCAAGCAAAGTCTCAAATACAGACCACATTATAGTTGCCTCTCTTAAAGATACCAAAGAATCATCAGTCTAATTGACACAGCTATGACTTCAGCACATCCTTGTTATGACTCTATTCCCAAGTATGCAACACCCTATTTTGCAACGAACTTTTTAATGTGGCTATAGTGAATGCTAATCTAAATTAGTCTCAGGCCTGTAAAATACTAAGAGGAAATTTTTGGCTGCTTTGGTAATACAGATCGACACCGGCTGTAGTGTTAATTATGCATATGTTGTTGACTCCTACCTGTGCACATTTCTCCAACACAGGGCCAGAATGAGCATAGAACAACATCATGCAGGAGAGACGTATCATGCGGTCATAGCTCAGCAGGCGTGTGCACGGCATTGCACTTGCTCTTGTCCTGTCAATTTGGCTCCCTTTCCCAACTTAACATTGAGATTAAGAAAGTAGACACTTTGATGCATCTATTCAGCCTACTATCAAGTTAAAAAATTGCATAATAGAATAAAATCAGCTATGAAATATTCAACTGAATACAGCCATCCTAAATAAGTGTTCAATCAGATTTTAAGTACCATGATGAGTTAGAGAGTGCAAAATCCTCTCGAAATCATATTTGCATTTATGAGATAAATTGAGCAACATATGATAGTTTTTGCAAGCCCATGAACAATGCATGCTTCAAACTTATGCGCTCAGCTGTGCAGGATCCACGTGACTACTGGGGTTGCAAATATGCATGATTTATTCACTACCGATCTTGAATCATGTGTATGAGTTTTCTCAAAATTGCAGATCAAGGGTTTTTAGTGGCTGGCATAAGACAAATTTTCTACATTTATCAGATGTTTTCAGCCATTGAAAGAGAGAAAACTTAGAAAATCAAAAATAGCAGAGCACATCCCACATTGTGATGTATCAAGCAACAAAGACAAGTTTAATCGAAAATAATTTTATATCTCTTCACTGATACCTCCACTGCTTTTTCTTTTTGCACACAACTCAAGTAATAGGTAAATGGTACAGAGATAATTTCCTTTATCTTGAAAATAATAAGGATGCAAATGTGATTAGCAGCATAAACTTAATGCATACATTCATACAAGAAATGGAAATAATTATCTAAACCACCCCATAATAACATCTCACCACTAATCCAGGAACAAGTGAGACGACAGGTTCAGTGAATGATGAGCCAGCATTATTCAGGGCTCTTATGATTTTAACAACACTAGGAAGTTTCAGCTGATGCTCAATCCCACATAGATTATGAACTGCAAAGAAATTTAAAAGAAGATCAATAACTTTACACAGTCCAGTATTTCCCAAATTTTTACAGACAGGCATGGAAGGCTATAGCCTAGAAGTTAAATGGCTCATGAGATTAATTGGTTTGATAAAAAAACTTTATGACCTTTCCATATTGAACGCTGGTTCTACTGTACTGGTATACTAATAGGCATAATTTGGGAGTGGCAGCTGATCCACCCCATTTTTTGAAGGAAGACAAATTTTCGTGATATTACAAACTTGGGAAGATAAATTTTGCATGAATTTTCTTCCATATTCCAATTAATGTTGCTCATTGAAGTTATAAAATTAAGTGATTTTATTCTGTATAGGTTTTCTCACCCTCACCTTCCCCCTTTGGGCCATTCCATTTCCCTTAGTAACTCCATTAGTTTTTCCCGGTTTACTCTCTGAACACCTTTTCAAAATCCATATCGCAAGCTAAAACATCCTCGTTATCATCACCTGGTTTCTTTCTATAAGTGTTCTCACCACTGCAATTGCATCCAGAGTTGATCTCCCCTTCCAGAACCCAACTTTTCATCACCCAAGTAGTAATTGGCCTTACTCTTCAACCTTTTCATTATTCTCAGTAAAACTTCAGCTGCACATGATATCCAACTGACTGTTCTAGAGTCCTCGCATTCTGCTGCTTTCTCCATCTTTTGAATAGGTTTAGGACTGCTTTTACAAAGTGTACCAGTCATACTTCTTTCATGAAGATCCAGTATAAAAGTTAAATATACCTTCTAAGTATGTAGTTTCATAAACTTGTTTCACATTTTTGCTTCCAGTCAAAAAATTACTCCAATTTGAGAGTACTTATACAAATCAATATAGTATTTAGATGGACCAACTGTAACTCTACACAGATTAGGAATTTGAAACAAAAATCACAAAAATACTGATTGAGTGAAAAGCTAACTAGTAAAAGGCATTTTGACATCTAATAGGTTTCTCATAATCCATCTCTCTTGATGGCAATGACGTTTCATGTCTATTGAAGGGTGGACTTTCATATTAAACTCAAATGAATCTGATTTGGATTTGATCTGAAGAAGCCCAGCAAATGACATGAAACATCATTGTCATTAAGATAGAAGGGCACAGCAGAATCTCGAAGCCATACAAATACCTGTACATCAGTGCAGCAAAAGCCTACAATAGAAACTATCAAGCAGAAATTCATGTCATAAAAGCGCCAGGTAATAACTTGGATAGGAGGGAATGGAAGTATTTACCAATGGGAGGAGATTTTACTACATAAATTCTAAAAATTAAATTAGCTAAATCACAAGACTCACGTCTTCTTAACCACAGTATATAGAGATCAGTGGGATTTCTGAAGCCTTCAGTGAATCCAGTTTCACTTTCTAGCAAGACTTTCTCAATCTGTTTACACCAGCAGATGACAACAGCTGTTAAAAGAAATTACACCAAGTTTGAACAAACTAAGACCACACAACAAGACACGATTTATGCTCAGAAGTACTTACATTCCCATCTTTTAATTAAATCTATATCAGCAATAGCTTCTTCCACAGACTTTTCAAGTCCATCATTGGGCAAATAAAGAACAGTCATGCCAAGTTTTTGAAAATGTATGACTGTTAAGTTACTAAGAAACTGATGCAAAGCCATACATATGTCATTTTTAATAACTTAATGGAGCTAAGGAAAATCTACTTCAGATAGAATACACTATTTCAAATCTTAACTTTACAATCACTTCATTCATTCAGAATATTAGTCAATTAATTTTTTAATGCCATTTGAAATCAGCCTGGTTGATATGCCACCCTGTATGCAAATCATAACACGTTTGAATAATTACATAGGCAGTTACAGAAGCCATGCAAATTGACTTCAAGTATGAAGGCCAAAACCACCAATTCTTGATGATATCATAGAACCAGAGGGATAATAGATAACCTAGATTTCCCAATAAAAATACACCTTTATTATAATTATAGGAAACTTAAGAAATAATAGAAAATAGAATTATAGAAAACTAAAGAAAAATTAAAGAAAAAATATAGAGAAAACTAGTGAAACCAGTGGCTAATAAATTTTCAACAGTTAAATATATTAAAATAATTCATTTTTACATTATACATAAAATGCTTACATTCAGATATATTAAATCGGCATTACTGCAAAATTATTGAGACTGATGAGAAATATTATGCCATACATGAGCACCAATTATCCATACTAATGAAGGGGGAAGCTTTCATATACGCATGTGTTTCGCACGAAGCATAGCGCTGTATCCTGGTGGGTATGAAATATTTGTCAGTGCCTCACACTGTTCTAAATGGTCATAGTGTTGATAGCTATACACTTAAGCTGGGGACACTAATTTCTTGATTGCAGAGGGCCTATTATCTTACTGTGTAGTGTGGGGACTAGGGATAATTGATCCCAGGGGTTCAAAGGGTATATCTCTGCCCATTATCCTCCAAGACCATCATACATGGTGAAAAGCCACATCCTCCACAAGGTGCTCCTGGTTTCCTCGAAACATGAAAGACATAGACCTGGCTGGTCGATAAAAAGCTCCCTTAACCACTGTGCCATGGGTGGTTGCATCTGCGGGGCAGAGGGTAAGAGGTCGCTAACAGAGATACTCTGAATACAGGATGACCTCCCGTTTTATTTAGCCTTACCTATGCATGCAGGGCTCTGGATGGGCGGACCACTCATATCCCTTGCTACTCGTGGGACCTACATGAAACAAAATAAAGAAACAATCTCTTCAGAGGGCACTAAGGAGCACACTCCCTTAATGGACCCTAGTAGTCCAATTACCACTATGGAGGAGGCATCACTCTTGGAGACCCCTGGTGAGGCCCCTGGCTGGTGGAAGCGCCCAATAGGATGGGGACAGTGGGAGGGATAACCTTCCAGGCCGTGGAGGCAGATCATGTGATCAACATAAAGAGAGTGATGGTGAGGATACCTGGACCCAGAAAATGGGACACAAACACTCTCATGGATAGAATGTGCGGAGCCAATCCAGGACTACAGACATCCCTTTGGAGGGTCTAAATGAGATGCGAGGCTGCTCACAGTGCATGGTTTGTCATGGAAGTGGACAAAGCTGACTACATCTCTAGTCTGGACTTCTGCCGGCACCTTGGCCTGCATAGAGTGGAGGCGACCTTCATAGATAAGGTGGGAGGTGGCATAAAGGCCACAAAACCCTCTGAGGTGAAAGCTGAAGAGGACACCAAAGATGTACAAAAGCCATAGCCATGGCAGGTGTACCCATTCTACATGCTAACCTCCAACATAGAAAAGCTGTCTCAGAGGCTCCTAAGGATCCTGTCAGAAGTTAAGGTAAAAATTTCACTGGTTCAAGAACCCTGAGCTATTCAGGGTTGAGTCAGAGGTCTGAAAGTAACAACTGGTAAATTATTCTTTTGTACCACTGTTGAAAGTCCTATAACTTGTATCTATGTTAATGATGAATATGATGAAAATAAAACTTGGTTAACTCCACACTAATTTATTACATTAAAACTGACCCAGTTATCAGCAACTAGTGCCATTTTCAAGATACTGCTTTCTTGAGTGGCTGAGTATACATATGGGTAAAGGTGGAGGAGGATGGAGGAAAAGAGGGGAGAGAATGGGAAGTGGTGAAGGGGAGTAAGGAAGAGGGAAGGACATGTAGGTATTACTGGTAGAGGTGACGTAAAGGCAGTTTTGTTTGTCTATGTTAATGGGGTTAAATGCCATGCACTTATCAGAATTTATGACCAGGGACCAGATGAAAGCCTTGATGACTCTTGGGGGAGGTGAGAATGGGAGGAGGGTGGTTAGCTGCTCCTCCTACCAGCCATAAGATGCTCTAGACCCCTCCACCATCTACTGAACTGGAGAGACTGGTGTATTTATAGTAAAATTAAGATCTGGGATCTTCTCATCGGATGTGAAGCCAACTCACACCAAACCTGTGGCTGGGTGGAGGCTCTAATGATGGAGAAGACCTTAAGAAGAACCTATGTCAACTGAGCAACAAATAGGTACTTAACAAGGGATCACTCCCTACCTTCACTAATAGCACAAGGGAGGAAGTGATCCACTTAACACTTTACACCAACCCTTTGGTGCACAGAATAAATGGGTGGATAGTATTAGGGGAGATTTCACTACCAGACCACCAACACATTCTATTCACTCTCCTTGAAACATATGACAAGCAAGCAACATATAGAAACCCCAGAAAAACTTACTGGAACCTATATTTTTAAAATCCAAATGGAGCTAAGCCACCTTAAAGTAAATTCAGGAAGATGGATGAAATAGAATAGAAATGCCACTGTGGAGCTTATACAGGAGTGCATTATCTCATCTATGAGGCTATTCACCCAGTCAAGACTAGGGAGGAGGAGTATAGTTTCCCCTGGTGAGGAAAAGAGCTCAAGGGCAGACCACAAGGAAACCAGAAGACTTCAATAAAGCAAAGAAGACTGCAATGGCTTGGGACAGGGACAACTATAAGGCAGCTCAACGAGAGTACAAAGCGACCAAAAAGCATTCAAAAAGGGAATCTTGGATGAGCTTCTGTGGAAGCAATTGAGTCTGTCCCACAACTCACGAGATTCCATAAAGTTATATCAAAAGATCCACAAACATGAGTGGGGTCCCTGATGCTTCTCTCTGGAGACTTCATGAATTCCGCCAAGGATACACTAAAGCTATGTAGAAGACCCACTTTCCAGGCTTCAAAAAGATAGAGGAGATGCAAATCAGGAGGCATCCCATCTGTCTTGCTGACAGAATGGAGATTGGCCTACAGCATTGTAACATACAGCATTACAATATGGTCAATCATGAGTTTCAGCCCTTACAAATCTGTGGGGGAGGATATAGTCTTCCCCACACTTCTACAGGAGGGGCAGGATATGCTGCTACTTCTGATCACTAGGATTTTTTTGCTCTTGACTGGCATATGGATATATTCCTAGAGCCTGGAGGATCACCAAGGTTGTCTTCATTCCTCAGATAGGAAAGACAAGACTGCACAAAACCCAACTCTTTTCTAGATTAGTAGGCTCCTATGGAAGTATGGTATAGTGACGAGATTCTCAAACTCGAAGAAAATTTGAGATATCATCCCAAAACCCAAGGACAAAATTCCCGCTGTAATGTATGAGGGAGTCTATGAAATAAAATGTAGATGTGGTAAATCCTACATCAGCCAAACGGGGAGAGCAATTCAATGTAGAATTAAAGAGCACCAGAGGGCCACCAAAAAGAGAAGATTCAGCCTCTCCGCAGTTGCAGAGCATGCGTGGTTCGAGCCAGGACATCAGATTGCCTTTGACCAAGTGAGAGTACTCTCAAGGGAAAATCGTTATTTTCCCAGGCTGATCAGAGAAGCAGTAGAGCTGGTTAAATATCCATCAAATTTCAATCGGGAGGATGGATACCCACTTGCCTCAACCTGGGAGAGAGTGGTCAAACCACAGCGAGGAGCGGGCAATGGAGACACCCTATGGTCCTAGATGAACTACCAACGAAATACCTAACTCCTGTTGATGAATTAACCTAATGCCCTTCTCACTGAAAGCATTAGAAAAGATAATCAACAGGCATATAAGGGATAGGCCCTTAAAGAACATTCCTTACATACACACCAACATGTATAGCAAAAAGGCAAATCCATTAAGATGGGACTCCACAATCTAGTTTGCCGGATTGAGGATATCCTGGAGTATGGAATGTATGGTTTGGGGGTATTTATGGATGTCAACGAAGCCTTCAACAACACTTCCTTCGACCAAATCTGTATGGCAATTAGTAGGCACAGCATCCATGCCCACATTGTGAACTGGATTAGGTGTATGCTAGAACTGAGAAATGTCAGGGCTGTCTTGAGAAGGACCTCAATGAATGTCTGTGACTCAATGCTGTAATCATGGCTAAGTTCTGTCAGCACCCCTCCAGAATATGGTTGTTAAGAGTCTTCTCTCAAACTTAAATCAGACTGGTGCAAATAATCAAGGATACACAGATGATGTAGATATTCTCATCACGGGGATCAGGTTGGTGTGGTGGTGGCTAGCCATACAGGTGGCCTGCAGAGGAGGATGTTTTTCAGAGAAAACACAATCCCTACTTGAGTGCCTTGTGGAGAGCACTTCAAGTACAATACTCCATCTGTTGGATGAGACGTTAAACCGTAGCCCCCATGGCGCCTTTCGTTAAGAGCAGGCGAATGCCGATGCCGGGTTTCTATCCACTCTTCTTCCCTTACCTATCCCCTAAGGTACAAATGACCTTAGCAGTCGGTCGCCTCCCCAAAAATCCAATCCAATCTATTCTCATCATCGGAGGTCTATTACACAACACGAGTCACTGGGTGATAACTCTGTTTCTGGCAACTCTGAGTGGCCGGCAACTCAGTTCTTACCTTCTCTACTTTTGCGAAACATTTGAGTACGAAGGATTCAATATAATTTAATGTCAAAGATGTGACGGCTTGTGTGACTGTTATTTCTACCCAAAAGAAAGTGCCTACCCTAGTCCTCATTTTTAACATTATTTACGGAGCTTAACTTATTCATGTGAATATTTTACATGAGACGATAAGTGAAAACTTGTGAACTTAAATTGAATATCATCAAAGTATTTGTGTAAACTTCTTCACTGTAGTTCTAGTTAGTTGTAATGATATGCGCCACATGAATTTCAATAAAAATCACTGAATGGATGAGCCAGGATAGGTCAGTATGGAGGAAATTATTGAAACAGCATTAGATGTACAAATATGTATTTATGAGTGAAACTTTGTGACTGTGCCTACCCTGGAGGGGAATGGTGTGATGGGTATGTATGTATTTATGTATGTATGATATAGACAAAAAAATAATTTATGTTCGTTGTACTTATTAATATGATAAGAATTAAGTAAAATGTTGTTTGCAAAAGTGGTAAAATGCTATAAAATAAACATTCAAAAATCATGCATGGTAAGATTTTATAGCATGAATCTTTTAAACTTCAATTTTTTAATTAGTGCCCATATTAAATTCATGGTATACAAAACTAAAATACGCAAGAGGTTAATTAAGAAACTAAGCATACATTTAAGAAAAATACCATTTTATTCACCCTTAATGTGGAAAATATGTCATGGAGGGTGTAGTCATCCCATCAAATAGGGTGACTTCGGCCTCAGCAAATTATTTTTTGTGCTTGCTTCATTAAAAATTTTTAAATCTTATTTGAAAAACTAAGTTTTACCTCTAGATAACTTAATTTTTATCAGAAGAAGGAACCTGTACAGTCCAAGAAATAACAAAAAAACTGTCAAAAATGGCTGAAGCCACCCCATTTTACGGTATTTTTTTAAGTTTTGGTTAAAAACTTAAAAGAACTTACACCAAATGCATTTTTTTCCGAGCAATGGGTCCATAATTGGTTCTGAGCAATACGTTCAAAAATTATTCTGTCCCTCAATGGACTCCACTACTTAGTACCAATCCCTCCATAGGAAAACTTGCCATGGAAACTTGCAGCTAAAACTTGGTGATGAAGCTTTTGCTACACCAACCACAGTCCACAAATCTCAACTGACACAAAATTATAATGAGAAAGTGCCTAGGCACATAACCATTACGTTGTGTGCAACTAGCTGAGGCACACAAATAAAATCATTAGCCCTTTGAGTGCGGCATGACGTGATATCACGTCATGCCGCACTCAAGCGCTGATAGCTGGAGTAGGTTGAAGTATAAATCTCCAAAACTGTTTCCTCAAGTGCAAGATCACAGAAACCAGACTGGACCCTACTACTCAAATCTGACAATGCCATGTTTTGCCAAAGGCCTGTAGATTGGTTCACATGACCTTCAGCAGCAGAAGGGAGGAGGAAATTGGATGTGAAGGAGCCCGTTCGGCTTAGCAGCCAGAGCTCAGTTATTTCACACCTCTATGGACCAGTTCAGTACAATGGGTTTTGTTCCACTGCTATTCGTAATTGAAATCTATCTTTTTCCACTTTTTTTGGACCTTTAGCCATGGAAGTGATTTCCTCTCTATAAGCCCAAAAACAGCCTTTCTCATACTTAAGCAACCAATATTTTCACATTATACATGATAAATATAAGAGCAAAAATAAAATGTCTGAGAGGTTAAAAAATATGAGTAACAATGATCAAGCAGTCACATGAGCTGCTGTACACTTTAAAAATCATGACTCCCTAGGAAACTTCTCCTCCACCCTCCACAGAGATGATATGGGATGCAGGAGGAGAAAGTGGTGGGCAAAAGAGAACATATATAGACAAAGACCATGCATGCTATGTATACAGACAGTAGGTAATGAAACAGCTCCAAATGATACCTAAGAGTAAGGCATTTGCAACAGGAGAGAGTGTAAGGTTCTGGTCTTTGTGGTGATATGAATAAATACTTCCCTACTCGCTTGAGGTTATGAATATGATTGCTAATAGAAAGGTAGTTTTCAGTGCACATTCATTGAGTTCATTTAAATAAACTGAATTGACCTAATTGGCGAAAGCTGTGGTTAATAAATAAACAATTATGGCCCAATGAGTGCATTTCCAAAGGTCAACAGATGATATCTGAATCTGCTTCTTAGAGATGAGTACTTCTTGCATACATGCACCCTCATAGACTAAGCGAAACTTTGGTCGTGAACAGTTCACTCAAGAGAACTACTTATAGCTACGTTAACCATATTCTCGTTAGTACCATCCAGCTATCTCACAGCCAAAATTGACAGGTGAAGGAAATCCCTTCCTCAAAAGTATTACAAACCAACACAACCACAAGCCATACAGTTTCTAGGAAGAATGCATTCTTCCTAGATCATGATTATGAGCCCAGTGTATCTTTATTTTTCCAAGGGCGAACTCTTGTATGCAGGGAAACACTGATGTCTCTTGCAAAGTGAACTACTGGGGGAGAATTTAAGGACAGCCCCCATAAAACTACTCCACCACAAGTTCTGGTAAGCCCAAAAAAGTTAAGACTAGATCAATAAAATTAAACAAATGAAAAACAGGTGAGGTAATCAGGCAACCAGGCATGTGCATCAACATTCAGAGAATGCAGAAGAAACAGTCACAGACACGCTGTTGGCTTTTAAAAACCTAGAAAGTAGGTACTTAAAACGTATCAACGTCAGAATATTTTTGTATTTACCACTTATTTGCATTGAATATCGTCAACTGCATTAATTGTAAGTAACCAGCCACACACATTACAAACGATCAAATCCCGAATTTGTCCCTGATGCAACGCCATGAAAGCATGCAATAAAGCTGAATCACCCCAGTTAATAATGTGAACACGCTGCATTTTACATCAGATTAAATGAACTAAGAATAATGCTAAATGGCAATTCCAAAATTATACAAATGCCAATTCCATATCGGACCAAAAAGTTACGAAATTTGAAGGATACTTGGTGGTAATTTTCTACTGTGGAAAAAATATGGGCCGTAAACCTCCTGCAAAAGTTTTAGAGTCCAACCATCGGCACTATAATCTGTACTCCCAAACTTGACTTCTTCGTTAAAGTTTGAAGGAGTGATTTCAGTGCCTTTCCTTTTCAAATAGTAAAATATGAAGTCCGTAGGCACTTCTGGAAAGCCGAGTTTAGCAACAAGCTTCATGTTTTGCACGTAGAGTGTGAGGATGTCCTCATTCAAATCTTCAAAAAAGTCGACCATGGGTTTCATATCCATTTCCCGCCAATGTTCAGGTTTTAATCCGAATAATACCGTGTAGCTCCGTATTTTCTCCACCTGAAAATCGGGTAGTTTCCGCTATTGATAGTGAATTTAATAGTGAATGGAATGGTTATAGCGAGTAGAACAATTTCAAAATAATTACGAGGGCGTTGAGCTCTTGAGGAGATTTGGAGCATCGAGTATCATCGGCCTTCTTTCCATCCTCTTCGATAAGTCCCTCACTTTCGGGCAACTGAATCTTATTAGCTGAAATTCGAACAATTAACAGCATTGACATGACATCATTAGCGACACAGAATACCAGCACAACTCCAATAATCTTACTTTCCTCATCTATTTCAACAGCAGGACTTTCAGCCTCGAACTGCACTTTAGGCCTCGTTGTCCCTTCTCTTTCTTCATCACTACTTCCTTCCTCCATTTTCCAATTAGGGTTGCAACTGCCTTTAGCTGGTTAACCATCAAGGGTACCACCGGGATCATGCACTAAAATTCATCTTGGAGGTCACTACCGGCAACCGCCACTACTTGTTTATTTGCATATCGTATGGCAACGCATTCGGGCGAAGTCACTGGAGGTAAACTATTACCCGTACTTATCATCGAACCAAGTATTGGGTAAAGTTGTTAACGTTGGCAACCTACCTAGATACATTCGTAACCTTAGTGATATTGGCGACCGGCGGCTACCATACCAACCAATGATACCAACGATTCCAAAAAATGGGCGTTTGGACTGCGTACGGTTTCTAGAGCAACAAATTGAACAAATGTAACCTCTGCCAGTTTGAGTAAACCGCTTACTTCTCCTTCAATAATTTGGAAATGTTTGTTCGGGAAACCATCACGCATCGACTCCAAAGCTTATTATAACTCTTCATTATTACACAATAATTTTTCAGTGAACTAATATATTGCATGGCCCTTTAAAGCGGTTTTCTATAACTTTCCTGGAGTGTTTTTTCAATGTTTGATAGTTATACACGGAAGAATTGAAAGGGTGAGAGGATCACGCGGCAAAGCGATCCTAGTGCTCAGAATTGGGTCGTGATTCCACTCAACGCCCGAAACCGTCTGCCCATTTACCAACTTGGAATTATCGGCGGCGGAGTAAACCTTGTCTGCAAACATTTGAGGTTGCAGGATCGAGTCCCGCTGGGGTGAACTCTTGTCCTGAGAGGGGAATCCCGTCTCCGTTCGAAAACAGCTTGTAGAAGTATTTGCTGGGCAAGTCTGCACTTCAGGTTTGAATTGAAAATCCTATAGTGTATAGCATTCCCCTGTAGCCAGGGGCAGATTAAGGAATTGTTTTTCTTTTTGGTGGGGGGAGGGAGCTAGGGGCAACTTAGCTTAGTGCTCGTCGGCTACCGTTAAGCAGGATATTTCATCTTGGGGACTAAATATATCACATCCAAAAATTGCAGTCCCTCTTGTCTGATGTACTCCTCGCGTAGCTGAATGAAAATGAGCAATAATTCCTGATCCTACTGTTCATGAAACATTTTTGATGGTGAAATTAACTCCAGTGATTAAGTTTTTGCATCTCTTTTGGTACCAAAGTTAACTTAAGTATACTAGTTTGCTTTAAACATATTGAAATAAAAAATATATTTCATGGAACATAAATGTATAGTTACACTTAATCTTCTGCTTTAATTTATGTATGCCTGAGAACGTGTATAGAGATAATTGGCGTGTAACAGTCTGCTCTACAGGAATCTTTTAGATCCCACTTATGAAGATCAAAGAGAGCCTTTGAGGTGTGTTTATATACATCAGTTTTCTTAAGTAGGTACCAAATTAATGTTTATCAAGCAAAAAGGTAACGTGTTCATTGTTAACCCCTACATTCTTGTAATTAGTATGAAACTTGTACCACAAAAGACCATGGGTCTCCATAATGAGTAAGCTAGCATTATCGCTATTTTCAAATGTGCTCATGAGAGCAAAAATGAGATTGACATTCATCCAATTTTGCCAGGCGCTTAAAATAACTAATTAATAGAGTGCATCATTAGAACTGTAACTGTGAGTATTACCTTTCAAGATTGGCTGGTGTTTGAGATAATGAAGATACAAACAGAAATACAAAGGAAGGAAATATAATTCCACCCCTAGTTACTTTATATTGCACATGAGATAAATGAGAATTCTCAATTAAAAAGCAAGCCTTTAAAGCTGAAATCATCATATAATGCTTTTTGGAATAAACCTTAAATATTAGCAATAGTTATACATCTGATCAAACACTACAACTTCCAGGCACTTTACGTAGTGCTTTGAGTATATCCTATCACAAATGCTTTAATTTAATGCTCCACCCAAACCAGGCTTTAATGTTAGGTGTTGGCCAACTTATACTGGTCCAACCGCATTCTTTCCCAAAAATTAGCTGCAAGGTAAGCCATCTCATTTGATGTTGAAATGATCTCTCATAGGAATGAGCAAAGCTTGGAGATTTTATTTAACCAACAGTTAAATATATTACTAGTAACAGATGGTAATAGAAACTATCAAAAGCAGCATTTCTTTATGCATTCCCTGAAATCTTCCGCACACACATCAGCTACCCCTCAGCAAACCTGCAGGGTCATGAACTTCGCATAGGCTACACTAATTAATAAAATGCATCTTAACTGCACCAAAAATGCCAGCATGATACAAGGTGATACCATACCTTGCATCATGCACTTTGGCATAATGTGAAAACATACCTCAATTTAACATTCTCCAACAGCTAAGGTCATTTCACTATTACTGTTAGCCAATTGCAGACAGATGCAGCAGCCCTCCATACTCATAGGAGGATACCTCTCAGAACTTGAACCGAGCTCAACAACGGTAAACTTCAGTGATTTAGTAGGAACCAGTGTTTTCATCATGATAAGCCATTGGCATTGATCCCTTTAATCATTTCCATACGCCAAGGTCGGATCCATATAGCCTCTTCTGTGAGGAGAATAGCAGCACCTCAGGTGTGGCACAAATACCATCTATGTGCTACCATGGTGCCAACAAAAACAGAAATCAGTTCCTGATGGTCCAATGGCAAAATGCTGTATTCTCTCTCTCCTCCCAGGGCAAAAAATTACCAATATCGCAAGGTTTCCTTCCAGTTCAAATTTTCGGACAACCCTTGCCATCAGGTGTTACATAGGAGGGGAAGAATGGCTTCAGTTGAGTGATCAAGATGAGGAGCAACTCTCAGCAAGCTGATTGTGAGCCTCAAATTGCATATAGATTATATTTGTCTCACTGTCCATCTTAATCTAAAAGTATTTTATTTGACAGTTGATATGCCCTTGAAATAGTGGTTCATATTTGAAATTTTGGCACATATTAATATAATCTCTGAAAAACCAAAAGTCAATGATATTCGTTTTATCATGCCACCTCCTTTATAACCTGTTCTTGTAAATTTCCGGGCCAATAGGGGATTTTAACTCCCATAATCCTACGTCAACTACCACAAACATACCAAGAGACAAGAATTAGAAATATGAGGGAGGCAAGAATTTGGTTGCATTGCAGGGAACATCTGTAACCTCACAAATGATAAGAGCTAGGTTTATCATCATAGAACTTCTTTCCTGAATAATAAGTGGTGCCAATCCAATGTTACAGATAATAACTCATAACTACATTTCCACAGGTTTTGTAAAACACATAAATTTTATCCATCACAGTGAATAATAGTACATAATAATAATGTAAATAAATCATAACAATACGGTGGAAAAATTTAATTCATATATTTTTTACAAAGGAAAAACAATACATATTAAATTAAGCAACAGCGATAGTGTTAACAATGTCAAAGACAGGGTCAGATGACCACATGATTAAACATATAATAAAAAGGAAAAATGCATTTTTTATTTGTACAAATATTTGTGGTCAGATAACCTCATTTAATTAACCTCAATGTTGCCGCTCTACGCTCCGAGTTTTTGAAAAGAGCAAGAATCAACTTCCTCACTTCATCAACCTGAAATATATCAGCTAAAGGGCCCTTACCATCAGCCCATCTCCCATCAAGGTCCCTTAAACTGGACCCAAGAACAAGTATCAGCTCTTTAAATTTAGGCCAACTTTTTACATGCATAAATATCTCCCCTGGTTCCTGAAATAATTGTGAATAAACAATGATCAGTATTGGCATAGATGAGAACTAGTATATATGTGGACCCCAGAAGTCAAGGGGTCTAAGTGACATTTTTGATAAATAAGTTAGGTACAGGAATGGGATGTGAAAATATTAATCTTTTAGGTGGTAAAGGGATCCAAGTGATTTTCTTGATAGGTGCTGCTATCTAGGATAATTCCTCTTAACTACTCAGTGGGTTGTACCAAACATTGTCAACTTTGACTTAAGTTTTCTCTAAACAATGGTTTTGTTACTTAGACCCCTTGACTTCTGGGGTCCTCATATATAATTCCTCTGGGCAATAAATCACAAAATATAGCTTTCTACAATAATCTCCATTACCTGAAATAATTGAGGGGCCCTTCCATGTACAACACCAAAAACAGTAACCAACTGGACAGCTGTACTAGAAGGTATATCTTCAGCAGCAAGCACCCGGAATATTAATTCTTCAACAAAGGAATTTAAATGGCTCCCTACAATGAAAATGAAAGTACAGATATAACTCACCATGTGCAGATTTTTAACAAATAATGGAAATTTTAAAGATTTTGCAGGGCATTCCTCCTGTGAGGGATAAGTGCAGCAAGTTACGATATTTTTATCATCATTGATATCACACACTGTTTCACACATTTCATTCAGAGTTGGCAGGGAGTAAAGCACCTTAAAAGCACACATGTAAAATGTCTTCCGCCATTATGACCAATGAGTTCAGATATTTCCTTCCAAAATTCCTTTCTGTCCACGTATTTCTTACTAAGATACAAGGTACCTCACTTATCAGCACATAATGACTCAGCTCCCACGCACAGCACAGGTAGGTGGGTGGGCCAAGTGCTGGCCGATCAGGCTTCTGCTAATACGAGAGATTTAAAAGTTGAGGCCAAGGATAGAACAACTAAGCATTTAATTAGATCCAAATGATAACAATGATTTCCTGCCGGCTGAATATTACAGTAGAGCAGCAACCCATCAAGGCATACATAGCTGAGGATTATTAAAATTAGAAAAAGATCGATGTCATTTACCAGAGCTCGGAAAATGTAATAGGGAACACTAACCCCAATAATTAAACAATCTAAATTATTTGTAGCAGCAAACATTAAGGTAAGCACTTAAAAATGGCTTTAATGAAGGAAAGCTTTTAAAACATGACTTAAGAAATAACAAATATGATCCAGGTTTTGACAATTCCATAACATCATCAGGTGCTGATCCACCAGATGATGATGCTAAAGCAATGAAACCTATGTCACGAGAGTCATTTCTTTAACACAACTATGAAGTCATTTCTTCTTTTTATCTGTATCAAAATGGATTACCACCAAGTTAGTTAGGAAATAGTTATACCCAAGCACTAAACATTTAATAGTGGATATTATTATTTCCATTACAGAAGCTCCATCTCCTATGGTAGGAATCTCAAAATGACAGACATGGGCATTTAACAAGATGGCATATTTCAAATGCTTTGATAAATAATTTCTTTTAACTGAAAATTATTATTTGCATTAATTATATCACGATTTCATAATATCCATTAATCATATCTTTAATTTGCTTGGTAATTTATCATGTACTAGATGCAAAAACGTGCATCCTTTGCCCACTTGTATGAGGCAACTTAAAGAAAATTTTAGTAATAATCTCCCATGTAAAAGTGAATTCTGTTTGAAAATGCTCCTATTTTCTTATCTATTCTGAATGAAAAGAGACTTATTCCCCGGTAATTGTTTACAGTAGCATCTGAAGTTTGTATTTGTTGTGGTGACAACTCTTCCCTACCCCTCACCTTCCTCCTTCACTTCCTTCACCACCCACTCCTCCCCACCCTACTTGGGAGCGGGAGGAAGAGAGAGCGAGCCCCCTCTCACTTCCCCTCCCCCCCCCACTGGCTGGGATTCCCCGGCATGGATTGGGTGAATCAGTCTAGTTGGGTTCTAAACAGAAATTCTGTTGTGTCCTGTTCAATCTAGTTGTCTTTTCTGATCGGAGTAGTTGGGTTCTAAACTGAAATCAAGTTGCCTGCAGAGGGGTTTTTACAAAAAATGTCCCAATAGGCCAAGTTGATATTTAAATGCTTTTATTACCTATTTCTGCGGTGTCCGCCATGGCAGTCAACCTGTTAACCCTTTGAGTGTGGCATGACATAATATCACGTCATGGTCGTCTTTACGATCACATGATATCACGTGAACGGTACCGTGAGTATTCCAGCTTTCACTAGAGAACCTTCACTAGGCCTCCTAGTGAATGCTGGAACACTCATGGTACCAATGACGTGATATCACGTCATCAGAACCAGTGTAAAGACAACCACGATGTGATATCATGTCATGCCGCACTCAAAGGGTTAAGGGATTGTCCCTAGTGGATGAACTGCATGCTAAGGTACAGGTCACAGACATTTTTGAAAAGGTTTAAAGGATTTATGGTAGAAGGGTTATAAAATAAAACAAGAGAAAAGTGGTTACAGTGCAGATACAAAGAGTTACAATGAGGACACAATGGTGACGACTTGTGCAGAGGTGTGGAGGTCTCTTCCCAAGAAGGTGGGGAATCGGAAAATTCCTGATCATTTGTAAATTGTTAATATGATATGCAGCAGCCTAAAAGGAGGAGGAAAAGGGTGCTTAATAGACTCCAAGGCAGTTTTTCTATTCAATTTAAAATAATTACTTTTTACGTAAAGGTAAAAGCCTCAAGTGTTTCAATATGCTGAATAAATTGGTAATCACACTGAAGGACGAAAGAATGATGAGCCACGATGTTGTATAAGGAATTGGAGAAAGAACATGGTTGCACTACTTCATATTCAATGGGACAGAAGAACCTTCATGGGAAAATTGGCCAGTTACCCCACCATAGAACTATGGCACCTACCATACCATTTCGGTTGTTTTTACATGGCTTATATGAGAAAAATCGAATGTTATATCTTTAGGCATTCCACAAAAATTTGCCTACCACGACTCATAGCTAAATGCAATTAGGAAAAGTCATAAATTGTTTTAACCCCTCAGTGCCGTCCTGCGTACCCAGTACGCACGATTAAATCACCGTATGCCGCAGTCATGCGCTCCCTGTACGTCTGAAGCTATTAATTTTGCTCGGTCAGATTTTGCATATTTTAACCAGTAAATTTACTGTATTTTGTGAAGAAAGGTTTTTTCTCCACAATAAAATATTCATAGTACTTTTAAACTTTTATTTTGTTTTTAATATTGCGATTTTATTTACTACCAAACCCGTGAGTAAATGAATTTGGTCCTAAAAATTCTCGCGTTCGTTCTTTCGTACCATCTAGAACACATCTGCCTAGTCTGCAAGTGAGTTGTCAAGAAGGGTCAGCTCCTTTAGCATGAGATACGATATCTTCCCCATTAGTACTCTCCCTTCTCTCTGTCTGTTCCTAGTACATCATCACCTTGAGCCTGATGAATGTTTGCTTTGTCTCATCTGTCTGAAGCGAAGGGACCATGTGCTTCGCTCTGCATTTCTTCACTCCGTCTTTCATGGACAGTAATAATTGAAGATAAGAGTCCCTCTCTAAACAGTCAACATAAACTGGGACCCCTCGAAATCTTTGCTCATCCCTCGAAGGAGTTTTCAAACTAAGCGTTTCGGTCCACTGGAATCTTTTATGCAGTGTGGTGTCCTTTCATGCCGTGTGGTGTCATTTTATCCATGTGTACGTTTTGCATTCAGTTATTTTTATAAATACGTATCTCTATAATGGCTTCAAAAAGTAGAAAAAGATTACCATTTCCAAGTGACAAGGAAATTATTGAAGTATTACTTGAAAGTGATTCTGACGACAGTGTAAGTTCGGAAAGTGAAGTAGAAAATTACATCAATGATTGCTCGGAAATTGACACTCTGCAGCCTATTTACGATGAACTTGAGGATGTTGATGAAGCAGAAAGCTTTGAGTGGGAGGGAATGAGAGATTATATAGGTAATAGAGACATATTTGCCGGCGGTTTTGGACCTCAAGACAAAGCCAAAAATTTGTACAATGCTCTAGATATTTTTCAGTTATTTTTTGATGAAGAATTCATTCATAGTATTGTTCTAGAAACAAATCGTTATGCTCTGCAACAGATTTCTTCAAGTGAGCCCCCATTCAAGGAAGTCGAGAATTACTACATGGAAACCAGTGACAACAGAAGAAATATACGTAATACTGGGACTATTCGTGCTCATGGGAATTGTGCAGAAGCCAATACTTCGAACTTACTTTTTGACAAAGAGAGTTATATCGACTCCAGGTTTCGGGGATGTAATTTCAAAGGACCGATTTGAGATAATTTGTAAATTTCTTCATTTCCACAACAATGAAGAAAAAGATCAACAGAGTCCTCCGAAGTTAAAAAAAATCTTTTCCGTAATTGAACATCTAAATGAAAAATTTCATACATATTTTTTACCAAATCACAACATTTCCATAAATGAGTCTTTGACATTGTGGAAGGGCAGGCTATCCTTCAAACAATACATTCCTCTGAAGGCATCAGTTTGGAATCAAGACCTATGAGCTTTGTGATGCAAATACCTGCTACTTATGGTCCCTTCTTGTGTACACAGGTAAAGATACTGTATTCCCCTCGAAAATCATTCCAGATAACTCAAACAAGACAACAGCAATAGTTTTACACTTGGCAGAACCGTGTCTAAATCAAGGACGCTGCATTTGGATGGACAATTTTTATAGGTAATTCTCCTGCTCTTGCAACACTACTGAAAAGTAAATACAAGACTGATTGTGTTGCAACTTTGAGGTTGAATAGAAAGGATTTCCCGAAGCATGTGAAAGAGAAGAAGCTACAGAAGGACGAAATATGTGGACAACATTCTGGGCCCGTTGCTGTTTTCAAATGGAGGGACAAAAAAATTGTCTCAATGATCTCTACATTCCATAGTGACGAAATGAGAACGGTATCCAAAGGCGAAAAAGAGACCCAAAAGCCTCTTTGTGTGTTAGACTACAACAAATTCATAGGTGGGGTGGATCTCAAGGACCAGTTATTGCATACGTACTTGATCGAAAGGAAACGCCACAACAAGTGGTATATGAAGTTATTTATCAGACTATTGAATACAGAAATCCTAAATGCATATGTCATTCACAGGGAAAATAAAAAATTGGACCATCTTTCATTTCGTGTGCAGCTGGTCGAAGGAATATTTTTGAAATATGCAACTGCATACGGGAAATGTGTACCAGGCCGTCCCTCATTAGACAATTTAGTGCCATGACTCACTTAGAGACATTTCCTGAAGAGGATTCCTGCAACCAGGAAGAAAGCAAAGCCCCAAAAGAGATGTGCAGTATGTTCCAAGCATGGGAAAAGAAGAGACAGCGTGTATTGGTGTGAACCATGTGCAGTGGGTTTGTGCTTGGATTGCTTCGAGCCTTATCACACGAAGCAGAATTGATAAGGTAAAGCCACTTGAATATTTCCATACTAACGTGATTGAGTAAAAAAAAGTGAGTTTCTACATGAAATTATTGGATAATAATATCTCAGAGCAAAGAAAATGGACAAAGTAATGAATTTTCATGTTAGCGAGACGGGTTATCATATAGAAAGTATCCTCATAATTATGACATCCATAATACCATTTTACAAAATTTAAGTACATAATTATTTAAAAAATGCATTTTAATATTAAAGATCACTATATATTAACAAAAAAAAATTTTCACTTAAAACACTGAAAATTATCTGAACGTATCCAAAATGTATCAGAGAACGAGAAAAAATAAGAATAAATATTTATCCAAAGCGTTTAAAAAGTTAGAGGGTAATAATGCAATATCTTATGCTGGTTCACAAAAAGTTATAACAATAATGATTAAATATCTTGAAAGTTATTAATTATTAAATGATAGCATATTGAAAATGCGAATTCGTTTAAATCTCCTCCGGCCTGTGGGATGGGATTTAATTAAAGGTGATCCACGCTTTGAGGGGTTGAAGAGCATCAATGAGTGTATTCACCACATTTGTCAAGTTGTATGACATTGCTAGCAGCGGCAATTAACTAATGGATTGAGATTACCATTACAGTAGGGAGAATGAGACCAGCAGAATTGGAGCTTATAGCAACAGTCCTCACTCATTCACAAACTAAACAGCAGAGGGGTCATGTGTTTCATTTGAAAAAGGATCATTTAATTTAACCATTTAACATCGAAGAAAAGATGTAAATTGTTAAATGTGTGCTAATTTCTAGATTATTTATATTTTGTTAATGATTTTCATTCATATTATTTTTAAGAAGAATAAATTATTTTTATTATCATTACTCCATGAATAATGAAACTATTATCCTGATACAGCCATTAGATTGGAGGCCAATAAGACTGGACTAAGGAGATACAGGATAAAGTAAGCTGGACAGGAGGAGAACCAGATGGTTACCAGGAATGGTAACATGAGGAAGTTAGTGAAAAAATTCAGGAGTGGGCAGATGGTGGGAAGAAACTAGAGACAATGGCATCATGAAGACCATGATATAAGGGAAAATTTTTGTAAGCTAGTGTGCCGAATTTTCAGCTCAAATTTGGCCATAATTTCGCCGCGGACACTTTCGCTTGCAGAGTGCGGTAGGGTGATTTCAAAGTGCACACTGTCGGCGATATTGCGCGACAAGAACAAGGTGCCCTACTTTTATAGTGAACTTGCATCTGGCGGCCTCTTTTCGGAACTTTGTGGCAAGAGTGCTCCTCTACGCCGCCGTTGCAACCAATGGCTGGACGAACAGTTTCCCCTACTTCCCCCTTCTCCACTGATCCAGAGCTACCTCCCCTCCTTTGACTGTGCTGACCGGACGCTTCATCGCAGCGGCTCTCTCCCCTGCCGGCCACCGAAGTGTGTACCTCGTCAGCAGGCGTTGTTCGTCAAGTTTCGGCAGCTAGCCTGCGGGCCTTGTTGTTGTGCAATCCTAATTGTAATTTAGTATATTAAATATAGTGTGACTGTTGGAAATCATTCCGTATTGGTCATTTTGACTCCTTTCCCACTGTGTCAATTCGTTTTTCCGCGACATTCGTCGCAAAATGGTGCCGTGACCAGGATTTTGGTCGAATTGACAGGTGTTCTTCCAAGTAAGTCTCTTTATTTTTCTGTTATTTGAGCCCTTTTAAGGTTTGATTTCCAATATTAAGGTTGTTATAAGGTATATTTTGTCCTCAGCCCTGTTGATCAGGTGGTTTAATGGTGTTGGTATTTTCTATGTCTATCATTCGGTCTAGATTATTTAATCTCTGGTGTGCATTTTTCTCCTTTCCACTTTATTACGTATGTGGGGTGATTCTTGGCCAATTGGTGACCTTAACTCTAGACGTATGGTGTGACCTCGTGGCCATCTCTCTCTTGTAAGTTCATTCAATTAATTCGTTTACTTGCATCAGTTCTTGTTGCTCGTGAAAATTTTTGTGTTCATGGATACTAACACTGTTAATCCCTACGCGAGAGAATATCAAACCACGGCTTCCAACCGATGTGACCGTCAAAACCCTCGCGATAACGTGGATTCTCCCTCATTGACAGTTGTCGAGTCAAACGCAGGCTCAGCTGCCCCTTCTGAGCATAGTGATTCCGTTGTCGAAATGGAGAACCCAGACGGTTTGTGTGTAATTCGCCAGTTGGTTGACGAGTTTCCTGCCTTTTCAGGCTCTTCCTCTTTAGATTGGTTTGACTTCATTTGTAAAACGTGCAAGCTGCTAGAGCTGTCTTTGACATCTCAGTCCCACTTATTCACACTTTTGCTGCGCAAATTACCCGATAATTGTCATTCTTTCTGGCTGGGGGTAATTCGTAGGAATGCTTCCTGGGAGCAAACTATCTGCGAAATTTGGGACACGTTCGTCTCAAAACGCGAGCTTGACCGTTTGATTTCTCTGAAAGTCGAGAGATTTCAGCATCTTAACGAAAATCCACGCGATTTCTTTCATTCTCTAGTGGTTGCCAATAAGGCATTGGGTCACAAATGTAACGAGGTCGTGCTCATGGAATTGATTCTCGAGGGTCTAAATCCAGAAACGCAGTCGGTTATTTTGTTCAATCAAAAACCCACCAATCTAGCGGAGTTGGAAAAAATGTTGAGTCAGGCCAGTAAAGCTCTAATAACACGAGCTGAGTTCTTCAATTCCCTGCCTGAATCGAGTCCCACTGCTCAGCCTCCGCGTTCACGCCAAACTCCCGTAATATGTAATTATTGTCGAAAACGTGGGCATGTTCAGAATGATTGTCGTAAAAGAATTTGCGATCAGAACACTCGAGATAGGCCTGCCAGTCCCGCGCTGACTTTTGTCTCTGCTAACGAATCTGTCGGTCTCGCAAAAATCCCCGTTCAAATTCAAGGTGTCCCAAGTGACGCATTGCTTGACACTGGGTCCACAGTTTCCCTGCTTGACCAAGGTTTCTGGGAAAATCTCGTCCACAAACCCAAAAAGAGTCGGAAACAAGTCTGCGCGATACCACTACATTCTATCGCCGGTGAGAAGATCATTCTTCAGTCTCAAGTCCTTTTACGGATAAAAATCAAATCGTCTTCGTGGCAACATAAGTTCTATTTGTGTTCGCTTCCCATCCCCTGTCTTTTGGGTTAGGATTTTATTAAGAAGGCAGCGATTTCGATTCATCCTAACGGATTTTCTTTTGCATCTTCGCCGCATCGCTTGTTCCCATTCAGCGGAAATCTCAGTGATAACGATCGGGATTCTGTCTATTTTGTTGATTTTGATCAATCCACCGCTAGCGAGAATGATTTTACTTCTACTTGCGTAGCTAAATCCATGGCCGTGGGCGAAGTTAACGCTCCAAATAAGAATAAGTCTCACTTAGCAGCCCGTGTTTCTCCCTCTTCGGAGTTTGAACGCGAAAAACAAGTGAAAAGCGTTTTATCGCGATTCCCCAATGTCATTTGTCACTCACATGGGGTAACTCACTTGTTGCAATTAGTGCTGGGAAATGAGCGGTAGGAGCGGAGCAGTTGTTAACTGGAAACCAATCGGAACCTCCGATTGCTCCGAAACGCTACGTCACGCAATGTTTCGGTGGTTTCGGAGGATGGTATTTTAGCATTTCTTCTCAAGCTACAGGAATAAAATTTTCATGGAAGTTCTTAAATGTCCGACAAGTCAGAAAAAAACGAAAACCCCAACATTTAGGCCTAGGTTCGAGCCCAAGTAGGATTTCATGTTTCAATGAGATTAGATGATGAAAAATTTCCGTGGAGAATAATTTTCTTTTAATCAATTGCAAGCACCCAATTACCAGTTGTGAGGTATAACATTACGACTTCCACCGTGTGATGTAAAAATGCCATTGTTTCACTCTAGGCAACTATTATCCGGTGAGCAAAGTGTTCAGTAAACTATGCAAGTGATGAGGCATTATTCTTTCATTTAATGTGTTCTCCCTGGTTATGACAGTTACAAGAAAATTGAATTGAAATTGAATGACAAAGTCAGAACGTTTTGGAACGTTATAATTTTAAAACGAGTCAAATATTTACCAAGTATATTGAAAAATTAACAGTAAATCTAAGCTTTTTCCAAGTATTTGTGCATCATCAGCATTATATGAAGCAATGATAATATTCATAGTTACAAAATATGACGAAAATACTGGTGAAGTACTTAAAAAATAACTTTTATTGACAAATTATTATTGTAGTAAAGAACAGAGTGGAAATATCTGCTTCTTCGGAAAATTGACCATCACCACTGATACTATCCCGTTATATTTACAAGAATCTTTTGCGATCTGTATCACTTGCATGCTGATAAGAAATATCATATGGTATTTGATAATTATGTGTTCTTCTATTGTGCATGTCATTCAACGTAAAAATAATGATTTCCGAAAGTATGTGCTTCACTAAACATTATTATTATTATTAGCCTCATGCTAAATACAGAATGAATTGTTTGCTTGAGCCAGACGTCTAAAGAGCCTGAAGAGATTTGAGTTATATTTGGTTGAGCAGATTAATAATTACAGATGAAATAAGCATCTTTGATTAATAAACATTGCAATTATACGACATTATTCGAAAAAATCACATTACAGGCAGTTCAGAGGTCTTTCAAAACCTACAACCACTCAAAGCCCCCGCGTCCTCCGAAACCTCTGTTTCCTCCATAACCTCCGCTAACAACCGCGGTAGTAGCGGAGAAAACCCGAGGAGTGCTGTAATCGCTACTACCGATTCAATCACCGGAGGGCGCCCTCCGTTCCCAGCACTAGTTGCAATATGAATTGGAAGTCAGTGACGACCAACCGATTCGCTCCACTCCCTATTCTCTATCGCCGCCCAAGTTGCACACAATGAAAAGGCATTTGAAGAAACTGTTAGATGACAAGTTTATAGAACCTTCTAATTCTCAGTGGGCTAGCCCAGCGTTCCTAATTCCGAAAAAAGACGGCTCCGATCGTCTTGTCATCGACTACCGCAGGCTCAATCAGAAGGTAAAAGCCGATTGTTTCCCAACTCCCAACGTTGAAAATGCCTTCCAGTACTTGGGTAAAGCAAAATTGTTCACTATCATCGACTTGAATTCCGCTTTTCATCAAATTCCTCTCTCCCAAGGCGAAACAATACACTGCATTTGTTACTCCGGTGGGACTATATCATTATACGAGGCTGCCGTTCGGTTTGACGACTTCTCCTCAAATCTTTTGCAGGTTAATGGATTTGGTTCTGGGTGATCTTAAATATTCTTGTGTTTTCCCGTACATAGATGACCTTTGTGTTTATTCGAGGGATTTTAAGCAGCATCTGCTAGATGTGGAAGCGGTTTTGTCGAAGTTGAGAGCAGCAGGCCTGACCGTGCACCCGGAGAAGCTGTAATTGGCCCAAACTTCGATTCCTTTCCTGGGCCACCGTATTTCAGAGGGCACACTCATGGTTGACCACGACCGCACGACTGCAATTAGAGAGTTTCCCACCCCAAGGTCTGTCAAGCAAGTCACCCGGTTTCTTGGTATGTGTGGATTTTATGCTAAATTTATTCCTAATTATGCGGAATTGTCTGCTCCGCTGACTCGTCTGAAGCGCAAGGGTGCCGTATTTCACTGGCCTAGTGAGCTGCAGGAAGCATTCACCCAGTTAAAACAGTGTCTAGTCAACCCACCTGTTCGCTCTCTCCCTGATTTCGAGAAAAACTCATTTATATGTTGATGCCAGTCAAGTTGCTCTCGGAGCAGTTTTGAATCAGTTCTATGATGGTAAATTGAAGCCAGTAGCTTATGCCAGTGGACTTCTTAATGATCATGAGAAGCGTTCCCTCTTATGAACTAGAATCCATGAGTTGTTGCTGGGCTGTTGAAAAATTCCGATCGTACTTACAGTGCAAACCCTTTCACTTGTACACTGACAATAATGCGTTGACGTGGCTATTCAAGCACCCCAAGCCGTTAGGGAAAGTGGGACGAATGGTCCTAAAATTATCTGCGTTTTGCTTGGTCATTCACCATGTTAAAGGCAAATAAAATTGTGTTGCAGACTGTTTATCTCGCCCCACTGAATTAGATAATTCTTCCCAGCAAAATGCTTTGTTTCTTAATCACGTCCACCTTTCGTTTGTTAATATTCGCGAGCACCAATGCTCTGATGCTGGTCTCAAGACCATTATTGAGGATTTACAGAGAGACCCACAGTCACATCCTGGCTGGAAGTTGATTGATCACCTTCTGTGTCACATCACTGGCAGGGCCGAAAGGCCTAAAATTGTTGTTCCTCCTGCCATACGGCCCATGTTTTTTAAATATTTTCATGACCTTCCTACTGCTGGCCACTTAGGTATTGCTAAAACTTGTGAAAACATTGGATGCCAATTTTGGTGGCAAAATTGGAGGAAGGAAGTTACTGATATGGTGAAAAGGTGTCATTCTTGTCAGTTGTCTAAGCCTTTGAATCGCCTCCCACAGGGTAAAATGTCTTCTGGTCTCTCAAAATACCCATGGGAAAGAATTTATGTAGACTTCGTGGGCCCTCTGCCTCGTAGCAAAAATGGAAATACCTATGCTCTCACTCTCATTGATGGGTTTTCTAAATTTACTCTTAGTGAGCCTCTGCGGAGTGCAAGTGCCTCCTTAGTTGTAAATCTTTTATCAAGGAAGATATTTCCCAAGCTCGGGTATCCAAAATTTCTTGTGCCTGACAATGGTCCTGCGTTTAAGGCAACCCTGTTTCATAATATGATATTTAAGCTTGGTATCACACGTTTTCACTTCTCCATATTATCCGAAGGCTAACCAAGCAGAGCGTGTCCACAGAAATTTAAAATGTGCCCTGTCTTCTCTGTGTGCTAATGCTCACAATAATTGGGAGGAATTTCTTCCTGATCTGAGTTTCGCCTTTAACTCAGCTGTGCATTCTAGTATTGGTCATTCCCCGGCCAAGGTGTTTCTGGGCCGTGAGCTGCCACACCCACTGTCTAACATATGGGAAATTCCTCCTGAATTGTTCAATGATGATATTGATTCAAAAGAAATGTCTTCCTTGTGGGTTAATGTCTTGAATAATCTGAAAAATGTACACCAGAGACAAGCGGTGAAATTCAATAAGTTGCATAGTGAGGTTGTGTTTAAAGTGGGGGATCAGGTACTGCTCAAGGCCCACAATGTCAGTTCAAAGTTCAAACAGAAAACTGCTAAACTTTTCCCAAAGTGGGAAGGGCCTTTCTCTATTGTTAAAATGTTAACTCCTGTTACTGTCGTTTTGAAGGTATCGCCTAAAAGGGAGAAAATTACTCATGTCTCTCACCTCAAGGCATACCATAGTGCAGAACCCAATGTGTCTGTCTAATCCCTTTCAAACACTATGAATTGACCCTCACGTCACCAATTGGTCATTTGTTTCAATAAAAATGTCAATAATAATTTAATAATAAGTACTTTAATGAAAGAATGATATACTTTAATTAGAATAATGACACTTTGAATACACTATTTCTATGAATGCAACCAAGTAAGCCAAACAGCTATACTTCTCTCATGACACCAGTTATCTTTTCTAATATATTGTTTGCAATTTGAGAGCTTTGTAGGTAGGAGAGTGCTATTCACTCTCGAGTTTGCCATTTCTGTGAATTTTGCATGTCTTTTCTGGGTTAATGCAACCAACCCAAGTTGCATGGGTATCTGATTCTGGAGCCAAGGCTCCAACCCAACTATTGAGAGAACCCAAACTCTGAAAATGTTACAGGGGTGCCCACCGGAGTAAGCGGAATTCTCGGGAAAGGCTATGTTCGCTTCTGGCTTTATGGCCAGAATGCATGTTTCTGCCCGGAATGGGTTTAAGTTCCACTGAGGGAATTGTGATTCCTGGCACAGGATTGGAACAATCCTTACTTTGGCGTGGAGTTAGCAACCTCATTGCCCGGTTGGGTCTCCCAATGCTTTGGGTACCTGATCGCAATCAGCACCCAGCTTTCTTGCGGGTATTTAGGGGGGTTAAAGGGTTTATATTTTGGGAAGCCACTCAGTTACGACTGTTGGTTCCCGGGGTCCTAATGAGGACCCATGCTTGAATATTGTTGGGGGCAAACCCAGTATGACTCACTGGTACCCCAAGTACACATCAATGGTTCTGGACGGCTGGGTCCTTTTATTGATGTGGTACATCCTGTCTGTCGACAGATGACAAGCGTAACTTTTGAATACTTTGAGGTTTCAATGATTATTGAATGGTGTTATAAGGCTGTTATATTAATTAACATTCAACCTATCTGCCATGGTCTATTTTTCCCCTTTCCCTTGTTGGCTCTATGGATAAAAGCCATTAAATTCCTCCCCCTTCTAGTTGATTTGCTCTCTGTCCTTTGGAATCTGAACATGCAAAATTTACCTTCTTTTCTTTCAAACCCCAGTATGGCATTGGGCTAATAATTGTTCAGAGCATTTTTGGCTAGTTGAATACTTTATCATTTATCCAATTTATTGAATTTTAGCATTTTTTGCTCAATTACTATCTGGTGTCTGAGAAGTATAGTGGGCATATGGTGATATTTTCCTGATCAATATGTGTAGGGCTGTGGACAAAAATAATTGGTTTATTTCCAAATAACATGTTTGTAAGATGCTCTCCTCTATTTTTTCTGCCTAATTTTGGTTCACTGTATTTCATTCTCAATATCTATTTACTGATGTCTTTTTTTAAAACTTTGAATGGGCTGTGCTAGCATTTGTTCGATTTCATTAACGTCTAAAATTAGTGAACTGAAGCTATCGTCGTTTTGGCTTTGGCCCATTCTGTTAAGGGCATAAATTCATGAATGTTGATTTTCAATTAGTGTGGAGGAACCACTAACTTGGATGACGTTTGATTTCATGCTATTTTGCTTGTTCAAGAGGACTTGATTTTTTTTATGACCTAAGGAGGATTGTTCGGCGGTATGGTGTGGGCCAAGAAAAGATCTCTTTAAAGAGCAATTTCTCAAAAAAAAATAATTAAAATATCTACAAGTAATAAAAAAATAATAATAATCTGTTCAAAAATAAAAATGAATACTTGAATTAAAAAAAAAGAAATTAAAAGATCAAAAAAAAAAAATTTATGGCCCACCCCTCACCTTCATTCCATGAATTCTACTGTTTAGTAGTGTGATCTTTGTGACTTGTCAATTTTTCTGTTGTAAAAAGGGTTGCAAGGGAGTATACTTGATGTTTTTGGTTTGAGCTAGTGTGCCGAATTTTCAGCACAAATTTGGCCATAATTTCGCCGCGGACATTTTCGCTCGCAGAGTGCGGTAGGGAGATTTCAAAGTGCGCACTGTCGTCGTTATTGCGCATTTTTGGCGATATTTCACGACAAGAACAAGGTGCCCTACTTTTATAGTGAACTCGCATCTGGCGGCCTCTTTTCGGAACTTTGTGGCAAGAGTGCTCCTCTACGCCGCCGTCGCAACCAATGGCTGGACGAACAGTTCCCCTACTTCCCCCTTCTCCACTGATCCAGAGCTACCTCCCCTCCTTTTGACTGCGTTGACTGGACGCTTCATCGCAGCGGCTCTCTCCCCTGCCGGCCACCGAAGTGTGTACCTCGTCAGCAGGTGTTGTTCGTCAAGTTTCGGCAGTTAGCCTGCGGGCCTCGTTGTTGTGTAATCCTTATTGTAATTTAGTATATTAAATATAGTGTGACTGTTGGAAATCATTCCGTATTGGTCATTTTGACTCCTTTCCCACTGTGTCAATTCATTTTTCCGCGACGTTCGTCGCACTAGGAGGTAGAAAAGAAAGGCTGAACCAAGGTGTCATGCAAATGAAATAAAGTACGGCATAGTAAAGAAAGAGACAGAGAAAGACAAATAGTTTTTAGTAGTCTATTCATTAATAATTAGCTTCCTAGTCCTTCATTATAACCGTCCTAAACTAGTAAAATACCCCAAAGCTCATACTCTCATGCCTTCCAGATATCCCAACTGAAAATCATAATCATATCCATTGTAACATAATTTGTAATAAGTATAGGCACATTTTATGCCCCCTTGCACTTATGTTATAGTATGATTCTAATATAATTAAGATATATGTAAGGGTATAGCTTACCAATGGATTTACAGTACACATTATATGGGAGGACATTCAGCCAAACTGTTTTCAAGAGTTCCAGTTGTCTTAGGCACTGTCTCATCCCTTTCTCAGTAGAATTAGGGAGTTCTGGGGCTGCTCCTATACTATGAAGGCCTATAAATATATAATACTTCATGACATGAAAATATTTATACAGAACATATTTACAGGCACATGGTAGAGTAACAACTTATGTGTGCCTTGTGACAGAGAACCAGCAAAATGGTATTCGCGTATAATTGCTGGCAAATTTAATGGAGTCCTTGAATTCATAGTGAGTGCAAGAGTGAGTACTATGTACCTTATGTCCCACAAACAGAGCTCACAAGGTCTTATAAAAGTCCTAGAGCCTATAAGACACAATAAGGCCTTCAGAAACATTATGTACATTAATTAATAGTGCAGATACTATGTGGTATTTAAAATAAAAAAACTGCAGTTTCAAGAATCTATGATTACCAAATAGAAAACATAGAAAAAAACATTCGAGTACTGCCATTTATGAAACAGAGAAATGAACCCCTGGAAAAAACTGATCTGTACAGAACAGACACTTTAGAAACCTGGAGATAAATGAGGAACCTGAGCATCAAAATGATGGATATAATCATAAATAAGGAAGCATAAAGAAGAGAGAAGAAAACCACATGGCAACTAAGGATCAGAAGACCCAAATGAATGGCCTAAGATATATCTCATAAAGAACATGGCAGCAGGGAAAATAGATGGGAATTTCTCTTACCAAGTTTTAGGAGCAGTAAGATAAAACATGGCATAAAACAGGAGAGCTATCAAGGCCTAAATTAACCAGCAGTGTAGAGGGAAGATTGAAGGGCTGTGTTGAACAAATCTTACAAATAAATGATGACATAAAAACCATATTTTAAATTGGAAGGCATTTCCTTCTGATAAAGCTCTATTAATTGAAACAAAGGAAATATCTTAAACATGACCATTTATTAAGAGTTACTTTAATTTTATTTACAACCATGGTAGATTTATTATTAGTGATGAGTAAAATCCAAAATTTATCAAATCCAAATCCTGAATTCTTATCTCCCATTTTTATCGAATTTCGAAAACCATATCTTGAATACAAATACAGCTACCCTTAATTATATTTCCCAGTTCCTTATCATTGCCAATACATAATTAACAATATCATATTTAAAACAAATTCAAATCCATTTTTAAATTTTCTTATAAATCTAAGAATCCATAAGTTATTCTAGGATTCCCCTTAATCTAATTATTTTGCTATAAGAAAAAATAATAAAACTGAAAATAAACTTGTTTCACTATAAAGTCTATTGCTTCCTCAGTTAGGACTAAAGAGAGATAGTTAAAAGAACACAACTTAATCTACAATCTAATTCTTTAGATCTAAAAAAAATAAAGCCAAACAGAAATTTGTTTCACAAAGGCTATTATTTTCTCACTTAGGAATAATGACCGCCAGATAAGTGAGCACAACTGAATTTTTTTTACGTACTCTTGTGCATTCTTAGCTATTTTCCACTGAGATCTTTCAAAACTTTCCATGTACTTTATTGGCTAAAATTTTTATGCACATTACCACAGTGTGTTAGGGGCTTCAGTGAACATCTATGTAATAGTTGTATTTCGAATATCATGACCTTTTCATAATGAAGAGAGAACTACCTACCTCTTTCATTTCATCATTTGGCCTCAGTAATTCTTACTTCCATATCTTAGCGCATTTTAATTTTACCCATATTTATATTTATTGCAGTCAATTATTACAGGAATCTACAGTCAATCTTGCTTAAACCTGCCTTGATTTACCGGATCAATGGCTATAATGGATTTTTAACTATTCCCCAACCTTATTCCTATAATTTATCACACTGCCCCATATATACCGTTGCTTATACTGGGTCCCTTAGGAAATTCCCAGCAACATATTTACCACATTTCAAATGGTTTTACAACACAATGTAATTTTTATTGCTAGAAAAGGTACTATCATTTGCAATAGGGAGGTATAAAAATCCACGAGTTTTCCTGAGGGTGACCAAGCTGCCATTTAAATATGGGGCCAATAAAAAAGTATGGATGAAATCAGCATTATGCATTTGATTAAGTGTAGGATTTGATTGTTTTTTTTGTATCAGCAACTAGCTGCATGTGATGCTCAGTGCCTATCATTTTTGACATTCTTGATTCCTTGTTTGTTTTGTGACGTTTTTGGAAAATGGTGACACGATAAACAAAAGCCTAATATTTCATGTCCATTGGATTTATGAACAATGAAATAGAAGGAGAAGTTAGCAACAACTCTTCCAAAATGGTTGTATTTGATTTGAATGATATTGACTAGAGGGCAATTCAGCGATGACTCTCAATGCCTGAGGTAATAAACTTTAATGATTATAATAATAATACTTTCATAATAAATCAATTCACTTCATCACTTTGGTGTAAAATGTACTTGAAGAAACATATTGGTCACAAAACTTTATTTCAATAGACATCACTTATTATGTTTTTTTTGTAATGGATTTCCTCACCACTCCCCTGGAAAACTAATGTGTCCGAGGTTGACAGTATACTTCATAATGCGACATATACATAGCCAAGATATTAAAAACTCTCTGAAGAAGTTTTATATATTTATTTAATTCACAACTTTAGTCAAGGGATTATTGTTCAAGCATAAGAAATGATAACATAATAAGAAATAAATCTTTTCAAATCAATAGTGATCATGCATAGGTGAAAGTTATGAATTCATAATTAAATGTGAAACAGTAACATACTACCCTCAAGAAGTATAAAGTGGATCACGGTGATGATTCTGATAAATTAACAGGGCAATATTTTGAGCTTGAATGAAAAAACAGGAAAATCGCATAAAATTATTTCAAGATAAAAGAAATTCCCATAGTTAGCAACTTCATGAAGTTGTTCCGATTTTTAAGGGTTTCAAGAGTAGTAGTTAATCTGAATAAATTACATATGAAGCATCAAAAAAAATTAATGCAATGATTATATCACCAACCTGAATCTCTGACAATTTCCAGAAGTTGATCACGTTGCTTCTGCATTTGTTTTAGGAAAATATGTGTGCCAATACTGCGGAGTATTAAAACCTGGTCAACAAACGTTGTCATTTGTTCTTGCAAAACAGATGAGAGTCTGTCTTGATATTCATGGCCAAGGGTGAGGAGATGATGGGCCAGGTACATACAGTTGTTGTGAAAAATTGCTAGAAGAAAAAAAATGGGGTTACCTATTCATTTAAATTCATGAAGTTCACAATAAGCCCTAACCCACTGTGAACTATTAAAAAGAAAGTTAATCACAAAAAATAAACATTCTTTACTCCAGTAACATAGGCAGTTTCTCCATCACAGATCACTATTTAGTTTAAAATATATATCAAAGGAACATCAAAACAGGAAAATTGGTTCTGATCAACCCCAATACATGAAATTTTATTCTGGCTTAAACTTCTATTTTGAGTTTTAATCATAAGGAACCATTAAGATGTTATCCACAGCAGGAAAGAATAACATTTTAACTCATCTTACTAAATAATGCCAATCAAATATAAACTTTATGACAAAGACTTAAATAAAAGAAATATCAAAACTCCTGCATCAAAAAAAAGTAATACAAGAGAGAGAATTTTATTAAGGCGAGAAAAGCTTGCCTAAATGCTTTATTAATTGTTGTGAGGAAATGCTTGAGGCTGCAATTGAGTGGATGCCATGACCAAATAGAGGGGGTGGAAAGGATGCGTGTGTTTGTTGAAATTGGTGCATAAACCATGAGGGATGGATGACAGCCTAAGAATAGGTCTTATTTTGAACATACAGTAAATGAAAAGTCTAGAGTAAAAAGAAGTTTATCCGCAGTGACATATATTCCATTTACAAATGCAGCAATCATTCAGGGGAAAATTCGTTTTTCTATTCCTGTACTTCTACTCGCACCCCATATATCCAAGGAAAAGTTGATTGGCGAAAGATTCTAATCCATTATTACTTTGACTTTAATTCCATACCTATAGCTCTTCATAACAAACTGCCCTCAGGGATATGCATAAAAGTGCAACCTTTCATGGTAGCAGGAAGAAAATTGATCCTCATAATCTCCACAATAATATTACACTTTATATCGTTTTTTGCAATTGTGCATGTTTCAAGGATAACTTGCTGAGACTGATTACAACTTCCCAAAGATGGGAGATGAGTGAGAGTGCCGATTGTTGCACTCTATTAATGTTTAATGCATGATTATAATGTAGAACATAGCTACAATTTGAATACACTCATGTGAATGTAATAGTTTCAGAGACATAGTTTCAGAATTCAAGATTATTTAAATAAAACAGATCCACTTGATTATGAGGTAAAGTAGGAATGGAAGATGTGAGTTGGAAACAACCTTTTTTTTCCTTAAGGTAAATAATCCTTTCTACCCTTAAAGCCCATTTTACAATGACCTACCTGTGATTGATACCTTACACAGTTCAATGCTGCATTTTTTCCCAAAAAATCCCACAGCAAATGGCACTCAATGGAATTAAAAAATTAATTAATTCCATTCCATTAATTAATGGAATGGAATTAATTTTAATGCATTCATACTGGCTTGACCACATTCAAATGTCATCATGGCAATAACATCTATAGAACTTAAGGCTTAAAACATCATGCATAGGCAAAAATATTGATTACTGAAGGAATCACACACCCTTGAAGATATAACAGCATAGTAGTAGCACACACACACAAAACAGCTTCTAACATTCCTTTCACAAAAATCTTTCCTTAAAATTACATTAATTAAGTTTTAAGGCAAGTTCAATTGCATTAAGTAAGCTTTAGTTCCAAACCTTGATAAAAAAAACTGGCAGAATGGAGTACTCACCAAACTAAAATGGCTCTTCTTCCAGAAAAGATCCAATAATAATAGTATGACTTACCAGATTGTTGAGGTATGGTGTCCAAAAATTCTTTATGGTGAAGAGGCATAATGGAGCAATATAATTCAACTACATTTCTTGCAGTATGGAAAAGTCTAACAGAGCACAGTTCTTTACTGTTAACTGCTTGCTCCAAAACTTCATTCAACAACTTCAGCAGTTTGACAGTTGAAATACTATAAAGTAAACAAGAAAAAGTTCTAAAAATGACTCACTGCACTTGAATCAAGTTGAATTCCTAAAAAGGAGAAGACTATTGAGCTATTCAGTGAAATAAATCTATTTGACTGCTAAGCATGTATTTAATTGTTCACCAGCCTTAACTTCTATCTTACTGGGTTTTTCTGCAGATGTAACCCTTACCGACCAGGGTTTTTTAAATGTCCACTCAATGTGCCGAATAAACACGCTTGTCACTCCAGGGGCACAATTTTTGTGCTGGAGAGACATGCTCAGAAAATAAAAGGCTAAAGAGCAATTAGTATGAAGTTAAAATTATAGTTATGAAAGCAACTCAAAATTCCGATCATGTAAAAATAAAAACTCAACTCAGGCTTTATAGAAATGCACGAGTCGCATCCAGTGTTTTTAATATCAACTTTTAACTAGTGGTAAAAATAGTATACCGTATTAACATGAATAAAAGCCGATGTTTTTCCCTTCCAGACTTCTAAGTAAAAGTGGGTTCGTCTTATAATCAGAAGCAATATCCTAGACTTCGATCGGATTGCATAGTCTAAATATTCACACTCACCAGTGTAGGTACATATATAACAGAATTCTGTTCAAGTCAAAGTTTCATCAACCTTATCCCAACTCACAAAATTTTCATCCTTATGGTTACAATTTACCTAAACTTGATCATTCAAAGTATCAATGCTGCCATTATATAGACAGCAACATTGTTATTGCATTGGATTCAGAGCACCTTTAAAAACACATCTTAGCTTTTCACCGATTATTTAGATCAATACGGTGATGATCACCCCCTTATGGTGGTAATTTAACAAAGTCTCAATTTCTTTGACAGTAAGAGCATTTTGAGGGCCCAGAAGAGGAGCCTATACCTTAAGCCTTTCTGCTCCGCAGTTGACTCGAGCATAATCTCGCACATTAATTAGCAACTAATTTCTCACTTAGTACTACCACTCTTTTTTGACATAACTGTACCCACAATTGTTCCTAACCCGCACAGTGCTGAGTTAAGATACATTGAGAGATGGCCATGTTACAAGTTGACACGTTACCTCTGTATAGCCCAGCTGACATCAATGACTTTGTTATGAATAATCTGCCCGATACAGCCTTTGTGTAACATTCAATTGACAGGGTTGAAGAAGATGGGCTTGATGGGACAAGGATCAAAAAGACCTTCTGAATCGGACGAATTCTCTTGAACCATCTCTGCACTTGCTCACACTCCAAGTTGGTGCTGTGATTATGCTGAATCATAACATTGATGGAGAACACAGTTTATGCAAGGGAACTTGACTCCAAGGGTGTTGCCTATCCAATGACTACATTGACACCAAAATTCCCAATAGCACATGTAAAGGTGAATGAGTGTTCATTCCCAGGGCTATCCTCATCAGCAAAAATAACTGGATGCTTATACAGCTCCAAAGACAACAACTTCCAGTCCAAGCAACAATCACCAACAAAGCTCACTGTTCAATCTGCGCATCACCTTGATACCTATGTGCATTCCCGAGTTTTCGCATTTGAAATGCATAGTCAATATGAACCATGATCAACATCAAGGTATTGATCTCCATTCAAAAACTGAAAGCTGATGAAAAATGTACACCAGGAATATTGTGTTAAGTGTAGTCATTTACATTGTAACTATTTGTTTCCTTGGAATTACATGACAAGATAGCTTGGGTTTTCTTTAATCAGTACAGAATTATCCTAAGTCATCAAATCAAACCATAACAAATAAATTTATATTTATAGTAAGTACACCACCTCTCTCATTGTGAGGACCTGGCTGTGGCAGGTTCCTAAATGGTAGCAGAGAAACATTAAGAACATTAAAGGGAAAAATAGATGACACAAGCAAAACTAAAGTAAACTTTAAGTTATATTTTAAGCATTCAAACTAACTTAAGAGAGGCCTAAGTGTATTTATAGTTAACTTATAAAGGTATTCTTAGTTATTCCTGAGGAATTGTTCAGAGCTATAGATGGATATATTACATCATTTGTATTTCCAACAAAGTTAGAGACTTCACTTATAAGTAGTAAACATATTACAGAATGTATTTAAGAAATAAACTGATAACTACACAATGATTATCCTCACCTTATGGCACACTGGGGAAACTGGAAAGTATTGGCATTCAGGAGCTCTGTGGGCTTGAATGACTCCAAAGGACTATTGTCTTTTTGCTGAATTAATAACTCATCTGAGGGAAGCTAAAACAAATCCACTTTGGAATTAAAATACAAATAATTTAACTTGGCAAATCAAGAGCAATTAACAATAATTGAGAAAAGAAACTTACTTCAAGTCCAACTTCAACAGTTACATGCAAAAATTCTTGCATTATATTACGACTTTTAGCTAATATATTTTGGCACAGCTTATTTGCAAACAGAACGTCCACATTTCTAGCATATCCAATAATTGTGTCCTTTTGTTGAGTCAAAAAACCTGTAATGTACAAAAGAATGCTCATAATTTCAAGTTAATACCACACACATTAAAAAAATGTATATCCCTCCTGTACTGCAGGAGCAAAATTGGTTTTGGTTAGCCAGCAGCAGTGCTGCTGATTTTTTAGAGCAGAAATAATAAAGTTAAATTTAATAAATGAAGTGAAATAACAATCAGGGCAGTGTATATACTCTGTGAGTCCATTATTTGTGAGAAGGCAAAATATCTCAAGAGAGATATACTGCGATATACCTCTGCCTAGAGCTGGAGACTTTGAGGCTAATGGTTGGCCAGTTCTAAGAACAAAACATGTATGTATATACTAATAGTATGGTAAGGTATGGTAGAACAACCTAATAAATTAGGCCATAAAATTTGCAATAGAGTTGAAAGCCTAGGTAGATTTAAAGAGCTGTATTCCTGAACATGTGTTTAACTGTGACGAAACAAGTCCCTTCTGTAAGAAATTGTTGGAGAGATCATATATTGTGGAGAGGCTTTACCCAGACACTAACAGTTAGCTGAGCCTGTCTTCAGCTTATCAATTGCAGAGGAGACGTGATAGTGAAACAATGTATTGCTAGAGTTTCACTCAGAAAATCCTGGGGTTGAAGAAACAAATATAAAGAAATAGGCTTTATGCAATGAGGGGTTACATCAAATAGCAGGGCTAACATATTCAACGGTATCCATCGAGATATTGTGGAACATCATCCTGAATTTCAAAAGGAAAAAACTCTGAAATGTCCACTCATTTATTTGTACAACGTGTTCCGATGCTTTAAGTGTCATCATCAGGTACAACGCTAGGCTAATCTGAAAGTTCTTTAATAGGCGGTTTGATAATTATTTTGACCCCAAATTAAAAAAATCTGGATGAGAGAAAACCACTTCCAAGATCATTTGTTGATCACAATTTTTTCTCTAAGCAAGGGCCTAGCATGCTCTGCTACTGCTAAGAAACAACATTACTTTTTCATCAGAGCCCTTGGGTAGTCCTTCAATCTGAATTAAGGGTTCTACCCAGTTGTCCAATGTAAAATCTTCCATAATTACAATAAATGTTGTAAACTCCCATCATACACACCATGTTGGAATCAAGCCCAGGCCATGTTAAGGATATTGTCAGTTTGCTAAAAAAATTAATCTTGTATCAACATTATGTTGGGCAACAAACCTTGATATCTGTTTCGTTATGCCTGACGTGTGTCATCACATAGGTAGTTGGCTAAACCTTCTCCTATTCCTCCCACGACATTGCAAGGGCCATCAGATTTCCTCTTTGCAGGATGAGTTTAATTTACTCTCCAGAGACAGTGTGTGCTATACAAAGGCATGCCTTCACTAGTGAGTTTTCTTAATCAGGTGGTTGTGCGATAATGCAATGAGGAATTGGTCCACAAGGGTCTTCTCCCTGAGCATAGTATCCTTGAACTCCTCCTGGTTTCCTCTAGGTCAAGATGTCCAAGAAGTACAACTCTCCCTTTCCTTTTTGTTTCCATTTTAACTTGATAGCTGAGAGGTAGATGATCCAGTTTAGACGATGAAAGCTTCCAGTTCATTTTTTTCAATGGGCTACACAATATGCCATTCACAAAATGAACTCAAAGGGATAGACTTTATGATGGGATGACTTCTTGCTGTGTGGTTATACGGCTTTCTTTCCAAAATTCGCCATTAATAGACTGGCAATGAAATTCTCAGTGAATAGATAAGCAATGAAAGGTGATGGTAGTCATCCCAATGCCACCTATGCTTTTTGCTTGAAGAAGCAATTAGTCCACAGGATGTATTTGTTTTGGTGAAAAAAAGGTGAGCTTAGGGAAGACATTTGGCTTTCCCACTTAGGTAAGATTTGTAGACAATCTCTAAGTGTATGACTGGGCAGAAGTGCAACAGCTAAGCTCACCAAGTCTACATCACTGGTTCCTTAATTTTTTATGATATCAGGAAAATAGACAAATTTTTCCACATAGGGGTCTTGGGCTCCAATCTAAATAATGTGTGCATTCTCATTATTGTTAATTTTTGATTGAGCTCTTAAGAGGAGAAGCATTATAACCATTCTTCAAGTTTCGTCTGGTGCTTTAAAACACTAGTTTATTTAAAGAAGTGAGCTCTTAGAATATTATCTGCAAGCATTGCCCTTCTAGAATGTTAAGCATTTTGGATAATGACACCGACAATGCAAGAAGAGGATTCAACAGATTCAGGCGAGATATCGTGGAAGTTCTTCATAATGTAAGAGAAACAATTGCACTTTTCCACAAATTGCTTTAATGCGTACAATGCGTTTCGGCTCACAGAGCCATCATCAGGTACAAGACAAAGTTGTAAGAGAGTACATCACATATATATATCTTTTCAGAGGAGGGGGGGTAGTGGGAGGAGACTAGAGGAGGAGTGGGAAGGAGGAGGTAGTGGCGGAAGAAAATTGGGAGGAATCAGGAAAAACCAAGGGAGGAAAAGGACTAAATTGGAGAGAAAGGCCAAGAAACAGCAAAGGAGTGAAAAATGTAGGGAGGGGGGAAGAAGGCAGGGAATAGGCATGTCATTAGAACGTGGGGAAGCGGCGCTAGGGAAAGGAGGGGGAAGAATGCACCTGAGGGTAATTTGGAAAGGGGGTATGAATAGGAAGGGATAAGGTGGGCACCGCCCGGTTGAGGGTGGAGGGCCGGGGTGAGTGGATGGGAAAACCATCAAGGGGAGGGGGGGGAGTCATTTGGGGGGAGGGTGAGTAGGAGTTTGGCTGTTTCTTTTAGGAAGGGGAATCTTGAGGAGAGGAGAATGGGTTACAAACACCTGTTCATTTAAAAGAACATCTACATCTGACTGTATAATTTCCAGGGATTCTAAAACGTCCAATCTTGTGCCTTTACTTTCAAAGTGGAGAATTTCAGGTTGGAACACCGACAACAACTTTGTCTTGTACCTGATGATGGCTCTGTGAGCCGAAACGCGTTGTACGCATTAAAGCAATTTGTGAAAAAGTGCAATTGTTTCTCTTGCATTAGCAAGAAGAGGAATTGCAATCCCATCTGGGGATCTGTCTGTGAAGGTCTGAAGAGCTTATGCCATCTACTTCCTGAAGTTGTACAATGCTAACTTGAGATTGCTAAAAACAAGTCTGAGAGTAATTCCATCTATTCTAATTTTTGGTTATTCACGCAGACTTGAGAAAGAGTTTAACCAATGGTAGCAGATGTCCCTGGACATCACTATGTGAGGACCATTTTGTAATCATCACTCTCAATTTTTTCCATCAAGATAATTAGATCCAATCCCAGTTTCCTGCAGGTGTACTCATTCACATTTACAGATATACCTTGACTAACATCGCTTCAATTTACGTTAGTTTCGAAGATACTTCGGTTTCTATTGAAATTAGTAAAGAATTTTGAAATTAACAAAATCCAGCCAAATACATTAGGATAAAAAAAAATATTTCAGAAACAAGTTATATTCAAGTAAATCACATTGAAAGAAAGTTAAAGCCGTTTTGAACTAATGCAAATGAAATTAGGATAAAAAATCCAGAGAACTGAAAATAAGGAAAGAAAGATTGATATAAAGGTTCTGCACACACTGACAAGGGACATGGGAGAGAAATTTGTGCTTAAAGTTGCCAGGAGCATGAAATGTTCGCTCACACCAAAGCAAAACATTCATATTTGTTTCAGGGCATGGGCATTACTATGTATTTGAAAAGAATAATAGAGCAAAATGGCATCAGTCGTCAAGGCTACAGCTGCTAAGTTACTATGTTATCTCTGGGGAGAGACGAAGGGTGCAGATGGGAATTCATTCATTGGCTGGCAATTTCATAGTATTGGCACAGCCTTAGGGCTAGCCTACACAACCTGAATCATCATTTGATGATGATCCACGGCCATCAACATCCGCCATATACACATCTCCTACACCAGCTACAACAAACAACATTCATATCACCATTCAGGTTGGTTTCAGCATTAAAAATTATTTCTTGGTAAATTAAAAATAGTTTTGGAATAGCAGCATGTTATGAATGAGCCATGCATCAGAGCAAGGTTTTACAATAACTGTCATGATACTCTCTTAAGCTGTGTGTGCATGATGTATGTATCCACATGAGTAAATTCATGAACACCTTCGCCATCAAAATTGCATGGTGTAAACACCCAAAATTGCACAAATGCATGACTGCCTGACCATAAAATAGTCCCTATTCTAATTTGGGGCATTTTTCCACGCATCTGTCCAGCCATGTACTTGCGTGGGTACATGCATCAAGTACACACACCTTTAGAGACAAGCGATGTCAATAAAAAATATAGTGGTATGCATTTGCAATATGCCATATTGAATAAGATTGTATTTACATTTCATTATCTTTTGAGATATTATTATTCCAATACAGGACACCCGTACATCAACGAGAATTTTTATTTTTTTACAAAATCTATCATAAGTAGTCAACTGTATACAAATATATATTCATATTAGAGTAAAACAGTGTACATATTATCAGTTTGTAAGGGAGCTGGATCAATTTATGGTGGGATTCGACTAGGGTTAGATGTTTCCAATTTGTCCATTATCTTACAACTAAAGCTTAGCACGGGTATTTCTCCAAATATCTTCCATGTGGCATCATATGTAAAACAGTATATGCTTCGATATCACTTTCAGTAACAATATGTCATTACAAATCATCCCATTACACTTATAAACTTTTTCGAAGCATTGCTGATGAAGTATTATTTGTATCTATCTGATAGCATAACTGAAATACTTAATTTTTTGCACTGATGAAAGATACTTTAACCAAATACATGCCATCTACTGTTAGTCTATATAATAAGTGAATATGAGGAAACTCACCAACATCCATCAAAAATGATTGAAATGCCTCAGTCAGCTGAATGACCTCATCAAATTTTCCCAATTCTTCACTGTTGCATGGTACAGTATCAGAGAGGCAATTTTTTATGAAGCAATCACAAAATTCATCGGATGTTACCAGTCCAATTTTTTCAAGAAGCCTTACATCATCCTTCACCTTAAAATTCATATATTCATTCAGAAAATTGAACACATGCTTCAAGTTTTCCAATGTCAGAAGAAAAGATGGCTTTTCTGAGTCCCTTTGAAATTGCAGTTCTAATAAGGCACAATTATTTTCATCTTTCACAAGGATAACACAATCGTGTAGGATAATTGGCTCTAATATGTGACTTAGTACATGAGTACTAAATCTATTAACTTTGAAATTTAGTTCATTATAGAATTCCAAAGCCATTGCTAACTGTCTCAATTCCTCAGAGCACCCAGTTTTCACTTTTAATATGGTAATTTTTATTCCCTCTTCAGGTTCATCGTATTTCACCTGCACACATGATTTCCATATTTCAGACATGTCATAAATAAATTTCTCTCTTTGTAAAGTTGAATTATTTTTTAATGTTTGGTATATTTCAAGTTGATGGATGAAATTGGATGGCTCTTGAACCAACACAAATGCCCTTTTCAAAAGTTGTGCAGTTTCATAGTAACATTTTTCATTTTGTTTTTCCTTTGCTTCAGTAAGTAATTTATCTAATTCCACCAACTCATTCACAAAATTAAGCATCAAACTAACTTCCTGAAGGGCTTCTGTTAGCCTTTTCATTTCTCCAGTTGAACTCGTTAATTTGGTCTTCACCTGAAAAAGCAAAGAGGATTGTATTTTTGGTCTGCCAAGTAAACTTGGAGAAAAGTTGAGTTATTTATTTATTTACACAACGTTTGAACAAATGTGAATAGAGCAACTGTTCACCTTATTGCCATTTATATTAGGTTAATTTGGTAAAACATTTTTTGCCACAGCTGAATGCTAAGTTCATTTTATGCCAACCTAAACAGAGATTTCTTTTTTTTCACTGTTTTGAATGAAGAAAGTGGTGCTTTAGTGTATTCAAATTGCACTGTGTTTGGTGATCCTAGAAACAACTTATTTACAAAACTGAAAATTTTGCAATTTGATATTGTGAAATTGAAACATGAAATTTGAATTAAATACCTATAAAGTGAAGTAGTTCTAAACATGAGTTCACTGGAAGATGCAAGAGAAGGCAATGACAAACAGAGAATTGAGATTTTGGTTTGGTGGCTAAAAATATTACAGATTACATGCAACCTGAAATATCAGCTAGTCCATATAAGAGGCATACAGTAAAACCTTGTTTTATGTAGTTGGAGGAACCAAAAAAATGGGCACAATGTAAAATCAAAGAGTGAAAAATCAAGAAGTGAAGAGGTGACACCAATGCAAGGCAAATGTGTACATATTTATTTAGTCTGTCCCTTAAATTTCATTTGAAATGCACCCAACCACAAACACTTTAAAGAGAGAAATGAAAAATAAGTAAAAAAGGGACACTCCTTTATAATCTTCAAAAAACTCATTTTGGTTGCAAGCAGTCACTTATTTTAATTTCCCTATTCCCCACTGCCAATATTTTCATGAACCACTGTCTCTTAATTAATCAGGTTTTCAATGCAACCCTTTCCACCAAGACGCTTCTCTCCTTTTTCGAGAGTTTTCTTGTCTGAGAAAGTTAGCCAAAAGAGTCCAGTCCCATCCAGGTTGTATACATACTAGGGTAGTCCAATTCTGTAGAAATTTGAATTTCTTTTATGATGCCCTAGAAATTTATGCCATTGGGTTAGAAAATAATGTAGAATATTATTGTAATTGGATGTGATGGGTGGGTGGATTGGGTGTGTAATTGGATGGAAAAGATGTGCTGAATCGCCCCTTAAGTTTTCAAGTTTCACCATTTTTTATTGTCTATGGCTATTTCTGATAGCATTCTCTCGGATCACTCAGTATTTTAAATTGCCTGTACGTAAATACATATGACTTATCATACATTTGAACTATTCCTTTTTGAATATATTCCATTTCGGCACATTAGCTCCGAAGATATGACTCCAACAGTGAGCATATGTCAGCCAAGTCACCAGCATACCATGGGAGTCCAACCATCAGCACTACGTTGGCTTGTATAAATTTTTAGCAGATTACATGGTTTTATGTATTAGCCATGCATCTATTTTAACTTCTGAGACTCAGATCGAGATATCTGATATGCAATTGCATTACGAAAACTCATCTGAGTCCATTCCTCCAACCCAAATAAGAGCTTACTTCGGCACATGTCTCTTCGCAGTTGACGAGAGGTTGCTTCTTGGAGTTGTGTGTCCCTAAACCCTCTGTGCTTAGGGGTCATTTAAGTATTACTTCAGATGTTTATGGATGTTTTTCAGCCGCCCTTCCCAATGTGAGACTTCAGAAACTCCCTTCTACCTGACCAATCCTACCAAATTAGACATAAATTAGTAGAAGGATAGATTAGCAACTAGATGAAATAAAAATTGTCCAAGGTAAGATATCCACTTTCCAAGGCTATGAGAATATCACATAAAGATATTGAAGGTACAGCAATGGATCCAAAGTTGGCCATCTGCCAGCATGGAACTATTCAGCCAGGAGTGTGCAAATACTCAAGCAACAGGTAATCACAGAATTTAGTCATGATAGTCACTTAAAAATAATCAATAAACCATACAATTACAGTGAAACTTCACCTAATGCTGATTCTTATTTACACTGTTTACTAATCAGTATCAAGCTTCAATGACCCGAGTCAAGCTTCAATTTTACATGGATTCTATTGAAGGCCACTTTCACAATTTATTCCTGGTAAAATCAAAACCTTATAAACAAGACTCACTGATCTTAACTAATGATTTTAAATTTTATGGTTGCAAGCTTCCCTTCTCATAAGTATTGAATGTGCATACTCACAATTGAGTAAATTACTTAGTACTTTTCAACAATATTTTGATAGCTCGGCACATTTCACTGGTTTATGCCATCATCAGGTACATAAAGTCAAGAATTGCAGTTTTTCCATCTGCATTCTCTACCTGTGATGTTGTAAATTGGTGAAAAGTATCATGCTATGAAAATATTGTAGAAATATACTAAATATTTCACTTAAATATGAAAACCAATCATTGATTTTACCTTATTATAGATATTCTCACATGCTAAAGCCAAGTCTTCCTCAAAATCAAAATATGTCAGTGCTCTGGCACTAGGCTTCACCATTTCATGAATCTGATGCACTTTCTCTTGGCATTTGGTGCCAAACAGACTTGCTTCACGGAAAGATTAATTTAGGTTTTGGTATACCTATCTGAAGGAGTAAAAATAGGGAGTACATTTCCATGCTAAGATCTCACTTTGATATAACAATTAGAAAATCACAGCGGGAGAAGCCAAAGATAAATCTTGATCATAGATGAGACCCCCAATGCTAAATATCCCAATCATGGAGGTATTTAGTATTTAAGATCTACCTCTACACGGACTAAAATTGTTATGGCTGTAGATAGGTTCTTATAGTGCCATTCAGTTTCATTCCTTCTTTAGGCAGATTCTCATGTCCTTTTAATTGATAAGTAGTGTGCAGAAGATTGCTTGAATGAAGGTCAACAAAGTCATTATGAAGATTATCTTGGAGCCACTGAGAAGCATCACCACTCAAATCTCTCGAGCAGAGAGATTTCAGAAAAAGTTGAAAGAATGACACCTGATATCACTAATTCACGAGAATTGGAAGTGGCTCTGTGAACATACTGATACTGGCTGGGCTCTTTCATGTATGTATATACAATACCCTAGCCCTTGAACATGTCAAAATCTCACAGTTAGTGCCATATTTGGCCTCCAGGTTGGAGGGAAATGAGGTGGCTGGATATGTTTTCTTTATGTGATGGAGATGTGATGGAGCTCTCCAGTTCAAAAGTTCTGCGAGTAACAAGTATTGAAATACTGGAATTTCTGCATAACTTTCTCTCAGGGACTGAAGCGGTACTGCGTCAAACCAAAAAAACTGTGCAAAAGCACTTCCACGAATAGAAATGAAATCATGGGTACTCAGCCATAAATGATATGAAAAATTTCGAAAACACATAGGAAAAATATTTTATTCAAATAATGTGCATAGAAACTAATATAAATCAAAATATACAACACAAAATGATACTTACAACTTTCTTTCAACTTTAAGGTGAATAAATATCACAAACAATAAATCATTAATAATTTAAGTATTGCCATCCTTTGGACCACGGATAAGTAGAGCTTGGAATATCATATTCCTATCTCCTTGATTCATTTGACTTCCTAGTTGCTACGGTGAGACGATTTATGGAGTCACATGTCATGGAGATTTATAGAGTCCGTTTCCAGATCAATCTACTGCTTCCTAAGTTCAAACAACTTTTGCCCCCTTCTAGCTTTTCCTGTTAGATTGCCATCAGGAAGTGATAAAGACTTGGAGTAGGTGCCACATTGATCATAGGTCAGAGTTAGGATGGGGTTAACAGATGTTGTAGGGATGTCAAGATGTAATGTAATGGAATTAGGGTTCGAGGCTGACTCAACTAGCTCCTGAGGTTTAAGCACTATGTCATACATTTGCTACTGGAATCCAATCTACTAACAGGAAAAGAACTCTGATAAGGCATCACTTTATATAAGAGTTAATTCTAGATAGTGGACTAAAATAAACCTGAACCTAGCCTCCTTTGGATTTCAACATCACCTGTAATTCCAATGGTCATGCCATTGTAAATATATGTACAAGTAAAATTGTTTGTACTTGCTGCAGACAACATCATGGGCACAGCCATATTTATTCTCAAATGTTTATCCAGGTCACCAGTGATTATTCCTGGCAGACAACATGGCATCTGATCCATAGTATGTTACCTCACCTAAAAGTAACCACTGAGCATTGGGCAGAAAGTTCTCACCGGGCATGCAACTGTTGCGTCAGCTGAGCACGAATATTGGCTTCAGCCTCCAGCTCCCCAATGACAGAGTCTTCGAGAGAACCATCTGGACTGCCACCACTGCAACCTCTGAATGGCAGGAGTGACATTAGGCCCATTCAACCTCGCCACACCCCGTTTTTGGTCATTTTTCTAGCCTTTGGAATTTTGACAACTTTGACAATTTATATCTCAGGGACTTACACCTAGGGTATTTTGCATTGGGCAAGATTCACCATCCTATGTCACCTCTATTTTATTCCAAAAAATCAACTAGTTCCCCATTTCAAGTAGATTACAATTACATGACCTGAAATAGACTACCACGCAAATGAACTTGAAGTGTTACCTTTTTTTGTACCTATAAATACAATTTTTCCACCCCTCAAACAAAAGAATTATTATCATGACTTCACACAAGATTCTTTGAGTTCCATATTCCTTGTCCCAAACAGATCGCCTAATTATTCATTAGCCCAAAGGCACACCCTTACATGTACCCTATTCACACGTCTCTATGCTAAAAAAGATGGGAGTATGGACTTTTTTTACAATTCCCATTAGCAGGAACTAAATCAAAATAACTAGTAATTTATTTGTTTCGGGGCATGCATTGAGCAATAGAAGATATCCATAATAAACTAACACCTCATGATATTGTAAATGTAAACAGTTTGTTCAATGAACATGCATTAATTGCTGAACATGGTATAAGGTCATGCCTCAATATGAATGAATGTTCCTATTATAGAAAAATATTTTATACGGCTGGCATTTTAGCGGAGAATACAGTGACAGTATAATAAAGTGCCAAGGTTGTAATGGTCTTTTTCTACCTTGCGTCATCATTTTATATACATTTTTAATTTACCCTTAATATATTTGTTGAGCAATTATAAACATTTTATTTAATTTTACTGTTTGATGATGAAGAGGGATAGCCAATTTATTTGCTAAATATTTTTCATCAGTGTATACAAAACATGATAACGCCCCTTTCCCAGTCTACCCATTACATTCTTCTTTTACTATAGCATCGTTAAGTTTCAGTTTATGAAATTGAACATAAACTCAGTAATCTTGATCTAAATAAAGGCTCTGGACCTGATGAGCTCCCTCCCCTATTTTTGAAGATGTGTCTTACCCCATTACTGTATCCGCTATTTATACTCTTTAATAAATCCCTCAGCAGTGGCATTTTTCCTGACTCCCTAAAGTCCACCTACATATTACCTGTACATAAAGAGGGGAAAAGAAATATCATCTCTAATTATCGCCCTTTAGCCAAACTATCAGTATTAGCCAAAGTTTTTGAATCACTAGTTTTAGATAAACTTAGTCCTTCTATTAACAGCATAATCATCTCAGAACAACATGGTTTTATTAAAGGTCGCTCTACTTTGACTAATCTTCTTACTTTTCAAAACCAGTTATTGAAAGCTATGGAAATAGGTACTCAAACAGATGTCATATATACCGATTTCTCTAAAGCTTTTGACTCAGTCAATCACTAAGTTCTTCTTGGGAAACTAAATTCACTTGGCTTTATTGGCACTCTGAATGCCTGGCTCGAAAGCTATTTATCAGAGAGACCACTTGTGGTGAATATAATTCCTCGAAATCCATAATTTTTTATGCTACTTCTAGAGTTCCACAAGGCTCCCATTTGGGCCCTATGCTATTCAATGTATTTATAAATGATATCAAGGATGTCCTTGATCCAGTTCCTTTTTTACTCTATGCAGATGACTTGAAGATTTTTCAAATCATTCATTCTGAAACTGACTCTGTATCTTTACAAAACTGTCTACAAAGGCTTGAAACATGGTGTAGTCTAAACTATCTGAATCTAAATATTAAAAAGTGCTATACTGTGTCTTTTCATAAGAAAAAAATGCCATATCAATTTCATTACAAACTCAAGGGAAATATTCTATCACAACAAACCCACGTAAAAGACTTAGGAGTAATATTTGATTCCAAGCTTAACTTTCTGCAACATTTCAACTATATTCAAGCGAAAAAGGTTAGAGCTCTTGGCCTTATTTCAAGATTTGGAAAAAACTTTAAGAGTTTTGAAATTTACAAAGTGCTGTACACCTCTCTAGTTAGACCTATTTGTGAGTACTGTTCTGTAGTATGGTCACCTTACTACGTTTCTCATATCAATACCATTGAGTCCGTCCAACGCAAGTTCATATGGTTTCTAAAAAGTTTGGATTATTTGATAAAGACTATAGATAGAAAGAATATAGAAGATCTGGTGTCTTACCTATATTTAATCTTCCGTCCATGTACAAGCGAAGGCAGTGCTCTAATATTATTTTTCTATACAAGCTGTTAAATAACCTGGTTGACTCCCCTGCCTTACTAAGTGAAATTCACATAAAAGTTCTATCTTATTCCACAAGATATGACACTCCTTTTAATACTAGTTATCATTCACGTAATTATACTTACTTTTCCCCACTTGAACAAATAATGCGTGATGGAAACTCATGTCATAACTTGGACCTATTTTTTGCTTCTTTGCCTTCTGTTATAAAGTTCCTGAGAGGGATACCGGATAGGATCCTCCCTGATACTTAATTTGCTGTTATTTATTTAAATGTGTGATTATTAATCAATAATTACTTCTTGTCCTACTGCGTGATTATTCAGTATTTGTATTTTATTGTTGTTTTGAGGTTTCATAATTTTTTACAAAATGTACTTGGTTATCTTTGATATGATACCTCCATTTTATAAAGACATTGCTTTGTAACTGGGCCTTGGCCCGTTGATAAATAAATATGAAATATGAAAAGAGTAACAGTTGAGTCATGAAAATTTTGAGAGTGGACATAACGTGCAAATTTGGTATTGTTTCTGTGTATTAGATGTTCCCAGTGATTTTGATCAACTTCCAGATTCCTTTTGTTTTTATTTGCACTAATTGGATGACATCATAGTCCATGGGATGTTGCAGGATTTCCTAAATGTGGCCAAAGGCTGAATAAAATTTAATTAACCTCCCTAAAGTCTGATAACTTGTAGAAGAGTAAGACTGTTCAAACTTTTCTAGTGTAATTATTGCGAGCAAATCTTTTTCTATTGCTATAACAAGTATGTTTGCTTCTTTGAAGGTTGGTTGGCCAATGAATTAAATTATCTAAGAGGGATGAGCTTATTGGAAAGAGGGACCAGGAGGAAGAGGAGCTTGGAGAGGAAAGGGGGAGCAGCCGAGAGAGGAGAGATGATGCCACAGAATGTATCTAAGTCGCATTACAGCTGGTCTGTAACTGGGGAGTAACATGGGTGGAGCTTGTTTCAATTCATTTCCAGCAATACAGGTCTTCATTCAGATCAAATGCACTTGTTTCCACCCCAGTTGCAGAGCAAGATATTTCAGCCTCCGCAAGTACAGGATCCCCATTCAATAATGATAGTACATATATGGAAATCCTTCCATTGAAGTTTCACATATGAGGTCAGGAAAAAAACTATCTAAATGCCCTTGAAGAAGGTAAATAGTAAAAAAAAATATTGATAAGCCGTCCTATTTTCCCATTGATACAATATCCGCCAACTACGACATGCGAATACGGCTGTACCGTTGGAAATTGTTGTTTTTATCAGTTCTGAATAGGTTACCATTATAGTCTATATACTTTACTAGATAGCCAAAAAAACATCACTTACCTCCCCATCGATATTATTTTGCAAGGATTCCATCCCGCTACACAGAGACTTGGCTCGGTCTATAAGAATCTGGCTTTCATCTAGCGTTGAATAAAATCTGATTTGTTGCTTTTCCTTCACCTCCTTCAGCTCACACTTGAAGGTATAGGATTTTTCCGTGATATCTCTAATTTTGCCGTCGAGGTCATCAGAAACAATCTTCCCTGATAAGTAAAAAAAATATACAATTACGAGGATACTGAGATTCATTGGGCATATTGGCATTTGAAGCATGCCTAGTTGTGCGAACAAACTGTCAGGACGACTCATGACTTCCTCAATGGTAGGACACAAACAAGAAAATTGTACATATTTACGACCGAATGATAAAAATATATTGATTGCCAAGGACACCTTACCTGGTCTAAGAGCTTCATGAATGAACGAAGACATTTTGCATTTGATCATAAGAATTTCTACCGCGGCACATACAACGAGCTGATCACACGGCTTTGGCTAGTCTCACTGAAAAAATTTACTCTCTCCAACTTCGAGCTAATTTTATAAGAAATTAATATTCAGTGAAGGTATTTGTCTGAAATTTAGCGGGCAAGGAACTCTTACCAACAATTGGTAAAATCAAACAAATATTAAGGACAATTTAATAACAAATTTCGTCAAAAATTTAGAGACAATATTGAGCATGTTTAGCTGCTGCGACTTGTTTCTCATGCACATTAAGTCATTTTTAGTTAATACTATTAATGCATTAAAGTTGGTACGAATATTCCATTGGAGTGCCTAACAACTTTGTCATATACCCTACCACTACGTTCTGGGAAAATATTTAAATCGAGTCCGTATAATTCAGGTCGGTCCTAGCCCTCAGACATACCCAAGTGACCCGAGTCCTAACAAGTCCTAAGCACGTCCCTGTGTTTTATAACCCATTACATCCATTATAATCTTCCGTGATAATCTTTGTCGCTAATCGCTGCGCGTGTGTTACAACCATTGCGGAGATGGCGGGCATTTTGAATGCAAGTACGCATATACATCTTCAATTTATCTTCATGGAAAAAGTTTATAGGGCCCTTGATGATATAAATAGGCCTTGAAAGATTGCTATCTAAATGCAAACTCACGGGTATTGCCAGTTATGGGCTATGAGGTCTCACTACATGTCATTTAAGCTCGAATTGGGATGACAATAAGACATCTATGTGGGTGAGAGGGAGGAAGAGAAAGTTCAATCTTTTGCTTTGGCCTGATTCCAAATGTAGCAGAAACCTATTTGTAACATCTGCATCAAAAATTGTAGCAGTGGCTACATGGTTAACACCCAGATAACACTTTGTGATTTATATTCCCTAAATTGAGGCTACTTTAGATCCTTTCACATGAATTTTTTAACAATAGGGTTGTCCACCATTTTTTTTATTTGAGAAATCGAAAGATCATGCTTCAGAAGGAGTAATGACAATTATATTATGCTTCTCTCTTCATTGTACATCCTTAGGGAAGGGTTTAAACAGTGACAAATTTTACGTTACGCCAAAAAGCCCTACTTCCATCTTGAATTGGTGTGTGACGTCACAAGCCTATGGATGACATACTCCGGTGTTGTTGAAGTGGCTCAGGCAGTAACTCACAGTAAATCACAGACCGTGCACTCCCATTCCCGAATGTAAACAGTGGCCCTTTAAATTTGTGAGCCTTCACGGTGAAGTAGGTTGCAATTTGGAACAGTAATAAATGAATTTATGTATTTGATAGGACTCAAAAAAATAATTGATGATTTTTAAGGTAATTAACTTTCTTAGTTAATAACATTTAATTGTCATATATCTGTCTCTCTCTAACAACTATTTCACTCTCTCTCTCTCAGTGAAAGGGACCAATCACAGCGCGCCGTCATGGGCCAATGAAAGCACGCAGTATTGCTTTGAATTATTCGAATATAAACTGATATCAACGAAAACATTGCTCTGAACGTGCAACGTAACTTTTTATGTAAGTTTTTTGTCTATGTGTTGTGAAGGAATCTCTTTTTGTATGATATCGCTGTGAAAGTGTTCTACATTCCGGTGTTAAACTCGCCTCAAAAGTCTTCAAGATGACCCCCGATATCAATTGGAATCTTCAACATAAAAGTTTGGATGCGTGGTGCCCGTCTAGATTTTGTGTATGCATGTGAATGTCAGAGAACGTTCGCCAAAAATGTTTTCTGAATTAAAATTAATGGAAATACCATTCGCGACTGAGTGTGTACGTAATTTGGTCACCTTATCCAGTAAATGGTGATGCTTTGGAAGAAATGTATGTTGTTCCGCGATGGCTGTGAATGGACGATGAGCCGAAAGCCAGCTATTCTGCTGCACCTGAGACAGGTCAGTGAGCATTGTTACTTCAATACCAAGATATTTCTACTTATCTGGTCGGGAACCAGGAAACTTAATGTATCACTAGTTAAATCTTAGCCTCAATTAAATTATCGTGCTTGTTGTCTTGCAGGCATTGAAAATATGTCGGAAGTGAGATCTATGTCCGGTACTTCTTGGATGGCAACTCCAGAGGGGAGGCGTGCAGTACTTCTGGTGGGTAAATCTGTCAGTCTCCTGTTATTTCCATCGATTACCAATGGATTTTCACCAGTAGCCAAGATGTCTTGAATGAATGAATGAAGATGAAAGTTACTCTTGGTGAATATCATGATTACGTTTTACTTTTGATTAGTATAGGAGAATTCTGAAGATCACAGTTTATGATGTCTAATTCCGACAGCAAAGTTGTTTTTAATCTTATCACTTTTCAAGTGAATAACCATGATCATGTGTAAAGTTAGTTCCACAGCATTTGTTCTTCACTAATGTTAAATGCTCATGTTAAAATATAATGTTCGTGACCAAATAAATCGGGAGTACATTCATCGATTTTTTCTGACCTACATCTGGGTACTCCATATAATCCATATCACAATAACTTTATTGATTTGGCTTAGTATAGGTAGAATAATAGTCATTAAAGTACCTAGTTGATATTTTAACATTATCTTTTTTGTGCTCTGACTTCTGTTATTCAAACTCTTCCATATGTGTGCTACTACAGGTAGATTATGAAGAATGTCAAGATAAAGAATAATATATGAATGAATTACTTGGCTGTGGTTGAATATTTGAGTGTCAGCTGCTACAGACTGATCTTCTAATTCTCTGCAGGTGATGTGTGAATGAGCCACCTAATACAGCTATGAAAAAGATAGCTTTTACAAGGTTGGTAGAATGTAATCTTTTATCATACTACTACTTATGTGCTACATTTTATGTAAGAAAAGTAATAAGAGTTTTTTTTGCAAATTTCTTCTTTTTTCTTTATTTCTTCGTCACTCAGAGTTGAGCAGATGGCTGACTGGTGACGTCTCATTGGTGTTTGAGAGTTAACTCCTAAGACTGAGAACTTCTGTATGGAGGGAAAGGAAACTGAATTTCCTCTCACGGGTTTTCCATCAGCTAGACTATCACTCATGCAATAGCTGGGAGATATTAGTAAGTCTTTTTTTATCATTGTTTACTTCAACATAAGTTATCCCCTAAGTTTTTCTTTGTCATTATCTAACTCTTGGACTTGCTTAACTTTTTCCAGATGTCCCTGGCTTATAGGCAAAAGCTGTCAAGAGACCTGACTTGCTCATCGGCATCAGCAGCATCGAGGGATAACTTCGACAGTCTTCAATGACAAGCCTCTGCACTGTTATATCTTCTTCATGAGACATGGATTTCTGTACTGAAGCTCTGGAGGTACTATAGTCATTGCTGCATACTGATGGGGTTAAGTCTTTGAGACACTTTCCTGCTCCTACTATCTGGAGGCACAATATCTGGTGATGAGATTAGTTATGTGATTGTGCAGATCAGTCTTCTGTTTCATGACTAGCCATTAAATGGTTGCAACTGCACATTGTTTTAACAAATCTAAGTGCCTCAGTCCACTTTAGTTTATAGATAAATGCTTGTTTCAAGCATGAGTTGCCATGCATGGTGATCTTACTGACTTGATTTTTCATTTCATACAGCAACTAATGTCTGAATCTCACGTTCATCTTTTCTGTCCCTTTCAAGGGATAGCTCAAATGATCACATGACGCGAACAAATTTAAGGATGGCTCCAGGGATAGGGATCCCTATCGCTTTTTCTGTCACTGGACATGTCCCTTTTTCCATCTCTGGAGGCATCGTTGACATTTAGTCAATCAGTGCGCATGGCTGCAAAGAGCGACTCTCATGCCGTTCGGCTTTCAATGGATTGAGAGTAGTAAACAGTAAGTATGAGTAGAGGGATGGAGAAATGGATGGCCAAAATGACCGTGTGATTCAGAAAATGATAGCTGAAGCTATCATTGTCACTGTCCCTGAAAAGCTATCATTGGAGCTATCCCTCAGAGGGACGGAAAAAAATGATTGTGTGATTCAGGCTTAAGGCTAAGAAATGGTGAAGTTGACACCATTTATTATGTAATATTCTTTATTCATTCATTCAAGTAATACATGAAAATTAAGTCAGCAAATGCTCGCCATAGGACATGACTCAGGAGCCTGCCTTTCTAGTATGAAACTCTGGGATAAGCTGTACTGCACTCTTGGAGCAATGCCATTTGATTAGCTCTTGCATTCAAAGTGTGATAGATAGGGGCTCTCCTGGATTTTTTGTGCACAAAAATCTCTTAGTGCAGTGTCCTTTTATGTTTTCATCCTTATGTACATGCTGTTATTGTATTTTTGTAGGTTTTGATCTTGAGAGTGTAGTGTTTGGGGTTATGTCATCACACTGTTCTTTGCTTTAGTTTTAATTGTCACTGGGATTTGTTTTAATTTTTAAAGTTATCGTTCTTCTTTGTCATTTTTTTACTTCCATCTTTGAAGCAAGTAAATTTGTTCATTGCAGGGTATTACATTGAAAATTTGCAGTTATGACTTGCTCGCTTTTCTTTTTAAATTTTTGCAATTTTTCATCTTACATTATAAACTTCCTGGTTACATTGTTATGATTTCACATTATTCTTTACGTTAACTCTATATCTATGGCTCATTCTTAGATTTAATAAATTGGGTACTTTTTCAAGTTTTCACTGTACATTGCAGTGTATTATATGTTAGTCGTTGGCGTGACTGTTTTGAAAGTGCAACAATAAATTGGCATATTTATCTTCTGTATGTGTGAATTTCATTTCTATGATTCCCCTTATAACCCCTTAGAACGCAACCCGCATAGCAATAGTAGGTAGGGGGTGGGGAATGGAGGGGTAACTGAAAGGATGGGGGAGGTAGGGGAAGGGAGAGAGGTTCAGGCACACGGACACCTGAAGCGCTGTCTCGGGCCGTCGTCCGTCGTCGTCTGCTTGGCTGTCTTCATTTTCTAACATTGAGTGTCGCCACTGTGCAGTAAATTGTGGGAAACCAATTGAATACAACCTGTTTGAAGCGGAAATTTGTGTTTTCATAGTGCATCGTGGAGAAAATACGACGGACCGAGAGGTTAACGTAGAGAAAAGACAAACCTATAAGTGGTGCTTTGTCCCGCAATGTACCAATACAACGTTGAAAACACCCAACAGTGTTTCTAAACGTTGCAAAAGATGAGCTCGTAAGGAAGCGCTGGTGCCAAGCTGCTCGACGGAAATTTAGCGTTAAAAAAACCTTAACTTTATACTGCTGTGAAGATCATTTCGATGTAAGTATCCTCCTTACTTAATACTCTGAAGTTATTTAAAGCCTTTCACGACGTCACTCGATTTCATCCCTTGATTGATTTGGAACGATTAAGTCAACCCTCATGGCAGGAACTCTGAGACAGAAATGAAACCTCCGTTAATTAATGCCCGATTAGGGATTTTATAGCTTGATTTGCAATGGTGAATTCAATAAAATATTACTTCGCGTTCGTTGTTCTTAGGTGATAGCAATTTGGACGAGATTGTCAGTGCTGTCAACGAACGCGAAAAAATGTAAATCCAGTGACAATAAGGGCTCAATACTTGTAGAGGTGGATACCTACGGTACGAACGTAGGTTCGTACCTAGAGTTTATTTTAGACCTACCTATGGAATGATCATTTTCACTAAAATGATTGGTTTCAGATGGAAACAGATGTGGAAAATTATCTCAGATCGAAGTTGATGGGGGGATCAGTGAAGCTGAAGAAGAGTATTGTGCCTCACAAATTTGACTGCCAGGGGGGTAGAAACAGCTCTCAATCTCTGAAACCAAGGCAGTCTGCAGTGAAACGTCAGAGAAAAGCGTTGGTTGAAGAAGCAATAAATCGAAGTTTAGTTATTGAGTACCAAGGTAATGCATGGTTTTTTTGGAAGATTTGCATAAGTTATTGTATTATTTTTATTAAATTCAATTATTTTACTTAAGATAATGATGCTGAACATCTGGATGAGGAACCTGAGCCTTCATTGCCTCAAAGTGATGAGCCATTGCATGTTGTTGCAAATCAATGGAAGGATGTAGGCACTCAGGCATCCTTAGCATCTCCTTATAGAAGCAAAGGTATCACCTGTAATATAAAGAAGACCACAGCAGATGTTGGTGCCTCCCCAATAAAGACGAACACGGCACATGCGACCACATCACCAATCAAAGTACCTTTCCTACTAAGTGAAATATGTGAATCTGGTGACGAGGATAGCAGTTTTACCAGTGAAAGTGATGCTGAAAACAACTCCTCTGACTCTGTGGACTCTTCATCTCACCAGGAATTAAGGAACAGGGATAAGGAATTGAACCTCCATATCACTATAAGTAACATAACAAGGGAGCCAAAGATGTATTTAGGAATCCCCAGGGAATGGGATCACATTCTAGAGACTCTTAATCTTCCAAAAAGGAACATCTTCCTAACTTTAATGAAGATCAAATTAAATGATTCATTTGAGAGATTAGGGAATCAATTTGGTATATCCAAGTCTTGTGCTTCAATGGTATTTCAAAAAACAATTTTTCCTCTAGCACACCATTTTAAGCAATTGATTTATTGGCCATCTTCTCTTTCGATTAAGAAAAGTTTGCAAATACCATTTCGTTGCTCATTTTTTAACGTCAGTTGCATTGTAGATTGCCTGGAGATAGAGATACAAAAGCCAAGTAATCCTGTTCACCAGGCAATGACTTGGTCTGATTACAAAAAATGCAATACTCTCAAATACCTGATTTCTTCCACTCCTGAAGGGCTAATAACATTAATTTCTAATGGGTATGGAGGCAGATAGATAGACAACGATAGAAGAATAATATTTAAAACATATCAAAATGAAACAGCCTTAATTAGAAATAAGAATAAAGAAGATACAGCTATAATAAGGAGAGGAGTTAGACAAGGCTGTCCTCTATCACCAATAATTTTCAATGCATACATTCAAGAAGCAATCGATAAAGTAAGGGAAAATGTTGATGTAGGAATCAAAGTAAATGGGAAGAAAATAGATATGTTACGATATGCTGATGATATTTCCATAGTTACAGAAAAGAAAGAAGATTTAAAAATTATACTTAAGATGGAAAGAATTCTTAGAGACCAATATGGAATGAGGATAAACAAGCAAAAGACTAAAGTGATGGTATGCGGTGCTCAAGACTGCTGTGAACCTGTAAGGATAAGAATAAATGATGAAGAACTAGGACAAGTTACAGAATACAGCTACTTGGGAAGCAAGATAACAGAAGATGGAAGGAGTAAACGAGAAATTGTAAATAGAATACAACTAGCAAAAATAGCTTTCAATGATAAAAAAACGCTACTGACTTGTAAAAATGTTAGTTTGGAAGTAAGAAAGAGGGTTATGAAAGCTTATGTTTGGAGTGTGGCCCTTTACGGGTGTGAAAGCTGGACTATAGGGAAACATGAAAAGAGCAGATTAGAGGCCCTAGAAATGTGGTGTTATCGAAGGATGCAGAAAATCAGCTGGCGAGACAGAATCACCAATGAGGAAGTGCTGAGAAGAGTAAAAGAAAATAGAAGTCTCTGGAGACAGATACAGACAAGGAGACTTTAACTAATAGGTCACATTCTACGATGCAATGATTTTATAAAATTAATAGCTGAAGGTTGTATTGAGGGGACAAATCGTAGAGGACGTCCTAGATTAAGCTATATGAAGCAGATCATCAATGACTCTGGATGCGCCTCATATGGTGAAATGAAGAGAAAATCTGAGCAAAGAGTGGAATGGCGTGCTATTGCCAACCAACCCATGGGTTGATAACCGAAGAAGAAGAAATGGAGGCAGAACATCAGACACAACTATTTTTGAAAACTGCGGTATATTAGAAAAGTTACCACATAACTCAGCTGTGATGGCAGATAGGGGTTTCAAACATATAGATAATATGTTATCAAGGAAAGGTTGTACCTTAGTGAGACCACCATCTGTCTCTGCTGGAGAGAAACCTACAAGGGAGAATGTTATGGAGACAAAGAAAATAGCTAGCTTAAGAATACATGTGGAAAGGGTTATTAGTAGAATAAGGGAATTTGAGTTCCTCAAAGCTCATTCTGTGATAGACCACAGTATGTTGGACTTAACAGATGGGGTCATTGCTGTTGCCTGTGGTTTAATTAACCTACAGAGGCCAATAATTAAGCAGTAGCAATGTTTTGAAAGCATTTTAATGCCAGATTATAACTTAATTTACATATCAATTACATTGACATGGCCTTTTCTTTATATTTAGATTAGAATGTTTTTGTTTATGCTACCAAACTTGAAGCCATCAACTTTGGTAAAATTGCAGCCCTCCAAAACATCTCTGCTTTTGATGCAACATCTACCATAAACTCATCATTAAAATTAGACCAGAACAAGTGGACAAGTTTTGTTTCATGAAAATTGGGATCTGCCACACAAAACAATCCCTTTTCCTTCTTTGCAGCAAGCATTTGCAAATGTAGCTGAGCCTAATACTTTTCAGCAATCCTTCCATCTTTTATGTACTTAGCAAAAGTTTTTAATGATGTAGGACATTTAACTTCTACTACAAAATTCTTTGTTATGCCATCAGGTGAAGCCCCAAAAATGGGCATGGTTTCTACAATAAAAAAGCCACAAGGCTCTATCTTTAAACAAATCTGTTTTTCCACTTCCGAGAGCACCTTGGCCTCTAATTCTATGCCCCTTTTCATGGCTTTGGTTGGTTTAAATTTCACACCACCCAGGATAGTAGCTACCAAACTGCCATCACAAGTACTACACCGTGAAATTTCATTCAACTTGGAACCTGTGATTCTGCCATATCGAAGTTCATGCCATATTGGGGATGAGTGTTGATTCTTAGTCTCTTTTTCAGCTTTTGAGATCAGTTCAGCAGTAACTGAAACTCTTGTAAATTCGAGAAAATCTATGTTTGATTGTCTTCTCTGATACTGAATGGCCATTTGAAATAAAGATAGCTGCTGTACTGTTGCAGCAAAACTGTAATTGTGACATGACAACTGACTGTTTATCCTCCTCTCTTCTCCAAACTTTACAACCATTTCCAAGAAGTTATTTGCCTGCTGTAGGGGAGAATCTGACCGTGCACGAACTTTCAAATCAATGGCCTTGATATATTTGAGAGATGTTCCCACAGTAGCCAACAGAGGCTTAGCCCAATAGCATGTCACTTCTGTAGGGGAAGGTTCCTCATTCCTCCTGTGGACCCAGAAAAGGAATGCTAATGCATGTTTACATCCACCTGAAATAAAATGTGAAAACGAATGATATTAATAGTTTATATTATCCAAAGACCATATATTAATGTAGATATAGGATTCATCAAAACAAATTATGCATTACAATACCATGTCATAAGTCAGTCACATCAATGGTTAACATGCATTTCAACTTGAAAAATACTCGTCTACAGAGTAAAACAGTTTCTGCATCAGAAAAATCTTCAATTTAACTTAAAAACTAGTTTTAAGTGGGAGAGCAGCTTATTAAAATTGCGTATGTATAATTTTAGATTATTTTAAGGACTCGGGAAAGATGATGATAGACCAGATTGATGAAACTCGTCACCAAATATTGGAGCAAATACTCAAATTTACCGGAAATAATTAATATACTGATATAATCGACAACTATTACCTTTAGCAGCTGGGCAATCCTCGCAGTTAACGTCCAATATATTTCTTTCTTCCTCATTTACTTTCATATTGACAGTGTAGGCTTTGTTTTTTACTTTATGCTCAGGGCAAATTATAGCATTTAAAAAGCATAAATTGCATTCTCTCTTCAATTTAACATACCCAATTGCAGAGTCCCCGTATTCCTGACGTGTGTTTTTTGTGTGGTTTACGGCGATAATATGGAAATAGAGAGAGAAATAACAAATACATTATATAAATACTTGAAAATTGTGGAAATACGACACATAGCTAACTACAAATACGGACCTAAAAATTATAGGCATAAGAAAATCATTTTGATACAGCACTTACCATTTTGCCTTGACTCCGCGTATTTCTGGAGAGTTAAATCTTTCGTCATTTTTTAATAACTCAGCCACCATGAATATATCAACTGAAGGGAGATTTCCCGATGTCGCCTTGATCCATCCGAAAGTTTCATCCACAACATAGGCCATTTCAAAATGTGGAATAACTTCGGTTGATATCCAGGCGGCTGCTGAGTGTTCAGCATGGGATCGAGCGTTGACCGAGCGGACAGGCTTTCTACGTCATCACCTCTATCTCAAGATGGAGGACCGTTTTTGGCGGCATCGAAATTATTCGAATTTTGATTGCTAATAATTCCACCATTACTTGTTCTACGCATCTTCTTTTAATTCCAATCTAAATGAAATTGGATCAGAAGTGATATGCATGCCTTTCATACGACAGTTTTGATAGGCTTGAACAACCCTATTATTGAGAAAAATAAAGATGGATCCCATGCATCCTCGCCGCCACTTCTATGTTCATCTCTGTTCTCCCTGGCGGGTTTTTACTTTCATTGCAGGTCCATAAACTACACTAACTTGGGTGGTATAACATAAATAATAGCCAAAAAAACACTAAACATATGACACTAATGGTTGAAGAAAACATATTAAACTGCTGTCACAAAGAAGCTGGCCCAACGTTGGTGAAGCAACGTCTTTCTCGTTATAGATTTGGTGAAAAAATTTTGTCCCAACGTAGGGATTACGTCGGCTCCCCAACGTTTACCCAACGATGCCAACCAAAAAACAACGTTGGGACAACGGTCTGTGTTACTAGGGATATGTACTCCTTTGTCGGTTGTGTGAACTATATAATTTATGCTTAGAGGCTTCCGTTGTTCCAGTGGATTTGAAGAATGCTATCATCGTTCCGTTGTACAAAGGGAAGGGAGGAAAGACCGAATGTAATAATTATCGGGCCATTAGTTTATTGAGTATCCCAGGAAAAGTGTTCAGTAAAATATTAATCGAAAGGGTGAGGAATATAACTTCACACCAAATATGGGGTGTGCAAGGTGGGTTTATGCCTGGGAGAGGATGGACCCAGGTAGCATTCCGATGTCGGTCCAATGTCGGCCCGACATCGGGATATGTCGGCTGCAGGCCGGCCCGACATCGGCCCAACGTCGGAATGATAACGTTTAGCCGGGCTACAGCTGACGTTCCACCCGACGTCGGCCCGACATCGAACCGACATTGGACCAACGTCCAACTTACACTGGCCCGACATGAAGCCGACCTAGGTCCAACATAAAGCCGACATAGGCCCGACGTGAACCCAACATAGGGCCGACGTGAACCCGACATAGGCCCAACTTGAGGCCGACATAGGCCCAACACCAGACATACAGCCCCAGCATTGACGAAACATATCCCGAATATAGCAATATATGTGATATATTCATCTGACATAAAGTCAACATAGGCTTAGGATTGAATCAACTTAGGTGCAGCATATAGAAATTATATGAAGTCCACAAACTAACAATCGTTGAAATAATTGATATGCAAGATGAATTCGGAGCACCAGGGTGCTCCGAATTCATCTTGCACCACTGCTACCATGGTCAAACATATTGGTATAAATTACCATACTAATCTATGCAACAGAGAAAGCTTTAAATGAAACTAATTAGTGAAATCTATACAAATCATGAAAAATAGGTCTTAGGCCAAGATATTTGAGTATCCTTGATAACATGATTTCAGTTAACTCATTGACAGTAAGTATTTAATGACCTGAATGGGCTTCAACTGATTGCATCTAGTCTGAGTAGATTTATGAAAACAACACACACGTGCACATTTTAAAAAAAATCCCACACAGCAGAGTAACATTCATTTAACATCTATAAAATATTCCTTTTGGACCTTTTAAATATCTATACAACGTTAAAATATTCATGAATAACATGTATTGAGCATTTACTAAGAGCTATGAATACTTTTCTGAAATTACGAATCTTACTATACTAATTTTACCCAAGTCAGATAACTGGAAGGGACTTTGAAATCCCTTATCAGTATTATTCAAGAGAAGAAAAAACAATAGTTGAAATTTAACAACTGACAAATGTTAGTGAAAATACTCCAGCTGATGCAAGCTCTAAGAGAAGACTCATACTGACAGCCAACGGCCATTCCTAATCAACTGACAGCCACGACTTATGAATGATACTAAAATTATAAATGCAGATACTTTAAACACATGTACATACCTAAATAATAAGGAAAATAATTTGTAAACACACATTAATGCAAATGGAATAGAAGGGATAACGTGGCCACTTGTAAGATATTATACTTAGTGTTATTTTACATATACTTAAACATTAAAAAGTAAACTGCAGCAAAATAGACTTTCTTTGATAAAATTATTTATTTTAAGGATAATGTCAGTTGGTGCATGGATAAACAATAACAGCATACATACTTCATTTGCAGATCTCAAATGCAAAACCTTCCTTAAGAATCCAAAGTTTCATTGACATAATTGACAAGCATATTTGAAAAAACCTAATCGAATGATTATCAACATTTTTCACAAATGACACCTTGAAATAGTTTGCTTTTTCCCAGGTTCCACCATGACGAAAACCTATAAAGAAGAAACACTTTTAGAACATCAAGCATCTAAACCCTTAACTATTTTATACTTTTTAAATTGACTATTTCGGTTATGTATGTGAAATACTTCACACATTTGGATCGCATGAACATATGTACAATTTTTTGTATGACCAAGGTAGATGATATCAAAGCATTACGTTCTTACCCTTGACGTAGCTACAATGAATTTTATCCTCAGATTTGGCCATCTCATACAACGCAGGAAGCACGCCTCACCGAAATCTTAAACAAAAAACAATATAATTGATACGAGACACAATCCAATTTCACATCAACTTATAATATACATAACAGAAAGGTGGGTAAACTTCTGCTTCCGTAACACACTTCTAAAAATTTTTGGTAGAAATTCCTGTATTTCACGTAAATGACAGCGTTAAGTGAGAATGGCTCATAATTTTGTGTGTGGGTGACGAATGCGGACGTTTACCCATCGACTAAGTCGAATAATTTCCGACGGGCAATACAGACAAGACAAAGTAACGAGTATGAGACTTAATAGTTTTCGCACGCATTGCAAACAAACAGAATTGAGGCATAAGAGATGAACTTACCGTCAAAAAGAAGATTTAAGCATCTTGGAAGGGTTCCACCCCTCATCCGATTCATTCCACAGATGTTTGCCCACATATGAGTAACTCATGATGAATGTTTTCACCCAAGTTACATTCCAAGTTCACTATGGAAAATGTGGTGTCCTCGCCCGCGTCATGATGATTTTATGAAGCACAAATTCCACAACTGAGGTATGCAGTATGTGAGTATAAGATCAGCGACGGACGCCAATAGTATTTTTCTCGTTCATATATGATCTTGATCCATCAGAGATAGCAAATTCATATCATAAACACTTTAACACATCAATTAAGCTTGCAAACCGACAAAGGAACAATGGAGCATCGCAATGCGGAAACTGGGAAAAAAGCGCGAAATAACTGAGGCGCGGTATTCAAACTGAGGAGTGCGCTTCTAAATATTCTGGTCTGACTTATAAATTACTTTTCGACTTAACTTTAGAGGATAACCATTGGATTAAATTATAATTTCGGTGATTGCTGGATAAATCTAAGTGCGTCATCCCTATGTGCAATGAAACGAGTTCTTTGGAAAATAAAAGGAGACTTTAATCTCTGATACTTAAAAGGTTCATTGAGATATTTCTTTAAGTACTCAAGAATCGTAGACATACTTTACCGCTTGAAATTCCATTGTCACATACACTTCACTCAGCTATCTAACAGATTTCACAAGTTACCGGTAAACGTAGACAATATCGTACTTAATATTTAAGACTTGACGCTATGTTTAAAGTCTTCAAAATGTTAGCGCACAGTACTTTTAGAATAAAGAATATGCAGAAATAACGCAAATGGGCAAACACACTGTGATAAAGCAAATGAGACAGGAAAACAGTACACATCTGAATATTCTGAAACTTTTCTGAATGTTTAGACTTATTCTTCCCGTGCGTTGCAGGAGCATGCGTCGAACGTGGAGTTTCCGTAACACATGCAGATAGTTTTCAAGCTAGAATTAGTTTGCCACAGGAAGCTTCATGCAAACTTGCCACAACAACTTTGTCGTGACAAACCTATGACAACCCTATGACAAGTTTGCATGCTATCTGGGCAATTACTAGAAGCATGATCAAGTGTATGGAATTTGTTGGAAAAATGGAAGTTTTAAATGTAAGATATGGACCAGCGAACATCCAAATGATTTGGTTAATTAATAATAATGATAAGGGATATGGCCCTCATTAATACAGGGAGTTAGAGTATTTGGTTTGAATGTATACATTTTTTTAAATGGGTGGAGTGGTACGGGAATAAAGATTTAATTAACATATATAGAGGGCACAAATTAAGCCATAATAACAAATGTAATAGATACTGCAGCAGAATGTTGAATACTCCACTGTTGTGAATAATTATCTACTATAATTCTGATAGAACTAGTTACGGAACACTAGGAAATCAATACCAATACATGTCTTTCATCAAGGTAGTATTCTGATGTCGGCCCAACATCGGCATAAGTCGGCTGTAGTGCGGGTAGGGAATGCGGTAAACCGATGTCGGCCCAATGTCGGTCCGATGTCGTATATGTCGGCCGACATTGCCGACATGAAAACGATGTCGGGCCGACGTGTGATGCTACTGGGGGAGTGACCAGCTTTTCGCGCTTCAGCAAGGGATAGAAAAATGTATTTGCATCTGAAAGAAAGTGTAATGCACGTTTGTTGATTTAGATAAGGCATATGACAGGGTAAATAGAAAGAAGTTGTGTAAAGTTTTGGAGGACTATGGAGTGAATGGGCAGTTATTGAATGTTATGATGGCGATGTATGATAATAGTAAGGCAAGTGTGAGAGTTAATGGGGTTCTGAATGATTGGTTTGTAATAATAAAGCAAGGATAGTAAAGCGTGTAATGGTAAAGCAATGATGCGTAATGTCACCATGGCTGTTTAATGTATTTATGGATAAATGTGTTAGAGATGTATGTAGTAAAAATGAGTGTTTTGATTGGAATGTAAACGTGCAATTTCTACTATATGCGGATGATGCGGTTTTGATTTCAGAGAGCCAACATGGATTACAGAAGCTCCTAGATACGTTTTGTTAATCAACTGAGAGAATGGAATTGAGGGTAAATGTGTGAAAGTCTAAAGTAGTAGTTTTTGATAAGGATAATGGGGAGAATAACTGCATTATGAGGGCGAACGGTGAAGTAATTGAAAAAGTGGATGGTTTTGTGTACTTAGGTAAGACGTTTGTGAAAGATGGACGGATATGTGATGGATGGATGTGTGACGGGAGATAAAGAGAGTTGTGAATGGTGGGGGGTTATTCCGTAACTTTGACGCCCGTTGCTATTTGCCGAACGATGCTATTATGGCATCAGCTACTCCGAATGGCATCGCTAGCAATTCCGTAAATGTCGCCGATGCCATTTACTGATGTCATTATTGTCACGGGCGTCCGAGGCCGTGAGGTATCTGTGAAACAACATCCGAAAATCCGCCGCTTCTTGGTCGTCTTTTGTCATTCTCCGGCGTATTTACATAAATGGCGCTCGAATTCAGAAACCGAAGACGGCTGATTTTAATAAATCTCCTCCACGCCGTGAAACGGCGAGAACTTTTATTGGAAAGGCGAAGATTGCGGGATTATTTAAATCCCTTTGACGTCCGGGAAATAGATTTTATCCGTCTGTTCCGGGTTACCAAGGACATCGCCCTATTCCTGTGTGAAGAATTGGCGGGTGAACTAATCCGACAGAGAAGTTCATCTTTACATCCACGAAGGGTAAGTACATTTGCATTCATGGTATAGCCTTATAGAAATTCACAAATAAATGAAGCGATGCTTTAGTAGATGAAGGTATTATAATATTTGGCTTCCCTTTCAACTTGTCTCGGAATTCTAGGAATGTAATAGATTTCAACTATTTTGTATTCATTACTTGAAAAGGTGCTGATAACGTTACGGTTCTTGGCAGAAGGTAGCTACCAGAGAGGCGTTGGTCAGGATTTCCTGACAGCTGTTAGCCAGCCAACTGCCTCTAAATCAATAAGGAATGTAACAAAAATTACGTCGACGCCTGTTGGCGCGATTTGTTAAATTTACTCATCTCTATCAAGAGAAGACGGAAATAGAGAGAAGGTATTAAAGAATTTATGCTTGATTTATTACATATGAAATCATGAAGCGTTCAACTTGAAACTGTGCTCTCCTGATTTTCTCTCTCACAAACTGATTGTGTAACCGCTGAGTTAACCATCCTTGGATGCATCTTTACCTTACCAATCCATATTTTGTATCAGACAAATTTCATGTTACTGCCATCTCCCATCTGTTGCAGTACATGTATCACTAATGGTAATATTAAGTAAATTGACAGAGGCAATGCATCCAACTGCCGGTGGCATTATGAAGTGCTTCTACCTCAATCACCACAGAGATGCCACGTATTGTAATTTTAGCCTCTGGATATTTTGTTTGATGCTTAGTTATGCTACCTATTAACTTTTTTCAGGTTTCGACTAATTGTCGGATTTCCTGGGGTCATTAGTGCAATTGACTGTACCCACATCGCCATTATGCGACCAAGGCAGGAAGAAGCTAACTTTTACAACAAGGGATACCATTCCCTGAATGTACAGATGATAATGTTGAACTACATTCCTTTGATACATTGAATTACCCATATCAAAAGTGAGATACCTTATTAGGGGGATACTCTGATTCCAGATGAGAATAATGCACGTTTGTGCATATGCTGGCTCCATGCATGACCAGTTCATTTGGAATTGGTCTCGAGCCAAGAGGGGAATGTGGCAGCTCATGAGGAAGGCCATAGATTTTATCTACTTGGTATGGTCACATTTGTTATGAGATAATTGAACGCATTTGTCTTGAGATTTTCTGAATAATGAATCTTATTTTCATTTCTTGATATCACTCAAATTAGTTCTTATTCACTATTAGGGGATTCAGGGTACGGTTTAGAGCCATGGCTTTTAACTCCTTTGCCAAATGCACCTGAGGGATCACCAGCATTCCATTACATTATGGCCCATTGTTGTACTCGAAGTGTAGTAGAAAGAGCATTTGGAGTGTTAAAGGCACGGTGGAGGTGCCTAATAAAAGTTAGAGTGCTACAGTATTCCCCAAATGTAGCGAAAACATTTGTATGTGCCTGTGCTACCTTGCACAACATAATGCTTGATCATGGGTAAGTTTGAGATTGTAATTAAATACCAGCATTCACTGAGATATACTTGTAGAAAAGCTAATTTTACCGTGCCATTTATCTCATTTAAGAATGGAACTACCTGATCCTCTGCCCCCTGAGATTGTCGAGCAAGCTGAAGATCCTGGGATAGGGGAGCCATTAGCTTTAGCAAGGAGGTATCAGGCGGAAATAATACATCGATATTTTGCTTAAGAGAATGGTTTACGTGTATTGATTATAAATATTTTTTGTTGAAATAAATTAAGAAAATAGTTGTAAATTAATATATTAAGTTAACATAATTAAGTTTCATTTTGGCCCTGGTGAAGGTTCCATTTCCTGCAATATGAAAGAAAAATCATACGTAAATAAACTTGTAATATATTCCTATATCAAAATTCCATTTGGTGGGTGGAAGGAAATAAGTACCTGTGTCTGCTCACTTTGATAAAGTAGCAGTGTTCCTTTCTACTAAGGCTGCCGCTATCCTCCTTTGACAAGCTATCACTTCATTTAGCTGACAACTCCTTTTTTTTTTGGAGTTCCAGCATTTCCCTTTGGGTCGTTGCCATCATGGCAATACTCTCGCTGATATTCTGTAAAGGAATGTAACTTTAACCCTTTGAGTGCCAACTGATTTTCTAGGTACTATGCTAAAATTGCTGAGGCATTTTTCCTTTAAGCTTCATAAGTAATCTGCATTTAGGTGCCATCTGTGAAGAGTCCGTGAAATACCAGCATCTAAGAGTGACATTGCAGGAGGAGCGCTATCGCGCTCCTAGTACTTTTCGCGAGAGACAGGAGTGCGATAGCGCTCCCCGGCACTCAAAGGGTTAAGCATAACCTCAGGAACAAAAATGTTCCCAATCTCACACAATAGTTCACTTGGGGAAGTATACTTGGAATTACTTATTGTAAGTGGTAACATACCTGCAAAGTTTTTAAATACTTCTCCTCCTGAGTGTCCAGTTTGGATGACAACTCATCCACGCTCTCCATCATGCCTTGCCTCCTTTGGCGATGATGAGCTATGAAATGAAATTCATTCAAAGTCAAAATTTAATGCCACATTCTGTACTGTAAGATGCATTGTATTCACTAAAAATATTTTGCTGATTCATTTTATAATAGGGGTTTTATCTATTGTCATAAAACCAAAAAAGTTTCTCGTGTACTAGTGAATAGTCTGTGATAACCTTTAAGATTGGCCACTAGCAGGCAGAGTGCATAAAGGATAATAAGCCCATTATCTTACAGTTTATAAGAATGTTTAACCTACGATACCTCTAGGACTGAATTGTAATTTTCAATTGGTTATTTGGGGAAACTTGTGAAGTCAGCAAAACTAAGAAAATACATTTCATTGTCTGATGACAATGGCAGCGAGGGGTAAGTAATGACTTAACCTATGTAAATGGGCTTAAAGGGTATTCCTAATGACCTTAGCTTCTAACAAGAAAGAACTAGGCCCTAATTACTTACACAATGCAGTTGTCTTCTGAGGAGTGTCATCTGAAAAAAATTGTAAGTCATTAGTAAATATTGCACTGAGAATGTTACACTGCAGTCCTTAATGAAATCCCTTTAAGATATAGGCATATGCAACTGTTGTATTCCAGAATAATGAATGTTCATATTAAAAGGTGTATGATATTTAAATGTAAGACATACCTTCACACCTGGAGTTTGATGCTCGAGGCTCTGATGTTACCACCACCACCTAATGGAAATGCCCACGTGGCCAATGACTTATCATATATTTTTTTTTAATTCATGGGGTATATAATGGCAGATACTTGTAAATAAGTCTTAATGCACTAGTAATTAATCTTATCTAAGTAAAGGAACAGATTTGAGAATCTAACCTCAATAGGCATGGTAGCCAGCTCCTCTTCATCATCATTAACCATAGCAGCATCACTGCTTACTATTTCCTAAAACAATTGTTTACTGTATCATTGTCTTGAAATCTTCAAGAAAATTCTCTGCCCTTTAAAATTTAGACTTACTGGTTCAAATAATGTATCACAGAGAGGCTCTGATGATGAGCAACCAATTATTGCTATAATTTTCTCCTCAATCGAGGAATGGCTGAACCCTAAAAAAAGATTTATTTAAACATGCATTTTACAGTAAATAAGAAATCCATGAAATAAAATAATTGTTTTACTAACTTGAAAATTGCGTTCTGCTTCTCTCAGCATGAAGCTTGGCATTCTTGGCCCGAGCCTTTCCTTTCATGTCTTTCCATTTTGAATAAAAATTAAGGTCACAGTTAATTTAAAAATAGTACAAACACTCTAGGTTAGGTTATAATATTAAATACTTGACACTACATAAGAAGTTATTACCCTTCTCCACTGGTCCTGGGTTTTCTCCGGTCCTTGGGCGTTGGAATGGTGTGATGGGTATGTATGTATAATTTACCACCAGGATAATAAAATCAAGGTTATAGAACTAACAATGGAGAGAGGTCAATTGCAAGATATCAGAATATAAGCAATATCTCAAAAATATGTGGAAAACATTATACAGCTATCAAAATGACAGATAAATTCAAAACCATAGCAAATAGTGATCAAGATTATAAATTAATACCTTAGGAAAAATTTTACTGAATCAATAATTTGGAATGGACATACTATGCCTGTCAAAAAACAAATTGGTAATGAAAGTTGAAAAGAATATCCATTTATTTTACTCATTGCTATACAGTAAATCATAATGAACATTTGAACAAAAAATATTCTTATAAATCTAAATACAGACTACTTGACAAAGTAGTGAGTCATATATACACAGACCACATCACAAGAAATCAAAGAGCACAATATACAAACATAAGAAACCTATGACATGTACAGTCACTCACAAAATGAATTAACAATCACATTGCCTCGTTCCCCAAAAGTGCAGTGGTTGAAGAATAACACAATAATGTTCAGACACGATTAAACCACACATTTCCATGAGTTACTTCCTGAAATTTCGAGAGCTACGTCCTGACGCTTGAGAAAAGGGCTGAAAAAAGTGGAAGTAAATAATTAATACTCCCATCCAAAAACAAAGAAATATTGGCTTAAGTTTCACGACTTGGACTAATTAACAAGAGAAAATCCACTTGATTAATATTAGGGAAAACTTCTATATTAGAGAGAAAACTGCCAATAATAATAATAATACTTTATTGGTCACACTCAGAGCATTACCACTGCTATAGACCTTGTCAAGGAGATACATAGAATTTGTAGCACCTTACATATACCTACATTGTGTACAGTTTTCTAAACCCACAGCTTCAGTTCCAGGGCCTCTTTCAGATTATAAAATGGATTACACACCAGCCAATCATTCAACCTTCTCTTATATCTCACCATAGGTTCGTTTTGAAGCACAAATGACAATTTATTGTAAAACCTTGCACCCATTATATGGTGCTGGTCTGTTGTTTTCTTTAGTCTACAATATGGAATGTCAATACAATGGCTAGTTCTAGTATTGTAATTATGAATATCCTTCCTCATGCTACAGTTAATAATGTTTGTTTTTGCATAAACCAGTACTTTAAAAATTTACAAATTAATCACAGTCATAATATGTTCCTTAACGAACAGCGGCTTACAGTGATCATCTACTTTGGCACCAGCCAAAATCCTGACCACCCTTTTCTGTAGTCGTAGTAAATTTCCTATCTTATTACCATTGCTCCACAGATGAATACCATAGAGCAGCCTGTTTTGGAAGAGTGCAAAATACATACAACGAAGATATTCTTTAGGCCATATATTCTTGAGTTTTCGAAAAAGATATACTGCCTTAGTTAAGGAGTCACAAATAGAGGCTATATGTACATCCCATGTCAACCTGGAATCGATATGGAAACCCAATAATTTCACTGACGTTTCCATGCATGCATTTTTAAGGCTTACAAATAGAGACTGCGTTTTTGCCTCATTCATTACAAATGAATTTGCTGTAAACCAATTGATAATGAAAGTACAAGGTATCCTACATATCTAAAAATTAGGAACAGCAAAAAAGATAAAACCCACATTTTCAGCACTAAAATAGCACTGAATCACTAAAAAATTATTGCTTCCATATCTAAACGAAAATTTCTTTGGTTGTACTGATATTATCATAAGAATTATCCCTTGATGTATAAGACAATTAACATAGAGGTACTGAGAAGAGTAGCAGAAGAAATAAATTGTACAAGAACGCAGAAGAGGAGGAAGGACAACCTAATTGGGAATATTTTAAGGCATGAGTGTATACTGACGACTGCCTTCATAGGAAGAGTAAACCAGAGGAACAGCACAGTAAAACCTTGAAATTGATGCATGGAGCAAATGATATTGGGTCATTCCATGTCAAATCAATGAGACTTTGACACCCACAGACTCTGATTTCCATGAAATCTCCTGTGGACAGACATTTTTATAAGAATAGTGACCAAATACAATTTTAGCCTCCTACTGCCAATATTCTGGAATGTGGGCGATTGAAATTTGGGCATGGTCCCTAAATTTGTAAAATTGTATTTGGTCACTATTCTTATAAAAACGTCTGTCCACAGGAAATTTAATGGGAAACCGAGTCGGTGGGTTTCATTTGGTTAAAATATAGGTTGATTTGACATGGAATGACCCTTGAAACAAAGAATAGAGAAATATGTAGATGACACTAGGTTCCCTGATAGAAGTATAGAGTAGAAAGCACTGTGTTAAACAAACCCAATGGTTGATGATCTGCAAATATGACAATGAAAAAGGCTTGAGACTTAACTTCCATTTGTGGTCAGTTGTATAAGAGCTTATCAGAAATATATCTCACAAAGGATGAAACATTTTCAAGTACGGAGAAAAATAACTTGGATTTCCTGAATGTCTGGAACTTAAAATGACTCAATTTCTTCATATTGTGAAGTAGGATCTTCAAAGCTAAATCTTGTTTCCTCAGAAATTTGAGAATAATATTCCCACAATCATGAAAAAAGAGCAGTCAATCAACCAGAGATACTCCTGCTCTTTCATTTTAACTGCCTGGACTCGTGTTGATTTGGGATCTGCAAGCAAACAATCACCAGCACATAATCTGAGGATAAACTAATAAGTATTCCATCTTCCTCACTGTCAGAGAATAGAATAGGAGCAGGGAGTTTATTTTAGGCACATAATCAATAGTTAATCACCAAATAAGAGCTTCAGAGCCTCATTCAGGAAAGGTATTAGAAAACTAAATTACGGAGCAGCAGAAACCCTAAAATTATAATATTAATAATTTATAAACAATTTCTATCGTGAGAACGGAAATTTATAAGCTAAATTATCATTTCCTGTGATAATTCCAGGTATTCTATCCCTATTACAACCCAATGGGAGGTTGTTAAAGGTTACTTGGGCTTTCCACCGCGTCAAACTCTCCATCTCCATTCCAGACAAGCTGACGATGCAAAACATGCCCTGATGGCAATGGACAACTCATTCATTGAAACATCGGCCAAGATGGAGAGTTTGACCCGGTGGAAAACACAAGTAACCTTTAACGACATCATCTGCCGGGAAAGCCTTAGATATATCTTAACTCAATAGGAGGCCTGGGTGGCCAAGTGGTGGGATGTTTGAGCTCCCGTTTGGACAGTCACAGGTTCGAGAATTAGAGACAGAAAAAAAAGGTTCCTGGAATCCAACATATTCATGCTAACCCACATGCTGCGACTGAACTCGAATTTAGAGTTGTTCATACATGATGAGAGGGAGCAGTCTAAGTCGAAGGCATTGATAGTGCAGATCAAGAAGATCGAACCGGAATCAACTGCCACAACTTAGGGCAATAGGGAAGTTCACAGAAAAGGCTACGGTACTCCGACGTGAAAGGCAACAGGGAAACCACCACATTACCAATCCCAAGAAGATGCAGCCATGCACTCAGTGCACTGCAGTCAACCGATCTCACGGTTGAAGACCAATGATCATGGAGCAACCCAGCATCAATCAATTACTCTTACTTCATGGCAATATTTGACACACTTAAAATATTAGTACCTTACATAATATTACTTAAGATAAGTCTATCAAATAGTATCAAATTGGAAAAAAATCATTATCAATTCATGCTAATACGGTACATCATTTTTCCAACAACTTAAAAATAATTATAAAAGATTCAACTGGACTCGCATTTAGAGTTACTCACACATCCTTGTAATTGTATTTTCATCCATTTCGTGGAATAAAAATTTTAAGCTATGACCATGATATGTTCATCAAACATTAGTATCCTAGGTCACACATCTAAACACACCTTCAAAATATGTACACTGTAAACATTAAATTATGAACAATAAAGGTGCAAATGTGTAAAATCCTTTTTGAGTGATACATCTTGGTAATTCACTCATTCATCTATTGCAGCAAGTGTCTCAAGACAGATAAGGATCAGAGTGATAACTTTTCATTTCTTTCATAATAAAACTCATCTGAAGCTACTGCACCGTAAATGTGAATTTATAAAATCATCTTCTTTATGACACCCTTCAAATCATATAATTTGCCAATAATTTGAAATATGCCCATGGTAAGTGGTGGGGAAAGGCTGAATAAATAATTATGGTCTATTGTAACATCTTCCATCAATGAAAATGTATACTAACTCTGGGATGAGGATCATCACCAAGCATTTTCTCTCGGACAGACCATCGCAGCTTCTTATGAGGTTCTTCACCAGGAACTTTCTGTTTATTCCAATGCTCTTGATACCAGTGATAAAGAGAAACTGGGTCACTCTTTATATCACCAGGGGGCTGATTTAATTTCCATGACCTTATAACTGGAAGACAGAGAAGTTTTCACGCACAAAGGGATTAATTGAGGTTATCAAATAAACAAATATAACGTACATGGATATTAATGCCAACAATAATCCAAATCATGGACATTTTCCTCACAAAGCTATCTACTTTTCCAAGACTAACTCCTTTTTTAAATTAACAGAATTTATCAGCTTCCCACCTATTTCAATCTCCAAATATTTCTATGGTTAAAAAGCATGGGTAATTATAGACTCTCCAGCCTCATTGCCCTCCCTACAGTTACCTATACTGATTGGCCATCCACTACCCTCACTTTTGCTGTCAGGTTCAATAGCAGATTTTTAGTGAGCCACCCACACCGATTACCTACATCATATACAATATCTGCAACAAATTAATCCCATTTAATTTCTCTGACACTTCTTCAAAACAGATAACTCCTCCTGGACTTACTTTTAAAAAAGAGTTCCTTTCTAAAAACAATGGCATGATTCCAAAGCAATCATACTCATTAAAAGGAATTTTCTTAGAGTACACATTGTTTTAAGCACACAACAATATGAATAATGAACGATGGTAAAGAATCCATCACAACTATATATTGGCACAACTACATAGCCACTACATAATACTTGACCTTCAATTTTTGACCGTGTGTGCACAACCTAAGGTGTCTCTAAAACAGATGACTTCCTTGAGCATTGAAGTCTCTTCTCACATTAGCAATAAATGCATACATCACAATATCCATGCAGCAGGTGCCAACTTTGCTTATGTGAGAACAGGCAAATTTTGAAAGTAAAATCTACTTTCAACAATAACCCACCTACTTTACCTATGCTTGAGATTGATCATTGCAGGTAAATACATTTAAATCCTAGTCTAAAATAAATATGCTCATTTAAAAGATTGTACCTCATCTGCAAGCTTATCATCTGTTCATTTTCTGGATGAGCATATCATACAAATGTAGCATTCCACGCAAAATTAATAAATGCATAGTGTACACACTATCATGTTTAAGTCCTATACTATGAAGAGACATAACTTTATATCACCAATACAATTTTTGAGAGAGAGACAACTTTTTTAATTTAAATTGACTTTTGCATTTCAATTGTAATGTTTTATCACATTTACATTTAAATACTTTTTAGACTCTTCCAACTAAATACAGAAATCTTATAATTCAATATGGTTATGTTCAAAAGCAGACATAAAATGTATGCTCTTTATTTTTAGGCCAACATAATTCTAAAATAATCCTTAAATTCCCTTGCAAACATTCCCAAGGGATATTTTTGCATTCTTATCATACACTTGGGTCTCTAGGATCGAATTTTGGTTTACAACAGACAGTGGGACCTGGGTGGCATGTATAACTCAATCTGACAGTCCAAGGCTAAAACCAGGTGATGGCTTACTGGAATTATTTTGGAGAAAATATATTTGTGAAAAAAACAACTAACTGAATTTTCTGGACCAAGAAAAAGAAGCTTAGGATTTTTGTCTTAAGCTACACTCAAAGTATTTGGCTCCACTGTTAAGAGGCAGCAGTCTCAGAAGAATGCACAGATGGTGCACATCAAGAAGACCAGTGCTGTACTGGTTTTGGTAAGAGTGAATTCTAAGGAGTTGGCAGGAGTGCAATGATGTGGAAAGCAGTGGGAAAACACCACCACATTAGTCTCCATAGATGGTGCAGTCTTGCATTCGCCAATCCGTGATTCAATGGCATTCCTTCAGATAAACATTCTGCAGTTAAAATAGTTCCCTGATTAGATGGTTGGGTAGGGACTACTGGGAGGGAATCATCAGTCAGAGAGGGTAAGTGTACAATGAGGACATGAAATATGAGACTTATGAGTTTGCAGCAAACTAAAAAATGCCAAGTTTGAAATGGCATGGCTTTGGGTTGATATCCTTGGAACATGTACAATCAAGCAGGCAGAGTCAGAAGGTTTCCTGAGCGACAATACAGGGTGTATGTACAACAGAGTATAGAGGTTCAATATGAGGTATTTATTCGGGTATTGACATGAAAGTCTGTCATGTCCCAAACTCCCCATGCCTTAGGCTATAATGCATCACCAGTTATATATTCTTGCCAGCTGTTATCATGGCAATGGCTCAACTGGACTCAATATATAAAAATATTTTCACCTGTATATTTCATTGCCAGCTGATAACTCAAAGGTAGTGGAAAATATGTTTTTCTGATTACAAGCTGTGGGTGAGGACTTTGAATTTCTCCTTCAATTTAGTGAAATGTATCCGGGAGATGATCATGGAAATAGCAGGTGTTGGCTTCATCCTATAGAGTGATTGTAGAAGAAGAGTAATATTCTGTTTGTAGCACAATGAGGACATCTTGCTGATCAAGTCAGAAGGGAAGCAAATAGACATAGGAATTGTCCAGGTGTATATGCTGACATTGACCATTTAGGAGGAAGAAATAGAAGAGTACTAGTAACTGGAAGACGTCCTCCACCTGATAAACGGAAGAAAAAATTTAACAATAATGGGAGATTGGAATACAGTGGTTGGAGAGAGAAAAGATGGCAGCGGCATTGGGCTCTGAAAGCAAAATGTCATAGGAACAAGGCTTGGTGTTTGCAATGAGAAAAACATGGTGGTAGCAAACAGCCCCTTCGAAAATACAGGCTTAATAGATGTGCACAGTTAATGCCAGGAGACTGGGGTAGATCTCGAATTGACAAATCAAGATGTGCAAGGAGCAGCATACTCTGCTCCTCTTGTGATGTATATAAAAATCCTAATATATATATTAAGCTGAATAGAAGAGAGAAAAATCTGAGTGAACCAGCCTGTATACCAGATTCAATTCAGAAATACCCGAGGAACAAGAGAGGCCATATTCTACCTCAGGAAAAGACTTGACAAAAAATTATAAACACAAACATATCAAGTGGTATTCGGGTGGTCCTTTTTTTGGAAATTCAAATGTCTTTTGGAACACCTAAATATGTTCAATTGGGTGCAAAAATAAAGTATGTAAAATTTTATTGCCATACAATAAGTGTAAGACATGCATTGCATCTTAAGTTTTGAAATTTCGCCAATTATCCTGCCACTCCAGGTGAAGGCCTAGGTAGAAGCTTTGCCATAAAAAAATTACATAAATTCATTATAAAAGTGCATGTACCCCTCTAATTCATGAGTGAACACATTGATTCCTCTCAACACAAGCCCTGGTATACAAAAATGGGGTGTAATTTTAGTATCTACAGCTAAAATATTTTATAGCACAACAAATCTTATACATGTAAGCTAGGGTTAAATGGAAGCAAATTATGCCAACAAAATGTACCAAATGGGATTTGATGAGGATATAAGAATTGGGCCAATGATCACAATAAATGGCCAGGTTCCAGAGGTTCCTTTTAATAAAATCTGAATATTAAATTTAAATATAAAGTTCGATCTCCATTGTTGGAGAGAAACATCTGACCCAAGTATGAACTGAAAAAGAAGTTTAAGTAATAATTGAATTGCGATCTCCTGGCAAGGAGGGCAAGGGTGGAACTCAACATTTAACCAGCTCCTTGAGGTAGGTCCTATGTATTCTAATCAACTAAAAAAAAGTTGCATAGTACTGATGAAACCATAGAATCTAAGCTGATATCATATATCAAGAAATATCAGAAAAGAGATGATTGTGAGCCAAAAAAGGCCCAATTCTCTTAACATGCTTCACTTACAAAAGATACAGGAATTTAACAAGCTTCTTTTCATAAAATACATATTGAAACTGTATGTACAGCCATGTATGTAGACTGAAGATGTATTTTTTTAATAGGTTGATTTTATTTTCCTTCCTCTAAAACTTATTGCCCATGTTTTTGGTACCCGCACTTAACACAACTGGAATAAACTTATTTTAAAATAGTGATAATTTTGGTCTTTTTCATAAATAATCATCTTTTTCTGCCATAGGTGCAGACTAACATGTATTATATTACATTGATTATTTTAGTTTTGCATTCATTTGCTACGTATTACAAGGTGTTTTTGTTCGTGTCCACAAGTCATATGGGGGTGGAATGGGAGTGGTAACAGATGTTTCTGAGGTTATCCTTCTCTGGCACATTTGTCCCTCCCCCAGAGCTGTCCTCTAATCAACCTTTGCACCCTAATTCGGGCATAAGTAGTGAAGATACAGCCAACCTGGGGATTCATTACCAGAACCCAAACCTTATCAGTCTGCGTCCATGCTTGACTCACATCCCCCACTCTGCTGCAGGTCTGCAAGCTTGACCCATGCCTAGTGCCGACGTTCGGCTAAATGTGTGGTTATCTCGGATGTTTTTCGGCTCATCATAGGTGAAAGCGAAAGCCGTACGCGAATGCTCCGTTCACTCTCTCAGAGAGGACGGAATGAGAATCGTATATAACGGGCTACTATGAGCACCATGGTTGGTCAGAAGATAGTCAGTTAGTGGTAACACAGAGCTAGTTACTCTGCTCGGTTGACACGTCGTTCACATGGGCGTAGCTAGGGGGGCCCCTGGGGGGGCCCGCCCCCCCCCAGAAGGCTCGTGGCCCCCCCCAGAAAAATTTGACAAATCTAAATTGTGGTGGCCACGCTTCACACAGCGCTGGCAACCGCGCGCCTGCGGCCGAGCCACAGCACGGCGGTGCGGTCCCTTTGGTTCTATATTTTGGCCGAAGGTAAGCTACAATTTACACTGAAGCAGCCGGGGCAGCACTGCGAAGTTTGAAAATGTGCGCCGCGGACAGGCACTGCTGCTTTGTTCGTCTGCTTCGTCTGGCTCCAGCGGTGTAGCTGAGGTGCTCGGCACTCGTTTCAGAAGAGTTACTATATTACCCTACGTAGGACCTCTAGTCTCTGCCCGGCAGCGCGCTTGCCTGGCTGTTTCTTCCCCCCTCCCTTGCCACCTCACCTCACCATTCCACCCGCCGCGCCGGCTCGCCCGCCTCAACAAGCATCGACAGGATTGTTGTTGGTTTACATTGACAGACAAGCCGCGCGTCGTACGTCGCGCTGTGCTGGAGTGCTGGCGCCAGTTGGCCAGTTTTTCTTCAACCACTGTGGTGAGTGTGGTGTTAAAAGTGTGGTTCCCGCGGCGCTCCCAGTGACAGCAAACCGGTGCATCTTGCGGATTACGTGATAACGCGCGGAGTGAAAAGGTAAGTTTCCAAATGAAATGGCGCCGGTGTCTTGTGACAGGGAATCGGGATGACGTGAGGGTTTCATCCTGCAGATAAGGTTCTTTATTTCTCTCGAAGCAATTTAGTCAAGTCACAAAACACCAACTATGATATATGATGCTGCCGTTGCTAATTGCCTCCTGTCTTCACTTGCAGACTGAGCAAACATCGCGCCTCGACGGCGCCGTAATCATTTTTCTTAAGATAAAAACGTTGTAACTCTCTTCACGATTGAGATAAAGATATGATTTAAGCACTAAAAACAACTTTATACTTTTATTCACATTTCATATGCAGCATTAATGGACCTACAATGTAAAATACGTAAGTTAGCAGGCGGCTACTTATTACCTTGCAAAAATTCAATTTTTTGTCCTTAAGATATTTACATCAGTATAACAACATTTTAGCTCAATTAACCACAAAAAAACATGAGCACTGTTACGAAGAAAATGGTATGAGGAACCTTTATGTAAAAGTTTTAATCCAGCACGAGGAACGGTTTGCCGACAATCGAGTGAAAAAAAGTGAAAAGAACCGCGTTTGTAGGGGAAGTTTATGGAAATATTTTTTATAAATTTTATCGAAAAACTATTGACACCATTAAATGAAACGTCTCTTTATGCATTATGGCACATTTTTATTCAGTGCATAGTGCAATATTAATTTTTATGCTGCATTTGATAACAGCGCACGCCCGCCCTTATGGAGATTAACATGGGAAACGAATCTCCATAAGAGTCCATACTGTCAACTAAATGTGGAAAGCACTATAGCGTTGTGCAGTTGATTATGTTTCGCGCAATCTTGTGATTTTTCCCTTCTATTTTGTTTTTCTTTAGGTGCAAGATGAAGAAAGTTTCAGATATTCGATCATTTTTCAAGAAAACTCTCTCTCCCCCTCCAAAAAATGATCAACGTCAAGATGATGATCCTCCCAGAGACGACCGCACATTCCCCTCCTCTGCACCGTCAACGTTTGAAACTTCAACGAAAGCCGCAGATGAAAAAATGGAAGTAATCGAGGAAAGAGCATCTGAACCGACAGATCTTGGTACTTTGGAAACTGGACCGAAACAACTGAAAATTAATTTCCCGAAAACACTATTTGGTGACAGAAACCGATCATTTTCCGACGCTTACTATGAAAAACACCAGTGGTTGGAGTACAGTGTGGAAAAAGATCGAGCATACTGCTTTGTGTGTAGACTTTTCTTTACCGGGGTTGTGCGAGACCAAAACGAAAAGTTTATTAAAACGGGGTTTTGCAAATGGAAAAAATTAAAAGATGCGATCGAAAAACACGAAAAATCAGGATCTCATTTGGATTGTCATCAAAAGTATCTGGGGTACCAAATGGCTAACGCATCTGGTACTGTACACGCGAGAGTCGTAAATCAGAGTAAAGAAGAGATTGAAGAGAAAAAACGTTACTTGACAGAAGTAGCTGATATTATTTCCTATCTCAGTTGTCAAGGCATGCCACTGAGAGGACATGATGAGAGCTCTGAATCTCAGAATAGAGGAAACTTTGTTGAATTGTGTAAGCTTTTTGCGAAGTATGATGACTTTTTTGCCAAACATTTTGAGCAGTGCCTTAACTACTGCAGCCCAACGGTTCAGAACGAAATAATAGAAGTTGCAGGCGGTCTAACTCTTCAAGAAATTGTAAAGGAAGTGCGGGAGTGTGGGTTTTATTCATTGATGGTTGATGAAGCCAAATGTTACAAAGAAGAACAGTTGTCAGTAGTTTTGAGGTACGTAAGAGGATTGGAGCCCATCGAAAGGTTTCTCGGTTTCTTAAATTGTTCCACAGCAAGAGATTCCGAGTCGCTAAGCCAAATGATTCAAGATTTTTTAACTAAATACAGCTTGGACGATATACCAATGATTGGACAATCATACGATGGTGCCAGCGTAATGTCAGGAAAGAACGCAGGTCTCCAGGTGAAAATGAAAGAGTTACACCCACAGGCAATTTATATCCACTGCTTAGCTCACAAAGTAAATTTGGCCGTTGTCTATTCCTGCAACGATATCCAGTCAGCTTACATTTTCTTATCTTCTTTCAGTCAATAACTTCAACGCAATCAAGGAAGCCCTTGAGGAGGAAATCAACGCTGCACGAGATGGGGGTATGGTGGAGGCCATCGGTTTGTTGAGATCTATCGTACAACCTGAATTCGTTGTTAATCTTTTCGTAATCCATTCAGTTTTATCGGTGACCAACGTGCTGAGTAAGTATTTGCAAGGCCCAGATGCGACGCTCGGGAGAGCAAGTTCAGTTATTGCCAGCATTCAAACTACTTTGGCAGAGAGCAGAAATAATTTTGATGGTTTATGGGCCGAGATAGTAGAATTTGCGAACAATAACGACATTTTGCTAGAGCCTGTGTCTGTCTCAAAGAAAAGAAGGCAGCAGCCGCCCGCAAAAATGAGCGATTACTATGTTGAAACTACCGTAGGAAAAAGCCAGCTGACCGATCTACCATCTGACACCAACCCCAACACTCGAGATTACTGGAAAATCAATGTGTACAACAGGGTTTTGGATAACGTTATTTCACATTTTCAGCACAGGTTTGAGTCCGTTCCCCTGGCAAAGGCAGCGGATGCCTTTACTCAGTTGAACTTGACTGAAGCTGAAGATTTCATTAATAATTACAAAGAAATTTTGAATATTGATGCCCATTCCTTAAATGCTGAGGCTACAGTATTGAGAAATATATTAAAAAACAAGGAACTAGAGGTCAAACTTAAAAATGTCAGAGCAGAAATAAATGAAGATATCATGCCGAATGTTTACAGACTTCTCCAAGTAGCAATCGGCCTGCCCGTCAGCTCGGGTGGATGTGAAAGAAGTTTTTCAGTCATGCGAAGAATCAAGTCATGGATTCGGTCTACAACCGGTCAATCAAGATTTTCAAATCTATCCATTCTTCACATCGAAAAAAAACTTGTTAAAGAAAGGGTTCCCAGCACTACCATCATTGAACATTTTTGTCAAAAAAACAGAAAATTCCTTTAAACCAAATATTTTGTTTCTTTTCTTTGTTTTCACTTTAAATTAATATTGAAGTTGTATTTAATTTATTAGCAGATAACCATCCCAAAATTTACTATGATCCCTCTGAAAATGTATAAATCCTCGTTGAAAATAAAAGCTATTTTATTTTCCAACTCGGTGTGATCATTTTCTAGCCTACAACAATCCCTTTCAGTATTTTACAAAAATGTCATCAGCAATTAGGCTTAATTTCAGTTCTGAGAAGGTTCAATTTCAAACATTTCTGGGGGAGAAGCACCCTCTCTTGAAGTGGGGGTACCCCCCGGAAGGTAGGTGGTCCCATGGCCCCCCCCAGCCAAATTCCCTGGCTACGCCCATGGTCGTTCATCCCACATCAAGAAATCCCGCTCCTTGGTAAGATCCGCAAGCCCTATTGGCTCCTAGTACTCTCTCACTAGACTCATCTCTTGCTCCCCGTATACCATTCTTCTTTAGACGCCTTTTCATATATGTGTGTGTGCGAGTCTTTATGAGTTTATGAATGTCTATGATAGTAATAAAGACCAGTAAAGCCAAACTCTGTGTTCTAATTCTGCTCATCTCGGTGCCTGAGCAAGAACCCTTATTATTGTGTGACGTTATCTCACGGCAGCACCATTACAGTTGTTGCTCTGTGTTCTGCCCCTTAATGTCACTACAACACTCTTTCAGCAATATCAAGAATTTATTTGAAAAAATGTTGGGGAATATTTGTTTCTTCATACAAATTCAAGACTTGGGTCAAATGTAATGATGCCAAGCTTAATGTTTCATATCAATCTTCCCACACCAATACGACAACTTTTGAGATGTACCCATCGGATAAAGTTGTATTTCCTCACCCCAATGCAGATGTGTACCCACTGAAAAGCTCAATAATGTACGTGGAGTGCAGTAAGACAACGAAGAACCAATCAGGTTGATTAACATGCCCCAATAAGAAATGCATTGGTCAAGAAAGTAATTGATGGGAAAAAATAAGATAAGACCATGGGCATGGAGTACTGAATATAAATTAAAAAATAATTCTAATATCCATGGCCATGTAATAAGCACATAGACCAAATAAAGATATGTGAGGGAATGATGATAAAACATGATGGATTTGATAAAGCAATGGGTAAATGTCTGCTTCCGTCACACACCTTTCAAACACTTATTGCCGAAAATTGGTGATATTAAGGATAATGAATGTGACATAGTTTAGTTCTTGAAGAATCACAGTGCAAAAAAAAAGTTACAGCAAAGTTGTTAAGCCACAGGTTTTTGAGATACTTATTCACGTTAGAAAATGACCAATTTTCGTCATTTTTCCGACTTTTTCGACGCCATTTTCTCAGTTTCGCGAAAGGTCCGACAGAGGGATATTTCTAACTTCACCTCTACAATATACCCTTTGTTACCCCAACCAACAAGGTTACGGCGATATATTGGTAGTAGTAACCGTATTTGGTAGTGAAAAAGGCATTAATGACAATTTAGAAACAGTTTTCGTGATTTATGGAGGATTAAAAGTGACGAATAGCGCTTTTTGGAGAGTTCCTGGATTTAGAAATTCATGTTTTTACGAATACCAGCTACGATAACGCCATTTAAATATGTCTATTATATCCCCAGCCGACAAGGTTACGGGCCCTGTGGAGTGAAACAGGGGTGCTGGGTTGGGACGGTACGTGACCTCGAAATGCCTATTTTCGAAGTTGTTAGAGCCATTTTTTCACTTATGAAGTCGCTTTTATCCATTTCCAACTTCTCCTTCACCCGCTTTACGCCTTTTTCTGCAATTTAATTCCGCTCTTTCGCGTTTTCTATCACTTTTCTGTCATTTCCCCATGTCTCGTAACAGCTTTCTCCCATTCTCTGTCTCCAGAGAGATTTTTCACAGAAAATATTCGTCTCTACATGCCTACACCACCTATTTCCACCCTTCTAATCACCAGCCGTCTCGAGGGAATTTTTTTCTAGAAAATATACCTCTACATGCCTGCACTTCCTATTTCCACCCTTATAATCACCAACCGCCTCGAGGGAGATTTTTTCTAGAAAATATACGTCTCCACATGCCTACACCACCTATTTCCACCCTTACTGTATGGATCAACGGTGTAAACTATGGATTAACAGGGTATTTTCAATCGGGTGCCCACCATTCTTAATGGATTTTTAAATAAGTACTTTACCTGGGAACTACGAAATACTGATACCCTCTCCAGGCCATTCCTTCAAGAATTATCGCATCCGAGAACCCTCGAGTAAGGCAGATCTTAACGGCATTATTCTGGGAAGTTAAAGATAACGAAACAAAACAAGAAATGCCAATACAAGAAATGTAAAACTTACAAGATTTTGGTTTTTTATCCTCAGATGATCGTGACTTAGGCAATTTTTCATGCACACGGATGGATTTTTCCGTTCTTTCAGGGTAGAACGGAAGATCAACGGAATCAGAACAAAACGACGACGATGACTCGGTTCCTGCAGAGCTATATACAATATTGTAATAGTTATAACTTATACTACATGAAGCTAGCATACAACAAATTATATTAAACAAGATTTCAAACCTTGATACAGTCTTTGCGTTCATGCGCACACAAGACTCATCAATATCACTGCTCGTATAAGAGCAATCATATGCACTTTCAATATTCACATCGCTGTCTTCTTCCGGCTGACACCTTCTCTTTAGATCATACTTAATCAGTTTCTTTAAATCTGTGAGACAGAGTGGAATGAAAGCATAAAAATATAAAACTAAAACTGCTCATCAATAGGTTACAAGAAGGCAACTAACAACCAACCTCTTATAAATTCTTTAAGCTGCTTATCCGAGATATTTTCGTATCCGAGAAGCCTCAAGTGAAAGAGAACTTCTCCTGGGTCGCAATACAAAGACATTGAAATAAATTCAAACTCGTTATTCACCACAAAAACCTCAACACCTGCGTAATGCGTGCGACTCCCACTCGATTTGAACAGGGAAAATTTCCTTTCCCTGCTTTGAACTTGTCTTCACCAACGAACTGAAAATTGGTCACCGTTAACCTATCACTTACGGCAACAAGATTTGCCATAAGCTTCATTTTATAAGCAAGATATAAGACATCACATATTTTTCTAAAGAATTAGGTACTTATAAATGAGATTACAACATATACCTGTAATGACTTTCATTACCTGAACGAACTTTCGAAAGATTCAAATCAAATAGTTTCCAAAGTGTAACGAAAGAGGGAGCCAATTCACCACTTATCGCCGCAAATTCGCAGCGCGGTCACAGAGGGAACTTGGAACAGAGACAAATCAAAGAAGTCGCACTTCAAGGGGAAGTCTCCGCTGTCTCAGTTATGGTAGGGATGAAGACTAAAATGTTTTCTTCAATGGTGACTTACATTATCAATTGTATACCTTTAGTGTACTTGGTTTAAAGATTAATTGCAAATATACTATGAGGTCTTTCGTCGGCAATAGAAATAAATCGTCGACAGTCATGTCTCAAAATCCCTTCGACTAATGCATTGCGTGTTAACTATATTTTGGGGCTACTTTCACGGTAATGGCTCAATTGGGCTATACCCCATTCCTGTCCATTCAATTTTTTCTCCCCATTTATAAGTGTCGGCTGTCGCCTCTACGGAAGTGGTAAATATGTTTTTCTGATTACAAGCTGAGGGTTGAGGCCTTTGAATTTTTTCTTCGACCGAGCGATATAGTGAATGATTAACTTTGATTTGCTTGTCTCTGTTTAAGTTGAATGACGTACTCATTCGTCGTCAGTGAATATTTTTGCCTGCAATGCTGGCATTGCGTAAGGCCCTGTTTCATGTGTAGTTTTATGGACTAAAGAAATACTGGAGTATTGAATAGCTCTTTTATTTTCTTAGGAAAACAGGTTGAAGTGAGACAATTGCAAGATCTACAATGATATGAAGAAATTGTCGAACATATAGCCACCTCAGCCGTAAACTTCATAGACCCATAAAAATGTGGAATCTATTGATGGTAATACTACTATACGCTACCTTTGTAACGTCAGAGAATACCAGGTACTATGAACAAACTTCACCTAATTGTGTAGCATTGCCTTAAGTATATCATTTAATAGTTTTGGTTATTAGTGTGTATTAATTAAAACTTACTTGACAATGCCATGTATCAACAACATTTATTTACTCTTTTTGGTAACCAAGGAACACAAACTTAATCCTCAACACAAATCCAATTTTTAATCACTAAATTCTTCTTTTACAACAAAAAATATCCTATTAACTTGTAACAATAATCATTTGTAATAACAGCATTCCTACATCTTTCAAATCTTTTAAGAAAGGTTTTGTGAGTATATCAGCCATCTGAATCTGATGGACAAAACTTAATATCAAATAATCCTTCTGTATACTCTCTACATATAAACCGAAACCTTACTTCAATATGTTTCGTTTTCTTACTCATTTGACCAGGCTACCATTTTTATAGTACTCCGATTATCTATGTTCAGAGTCACAGACACTGGTTTCTTAGTCAACACCGCAATTAACGTCTTAGCATTCTTTATTTCTTTACTAAACTATGTCACAGTCATTATCGTTAATATTACCAATTTCCGGCAATAAGTGTTTGAAAGGTGTGTGACGGAAGCAGACATTTACCGAGGATATTGCCACAACACTGTTTGTGGGAACACTACAGGATTGGTGCACAACCAAACAGAATTATATAGCCTGATTTACTCTTTCCGTCAGACAGGTCTCCTGCAAAGTCTGAGTCACTGTATGCTTCCAGTTTTATTTTACCTCCCATGTCTATTGAGCAGATATATATTTTCAAAATCTTTGGTTCCTGCAGGTATCTCTAGGTTCTCTTCAAATTTTGTATATCGTCTTCAACAGGTATTTCCATGAATCTGCTTTCAAAATTAATGGAAAATGCAAGATCTGGCCTGGTCTTGAATGCCATATATAACAAGCTGCCGATTGCTTAACGGTAGGGATAGTCTAACCTTTCCTCTCTTCTTATCTGTTCCACTTTTTCTTTGCTGGTTGGCATCAATGGAGTCTTCACATGCTTGCAGTCTTGCATCTGAAACTTCTCTAACACTTGTCTTGCATGTTTGGCTTGTGATAAAAATATTCCATTAACCGTTCTTGATATCTCCATTCCCAGATAAGAGCTTGGATTATCCATTGCTGTTATATCGAATTCTTCAGTAATTTTCTTTAATAGATCATTCGTCTAGCATTTCTTCCTATTAGTATTCCATCAGTACATGTATTCCTAAGTACAAGCTCTTTTTGACATCTCTGAATATACATTGGTCACTTTCTTTATGTATCAGTCCTTCTCTTCTGAAAAATGTGGTTACTCTTGTTCCATTTTGCAGGAGCTTGTTTCAGCCCATGAGTTTCAGAGTGCCTTTTTTTAGTAAGCACTTTATTTTCGCTCTTCTCTCTGTACCCCTCAGGCACTTTCATGAAGATCTCTTCATCCAGTTCACCATTCAGAAAAGCTGTTTTGACATCAAGTGTCTTAATTTGTAGGTTTTCCTGAGCAGCAATGGCAAGTAGAATTCTCCATGATGTGGTATCAATCACTGGACTTAAAGTGTCATTAAAATCTATAAGTATTTCCTTCTTTCTGTTGGCAACCTCTCACCACCAACCTAGCCTTGTAACGACCATCATCTTTCCTTTTAAATATCCACTTGTTTGTTAAGATATGCTTTCCTGTAGCTCTTTCTTTCTCCACAATCTCCCAGGTATTGTTAAAGTAGCGATTCCTTTTCTTCTTTAAGTGCTTGCTTCCATTTTTCTTTGTCTTCTGCTGCCATGATCTCACTATATGTCAGCAGTACCTCATTTGTCTCACATAGCATATTATAGTTTTTGTATTTCTGAGGTCATCTTAAGCTTACCCTAGGTTTTAAATTATGTACGGCTGAATTTCTTTTTTCATTGTTTCATTTTCATTGTTTTCTTCATTTCTTGATTCTTCCCTTTCATTATATTTTCTCATATCCTCATCTTGATTTACTTAAGGCTCTTGAGATTCTTCTTTTTCTAATTCTTCTCTTTCCTGACACTTCAACTTTTCTTCATCAATAATCTTTTTACTGTCACATATTTTAACTCTCTTCATCATGTTGGTGTGAACTTCTCAGATTCTGAATTTTAGTTATAAAATTTTCAAAAATCACATCCCTGGAGATGAACACTAACACTAGTATTTTCTCTGAATCCCACAGTTGGTAGGCATTTCGTGCATATCCAATGAAGATTCATTCTCTTGATGTAATATCCATCTTCTTTAGAGGCTTCAGGACTTTGGCATAGGCTTTGCACCCAAAAATCTGAACTCCTTTTAAATCTGGTTTGAATCCAAACCACAGTTCCACTGGCGTTCTGTCCACAGTAGTGATCGGGCATCTATTTGTAATACATGCTGCAGTTACAATAGCATCACCCCACATTTCCTTTGACAGGTTTGCATCAAATAATAGAGATCTAGCTTTTTCAAGTACATAGTGTGATTCATTCTCTCTGCTTTACTGCTGCTGACATTTAATTGAGGAGTGTAAGGTACTGTATATTCTAGCACAATACCCCTGTTTTTACACCATGTCTGTAACTCAGTAGCACAGTACTCTCTTCCATTGTCACATCGTATCACACTAACCTTTTTGTCAAATTGATTCTCTACAAATTTAACAAATTGCTTCAGACACCTCACTCTTATATCTGATAAGAAACTACAAAAATGTGAAAAATCATCTCAAAATGTTACAAACTATCTTTTACTGTCATGAGTCTCCACCTCAAATGGGCCGCATACATCATTGTGTATCATTTTCAAAACTCTAGTAGCTCTCATTCTTTCAGTCTTAAAAGGGAATCTGGTCGGTTTAGCATTGACACAAACAGTACAATAAGTATTTTTTTTAACATTGGCAATTTCTTTTGTTACGCAATCACATAATGATGCCATTTTCTGAAGATTTATGAAATGTGGAAGGCCTCATCAGTCCCGTCAAGATTAACTACAGTTAATTGAGGAGTGTAAGGTACTGTATATTCTAGCACAATACCCCTGTTTTTACACCATGTATGTAACTCAGTAGCACAGTACTCTCTTCCATTAGTAAATCTCTAGTTTCTTCCCTTTACCTTCAACCATGTGATGAAAAGGAAGTCTTGTCATGCTTAGGCTCATTATCTAAGTCTTCATCTCCTGGTATTGATGGGGTGCCTGGTAGGCTACTTGCAGACTGTAAACACACAATAGTAAATCCACTGATGCACTTAATAAATGATTCTATGAGACTGGGTATCTTCCCGGACCAGTTGAAACTCAGTCGTGTAGTACCGGTATACAAAAACAAAGGGGACAAAGACGATATTGCCAATTATCGACCAATTTCATTACTGCCCCAGCTGTCGAAAGTATTTGAAAGAATATATTACAACCGGTTGCTTTCATATTTAGATAAATGTAATATCCTTTCCAATTTTCAGTGGGGTTTCCGTAAGGGAAGATCAACAGGCGATGCTCTTTTGGATGCCTGGACTTTCATCTCAGATTCTCTAGACAATGGAGACAGAGTTTTAGCTCTCCTACTAGATTTTTCAAGGGCTTTTGATATGGTTGACCATCAAATCCTCCTCAAAAAATGTTGGAACTATGGCGTAAGAGGTGTAGCTTTGTCATGGTTAGATTCATATCTTAGTAACAGAATACAGTGTGTGGAAATTGTATCGCATAATACAAAGGGTAAATCTGAACCAAATGTGATAAACATAGGCGTTCCCCAGGGAAGTATTCTTGGCCCTCTCTTATTTCTTATATTCATTAATGATTTGCATCCACCAATCACCATCATCCACCAATGTAAATAGGATTAAACCCATCATGTATGCAGACCTTTATGATCTCTGCTGACAATATGACAGAACTGCACCGCAACAGTCAGGACATATTAAGCTCAGTATGGAATTGGAGTACTGCTAACAAATTAAAGTTAAACGCTAAAAAAAACACAAATATTATTGTTTAATCATGATTCCTCACAAAGTTTTGGTCAATTAACCCTTAAGAATGACAGTCTCATTCCAGCTGATAACAGTAGATTCTTAGGTTTAATAATTGAAAATTCAGGAAAATGGTCAACATATATCTCCAATTTAACTGGAAAGCTATCTGTAGTCTTGTCTGGAATGAGATTTCTCAGAGACACTGTATCTCAAGATGGACTATTAACTTTATATCACTCTAACTTTGTGAACAAAGCCAACTATGCAATTGAATTCTGGGGATCGGCCATAACACTCCTTAACAAAGTATTCCTTATAAAAAAGAGGGCAATAAGAATCATTATGGGGAAATCTAAAACACACTCCTGAGGACCACTATTTGTGGAATTAAGGCTCCTCACAGTGCCATGCCTATATATTTATAAATTATGTGTTTTAATTAAGGTTAACCTTCACAAATTACAGGTTAATAGTGATATTCATAATCACTTGACAAGATCCCATTCAAGTTTGCATGTCACCCTCCATAAACAAAAAATAGCCTCTAGGAGCCCCATTGCTGTTGGCACTAAAATGTTTAATTTACTCCCCCCATATTTAAGATGTACTACCTCAGAAAATAAGTTCAAGGCTGAACTAAAAAAATATCTTGTAAATAAATGTTATTACAGCGTACATGATTTTTATAACAAAGTTTAGTTGTTGTTTTTGTATTGTCATTGTATTATGTTTTGTTCTATCTCAATTATTTTTTGTCATCAATTTTTGAGTGCAGCTTGTCTTGTATATTGACGGAGACATGTAGTTCTTTGTTCAATAACTTTGACGTGTCTTATACCTATGCATTGATCTCTTTGACATATGATCTTTGGACAAATAAAATTATTATTATTTTTTTGTTACTTCTGTAACTTATTATTATTATTCTGTAACTTATTATTATTATTATACAATAATTCCATTTTTACCTTCTATTACAATGTTTTCCTTTGGCATAGGTACATCACCTTTCAGGATTTTCACACTGTCCTTAGTAAACAATACAGCCACTGTTCTCTGTAATTTCACAAACAGACCTTAGATTTTTGGTTAGTTCAGGTACACATAAAACCTTTTTTAGTTTACATTTGTTCATGTCAAGAGTTCCTACTCCTGCAACAGACATACTTGCATTTTTCTTAGCAACCCTAACCTTTTCATCTCATGGATGCAAATCTTTTACTAACTCAGTAGAATTTACCATGTGTTCTGTTGCACCACTATCTACCACAAATTCAAAAGTATTATTTATACTTAAGTCAGCCTATGTATCAGCTAAAAATGCTACTCTTGTGTCATCTTTTTGTGTTCTATCTCTATTGCCATTCTCATTCGACCGACTATTATTAAAAAAACAAACAATTTTTCTCATTGTGATTTGTTTTCTTACAAAGACTACTAACTTTTTTCTGAAAAAACAATTCTTCTCTGTATGGTTTGTTCTTTTACATATTGTACACCCTCTGTTCGGACATGCAGCTTTTACATGAAACATACCATTTCATATTTATACTTATTTTTACCGGCTTTGTGATGTGCTGTGAATGATACTACGCCCGTGTCACTCTCCGTCTTGAGCTTTGTTTCTTTGATATGTAGTCCTGTGCATAGGTCCTCTAATGTCTTGTCTGGTCCTCTTACTGAATCCCATGCTCTCAAGAAATGTCTGTATTCTTCAGGAAGGATGGACATCATCTTCGTCATTATCATCAGGTCATCTATTGGTTGTTTGAGTCCATTGAGTCGGTGTGCAACATTCTGGAGATTGCTTATATTTGACATGATATCCTTGGATCGGTCGTACTTAAACGCGTAGAATTCCTGCAAGAGCTGGCACTTTTGTGTTTCTGTATCCTTCTCGTAGATTAATTTCAGTTTCTCGAACATTTGCTTGGCTGTTTTACATGTCTTAATGTGTTGTATACGGATCTATCTATTGTGGACACTGTAATGTTGAGCCTTGGCGTCCTTCATATTCAATCTTCGTAACTCATTAGGATTTCTTTCTTCTCTTTCGCACAAGTCATTATCTTCTATTGTTTCAATTATTTCTTTTGCTCTGAGCAGAATTTTTATTTGAAAGGACCACATTGCTAAGGTAGATGCATCCCTCAGTTTCTGTAGGTGCGTAACATAGTCACTCGACGCTGTCATTTTTTTATGTGTCTTTCTTTTCTCTGTTTTTCTTATTAATTTCAATTTCAATGTTATTATTATCCTTTTTTAAACAAGCTCTGGGCCCATAACCTTTTGGTTATTTGTGTGTATTAATTAAAACTTACTTGACAGACAATGCCATGAATCAACAACATTTATTTACTCTCTTTCGTAACCAAGGAATACAAACTTAATTCTCAACAAATAGTGACTATCAATCTGAGTATTAATTCCTTATTGCTCGTGTAATCAGTCATTCTATGTTCCCTTATATTTGGGTAATAGCTAATGAATGTTTAATTAAGAATCTTTGATTTTTCAAATTTTTATAAATGGCATTTTCCTAAAAAATATTTCAGGACTATTACTCATGATTGGGATATATTGATATTTACTCAAAGTTGGCCAAATACTGTGTGTCTGCAGTGGAAAGAAAAATATGAAAATCACACTTGCCTGGTTCCAATGAAGAAGAATGAATGGACCATTCATGGGATTTGGTATGAATCTATGGATAGTATTACCCCAGCGGAAGTTAGCTCTCTGGTGATGCCAGATGAGTGCACAATGTATTTAGGTACCTACTGGTACACTGTATAACCATTAGGCTTGCCTGTGTAGCCTCTTCCTCTGAAGTACGAAATAAGATGCAGTTGCAGTTCTTGCATGCAAAGAATCGTGTGGTTCAATAACATCTGTAAATAACTATTTTAATTGGTGTATGACTTAAATCAACCCATGAAATAAGCCTTAACTATGTTCAGTTTGATTTATATTTGTGAGGAAATACCAGGAGCTGGTGGAAGGGAACATAGGTGATGCAAAGAAAATAGGAACAATTGAGGAAAAATGAATGTAAAAACAGGCATAGTAAGAGCTATGGAGAACCTAGATAACTATTGGATCAGTGGAGGGTAAGGTGGTGTAGTAAATTATGGAAGAAATTATAAGGAAGAAGGGATGAAGTGGAAAAACATCAACACCGAACTAGATAAGATGAAGTAGAGGGATATAAATAATCATCTCTTGCAAATAACCAATTTGGAGTAGGAAAACTAGCGGAAAAGGCAATTGAGGAAATGGATAAGCTGCAAAAAGAAGGGGAAGTGGGTTAAACACCTAAGTAAAATTGCACTCTGGTGCTAAGAGAGGGCAAACTGTGCCATAGGCAAAGGACTGAAGAGTTAGGATTAATCTAGTAAGAAGAGATTTAAGATAGGTGTAGAAAAATCAAGGACGAGCAATATGACTGCAAAAGTAGACAAGTTACCCTAGATTTAGAGGATGAGATAACATTAGATGAGGGTAATATTAGGCCAATGATTCTCAATGGTGAAATAGGGAAAGCATTTAAATAGTTGAAGGCAAGAAAGGCTGTGGGAGTAGATAACATACTACACATAGCTTTACATTGAATAATCACTGTAAGGTTTGTGAGTGAGGCCAATTACTACTTGGGGGAGGCTACCAGTTTCGGTTCTCGGTAGGGGAGATCAACTTAGGATGCAATTTCGGTGATGAGAACACTTATTGAAGGAAATGTAGTGTATAACCAGGTTGTGTTCACTTGCTGTTTGCATTTCATGAAGGTGTTTTAACAGAGTAAATTGAGAAAAACTAATGAATACACACGGGAAAATGAGAATTGATTGGCAAGACTGGAGTCTAATCCAAAATAATTATATGGGCCAAAAGGCACGGGTGAGGGTAGCTGACAGTGAATCTGGGTGAATCATTGTCACCATTGCATTTTAATATTTATGCTGAGGAAAAGTTATGATAGCCATGGGAAGAAGTTTATGTGGGAATCAAAGTAGGAAGGTAGCTGTTAAAGTCTGTTACATTTTAAGACGATCAGACTTTCGTTTGTTGACCCTCAAAGGCACTACAAGCTTTAGTGGATGCTTTAGAATTTTATTGCAGGAAATTTAGAATGAAGATGAATCATACAAAAGTAATGAGATTCTCGGAGACAAAGAAAGTGAGGCTTGTCATAAAAGTTGGTGGGCACTAGGATGCATCGTTTTGCCACTTTTTTCTAGGAGCGAATCGTAATACCCGGCAAAAGTTGCGTACCCTGATGGGTATTACAAATATGATTTTTTTCCCAAATCGGTAAATATCTTCTGTTTGCATTTTTGCCTTAAAATTTCGAAATTTTTCACGAAAAATGTTAACATTGGAAATAATTTTAATTTGGTTTGAGCAAGCACCCTTTTTTTTTCAATGGGGTATAACTTAGGACTTAAATTGATATTTTAGACCAAATAAGTCAGCTATATTGCTTTTAATTATCGAGAAAATGACCTTTTATGGTGTCCCCGAAAGCACTTTTGTGGGGTAGGCAACCCGCAACACGCCGCCTCATTTTACGCTATGTATGCAATAAATGACGCGAAAAAGAGATTTGTTTCAGTCCAAAACGTGGAAATCATGTCTGAAAATGTCAAGGGTAGTCACAAAGATGGGAGGTTCCCTAATTATGCCACACATTGTCTCCTCGAGGGCAGCAAAAATGGTCAATTTAGTGTAATAGTTTTGTAGCTCTTTCCATTCTTGTCTTTTCCTTCGCTGGTGGGTCGTAACAGTAGCAGAACATATAATGTCTTCAGCTCACAGCAATATTGCATTTAAAGTTTACCGACCCCTGAATCATCCACCTACACACTGCAAGTTTCGCCCTTCCCCAATTTTCTCAGTCAGCCTTGCATTGTGAGACGAGCTGAACGATTGAAGTTCTTGATTTACCCATTCACATTTATCACTACAGTTCGCTTGCAACTCATTTCGCTTCTTTAGTGTGCCTGTTTTAGTGGATGTTCTGGTGTGCTTCTATTCTAGTTACAAGTGATATTTGACTCGCTCATCTCTTTATTTCCAAATATTTTACTGCATATCCATCCTGTGTGCTCTGGTTTTGCGCATATTTTCATTCAGTCTGCAGCATGTCTCTTTCGAAGTTCGTTCTACGTGGTGCAAACGTTTGCCCGATTTTTTATGAAAACCCCAAGGAATTTGATGAAACTAAACTCCCGACAAAGAGGGATGTTCTACTTTGTTGTCAAGAAGTTCGGCGGCAAATTGGAATAGAGTCACGGAGTAACAAGGAGCCACCCTATTCTTCCATTGCCCGACAAGTTTCTGTCATGGTATGTGCCATTTGGAAAAAAGCATCTATGCAAACCAGAGTAATTCAACTCATCTCACGCTGCCATGATAAATACATTAGGACAAAGAAAATCCTGAAGAGTAAAACGGTAGTTCACAAAACAAAGGATGACTTGTTGAAGTCTTTTACTGAGGAGGCAACGAAACTATTTGATATAGCCTTCTGCATATGTGCCAACTTTCCCAAATGTGTCTGTTCCAAGGAAAAAAAGGTTCCTATTCTAGAGCACCAGTTTCTTGTGGATCAGAGAGGTCCAAGAATTGGCCGAATTGGATCTATTGACTTACCTGTGCCAAAAAAATTGCGAGAAAGGGCTGAACGTAATAATATAAATAAGAGGCTTAAACTTGGACCATCTGAATCAACAGTTTCCCCATTGGGGTTTTTGAATGACAGTCAACACTTTGAGGATACTCAAGTTGATGAGTAAAATCACGAGGAATGTTGCGCTAAGGATGTGGCATTCACCAAACCAAGAGAAAGAAAGTGCAAAGTCAAATTAGACTTAACTGAGACTGCCATAATTTCTCAGAGATACAGCGTAAGTGAGAGGACTGCTGCACACATTACATCCACTGTGCTTCACGCAGCTTTAAAAGCTGGAATTATATCTAAAGAGCAATCTAGTGATATAAAGTCTGCATTGGTTATAGACAAGAGCAAAATTCGGCGTGATGAACTGAAAATTTCTCGATATTTGAAGCGCTGTTCTACGGATGATGATCCGATCAAAAGCCTGTACTTTGATGGCCATCTTGACGAGACAAAAACACCCACAGGCACCGTCAGGGAAGAGCATATATCACTTGTGGTTGAACCTAATGTGCAATACGTAGTTCACGTCGCTCCATCTTCTGGCTCTGCACATGATGAGGCTACAGCAATTTACGCGTTCATCATCAGTCAACTCAGTGGTGGATTTGATGAAATTGATGTTCTTGGCTGTGACCGGACGAACACCAATACGGGTTGGAAGGGCGGCGTCCTGCGAAAATTAGAAGAAATGTCGGGAAAACCTATGCAATGGGCTATTTGCCTTTTGCATTTCATCGAGTTGCCGTTCCGAGCTCTCTTCACCCACATTGACGGCACTTGTTCAAGCCCGTATTCATACAAAGGTGACAAAGGTTCAAAACTGCCAGAATGTGAAAAGCTCCCAGTGGTGTCATTTCATCCCATAAATTGTGACTTGCCAAACCACAGCCCAGATGAAATCTCAAACCTTAATAAGGACCTGAAGTACTTACTCGAGATATCCCAAGCCATTGCGTCTGGAACATGTCCAGAAGGGCTAGTCACTATGATGCCTGGAAAACTAAATAAAGCCCGTTGGTTGACCACAGCTAACAGAATTCTTAGGTTATATATTTCGACTAAGAAACCTACCAAGAAATTTATCGAAATAGTAACATTCATACTAAAAGTCTATGTAGTGATGCAATGCAGGATCAGGACACATTCTTCCATCGCCGATGGTGCTCGTCACGTCTTTGAGACCATTCGTAGATGTAGATATTTGCCAAGGAAATACCAAGCAGTAGTTTATTCATCCATCCAAACAAGTGTGTTCTTTGCACTCCCAGAAAATATTCTTGCAATAATGACTGATCGTCGAATTACTGTCCATCAGGAGGCACTAAATAAAATTCTTAGTGTTAGAGAAGACGAAGCAGATAATTTATATCATTGCATTAGATGCAACATTTTTCCCCATTAGAATTTTGAAGCCATGGATTGCAGAGAAATGATTCATTGGGAAAGCACCGATGTGTCTATTACCGTGCCACCAGTTGTGAGGAATATATCAAATGAAGAACTCGTTGAAAAACTGTCTCTTCCTGAAAATACTTCGCCAGAATGGTCATTCACCGTATTTCCCTGCCACACAGTGGCAGTGGAACGGACAGTGAAGTTAGCCACTTAAGCAGCCTCCCGTGTATACGGCAGTGAGGCCAGGGATGGCGTCATCAGATCCACTTTGATTTCACGGCAAGTTCTGCCAAAATTTCAATCGAAATCTCAATTTTTGACAATATTTCCGAACGGTGACGATTCAGATTAAATAAACTGGTCTGCATTACTATGGTTGGTTGGTTGGGTGGGTAGAGGAGGCGGAGTAGCCCAAGTTGCAGCCACCTCCACGTAGTGGGCACTGGGTTGCTTGGCTAGCTTCGCTGGCTAGGTGAGCGAGGAGCTGCACATTTGCTTGATCATACTAAAATAAACCCCTTTTCCGACCGCAGAGGAGGTAAATTTGACCCTTGAGGGACATATAACCGGCATATTGAATCCCGAATGATGGTTTCCATTCTCACTGATATCTTCTTTCCCGAAAATAAAGTTAATATAGTCGGCGATGGCATAAAATAGCGTGCTCCCATCTTTGTGACTACCCTTGACATTTTCAGACATGATTTCCACGTTTTGGACTGAAACAAATCTCTTTTTCGCGTCATTTATTGCATACATAGCGTAAAATGAGGCGGCGTGTTGCGGGTTGCCTACCCCACAAAAGTGCTTTCGGGGACACCATAAAAGGTCATTTTCTCGATAATTAAAAGCAATATAGCTGACTTATTTGGTCTAAAATATCAATTTAAGTCCTAAGTTATACCCCATTGAAAAAAAAAGGGTGCTTGCTCAAACCAAATTAAAATTATTTCCAATGTTAACATTTTTCGTGAAAAATTTCGAAATTTTAAGGCAAAAATGCAAACAGAAGATATTTACCGATTTGGGAAAAAAATCATATTTGTAATACCCATCAGGGTACGCAACTTTTGCCGGGTATTACGATTCGCTCCTAGAAAAAAGTGGCAAAACAAGGCACCCTAGTGGGCACTAACTTGAGCAACTGAAGAATTTTAATTACTTGGGCAGTATTCTAGAAGAAAATGGACCCAATAGCTGAGACATAAGGAGGAGAATAGCATTAACTTAGGTAGGTATAGTATAGCTCAACTGAGGTATTTAGTAATTGAAGAGAGCTGTTGACTGAAACCTTGGGTTAGGATGCAGTGAAGAGGCTGGCAAAGAGCTTGGTGTGGAGCAGAAATGTGGACCTTCAGAAAGGAGGGGATGGGAACAGGGTGCAGGCATTTCAGATGTGGGTGTGGAGAAGAATGTAAAGGTGCAGTGGACTGAAAGGAAGATGAACTAGGGAGTGCTTGGCATAGTGGGTGAGGAAAAGAAACTTATGAATAATGTCATGAGTAGGCAGAGTTGGTGGCTGGAGGAAATTATTAGGGGCAATGTGTTGCTCAAGAGTATGATGGAGGGAAGGATGTTGGGCAAGCTGAGAAGAAAAAGAAAGAGAATAGGTTGTATGGGTGGGTTGAAGAAGGGTAGAATGTATTCAGAGGCATCAGTTCATGCCCGGGAAGCAGGCTCGCTTTGGCAGCAATTTTTTTGTATTATGCAAGTCAAAGAGTGGATATGTTTGGTCAAGTGTCATATATATGGGGAAGGGAGCTGTTCTTGATAACGACTTAGGGCAATATCCTATGTCACCACAAGTAGCGATGTCACTGGTGAAGCCACAACTCAACAAAGGATATTGCTTGACCACGGACAATTTATATACGTCTCCTGCATTAGCTGAGTTCTTGGTTTCCCAATCCACGGATACCTATGGGACACTGATGAATACCAATTAGAAATGGGCGCCGCGCCGGTTACGCCACGCCGCCGGCCATGCAAGGCACGCCGCCGCCGAGGAAAAAACAACGGCGCGCCGCCGCCGGTCATTTTAACGGCGGTGGCGTGGCGTGACTTTTTTAATACCAAGTCCTACTGTTGACAAAGTACTGACAAATTACTCGAGAAGATGCGTTTTGGATTGATTTCCGCTGTCACACTAGGTCGTCTTGTCAACCTTTCCTCTCCCTTCCCACTGCGTCTCATGTATCCGCTCAGCTGCCTGGCTGAGCGGACATACGAGGTTTCGATAGGTTTTATTTTGCACCAGAATTTGGCCCAACAAAAAAATAACGTAGTTGAGGTATAGTGGAGAGTAACAGAGTACACAGGAAGAAATAGGTGCGAACTCAAAAAGAATGCAGCGGAGTGGATGGGTATATTTCCATATAAATTGCATTTTGCTTGATTTATTGGGACTAGAGCGGTTTTATATCTACTGACGTGCGTTCGATCTTCAGGATAACATGTTTCGGTCAGGTTGTTTTAAACTCAGGGTAAGTTAGAAAGTATAAACAAACAAAATTTGTTTTCCAGCTAAAAAAATGACATTAGGACAGTAGCATTCGTTTATTTTTTGCCCAAATAAAATATTATCCTTCACACGTATTTAAACCTTTGTAAGTTGAGAGGGTTCCTGGCATGTCAGTGGTTGCGCATGGTTACATAACCATATTTACGAAAGTTTGAAGAATAATTATTTTAAAAAAATATTTTACGTGAAATTCAACAATACATCCGCATAAATTATCATTATAATACATTATTACTTTTTTGTTATTTACTTTTTATACATACACCTAGAATGTATATATTTGCTTGACGGTAAAGTTGAGGTAGAATGATATTGAACTTTACGCAATATTAATAGTTGAAAATTAAAAGTAGAAAGTGCAAGTTTTTCAAAATGTGAAATGCATTAAGCCGGTGTCCCACGGTAATTTTTTTCTTATTTATTTTAATTTTAATTTATTCATGAATTCCATATTCATGAATTGAGTTTCGTGAACTGTTGGACCCAATGTCACACGAGCAAGAAAACTTCATGAATTGGGCACTGATCGGCTGACGGCCGAGAAGAGAATTTTTTGTTCTGTCATCAATAGTGTATTTTCTGTACGAAAAAAACATGCAGAGAAGATATTTTTGCGGGACCTACAAGCTAGGGTATGGAATATCACACGCCTATTGCTGCAATTACCTGGGAATTACTTTAGCCATACGTATTGTGATGGTCCGAGGCCATCACATATTCTTCTAATATATAATTATATATTATTAATTATATAATAAAATAAAATTCCTATTCTAGAGAGCCGATCATTGGAGGTTTTCGCGATTTTGGCAAGAAGGGTTTATTTCTCTTTTGTTCTTTGTTTAGATTTTTAAGTCTTATGTTTCTATGTTAAATCACAGGGTGTATTTTTATTTTATTATGTGTTGTAAGTTGTGGTACCAGTGTAGTGAAGTTCGTCGTCTGCGTTTGAAATAACCGGTGAAAATACAAGTGAATGTCGAAAATGCAGACGATAAAGAAAGTGATGTATTCTGGGAGGCCCTCATACCTATATAAGGTTCTTCCCGAGGTTAAGTGAGGCAGATTGAGGCGGATTGAGAGAGACAGAAAGACATAGAGGAGATCAGAGTGGGAGAGAGAGACCTGAGTGCCCACAGTTGTGGTCAAGTGGTTCATAGCAGGGAGTCTGCCGTCATAGTGGAACCAAGGACATCTAGCCAAGGCACGGGGACGCGACCAAGAGAAGAGCGAGCAGAACCCAGTAAACAGTGGTGTACCGGGCAATATTCGAGAGCAGATATCATCGCTTCATTGACCCGCCTTTCAACACCCAAGGTTCCTGGAGGATCCATCCTCGCTCAACATAACGTCGTAAGAATTCCCGTCGCCACGTGTTCCGATGGTTCCCACATTTTCAATTATCATTGACTCCCTACATATTTTTTTTTTTTTTGTTTCGAACTCTCGAAACTTATCTCAGTGTCTTGTCCCCCCTTGGTCATTAAATCCTCAGAAATAGAAGACCAGAGACAGTGAACTTTAAGAGAAATTCTCTATTTCCCAAAGAGTGTCAATCACGGGCATCATTTGAGGCGATGTCCTGCGCCTTGCCCCCAATCTGTTATTCCATTTCAATTATTTTGTATTGAAAGGTGATGCCGTGTGTTTTGAAGGGTTCCTTATTCTTTTTGTTTATTGAAGGAGACGCCATGTATGTTGAAAAGGGTTATTTCTTTTCTCTCTCTTTATCTTTTTTTCATTAAATGTGTTGTGAAAAGGACATATTTTGTTTATCTTGCCAAAATCGTCGAAACATCCTTCATTCGATCGCCTCTCAGAGTAGTAACGCAGTGTACGCGGAACCCGGGGAACCAAACCTGTGCCCTTATTTCATTTACGCGACAAAAGTCTGGTTGTTGAGGGGCATCAATCGCTCTTCGACTGTACGGTCTCATCGCCCGTCACGGCCGAACAGCACCACCTTTACTTAGAGGTACCCCGACTCATCATCCCCAGTTAAATCTCGTGGGGAAGACTAAAAGGTCCGAACCCAAAAAGGGAAGGGAGTGAATTGGGACCACTACAGTATAAACTAAAGGAATTGCAAGAGCAATGCATGCTTGCTCACGATGGAACACGTCAGAATACCTATGTAGCAGTTCCCCAGCTCAGAGTCTCCGAAACAATCTTCCCCATAGACAAAGTTCGAAACTAGAGATAAAAATAACGATCTGATAAGACAGTCCATCACTGTGAAAGAAAATATTACAATTACTGCGTTTAAAAAAAAAAGTGACTTTAAAAAATTTGTTCACCAAAAAGTTCTCCGATGGAGAATTTGAACCACGATTCTTCACACGCAAGGCGAGCGCGCTCCTCACCAGACTACCGCTCTTTAGGTGAGATTTTGCGAAACATGGCATGAGGTTCCCAACTCATGGTGTGGCCTACTGATACTTTCCTCAGATTCAAGTTATTTTTACACGTATTATTCTTTATATTACTCCTAATGGCCTTAGTAATACGCGAAAACTATTATAATTCACTTGTATCCAGTCGAGCTTCATATTTTTGGAGGTAGTTCGTACAGATATCATAAATTATGAAGAAATCAGGTGTAATCCTCTCACTCTGAAAGTCTGTGTGAAGCAATTAATGTACTGAGCGAACAATTAAGACTAAATATCAAGTATGGTACCAATTAATTATATTAATACATAAATTGTTAATCTATGTCAAAGTAACCTCAAATATAGTTATTTAGAAAATTCGAAGGGAGGGATTTCCTTCTCATTGATAAAAAATGTTTTATCGTTAATTTTGACTATAATGAATCCCACATAGTCTAGAAATCCCTTTTTTTTTAAAGCATGACGGCAAGAGTATGTTGAGAAGCGCTGTTCCAAATGTCATCACAAGCACAGTTCCAAGGATCAAACAATTACCTATTTATTAAATATTAGGATAATGTTCGAGGTGCAAGATACTGCGAGAACGTGATGGTGGTGGTTGAAGCGCATGTGCACAGAAAAGCCAATCAATGACTGAGTTTCATGAAGAATTTACAGAGTTTCGTACTTACAGAAATTTACCAAAAATTGGCTTGAGCATATACAGTGTAACTCTGAGAGTATTAATGAATTATACATGAATAAATTTACGAAAAAATTTACAGTAGAACACCGGCTTTAGAAATAATTTATCATCCTCCCAACCTTGTTCTTTCTCATCGTCCTTTTCACTAACTCCAGCTTCAGCGAAACCAAGAAAAGTTGTGACGGAGTGCTCTCTGCAAATACATTTAGAAAATATTTCACTGAGTGTTCTGCTTTTCCCATTCTTTCTCATTAGCAAAGCACACATCTTTCTGGGCCCATTTCCCCTCTGTGTCTTCCCGGTGTAAGAGTCACGCTGTTCCCCATTGCCAGTTACTTTCTTAGGCAGATTCGTCACGTATCATATTTGCTGTCGGCAAAACACTAATAGAGTCAGTGTAGCGTCAATCAATGGGAAAATTGGCAATGTACGAAAACAATTAAAATGCCTTCCGATTTTGCGGGAAAGATGAATGCATTTGTACGAGATGGTTCCATAAATTACAAGAGAAATTAACATTTTGGCATTCGTACATTGAGATACCACGTAGAACATATATATACTATGGTTGTAAATGAGGACAATGTATACAATAAGTAGCATAGCTGAAAACTTACTGGCTTCCACCACCAGTTATATCATCCGGAAAATTAGTAAATTAATCATTTATGTTATCTCAATATTTGTGAGAGATAAAAATAATAAATACGAACATTTATGATCTCAAACACTAACTTCAAAAGACTTCAAAGCTGGTTCCTATCATTCATATAATGAGACTGACTGGATAGTAACTGTAGTATAGTTCAACTATTAGGTAAGACGATTTATGCCATTGTAGACCTCCCTCCTCCCTCTATGTAAGACAATGTAAATTTTTCCCAAGTCTTACTTGAGACGTTAGATATTTGTATCTACTCTTTATTACATACTCGCTTTGGTTGAGTATGGCGGTAATGTAGCTAGCCAGTCAGGCGACAGAGTAGCAGTGAGATAATGGAAAATACGCCATTAACAAGCGGATGCTCGATGTCAAAGCTAAATTTCATTCGGAAACGATACAGTATTTCAAGATGGACAAAAATCTTATGTAAATAGATTCCTGGCCCCCTGTTCCCCCCCTACATAAGGCAATGTAAGATGATCCCAACCCCCCCACCCCCAAAAATGTCTTACGTAATACTTGAATGGCCCCATAGGTATGTAACAAGAGTATCTATTATCGTCCAAGCACAGACATCGAGATGGGCCAGACAAGCGCTGTGGGCTCGCAGAAATGCAGATGCCACCAAGTAAACACACAACTCTTACAATGTGGCTTCAATAGGGAAAATGAGCTGATATTTTCGGGCCCAGTTAGGGCCTGACAATGCGGTGGATACGTCCTACAAATTAACTCTTTGAAGATTACCTGTGAGTCGCTCAAGAACGCTATGCCACATTGATGTTACCTCAGTTCCGTCTACTCACTCGCACGGTCCCTATCGTATGAGATACATTAGTGCTTGAGAATATACCATTGAGCGATTTGAGACACCATAGGAATTGACGGCTCGAGTTCTGCTCAGAAGCTCTGAGAGCACTGTCTAGTGTAAACATCCGTTTTTCGTGTGTGCTTGTTACAGGGAAGCATCGGCATGACTTTGTGTGCGCCTGTGGAAGATGTCAAAGAACACATTTCAAAGTATATGGTCCAAACGTTGTACGGCTCACATAAAACAAGCTTCGCATGGTGTTACTTCGGGAAGCTCCATTGACGACGCAGTATTTAAGATAGCCCTTTACATTTTTGATGGTTGTAATATGAGATTTTCCTGTTCTTCACTTTTTTCCTCAAAGTATACGAACAGGCGTTAACACGTCGCGCCGCTGATCAAACGCTCGGCGTTCGTGCCGTCACGCCGTCGGCTTAATTTCCCCCCCCACACCGCCGCCGAACAAAATCAAGGTGGCGCCCAGTTCTAATACCAATAGGAGACGAATACTAATGGCGCTGAAAGGAAAAAAATGAAAAAGGGGAAATGGCAGTCTTCTCAAAAGGATAGCTAATGGAGATTTATTAGAAAGGCAAAAAGGAAGCTGCTGTCATCAGTGCATAATTGTGCAATGGAAGGTGTGGTGAAGAGAGGGAAAATAAATGAATAACCAGTCGTTGTGGACTACAATGACTCAGTGGGAGGAGTAGAACATGTGGACCAACAATTGGTGGATTACCCCATATTTCATGTAAGTGGTAAAAAAGTCACGAAAAATTATTTTTCATCTGCCAGAACTTTCCATGTGGAACCCTTTTGTTTTCTACTGTAACACTGGCAGGAGAAAAGTGCAATTAGACTTCCGTCTTAGGCTGATTGAGCAGCAAATAGATGCATATCACCCCAGTGTTGCGCCCCAATGAGTGAGAAGGCCACCCGTAATGACTCACCTACGACGCCTCATGGAGAGGGATTTTTCTGAAGCATTTCCTCCAAAGAGAAAAGTAACCCTACCTAACAGTGTTTCCGATGTTGCCAAGAGAGACGAAAGAGGAAAACTTAGAAAGGAAATGAGCTCACACTGTCCTCATTGTGAACTGATTCTTGGCATAGCTTCTGGTTTCAGGATTTTACATACGGCAAAGAACATTTGAGGACTTTATTTTTTGAAGTGCAGGTATTTCATCAGCATAAAATAAAAGTTTTTTTGGTAAACAATTTTTATTTCAAAAAAATAAAGAGGGATTATGAAAGATTATGAGAAAGATACGTGTCTACGGCATAAAGTGTATAAATAATAGTAAAATTCGATAAATTTCATTAAATGTATTTAAAAAAAGGTTTTAAGGTACTAATATTCGCACATTTTATTTTGCATGTGAATACATAACAATAATCTTAAATTAAAAAATTGATGATTTTTGGACCATGCTCCCCAAAATAATGTGTGTGGGAAGCTGTTAAATACATATTTCAGACAGTAGGTTTTTATGGTGGAACACTTATTTACTACTTTTTTTCTTTTAGGCCTACCATTTATGGAACACACAAGCCTGGATACTGCAATACAACATGGAAGTTTGATGAAAGCCAAATAGCTCCAATAAAATATAGACTGGATATGTATTGGCCAAATATCCAAAATGGATCCACTGAAAGCTCACTGTGGGAGCATGAATGGGAAAAACATGGCACTTGTGCAGCATCATTACCACAATTGAATAGTGAATTGAAGTACTTTAAACAAGGTCTTGCTTGGGTGATGAAATATAACTTAGCATCTATGTTGTCCCAGAGTGGAGTAAATCCAGGAAATGGAAAATATGCTGTACAAGATGTAGTGGATGCTATCAAGAAGTCTACAAATAAAAACCCAGCAGTGGAATGCATGAGAGATTCGGTAATTGAAAGACGTATTTACATGCATAGGAATAAATTATGATAAATTTTATAAGAAGACAATTTTTATCTTTACTAAAAATATTTTAAAGTAAAAATTATATCCAGTAGTTATTTATTTTGTTGTCTAAGCTTAATTTACTGGGAAACCACAGATTGTAAATTGATCTAGGAGTGTTCTACTGTCTGGGCAGAAATTTTTCATTGATTTTAACTTCGATTTTTGAGCAAGGTCTTGCAATACGGGCACATTTACGCTTTGCTGAGAATCATAGGATCACAGTTGAGTATTTGCATGGGTCAGAATAATTACATCATGAATAACACCATCTACCACCTCAAGAGAGCGACGGGCTTCTCGATTTTGACCTCTGACGATCGTGCGACCAGGAACGATTACCTTGTGAAACCGACAGCTCCGCAACTTGTCTTGACAAACCCTCGATGGCTAGGTACAGCTTATCATCCGTCGATATGCTGTTGGGAGAAACGGCATGGACGGCCATATGATGAGTTGACACCTCGATGATCTTGTCAGCGAGCTCCGACAGCTTGTGTAGGGGTAACTCCGCCTGGTCAGTCAGGATTCCTAGGATGTGCGGGGGCAATCGCCTCAGCCACAGTTGCCGGAAGAGGTTATCTGGAAGAGCAGTCAACATGGTGAGGTAGCGAAGATGCTGCAAGATTTGGGAAGGCTTGCAATCGCCGAGGTCCTCGTCCGACAGTAACTGGCAAACGCGCTGCTCCTCAGAGGCTGACAGACTTTCTATAAGCTTCGATTGTAGCGTAGAATAAGGATTCTGAGATGGAGGATTCGTGATTATGTCCTCAACCTCACAGGCCACGCGAGAATCTAAATGTGAGGCAACGTAATGGAACCTCGCTTGTGATCTCCGACAGCACGAACTGAGATTCTGCCTGTGAAAACCAAAGACTTTCTCAGGCCAAAATGGTGGTAGTTTCACGGTGACGCGACGAAGTGCAGGCGGGTTCTGCTCGTTGTCTGTGTGGCTGCGTCTTGAATCAGAATCATTTAGTTGCTGATGGAGCTGAGCGTTTTCTTCACGTCGTCACACGGCAAAACCATTTTCACCAAATGTTGACTATTTATTCTCCTTGTCGGGGTCACCAATGTGGAGATGGGTAAGTGAGGAGATCTCCACGTTTCTCAAATCAATTTATTAGAGCCTATATCAATGTCCACTACAATCTCAGTCCTCTGACTTATTTACATAAACATCAAAAAATCAGCAAGGCCTCCTTGGCAACAATGTAGATGATGATGGCACCATTTACGGTCGCCATAAAAATGTCAAATAAAATTTCCTAGCACCGGATCGCAGCGCCACCTACCAGGTCCATTTGTGAATCTAAACCATCCAGGGACCCACTCAAATACACGTTAAAAATTTCATCAAAATCGGTCCGGCTGTTTGAGAGGAGCTCAGTGACATAAACACGTACAGAAGAATTATATATGTAAAGATATAAGCCATTAAATTTGCACTTTTTTCACATCGATATCCAGCAAGGCAAAACGCATGCTGATTGGCTATCGGATTCCGATGTCATCTCCCTTACTTGCCCGTCTCGTGTTCACAATTTTGCCATGACTGGAGTGACAACCAGACAATATTTATTTGAAATTTAAGAGAATTATTTCGTCTCCAGACCGATTTTCATTAAAAGGGAGGTAGGATATTCCAAGGTGTCATTCAACAATCAGCCCGCGGTGGATGTATTGATGGAGGGAGATTTTATGAAGCAAAACGCACTCTCCATGAGCTCCGAGGTGTTAAAATGTCCTGGCAGGAATATCTCCTAAGCAGCTAATCTATTTATTTTGCATACTGCATGAAATTCACACTAAATTATATTATTTTACAGTTCACAGGAGAATTTCCATTCACTGGTAGCTTTAGTGACGAGGGAGCTTCCCTTTCTTCCTTGGTTACAATGTCATGGTCCATAGGAGCGATCTGATCCATGGTCTACTCTTGTGAATTGGCAGAGTCCTGCAGAATTAAAAATAAAAAATTCTTCCCCACCACGGTTTGTCACAAGACGCAGGACTATTCTTATATTGGCATTCAAATATATGTGGAGTACTCCTTTATTATTCTTAAAGGCCCTCCTATCATTTTCCAATGTATGCCATTGTCCGCATCCTCTTCCAGCTAGAAAGAGTCAAAAGAAATGAATGCAGTATATCTATATTTCAATACTAAGTATAGCAGCTACTAATGCAGCCGTGTGAGTCCTAAAATTATAATTTATAACACCCCGGCTGCCACTTACACGCTATTTCTACAACCAGAATGTTCACACTGCATAGTGGTTCCTATTATGGGGAATAGACCTCTGAAATAATATAGTCTTATGAACAATACATAATAAATCACAATACGCAAGAAAAAGTGCATCGGCTTGGTTGTTTACTCTCAAGCTGTACATAATTTTCAATTTACTTGTATTGAAATGGTCGGCGCAGCATCATAAACTGCTTTTTGCAGCTAAAGGCATCTTCTAACAGTCTCGTCGAGCTGCTATGAGCCACTTCTTTTGTACAGTAGGATTATTTGGTACGCTGAACACTTTATTTGCTGCTGATACGTACTTTTGTACAGTGACACGTAACAGTGTTCTTTATAGTTTTTCTTATTAGCAGTTATATTGCCTCCGATATTGTTGGACTCCTACCTCGTGTTAATGGGAAATACATAGCGAATTCTACTTAACACCCAACACAGAGAATATCACTGAGTGCCAACGTAAACAAACCCAATAGCAATGGCTGAGTAAGGGGGATGACGTCACGGCTGAGGCAATATGACCTCGGTCCGTTTAAGCACAAGGCCTAAATTAAGATTTTTAATCACTTATTATTAAAAATGTAGGATATGTACAACTCTCAAGTGTTGTATTTAGGGTTTTAATGCACTGAAGTTGCATTTTCCGTTGTTTCTAAAAAGTATGCAAATATTCAATTGAGCCAATTCAGGATCCCAGCCAGCACATGTGCCTAAAGGGACAGACTATCCCTGTAGTTATGGAATAAGTCATCCAGCGGGTGTATGGGATAGCTCTAAGCAAGGGATAAGATAGGGATACAATCGGAAGAACAAAGGGATATTAGGCAGATGTTTGTCCGCACATAAATGGGTAATTGCCGTGCTTGGATAAATTGTGTGGCAATTATCCTTCAACTCTGTCTCTGATAGGCTATGGCTAGCCATTCATGGTCCCTTTATAATTAATAAACGAGTACAGCACCACTAACGGCAGTATATGGAACTATGCAAAATGAGCTGTGCCATCCATTGGTAGCACTAGGAACCTAATTTTTATTACACTGCTCTTGATGTATATTTATGTATGTGGCTAGTTGTTACTTCTAGTTTTACCAGCTATTGAGAGGGTATTTTTTGGTCTGCTGTCAGGCACATAAAACTGAGACGATCAAGGGCTTCCATGTACCCATTCAACTTCCTTTCTCAAACAGCATCCCACATTGCTAATTCAGCACCTATACTGAAAACAGAGAACACCCAGAAATAGAAGTGGCGCACTTGCATGACCACTAAAAATACATACTCAAAACAACTAAAAAAAAACCTGGGATAGGATATCAAAGAATGAACCTAACAGAAAATAACATTTTTTCCAAAAATTAGATAATTGACATGTATTTCATTTAAAACAATGAAAGCGGCTTCAAATTGACAATTCTGGTGGGTTCAACAATGCCAGGCAGACTAGTAGTTTCCATGATTCCCATACGTGGTTTCTAAATGGTGTGATAAAAATTAACACGCAATAAATTCGTCACTTTCCATTGCTGTGGTCTTGAAAATACTTCGTAAGTATAGTATTCAAATAATCGTAAAAAGGAAGATCACATGATTTGGGCATTATTGGCGACTCGTGTAAACTTCAACCCTGTTCACTAAAACTAGGGAATTCATTTATACTTTTTTTTGGAGGATTGATTTAATGTGGAAGCACCATAAACAATTATGTAAATATATTTAGAGCACTTGAGGAGAAACTGGAAACCTAAATTAACACAACTGGAAGATTATTCTTCACACAAAAAATATGGCAGGTATGCCGTTCAACATTAATCTGCACAATTTCATTCTCTACACGATTTATTGTTTTTATGCCCGATACATGAACAAACATAATTAAGCGTTAAAATTCTAAGTTCACCCCACAAATGGGAATCATTTTCTAATCACTTTCGGAATATTACAAATTGTCGCAGCAAAATTATGTAGTTAATTAAGTATCTTCGCAGGAAACAATGCATACAATCAGAATTTCATTATTCCTGAGTATTAAGGGTAAATCTCCACTTCTGTCTCAGTATTCTAGTTTTAACTTTTGTCAATATGATATATAATGAGAAATAAGGTCCATTTTCTTCATAACTACTAACAAGTCACTCTTTTGATACAGATATCTATTACCAATCACATCAGTACAAAGGTATCACTAGGAAATTTTTGTCATAATTTTAATGTTTAAAATAACCAACAAAATATGTTTTACAGCCATAATTTACCATCTGAAAGACTTCATGTTTTGTCATGAAATTGGAATAGGTTAGGGTTAAAAAAGGAGCAGGGCACACATTGTTAACTTATCCCTATTTTCTTCTGAAGCAGATGGCCTGTTAGCTAGGTTTAGGCAACAGGTTGTGTTGTGACAGCATTTGCAAGTCTAGGTGTTTGAAGCTCTGCATGTCTTAAGTACATTCATGACTACTCTGCTGAGCACCGTTATTGGCAGATCTCTCTTCCATTAACATCTCTTGGCATCAAAGTTCTTCATTTAAGTTTGCTGTTGGAGTTTCACTCTTGGCACTGTGCTCTCTTATTAGTTGGTCTCACATATATCATGTGGCCCTGCATGGGTCGAAGTGTTCAAAGAATTAAGGAGCTGATTTGAGACACTGGATTTAATGATTGTCTCCTACATTGTGGTCTTGGGTCCCTTTTGCTTGATGAATCGCTTGACAATACAAACTGAGCTCCACTATATACACAAATGCCATAATGCTCATCACCATTTCATCTCCAAAACCTTATCCCTTACATCTTTTCAAGGCTGGTGTCATAATACCTCCTGCCACACGCCCATGCTGCAGCTCTCAGGGTAGTATGTAGATGTAAATTCCTTCCCAGGAGTGAGGTTGGAAAGTTGAGTGAGGATAGATTCCCAGGGTGTCAGATTTCAGCTGCCTACATTGAAAATGCAGGCAGACCACCTATGAGATATATGATACCACAGAGCAGTTACAGGGCATGAATTCAAAGTCATGTTAGTCAAAGACATAGTAGAAGTTGGAGAGTGAGGTGTGGGGAGAAGTAATCAGACATGTGAGTGGGATCACCAGTGTCATGGAATTTGAATAGGTACAGCCCTGTTTTGGGATGGGCAAGTCAGTGGTGGAAATTTTTTGCCAAGGGTTGGTGGCTTCAGGCTCTCCACTTAGTGACACCCTCTGGTTGGAGGTCCTCATCCAACTCTGACTTGTTGACTGCTCTTGCACCTGCAACATAACCCTGTCTTTCCCAGACATACATGAATGGCATCTTCATAATTTCCTGAACTATGGGAGGGATGATTCTTATCACTGAGGAAAGTAAAGAATAGGAAGTGTGTTCAGAATTCCCTCGCCAAATTCCTACCTACGAAGGAATCTATTGAGGTTGCAAAAATGCCAAATGTCATCACTTATAATGCCTACCACAAATGGGTGACCAAGGCTAATACAAAGATGTGAGAGGCTCAGCATCCTGTGCACATTTCAAGTTAATATTTTGCGTAAGGCTTTGGGCATCGAATGTATAGGTGATGCGAAGAATAAGAAGGTTTTAATTTCTTTGGACCACCCTCGTGACCTACTCCTGAGTTTCCAGGAAATGTATGGTTGTTTGCTGATTATGCCATCAATTTACCATGAAATTAATCAGAAAGTAGAACATATTCTGATGACTCTGGTCTTATATAGGTCATAGATGAAAGTTGGCTCTCCCATTGGATCTTAACTACAAAAATTCTTGAGTGTCTTGAGCAGGGGTTCATACATCATTACTATACATGATTTCAGGTTATTTCCAAAAATCGCAAATAAACTCACAATATTAGCATACCTATCACATGTAGGGAGTTAATTTTGGAAATACAGGAATCTACAGTACTTCAAATGTACCTTGAGGAAAACAGTCAAAACATAAACAGTGCTGCCCTTTAAGATATAAGATTAGAAACCCAATACTGTTACCCTGTTGTTTTGAAATCACATCTTGTGTATTCCTCAAACATTTAAGAACACTCTCCTTAAGATTTAATCTGCAAATATATAAAAGAGCCACGCAGCACTGAAGCTTGTGGAGGCCATATTCAAAATTAGGATTAGGTCTCTCCTTGACACTCTGACGTCTCATGGACTGGTTTCCAGCATGCATGCGTGATAGTACTGATTTAAATGCTCTTTTTTTGTTTTTTTAAACTTCTTATTTCTTTTACTCTGGATATAAAATATTTTCATTAATAGTGACAGTGAGTATTACCAAAAAATTATTTCTCTATCTAGCTTCAGACTTCTTTCTCAGCCAACATTATCTCAGAGACTATAAGCATTGGCTTTGGAATCCTTTGCCTGCAGTACATCATAGAATTCCCCAGTCACTAAACGCCAGATAGTAACCACCTACTTGTGTTTCCCAAAAATGCACTGTTGTAGGATTGTCTTTCTTAGATTTTAATGGGAGAGACTAGCTGCAGCAACTTTCTAAAATATAGGGTATTCATCCTCAGGAAGTCAGCAATTGACTCCGTCTCCAGTTAGTGGTAGGGTCTCCTCTTAGTCCTGGCAGCAAACCTCCGCCACAGCCATTCCAGAGCCCTCTAATCCTTCGATGAGTTCTTCTTCGAGCCTCAACATGCATGGCTATTACTGCCACTAAGCTACTTTGCCTTCCTCAATATTCATCTTGTTAAGGAAAGCTGGACTAAACTTTCATCAAACATTAAGAAATGCCTTGAAAACCAAGTGAATATAGACCCCTGTCACTTGGGCACTTTCTGCTCAGCTAACAGGTTAAAGGGAACACATTGGTCTAAAGATTATTTGCATAAATCAGATCAGACTATGGTATTTCTATCTTTGCCTTTGCTTTAAAGGACTGGGCTTTCCAATTCCATTGCTTAGCAAATTTGTCTTCGATGGTGCAGTCAAAAAGTGACTTATCTTTAATGCTCTTGGTTTTTGTCTTTGAAATAAATACCCATAATGCAGTAACCATGTACCATAGTTCAAAGACCAATTATAAGTAAATTAATGATTTGCATTATTCTTGATATTTGGTGAAGTAGTATAGATAAACTTTGTTTCATTGAAGTTAAAAAATAGGTAAAATAATTATATTTTTCCATGATTTTTTTCAGGTTACAGGTGAAGAATATTTGCTTGAAATTCGGATTTGTTTTGACAAAATGTTGAATCTGATTGACTGTGATGGTATTGAGCCTCTTCAACAGGGTCTGTTGACAAACTGTGTTCTGTCAAAAGAAGTTCTTTACCCTTTAACTGTACCACCAGTACACAAGCAATTACCAGCCGCTGAAAACATCTTCAGAGAAAATAATATAGAAAAACTACCCAAGGAAAGCTGGCTTTTCACATTCTTAAGAATTATAACTTATCTACAGTGGTTTACTTTGTGAGGAGTGTAATGGCAATAGATTAAGAAAAATACACTTATCTCTATGTAAAATTTATTGATCGGCTTCTTTTAGATTGTTTTCACAGTTACAGTCCTTCAAATGGGCACTGGTGTATGACAATGTGCATTATTATTCATGAGAAACCAATCACAAAGAAATAAAAGACTGTGCTCAAAAGAATTTTATTTTCGAAACAATGTTGAAACAACACAAGTGCTCGTATGCATGTTCTTGTTATAAGTGGAAGAAGAAAGAGGAATTGCGATCTTCAACAGAGCTGGCAATGGCTGAGGTATCCATTAGTTAGTTTTAGTAACAATAACAACAGCAGAAGGCACTAATCCTGCAAAATAAAACGTTAATTCAAAAAAGATGCTTTCGTAAGATATCACACACTGGAAAAATCTGTTTACCAAGAATATCCAAGGGCTTTTCATAGTCTTCATCTGTGAAAACCTTCTTAGGAAATGGTGTCATTAAAGAAAAGGGTCCATTAGGATCAGTCCTATTCATTTCTACATACAGTCTCACTGCAGAGAGTTGTTCCTTGGCACCGAAGGTTTGTGTGAGTGCTTGGCCATTGGTCAGTCGTATCTAAAAATAAACATTCATTCAAGTTATTCCAGAGGAAAAGTTTTCACACACATGATAATATAACATCACTCACCAACTTGTTACAAATATCTATCAGCTCTAACCAAACAGAAAAATGAAAATAGGTGGGTTCAAAAGATAAAGACGGTGAAGACTCCACTATTTCTCTTACACATGGCACCAACTCCAAATAAGTAGACAGATAAAATATGAGTTTAGTAAAGTCTCTTTGAAGAGGAATGGATGCGTCCCAAAACTTTTCATTTTAATGTATAACACTTCACTGCATAGTATAATATTCACTGGTCCTTGGGCATAATATCTGAAGCATGGCCCATGAACATTTCAGGCTCTAACATTGATGGTATTCAAGCCCATCACAAATACGGCAGTGAAATACTTTGAAATTGCCACAAGAAAGAAATTAGCCAGGACATTGATGTTAACAGGTCAAAATTTCAACTCGATGTAAGTGCATGTTTTAATAAAGAATTCAAGCATAACACAAATGCTTGCTCACCATTTAGTGATAAGAAAAGGAATTCCAGTCAAATACATGAAAACATGCTATGCAAATTACACGAACTTAACGCAATTGATCGTCTTTAAGTCTGCGAGGCCTGGGTGCACCAGTATCTACCGCTGTACTAATGGCACATGCATGGACTTGAATTGAAAAGAAGGAATTTTCAAACAATTTTTTTTCTTACAAGTTGATTTACATATTTTACTTCCATTAGCATCCTTTTAGAGGGCCGTTAATCACATTTATTTCACATTCTGCACTGCACTTGATATTTTCTTCAATTATGGAGGCAGCATATTCATTCATTTAGGTATTCAACCTGAGAATTAGAAGGTTTTTGGACAGTCCTAATCCTATCATCCCAATTTTTAGTACATCGTCCCATTTTTCCTCCGATAAACCCCACAAGTAATCCCTCATATTGTACACCATTTCTTCTTTCATCCAGAATTCCTCTCTTCCCCAGTGTTCTCTTTATAACACCCTACTCAACATTTCCTCTCCTTTCAAAATGTCCTACATCCATCTCTTCTACCTTCTCCAAACCATGCCACCAGCTTCCTCTCCTTTCCAACCATATCTGATACCTCCTCATCCATATATTAAATGGGAAAGGAGAACGTAGATACCTTGGGTCTGTGTGAGGTGGGATGGAGGGAAAGCGGAGACTATTGGAATAATAGTTACAGGGTATTCTACAGTGGTAGTGGAAGAGTCAACATGGGGTAGCTACAGTATTGAACTCAAAATTGGGGATGAGGGTAACAAAAATTGAGTTGGGCAAAAGGATACTGGAGGTAGAAAAAGAGCACACCTAACATATATTGTTGGTCCAGGTATTCATACCCACAAGTAATCATTGGGAGGAAGAGGTGGATGGGAAGTATAAAGAGCAATAGGAGAAAATTAGGGATGTCCTAGGCAGGAGAAGCCTGATAGCAATGAGCAACTGGAATGCAGTGGTGGGGGAAGGGAGAGGTGAATGTATAGTGGAAGGGTATGGATTAGGAACAAGAAATGATCATGGTGAGAAAGCAGTTGATTTCTGCAGAAGACATAACTTAGTAATGACAAACAAGGTTTTAATATCTTCTAAGGCATAGTTACACAAGGACCACACAGGGAGATATGAAAGTAATTACATCATTGTTAGGCAAAGATTCAGGAACAGTGTTAAGAACTCACAAAGCTATCTGGGGGCTGATGCAGACTCAGACCATAATCTAGTTATGATACAATGTAATGTTAGATTCAATATTTTCAGTAAAAGTAGGTGGATAAAGAGATGGGACCTGAAAGCTGTTAAAGGTGAAAATACCAGGAGATAGTGGAGGGAAACATAGTTGAAGCAAAGGGAATAGGAATAATCGAGAAAAAAATGGGAGTTAACAGTTAATCGAGAAAAAAATTGGAGGATAAAAACAAGCATAGTAAGAACAGCGAAGAAAACTTAAGCGAAAAACCAATCAGGCGAAGGAAATCTGTTGGAATAGGCAATTCAAGGAATTGGAAAAGCTGCAGAAAGAAGGGGAAGAGGGTGCATTATACATTCAAGTAAAACTACTCTCAGGTGGCATGAAAGGTCAAATGGTACCAAAGAATTAGGGCAAAACAGGTTGGTCATTAAAGTAGACTCCCTTTACTACGAAGTTCACAGAACCGGAAAGTCGGCAGTTCGTAATAACACCATATCATCAATTCAACAATGTATCATTATACCATATTTTTTCACGAACATAGCAAAAAATATCCCCTTTTTGGCTTTTTTCCTGGTATCTTCAATTTTTCGTGTGTTAGAGCCATACAACTCACAATCAACGTATGACTTCTGAGGTGCACATACAATTAAATATTGACTTATGCGCAAAGATATGAAACCCAACACAAATTCTTGAGAAAACAAAATCACGCAATTTCTTGTCCTAATCATCCCAAGCCAGGAGCTCAATACCTCAGAAAAACTGTTTGGGCAGTTATTATGTTGCGAAAGTAACACTAGAATCTCGGCTTTGATAGACTGATTTTACTCAAAATTTGATTTCATAAAATTGAATGAGTGGTGCTAGCTGACTCCTTAAGTATAAAAATGGAATCATGCTCGATTATGCATAAATACGATGTAACCATTTATGCAAGGTTGTTTCGGTCCTTGGTGCAGGTTTTGATTCAATTTTATTAAATGAAACAACAGGACTTGAAGAAACTTCAGCAAAATCGGTCAAATCTTTGCCCATCTTTAATGAAAATCTATGAAATTCAATGATAACAAATCTACAAGCAGAATTTCATTGGCACATTTAATTACTTTACTTTTCTATCTTTCAGCACGTTAAGTTATTGTTCAAGATGTGAACTAGTTTACATTCTGAGAATTGCTCCGGAACCTTATCCTCTATAGACCGTGACAGTGGGGGCACCTCCACAGTCACGAGGGATGAGATAACGCTCTCTTTAAGGTCGCTCACTGGCAAGAGCATCATCGCACTGGAGTGTGCTGCTGAGCGAAAGATGGTACACGGTTTGGCTTAGCTAAAAAAAATCAACTGAATTGAAGGACCAAGCCATATTATGCCAGGGATTAACAATTATATTCAATCGAGACAAATTTGTTTGACTTTTTAACTTGATCATTATTTTTTAATTGCTGTAACACGTACCTTTGAATGGATAAGACCTTTGCTATTATTGCTAAATTATTCGTTACTTTTCCCAAAAATTTCATTTTCGGTGCACAGGGATACACGAATAACACAGGGATGAAGAGGAATTGAGATCAAGATGCTGGTGCTAAGCCTTTTTATGTGCTGTATAATTTTGAAAGGAAATGTGTCAAGTACGTCATGTAATAGAAATATATTTCTGCAAAGCAAAAGAGATGTAAAGATCAATATTAAAATATCTACGAATAACCAGCTACATGACAGATGTATAAAATATATTAAATTATTCAAAATGACAAAAAACTTTCACTAGTAGCACAGAGAGAACTTACAATGGTAATTTAAGAGCCATAAATTAAGGAACAAATCAGCATTAGAAGGATCTTATTTTATTGAAGTAGGAAAGCCACAACTCCAATTGCCCGTCAATTGTATCTACCTCCCTTTCCTTCAAAGTAATAACCTTTAATAGGTATGTTCAATAAAATAGAGCGCAAATAATCCAATGACTGCTTAATCACCTGTGGATCTTCGAACTTTCATCTGGCAACAACATCCTCCCCCACTCTTCATTTCCATCACCCTCCGTCCTCACCTACTACCAATTTAGATTGCACTCAAAACCAGTGGCTGCATTAAAATCTACAGATTCCTACATTTTTTCCACATGCAGGGTTGTCCTTCAGCAGCCCTTTCAATTATGCCGATGATAGTCTTGCTTACACACGAGTCTTTTGATTCACAGCTTAGTTTGAGCATGAACCAGGTGAGCGAGCTGATATTGTATCCACAGCTGTTTTGAATTTATGTATACTTCAGCAATATATTTCATATAAAATGTCTAATTCTTTGGTAAAGAGGAAGCGCTTTGTGCAAGAAATTTCCATTGAGTTAAAGATAATCAAAAGGGTGAGATGTAATTGCTTGCAGTGGCGCAAAGTAAGCTCGTTACTGAATGGGGCTGGTTAGTTAGCTTGACTTGTTCACTTCGAGAGTGGTATGAGTAGGCTGGAAGATAAGGGATGCAGAACTTCCCGGGAGGTGAGGGGCTACAAAATGCCACAGAAGAGACATGTGCCAATGTTAGCTATAGTTTGGTGATGAAGAATCAGATTGAGAAGAGCTGTAGTTCAGCAAGAGTACGTCAGCTACCTTGATGCAAGTCTTGGAAGTTAAAGCATGAAGCGAATTTGGCCACTTGGAATTCTCAATTTCATAACAATTAGTGAAAGGCATGTTTACACAATTAATGAACCTGTTCAATTACACGGGTGGACAGATGCTAGACCAAATGCCCCAAATTAGAGCACGGTCAAATTTATGGCAACATGGTCTCGCCAATGCAATATTAATGGTGAATGTTTTCATGTATCTACTTGTGTGGGGACGTGCATTTTGTAAACAAGGCTAAATATGCTATGATCAAGAATTAAAATGCTCAAAGATTGACAAATATCACTGGCAGGTATGATAATGAAATTAATTATTATGAAATATATTGAAAATGAAACAGTAAACAAATTTATCCCAGCGAAAAACCTACACAATGATATCTTTACAAAAATAGGCTGGATTATCTGTTAGCAATGAAAGATCACAAACAATTAAGTTAATACATGATTGATTCCCTTTTGAAGAATTTTCAAGTAGATGGCTTCCACTATTTTGATGCAATCAGCTTTAAAGCCTAGCCTTTGCTTCTGAGTAATGTCGATTCCTCTCAAGTTTCACAGACAAAATGTGCGTTCAGGTCTGTGACTCATTGACATCCATAATTGTCAAACCTGAGGTCTTCGAGAAATAGATGCAGCAGTGAAATATTGATTTTTCAGATGAAATTAACATCCCTACACTTCCTGAGGACTTCTAAGTCATTTTGTCTGTGAAACTTGAGTTGAGGCGAATTAACATTACTCATAGGGTATATTTACCAGGCTTCACTGACTTCCTTGACATGTGGCCACCATGCAAATGGATTTAACTGTGATTTCTATGGATGGATGATTCTGTGATTGTCACCTGACACATAATACATAATTTAAGATGGAAAGGGCCAATATGACTCCAGCGTCTATGAAAAATATTGTTCACTTACTTGCAACTTTGTTTCATTATAATTCCTCTGAGTAGTGGTAGTAGGACAGGAGGGAGCCACAGGAGTAGCTGATGGAGGTGCAGGATCAGGAGTGGCTGCACCTTCCATTCCAAATTTTTTACGCCTGGCTATCTTGTCTTGCTCAATCTGGTCCTTGACTCTCTGGCGGGCAATTTTCTCCTCCAATTTCTCCCGTTTCCTCAATTCGACAATCTTCTTCATTTCTTCTTCTTCAATTCTAGGAAAAATGGGCATATCAATTTAAGTTAATGCATAAACCACAACACCATCAAGAAATATCATAAATCATTCAAAACTTAATGCTTATTACTTACTATGGGATCACATGCTTATTACTATGTTGACATCCGTATAACAAAAAATGCTCATTATTATAAAGCAAGACTCCATGCACTGAAAATGGCCACTCAATGCCTCTAGTTCCGTTTTTACCACCTCATTTGGATCATTGGTATGCATGACTGCTTGGTCATCTGATATCATCCCACATAAAAATCAAGGTATTGTCTTTTGGCATTTTGCTATGCTTACAAAGTAAATGCCTTGTTCTCCCACATTATGCATCAATACCATTCTCCTAATGAGCCCTCAATGGACGAAAATATTCGATGACCACGAACCAACCAACATGTTTATCAGCTATTAATAAAGTTGAATTGTATCACAAAAGAGGAAAAAATAATAATCTGTTGACCAAATTCAATTACATTTTCCACAGCATCTACTCTACTATCAACCTCAACTGCAGGTCATGTTTTCCCTCAAATATTTTCATCGAGTCATACGGGGCATAATTTAAAAACATTGGCTGCACTATGTTTTCATCTAAATCGTAATTGGAGTGGCCGGTCACCGACTCAGAATTCCTGCAAATCTCAATGAACTTCTAACGATTTAACACTTGCTAAGGCGAAGTTCTAAGAGCAAATACGGAAATTCAGGGTTAATACATCAACCAACCTTTTTTTAGCGGCCACGATCTCTTTCCCGGAACGTATTCTCATCTTTTCCCTCTCCAATGCATCTTTCTTTTCCTGTTCCTCTCTCTCCTTTCTCTTTTGCTTCAATTTTTCCTCTATCTTCTTTAATTGCTCCTTTTTTTCTTCTTCAGTTAATGGTTTCTTTTCCTCCACAGATTCAGAAAAACTACTATGACCAGATTTGGCAGCATGATACTCAACTTCTAATTGTGTGGCGAACAGCTTATTACACCTTTAACAAATAGGACGAACGTCAGAACTAAAAATGTAACAAAGGAATGCAAATAAGGAAGTGACTCTTACTCATCGCATTTCAAAGATTTAGCGCTCATGTCAGAATTTCCATCACTTGACGCTGAAGGTTCACTAATATTTTCCTCATTAGCAGTTGATTGTGCTGCACTATCCTCACTTTTCACTTCATCGTTCGCTTCTTCATTCGGCATTCGCAATGTTAATGAACCAGGAGGGAGATCACTTTGAGATGTTTCTATAGGCTCATCTGCATGGGCTAATAACCTAATCCATGGAGAAATAAAAGTAATATGTATAAGTCCTGTATATTAAATCACCACAAAATATTCCAGAACGTATGCTTCTCACCAATCCATTGCAGGTTCTAATCCCGCATTTCCCGTGACAGCCAGAGCCCTGTCTCTGAAACCATAATAACATTTACACCAGTTATCACTTATGAACTCAACCACCTTTTAAGAAACGACAAGCCACTGAAAACATTGACACAAGAAGACACCCAAACACTTGCACCACCAAGCATACAAACATTCTCTCCCGGGAGAAACCCATGTCTTCTAATAACTTAATATCCTGAGAGGACATCCTCGGGCAAGAAATTACAATCCGCCGGCACAATTCGGCTTGCTCTCACCCTTCAATCAATTTTAGGGCCACAAATGCCACAGACTACCGGAGAGTCACCTATATTTCTCGCAGTGATGCAGCGGAAGTTGTAATAAACAATTGAAATCCTATTGAGCGTAAGGACGTCGAGTTGGCCTGCTTAGTGCAGGCCTTGTGCGACGATGTTTGGGTATTTAGTTACGTTATGTTTGACGGTAACGTTGTTAAGTTATTCTAAAGGAAGTAATATTTCAGATCAGCGGTTATGTTTTGATCCAGAATGCAATGGTAAAGTTTAACTCTGTTTACTAACTGATTGTATGTATACTCAAGCTAGTATTTGCACTTATATTAAATTGTTATCTGGTGATGATTGTGTTTAATTTTTGAGTTAACTTCATATACTTTAACGCGTGAGTAATGGAATCGATAGCATGGACATACCTGCATGTAGTAAATTTTGGTGCCATTCTCTTATGGTAGGGTCATTTTTACGCATTGGTCGTGAAAGTGAGCATTTAATGGGGTTATGTGGTATTGTAAATTAAACTTGACCACAAATGTAAGAATCCTCCATTTTCTGATGTGCATTATGAGTGGCTGCTTTATTTTTTCTAGAACCCCTTTCTCGCGCTAGGACGTTGATGAAATATGTCAAAGGCTACGATGGAGGGTTATCCTTCCAGCCAGGTGCTGAGGTTGTAATATACAGCAAGTCTGCAGGAACTAGACCTGATCTATGGGGCGCCGAGGTTAGCTCTATTTGGTGTTTGAATGGTAGAAAACTAATTTTTTCGCAACTTGTTAATGCTGGTATAATTCTATTTCAGGTTGGTGGAAAGAGAGGGTATATACCCAAAAATTTGGTTAAGGAGTACAAAGTATTCCATCCAGACAGTACTTTGAAGTATACTGTGCCTACTTCTCCATCAGATGAGGCGAAACAAAGGGAATCGGAGTTTGATAAACAGGAGGGAAGTGCTGAGACTACACTGGAGAAGCAGCTGGATGTATCCGTGAACGAAAAACCAGCCACTATTAATAGTGAGTCAAGAGTTGATAAAAAATACGATGTGATAGATGGCACGACTTTTTATGATGATACAATAGGTTTGGCCACCCCAACTCTAAACCAATTAGATGCCACTTCCATGGGAATCAGCGGAGTACCGATCGAATCTACAACGTCTTTTACTGCAACAAGTGACCTGAGCCCAGCTACTATGACTCAATCAGATATGGCACCTATTAGTCCTACTACAATGATGGAAAAGTCGGAGAATCAAGATGCCAGCGCTGAAACCGTAGGTAAATCAGAAGAAGTGGCTGGCATGGTGGAATCTGTTTTTAACATGATGTCAGATTTAGTGTCTGGCGGGGAAGAGGATATTAGCAATGAAAATAGCATTGAAGATAAAAAGGGCATTGATGGTACCGTAAGTGCCATTGATAAGCTTGCCAGTGAAGCACTTGAGGCAGGAAGTGATAATAATGTAAAATCTAGTGACAAGGTGGATGATTTGAAATCAACTGATGTCCATGAGTCAATGGATGATGAAGATGAAGACGACGACGTGGAGGATGAAGAAGATGAGGGAGGTGATGAAGAGGATGATGAAGATGATGATGATGAGGAGAATGTAGAGCCTGTCATGACCGGCGAGGAACGAGAAAACATTACGGTAGAAATTGATGAGCACATCCCAGATATGAGGGGGGAAGGGGACGACCTGTCAAAGGAGGAAAGGAAATCCGAAATCGCTACTCTTAGAAATGAGTCTGAATTGGCTGTTGAGGTACTAACACACCCTGGTTTTCAGTCGTCCCCAGAGAGCTCTGTGTCAGGTTTGACTGATGTTGATGATGGACCAACTTTAGAGAAGGGGGAACTGCTGAATAGCATTGGTGAAGTGACAGATGAAACACATGTACCGTCTCATACATCATCTCATTTTAATGACTCTTCTTCATCACTGGTGGCGGAGTTAGGCACTCAGTCATCTGGGTTGGAAAAACCACGAAATTTTCATCATCGATCTGATGGTTCAAGAGTTGACTTTGAATCTCTCTTGCAGGTTGAGGATGTTAGTTATTCTGGTCCTAGAGATGATGCTAATCATGAACAGCATAATGAAAATGATCTTCCTACTGTGTCTGGTGACATTCTGCCTGCCAGCTCTGAGAGAAACCAGGAGCCTCAGGTTGAAGCTCTTGCCTCATCCGATGCTCATGTACAAGATAAATCAGAATCACTCATTTCAGGTGATCAGAATGTTGACTTCAGTGTAACTGGTGAAATTACGACAGAGAGTTCCTATACGACTGTATCTCCTGCTGGTTTTGGTGACCAATATGCTAAGCCAATGGTGCAAACAGAGCCCTCGAATGTTGTTAGTGATGTGTATAATTCTGATCCAGGTCAATCAGACGTGAAACCTATGGTGGCAAGAGACACTGAGGATGTTACTGCCCAAGATGCAGCTTTTATGGACCAACATGATGTGCCAAGTACACAGATTGAGCCCTCTAACTTGGTTAGTGATGAGTATGAATCTAGTCCAGAGCCCACCAATGTAAACACTTTAGAGGCAAAGAAAACTGAGGAAGTTACCGCAGATAAGCCCAAGTCACACTCGGAAAATGACGACAATGTAGTGTTAGATGAATCTTCAGGTTTGAAAGAATCCGAGAGTCCTGAGGATGATGTGGTGTTAGAGTCACCTAATGTTTCAGACATTGAAAATATGTTGCCTGTGTCTGAAGATTCTTCATCTGGAATTTTCTCCGCTTTGTTTGACTCTCTTGGTTCAGGTTATGGAATTGTGTCGAGTATGATATTTGGCGGTGGTGATGAACGCATTGAAGTAATGGAGAGCCAGGAAAGTTCAACTCAGGGAGTTTCTCACATTGCTGCTAGTAAATACAGTGATTCTGAACATAACCCCTACCAACACAATCCCATAGAGGATGTTCAGAATTTGGCAGCTGAAGGAGAGTCAGTTATTGGAAGAAGCTTAAACTGTAAGTTGAGAGTTCTTTATTCTTGGTAGAAACTTGAATTCATATTCCAAGTACATCTAAATGGTTCCTAAGTAAACTCTGTTAACTGGGAACTCTGCAGTAATCTTCTATTTATTACTGTGAGACTATCAATGCAATTAACATCATTTCCTAGATCTATTATTTTTTTCATTTGGACTGCTTTGGCGCTAAATTGTGGTGATGGCTTTTCTGCTAAAATCCCTTTAAATGCTGTAGTTAGTGGAGATGATTACAGGGCAATCAATATCTTTATCTAAGTTTTCTTGAGGTACCATTCCTTTGAAGATCTAATGTTAACTTCTGTAGTATTGTGTATGATCTTTTGATTAATCCGAACTATGTAATCACTTCTCGTGTGTTTTAATCTGAATGATATGGAATTTTAATTTGAGAAGGAAGATATACGTTTGAGGATAGAAAAGGTGTATGTGGTAGGAGAAAGCTATTTTTACCCGAGGGGACCTTTGTTGATTTAGTGCTCCACTATACCTACTGTAGGCAGTGTATAACATCGGTCATTATTTGGTGGGAAATTATTCACTAATGGTGAGACTGTCCCCCTTGCATGTGTTGGACATTAATCAGCCCCTCAAGCCCTGGTTAAATGATGCAATAAACCATACGAGTTTAGGAATTAGATGTAAACACTTAAAAGTGGCAATGAAAACTGAGGAAGTTACTGCAGCAATGGCTTTTGAGACACGAGACGGGTTTCCAAGATTTTTGGGCAAGTAAGATTCCATTATAAAATTGCTCTTGGGCTTTAATAACTATATTATTTTCTTTTGGAATTCACTATCGTTTTGCAACATGTTAGGTTTAGGTTAGGATCAACATGTCCTGCCCCATTTACATGTTGATCAATGCCACATTTGCCAATCTGGTTTGCAGATGCAGCAACGACATAGTATGAAAACTGAGCCTAAGCTAATCTACTGCATCTTGTCAATCACCTATGTAGTTGCTATAATGGACTCCTAAATTTTATTATGACGTTTAAAGTAGATGCATATTGGTGGCATGGAAGCAATATTTTTTAATTTTTGAGCTTTAAGGCAAGTATAACGTAAATTTACTTTCTATTTGTATTACTTATAAACACCAAATTTCATTGGTAATGGAAAGGGATTATGTTCAACTGCTTTCTATTGTTTCACTTTGCCCTTCTGCAAAATCGTATTGCTTATTTATTATATATTTTTATTGTTTATTATTTATTGTAATCCTGATACACATTTTGTACTTAAGTTCCTTGGCTCTTGTGTAGCCTTGGTGCCATTCCACATCTTTTGGGAGAATCTATTACATAAAATCAAAGTAACATCCTTCGAAAATGCTTCATCTGTCATAACTGATGTTTTATTCTGGCCCATGGGGTAGGAAGCCAGTACTCCAACCCAACCACACGAACCCAGTCCATGTTGATTATGACTCCTTCCTTATGGTGCTGCAGTGTGTGGATTTAGGGCATAGAAAAATGCCCAGGCAGAAACCCAAAGCCTTGAGGGCTTTAGTGAAGTCCTTGACAGTTCAGGCTTAAGAGAAAATGCTGAGTTCTGCATCATTTCTCCTTTGGCTACCATTCACCACATTGAGTCAATAAAAACTCCAGTCCTCTTTCTTTCACAGAATGCTTCATGACATTCTCAACATTAATTTTTTCATTATCTACCTCACCATAAATTCTTCATTTCCTCCTATGCACAGTGACAACATTTTTCATTTTAATGCTCATTATGGCAATATTCTGTCTTGGTCGGTAGTGCATTTCTGCATTGAATAGCACTATTATATCCACCTCCACAACCTACCTGCTGTTGAGGATTCTGATTTTAATGATACCTTTGTGCTATTGTACCCAGTGATCTAATACTGTGAATAGATGAATGAATTACAAACCTGTCTTCCAAAAGCTTCAGACTACATTTGCTGTAATAACACAGCTTAACGCCACTAGGAGCACAAGCTATGTAGTCATAGCTTGTATATTAATTTCTGCGGTAAGATTTCATACGTTAGCCAATGCCCAGCAGCATTATGCTCTGAGCTGCAGGTTTACTGCACTGTCACATCTGTATAATTCTAGACTGTGATCGTATTCTGTTTACCAAGGATGCAGCCAATCTATGAAGTTTATTCGGTAGGAATGAGTCGATTCCACTTTTTTTCAATTACGATTCTTTCAAATCGATTCTCAATTGCGATTCCATCGATTCTTATTCCTAATAACAGGCGGGATATTGATATACCAATAGTGTACGACTATTATTTAAATTCGAGTATTGGCTGAAATTCTTACATTTCAAAACTTTTCCATGTCTTTTGTTCCATGATCTTAATCAGTTATTGGCTTTTGACTATTTCTTGTAAAATATGGCGATTCAGCCCATTTATTCCTTTGAAGTTATGATTCATGTCAGGAGATGTCACTAATAACATGCATTTATCAATCCCTGCTGTAATATATTTATTTCTGAATCTGTGGCTGCTTGTATTAGTACAATAGCGACTGAGCCATCTGACAGAAGAGGTACTCTTGATGTTTTTTCTGAAATGTTTTGTCCCAGCCTCTATTTGCTATTCTGAGTGTTGAATTGGCTCCTGGAAGTCACTTCTATTTCACATGAAAGCACCTTCACTTTCTGAAAGTCTGAGTATCAGATAGCATGTCACTGGTTGGCAATATTATAACCTGCTGTTGAAAATTAATTGGGCCATTGGAGAAGATCCTCCACTATCTTTGCACAGTATGACATTCTAATGCTTTTTACTTGTTTTTATTAAGGGAATTCCGCAAAATGTTTTTTTTTAATGCTCCATTACAATGAAGTGCTAAGAAGTACTTACCATACTGGGACGATAGAATTACCGGTACTGCAGGGGTGCATGTGTCAATTTTGAGGATCTAGGGGTGCCCACCAATCATGGAGAAAAGAACTGTATCAATTTAACTGTTCCTGTTGCCATTAATTGCTTGAATTTCAGTTTAATGTGCTTGAAGATTTTCATCATATGAATGGGATTGATAATAGTGACCTAGAATCCGAGTGCTTTATTTCTCACTCACATTCATGATAACAGGGAGAGCTATGGCATAGTAAGGAACTGTACCATTTTGAAGTAGTGTCCCCTGCTTCGGAATAGCTACTTAAAATAATGAAAAAATAGTATGATGGTGCTTTGAGAAATGTTTTATGACATTCAATAGATACTGAGAAAATAGAGATTAAGAGAAGCATATGAGGTGTTGTTGGTTTTGGATATCTCCATGGCTATTCCTAATTTGGTCCCTTATTGTTCATTATTTTATGCTGAAGTCTTAGCCATTCATCCATGTATTTTATGAAATGCTCCCATAGTTACCTGAGCCTTCATTTTTTCCTAATAAAATTTATCGCTGATTATCCAATGCTCGGTTAACTGACCATTGGATTATCCAGTGATCAGTCCCACAACAACCCCCTCCCCTACTCTCCCTCTCTCTTTCATCCCTCACCACCTTCTACCGCTTGTTTTCACTCACAGCTAGAGCCACGTTCTAGTCTACAAAATTGCTACATTCCCACATAATGTTTCCCTGCAGCAGGCTTTTCAATCTTGCAGATGACAGTGTTGCCTTATCTAGAGTGTTCTGAATCGCAGCTAAATTTGAGGGTTACCCTGCTGAGAAATGTATAACTCTTGTGGGAGAAAAGAACCTCTTAATGTTAGCCAGTAGCCAGTTTTGATGATAGAGTAGGATCTGGTTCTTTCCTCTGAATTACTGATAGGTGTTTGTGAGGCCTGGACAAGTGAGCTTTTATTGCTTCTGTGGCTGTTTTGAGTTAAATAGTTTCCTTCAACAGTAAAATTGATGGGTAATATCTAACTTATCTGGATAGAAGAACCTTGGCATGTCAAGTTCTCAAAGTTCTCTCTGGTTTCTAAGTGGGTGAGAGGGTACATGATGCATGATATTTCAATAATTGACTTGAGCATGATTCTCAATGCAGAGGTGAATCAATCACCTCTGCCCTGTCAATGCTCAAGTATCTAAATGCCAAACATCATGAACCCTCTCTCCTGGTTGTAAACCTTAAAGAACTTTGAGAAGTTAAAGATAAATGAAAGGTCTTCCAGTGGAGATCTTTTCTTGCAGCAGCCTGCAGTAAGGGTGCAACAACAAGCAAAGAGGTAGTACGTTTCATCATAGGATTGGGGTGCTGGGTGACCTTGACTTGTTTACTTCAAGTGCAGGCTGAGTAAGAACAAAGATACAGGACTCGGAATTGCTGATAGATGACCATTAATTGCCACAGGAGTGACATGCCCCTAGTTTAGGTGTAACTTGGTCTGAAGGAATTGGACTCAGAGCGGTTGTAATGGTGCAGGTGTGCATCTGCTATTTTAACGATAGTCTAAGATTTTTAAAAGAACAGGAAGCAAATTTTGCAGATTGGCCGAGTCAGATTCCTCACAATGAGTGAAACTCACTGCCATCATGAATTTAAATTCTTAATAATGGGCAAATATCACAAGTAGGTGTTATAAAAACAGTATGCATTGTGCATCAGAAAGTAAAATTCACCACCCAATGTTTCCTGAACTGATGGGGAATATATATTGTTTGTAACCAACAGACACAACTTTTACATAATACATATTTTGGAGAAGAACGAACTTTTACCTGATATAGAAAGGTATATTATAGAATACTGTTTTTTGTCGTAATACATGAAAAGGACTTGAAGAGCATTGTACTGAAACCGAGGCCGCACCTTCCCCATAAGTGAAGTTAGACATGTTATATGTTGGTTTCAATTATCTGATTAAGCTTCCCCATTCATTAGCACCAATTATTGGGGCCTAACTACATCTTAAAATAAAATGTGGTTAATTTGCTGTTTGTGTAAAGGGCCCCCTTAAGATATCTTATTGCCGGGTTCCACCTCTACATACACCACTACTTTATACAGTATTTTGAAGCTGAAAGAACTGCATTTCATTTTATATTAAGTTTTTCAACAGATTTTTAATACTTTCTGGGAAATTTAGTCTCAAAAATTACCAATTTTCACTTGTGCAATGAAACCATATTTCCGTATTTCCAGTGTTTCCACCAGAAGGATTTTACATATTTCATCTCTTCCATATGTCCAAACCCCCCCACCCAACAAGCTTGGAGTGAAACGGGTGCTGGGGTGGGATGAAACGTGACCTCGAAATCTTTATTTATTTATTTATTTATCTTCACTACCCCGAATACAGCACAATTGGCCAATTTACGTCGGGTGAATAACAGTAACAACGTACGAGACACAGACACCCATGTCCTGGGCAGAAAATATTTTACCCAGGCGGGACTCGAACCCGCGACCCTAGGGTTGGCAGGCGAGGACTTAACCCCGCCGCCACCGGGGCCGACAGTCAGATGTCGGTCGACAGTCGACAGACATCTTAGTCACTTTTCCTACATTACACGGAGATTTTATGTAGAAAATACATGTTTCTACTTGCTTCCACCTCCGAATTTTACCTTTTTAATGACCAACCGCGCCGAGGGAGATTTTTTCTAGAAAATATGCGTCTCTACATGCTTACAACTCCGATTTTTACCCTTTTAATGTCCAACCCTCTCGAGGAAGATTTTTTTCCAGAAATTATGCGTTTTTACATGCTTACAACTTCGATTTCTACTCTGATTATCACCAACCGTCCCGAGGGAGATTTTTTTCCAAGAAAATATGCGTTTCTACATGCTTACACCTCAGATTTCCTCCATTTTCTGCATTCTATGTAAGATGTCAAAGTCCCTCGATCACTGCGCCATCTACGGAAAATAGCCTATATGGCCACCAAAATCATCACCTCCCATGTTAAAACTCCTGTTTAACAGTATTTATGCACTTTACTCAATTCTTTTTTCACTGAAATATGTCCGCCTGCATGCACTTCCCTCCATAAAAATTTCATTGAAATACATTTATTTTTAGGAGTTGAAAAAAAATTTTGTCTTGGGGCCCATAAACAGCAAATTTACGTAAAATATTAATGACTGCCAACATATGTTTAATGGGGAAATAGCTGTTTTACTTGTCTCACGTAATTACAATACAGTGAAACCTGTATTAAGCGACCACCTACGGTTCCGGTGAAAAATGGTCGTTAAGAGGGGTACGGTTGCCGGAATGGATTGTTTTTCTTTCAGCGTAAGTGTAAGCAGGCACTTAAATTTAAAAATATTGAGAAACCACCGAGGTTGCGATTTACTTAAGGCTACATAAATCGAATTTGCTTTACTCTTATTTGTGAATTTCTGAGAAATTTCACACACAGGGCAATTTAATTAATATTACATATGTCCGTACTGCAAAATTATATCGCACAGGAATCTTATTACGAAATACAATGTACTATAGAGATGAGTACATGATATTCACGAAAATGCTATTTATAAATCAATATTATATGATTGCACCAACATACATAGTAGGCATTCTACTGAATTTGGAAAAAAAATATTACTCTGACTTATAAGTTTACAACATATCGAAGTTTGGGACCTGCGAGGGATAGAAATAAACGGTCTGAAATCCGTCGGAACTGTGACATAAATCAGCAATTTTAATAAAAATGGGAGCTGTGAAATTGGATCCTGTCTGCGCCCACACATAAAACATTACACAAATAATCATAGGGATAGAAATCAACGGTCTGAAATCCGTCGGAACTGTTACATAAATCAGCGATTTTAATAAAAACGGAAGCTCTGAAATTGGATCCTGACTGCGCACACACATAAAACATTACACTATAAATCATTGTCTTCTTACTTTTGATGCTGCTCACTTTGAGGCGAAAAAAACTTTCATATAGAAGTTTGCTTTAGGCCTTTGCACTTTTGTTTTGCAATTTCATTTTCAAAAACATATTTTAGTTCTGTAAATAGTTCGTACATTTTCTCTCCGTGGAAATTGGCACTTTTCACTGAATTATGACACCTCTCTATGATTGAAAGTGCTTCCTGAGCACTCAAATTCGGTTCCTCGGTTGATTCCATTGTGTCTGAATCATCTTCATCTTCAGATGTGGTTCCTCATAAAACAACGCCACCGGAAAAGAGATACGAAAAAATGTGAGTAATAGATGAACTTGCATTGAAATATTGGAATAAATTATGCCATTTGTCATAAAAATCTTACCTGTTGTTTCTTTTCGTATGGAGTCCTCCCAATCACCGCTGAAGTCATCATAGCAATCGGTGCGGTTTTCCTCCTCAGTCACCGTTTGGCTGTACTCAAACCCTGCAGCTTGAGCCAATACTTCCACATCATCTGATGGTATCTCTTCGAATTCCTCTTCACTGACAGGGCCGAAAAAACCACACTGTTGAAAACACCTCACAATTGTTTTGCATTCAACATCTTTCCATGCAGAAAGAACCCATGACACAGCATCACTCACTGTTATCATCTTCGCTAAATCTGACGCAGTGGCAACTTCATCCATCCGTTCAATCAAATGTTGCATCATCCGCTTTCTGTATTTTAATTTGAATGTCTGGATAATGCCTTGGTCTAGAGGTTGTAATTTTGATGTGGTATTAGGTGGGAAAAACTGCAACTGGACATTGGTCAGCTTGATGTGATGGGCGTGACACGAAGCATTGTCAAGAAACAAGAGTATGTTGCGATTTTGCTGCCTCATCTTCTTATCAAACCTCCTAAGCCAATCTTCAAAAATCATTGAAGTCATCCATACCTTACAGTTAGAATACCAAGATACACCCAACTTGGTCATATCTGTGTTCTTGAAGCCGATGAGACTTCCCTATCACCAGAGGTGCCTCTTTTTCTCCATCAGCGCTCACACAAAAGCATACAGTCAATCGTTCTTTGGCCAGCTTTCCACCCTTACACTGCTCTGTCTTAAGTGTCAAAGATTTAGATGGCAAAGTACGGAAAAATAGCCCACTTTCGTCCATATTAAATACATGCTGCTGTTTTCGGGAACTGACAATCGATGGAAGTCTAACCTTCCAATCACAGCACACTTCCTCACGTCTCCAGATTCACCAGATATTCCACTGAAGGTAATGGTATGTCGTACACGAAATCGTTCAAGCCAGCCATTGCTAGCCACGAAATCTTCATCACCGAATTCAACAGCAAACTGTAAGGCCTTCTCCTTTATTAAAGCACCACTGATCGGAATATTTTTTGACCGTGCGACTTTGAACCACTCAAAAACTGCAGAGTTGATTGCTTCGTACTTTTCTTGACGCTTTCTTTTCACTCCTCTGTTCCGGTCACTATTGTGCCACTCCTTCAAAATATCGCCCCTACACTTTAAAATTCCGTTTATTTGGGTTTTCCCACACTTGAACAAATCCGCTAACCTCCTCTCAGATGTTCCTTTATCTCGTTCTTCGATAACTCGAACTCTATCCTCTAAACTCAAACAAATTCTCTTCGACATCTTCCACTCGGAGATCGTTCATATACTGTCACTCAAAGCGAACTGCAACGATTAAAATACGAAGTGACAGTGTTGCCCACGAAACGGCTCACTGGCTCATTCTTTACTATGTAATGTTTTAGCGTACAAAATAGAACCCCTGTAGAGAGGGTGAAGCTCACGGATCCTTTCCGCGAAGGGGAGCCTGCCGTAAGGAGGGGGTCGTTATCCTCAACGGTCGTATTGTTCTGGTGGGTGCAGGTACACATAGACTGGCTATATTTAGACCGTCGACTAGCATAGTAGGCTGATCCGAATCCCAGAATCTGGGAAAACCTCAGGTTTTGGTCGCCTAAGAGAGGGAAATTCCCGTTGAAGTAGTGGTCGTTGGTCGGGGTGAGGGGTGGTCTTTGAATAGGGGTAATAAATACATTGACAATACGGGCATTACAATCGGTTCCGAAGAAGACCGGTCGTTAAGAGGGGTGGTCGCTGGATAGGAGTGGTCGTTAAGAGGGGTTTCACTGTAGAATCACCTTATTTTTTCTAAATGCTGCCGCATTTTTCAGTTGATTGGCTCCTTGTGAAGTGTTGGTTGCTGATGTTTCGAATTTTGTAGATTCATAAGTCATAGCTGTGGTTATTTATTGTTGTTGGTAGAAGTAATAGTTCTCTGTATCTTTGGTGTGTTTGTAAATATGTAATATGGTAGATGTACGCAAACTCTTTATGTTTGCACTAAGGTCAGATTTGGCTTCTGGTGGCTGGCATCTGACTTAAAAGGAGACATTGCATGATGGAAGTTAAGGATGCTGACGAAACTTTTTTCTGAAACTGGAGAGAAAATGCCAGAAAAGTGTCATGGCTTTCTCTCCCATAAGCCCAGGTTCTTGAGAAATTGCCATATAATATTTTGTCCCACGGTAATACTTATCATCGCCCTAACTCTTTCCACAGCCATGGTGGCCACGTGCATTAGGGCGCAGGCTGATAACTACTTCTTGGGTGCATGGGATCAAGGCCCTCTGGAGTATAATTTTTTTCATTCGAATATCTTTCAGAAAAACTTGAAATGCCTTAATGATAAGAAAGAAAACACAAAGATGCTCTGTTACTCTCAAACTTCTCATCTGATGGAGGAGTAAATTAGGGTGTAATATATTTGATGATTATATTTTTTATACCATTTCACACTCAAAAAGAGCAGTGAATTGTGAAGCATTTAAAATCTTCCTTTTTATCGGGTTGACGTAATGACAACAAACACTCCCTCCCTCACTACTCCTCGCCTTTCACTTGCTACCTTGGGGTCGCCATTTTTCCACTGTCCTCTGTCAAAATTCAATTGCACCACTTTACCTGAGGTACAGTTAAACATTTGTGCAATTCATGTGGAACTTTCCAACAGCTTCTTTTCCAATAGGTTGGGATTGCAGTGAAAAATGAGGGCTAGATGGTATGGTGATTAATTTCATTTCCCATAACATGTCAAGCAGAAGCTAATGTTCCAGTGACAGCTTTAATAAATGTGCATATTGCAGAGAGATTTTTTGCTTCAGATGTTTTTACAATGAGTATCATCCCAAATCACGGCACTCAACGCCATGACTTAAATATAAAATTTCGGCTATTGTAATAAACGTGGTTTGGGAAAGGCAATTTCTTTTTTAAATTATCCTATAATTATCCTGTATTGGAGTGGAAACACTTTCTCTCCCCACTAATTTCCTCATTAAAGACATCTTAACCACCTTAAGTGCTTTTCAAACCTGTTATTCATCCCCATAGCACATGTTTTTATCTCTATCCTTTCAGTCAACTCATTGCAATAGAGGGAAAAATTGAGTAAAATCTATCCTCCAGGGAGAACAATTTCTTGGAAATTTGAAATACAGTAGAAGGCCGTTATTACGAGGTCGGCTTATAGCCTGAGGGCCATTATAGCGAGTGATTATTTGGCGATTGTTTGTCACAATGTTAAATATTTACGAAGTTTGTTGGTTATTACGAGTGGCCATTTCTGAAGGACTGCCATAACCAGTCTGTTTCGCCGTGATTGTCATCTGGGATGCATAACCTGCAGGGGGTCATTTGTTGCGCGTGAGACAAGGACAGGTATACTGAGTTTCGACAATTCACGATAACATTTCGTTTGGAATAGAAAAACAAACTTGCATGGAAGAGTCCTAATTTTTTTGTATGAGCTCGCACGTTACATTATAGCGACTCTTGGGTCTTTGATGAGGAGAAGGAGTAGACCGGGGAGTAGGAGGACGAATAAAAGTAAAGAAAAGGGGTTTTTCCGCTCGCCATTTCAGCAGAAAACGCGCCTAGAAGTGCTTCGCAACAGTCATTTAAGAAAGCTTGATCCTGATCTACTTCCTGAAGTTCACTCCTTTTTACTAAGAGTGTTACAATGGAAAAGAAAAGAAAGTCAATGGATTTGGCTAAGAAATTCGAAACCATTCAGGAATGTGACAGATAAAACACCAATCTATCAGAAATCCGCCAACAACATGGTTTAACTTTGTCCACCCTGTTTATAATTCTAGAAAACAAAGATAAAATGACTGCCGCCTTTAAACTTGGAAATACCACAGGGAGTAGTAAGAAACTACAACCGACAGAAAATGCTCCATTAGAATCAGTGTTATTTGAATGGTTCACCCTGCAATAATATTGGAGATCACATCCGCGCCACAATTCTAAAGCCCTGGATAGACGATACATAAACCCGTACGAGTTAATGTAAGGATGGATGAATGCGAAAATTCACTGTGTAACTACGCCAACTTATATGAACGCATGAACAGGAAAATAGAACCTGCTCTATTTGGTTCATGCATTCGTACATGAACACGTACGGGTTAATGTATCGTGTAACTAGGCCTTAAAATCAGAAGCTGAAGAATTAGCACAACGGACGAACATAGATATTTAATCACTACTGATGACGACTGTTAATCGATTTGAAAGAAGATGAATTTCTCTTCACCATTTCAGTGGCGAAAGTACTCCTATGAGTCTCTAGCTGTGGATAATGGGATGCCCATTCAGAATTCGATACTGGCATCATATGAGCCAAAGGGAGAAATGTGATTAAGCACTGGTTTAAAATTTCCTCATTTTAAAAATACTCTTTTGGGACATGTATACTAATCGTTTCCACCTATTTAGGCTGTATACAATGCAGATGAGACAGTTCTATTTCATTATTTTTCTTCCAGTAAACATTGGCCGTTAAGGGCAACCAGTGCAACATAATGAAGCCATTTGTATCAGAAAGCCATCAGAAAGTAAGCTCATCCTTGATCATTTTGCGGACAGCGAACTATTACCGGCACCCATGAGTCCATACCAAAGCATGGATGACATCGCAGCAATCGCATCGCAAATCGCAAAAGCATCGAAGCAATCGCAGATTTTCAGCGATTGCTTCGGGCGTTTGATGTAAGATTGGGAGGAATAAATATGAAAGGTGCTATGTGTGGATCACTGTTCTGCACATCCCATTGTTATCAGCACTCTCCCAACAGTACTAGTGACAATGCCTCTTCTGATTGGTCTTCATGGCTTAGCTCGCTCTTCTCCCCACCCTTGTCAAAACCTGATGCATATTCTCGGGTTCCCCTTGTGTGACTGATGGTGCTAAATCATTCCATGATAAGCAGAAGCTGACATTTGTTCCCTCTCTCTTGGCTCTTATATTGCTTTGGGTGATTCCTTGACACCACATGGGATCATGCGAGGGCTGTGACTCAGAAACTCGAAAACTTATAATGGCATCGTGGACAGGGCAACTCTGATGTTCATGTTGGTAATTTGAAATCAGTGAGTCATATTTAAAATAGTGCGGAAAATTCCTTACAATTAGTGATTTATTCTTCAACTTTGTTATGAATCTACTAAATTACTTCGCCTACCTTGTAATTACAGGAAAAGGCAAATCTATCACTTAGTTATCCCTTTCGCACAAAGAATTGCCGGAAAATAATGAGTTGTCGTATTTGTGAGTTTGACAAAGTGGTCCTACTTGGGGCCCAACAATTTCACCAGCCAATACACCCCTCTCACTCAAGACACGTATGTTCCCACTGCTTATTCAAGAGTGCGACACAATTCATCTGCGTTCTGATAGAATGAGATGGGTGTAGTCCGATAGTATCACTCTCCCTTACCTCTGTCTGCCTCTCATCAACCCCCGACCGATCTAGGTGGCCTTGCCTGGAGAGGGAAGGGAGTGAGCCTCTGCACCATAGGGGAAGAGGGAGTGGACAAAATTTGAGTTAGAGCATTATGAACACCCATTGAAATAAGTATTCCGAATGGTTCCGAAAGCAAATAACTCATTTCTCATTATGTAATAGAGTAACCCTGAACCCCCCTCGTTCCCTAAATACCAAGTGCAGTATTTCTGGTTTTCTTCCTGTGACACCTGCACCATGTTGATGTAAAGAATCATCATTAGGACTACATTTTACAGTTGTCCGGACATTCATTCGCATCATGATTTCCGCCAACAGTGGCAAAGGATGATCTTCCGTGTCGTGAACGAGGTTAAATTGGCGTCATAAATACGATGCATGTGTGAAACTCTTTCCCGATTGTGTCTTTAGTACAATTGGTAGTGGTTCTATTGGGAAATGGCCGCTAGAGGTGCTGTTTTGGCCCATTTCTGCAATACATTCTCAATTCCCGATCAACTCATCGTGATATCCTATTTTTTATAACAGTAATGATTGAGCTCTACTTACGTTCATTAGTTAAATTTTTCTCATTCACTATAATCCTCCGGTATATCAACCACTTCCATGTGGCACCTTCGTCCATATATATGTACGTATACGTTCGATGCCATTTGACCACGATAAGCCATATTTTGTCTGGTGATAGTTAATTAAGAATTTCCCTCTAAATGTCGACAGATTTTGCAGTGCGTGGAAAATTCAGGATACAAGTAAATCGGATATTAGCTGACAATTCTTTCTGGTAAACTTTGAAACTTTGTTAGTATTTCGACGCATTTATGAGAACATTGAACCAAATGCTAATTAGGTCAGTTTTGCCCAAACTTGATTCAAGGCGTCAGCATTGCAAAAGGAGCTGGACGGCTATAACGAGGGCGCATTATAACGAGCTATTTTTCGAATTTTTTGCGAACTCGCTATAGTGGCCTTCTACTGTTATTAAATCAGTTTATGTAAAATATGTACATCTTTATCAACCACTAATGGCCTACAGAAAGACTTATGACTGATCGGAGCTATGCCTTCCCCAAAAATATCCTCAGATTTCAATATCAGGAAATATTTGGCTAGCAACACACATTCATCCATTAAAGTCTCTTTCCGGCCAAAGGAGTCCTGCAATTGGCTGTAGTGCTTTCCCTAAAGGGTCATTTGAAAATCCAGGAAATTGGTTAAAAAAATGCTGTGGTTACAATTGCACATGAATGGTATAAGGTACGTTAAGTTGTTTCTGAAACATATTTGACCGAAAGAAATTATACTCCAGAAGGCCTCGATCCTATGCACCCAAGAAGTAGTTATCAGCCTGTGCCCTAATGCAAGTGGCCACAGTGGCTGTTGAAAGAGGAAGGGTAATGTTAAGTATTACTGCAGGACGAAATATTAAATGACAATTTTCACATGAACCTGGGCCTATAGGAGAGAAAGCTGTGACACTTTTCCAGCATTTTCCCTCCAGTTTCAGCATTCTTAACATCCATCACACAATGTCTCCTTGGTAGTATTTTCCCCAGGAAATATAGTACTTAATTTCTGATATTATGTTAACACTGCTATGTGTAAAGTTTATTCAAGACAAGTAGTATAATAGTATACATTCTTCCATAAAATCTGTGTGGTAAAGGATATTGGTACTCTTTATCTTAGATCATGTCATGCATGTGTAAGTTATCTTTTGGATGGGTTCCATTTAATTCACTAGCAAAATTGAATTTTGACAACTTCAGTGATAATCTTCTTATTTCTCAATACTGATTATTTTGGTAGTTGTGGTTGTTGGTATTATCACTATGTGGAAAGTCTTTCTACTATTAATGTGAACAAGTACACCTTCGTCTTTAGGTTTCATTCTATTTATTTCTGCAAGTTTAACCCTTATAAGGTGATCGTCAGGGAAAACCTGGAATTGTCAGGGAATTTTGAATTTCTGAAAAAGTCAGGGAATTCTCGTAACAGTGAGGGAGAAACTGGGATATGAATCCTCATAATTTTTCTACCATTACGTTTATCGGCCAGTCTTTCCCGCCCTTTATTTCACCAACTGAAACTCAAGTCCACCGCTGACATGCATGGAATAAGCACCATCAATTGGTGAAATATTCAGTTGTGAATCAGACGTACAATGTATCTCTTTTGTATATCCTTATTGCAATATTTGTCTAGTTGTGTTAAAATTCATGATCACAATGTATTACGGTCAACACAAGGAATCCGAGGCTATGTTGTTCAAAAAATTTTGCCTTGCCTGTTATTTTAACTTCCGAAACTCAGGTCGATAAGTAGCTGGAGCACACTAGCTTATAGTAAATACATGCTTGCAGTTATGAAAATACAGGACGATAATTAGAAAATTATAGCTGCTGTAAAAGATTTAATTCGGCAGAAAAATATATATTCTAATAATAGGTGACCTTATGGCGATTGGTCAGGGAAATTGAAAATCAGTAGCCACCCTTGTTACATTATATACCTGCACTATGTTGAGTATCATTATAAAATGTGAGGCTTTTTAGGGATAACAGTGAATATGTATTCTGTTATTGTTTGTTTTATGATTTAACTTCATGATCTCTTTTGGGCCTATGGTCTGGTAAGTTTCTCCAGCTCTCTCATTTTGACTCTGATTGCCTTCGTTATCTACCCCCAAAATAGTGATAGAAGCTGTTATCAAAATGTCTAGGAAAATTGATAAATCACCTGGTGGTAAATATGGAAAAGCTGATAGTTAAAATTCACCTTGAAATGACAATATTGAAGTTGTAATGTGAAATACCATGTAACTATCTATGATTAGTTAATAATATTTTTATTGCAATTTTTCTTAAGGATTGGTGTCATGATCTATGAAATTTAGTCAGTTTCATTTCCTGTAATACAGGTGTAATTTTATGGTAATAAAACTTTAAAATGCTATGGAACATAGTTTATTGACATAACTGAGTTAAAATCATATACTATACTACTTGTATATATGATTCATTATGAACTCTTTGTATCCACAGCTTACTGTGAGGGAAGCTCAGAGAGAGATTGTAGTGTGCAGTCCTCTGCGTTGCCATCTAAAGCTGAGTCTTCGAGCGATTCTGTCAACCAAATTTTTGAAGAGAATCAAGAGTCAAGCAGCTGGATGGCATTTCCAAATTTTTCTGTAAGAATTTCTTCATTTGTGTTGGACTTAATTTTTCTTCCTGCTAATTAAGTTTTCAATCAACTGTAACACTCCGTTTTTATTTTTCACGTAATATTTCTTAATATATTTTAACACTTGTTTTATTCTTCACGGAATATTTCATAGTATATTATAACACTCGTTTTTTTTCACAGAATATTTCGTAATTCACTCTCACAAAGAAAAACTCAACTGTCTCTCAAATATACCATCTCCCTCCCAATGTCTTATCACTCGCGGCTGTCTCCCTCGCCTCCCTCCCTCCCTCCTTTTTTTTAACATATTTTTCTTCCACGTCCCTGGTTATGAATTGTTGGGCCATGGTTTATACGTTCAATTTACTAATAAATAACTAATAAATTACTTTGCAGCATGGTTTTTTCATTACATTAGCCCCATTGGAAAAGAAAATTAAATGGAATGAAAGTTTTCTTTTTCAAAGCCTTTCGGAAGATTATGCTAGCTACTCTCAAAATCGATCTATTTCGGACTATTTGGGTAGCCCCAACGCCTTCAGATTGACGTTCGGGCACTATTATAGCATCAACATATAACATCGCATTAGATTACTTAAATTAGAACACAGCATGTAACTTATAACATATGGCAAACCTTAAATAATGCTTCAATACTTCTGTTCTAATTCATTCATCCATTCACAACTTTCTAATCTATTCATTCATAACACCACAATATACTCCATGCTCATCATTTCACTTTTCTTGAAGCACTTTTTCCACTTTGTTCCCAATTACTTTGTTGTTACTGTTCACTCCATCCCTACTTGACACCTGTTCATAGTTCACTCACCACGCCCTATTTCCATTCTTTCTCTCTCCCCAACACAAAAAACATAAATACACAGAACGAGTATACAATACACTGTTATAGAAACAAAACTCATAACACAAATTGTAATACCATTTAACCTTGATAAAATTAAATGATGCGAAACTTAATTACACTATTCCCAAAATTTGGTTACATTGTATGGGCCTTGAGGCGCTCGCTTACTCCGAACGCGAAGCAATGTTGCATTCATTCTCTCGCGCTCACGATAACACTTTCCACTCATTATGCGCTTAGTCCATTGTTGTCAGCCTTGACAAGTGCAACTGTGACTGTATCCTTAATATGTTTCTTAATATGGCTGATGTGGAATGTACCTCGTATTTCATCTGTCATGATATGTTCAATGACACAAGACACTGGTCCTCTAAATTCTCTGATGGTGTACAGTCCCAAAGTGAAAGAAATCCTTGGTATATCGCCTTCGCTTTGTCTGAAATCAGGCAGGTATGTACTAATATGCTATCTCCTACTTCAGACGTTATTGGGTTTTGTCCCCTTTTCCTGTCTGCCCTTATTGTTCTCTATATCCCTTTCCTTATTAAATTGTTTTATCTTCTTTCAATTAACTTCTCCTTTTTCTTTGCCCCTCTGTTCTCGGCAGTCAACACCGCGGGACTCACCAAGTGTTGTGCTGCGATTAGTTTTCCAAATTTCTTTGACTTCTATCACCCTTTGTCTCACACCTCACCACCACCATCAAGTTCACTCCTTTTACCAAGTGTTGTTCCATCCCTTCCTCTCATCTTTCTGCATTCTTCCCTCAATCCGGCATATAATGAACGTGCATACTCCTTTGTTCCACCTGACGTGGGTAAACTCTCACTTGATATGGGCCTCTCTCTCCATATTGCCTCAACCCTGGTTGTCTTCTCATGTCATCTTCTCCTCTCCTCGCTGCTTCCGGACGTGGATAATAACCTTGTCCTTGGTATGGGCTCCTTCCTTCGTGCTGTCTTGGTTCTTGATATCTTCCTTGATCCCTCCTGGCGTCATCTTCCATTCTCGCGGTTGAGTCGACACTGGGCCCTTTCTCCTGCACAATGCAGTGATACCAGCCCAGCAATATCAAGAATTCTGGCAGCATCACTACGTTGTGGGTTATCATTCCTGCGCTAACCTCTGGACCAAAATGCTGTCTTAGACGATACATAATTTCGTGGTCCCCCATCGGTGGTTTAAGCTCCTTTGCCGCACTTATTCTTACTGTGACATACTCCACTCTACTTCGATTCCCTGTCTGGTTTTACTTTCCCATATCCATCATTCTCCTGACTTCAATCTGCTATTCGCCTCCCCAATACTGTTCCTGGAACATTTCTCTGAAGGTGTTAAAGTCTGTATGAAGGTGTGATGTTGCCGCGAACCATTTCCCGCCTGTCCTGTGACATTCCTTGCCTCACAACCTGCATCATGTCTGCTCCCGATAACTGGTATATTTCCATATATTTCTCTAATTCGTCGATGTATTGCATTGGTCTCGAGCCTCTCCGTCCTTCAAAATTTGGCGTTTTTATTTGGATCATTGTTGTCAGTGTTGCCATCGATCCCTTGTTACACTGCTCCATTCTCTTCGTTTTCTCTTTCAATGCAATCTCGTGGATATGCCGTTCCATTTGTGGTCCTTCTTCGTTGACCTTGGTTGACAGTTGCTTCACTACGTCTTCATTTCTGTCTATACAGCTATGGATTTCGCTTACTACCTTTTGTACACTATTTACCTCGTTGATTTCCTTCGTCTCCTTTCTCAATTTCTCAATCTCCTCTTGGACTTGTTTCTGTCCTTTTGTCTTCGTCTCATGGACTCAGAGGTCCTCTCTCCACTTTCCACTCATGGTTTCAGCATTCTCATTTATGCGTGTTATTATCTCTTCCTTTTGCTCTTACAGCTCCTCCTTCATCTCTTCCTTCTGTTTTCTCAGCTTCTTCTTTATCTCTTTCAACAGTTCCTGATGTTCTTTTCTCTCCTCTTTTCTTCCTTCTCCCTCTTCTGCTCTTCATCCCTTTTCCTTTGTTCCTGATCCCTTTTCCATTGCTCCTCATCCCTTTTCCTCTCTTCTTCTCTCATCTGTCTCAGTAGTTCCCCTATATCATTCTCCTCTGCTATTTCTATTTGAACCTTGAACTCATACGTTTGTACGTCTCTTCCCTTCTTTCTCTAACAGCCTTTCTTCAGCCTTTCCTGTAATTCAAATTTCGCACCTTGTGTCACTATTCCATGATTCCTCAATTCATCCTGTACTTATGCCTTCTTTAATCCCATAGTTTCTTTATTACTTCTGCCATTTCGTAAAATTATTCCGCTAATCTGTTATACCTATCAGGTTTCCCGTTGTCTCAATTCTATCGAGAAGTCGGGTGCCAAAATGTAACACTCCTTTTTATTTTTCACAGAATATTTCATAATCCTCACTCACCAAGAAAAACTCACTCAACCATCTCTCAAAAACACCTCCCATCTTATCACTCGCAGCTGTCTCCCTCGCCCTTCTTTTTCTTTCAATATTTATTTTTCTTCCCCGTCCCTGGTCACTTATTGTTGGGCCATGGTTTACACCTTCAATATAATAAATTACTTAGCAGCATAGTTGTTTGGTTGCACAATGTTAGGTTTGATTAGTGGGGAAATGCTTCTTTCTGTGTAAAGTAAAGTCTTTTGGATTGAAAAAATTATGGATTAGTAATGTTAAACCTATTTTCTTTCACTATGCACATGTGGCCTGTTACAGCCATGCCTTGTGTACTGCTTACTACGCATAAATTGCGATGCCTGCTTATATTACCCTCCTCTTCCAACTCCTGACCACGCAATGGTACAAAATGTAGCCCATGTATCCACAATTCTCATTGTGCTGTGTTATCTGCTGTTTTCTCAGCTGAGAAATTAGAAATTTAAGTCATCAGAAATTTAAAGAATCAGAAATAATTTATTCTGATATCCATGCTACTCTAAAGGGGCTAAGTCAATGGAACCATATCCCCATGTCCTTAATGCTTGACTCATTGTATTCGTCATTGTACTCGGTCCTCAGTTAATAATAATTATTATTATTTTATTTGCCCAGTAGTTCAAGTTGCATTTCTGCCTGCAATATGAGGTACATCAGGAGATATACTTGAATAGACAGCACAAAGCAGAATGAAAATCTTTACACAGAGCTATACATATTTACATAAATATCGATAGGTATTATAGTGGTAGCTATAGATCATTAATTGAATAGAAAAAATAGATTCAGATAGTAAAAGTCATAGATTAATGAAATAGTGTACATTTAAGCATATCATTTAAAAGCGTGCAGTCCATTACAATTTGGTAGTGATTCTCTGCAGTGCTGTGGGATTTAAAATAAAAACCATTTAACTGTTGAGCTCATGAGGTTAAAGGAAAGGGTCGAGTGAAGTGGAAAATTTTTGTGATGGGCCCCAGATATGTGAGGTGTCTTAGAGGTTAAAAATTCCTGTGGATTGGCATGTGAACCCAAATCCTTAGATATAACCCCATGTATATCAGCTGTGTGAAAAACCTTTTTCCTTTAAGAATTTCTTCACGCTTTTAGAACAAGATGTTGTAAGTTTGCATATGTATACTGATGCTGTATCTTGCTATGGTAATTCTGAACTAAGTGACATTATCTTTCTACAGATCGGGAATGACTCCAGTGGGATGTTCAACTTTCATGTGCCTTCTTATGGAGCAATGATATATTCCATCATAACTGGAATTATCGTCCTTTGCTTTTTCCTTGGCCATTATTTTATAGAGGTTAGTTCATGAAGTATTGGTTTGCATGTAATTTTAATGCTGCATTAAGTGAAAAACTTTGTTCCTAATGGAAACATTCTTTTGTAGGGAAACAGGAGAGATGTGGTATTGCTAGCCAAAATAAATGCATTAGAGAAAGAACTTACAGTTTCAAGCAAAGAGTGCCTTATCTTGAAGGAAAAGTTGAAACAATTTGAGATAAAGGTGGTTATGTGTACATTTATTTTGAAGCAAATTGAATATGAAATTTTGTTTTTTTAAGCATTTGATATTTCTTATTCTTGTCTTTTAAATTTCAGTCTTCCGATTTTGATGATTCAGCTGAGGTTATCAATGCTATGAAGAACGAGCTTGAAAAAGTCCAGGTATTTAGTATGCATGAGATTTATAATTTATATTGCTTAGTAAGTAGTATTTGTTTTTTTTCAACTTTTATATACATTGTATAGCATTTTAGGCAGTGCAATCAATTATCCTTTAATGTTTACTAACTTGGTTGATATTCTTTCCAACATTTTTGTGTGTATGAAGAGTAGTTGCCTGGTTGTAACATGTTAATATTATTAGCTGCAAATTTTTGTTTAGTGATACGTCCTATACCATGATGTAGTTTTATAATTTCATGACTTTTGAAAATGGCTTTTAGAATAGGAATTGTCCTTAAAATGCTTGGTAAAGATGATTCTTTGTACTCAAATCTTTTTTGCTTGACTGTTATGATGTGCAGTCAAACCTCTCCCTTCCTCATTGTACCACTTTTACCTCACAGCTTGTTATTCTTTGGAACTATTTCTTTTTGTAGTACTGGGAGCAGTGTGACTGTGTAAAACAGTATGTAAAATCTTGCCACTGAATTGCAGTATCTTGAAGTCATCTTGTTGCCAAAGTGTTTATCATTTGTGTAAAAATTCATTGCATCATAAATATGGGGATTTGATGATGTTACATGATTATTAATCATGGACAGTATCATTTCAAATTTAGCACAAAGTGTATGCAACCTTATAACCTCTCACTCCATTACTCTCAGAGCCAAAGTGTGCACCATTTCACCTGCTGTTTGTATTTTTTGTTCAACTGAAAGTCCGAATATTTATCTATTTGTCTTTAAAAAATGTAGTTTTGAAGTGCTGAAATATATACTCCTATTTTAAAAGGTCTTGTCATACATGGCCTTTTTCATGCTGTAGAGGTTTTCATCTACCTACTTTAGCTGTCCAATGTGCTGTAGTTTTGCACCACAATTTAAAGGCGATGCATTTTAAGCTGTCTTGAATTATAACTGTTCAGTATAATTAAGCCTGGTCCTTTATGTGCATTAATAAAGGAGTTATGTATTTGTTTTTTAGTATAAATGAAATCATTAAAAATATAAGCAATATTAACCTGCCTTTACAGACAGGAATAGATGTTTAGTTGACCCAGTGTCACATGAAAAGTAAGGTTGTTGTCTTTTCACCATATTAATGCATTAAAATCCAGTCATTTGGTTGGCATATACTGCAGTCCCAGTTTTGAATCACATCAAACAATTCTATGTTAACTTCAGTGATGTATTCCTATTGCCCAATCTTTTACATTTTGAGTACTAGGAGCTAATATTATATTTAGGGATGTGTGAGTAACTCTGAATTCTAGTTGAATTTGTTTTATGATATAATTTTTAAGTGGTTTGAGAAATGATATTACCATATTAGCACATAAAAAAGGTTTCCCCATCTGGAGGTACGGAGAAAAATGGGTTTATCTTACAATCAGAAGCAATATCCTTGACTTTGATCACCTTGCTTACTCTAAATATTTACACTCACCAATGTAGGTACTATTACTTCCAAAAATATCATTACACCCACCCCAGCCCCATTTTACGAGCTTGATTGAATGGGGCCAGGTTGGAAAAATCTTGTAGTTGGCACACAGGGCTGGCTGCGACCTCTGCTGGGATAGCTATATATCGTCGAGGGCCGACGAGGAAGGGCGAGGAACTACAGGGATAGCAAAACTACTGTCAAATATACTCCGGAGTAAACGCCCCAGCGGAAGGTATGCCTTCAAGAAACTCACATCCACGCATTGGAGCTGATCGCTGTGTTTTCTATCGGGTTTCACCTTGACTTTTCAGTTCGCAATATTTTCATTGTAGAAACTAACATTTTTAAGACTTGAGGGACTGGCGTAATAGCAGCGGTGGTTAAGGCCATGGTTGCTGTGATAGTGGAGAATGAGGCGGAGTTCAATCTTCATTGGCGATTATTTTTTTCCAATGAGCAATTTCATGTGGAACTGGTGTGTGAGAACTGCAAAGTGGCACTCTTTACATCAACGCATTGCAGAAGGTTGGCATGAGATAAAACGAATTTTGGAGTCAGTAATTAACATTTGATTCTACATGAATGATGTATATCTAGCTACGCAACCACTTTTTTCTCATCTGATTTCAATCACTGGAAGAAATAAAGCATGCAAATTGACAGTTGTTGGATTATTTTCACTTTATAATGAATTACTGGAATATCAACTTTGAATGAAATATCCACCCATTGAACTATACTCTCTTTATAGTCGAATGGCTATCATAGCCTTCCATAGTAGCCATCTCCTCTTAAACAGAGAGAACATTAGTAGTAGATCAATTGGTTTAATGGATTAAAATTCTTTACCTCTCGTCATATGGCAATTAATAATGTTATTTATGCAGACGGAAAGTGACATACCGATAGCCGAATGGCTACCGTAGCTTGCCATAGTAGCCATATTCTCTAATACAGAGAGAACATTAGTAGTAGATCAATTGGCTTTATTGATAATCTTTACCATTCATCATCTAATGATTATGAATAATAATATACCTCAGAAGGAAAGTCATATCGCCTATATCTTGTTTAAAAAGTGATGAAAATACTATTCAACCTAATTTGCATTGTTAGGAAAATATTTGGGAAGCGAGTGAAAAAGCTTTAGGGGTTTCTTCGTAATTGGCATGTTAACGACAGTATATATAATGAGCCAGGGAGAAGTAGCGATATTATTTAATCGCATGTAGTCTGAGGAGTATCATAATTATAGATTTACGACGGGAAGCGATGTCAGCCATTCCAAAACAACTTCTAGCGCGCCAAGGAATACACATACTAAGCTGGCAAAGTGTATATTTGAGGAAGAGGATGTTAAAGAGTAACTCTACAAGCAATGATTTCAATTTTTTAATACTTTGTTTCGTCCTCACCGTGTGTCCTTGCTGCAATCAACGAAGCATTAATGCAACCATATTTTCTCATCTGAGGCCGACGACAAAACGATTCCCACTACTCACGCACATACGCCTCTACTGCCTCCACTGTTCTCACCCCCCTTGGTTCCCGCTCCTGAGTTATTATGCCCCACAAGTTTTTTATTGGGTTAAGGTCAGGTGAATGAGCCGGCCATGGTAGAACCAAAATCTCATCGTTCTCATGGAAAAAGTCCTTAACAACAGAGGCTGTTTGCAGGGGCAGTTGTCATGGATAAATGTCACCTCTCCCTCTGAAATGACTTCTCTGACAAATGGCTTCAAGTGGTTTTCTAAAATGCCAACATAGTCTTGTGCATTCATCTGGGTGTGGTCCGTACGAGAGGTCCTGGGCTGGCCGAAGTCAGGTACCTCCAAATGCTTAGTGATACTCGTCCTGATCCTCTATTCCTCAGGATGTTTGGAGATTCTTACCTAATAAGACGAGTACCCATGAAAATTGTGCAAATTGTTATAAAGAATATATTGAAATTCTAAGTAATATTTTTTTCAAATGTTTGCTCTTTGTTAACATGATCTGTCCTCCTTCTATTAAATTCTGTAACAGAAAAAGATACATTCTAAATTTATTTCAAGTTATGTCATTAAAGACTGTGATAGCGTCAAAATGCCCTGTGTAAGAAATTTGGCAATAAGGCTTAAAGTATTTTTGATAATTAAAAATTAAATCATTAATCAATTAAAGTCAATTAAAAAAAAATCTACTCATGATAACCTATCAATTTTGCCTTCTGGGAGAAAAAGCCAATCCTGACAATATGCAGGAAAGGAATGGGTACATTTATAATTGAATGCACGTGAACTGAGATAACTTAGAGAGTATTACGAGGATGCCACAAGTGCACTCTGCTCTCTTAGTCACTCCTGAATGTCCTCCAGTCTTCAAAAATAGTGAGATCCCAAAATGCCTGTGGACTACTTAAAAATCGTTCAGCAAACTGCAGCCTTGCAAGTTAATGCTACTCAGACATAAATGGCTTATGGGCTGGCTGATGACTTTTAGCCCTGAGTTGTGTAGCCCAAAGGACTGAGTAGTCCAAATAGCGTAGCTGCATTCCAGATTTAACCACTAACGAGCTCCCTCAGCCCCTTTGCTCATTAAAGGGTTCTCCCTGATGTACTGAACAATGTCAGTATCAACTGCTGCTGTTGTGCAACATGGCCTTCCATGTCTTGACCTACTCTTCAAAGTGCTGTCGCTGTCTGCGAATCTACGAGCCCATCTCTGTATGGTGATACTGCTAGCACCCATCGTTCTTGCCACCTCAGAGATGGGTGTTTCTGAGGCTGCTATTCCAGCGATGACACCTCTATTGGTGGCAGAGAGCTCAGAAATTGGAGCACATTCCATGACAACGGTCTGACATCAACTGTCTCAGTGAATGCCTTTGGTAATACTTAACGCCTTGCCAAATTTATGTTTAATGGGTCGATTTCCAGAGTGATAGATTTAAATTAGGGTTAATTTAAATGAGAAACAGACCGCCAGGTGTATTCCTATATCTCTCAAAAAAGGAAGAACGGAAACTGACCCAAAATTGTTGAGTAGGCTTTTGCACCTGCGTGACTTAAATCGAGGGGTTAAATCAGGCAATGACACTACAAACTTTTCAAAAAGAAAAATTGCACTCATTTTTAAAGAAGCATCTTTGTAATTTTATATATTGGTTATAGATATTGCTCACTTCGCTTTCCGTCTGCATAAATAACATTATTAATTGCCATATGACGAGAGGTAAAGAATTTTAATCCATTAAACCAATTGATCTACTACTAATGTTCTCTCTGTTTAAGAGGAGATGGCTACTATGGAAGGCTATGATAGCCATTCGACTATAAAGAGAGTATAGTTCAATGGGTGGATATTTCATTCAAAGTTGATATTCCAGTAATTCATTATAAAGTGAAAATAATCCAACAACTGTCAATTTGCATGCTTTATTTCTTCCAGTGATTGAAATCAGATGAGAAAAAAGTGGTTGCGTAGCTAGATATACATCATTCATGTAGAATCAAATGTTAATTACTGACTCCAAAATTCGTTTTATCTCATGCCAACCTTCTGCAATGCGTTGATGTAAAGAGTGCCACTTTGCAGTTCTCACACACCAGTTCCACATGAAATTGCTCATTGGAAAAAAATAATCGCCAATGAAGATTGAACTCCGCCTCATTCTCCACTATCACAGCAACCATGGCCTTAACCACCGCTGCTATTACGCCAGTCCCTCAAGTCTTAAAAATGTTAGTTTCTACAATGAAAATATTGCGAACTGAAAAGTCAAGGTGAAACCCGATAGAAAACACAGCGATCAGCTCCAATGCGTGGATGTGAGTTTCTTGAAGGCATACCTTCCGCTGGGGCGTTTACTCCGGAGTATATTTGACTGTACTTTCGCTGCAGCTGAACTGCAAGCACTCTTAATGATAATACTAGTCAGCATTTTATGTTCATTAAGTAATGATCTTTTCATTTCACATGCTGGCAGTGGCAAGCGCCTCTTGAAACAAGGAGTATCCATTGAAGACTGTCAGTACATACCAAGAACATGATTAATAATATTTAATTATTCATCACCAGTCACTAGCTTGACCTATACCTCTATTTATTACCCAAGATCATTTAATATTGAATTATTTTGTCCCTAAGTATGAAGGAAAATAATGAATTGAATGACCTTGGCTTGACACCCTCCATGCTATTTTGCACATTTCTCTTTTTGTGCACTGTTGCCATGTAAATGTTGAGGTAATGGAAGTAGGGAGGAAATGCAAACAAGTTCATAGTCTTGTGATTATACTTCACTAAATAGAATTTAAAAAAGGCTGCATATACAGCAACATTGTCGGCACATTGGATTCAGAGCAATGTTTTGACCTCGGCTTATTTTACTGTAGATTACATAAACCAGTTCAATAAATATCACACACTTATGGCTACGATTTACCTGGATTGGATTGTAAGTAGTGACAGCACTGTTGTGGTACAGACTACAATCTGTATTGGATTCTGAGCAATGCCGGGACCTCGTCTTAACGAGATAGATCAATCCAATCACAATCACACCATTTCAATCATTGCAATTTTTCATCATCACAAGTTTATTACTCAACATTAATTGTCAGTACCAGCTACAGCAGTATCTAGTGAGAGTCTAATTTCAGCTGCAGGAAATATTGTCAATTTATGGAGAAGGAACCTCCAGCCTGGGATTATAGAGCAACTTGTTAGCATGCAGTATGATTTTTTATTAGTTTTCAACTTTACAGACGTACAGAGATGAAAAGTATTCTATTTATGATACTAATTCATATTTCACTGATCCATTTACTTATCATTTCTCAAAGGTGGTTTTATTAAAGAAATACTTTTTTTATTTCATTAAAAGTTCATTTTTGCTGGCAGTTTTATACTCCAATACTGTGGTAGAAGTTTATTTTCTCAAGAGTGTATGATGTATTTAGTTTATATGACTTGGAAATAAGAAAGTCAGTTTATCTCCAAAATGTCAACTTCATTGATTTTACTGTTTCTTTCTCAAATGAAGTATTTTTCTTCGATTCAGGAAAGTTTTATATCAAAATAGAGTATTTTGTTCTATTTGATGAATTAGTGAAAGTTATGCAATTCATTGTGTATTGAATCAGGTTTTGAAAATTTTTTTTTCACTATAAATACATACAATATAGCATTAGTGTTCAAACTCAATTTGCAACTTAATTGAAATGATCGACTCAGTCTCAACTTGAGTTGAAAATCTGGTTTTCACACGCCCCTAATTATATTATTATTTTAAAAATTAAGACCTTATGCCAAAAAAAAGACTGAAGCCAGTTGGACTATGAGTGTTCATGTAAGAATACTTGCATGGAGTCACCCCTTGGTGAAATAAGGTAGAAATCTTAACAGAAAAATGCCATTTATTAAGCTACAAATCATGTCTCTTCTGGAAATTTTATATTTGCATCAATGACTTACCACTCTGTGTTATCCATAAAACCACTGATTCACTATGGAAGTATGGAATGGTTTTAAATCATCTTCTACTAAAATATCTTTGGAATACTCTGGCTTCAGTGTTTATAAATACAGCCTTTAGTACACCTGGTAATTGGGTCAATATTAAAAGAAACAGATTAGACCCTGGGACTACGAATGCTCAATTTTTGGTAGCCAAGTTATCAAGTTTTGTGTGTTAGATATGTGTGGGAATCTTATGTTAAGAATTGACCTGTTAACGCCTAGCTGTATGGTTTGGTACCAGTCATTAGTGTATTACTAAAGTTAATATTATTTATATTTCTTTATATTCCTTCTATTTTTTTAAGGTCACATTAATTTAAATATGTTGAAGCATATGGTTTTGAAGATTTTGCTTTTATTGAACCATAATTAACACGCATACAGATGTTTGAAGTAGGAGAATTTTCAATGATCGCCGAAAAACAATTTTTTTCATGCGCTTACTCCGATTTTTTTTATTATTTATCGATCCTTTTCCTTATCTAGGCAATTTTTTCAAGTTATAAATAATCTTAATACATTTCTTTGAAGGCTTCCGCGACTCTTATAATTATTAATGTTGCTCTTTTCAGGTATTTCCGTTGCATGTTTGGTTTTTTCGACAACAGTTTCTCCCCTCTTCCTGGGGGCGTCTTCAGGTCCGTTGGACATTTTTGTAATTAGATGTACTAGCAACGCAATACATAACAACGAAAATAAATAATAACAATTACAAAAATGTCCAACGGACCTGAAGACGCCCCCAGGAAGAGGGGAGAAACTGTTGTCGAAAAAACCAAACACGCGACGGAAATACCTGAAAAGAGCAACATTAATCTTAATACATGTTGCTTTCAGCTAGAGAAGGTGGTTTGGATGTAGACGTATTCATATAAAAGTTACTATGTGTAACATTTCTGTGGTACTGTATGGTACTGCTTTATGATACGTGCGTAATTCCACCAGATTTTTATTTTGTCGTTCTCCGCGACGGACTCAATATCTCCAGGGGCATAGGGCAGCACATGTACTTCGTCGATGCCGTAATGATGTCGGAGGTGGAAATACAACACCCGCAGAGCTGCGTTGTGCCGAGCTTAATACGCTGACTGCGCGTAATAACTGCAGCCGGAGAGAAGGTGACTCAAAGTCTCTGGCTTGGCTCGGCACGCTCTGCATCTCGTGACCACCACCTCCGCCTTGAATATAATTCGGCGGTACACGAGAGTGTTGATGACACCATCCTGGCACGCGAGAACGAAACCCTCTGTGTCGGACCTGAGACCCGCGGAACGAACGAAGGCAAACATCAGCTCCTTCGATAGCCCATGTTTTTCCATGTTTCGGAAGAAACATCCACGCACGAGCTTATCGGTATGTGTCTTGAGCAAGGTCTTCTGCTCAACCTTTTTGACCTCGAGCTCTGCCCTCAGTGACACGATTGACGTGCCGCTGTCATTACTGTCTGGCGACGGAAGATTTTGGATGAAGACTTCTATAGATGGTCAGCATCTTCCTTGTTCCCCGGTCGAGGTTTTGCAACTCATTGATATTCCATTTCATGCATCCGAAGGTGTACAGCAGTGTTGGAACCGCGAACATGTTCGTGGCAAGAACCTTGTTCTTGCTAGACTGCTCAGAACTCCAGATTTTTCTGAGAGTCTGTCTGTACTTGGCGGTGAGTCTTTCCTTCACTACTGCTACCTCCTGCATTCGACGATGGGGGACGCCAAGGTATTCGTAGCATTCGTCATTCATGACGAACGACCTTCCCATCAATGAGTTGCGAGTCTTCCTTGTCCTCCGATATTCTTCCTTTTGCCAGGTGGATGGATGCACATTTGTCCAATCCAAATTCCATCCCTATAGCCTCACTGTATTGATGTACGGTGTCCAGTGCAATGCGCAGGGGGAGGAGGGAAATACAGAACAGGAGGGGGCTCAAGCTGTCGCCTTGAAAAACGCCACGGTGGTATGTTACCAACTCAGTGGAGATGGTCCGCTTGCCCGATGTCAAGACGAAGTGCGTTCTCCAGAGTGGTAACAGGCATTGGATGCAGGGCACAACCTCTGGGTGGACTTTCATCAACTTCAACATGGCGATGAGAAGCTCATGCGAAGTGGTGTCTAAAGCCTTGCGATAATCCACCCAGGCCATTGATAGGTTTTGCTTATGTCGGGCAGAATCCTGACATATGCACCTGTCAATGAGCAGGTTGTCCTTCCATCCCGCGATTCCTCGTTTGCACCCCCTTTGCTCGTACACCTCCTCACACACAGGCTGGATCTGCCGGAGGATAAGGTCGGTCAAGATCGTGGTGAACGCCTTGTATACTGTGTTTAGACTGGTTATAGGGCGATAGTTCTTCGGAGTGGACAAGTTTCTCTAAAGTAAAAGTAGTAAAAGGCACTATTGGGAGGCAGCACACGACATGAGAAACGAGCTTGTGTATAATTCAATGAGACGAGACAGATTCTTACTAATAAATAGATTTACTCATTGTTGTGACAATACAGCTGTGGATGACTCAGATAAAATGTGGAAAATTCGCCCTCTCATGGACATGGCGAAGAAACATTTGGCGAGAATTTCGAAGAAGAACAGTGCTTGAGTTTTGATGAGTCAATGGTATCATATTTTGGGAGACACGGATGTAAGCAATTCATCCAGGGGAAGCCAATGAGATTTGGCTTTAAAGTTTGGTGTCTCAATAGCCCAGATGGCTACCTTGTAAATTTTGATGTATACCAAGGAAATAATCCGAGGAAAGTGGAAACTTACGAAAAGAATTTGGAAAGGCAGTAGCACCTCTGTAAAGATTGTTAGATGAGCTACAAAAGAAAGAACTGCCATACTGGTTCTATTTTGATAATTATTTTACTAGTTACAGCTTGGTGAAATATCTCCGCGGAAGGAGCTATGGTGCAACTGGCACAGTGAGGGAAAATAGAATACCTAAAGACTGCCCTCTGAAGTCCAATAAGGAACTTGCCAAGAGGAAACGAAGATCTTTTGAAGCTAGAAGATGCGTGAATGACAACATTGCCATAGTGAAGTGGGTGGACAATGCAGTAGTGTCAGCAATATCATCATGCCACGGAATTAATCCAATATCTGGTGCTGGCAGATTCTCTAAAAGCGAGAAAAAGAGAATCCTTGTGCCACGACCCGATATTTTTGGGAAATACAATGCATTAATGGGGGGCACCGATCGAATGGACTGGAATATATCCCTTCATCGTTTAGGTTTTAGAGGAGATAAATAGTGGTGGCCCATTTTTACGTGGATACTGGATGCAATGATGCACAATGTATGGTTGTTGATGAGAAAATCAGGAAGAGGTATAATCCAACTTGAGTTCCATCGGGCAGTTGTGCAGACATACCTGGAGAGATTCAAGGATCCCCCAAAATCTGTTGGACGTGCACCTGCTTCCAGAGGAAGTAAAACCGGAATGACGTTAGTGAACTCATCATCTGATAATATATTAATTTTCAATAGATTGCATTAGACTGCTATCGGTTGATCTTTTTTTCAGTGTCTCCGATGAAGTAAGGTACGATGGGTACAACCACCCCGTGAAATTCAGTCCCCAGCATCGAAGGTGTGCCCATGAAAATTGCACCAGTAGGACACGAACAGAATGTTTGAAATGTAATGTAGGATTATGTATTGATTGTTTTTCATGTACAGCAGTGATTTATTAGCGCCTTAAAATGATTTTTTTACCTTGGACAAATTTATATTTGAATTTTAGATTTTTTTTACGTAGGCTATAAATTGTTTACATATTTCTTGTTTTCATGGACATTTTATGTTAAAAATCAATATTTGGGTAATAAAATATAATATACAAAGCATTTTCAACAGCTACAGTTTTATTTCAGGAGATTCTCTAAATCGGTTAAATTTTATACCCTCAAGTGCCTAGCGGTACCGTTTGGTACCAGGCTGTATCTCCATAAATACCAATGTTTTAAGTATAAAAGTTGGATGTAATAACTCAGAAAATGATTTACATTGAAATGTTAGGTTATCACTGAATTCTAAGAAAATTTTTTTCCAGGCGTTACCGGGTTAATGAATGCCATCATGAAACAAATTTTGCTGCTACATTTTATTTCCTCTTTAATGTAAATTACTAGATTTGGTTTTAAGAGAGAACTTAGAGGTCATGTATTTACAAGAAAATCTATAATGGATGATGATTTGTTTTACTCTATGTATATTGGTAGGTAATGAAATGAAATATTCATAATTTGGCCGAATCAAGATTTTAATTTGAGATTTTGTATTTGTGGCTCGATAAGAAATATAATTTTGGATTTGACCCATTACTAATTATAAGAATCTCTTTCATCTATAGATATTACTAATGATAATGCATAAAAAATTTCATTCAAATCTGTACAAGCACAAAAATTGCTCCAACCACCTTTATTCTCAGATGTGTCTAATTGCATTTGGCGAATTATAGTTTTAGCTTGATCATTAAGACTTGTTACCAGGGATGTCACAGCAGGTTAAAGTTCCCTGATTCAGGGATTTACAGGCATTTTGGATCCACAGGTCTTCTTTTTAGTGGTAGATTCCCTATCTTTACTCATAAGCATTCATCACTCTAACCGACCATACTTATAATAACGATATTTTTTGTTCCCTTAAGGTCAGTTGTGTAACTGGTCATAGGGTGCTTCGGCCGTGAAATACATGATGTAATAATGGTGGTACAGAAAAGCCCTTGGTCTGCAATTCACTCTGTTCAGTAATTGTTAGGGAAAATGATCCTCAAATGATCAAACATGAGTTCAAATCCTTGATGTTTCCTGAGGTGAAATGTTGCTTTCAGTCCCCTAGTCATGACTCTTTGAACTCAGTAGTTGGCTGCCAAACTAGATCATAAAATATATATGCTTCAATAATCCTCAAGAATACTCAGAGTTCATATTCATTGCTGCATGGTGTAAGAATTGTTGTGACTGTTACTGTATATTTCAGATGATGGCTCCCAAATGTGAATGTTGTGACAACAGTTCAGCGAATGTGAAAAAAATGTATAAGGTTCTTATGAGCAAGGAAAAGTTATGAATTCTTGATTTTACTCAGAAAAGCAATGGCTTATTAACTATAATTTTTGACAAGAATGTTAGTGTTGATGTCCATTAGTTAGCTGGTGAAGAAAAAATATTAAATCTCTATTTAATATTTGTTTCTGCAATAAATGCTCAAGGCAAATGAAAAAATCTTACAAACATATATCCTATTAGTAGCCTCTGCCATCCCCTACATTGAAGACCTTGGGTCCTCATACTTGTGGTTATTTTGATATGTGTGAGAAGGGGTACTGTGGCTTAATGGACAATGCACTGCTTTCAAGCGGCTGCTGTTTGTTCTTTGGGAGAAGCCTTTGATTTGAGGTGGTATGATTCCATGGATCAGGTAAAGGGCCCTGTCCCTTCCTTCACTGCTCGTTTTTTTTAAATTAGAAATTTGATGATGTGATTACCAATCTGTTCTGCACAAGGGGATATCCCCTTCTTTGATACATTTGGTTGTTTTTCTACGTATCGTTTATGCATCTGTTGTGCAGAAATATTGGCATGGAACAAGTCACAATATGTAGTGACTTGACTAATTGGTGATGGTAAGTATGCACTGTAATCATCATTGGTTGTTCAATCTGAAGATTAGTTGACTGCAGTCCTCCACCCTTCCCTGTCTAATGCTAGTTCCCTTATGGTATTTCTTCCTATGTACTATCCTCTTTATTTGGTCCATGAACTTATTCCTGGGTCTTCCTCTGGGGACTTTTCCCTCAATTTTACCTTCAATTAGGTTCTTCACAAAGCTATTGTGCCTCAGGGTGTGTCCAATCCATCTGGTTCTTCTTTTATGTATGATGTCCCATATGGTCCTTTCCTCTTCTACTCTTCTGTACACTTCATCATTTCTTATTTTTTCTGTCCATTTTATCTTCAGCATCTTCCTTCAACACCAGGTTTCAAAAGCTTCTAGTCTTTTCGGGTTAGCTTTTCCAATGATCCATGCTTCCAATCCATAGACTGCCAACTTCACACAAATGCTTTCACATACTGTTTTCTGGTTTGAAGTCCTATCTTCTTTGAGCACAGCAGTTGTCTTTTTCCCATGAACGCCTTCTTAGCTTGGGTTATTCTCCACTTGATGTCCACTGTACTTGTTCTGTCCCATGTGATGGCACTTTGAGATAGGTGAAGGAATCCACTTGCTCAAATTTCTTTCCTCTCAGGGTGACTTCTACATTCAGCTTCTCTCCTCCTCATACTAGGATTTTAGTCTTTGTCTTATTTATTTTCATACTGTATTCTTTGAGAACTTGGTACATTACAACTAGTGACCTATGAAGATCATTGCGTATGCCCTGTAATTCACTAATTATTTTAATTTAGCGGTAACAACAGATGATGTTGCAGAAACAATGCTTCTCCTAATGTTGTTCATCATTCAGGATTAGCCATTGTTTGAGTTTAATTGAAAATGAGATTGTTATTGGAGGCATAATGTTTCACTTCTTAATTTGGCTAGTGGTATATACATGCACAGACTGCCGTCATGACATTCCATTGTGCCATTATCAATGCCAGCATGTTTGTTTTTTTACCATTATATTTATCCTTATTTGTCTGTCTGACTGAAAAATCCATAAATTTTATTTTCATTTTTAGAATACAAAGTTTTGAGCTGTTGAAAAATATACAACGCATTGTATAATGCTGGATAACCATTAATATTCCTAGATTAGATTAGATTGAATTTTGGTGGAGGTCCCCCAAGGAGGACCTGAGGCACCTAGACCTATTGGTCCTTTTTGCTGACCACCTTATTTGTACAGGGTCCGGCACAAAGGACGGACGGTTTTTAAAAAATCACAAAATCGGTAATTTTTACTCAAAAACAAATTTATTGACGGATTCGGGTTTACAATGAAATAGCATTTGTCACAATTAAGTGTGGAAAATCACATCAGTCATGTGGTGACCGTTTTTGATGATGCATTGCTGGAGGCGTTCTTGAAAGTTCGCGTAGACTCTCTCCAACATCGTTCTCTGAACTTGGGCGACTTCCATGCAAATTGCCTCCTTCAAGTCGTCCAGAGTTCGGGGCTTGTGCTCGTATACACGAGCCTTGAGGTGTCCCCATAGGAAAAAATCGCAGATGGATAAATCTGGGGACCGAGGAGGCCAATGAACATCACCAAACCTGGAAATAAGGCGACCACGGAAGAGAGGGCGAATAACGTTCATCGTTGCTCTGGCGGTCGCCCCATCCTGTTGGAACCACACCGTCAGAATGGAACACGTTGTCGTCGTAATTCAGGTGAAAAGAAGTTGGTGATCGTTTCGACAGAGCGCTCCGAGTTCATGGTAACAGCAATACCATGACCGTCTTCGAAGAAGTAAGGGCCGATGATACAAGTTTGCAATACAGTGCACCAAACCGTCACTTTTGGGGCATGCAGCGGTCTTTCATGTAATTGTCATGGATTTTCATTAGTCCAATAACGGCAATTCTGCTGGTTAACTATGCCATTAAGATGAAAGTGAGCTTCATCACTCATGAACAAAATGAGGTTCTCATTTTGCTCGATAAGTGCTTTCATCTCACATGCGAAGTTCATTCGTTGTGCATAATCTCCAGGCTGTAACTGTTGCACAATGGCCAATTTGTAGGGGTGAAAGTGGAGTTCCATATTCAAAATACGCCTTACCGAACGATCACTGAGGCGAAGTTCAGCAGCATGTTGCCGAGCAGATCAAGCCAGACTGCAAAGGAGGGCTTGTCGTACGCGTTCCACATTTTCAGGGGTTCGAACCGTTCGTGGAGCTCCTGGTGGGCGTTTGTTGATCAGTACACCACGTGTGCGAAGTGCTTGAACCCAACAAAGATGGTGTTTCGAGAAGGAACACCTCGATTCCGATGAATATTGAAGTGGCGACGAAACTCACGCTGTACAGCCGTGATAGACTCATTATTTCGGACAAAACTGTCGTACGCGAAAACACGGAGCTCAACCGTCCACGGCTCCATAATGTTGACTGGTTAAAGTGCTAGGAACGCATGAGGCGAACGGCACTCTCCCCACCACTCTCGCCCGAATGGGCCCGAATGTGCCCGAGTGCGCCCGAATGGGCCCGACACAGCCAGATGAACGTTATTCTCTTCCGTGGTCGCCTTATTTACAGGTTTGGTGATGTTCATTGGCCTCCTCGGTCCCCAGATTTATCCATCTGCGATTTTTTTCCTATGGGGACACCTCAAGGCTCGTGTATACGAGCACAAGCCCCGAGCTCTGGACGATTTGAAGGAGGCAATTTGCGTGAAAGTCGCCCAAGTTCAGAGAACGATGTTGGAGAGAGTCTACGCGAACTTTCAAGAACGCCTCCAGCAATGCATCGTCAAAAACGGTCACCACATGACTGATGTGATTTTCCACACTTACTTGTGACAAATGTTATTTCATTGTAAACCCGAATCCGTCAATAAATTTGTTTTTGAGTAAAAATTACCGATTTTGTGATTTTTTAAAAACCGTCCGTCCTTTTTGTCGGACCCTGTATTACCCAAAGAGATGGATGGCCTTGCTGAAGGCCAGCATGTCCTCTATGGGGATACCCCTAACTTCAGATGGTCCCAGGTGCCTAATTCTAGTCCTCATCAGGGCCAGACAGTCACAGAGAACGTGAGATGTTGTCTCGTCCTCTAATTTGCACCATCTGCATCTGGCAGAGTCCACAAGCTTCTGAAGATGGAGGTGCCTCATGACCTGATAGTGACCAGTTAGGAGTCCCACTATCGTGCGTAGTTGACTTCTGTTTAGCAAAACGAGTCTTCTTGCCAGTCCCGATTTGGGTCCTTCAATCGGGAGCTTGGCTTGTCTGAGCCTCTGTATGCTCTGCCAGATCGCAGAATGATGGGCAAGGCCCCACTTCTTGATCTCTTTTGTCCCTGTTGAGGGTGCGATAGGGATGAAGGGCTCAGGTGCCGTCGGTGTGTGGTTGGAGCCTTCTTTAGCAAGTTGATCCGCTATCTCATTTCGGGTTATGCCCATGTGTCCTGGGACCCAGAAGAGTTCTACCTTTCCATTCCCATAATATTCCTATACCACCAATGTTGAAAAATTTTCACCAATCCATTTTTGTTGCTCCATCATGATGTGGTTATGTGCTTAAAATATAAGCATACAAATTCTAGAAATGGTCCTCAATCATTACTGTTCAGCACAATTTCAGCTGGTCCTGTCTAAGAACTGATGGAGGTATGAGGTCCTAAATATGGATCAAACTGCTGAAAATTAGGTAAAATGTAACTTCTATGAATCTAAAAAATAAGGCTAATCAGCCAGTAGCTGGTTATAAATCAAAGGTTTCAAATCTTTCAACAAAATCTTGGAGAAAGTAGTTTATTATAGCATAATTCCTCAGAGTTTTATGCTCTTAGTGATGTTTTGATTAGTGCTCATATTTTATATTAAGAGAATTAATTGGAGAGAGGGTATGTATACCTCTAAAATAGTAAAAGCATGTTTAATTCCTAAATAAGTTACTTTTCTCTTATTTTGTATGGTAATGAAGTAAAGTTCTGCTGGTGTAATCAGAATAGATTGGATGGAACTAAAATTGTTAACCATTACCTCTTCAGGGGTGTGATCATGGTCCTCCATTACTATATTTTTCAGTGGTTCTCTCAGCAGCAAAACTGTGAATGTTATTTTAAAATTTTGTTTGGTACTATTAGTCATTAGTTTTAAATGATGCAGTGTGTTGTTACGTCAGCAACTGTGAATTGGCCTTCAACAGCAGTTTGCATTTATGGATAAGAATAATGAGAATGAGAAAGGAGGAGCATTGATTCCACTCCTGGTACCTTTTAACAAATGTGCATGCTTGGTGCAACTTCAAGTACATATTTGGAATAAGTAATTCTGCATATTTTGCAATTATTTTTATTGTCTTGAGGCATTTCAATTAATTGATGTTATTTAATGGATCAAGCTGTATTAATCTTATAGAAGTTAATATCTCATAGCCAGAGTAAATATATTTTTGTTTTCATTGTCCAATGTGCTTCCATAAAGAGTGAAAAAGCTCAGCTGGAGAAGGAACTGGAAGCAACAACAGAGGCAGGTCTCGAAATGGAGCACATGGTATCACAATTTCTGTCAAGTCAGCATGATTCTAAAAGCCTGATGGAGAGCATAGAGCAGCTACAAATGCAGGCTAACAAACAGCAGGCCAAGATTTCATCTCTGGAAAATAGTCTTGTTGCTAAAACTCAGGAGGTTAGTGCCCTATGTGCATGGTGATGGGCATTCTCATGTTTTAAAGCTCATAATTGAACTCAAATTAATTTTGATTTCCTTGATTTGACATCACTATATCAGTATCTGTGTGTTTTTCGGTGAGTCTTGGTGATGGATATTCTCATGTTTAAAAGGTGATAATTGAACTCAAATACATTTTGATTGTCATGATTTGATATCTCTTTGTCAGTTTTTATGTGCTTTTCTGTAATTTATGATGATAAAATTTTGCTAATGGGTCTGGATATAATTTCTTGGGAAATTGTAAGTCATTTCCATCATTTCATAGGATTGGCTGACATAATTTTACCGGTAGAACTATTGGCAGAGATAATTATGTAGTGGGCTTGGCTAGATTGTTTTACATGCTATTTTGAATTGATAGAGCTATATATTCCTGTTGATCTTTTCATTTGTGTTGTTAATGTGTTGCTAGTTTATTTGAAAATTGCATCCATATTTTCTCCGTTAACCTTAGCCTTGTTTCTGCCACTGTTTTTTTTTACTCACAATTTCTTGATTGTCATTATTATTGAAAAGGTATGGGTGCCAGTTAAAATTCGATAATAAGAAGAAGAACCTAAAATTTCTGCTTATCATTCTGTTCCATGTGGGTTATAAAATGCCTATGGAATTAGCTGTAATTAACTAAACTGGTGAGATTGAGGTGAAAATTACCCCAACTGAAGTCTTACTTTATCTTCAGAAGAGGAGAAATCATTAGAAGGGTAGATCATATGCTGAGGTAATACTATAAGTAGGTGGGACCCAGAAAGTGAAGAAAACTGGGAGGAGATTCTCTGACTTTCAACAAAACCTACCTTTTACTGGTAGAATACTTCTAAAAAATTGTTGAAATAGTTTTTAAAAGTGAAGCATTTTGAATGTAATGCTTTGTGTAAAAAAATGGTTGATTGGAAATCAATTGCAAGAATCCAAAACTGCTTTCTCACCATTATCTTTAAGTGAAAATTTCAACCTAAAATCTTGATTGATAGGTATTTGATATGCTGATGAAGAAACCCTGGGCAGAGTTCAATGCTCTTCATATGGAAGTAGCAGTCAAAAATATGTGATGAGTACAATCCCTTTAAATTGTTGTTTGCAATTTAAACTCAGTTTTCAGTCAGTTCTGTATTACCGTTTATAGTCTCATGCGTTTTATGAATAGTGTGACCCCTAATTTTTCAACCATAAACTTGTACTTTTTTCTTATGACTCATGTGTAGTTTGACACAGTAACTGTGCACTTGAATTACATCAGCTCGAAAAATTTTTGAATATACAAAGAATAGATTCTTTGTAGCCTATTTACATCCACCTTTTCTGCACGTCATGCACATTCTTGTAGACATTTTTCTGTGGTAATAAGGCTGTTAGGGATTAGAAATGTGTCAAACCTCTTGAAGTGCATTTTTGCTTTCTGCCATGTTAGAGAAAGTAGTGTTTCAAAATTTCCTCTACTGATGATGCATTAGTCAGGCAGTTGCTCTTATTTGCTATAATTTCCATGCCCCTGAGGGGTGGGTGACAATATAAAGGTCTCTTTATTGTTTTTGTGGGTGGAAAAATCAACCAAGTGTAAGGAGTCTCTCAGCTTGAAGTGCTGGATAAGACATTCGTGTACCATCATCCAAAAAGTATGCCCTCTTTCGTATTTGAATGATGGTACATAGTTTTCTGATGGTAGTTCACAAGTACTGGACCCCATACTCAATCCAACGTGTTTTTATCGATCTCAGTTCTGAAGATTACCATCAGATGTCATCCTCTTGGATTCTAATAGCAAAATGCAAATAAACAGGCCCAAATTACTAATAAATTGTTAAATAGTACCTACATACTTCTGAAGTGCAAATTTAACTTACTGCCATCTTGAAAAAAGTGGTGTTTCTAATGAGAGATGACACGTTTGTAGTGCTGTTACTCTTCTCTGCTTTAACTTACCCTAGACAATTGGGTGGATCAGACGGTCACTTTAGTGTGTTTGCAGGCACACCTCTCTCTCAATATAATAATCTTGAATAATTCTCATTATAATAATGTGGAATAATTTTCTGTTGATGGTTCATGAATAAGTCATTGAAAAAATTGATTTACTCTTGAATGGTTCTCAAAAATAAGTATTTTCTAAGGTCTCTAAACTTGATCTCAACGATACAATCAAACAAATAGTTGTACCTTATCTTTAGCCTACTAATTATTTATATTTGTACAATATTTTTTAAATAGTTGTTGAGATATTTAAACTTATTGCCATAATAGCAGAAAAAATTTAAAGAGCCAGAATTAATTCCAGTGGTGAAGGGAGACTCTTTGACATTTAAAGTCAGTTTTTAAAGGTTAGCAATAGTTCTAATAGACAACATATTGTGGTTGTATTCATTTGTGACTATCTTGCACTCGGGTACCAACTATTTTCCAAATACCGGTATATTTTCCAAGTACCAACTATTTTCTAAATTCCATGCACCGGCTGTCATCAGCTGTCTAATGTGTGGCAAACCTGATTGGAGCCCATTGGGCATGAAATTAAGCTTCTCTTTCATGAGTAAATCTAAAGCTAGAGTACAAATGATGAGACTTTGCATGTTGGCAGTCCAGGAAAGCACAAATGAAATTTTATGAATTATATCGTGATACAGTACATGAAAATAATCTGGAGGGACTCATTTCCACATGAGGTAGAGGTAACCTCTGACATGTATCAATTAGGAAACACTAAATAAGGTGGTATTTCATCATGTGCTAGAGTTTAATGTAAAAAAATCAAATAGTGATGCATTTCACAATGTTACAACTTGAAAGATTTGGATGGAAATCTTCTCTGTGCGAGGTTACCTTCACACCAAGTTGAAGCATGCAGTAATTAATATTGATGAGTATGTAATTGAGTTATCGGAGATTCCATTTTCCTTCATCCGTGGTGCATGTGAAAAATCCTTTCTGAGATTTCTGGAAAGTGGTGAACCTCATGGAAATGGAGCTCTGCCACTAGGCTATCCTTCTCTAGTGTACAGTAGCAGGGTGGAGATTTATCATTGACATTATGCAGTGGAATAGCAGTTCTTGAAAAGTTACATACTAGAAATTTGTTGACTTAACCTACTCTTCTATGAAGACTGCAAAACTATTCTTCTTAATCATAATGGTCATCATATATTGCTGCTTATGAATGGTCATCCAATTCTTAACTGTTTTGTAAAATTCATACCAATGTTTTTTTACCTTCAGAATGAAAAATTAGCTCAAGAATTAGGTGTAACTGAAAGCAAGGTTCAAGAGTTGGAAGAAGATCTAAAACAGGCAAGTATTTTTTCAATCTTATAATCCAGTCATTTATTCTTTTATGTTCTTGTAATATGTGACAAATGTTAGTAATTAGTACTCCCTTACCAGTCTAAATGAATTAAGATATTCTCGCCCTCATTTATTAAGGCAGAAGGAGCTGTCACCTCATTATTGTTCTCTATGTGTAACTGGTGAGCTGAGTGGGATCCATAGCATACAGAACTGAATTAAGATCTAAGATTACATGTCAGTGTAATTGTCGTTTATAAAACATTCTGCAGTTTAGCTAATCCAAACCGGCACAATCTGTCTTGAATAATTAGTAACTGAATACTATTTTACTCTTTTTGTTTTTGACAGGATTGCAAATGTTTTATTTTAGAGAAAAATAATATGTATACCTTTGGTCCATAAGATACAGACTAAATGCAGATCACATTTTTGAGTCAAAAAAGTTGTTATATATGCTGATAATTACCATAATTTTCCTTATATATTACACATTTTTTTCGGCGAAAATTCATCAAAAAAGGAGGGTGCATATTATACATGGTTACAAACTTATCGCATTTTTATTCAGGCCGTAGATCACATTTGAAGTAATCTCAAAGTACTTATACGTATTCGATTTTGCAATTTTTAATAAACAACAATGCAATGATCAATTTAATTTATTTATTTAAACAAAAATTTTCATGCAGTTCTTCATATCTTTAACACCGTTACCACTGAATCCTTCGAATTCAAAATTTCTATACTCGCTTCATTCGAACAGCAGGTGTGAAGCACTGACATCACGCTTGCTGGCAGCATATATTGCATTACCAAGAATGTCATATTTGTTCTCCTCATCGTCCGCTACACATTCTTCATCCCTAAGCAAATTATCGTCAGACCCAACCATTGCATTCGTGAGGCAGCATTTTTTTTAAAAACCTAGCTTAACCACCAATGAATCAATGGCATCCCAGGACTCTTTAATGCACCGACTAATTAGTGCTAACTCTGGTTTCTTTGGCCTTTCTGAAGTTGTCAAAGAATGTGGTCCAGAATAAAGCCACTCATTCCACTTTCTACGCATCTGTCTTAAATGGACGGTTGCAACTGACTTCCATCACCTGCAACTGGCTTGTCATCCCTCCAGGAATGATGAAAAGATCTGTGCCATTATCTAGAACCAACATATGATGTCTACAAACCGCATATTTGCACCACTCATTTCGCAGCCAATCTTTGGTTGAATTTCCATCCATCCGGCATTTTTAATTGCGTGTACGAGCATATTCTGTGGCCATATAACATTCTTAGTGAGAGTTTTTCTTTTAAATATTACTCAGAAATGCGACATCTTCATATTGTTGAGTAATGTATCTTCCACTAGTAGCTCGGGTGGAATCCGACACGAACGGACATAAAGTGAGGCAAATTGAATGCAGATATAGGTACTTTTTAGTGACAGTTTTGCAATTCTCTCATTTTTAGACAAATATTTCCATAAACACACATGGAAGTTTTGGAGGGAAGAACCTACTAGAAATAGATCGTCACATATAGAAACCAAAGGGGGAAGTAAGAGCAAGGGGAAAAGCTATCCATAGGCAGCATTACCTCTTGTGTAGTGATCTTTCGGGCGCTGAACGGCATGGCGGACAATGGCATAGAATATCGTTCTCTAAAAGCCAATTGCATATTATACATGGTGATAAGTAAATTCTATCAGTGCGCTCGCCATAAAGCGTGGGTGGGTGTGTATTGTAATCGGAAAATTGCGGTAAGAGTTTTATTGAAAGAGAACAGGATGCTATTGGATGGTAGAAATAATTTCAATGGTGATCCTTCCTCATAATTCTAATCTTTTTTCCTCTCCAGGTTTCAGAAAATTTATGTCAAAGAGATGAGGAACACAGCAAACGGTATGCAGAACTGAAGGAATTGAGTGAGATCCAACATAACAAGTACCTTGAGGTTAGTAGTTTATGGCCAAATTGTTCTTTGGCAATTTGTCCTGAAATCCTTTTCTGTCTTGTAAAATGTAATGTGTCCATTATTATTTTGAAATCTCATTATGCTCATCTGCTAGTTTCCTTTCAAGTTGTCATCCTTTGTTTGTAAAAATGAGAGTGACACTAAATGGAATGGTACCTTACATGAATGTTTGAGTATTTAGGAAAATAGATGCACATTTATGCATGGATCCTTTTATCTAGTATTGAACCAGCTGTAAAACCAGAATAAGCTACTTGACTCTTATGCATGGAAGAGGTATTTCATTTTAAGACTTGGCATCAAAACCATCTTTGATAAATAAAATTTTACGTGTTTATCAATGAATTTTTGTGTGTTTATCAATCAATATTTGGTATGAGATTAAGGAGGATTACAGTTGGTATATAGAGGAGAAATGTGTAATAACTCCATTCTAAGTAACTACTTAGAAATTTGAGATGTGCCCATGTGAATTTTTTCTCTCAGTTATGTTGAATATCCAAGTGTCCTGATTATGATGAATTGGACTGTAGCTTAGCAACTTGAAGTATACATTTTGTAAGCATGTTTATCCAGGGTTTGCTCAATTTTTCAAATCACTTCCTCACCTGCAGCCAACAATTTAGGTTTGATTCCAGCCCACCTATGAACATTTTGCATCCAAATGCTTGCAATCATATCATTCACCGAGGTGAGCACCTCCATGGTCTCCTACTCTGTGAAAACCTTGTTGTACTCTTAGTACCAATTTGTTCATGAAGAAAGTTTCCACTTCGCTGTACATGATCATAAAACTTCATTAAACTGCATTCATAGATGCAATAAAAATGGCTCTGTTTGACCCCCTTCTCGAATTTGAATATAATGAAAAACCTCGAATACTCGAATGCCTCGAATATACGAAACTTCAATATTATTAAATATATGTAGTCAATATCATTCACTAGTCATAAAGTAACGCCACAGAGACCCTTCAATAAGCAGCCACTTGGTAAACATGTCGCACTATAACATATTTTAAGTATTTAAGAATTTTGTCTGTTGTCTTTGTTTGGATATTCGATGGACAGTATATGTGCAGACCACCTGCGTAACTTCCCAATGCATCATTTTCAAAGCAGGCGTGTATGCCGCAGGACATAACGTCCGCCATATCTTTTGTATGTTTGACTGAATAACTCACCAATTTTATATTTGTTATTGAAAGGCTGCTGCAAAGTATGTATTTCAACATAAAGTCAGGTGTCAAACATTGCTTATCTTAAGCATTAAAAGTAGCAATATTTTCACGTATCTATTTTTATTGCTCCACTGTGCCATAGTTGTGTACAAATTAAATTTCATGTTTTATAATTTCAGCCCTGTGTCATTGCTGTTCCGAAAAATTACGTTCCAACCTTTCTAAGAATTAGTTTAGGAGTTATTAGGCCCTAAATATAGACTATTATTTAAAAAATAGAAAATAATGAAAGTCATCTTCAGAAAATTTGTCTAGAAAACTTAATAGAAAATGCAGATGTTTGTCTTTGTATGACAAAATTATAGCTACTTAAAATTTGACCACTAGATCGACATTTATTTGAGCTGAAGTTTGGAGCCACAGCTCGCCACTTTGCGCTAACGTGTGATATTCAAAATGACATAACTTTGACATTTTTAAACACCGAAAGGTAATTTATGGCAAATCGGACTTCCTTATTATATTCTTCCTTTTTGCCAAAATTCGTGAAAATTGGATATGGTTGGGTCACAGCCTTGGTCGAGTTTGTGTGGAATTGCACAGTTTCAAATCTAGTAGGTAGCAACACAGGGGTAGCCTTGAAGCTCTCTCCAGAGGGATGAATTGAAGCCGAATTGACGATCGCTTTTGTGCTTTTAGCCATGTTGTGACTATGAAAACATTGGGTGATCCTATGCAAAAGCATTGAAATCTGGTGACTTTGTTGTGGCTCAGTTGTGGATGTATCAAGTCCATCGAGGAATTTAGCGAATAAAATGTGCTTGTGGATACCTCCAAAATCAACAAGTGCCGTAGTCTTGGGTTTAATATCGTAAATTAGGGAAATAATGCAAGTGCCGCAAGCGGCCATCCTTGCGTGAAAAATGGTATCGTGCTCAGCATTTGGCTGCCAAAACTGAGTAAATAAGATATCTGAACAGCTACTAATACTATTATTGAAACTAATATTTTTCTTTCCCAAAGTTCCTTGGTGTGGAACGTATTTATGCTCTGTATCAGTCGACTGAATTCGATTTTTTGTATACTTTTAGCTTTGGCCTTATAGGGATGAGCTTCATGAGGGATTAAACGCCTCTGTTTTCAGTTAAGAGTTCGTTAAAATTTATGATAATTGGTGCATTTTAATGAATGTTAATAGATGCAAAATGCATGCTAATAACAAAATGTCGCCCATTTGCCATAGAGTTCTTTTCACAGTGAGTGGATTTTATGTTTTGGGCAGCTTTTGCATTTCATTATTACATTTATCATCTGTAATCCACAGGTCTGAAGAGTTATTTGTAATGAAATATGATCCACTGTGATGCCTAACTAGTTGCCATCCTTGTCCTCAGCCTCTTTTGGTCAGACCATGTTGGCAATTAGTATTGGAGAAGACAAAACTGTATGCATTTGTGATATCTATTATTATGCACATATGTAATTCATTGAGGACTATTGAAGGAAAGGAACAAACATTTGGGTCCAGCAAATTCTATGATGACATTTGAAACTACTTGGAATGCATAATGGACATGATCAGTAGGTATTCAGTTTAAGTCGACATCAGAGCAGACGATATTTAAGGCATTCCTGACACATGTCATTGCAACCATTTGTGATTAGCAGAGACAAGCTTTGAAGCCGTCATTTATGCATAGGAGTTTCTCAAACGACACTTGAATGTAGTTTTTATGTGCAATGAGAGGTCAACTGTAAGTATTAGGTTTCCATCGATGGCAGTCAATGTTGTAGCCGTATGCTATTTTCTCTACTAACTGATGTGAATTGAAGAATCAAAGCAAGGATCATTTTAACGTACAAAGGTTAATGTTAATATATGAATACATTTCACGTGTTATATTAGCTCCTGGATCCCGTCTTTGATTAAAATTGCACCGCTAAAATATGTGGAGTTAAAGGGAAGAAAGCAATGTTTTCAGAGTCAGAACATGGCCAATGTGCAAGGCTGGTGGGGTCATTTTTCTCGCATAAGGTTACCCCTGTGGGTAGCAAAATGTGAAGCAGATCAAAGATATTACAATTACTCACTACGATACTTATCCTCTAGGACACTTGATTTCTAGAATATCCACCAAATTAGATGTACCACTTATACAACCACATGGATTTCATCGGCTACCAAAATTTCTTGAACAGGTGTTGTGAAACAGTGAAAAATAAACAATGGCATTCGAAGTTTCCACGCCATAGAGATGCAAACTGTCAACCCTCCCAACCTAAGGTGCAGGCTGAGGAACGTGAATTAATTTCCGGTCAGTTTGACGGTAAACCCACGCAATTCAGAGAATTAATATTGTACACAACGATGCAGGTGCAACTACATAGGTGAAATGACAATAGTAAAGTGTAATGGGCTAGTTTCTTTGGCTTTTTCCATGAAAAACAATTGCCAACAAGTAGGCATGGCGGCAATTTAATGATTGATAAAACCATTCAGTACTCAGTTAAAAAATGTTGATTCATCATGTCAGCGACCACTCATGTCATGACTTGTCATGCACTTGATATTCTCTTGCCATGATAAAATTGTCATAAATTTCATTTACTCTTGCCTTGGCAAACTTTTCAATCTCCAGATTTTCCTGATACAAACTTTTCCAGGCAAACTTGCTGAGAGTTTGCATGAAGCCTGCAGTTGCGAATTTGTACATAAGGTGCTGGCATTTTTACAGCAGCAGACTACGGGACATAAATGTAGCCGAAATAGTAAGAGAGAGTACAGTAGAACCTCGATCTAACGTTCTCGCATTGATTGTTTTCCCGCTTCTATCGTTCGCCGTCTTTGGTCCCGAATGTAGTTCCATGCTGATAACACTAAGAATTCCCGCATCCATCGTTCCCCGAAGTATCATTTTCCCGCTTCGATCATTTCCAAATCACGGTCCCCACATCGCAGTTCCTGCATTCATTGTTTGAAAAAGACAAAACCAAACATTTACACCGAAGTAAGATTTTGGGATTTTTGCGGCGCTCCGCAGCGGGAAAGGAGGAGGGGGAGGGAGGTAGGTGACGCGTCGCACAGGACAGACGGGTAGCCCTTGCCGTCCGAGTCCTTTCTTATCTTTATGGCCCAAACTCCTTCCTAGAGGACAATTGGCATTTCTCCTTTCCTACCCAAACGAGTCCCTACCTCGCTCTTTAGCGGCCGCATTCCTTCGCCATGAGCTTCTAACCTTTCTTCCTATTATCCTCTCAATGCTCTCTTACCAGTAGTTGTCATACGCTCGCTCTCGGCACCATATCGAGATCTGATATAACCTATGTGGGTAAATATCAATGGATTTCCTTGGTGTTTGGTATCAAATGTAACAGAAAATAACGGACTAACTTCATAAAATACTTGTTCTGTAGATTTATGCCGATGGAAAACTTTAGCAAAATTAACTGACGTTCCACTAATGCGCCCCTCAGTGGGTGGGGCCCTTTCCACGGAAAGGGTCGGGAGGGTCAAAGGTCTTCCACCTGACCTGTCCCTCCCGGTGGAAAACAGGGTCCACCAGTTACCTGTCTCACCCAATTCTTGTATGTTACCAGTGCATTATTTCAAATGACTTGGGCCACATGGTCTTAAACGAGGGAGTGGCTGAGGGAAGGGAGGGAAGTGGGGTTTCTCGTCATGTGACTCTCACGGAACCAACTAGAGGGCAGCGGGCGTGGCTCGTAACCTCGGCAATTCAGTCACTCCCTGACCTTTGTCATTGTCACTTCGCGGTCCCCTAGTAAGTGCGGCCAAACCCTACGTGCTCTGTGCTCTTTCCTTTTCTATTTTTTCCATGTTTAGCCATTGGTGTTCATTTAGTAATGCCAAGCTGAATCCAACCGCTGATATCGGAATTCCTCGTTTCAACCCGATTGCCCGCTAACTTTTGCCTCTCTGAACCAGATGGCGATAACCTGATACACCTCTCTTGCTCTATACCTCTTGAGTTACGCTTGCTCCAGATAAACAAGGGTACACTTGGAAGCATCAAGCTCGCTCCATCTTTTACAGGTGGCACTCCTCCATCAGCGGAGCACAATGGAAAGCGCAAAAAAAGATTGCATCCTCCCCAACAAATTTTTGGCGCGCTTCTCACCCTCAAGGATATTTGAAACGATTAAATTTCTATGCATGGATATGTCGGTGCGCGGGCTTGAGGATCATCCAATAACATGATAATGGACCTTGTTTATTTACTTTTATCATCCGAGACACCATTGGGATATGTAATAGTAATAAAATATTTTAAACAGTTAGTAGTTAAACGAAAAATTAGAGATACACTAAGTATTTTCATTAAATTTAAAAATTCTCCCGCTTTTAAGAGAAATTCCTTTAAGATACCCCTCTACTGTGAAAAGTTAGCATAAAATTCTCGCATTTTCACCTCGTTTTGGCTCCAGGGAAATCTTTTCCCACATTGTTCGTTTTCCCGCATCCATCGTTTATTTTGCCCATCCCCTTGAAAAACGATAGATTGAAGTTCTACTGTATATTTATATGGGACATAAATAGTGAGATAGCATAGTTTGTGTGGCATAAACTCTCTGTAACATTTAGGTAAAATTATTTGGCTAATTGATCAACAGCGCCAGATGTGGTAGAAACGACACCTTGTATCATTTCTCTAAATTGAAGTAAATAATTTACAGTGGAGCAAAACCTTTTATTCACCAAGGAAGCCCGTACGGAGCAGCAATCGTTGACGACATTTACAAGCTTTGTTCAAGCACCTACTGGATTACTTGGGCACAATGATGATATTCTCTCCTTATAATTGTATGAAAGAATTAAGTAAGCAATGTTTCACTCAAGAACAAAAACTAAGATAATAAGAGGCATTTTTAATGAAGAATGGCGTGTCCTCGAGGTATTCTAATTTCGCCCCTCGGCATAATTATTCAAAATTCGAAATCACAAATAATTTCCAGTATTCAAGGCATTCGAGTATTCACAGATGGTATTCGCCCATATCTACAATCAGTTAAACTAAGGGAAGTCAATACATCATGAGTTGTGTAAAGCCTCATTACTCTTGTCTCTCCTCCTAAGCCTGAATCCTAATTATAGGTAGTATTCTAAGGGCAGAATTGAGAATTTACCATGAGATGTAAGGCTTATTCACCTTCTACGTGCTTTCCTTTTTATTATAGGATGTTAAAAATAAAACAATTGAGACTGAAATGGCTCACACACGGTGTAAGTCTTTGGAAGCCACTCTAACAGAGATGAAGGAAATGCTTGCTGTAAAAGAAAATGAAATTTGTGTCCTTCAAGAATGCCTTCAGCAGCTGAAGATATCTAATGGAGATGATCCTGATAAAGGTTAGAATTATGAACTTACTATCCTTATGAATGACTACTGTCACTTTCATCTATGTATATCCCTCCTTGGTATGATGATAAAGCATAAGGCCTCCTTCCACCAAACTGTTAACAACTTCTTTGAACTTACAATAATGGAAGTCTTCTCCAAATCTGCTTCCATCATTGAGGTGAGAATTCAGGAGATGGCTCATAAAGGGTTTACATGGCTATTTGAACCACCAATGTGTTAAGTGGCCTACTTAAAGATCCAGTTGCCACTATTCTAATTCATGTTGATGGCATGTTGATTCATGTGAAGTCCATTGACTTCTGAATTTTTGTATCAGCCTTTAGTATAGATGAATCTGAGATTGCTCGACAAATGTAGTAATTGACTCTTTCAGTATGATCAAATTTACATATTAATTTTCATTGAAAGATTCATTGCAAGTAGTAAATAATCACTCTCTTATTGGGTAAAGCCAATAGTACCTTTTTAATAGAATTGGCTTTTTTCATGCACCTCGGTCATTTCTGTAATATTGTAGTGCAATATTTGCACATTATTTCTTTTATTTATACAAATGTAAGGGTAATAACTTGTTAACTTTTTTTCTAGCTGAGGACCAACTAAAGGATATTTTGAATTTTGGTAAACTCAAAGCTGAATTAACTGCTGTTTCTAAAGAGAGAGACAACTTAAAAGAAAAACTTCAAGGTGAAGAGGATGCCAGAAGGTTATTGGAAGGTAATGTTCTCCCAGCTTTTTCAGTCCAAATATTTTATTCTTTTAATATGCAAAATTGATGGACAAAACATTTCCAAACCTATCTCTAGACATTCCTATTTTTGTTTTGTTGATCTTGGTTTATGGACTAGAATTAGTAACAGTTAGAGATTTCAGTAAATGTAGGTATGTAGTTTTCTGAAAAATTCCTTTAATATTCTATAAATAGGTATTATGGAAAACATTGTTGATGCTGTTTTAAGGTAACAATTTCTTTACCTTTTTAAGGTAACATTTATTTTTAGTTGTTGCTACTTGTGTTACTAATGCCCATATGTGTAATACATTTATGTAATACAGTAGAACCTCGATCTATCGTTTTTCAAGAGGATGGGCAAAAAAAACGATGGATGCGGGAAAACGAACAATGCGGGAAAAGATTTCCCGGGAGCCAAAACGAGATGAAAATGCGAGAATTTTTATATTTAATGAAAATACTTAGTGCATCGCTAGCTTTTCGTTTGACTACTAAATGTTTAAAATATTTTATTAGTATTACATATCCCAATGGTGTCTCGGATGATAAAAGTAAATAAACAAGGTCCATTATCATGTTATTGGATGATCCTCAAGCCCGCGCACCGACATATCCATGCATAGAAATTTAATCGTTTCAAATATCCTTGAGGGTGAGAAGCACGCCAAAAATTTGTTGGGGAGGATGCAATCTTTTTTTGCGCTTTCCATTGTGCTCCGCTGATGGAGGAGTGCCACCTGTAAAAGATGGAGCGAGCTTGACGCTACCAAGTGTACCCTTGTTTATCTGGAGCAAGCGTAACTCAAGAGGTATAGAGCAAGAGAGGTGTATCAGGTTATCGCCATCTGGTTCAGAGAGGCAAAAGTTAGCGGGCAATCAGGTTGAAACGAGGAATTCCGATATCAGCGGTTGGATTCAGCTTGGCATTACTAAATGAACACCAATGGCTAAACATGGAAAAAATAGAAAAGGAAAGAGCACAGAGCACGTAGGGTTTGGCCGCACTTACTAGGGGACCGCGAAGTGACAATGACAAAGGTCAGGGAGTGACTGAATTGCCGAGGTTACAAGCCACGCCCGCTGCCCTCTAGTTGGTTCCGTGAGAGTCACATGACGAGAAACCCCACTTCCCTCCCTTCCCTCAGCCACTCCCTCGTTTAAGACCATGTGGCCCAAGTCATTTGAAATAATGCACTGGTAACATACAAGAATTGGGTGAGACAGGTAACTGGTGGACCCTGTTTTCTGCCGGGAGGGACAGGGCAGGTGGAAGACCTTTGACCCTCCCGACCCTTTCCGCGGAAAGGGCCCCACCCACTGAGGGGCGCATTAGTGGAACGTCAGTTAATTTTGCTAAAGTTTTTAATCAGCATAAATCTACAGAACAAGTATTATATGAAGTTTGTCCGTTATTTTCTGTTACATTTGATACCAAACACCAAGGAAATCCATTGATATTTACCCACATAGGTTATATCAGATCTCGATATGGTGCCAAGAGTGAGTGTATGACAACTACTGGTAAGAGAGCATTGAGAGGATAATACGAAGAAAGGTTAGAAGCTCATGGCGAAGGAATGCGGCCGCTAAAGAGCGAGGTAGGGACTCGTTTGGGTAGGAAGGGAGAAATGCCTATTGTCCTCTAAGAAGGAGTTTGGGCCATAAAGATAAGAAGGGACTCGGACGGCAAGGGCTACCCTTCCGTCCTGTTAATTAATTAAGTTAATTGACATTTCACTTAATAGGCATAACCTAATAGGCATAACCTAATTTCACATAATAGTGGGCTTATAGTGCTCAACTTGATGAAAAAAATTGCTAAAATTTGCATAAATTAAGTCAAAAAGTCTCTATAATGTCTGAGATATTTTGTGAGGATACTTACTGCAAAAGTTAAAATTATATTGAAATAAGTGTAATATTCCATTGGCAATGGTATTCCATTAGCATTTTGAATAACATTCCCTAGCATGATAACTACTTGAGATGAGGTAAGATGAGGAACATGATTTGAATATTTATCACTGCTGCTATTAAAGGCCTGTGTAGTATTACATTAATAACTAGCCCTTCACTTTGAATATTATTATGGGGATACACCTCAAATAGCCACATCGCTAACAGATATGTTATGAAAATTTCTGATGTCTTCCCCTTATCATCTATGTCATTAGTTTGAAATGCCTCACCCATCAATTTGAAGCCTTCATCTTTAGTCAGTACATGAAGTAATATCTTAGGATAAAGACTAAAATATCATATTTGTCATTAGCAAATAATTACTTCATAAGTAATATTGTTATCTCTGTTTGTTCCCAATCATTGCAGTAAATGTTGTTTCAACTCTAGTAAAATTCAAGTTTATCATTTATATAAATATCAAGTTTGAAGTTGAGTTATGGTCCAGTTTGAGCACCATTTATTATGTTCGTGTTTTTAAGAGAAAATAAATTTATTCAAAGCCTTGTATAATTCAAGATTAATTTTCTAATTTCTTATTCTCTTCACCTATTGATTCACCAATCTCTCAATCCAATTCGCTCTGCATCTTGCTAGCTTCATCTGCACTCATTCTTCCCTTGTTCTCTTTCACAACTATTTTGCATTCATTCTCTTTCTTTCTGTAAATCTCACATGCCTTAGTACGCTCTTCCTCAGATTTGGCAGCAATCATATTCTTGTATGCCTCTTTCTTTTCCCTGACTACAATTTTCACTTCTTCATTCCACCAAGCCTCACCTTTCATTCTTCCTACCACTCCTTTTCTATGTACACTATCAGCACATTCTACAATCACTCCTTTTAAACACTCCCATGCATCATTCATATTCTCGTTTCTGATATACTCGCTGCATTCTCTCTGCTTCAAGGATTGAGTATCCTCAAGCATGCAACCATACTTCATTCTTACCTCGCTGTCTAGCAACCTCTCCACTTTTACTCTCAACTGCTTATTTGCAACATTCTTCCTTGGAACCCATTTTCTACCCAGATTCACTTTGGAGAGTACCAAATAGTGGTCTGTTCCACATTCAGCACTCCTCATCACTCTCGCGTCCCACACTATCTCTCATCATGCACAGCGAAACAAAAATTTCTCACGTTAGTACTTTAGCTGAAAGCGACCATCCCCTGTCATTATTTTCACTATTTTGATGCATTACTTAGTGTCCTGTTAGGTGTGAGTTACAGTAGTATCGATAAAAACAATAAATAACAATTTGGTTATAATAAATTCTTCTATAGTTTTTTGTATGATAGTCTTTGAAACAGTCAGATACATAATAGCAATATGGCACTACTCACACTCCCACCGGCTTTTAATCTTCTTTTCCTAAGATTGACACACTTCATGCATGGGAATGGTTGTTTTTCTCCATATTTGTTCGTATACGGTTTGGAAAGTGGGCTCAGTTGGCAGCTAGATATCTTGTAGGTGACGGGTCAGATGTTGGGGGCCCTCACCTCTTGTATTCTAGCAGGGTTACTTCTCAGGAATTTTTTCCACCAGATTCTCACCAAAGTCTTCGAATGGAGCTATTTTGTCATTGGTATTTTATGCAACTAGTATGCGGTATGAAGCACCATGTCCATAATGTAAGAAACCACTTTTCGGCAGACCATGGTACTGTGACTCATTATTGGAAAAGAATCTAGTTTCAGTGACCACTCGCAGACTCTAGTATTTCTGAATTTTATTTATCTTCACTAGTGCCAACCAAACACTCCATGCAAAATAGAACTGAATCGCTTGAGCACATTCTGAGAACCATTCCTCTGTCAAACTACTTTTGTGGCTCGTACCTCCATTCAATAACGACTCTACAAATTGGTTAGTCTTCTTGCAGATCGATTTCCAAAAATATGGTTGCACAAAAGCGTAAAAAATCACACAAAAATCATTAACATTATTAGGTAAATTTTGAAGCACTCGCATTTATGCCGGGTACAATACATATTACAAAGTTTTTAACATTGCCATTACTGATACTCCACTTCCAGCTGTCAACTTCTTCCCGTTTCTCAAGCAGTTTATATTCCACCTGGTCTTTGCTACTATCTTTGCTATTTGTATCCCTTCGAACACTGTCATCCATACCATCCAGTTCATTGGATGAACCTTCCTCTGCACTACTACTCAAACTACCGCTCTCAAACAGAGGATTCTCTGTTTCATTACTCTAGAAGTATTTCCCCCGTATACTAGTCATTTTCAGGAGAACAAGCATAAACGAAATAATCCCACGTGCGATTCTGAACTAACCATCTGCATACGAAACACAAGGCTTATAAGCCATTGAAATTCTAGAAGGAACTGCTTACACTGGAATAATTTATAATGATGTGTAATGAAAAGGAAAATGATAGCAAAATATTTGCTTCTCGTGATATGCTGTTCACAGCAAGATGATGTCATATCATTCGGTACATCTCATATCTCGGAAAACAAGGGTGTCATCTCTAAAAGCTGCCTTTCACATAATCAGAGAAAATGAATCTGATTGCAAAAAACTGCGGTAAACATTATGAGAAGAAATAAATCACCTCGATGAAGATTTGCTAAGGAGTACTTTCAGCACAAGTAGTAAACGACACCACCGACGGCAGTGATGGCATGTGGATGGAAGTGATTGCGAAGGAGACAAACTATCTGCGTATGCAGCACTGGGACCGTTGATATGCTAGAATAAACTGCTGACTAACCTTGTGATGATTTTGAATGAGGTGTAATGGAAAACAAAATTGATACCAAAGTAATATCTTCTTATGAATAGTTGTTCACAGCAAGATTTTCTCATACCATTGGGCAGGTCTGACTCCTCGAAAAATAAGTTGTCTCAAATGAGCATGCTTCCTATCCTCAGATGAAATGAATACAGTGGCGAACAAGTCTACGATAAGCAATATTAGCAGAAAGCTTTTTGAAGACGGTTATTCATATGATGGATAAGGAGTGCCTATAAAGCAAGCGGCAAGCTCTCCACACCAAGCAGTGATAGCAGGCGGGCAGCCGTGACCATGAAGGAGGCAGCGGATTTATAACGTCATGATAATGTGCAAATATAAAATAAAGAGGGATTCAAATTCATTTTACCTGTGTAACTATCTTACTGCAAAACAACAGTAAAGATTTTACCTCAAAATTTCATCCATTTAATTAATAATGTGAATTAAATGACAACACTGCATACAACCGGCAAATCGGTGTGTAACTATCTTACTGCAAAACAACAGTAAAGATTTTACCTCAAAATTTCATCCATTTAATTAATAATGTGAATTAAAAGACAACACTGCATACAACCAGCAAATCGCCGGATCTTTAATTTAGGCCCAAGTCTGGCAGGCCAGTGAATCGCCGTCTCTTTAAGCCAATGGGTTAATACAGTTCGTAGTCTATACAGGAACGGTGTTGTCGCTACTTACAATCCAATCCAGGTAAATCGTAACCATAAGGGTGTGATATTCATTGAATTGGTTTATATAATTTACAGTAAACCAAGACCAGGTCATAGCATTAGTCTCAATCGAACGTACCGACATTTTTGCTGTTTATACGGCCTTTTAAAAATACAGTGTAGTTAAATTATATCCATAAAACTATGTACAAGGTTGGATTTCCTCCATGCTTCCATCACATTGACATATACATGGCAGCAGTGCACAAAAAGTGAAATGTGTAGAATAGCTTAAGGTCAGTTGAGCTTGGGTTGTTCAATTTGTTATTTTCATAGGCATTGACGAATGAATACATTGGAGGTAAATGTCCGCTTCTGTCACACACCTTTCAAACACATATTCCCAGAAATTGGTGATATTAAGGATAATGACTGTGACATAGTTTAGTTCTTGAAGAATCACAGTACAAAACCAAAGTTACAGGGAAGTTGATAAGCCACAGGTTTTTGAGATATTCACACTAGAAAATAACCAATTTTCATCATTTTTCCAACATTTTCGATGCCATTTTCTCAGTTTCGCCAAAGCTCCGACAGAGGAATATTTCTAACTTCACCTCTACAATATACGCTAAATTACCCCAGCCAACAAGTTTAGGGGCCCTATGGAGTGAAACAGGGGTGCTGGGGTGGGACAGTACACAGACCCTTGGTGGGGATATTTGGTACTGAAAAACGCATTAATGACAATTTAGAAACGGTTTTCGTGATTTATGGAGGGTTGAAGGTGACGAATAGCGCTTTTTGGAGGGTTCCTGGATTAAGAAATTCATGTTTTTACGAGTACCAGCTACAATAACGTAATAAAATTATGCCTTATATATACCCAACCGACAAGGTTACGGACCCTGTGTAGTGAAACAGTATTTTCGAAGTTGTTAATGCCATTTTTGTCGGTTTTGAAGTCACTTTTCTCCATTTCCAACTTCTCCTTCACCCGCTTCACGCCTTTATCAGCAATTTTTCATTCCGCTCTTTCGTATTTTCTATCTCTTTTTTGTCTATTCTCTACATCTTCTCAAGCCCCTTTATCCCATTCTCCAACCGTCTCCGGAAAGATAATTTAGAAAAAATATACCACTTTACATGGATCCTAGTCATACATTTACCCTTCTAAACACTAACCATCTCAATGAAGATTGTTTTCTAGAAAATATATGTCTCTACATTGCTACTCCTCATATTTCCACCCTTCTTATCACCAAACGTCTCGAGGGAGATATTTTTCTAGAAAATAAAGGTCACTACAAGGCTCCAAGTCCTACAATTCCCCTTCTAACCACCAACAGTCTCGAGGTAGGTTTTTTTCTAGAAAATAAACTTCTCTACAAAGCTTAAAGTCCTACATTTCCCCTTCTAATCACCAACAGTCTCAAGGGAGGTTTATTTCGAAAAAAATATATGTATCTACATGTCTTCAGGTCCTACGTTTCCCCTTATATCCACCAACTGTCTCGAGGGTGATTTATTTCATGTAGAAAGGTTTATTTTCTAGAAAAAAAACTCCCTCGACACAATTGGTGATTATAAGGGGAAATGTAGGACCTGGAGCCATGTAGAGACCCATATTATCTAGAAAAAATCTCCCTCGACACGATTGGTGCTTATAAGGGGAAATGTAGGACCTGGAGGCATGTAGTGACATATTTTTTCTAGAAAAAATCTTCCTTGAGACGGTTGGTGATTAGAAGAGGATATGTAGGACCTGGAGCCAAGTAGAGACGCATATTTTCTAGAAATAAATCTCCCTCGATACGATTGGTGATTATAAGGTAAAATGTAGGACCTGGAGCCATGTAGAGACATATATTTTCTAGGAAAATTCTCCCTCAAGACGGTTGGTAATTATAAGGGGAAATGTAGAACTTGAAGCCTTGTAGAGAAATTTATTTTCTAGAAAAAAATCTCCCTCGAGACAGTTGGTGATTAGAAGGGTGGAAATAGAAGGTGTAGGTATGTAGAGCTGTATATTTTCTAGAAAAAAAACTCCCTCGAGAGGTTGGTGGATATAAGGGAAAATGTAGGACCAAGGGCCATGTAGACACACGTATTTTCTAGAATAAATCTCCCTCTAGACGGTTGGTAATTATAAGGGGAAATTTGGGGCCTGGAGCCATGTAGAGACATATATTTTCTAGAAAAAATCTCCCTCGAGACAGTTGGTGATTATAAGGTGAAATGTACGACCTGGAGCCATTTAGAGAAACATATTTCCTAAAATAAATATCCCTCTAGACGGTTGGTGATTAGAAGGGTGTAAATAGAAGGTGTAGTCATGTAGAGTTGTATATTTTCTAGAAAAAAATCTTCCTCGAGAGGTTGGTGGATATAAGGGGAAATGTAGGGCCTAGGGCCATGTAGAGACGTATATTTTCTAGAAAAAATTTCCCTCGACACGATTGGACATAATAAGGGGAAATGTAGAACCTGGAGCCATTTAGAGATGTATATTTTTTTAGAAAAAAATCTCCCTCGACATGATTGTTGATTATATGGGGAAATGAAGGACCTGGAGCCATGTAGAGACATATATATTCTAGAAAAAATCTCCCTCGACCCGATTGGTGATTATATAGGGAAATGTAGCACCTGGAGGCATGTAGAGACATATTTTCTAGCAAAAATCTCCCTCGAGACGGTTGGTGATTAGAAGGGGATATGTAGGACCTGGAGCCATGTAGAGATGCATATGTTCTAGAGCACAATTTCCCTCGACACGATTGGTGATTATAAGGGGAATTAGTAGCACCTGGAGGCATGTAGAGACATTTGTTTTCTAGAAAAAATCTCCCTCGACCCGATTGGTGATTATATGGGGAAATGTAGGACCTGGAGGAATGTAGAGACATATATTTTCTAGAAAAAATCTCCCTCCACCCGATTGGTGATTAAATGGGGAAATGTAGGACCTGGAGCTATATAGAGACATATATTTTCTAGAAAAAATCTCCCTCGAGACGGTTGGTGATTATAAGGAGAAATGTAGGACCTGGAACCATGTAGAGACGTGTATTTTCTAGAAAAAATCTCCCTCGACCACATTGGTGATTATATTGGGAAATGTATAAGGTGAAATGTAGGTCCTGGTGATATGAAGGGGAAATGTAGGACCTGGAGCCATGTAGAGACGTGTATTTTCTAGAAAAAATCTCCCTAGAGACGGTTGGTGATTAGAAGGGGAAATGTAGGACCTGGAGCTATGTAGAGACATATTTTCTAGAAAAAATCTCCCTCGAGACGATTGGTGATTATAAGGAGAAATGTAGGAACTGGAGCCATGTGGAGACGCATATGTTCTGGAAAAAAAATCTCCCTTGAAACGGTTGGTGAATATAATTGGAAATGTAGGACCTGGAGCTATGTAGAGACACATATTTTCTACAAAAAAATCTCCCTCGACACAATTGGTGATTATAAGGGGAAATGTAGGACCTGGAGCCATGTAGAGACATATATAATCGAGAAAAAATCTCCCTCGAGACGGTTGGTGATTAGAAGGGAAAATGTAGGTCCTGGAACCAATTAGAGACGCATATTATCTAGAAAAAATCTCCCTCGACACGATTGGTGCTTATAAGGGGAAATGTAGGACCTGGAGACATGTAGAGACATATATTTTCTAGAAAAAATCTTCCTTGAAACGGTTGGTGATTAGAAGAGGATATGTAGGACCTGGAGCCAAGTAGAGTCGCATATTTTCTAGAAATAAATCTCCCTCGATACGATTGGTGATTATAAGGTAAAATGTAGGACCTGGAGCCATGTAGAGACATATATTTTCTAGGAAAATTCTCCCTCGAGACGGTTGGTGATTATAAGGGGAAATGTAGAACTGGAAGCCTTGTAGAGAAATTTATTTTCTAGAAAAAAATCTCCCTCGAGACAGTTGGTGATTAGAAGGGTGGAAATAGAAGGTGTAGGTATGTAGAGCTGTATATTTTCTAGAAAAAAAACTCCCTCGAGAGGTTGGTGGATATAAGGGAAAATGTAGGACCTAGGGCCATGTAGACACACGTATTTTCTAGAATAAATCTCCCTCTAGACGGTTGGTAATTATAAGGGGAAATTTGGGGCCTGGAGCCATGTAGAGACATATATTTTCTAGAAAAAATCTCCCTCGAGACAGTTGGTGATTATAAGGTGAAATGTACGACCTGGAGCCATTTAGAGACACATATTTCCTAAAATAAATATCCCTCTAGACGGTTGGTGATTAGAAGGGTGTAAATAGAAGGTGTAGTCATGTAGAGTTGTATATTTTCTAGAAAAAAATCTTCCTCGAGAGGTTGGTGGATATAAGGGGAAATATAGGGCCTAGGGCCATGTAGAGACGTATATTTTCTAGAAAAAATTTCCCTCGACACGATTGGACATAATAAGGGGAAATGTAGAACCTGGAGCCATTTAGAGATGTATATTTTTTTAGAAAAAAATCTCCCTCGACATGATTGTTGATTATATGGGGAAATGTAGGACCTGGAGCCATGTAGAGACATATATATTCTAGAAAAAATCTCCCTCGACCCGATTGGTGATTATATGGGGAAATGCAGCACCTGGAGGCATGTAGAGACATATTTTCTAGCAAAAATCTCCCTCGAGACGGTTGGTGATTAGAAGGGGTATGTAGGACCTGGAGCCATGTAGAGATGCATATGTTCTAGAGCACAATTTCCCTCGACACGATTGGTGATTATAAGGGGAATTAGTAGCACCTGGAGGCATGTAGAGACATTTGTTTTCTAGAAAAAATCTCCCTCGACCCGATTGGCGATTATATGGGGAAATGTAGGACCTGGAGGAATGTAGAGACATATATTTTCTAGAAAAAATCTCCCTCCACCCGATTGGTGATTAAATGGGGAAATGTAGGACCTGGAGCTATATAGAGACATATATTTTCTAGAAAAAATCTCCCTCGAGACGGTTGGTGATTATAAGGAGAAATGTAGGACCTGGAACCATGTAGAGACGTGTATTTTCTAGAAAAAATCTCCCTCGACCACATTGGTGATTATATTGGGAAATGTATAAGGTGAAATGTAGGACCTGGAGGCATGTAGAGACATTTGTTTTCCAGAAAAGTCTACCTCGAGACGGTTGGTGATTAAAAGGGGAAATGTAGGAACTGGAGCCATGTGGAGACGCATATGTTCTAGAATAAAATCTCCCTCGACACGATTGGTGAATATAAGGGGAAATGTAGGACCTGGAGCCATGTAGAGACGTGTATTTTCTAGAAAAAATCTCCCTAGAGAGGGTTGGTGATTAGAAGGGGAAATGTAGGACCTGGAGCTATGTAGAGACGTGTATTTTCTAGAAAAATCTCTCTAGAGACGGTTGGTGATTATAAGGGGAAATGTAAGACCTGGAGCTATGTAGAGACATTTATTTTCTAGAAAAAATCTCCCTCGAGTCGGTTGGTGATTTTAAGGAGAAATGTAGGACCTGGAACCATGTAGAGTTGTGTATTTTCTAGAAAAAATCTCCCTCGATCACATGGGTGATTATTTTGGGAAATGTATAAGGTGAAATGTAGGACCTGGAGGCATGTAGAGACATTTGTTTTCCAGAAAAGTCTACCTCTAGACGGTTGATGATCAAAAGGGGAAATGTAGGAACTGGAGCCATGTGGACACGCATATGTTCTAGAACAAAATCTCCCTCGACACGATTGGTGAATATTAGGGTAAATGTAGCACCTGGAGTCATGTAGAGACGTGTATTTTCTAGAAAAAATCTCCCTAGGGACGGTTGGTGATATGAAGGGGAAATGTAGGACCTGGAGCCATGTAGAGACGTGTATTTTCTAGAAAAAATCTCCCTAGAGACGGTTGGTGATTAGAAGGGGAAATGTAGGACCTGGAGCTATGTAGAGACATATATTTTCTAGAAAAAATCTCCCTCGAGACGATTGGTGATTATAAGGAGAAATGTAGGAACTGGAGCCATGTGGAGACGCATATGTTCTGGAAAAAAAATCTCCCTTGAAACGGTTGGTGAATATAATTGGAAATGTAGGACCTGGAGCTATGTAGAGACATATATTTTCTAGAAAAAAAACTCCCTCGAGAGGTTGGTGGACATAAGGGCAAATGTAGGGCCTAGGGGCATGTAGAGACGTATATTTTCTAGAAAAAATTTCCCTCGACACAATTAATCATATTAAGGGGAATGTAGAACCTGGAGCCATTTAGAGATGTATATTTTTTTAGAAAAAAATCTCCCTCGACATGATTGTTGATTATATGGGGAAATGTAGGACCTGGAGCCACGTAGAGACATATATATTCTAGAAAAAATCTCCCTCGACCCGATTGGTGATTATATGGGGAAATGTAGAACCTGGAGGCATGTAGAGACATATTTTCTAGCAAAAATCTCCCTCGAGACGGTTGGTGATTAGAAGGGGATGTGTAGGACCTGGAGCCATGTAGAGATGCATATGTTCTAGAGCACAATTTCCCTCGACACGATTGGTGATTATAAGGGGAATTAGTAGCACCTGGAGGCATGTAGAGACATTTGTTTTCTAGAAAAAATCTCCCTCGACCCGATTGGTGATTATATGGGGAAATGTACGACCTGGAGGCATGTGGAGACATATATTTTCTAGAAAAAATCTCCCTCCACCCGATTGGTGATTAAATGGGGAAATGTAGGACCTGGAGCTATATAGAGACATATATTTTCTAGAAAAAATCTCCCTCGAGACGGTTGGTGATTATAAGGAGAAATGTAGGACCTGGAACCATGTAGAGACGTGTATTTTCTAGAAAAAATCTCCCTCGACCACATTGGTGATTATATTGGGAAATGTATAAGGTGAAATGTAGGACCTGGAGGCATGTAGAGACATTTGTTTTCCAGTAAAGTCTACCTCGAGACGGTTGGTGAATATAAGGGGAAATGTAGGACCTGGAGCCATGTTGAGACGTGTATTTTCTAGAAAAAATCTCCCTAGAGAGGGTTGGTGATTAGAAGGGGAAATGTAGGACCTGGAGCTATGTAGAGACGTGTATTTTCTAGAAAAATCTCTCCAGAGACGGTTGGTGATTAGAAGGGGAAATGTAAGACCTGGAGCTATGTAGAGACATATATTTTCTAGAAAAAATCTCCCTCGAGACGGTTGGTGATTATAAGGAGAAATGTAGGACGTGGAACCATGTAGAGTTGTGTATTTTCTAGAAAAAATCTCCCTCGACCACATTGGTGATTATATTGGGAAATGTGTAAGGTGAAATGTAGGACCTGGAGGCATGTAGAGACATTTGTTTTCCAGAAAAGTGTACCTCGATACGGCTGGTGATTAAAATGGGAAATGTAGGAACTGGAGCCATGTGGAGACGCATATGTTCTAGAACAAAATCTCCCTCGACACGATTGGTGAATATTAGGGGAAATGTAGCACCTGGAGCCATGTAGAGACGTGTATTTTCTAGAAAAAATCTCCCTAGGGACGGTTGGTGATATGAAGGGGAAATGTAGGACCTGGAGCCATGTAGAGACGTGTATTTTCTAGAAAAAATCTCCCTCTACATGAGTCGTCAATATAAGTGGAAATGTACGACCTGGAGCCATTTAGAGACATATATTTTCTAGAAAAAATCTACATCGCGACGGATGGTGATTAGAAGAGGAAATGTAGGACCTGGAGCCATGTTGAGACGTGTATTTTCTAAAAAAAATCTCCCTCGACCACATTGGTGATTATATTGGGAAATGTATAAGGTGAAATGTAGGACCTGGAGGCATGTAGAGACATTTGTTTTCCAGTAAAGTCTACCTCGAGACGGTTGGTGATTAAAAGGGGAAATGCAGGAACTGGAGCCATGTGGAGACGCGTATGTTCTAGAACAAAATCTCCCTCGACACGATTGGTGAATATAAGGGGAAATGTAGGACCTGGAGCCATGTTGAGACGTGTATTTTCTAGAAAAAATCTCCCTAGAGAGGGTTGGTGATTAGAAGGGGAAATGTAGGACCTGGAGCTATGTAGAGACGTGTATTTTCTAGAAAAATCTCTCCAGAGACGGTTGGTGATTAGAAGGGGAAATGTAAGACCTGGAGCTATGTAGAGACATATATTTTCTAGAAAAAATCTCCCTCGAGACGGTTGGTGATTATAAGGAGAAATGTAGGACGTGGAACCATGTAGAGTTGTGTATTTTCTAGAAAAAATCTCCCTCGACCACATTGGTGATTATATTGGGAAATGTGTAAGGTGAAATGTAGGACCTGGAGGCATGTAGAGACATTTGTTTTCCAGAAAAGTGTACCTCGATACGGCTGGTGATTAAAATGGGAAATGTAGGAACTGGAGCCATGTGGAGACGCATATGTTCTAGAACAAAATCTCCCTCGACACGATTGGTGAATATTAGGGGAAATGTAGCACCTGGAGCCATGTAGAGACGTGTATTTTCTAGAAAAAATCTCCCTAGGGACGGTTGGTGATATGAAGGGGAGATGTAGGACCTGGAGCCATGTAGAGACGTGTATTTTCTAGAAAAAATCTCCCTAGAGACGGTTGGTGATTAGAAGGGGAAATGTAGGACCTGGAGCTATGTAGAGACATATATTTTCTAGAAAAAATCTCCCTCTACATGAGTCGTCAATATAAGTGGAAATGTACGACCTGGAGCCATTTAGAGACATATATTTTCTAGAAAAAATCTACATCGCGACGGATGGTGATTAGAAGAGGAAATGTAGGACCTGGAGCCATGTTGAGACGTGTATTTTCTAGAAAAAATCTCCCTCGACCCGATTGGTGATTATATGGGGAAATGTAGGACCTGGAGGCATGTAGAGACATATATTTTCTAGAAAAATCTCCCTCCAGACGGTTGGTGATTAGAAGGGGATATGTAGGACCTGGAGCCGTGTAGAGATGCATATGTTCTAGAGCACTATTTCCCTCGACACGATTGGTGATTATAAGGGGAATTAGTAGGACCTGGAGCCATTTAGAGACACATTTTCTAGAATAAATCTCCCTAGAGACGTTTGGTGATTAGAAGGGGAAATGTAGGACCTGGAGCCATGAAGATACATATATTTTCTAGAAAAAAATCTCCCTCGTGATGGATGGTTATTTCAACAGTAAAAAGTTGTACGTGGAAGCATGTGTAAACTTATATTTTCCAGAAAAAAATCCCTGAGACTTTTTTCCAGAATTGTTAGTATCTACATGTCTACACCTCCTATTTATACCCTTCAAATCACCACATGTCACTAGGGAGATTTTTTTCTAGATCACATATCTTTTCATGGCCCTAGCATTTAAAATCACGAATAAGGTAGGGAAGTGCATATAAAGGCATAATAATGGCAATGGAATGAATTGTGAAAATAGGCTAAAGCAGGAATGAAGCAAAAGTTCACTTTCGTGTTTCCACCTGCAAGCGACGACACATAGCACGGTTAGCAATAACATGGAATGGAATAAATTAGTATGGAAAGGCAACTCAGCGACTGTCGCGCTACGCTGCGGTCAATAGTGAAAACAGTGAAATGGCGGCCGGGAAAAACGTCACCTAAATGTTTGTAAATTCCCTATTTATCGTAGATTAGTTATTCCCCCAAAGTAAAATTATCACTAGATACCGGCAACTTTCTAGTTTTTGTCATATAAATATGGCTGCGAAACGCTAGGTGGAAAGGGTCGAAAAAAATTTTTTAAAGGTGTTTGACGGAAGCGGACATTTACCACATTGGATATTGAATGACCTTGGGTCTAGCATAATAGTTTTGGTCCAGCTAGAGATTAGCAATGAATCATGAACTGCTATATATCATGTTGTTAGCACTTCACGACTGAGTTGCTAATGTACACTCCTCATTGTTCCAAGAGGCGCTTGCCTGTGCCTTCGAGTGTGAGAAGAATCCTTTAAGATCTTAGATCTTAAGGAAGTGATTTACTCCTTGGTGAAGTCCCAAAATTTTCTCTAAGACTGATGAGGCAGGTCATCTGGATTCTCTTAGGTGTGGAATAAGTGTAGCAGACTACATGTTCTAGCTCGCTTCTTCAGGTGTGTAGCAAACTGGAACGTTAATGAAACAAGTAATCTGCCATGTTGATTCCATATGGAAGGGATCCTGGAAGACCAGTTTCATTGCAGGTGCTCAGGTAAAGCCTTACTTACAATATTTCTCTAAGGCTCTCTGGCGTGCAATAAAAATTGACCATGCCATCCTGGTTCTTGTCTCTTGGTGTTCCCCAATTCAATTTTGAGTCCAAGGTCACTCTTAAGATAATTTGTAGTGGTAAAGTTAAGTCAGCCCTTCTCAGGTGAGAAACAGTGTCAACTTAACTCTTCCTTTTACTGGTGATTAAAAATCCTTTTTATCCCAATTCTCCCTCAGCCCTATCATCCTGCTCCAAAGTTGTACTTGGCCCAATACTTTTTGTGTGTGATTATATTCTGTATTAAGCATTACCTGCATATCTCGGTGTTTGTGTTATAGTCCTTATTAGTATTGCAATAATACTGTTGATCAGCATGTTCTATAGAAGTGATAGTCCTTTCTGTGGACAGCTTTTCCAAGCCCTACAAATGCAAGCAATGTTATGGTTCAAACTGAAAGATAATGGGCAAATTCTTTTTCAAGCAAGTGCATTTAAATGAAATTCATTAGTTAATTGTGTATTTTACTACCCTCTTGCCTCAACACTGAAAAACAAATTGCAAAATTCTGAAAAATATTGATAAATGACACATTCTGAAAGAATTCAATGAGAAATCCCTTATAAACAATGCACATAAGTAGTTATTACAACTTAGACACTTAGCCCTTCCTTGGCTGGATTTTCATTCCTGTATACAGAGACATGAAGACCATCTGTAAAACCAATTATGAGTCAATCTCATTGTATGCATAGAGGTGTAGGCAACTAATGACAAGACATACACATCATGTGCAGCAAAAGGGCGAAGGAGTTGAGAAGTATTATAATATTATAACAGAAACAAGTGTTTCAATACACTAACCCTGATAGTTGCTCCTGTAGATATGCTAGTCCTATTGTAGTGCTCAATGCATGTGCTTTCTTGTTATTTTTACTTGTTGTGTAGTGTAATCCACCTTTTGTAATTTGTCCTTTTTTAATTGTTGTAGATCATGTTAAGGTCATCAGGGAAGAGGTTGAAAAGTTGCGAAAGTGTCATGAAGCTGCGGAACGAGAGAAAGTAGAAGCACAAACTCGTCTTGAGGTTCTTTCATCATATTTCAAGGAGAAGGAGAGTCAGTTGCAGAAGTAAGTTCAATAAAATGTTTTAGATTTATTGCTCTTGGAATGTATTCTCTTGAAATAAGTCATGACAGGCTATTATGAGCAGGGAGTGGATAGCATTCATCAGGGAGGGTTTTTGTTTTTGCCTACAACCTATACAGCCTACATGAAGGTACGGATGACTTTTCACGTTTTTGAAGGGCATATGCCAAGATTTGGGGCCCAAACAGAAAAATCCTTTTGTTATTGGATCAGTGCCCTGCACAACCTGTTAAATTGAAATTAAGATCAAATTAAATTTTATATTTCCATGCCAATTGCACCAGCAAGAGGTAGCCACTAGATCTTAGGTATAATCCATTCAAGTTAAATAAAATAATAAAAAATTTGGTCATGACTCTGCTTTAGTTTCCTGCAATTTAATATTTCCCTCAATTTACCCTTTCCCATGATTTACACTTTTATCTTTGTCCCCTTCAAAAGTATGAAAGAGAGGTTCCACTGTAATTCCAAAAATAAATAACTATTTTTATCTTCAAATCAATATTCCCTCTTGATGATGTTGTCACAGATGTAAAACTGCATGGAGAATGCCTTACGTAACTGGCAGTTCTTGGCCGATGTTTTTTTCCAGTGGATTAGATCTCAAATTACATTGTTAAAAGATGCCCAAGGTTATTTGATATTTAAAGATGATGAAATATGACTGCAATTTCTTGTATTAATCATGATAATCGATGTTCTCTTGTTTTGTGAGTGTTCCGCTACTTAGTTGTTTTGTTACGAGTGAGCGGAACGTCTTTTGTAATAAAGGCAGTTCAGTCTCAATAAAGATTCCATGAGCACAGCACTGAATGTACTTAAACAAAAAATGATCAACTCTATGTAAATTTGAAATGTGACTGGAAGAATGAGCTGCTGACAATTTTCAATACCATGGTTTGATAAGTACTACACATGCTTATCTGGGTAAACATGAAAAATAATTGTCAAAAAAAGAAATGTGTGATACAAATCAATCTTCAGCTGTGCTGAAGTAAAATTAACCATGCTCAACATTCAACTATTTAAAATTATGTATGCCATCAGTGATAGAGCCTAATTAATTTAAAGACCACCCTACAGATGGCTTAAAAAATGATACTTATATGTGGTATTTATACCCTTTATATACCTTAATGCTTTAGCAACCTTAGAGTAAGATTCCATGTGGTGAAATAGAAATATTTTGGGTCAAATTAATTTCACTAAGAAGAGACTTCACCACCAATTTTGCCATGCACGAGAAAGAATAGAGATCTTATTACAAAAGGCTTGTATTGTTTCTTCATTTGTCTTTGTATATGAATATGATTGATTTTTTTTTCAATTTTCAGGGAACTTGGAAATAAAGAAGCTCTATGGATCCAAAAACATACAGATGCATCTACAATCATGCAACGCATGAAGTCACTGGAGGAAGAGGTAGAGAATTACAAGTAGGTATTAATTACTTCTTAATTATATCTGTGTGAAATGTATTGGGATATCATTTTTTATGGTTTCAGTTATATGTGATATTTAATAAGTGATAATTATTTTTGTGTGATATTCTTAGAAAGGAGGATACTATCTCCAAACCTAGTGTTTCTGAGCGTGTGACTTTGATTGAAGCAAGGGAAATTACAATTACTCATCCTTCCAAGGAATGGTATTTCTACTTATTTTACTTGTAGATTGCTAGAACTGCTGCAGTATTTATTGTAGTATTTCAATCATATCTTGTTTATTATTTGATGATTGTTACTGAAACAGGAAGGGTGACAGCTGTTATTGTATCTATAGTATGAGTTAAGTCTATAAATATTCAGCCTCAGAAATGTATATCTATAGGTTTTATTGCTTAGATATGGAGTTAACTTAGTGAAATTAACCTTAATTTCTAGATTAATTTTGATTTATCTTTTTCTTAATTGATCAAATAAATATACTTTGATCCCTTCATCACCTGTAAATATGGTAGGCCACACTTATCCCCATTTATTTGTGACCTCATCCATTTGAGGGAGGTAAAACAAATTTGATTTCTGCTTGTGATAATTCCAACCCATGAATAAAGAAATCTCCTGTAGAAGCAGTGAGCATTCCACATCTATTATATAAACTGCTTACCCAGTCATTGAGTTTGAATTCCTATGATTTCTTAATTCATAGTTATGAAGGGTGCTTTTATATTACTTTCCTTGTAAAGGTCTACATTGCTTACTCTCATCATTGCACTCATTCTTCGTATGGAGAACTCCCTATTATCCGGTATGGTTTGAACATGGGCGTATTAGGTGAATATGCCACTTTCTTACGTCAAATGCTTTTGTAAATCAAATGAAAATGGTGGACTTCTATTAAATCATTGCTAGATTAAACATAAAAACAATGGAAATCAAGTCAAATAACTTTATTATAACAAGTATAGGCCGGTTAAACATAATTTTTACTATCATATTACAGTGAAGCATCTTTAATCTGGTACTGCTAGGACCTGTTTTTTGCCGAATTACAGATTTTTCTGGATTATGGGTGTTTTTTGGTATTTCACCTTTTTTCTTGATTGTGGGTAATTTCACTCAAGTTGTTCTTGCTAATATAGTACCCACCCATTTCGCACTCAATAAAAAAATAGAATTTGATCTCAAACCAGCTGCATTTGGAAGAAATAAATTGCTTTCATGATAGGTGTCCCTTCCACTGGAGTAGAGACTCATCAACCACTATTGCTGCTTCAGGGATGTGGAGGGCAGAGAACCACTCTTTCATGTGCTCCATGACTGGTAGGATTTTGAGAAGTTTTTGTTGGTACAGTCATTACTAAATCTTTCATTTTCCAAAAAATTGAGAAATTTCAGCGGCAGATGAAATTTTCCCATAAAAACTTTTCGAAAGTATGGAGACAAGATGCTCTCCCATTTTGAAAAACGGCTGTGATAGTCGGGTTTCTGTACAATTTCCACCATGGTAGAAACTCCAATGCTTTATTTCACCAGGACTTGACTCACTCCACCCGTGCACCTTTGAGTGCGGTTTTTGATCTGGATTCCTGTCCAGAAACTACTTCATGTGGAAGTTTTTCAACTCTCATATCAAGTTGCACAGTTCATCATCTACAGAGTTTTGGAATACCTCTAAAATATCCTCTTAATTCTCCAACTGTACCATTATGCCACTGGTGCCTTCAAAATCGAATCGACTATACACAGCTTTGAGCGAGCTCCATGACAGAGGATTGGATGGTGTTCACTCCACCTCCTCTGATTCCTCATTTACTGTTGATTCAGAGGAAATTATGTCGGTATGCATAAAAATGTTGTCGTCTCCTCACCGCTTCACTTTTGTAGCTTTCTTTCAAAAGTTCACAAATGGCGTTGGAAGAGAGACAAGTGTGCCTTCCTCTTTTAGTAGTTTGCCATTACTGATGGAACCCTCAAAATCAATTCGAGGTTGTGCTTTCCCCGGGAATGGAAAGATCCAATATGAGTTTGCACCCACCTCAACAGTTTCGCGCATTCTCTTATTATTGTCTACCTACAAAAATCTGGCAGTTCACACTTACCGTATGCACAAAATTTGCACGATTTCCACACTTGCCAAACGAGTAGAATGGTTACCCTCTCCCTGCAGGGGTTTTGGAATCAGGCGATTTGATGTGGGACAGTCACACGAGCTTCCCACAAGCGACGCTTCGTCCGGGAAATTCCCTCACCCGGCCACGACCGCCTCTCTCACGAGCAATCGGCATCGTCGCTCTATGTATCATACCCATTGCTGCTACACAGCTGCTCTTTCTTAGAGCAAGGCTCCTCAGAGAATCTTTATCCCCTTTTTATCACCTCTTCACTGCCCTTCTCTGTCTCAAATACGGTGGGAGCTGGGGATCGCACGGCAGGGACCAATGCCTTACAGGGATTAAACAACTGTGGCAAACGGAAGTAGATGGACGTCTAATTCACTCGATTGGAGGAGAAAATGACGTAGGCAGAGTACTTTCAGGCTAGACTCCATGCGTTAGAAAATTCCCTTGAAATTTCCGTCTGTGTGCAGGTCCATAGATATGAACATCTGAACTTGTATTTTCCCGAAAAGGTTAAATTGGTGATTCAAAAAAGTTAATAAAGATGTAATTACAAGCACTGAATCAATTTGCTGCAGACATGACATTGAACGCTAAGTATGTCTGCTTTGGTTATAGAATATTTTAGCAAACTGCTAACTCGAGCTGTGAAATGACATGGTATTACAAAATGCCAATGGAAACCACTTTATAATAAGTAAATGAGGAGTAAATGTACACTTCTCTTTTGGGAGAAAGGAATTACAATGATTGCCTTTGATTCTAAAGCGGTAAAAACGTTTTTACCGAAGTAACAAAATAAGTTTTAAAAAGTAGGGGTTATGCAACCCCTATATACATGTGTGGGCTCCGACGAAAGTGCATATCTCTGACAAAATATTCTCTGAAGCTGCCACCTGCTAGCCAGGGAGCATACTTGTAGGACGAAGGAAGGTACATAAGAAACTCCCAGCGAGATATCTTGTCACGCCCAAATGGGAGAACGTAAATTGGAACATGACGAGATATCTCGTCATCCCCAGTCAAGTGGTTAATCCAAGGGCTTCAGTCTCTCACTGCCATCTGCATGGGCTCCTAACAAAACAGTGAGGTGAGAATTGCAGTGTTTGTCCCCGTGGTAAGAATCCCCGTGGAAGTCTTGTGTAGCCTTATATAATAAAAAAGACCTGTGTTGCATACAGTAAAGTTGTCTTGAAGAACATATAGCCTTGAACAGGATTTAGTCAAGTTGGGCACTTTCAGTGAGAAAGTGTTTCAGGATCAACACTTTCTGATTCACCATAGATGTTGTTTTTAACAATACCACATGGAATTTCGAAACATTCCATCCAGACATGTGATGCTTTGAAGTCATCAATAACTTATCTTTCATCTGTATGAAGTGCCTTTTTTTGTAAGAAAATTCATCTTAACTCTTAGAGTGGGCAGTAAATATTCACTAATGTATCACTAGGCGGGGCTTTGCGATTTTAAAAGGTGCCATTTTGAAATTTGGTAATATATTTATGTAATATATTTATGAAATATTAAAAAAATAAATGATCATTAAGTTCATTTTTTGCAATATGTTAGCAAACAAATTGTAAAATTTCTACATTTTTACAATATCAACCTCCATTCTGATATATATAGAAATATGGCATTATATCATGTTTCTATTTGATATAATATATAATGGTTGTAGACAAAGTGAAATGAAAGGTACTAAAAATGGTTGTAATATATATCACGAAAATTATGTAGTATGCATATTCTGACCAATAATTGCAGCTTCTTAACCCATTTATGCGGAAGGTTTGAAAAATTCAAAATTCACTCTGATTTTTACATATAATTGATAAAAATATGCATGAAAAAAATATCCGAAAGAAAATGCCATGTATCTCTTCCCAATTATTAATTATGAGGTGTCCCAAAAATGGAACACTAGGCAAATCCATTGCCATAACGTACTCAATGATAACAAGGCAATATTTTGATTCAGAAATTTATTAACTAGCTATTGAGAGTGATATTCAGGTGAACACTTAACAAGCAAGGATACATTACATTTTTTTACATTGAAAAGTGGTATTGTTGTGGCATTGGACACAGTGAGCTTGCTTACCTTGCTTCACGATCGTATGATTCATGCCGTCATGACGTGAATCAAGATTGCGCTTCAGAGATGGTCTCCTTTTCCTATCAGACTCAGCAGTATTACCATAGGTTTCTATATAGTGAAGGGCCACATGGCGACAAAATTCAAGAAGATTTATCGGCTTCACATCGTTTATTTATGTAATTGACAAGCATTTTGTAAAGCCAGTTCAAAGCAGAATAACAGTGGGCTTGAGTACCATTTCTTTCCACGGATTGATTGTTGTCAATATTTTCATCAGCTCTGTCTACCCCTCCTTTATACTGATTGTAGACCTTGATTAAATTTTGCTGAGTAACTTTTATCTTCTTTTACCGATTTTGAGAATAATGACTGACCTGTTGCAAAGGATTGACACCAACACCAGATGATGCGACAGTCACAACACTGTTATCATCCCATCTACAAACATTATTGCCTTGTCCATCAATTCGGTAATCAATGTGCCTCTATCTTTATTCTTCAGGGTAGCATCAGATTGTAATGGAGGTTTGTCACTGCGATCTTTTCTTGCTGTGCCCGTTGCTTGATGGCCTGTTGAAAGAAGTTTATCAAGGAGTGCAGGGCTTGTGAAAAAGTTATCGAACTCAAAATGGTATTTTGCAGGGTGCTGCTTTGTGTGTGCCTCAGTAAACTGCAATACAACGGAAGCACCAACACCATATTCTTGGTATTGAGTTTTCGGGTTTTTTCCCTGATAAGGCTGAAACCAGCAAATGCAGCCTAGACAGGTTGCACCTCACTAGAATTTATACCCAAACCGAATATGCTTACCCCGAATGAACTGTTTACACCCATGACAGCAAAAATTGGGAATCATGGCCTCATCAAAGCTGAAGTAAATTTCATTTGGTACAAATTTCATGCATCTGTCATTTAATTGGTCTATGAGAGGGCGTAACTTGGAAAACCTGTCCATGTGGTTCAAGTTAGTATTATCCGCAACATGCAAATTGGAAAATATTGTTTCAAATCAGTCACATCTCATTGCACCACTAACGAGAGCATTATGCAAATCTGATCTTTGCTCCCAAAACATATGCCGTCTGGGAACTGAGACGTAACATAGGAAAATTATTTTCAGAGAATATCGAAATTCACTATATCTCAGTTCAAGACTTATACCCTAACTTCAAGCATATTAATTAGAATATTTGACATTGAAGAGGTTGAGCAGGATTGCAGAAAGAGGTTGAGGCAAAGAAGAGGCAGATGCACCGTCATTTACAGCAGTATCACATTCCGGTAACAGTAAAAGGTCATCTTGGTCCAAATCCCCATCAGAAGAACCATGAATGAGATGAGCAGGAGCATTCAGTAAAGAACCGGGAAGATTGTTAATTGTTCCACCATCTTCATCCCCGGATTCCACGTCAGAAATAGGTTCTGTTGCGTTAACAGGGGGTTCAAAGATGATATCATATACTTCTATGGAATCTTCTGCCTCTAATAGATCAGTTATTTCATGCACTGTCAGATATCTTGGCATTCTGATACTTTTTGGCTAAGGTAGAGCTAAAGCTGCAATCCCTCACACTTAAAGAAGAAAGGGTTACTGCACTCTTGAACAACGGCGGCGCAGAGGATTTCAATGCCTTAAAGAAAAGGCGAAAGGCCTCTTTGTTATAAACGGATAGCAAAGGGTTCAGTAATGTGTAGGGAAAAACCCTCTAGTCGGCACGGCGGCAAGAGCGGGGGGCTATGGTTATCCACGACTCTCTGTGCAGGACAAGGGCATAGCCCTAACACTTGTAACAAAAATTCTGCTGAAAAGGAAAGGTAATGGACATTGGATGGACACAGCCGCACTTAGCTCAGTGATAAGTTGATTATTTATACTCACAACCCCGAAAACAGCACAACAAAGGCCTTTTACATCGGGTGTTTTAACATTAACAATAGACGAACGTACACACCCATGTCCTGGGCAGATAACATTCTACCCAGGCGGGACTCGAACCCGCGACCCTCGGGATAGCAGGCAGGGACTTTACCCCACCGCCACCGGGATGATGTCAATATGACCCAGTGGGAGAGTCCCGAATGTAAGAGTGCGCAGCTTGGCTTTCATTTGTTTCCTTCTCTCTGCTCACAAGTGATCAGATGGTTATCGATGAATTTATGCATGATATCACAGTGCTTACTTGATCAGAAAGCGAAGTGAATCGCTCAGTGCGGCTGAATGCACTCGTGATAGTAGTGGATTTGCCTAGTGTTCCAAAAATGGAACACTGAAAAATAACAGCTTATAACTAAAGCAAAACAAATTGTTTCAAAATTTTCTTCTTATAGCACTAATGACTAACTATTGCTGAACTTGCAGGGAAAAAATTACAACTCTTGGGCGTAATGGCAAAATGTTATTATTACAATCCTCGGGATGGTCCCAGAAAAACCATCTTGAAGGAAAAGACCAATATTTCTCAGCACACTGGCTGCGATTGGTCGGCAAGACAGTCAGTCAGTCAGACTGAAAAATTGCGACATATGGTCGTATTATGAGTCGTAGTCATTGAATTACATAGTCATGTCAGGTGTTCCAAAAATGGAACACTAGGCATAAATGGGTTAAGGAAAGGGTTTATCTAATGATAAAATCGTAAGAATTTTAGTTTTTTATGCTTAATTTACCTTAATATTTGTCCTGCAACATTTATTGGAATACTGTGTTTATTTGTATTGTCCCACATAGTGTAGTGAGTTGAGTTTCATGTGCCAGAGGTTTAGGTTAAATTAGTTCCTTTGGGGTAGATACTCTCAGTTTGAAATTTAGTTGGAGCATATCCTTATCCTTTATTGATGGAATTTCAAATTCTCCAATTTTTGGCTGTTCCAGATTAGTAATTATGGAAAGAATTAAGGAGAATGCATCATATTTGGGTTAATTGTAAAATTTTTGTTCACCCTGTGATTAGCTTGTTGTTCTCATTTCATGAATATGTTAGCTTTAATGAGTCAAATGCTACACTTTCATTTTACTTCTACATGTAGTGTGGACTTCAAGCGGTGGGTGAACATCTTCAAATGGATGTTTAGCATTCCTATGGGGTCCTGATGAAATTTTTTAATTTGTTTTATCAGTTGAGCAGAATGAAGTAGCCATAATAAGAATTGATATCAAATGCTATGCATATTTGATTTGTTCCCATTAAAATAAATATCTTTGAAATGTAGAGATATTTTTGCAATTCAAATCCCACACAATAGAGGAAAATGGAGATTTGATGTCTGAATTTAGTTAAGTGTGGAGCCTTTGGCACTATGAAGATTTTTGGACCAATGTAAATTTTAAGTAGTATTACTTTTCTAAAGCTGAATTTTTTTATGAATCCTATGATATATAGCAAGGAGGAGATTTTTTCAAAAGGTGATGCTTTTGCTGGAAGTGCAACCGAAAAAATGGCCAAGGAAACTGTTGGTGAAACACAGGAAAAGAAAGGGTATTACTAAAGCGTCAGTATTAAGTATTGCTAGTTCCATAGTAGGCCATCAAATTAATGCTGTAATGGGTTGATAGCTTGCAATTACTCTTAATTCCAAATCCTCTCCTTAAATCAGTATGCTCTAGAAAACAGCCTAGTTCTGTTCCTGAAAGATTTCTTTGCACTCTGACTCTGGGAAATTTCTGCTTTATGCATATGTAAATGCAGGGTAATTCCGCTTCGCCAGGTTTAAGTTTTGAAATGAAGAATAGAACTGCTGAACCTGGCATAAAGCACTGAGGTGTGAATTAAAACACTCATTCTCAACATCGGAACAACAGGTCTGATATAACTAGGGACATTGGCTCAAATTAAGGTGCCTATATATATATTGTGAGTTACTTTTCATACAGTTATATATTCCATCAGAAAGCGGTATAAAGATGAAGTCAAGTCCAAAGGCTGTCTACCCACGTGCATAGGGTGACATACACCCTGCCTTTCCTCCCCTTGTGGATATCCAGCATTCCCATTAGCCAGGCTGTGATAGAGGGAAAGTCTTGCTCATTTATAGTCATCTAGGAGATGGGGAGCCAGCAGAGCAGGGGTGGTATGGGAAATATGTACTCCTCATACGTAGTCCGGTGATTTTTTTCTCTGTAACTATTGCTTTGCATATTCACGCCGTAGTGTCCTTTTTTATAAAGGCAGCTCACTATCTTATTTGCCTTTAACTTCTATTCTATGACTTCTTTAGATTTTCACTGCGAGGTAACTCTATTTAAGTATTTGAAGGACATATCCTGTTGGTTGACCTAACCATCTAGTTCTAGATCTAAAATTTCTGCTGTAACTATCATTGTTTATTTTTTTGAAGTTCAATCGATCTCTGCATTTCACCTGTTGATTTGAATATTTGTTACAACCTTTGTAATAGCCTTCATTATTGGCTAGAAGTACAGCGCCATCAACATGGTGAATAATTTAATGGTAATAATTAAATGCATCATATTTCACAATCCTAATGGTGCCAGAGTTGTTCACCAGAAAATTATACAGCTCAATTTATGAAAACTTGTACTTTCTCTGAAATATTACTTGTTATGCTAACATATTAGCTCTCATTTTTTTAACTTACTTGTTAGTCTATACCCAATGGTGGCTGATTTAGCCAAGACATTCTACTCTGAATAAATAATATTTGTGGAAAATGCAAGTTTTGATATATTAATGACTTCCCTCATTTATGAATAGCTGAAAAATCATTTGTTATTCACAAATATACTGGTTCATTGGCTCATCTTAGCTTATGATTTAATGGTTGCTTCTTCATGGAGAAGGCTTGAATTGGCTTTCTCTTTAATTTGAAACTTGAATTTTTTATTTGTTCAAACAAATATGTATTGCTCACCCATCCATGTGGTATTAACTGTGGAGTTTCTAAGGGTAAATTATTGATTAAATAGCTCAAATGTATTACTTTGTGCAACATAATATAATTATGAATAATTATTTTTATATTTATCTGGTATGTATACCTTTTCTATGTAGTCTTTTTTGTATTGTCTTTTCTGTATTACATTGTACCAATGGTATTCTCTAAATGCCAAACTGTGCAGTGACCAATCCTATGGAGAGTTTTGAGTTATATTACTACCTGTCTCTTTTGTAGTTTATAATAGAATTATTAGTGTACAAGGTGTATTATATTGTAATTGAGCAATCTGATCCTTTGAAGCACCTGCACAAAATACATACTTTCACTTTAGGCACCTCTGTATACCCTATTCTGCTATCATCATGACTGTAATGGAGCACTAATAGTATGCATTCATTTTTGCAATGCCTCACGCAGAAGAGTTTAAATCGTGAGCATTCTAAAAGAAATGCCATTTCCTGGTGTTGAAAAACTCATATAACAATAAGCTGGCAATTAAGATATTTGTCCCTCAAGCATTTTTCATAATCATTTATAGGTATAATGATAAGTGCTAGCAATTGGTATAAGTGATTCATGATATACTTCAATGGGGCATTTTATAGAATAGAATTATATTTCGTGAATGGCATATGTTTACATATTTAACTAGAGAGAAACAAACTTAATGTCATTTGAGATTCCATAATAGTACCGAAACCTTAAAAAGCGTCTTTGTGCAATACTTTTGGAGCTAGGAATAATGGCTTCTCTGAAATCTACGTACTGGGTAAATTTTGCTTCCTAAGTACCTGCCAGAGAGCCTTTATCTATTATACTAGTCTAGCATTCTGTTCAAGACCTTTTCAAATGAATTTTCATATATATAGTTTCTGTGAATACCCCCTTAGTTTACTTCTACTTTATTATCATAAATGCAGAAAAAAATGTTGGTATTTTTTGTATGATTGGCTGCAGCTTCATTTCACAAGGCTAAAAATATCAATATGTGTATTTGTAGTCGGTATGTTGTCAGGTTAATAAACGTTATTAGCTTATCCTTTTTACATTGCCAATTGGTGGTTTATCATTTTTTTGTGAGTCATTGATCTGATAAACATTTATGCAGGTCGCAGAATGAAACATTGAAGAAGGAGATATTAGACCAGGAAAGGGGCTATAAAACTCAGTTAGCAACCATTGAGAAAAAAGCCCATGAAAATTGGGTAAGTGGATACTGACCTTGAATGAGTGCAAAATTTAAAAAAATAAAAATGCACTAGCGTAATAAATTTATTTTTCAATTACTAGGTTGCAGCAAGGCAGGCAGAAAGGAAGTTGGAAGAATCCAAGCAGGAGGCGAGTCAACTGAGAAATAGGTATTGAAGTGATGTCTTACATGTGAAACTAAAATAAGTCAATGCTTCGATGCTATTTTATTGATTCATAAATGGCTTTCATTCCTCAGGTTAACAATGGCTGATAAGACCAACCCCATCAGTACTTCACAGAATGGAGATGATTCTAAACCGAATATAAGTAAGTTTCAAGTCATTCTTTGATTTTTAAAAGCAAGCTTAAGTACACGAGATATTTTGATTAAGTTGTAATTTATTATTATGAGCACACTTGACTGTCTTTTGGGCTCTTATGTTTTTACTTTATAATCTTATGGCCATAATAGAAATTCTATAAAAATAGCATAAATTATATCGGTAATTCATATCATGATAAGGTTTACCTTAAACGAACAAAGTTGTCTTCTTGGAAGAATTTTGAGTGCTAACCAAACATGCAGTTCATTTTGGTTTGTTTGCGAAGGCATTGATGGCGAGTGAGTGATTATTCTCCCTAATACCTCATGTATTAGAGAGAATAATTGCTGTAGTGATAAATCATTTGAAGTAGGTAAAAGAATTAATATACAGTAGAACCTCGATCTATCGTTTTTCAAGGGGATGGGCAAAAAAAAAGATGGATGCGGGAAAAGATTTCCCGGGAGCCAAAACGAGATGAAAATGCGAGAATTTTATGGTAACTTTTCACAGTAGAGGGGTATCTTAAAGGAATTTCTCTTAAAAGCGGGAGAATTTTTAAATTTAATGAAAATACTTCGTGTATCTCTAATTTTTCGTTTGACTACTAACTGTTTAAAATATTTAATTAGTATTATATATCCCAATGGTGTCTCGGATGATAAAAGTAAATAAACAAGGTCCATTATCATGTTATTGGATGATCTTCAAGCCCGCGCACCGACCTATCCATGCATAAAAATTTATTCGTTTCAATTATCCTTAAGGGTGAGAAGCGTGCCTAAAATTTGTTGGGGAGGATGTAATCCTTTTTCGCGCTTTCCATTGTGCTCCGCTGATGGAGGAGTGCCACCCGTTAAATATGGAGCAAGCTTGACGCTACCAAGTGTATTCTTGTTTATCTGGAGCAATCGCGTAATCCACGAGGCATAGAGCAAGAGAGGTGTATCAGGTTATCGCCATCTGGTTCAGAGAGGCAAAAGTCAGCGGGCAATCGGGTTGAAATGAGGAATTCCGATATTGGCGGTTTGAGTTCGGCTTGGCATTACCAACTGAACACGAATTTCAAAAGAATAAACCATTTTGATGGGCCACGGTGCCTAAAAACTAAAGAAAACATTTCTGGCAATGCAAGCCCACGTCAGACAACGGACGAGAAGGAACTTAGCCCACGCTTGCAGGACTTCCACTCTAATGGTTGAAACACTTCCAAACTAATGGTTGAAACATCTGCGTTACCTTCAGCCGTCTTAAAACACCTATTTTGAACAGTTTCGGCTATAGGCTGAGAAATAAATACTTCAGGAAAATGAAGAGACATAAATACCTACTTTAACTGGCTAAACACGGAAAAAATAGAAAAAGGAAAGAGCACGTAGGGTTTGGCCGCACTTACTAGAGGCCCGTGAAGTGACCATGGCGAAGGTCAGGGAGTGACTGAATTGCCGAAGTTACAAGCCATGCCCGCTGCCCTCTGGTTGGTTCCGCGAGAGTCACATGACGAGAAACCCCACCTCCCTCCCTTCCCTCAGCCTTTCCCCCATTTAGGCCCATGTGGCCCACGTCATTTGAAATAATTCACTGGTTACATACAAGAATTGGGTGAGACAGGTAATTGGGGGACCCTGTTTTCCGCCGGGAGGAACAGGGCAGGTGGAAGACCTTTGACCCTCCCGACCCTTTCCGCAGAAAGGGCCCCACCAACTGAGGGGCGCATTAGTGGAACGTCAGTTAATTTTGCTAAAGTTTTTAATCAGCATAAATCTACAGAACAAGTATTATCTGAAGTTTGTCCATTATTTTCTTTTACACTTGATACCAAACACCAAGGAAATCCATTGATATTTACCCACATAAGTTATATCAGATCTCGATATGGTGCCGAGAGCGTGCATATGACAACTACTGGTAAGAGAGCATTGAGAGGATAATAGGAAGAAAGGTTAGAAGCTCATGGCGAAGGAATGCGGCCACTAAAGAGCGAGGTAGGGACTCGTTTGGGTAGGAAAGGAGGAATGCCAATTGTCCTATAGGTAGGAGTTTGGGCCATAAAGATAAGAAGGGACTCGGACGGCAAGGGCTACCCTTTCGTCCAGCGCGGCATGTAACCTAACTCCCTCCCCCTCCTCCTTTCCCGTTGCGGAGCGCTGCAAAAATCCCAAAATCTTACTTCGGTGTAAATGTTTGGTTTCGTCTTTTTCAAACATTGAATGCGGGAATTGTGATGTGGGGACCGTGATTTGGAAACGATCGAAGCAGGAAAACGATACTTCGGGGAACGATGGATGCGGGAATTATTAACGTTATCAGCATGGAACTACATTCGGGACCAAAGGCGGCGAACGATAGAAGCGGGAAAACGATCAATGCTCGAACGATAGATTGAGATTCTACTGTACTACTTATCTAGAATATCTTTATACTATATTATACAAATGACCTCAAACAAAAAATGAAGGAAAGAGATAAATCATGAAGGATCTTTATTCGTACAAAAATCCCTGCTGCCTACACTGAGTTTATTGCATTATGCAATCAAGTAAAATGCTCCGTCACAGAAGCCAAGAGAAAATACTACGTAGCCACCTTCTCCAACTTGACTCAGCCAAACCAAATTTGGAAAGAACTGAGGAACCTTGGCCTTGTGCATCGACCTAACAACGAACCTAAGTATGAATTCTCACTAAACGAATTAAATGAACACTTTGCTCATACTGCTACCTCAGTGGTAAATACTGCCTCAAACACATTTACTATCTCTAATGTACTACCACTTGTACCCTATAAAGAAAGTAGTTTTTCTTTCCAATATGTTACACCTGAAGCCCTACGAAGAACATTATCAATCTCTACAACTAATTCTGTTGGGATTGATGGCATCTCAGCTAAATTTATTAAGGCTTCTTTAACAGCAACTTTCCCTCAAATTCTTGATATCTTTAACTTATCCTTAATGTCAGCTGAATTTCCGACAATTTGGAAATCATCTTTAATCACACCTATTAAAAAGGTAAAAAAACCTATCACTCCTCGGGATTACCACCCAATCTCTAATCTGTGTGCCCTTTCAAAGTGCCTTGAAAGAATTGTCTCCCAACAGGTAACAGAATATCTAAACCGAAATAACTTAAATGACCCTTACCAATCTGGCTTTCGGAAATATTTCTCTACGCAGTCAGCGCTACTAAAAGTCACGGATGACATACGTCATGCAATTGACCAACAAATGATCACTATCCTTGTCCTATTTGACTTTACAAATGCCTTCAGTCTTGTGAATCATGCCCTACTTCTCTAGAAGATGAAAAACCTCTATTTTTCCTGCTCCACACTAAATTGGTTTTACTCATATTTAAACGGGTGAAAACAAGCAGTCAAGGACGCTATTGGTAATACATCACATTGGGCTAATGTTCACTGTGGAGTACCTCAGGGCTCAGTTCTTGGCCCTCTTTTATTTTCTCTCTATCTCCTTGACCTCCCAAACTGTATTGAGTGCTGTAAATACATGCTGTATGCTGACGACTTGCAGATTTACTATCTTTGTCATAAGAATGAGTTGAATGATGCAATCACCAAAGTAAATCATGATGTTAAAGCCATCAGCTCATGGGCTGTCAATAACAATTTTGTGCTAAACTGCAACAAAACAAGATCAATTGTACTTGGTACCTCAAATTTACTCAGAAATGTGGATGTAAACGCTATACCAAAGATAACAGTTGATGACACCGAAATATCATACTCAAATTGTGTTAAAAACTTGGGTGTCACGATGATGTGTAACTTGTCTTGGCAGAATCATGTGCTAGCCATATGCAATAAGGTTAATATGATCCTCTACCAGCTCAAAACTCAAAAAAACCTTTTACCACTTCACACTCGTAAGCATCTAGTATCTGCACTCATTTTCCCTCACATTGATATTGCTGTCTGGTTTATCAAGATCTAACTGAAGAGCATAATGCAAAACTCCAACGCCTATTAAATATATGCGTAAGGTTTATTTTCAACTTAAATAAAGATAATCATATTTCCCCTTATTTTACCTGTCTTGTATGGTTGAAGGCAAAAACCAAGAGAAAATACTTGCTTGGTACATTCCTGTATTGTCTTTTTAAAAATGAACAACCCAGTTATCTGAAGCAATTTTTTTCTGTTAGAAATAATAAGTCAAACATATCGACTTGAATGGCTCCTGATTTTCTTATCACCCCCCAACATAGAACGACCACTTATCAAAAATCTTTTTCCATTGTCGGAGTACGATTATGGAACAGTGTTCCAAAGGATGTAAAGGATTCTGTCTCTTTGCCTGTATTTAAGCAAAGATTTTTTCGTCATATACAAGCCCTTGAAAGAGTGTAACTTCTGTTGTTGTTTTTTTTCTTTTCTGTTCTCTTATTATTTATATTACCAAATGTATCTGCCCATCCCTATAAATTTTTTTATTTTTGTGAAATAAGAGCTCTATGTATTGTATAAACCCTGTATGTTCTTAATGGACAATCTTAAAGTCCAAGAACAATAAATCATATTACATATTATTATTATATTAAGTTAAGGTACATTTCTGCTTTTGTCACATACTTTTCAAAAATGTTTTTCAACCCTTTCTACTTCACTCATCGCCACGAAATTTACATATCATAAACTGCCAACCTTCCAGTATCTTGTGATGTTTTGACTTTGGGAAAATTGGTATTCTATGAGAAATATGAAATTTTCAAACCATTGAGGTGAGGTTTTTCCTGGCCGCCATTACACTTTCCACCTTTGACCCCTAGGTGGCGCTGCCATCGATGAGTGGCCTTTCCACAATAGCTTCTCCCATTCCATGTCATTCATTAATTAGAAAGAAAGCCCCTCAACCACCCATAACCCAACCCACCCATTCGGGGCGACCCATCCCCTTCTTATTTTATAAAATAATAGTGAGTTTGTTATGTATTACAAGTGATATAAAGAGGTTTCCCTCTGCTGCACAGTGTTGAAACTCATAATTTCATAATAAAACAATGGGATAGGTTGCTCTGTAGGGGCGGGTTGAGTTAAGGGGGGCGTAGGGGTTTCCTTTCTAATATTTCGGCATTTACAGCATGCATACCATCCCACCCCAGCACCCCTGTTTCACTCCACAGGCCCACTATTTTGTTGGCTGAAGAAATAAAGGGCATATTGTATAGGTGAAATTAGTGAGATCCCTCTGCTGGATCTTTGGTAAAACTAAAAAAATTGTGTTGAAAAACTTTTAAAAAAACACAAAAATTAATCATTTTCTAAGGTGAACATCTTAGAAACCATTGTTCCTTAGCTTTCCTAAGAAAAATTTTTAATACTGTGGTTCTTAGAGAAGAAAAGTATGTGACTATCATTTTCCTAATATACAGGAGTTTCTCGGAAAAAAGTTTTGCCAGGTGTGTGATGCAAGCGGAGATTTTTCTAAGTTAAAATTGATAACAATTAGTTTGATAAGTGTATCAATGATATGCATTGAGACTGATTGAAAGGGTTATTTATGCTAGAACATAGTGGTACATTATTGCATTTTATCATCTTTTTGGTTGGTATGCTGAATAGTTATGTTAAATGCATTTATTTTTTTTCTTTTTCACAATCAAGTTTGCAAGTTTTTTGGCCCAAATGTCATATAATGGCTGTGAATTAGGACTTGATTTTTATGAATTTTAGTTATTTATAAAATAAAGTGATGGAAGCCTTGTTTTATTTCAATCATGCCAAAGACTTAACTTTGGAGTGAAATACATTCCTCTCAATATTACCTTTTGCAGTACAAATCCAAGGCCTTTTTGTGCTGTCTCTCCAGAGTGAGAGCTAGACAAAAAATGAAATGAGTTATTGTACATATTTTTTAAAATTCCAAAATCCATTACCAAACTATTCTTAATTTTTGTTTTTATTTTTTAAGGACTGAAAATAAAATGTTAAGTATTAATTTTACCTAATTCTATTGAGCATTATTTTATGCCCTTGTGTTTATAAACATTAAAAATAATTTATTGTGACTCATACTCAAGCAACATATATTATCGTTATTGGAAATTTTTGTGTAGGTTTGCAAACAGTAATATGTGGGCATTTGGGTACTTTTTCCCCCAGAGTATGTGTCATAGTGGAGAATGCTAATGGTCTACCTTGTTATTGATATGCTTACTACAGTAGAAACTTGATAATATGAAGCACGAAAATATGAAATTTAAATCATACAACGCAATATTGTCCGTCGCAACGAAAAGCCTGTACGAAATATGTGGTGCTGCTAGAAAATACGAAGTTTGGAAAGTATGAAATTTTTGCAATTAAAAACCTAGGGCTTGGTCTCCCAGAATAAATGGTATTCATTCTTACCAACCATGGTGGACAACTGCATCAGCAAAACTTTTTGCAAATGTAGACACCTTATATATCAGAGTCAGTGATGCATTCAGTGAGTGAAATTCGTGAATTTCAGTGCTTTCTTTTCTAATAAATATACTTGAATTACCCTGTCATTTTTGACGTATTATTGTATAGTGTCATATTATAATCCAGATTTCTAATCCTCCCAAACAGAACAAAGAAAGAAGTTCATGTAGCAATAGTTCTATTATAAGTCATATGGCAAGTATTTTCCATTTTTATGTGCTCAAGTACTTTCCATTTTTCAAAATAGTGGACTGTCATCAAGTGCCTAATGCGAGGCAAACCTGATTATAGAACATTGAGGGAAAGAAAGCTTCTTTCATGAGTGAAGATAGTGCTAAAGTAGAAATGAAGAGTAATTTGCGTGAAGGTGGAATTATCGAAAACATTGTCCTATGTGCAAATGTCCTATTTCCAGAATTATTTCTTGCCATGATTCATGTAATCAATAAAAAGAAAATTACTTAATTACCACTCAAAGTATAGGCGACAAATGACATACAGTAGAAGGCCGCTATAGCAAGTTTGCACAAAATTCGAAAAATCGCTCATTGTAACGTGCCCTCACTATAGCCATCCAGGTATTTTTGCAATGGTAGCGCCTTGAATCCTTGAATCAAGTTTGGGAAAAACTGAACTAATGGGCAGTGCAATTGTAAATCCGTCGAAACACTAATGAAATTTCAGTTTACCAGGAAAAAATTGTCAACTAATATCCGATTTATTTGTATTCCGAATTTTCCACACTGCAAAATCTCTGGTGACATTTAGTGGGAAATTCCCATTGAACTATTATTGTGGTCAAATGGTATCGAACGTATATGTAAATAATGGTCAAAGGCGCCACATGGAAGTAGTTGATATACTGGAGGGTAATAATGAATGAGAAAAACTTAACGAATGAACGTAAGTAGTGCTAAATCATAACTTATATAAAAATTAGGAAATCATGGTAAGTTGATCAGGAATTGAGAACGTATTTCAGCATTGAGCTATGCCATGAGGACGAAGATGTCGACTGAATTGGAAGAAGCATTGTCCTTGGTATTGTTTGAGAGTGCCGATAACGATATGATGATCGGGACAGCAATCCACTCACACTTTCCTATGTATTCCTCCCAATTCTTTCATCAAACGCCGGATGCCACTGCCGAAAGTCTGCGATGTCATCCATGCTTCGAAGGTGCAGGGAATAGTTCGCTGTCTGCAAAATGATTGTGGATGTGCTGACTTACAGATTACAAATGGGTTCATTTTGTTGCACTAGTCACCCTTAACGTTTTCATTGTTTTCCATTTTTTTTCAATAACAATGTTTTCTGGGAGAAAAATTATGAAATAGAGCTCTCTTGTCTGCATTGTACACATCCTAAGTAGGTGGAAAAAATTAGAATAATGTTCCAAAATAATATTTTTAAAATGAGGGACTTTTAAACTAGTGCTAAATTTCTCCCTTTGGTTCATATGATGCCAGTATCGAATTTAGAATGGGCTCACAGCTTGAGCACTCACATGAGTACTTTCGCCACTAAAGTGGTGAAGAGAAATTCCTCCTCTTCTTTTAAATTGATTAACAGTCATCGTCAGTGGTGATAAAATCTCTGTTCGTCCGTGGTGCAAATTCTTCAGCTTCTGCTTTTAGAATTGTGCCGCTGATGGTATCTTCAATATTTTTTGTAGGGCGAACCATTCAAATAACACTGATTCTAATGGAGTGCTTTCTGCTGGTCATAGTTTCTTACTACCTGTGGCATTTCCAAGTTTAAAGGCAGCAGTAATTTTGCCTTGTTTTCTGGAATCATAAACAGGGTGGACAAAGTTGAACCATGTTGCCAGCAGATTTCCATTTTATAGGAATTTTTTACACATGCCTGAATGATTTCGAATTTCTTAGTCAAATCCAATGACTTTCTTTTATTTTCCATTGTAACCCTTGTAATAAAAAGCAGCAAACTTCAGGAAGTAGATCAGGATCAAGCATACCTAAATAATTGTTGCGAAGTACTTCTGGCTGCTTTTTCTGTTGAAATGGCATGCAGCAAAACCCCTTTTCTTTACTATTCTACCTCCTACTACTCCCTGGGCTTTCCTACTTCTCCCCCTCGAATACCAAGGAGTCACTATAATGTTATGTGCGAGCCCATGCAAAAAAACTTGAGAATTCTTCCATTCAAGTTTGTTTTTCCATTTCAAGTGAAAATTTATCACAAATTACCAAAACTTAGTATACCTGTCCTAGTATCACTCGCGACAAATGGCCCCGGCAGGTTATGCATCCCGGACGACAAAACGAACATCATCACGGCATAACAGACTCGTTGTGGTGGTCCGTCAGAAATGGCCACTCATAATAACCAACTAACTCCTTTTACATCTAATATTGTGACCAACAGTGGCCAAATAATCACTCGCTATAATGGCCTTCTCACTATAAGCCACCCTCGTAATAACGGCCTTCTACTGTATATCATTTATAAAATCCCAAATATGGTAGTATTTCATCACATTCTAGAGTTTAATGTTATAAAATCTATCAAATGGTCCTTTTTATGTGTGACTTTATATGTTTGCTTGGGTTATGTCTCTATGTTTATACTTAATGTGTTATCATAGTCAAATGTTGTTTTAAATTAGGCATTAATAATAATGAGTTACTTATAAGGTCATTAACATCATTACGTATTTATGCATGGAAACTAGGGATTGGCTGGAATTTTGGCCCATCTAGAGGAGAGGTGAGGAGGAGAATGGTGAAGAACTTACATTATCATCTCACCCAAATATTTTCGAATATTCGTGAAATATACAATGGATCTTCTGTTGAACTTATCATATAATCAATGACACATGGTCAATTTATTTTAGGAATTCATAGTTTCATGTCCTCTGTCGAGTGCTTTGTGAGGAATAATGTGCAATAAGGTGGGCCATCCTTATAATATATGCCTCGTGTGGTGAGCTGTTGGCCACTATACATTGTTGGCTCTCTTGTCTCTGTGAAATTTATTTTCTTGGCTGCTATTATTTAGAAAGATATATATATTTAGGTGAATCTCAGCTTGTATCAGTCTACTCTGTCGAAATTATTTTGTTATTTTTCCACTTCTATTGCTTCTCTAATGTGTCTTTGGAGATATTCGACTTCTCTCATGAGTAATTTTATATTTTCAAACTGGATTCGATGGTCAGAACCCAAGGTGCCAAGCTCTGCAGTTGTAGATTCTTTCTAATGGAAGTTCTCTTTGGCCCATTTATGATCATGTATCCTACAAGTGACAGTATACTTCATCTGTCTGATATTTATTTATCTGCTGCTGCTTAGAGTTAGGAGTTAAGAAACTACTTTTGTGAGCTTTTGAGACCTCTTGTATTTCCTTTGAAATCAGTGAAGTAAACTACAAAAAACTTGTACATCAAACCTTAATGCCAAAGGAACACAATGTGATGGAAATCACTCATTCCCTATATATTTGTTTTAATTTCAAATTACCACAGCACCAAAGAAGTTAGTTTTTAGACACCCTGAATAATTGTTTTATACATTTCTTAATAATAGGATTTTTTTCCTCAATACTTTGAATTCTCTGGAACTTGCCTATCAAACAGTAAGCATGTATAATATAAATGTGTTGATATACTTAACTGGTTAACATCACATGTACAAATATTTAAGTATTTCCATAAAATGGGAATTTTACAAAGTTAGGAAGCTGACTCACTAACATAGAGTACACATAAAGAAGCATTCATCAACCACCAAAACTAAAAATATCTATTCTGTCAATGCAGATATTGAACCCACTGCCCGCAATCATCACAGGTGTTCTACCGATAAAGGTAGGTTCTCAGACAGTTCTGCCATAACTACGCTCCCCACATCACTGTGCCTCTCTATATGTACATACACTATATATGCCCAAGTTCATCATTTTCCCTTATGTAGTCCTACATCCATAATCATTGCCTCCATCCCCCTCATGTTTTCAGTGTCTCGCCATATTGCTGCCTTCAAAGATCCCACTCCTCTCAGTACTTCTCTTACTCATGTTTTTCGGCCTCATTGTGATTTCCCCATGATTTTCCACCTCATAGCTTATCTTCTTCAATCCAGGTTATTTTCTGCATTCTTCGTTCAACCTATATGTTATAAGTCTGCAATCTGTAATTATTCTCTTTCACTGATTTGTGAAGACTGAATTTTGGGACCATACACTTCTACTTATTACATTTAAAAAGTCATGAACAAATATTCTTTTTTATTTTTTTTTAATTTAATGGTCCATATTATTTACTCCTCTCCCTTTTTAATAACTTGTTTTGACGATGCTACTGTACGTATGTTCTTACTTCTTATTCTGTCTGAACCAAGTTTCATGGATGATGTTACCCATATCTTTAAATCGTCCCTGTGCTCTCATTCATGTTTTCCATTAAATATAAAACCAAGCCTTACAATCGTAAGAATCTCATTACTTTTTATTTAATTGTGATTTTTCTTTATTCTATGCTTTCCCCTCAGTTTCAGTGAAATGTAATGCAGTGGCTTGAATTAATTGACTGTTTGGCTTACTATTCCTTGATTAACTGTAAATATGACTAATGAGCTCCTTTTCTGCTCGCACTCCTGCTTCAAGTCCCTCCCATAAGTTCATTAACTAATTATGTGGCATTTAAGTTAAATGTCTATGACAATAATGAGAAATTCTGCCTCTCACCTCCTACCTTTTAGCTGCTACCTAAGATCTCTGTGCACTGTGCTTAACCCTTTCACAATGAATGCCATTTTAAAATGACACCATTTTTCACCCATTTGAACACAGTAAATGCTTCTCCTCAAGGGAGTGAATGAAGTTTTAAAACAGCTTTACACCCAGGGAAGCAAAATTGTTGGAGGTGTCATTAGAGATACCATCACGCTGGTCTTCGGGCCCTTCCAGAGATTATCTTGACTCTTCGTCACAGTGCCTGCCTCATCCCCACATTTGTCCATATCAACCATTTGTTTACCTAATGGAATAGGCAAAAAAAAATATTTGTATGGTCAAGAAAATTAGTTCTGAAGTCCGTTCCTTATGTCTTGCTGAGTATCTGCAAATCATTAATGCAGCTTTACCATTAATATTTACAGAGTTCATCTGCCAAAGTAAATTAATCCAATTTTGAAGTTTTTTATTCCAAGAAATAATAACGTAATTTTTTCTTAATTTGAGGAGCAGAGGTATTTCTAAGTATGTTCAGACTATACTTTTCTCACCGTGTTACTTGTGTGTATGTAGCTAAATTGGTAAACACAAGAGTACATATATTGGTAAAATCCTTATTCTTCTCACTCTCAAGAATCACTATCTTGTGCAAAACAATGCTACAATTTTTTTTGTAATCATTTATATGATGTCCCTTTAGCTTGGTGACTTAATGTAATACTAGCATTTGGTTTAAAAGCTGTTGTCGCCATGTAAAATGATTGGGATTCTTTTTTGTATTAAATTCTACTCAATAGTGTTACTCCAAATTTTTCATGAAAAACCATTACATTATCAAATACATAGTTAACTGTGGACCCTTGTCCTTGATGGAGTTTTCCAAATGGAGACCCATTTGGAAAATGTCTAAGATAATCTCTATTCAGCGGCCAAGTAAAGGGTTGGGCAACCTACTGGTTCCCATCCCTAAGTGGAGCAAAGGTATATCTGAGGAACACTTTACTTCGCAAGTGCTCCATACAGAATGTGGAAAGAAATTCGGTACCCAAGGCAGGGAAAGCTTTTCCTAGAGAATGGCACTGGCATAAAAGGGTTTATTGTCTTCCTAGCAATGTGTTTACAAGTTTCCTATGAAGCATCTATCCCTCTCTTCATATTTGATTTTTTCTTCGATACTTATATCTTTTTGGCCTAGATGGCCTTGTGTGATTTTCTCGACAAGTATATGAAACAAGTGATACATCATAATTTTGTTCTCTTTTCCTGCATATTGATGTTTTCATTTCAGCTGTACATTTTGTAATTATTTCTCTGTCCTCAACTCACATAAATCTACATCTTAGTACTCATTAATCTCATTCTCAAGTCCACTATTATTCACTCTGTAGACTACCTACCTATATTATGTACGTTCTAGGCTTGTTATTTTGTGTTCCTTGCATACAGTCACTTTCCTCCTCCTGGAAATGGACATGGACACTGTGTTTATCACTAGTACCTAGTGACCTTGTGTAGCATGCGTACGTAGCTTTTTACTCAGAAAAACATGAAAAAATGTGTTCTTGCACATATTGTATGTATTAGACAAAAGAGGGGTTTTATGCAGAGGTCAATCACACACCCTAATATAAGGCTTGCCTCTGATTTTATGCATTGATTGTCAGGAAGAACATATTAGTAGTGTATGTATAGATATGTTTGTCTTTTCGTTCTCCCTCATCATAAATGCCAATAAAAAGTTAAAAAATCTCTTTCTATGGAAGTATTTTGTGGGGGTTTAATCATTTCTGATTATTATTTGTAATTTCTTTTGATACCCAATTTCTTCACCTAATTTTCATACAGGTGCCTCTGCTAAATCCTTATCACTCCCCATTCTAACACTAAGCTAACAAGCCTAATCTTTTAGCCCGAAGTTCCTGGGCATATTATTTAAAAATACATTTTAAAAGTTTTTTGCCCATCTGTGAATAATTTTCATTCCTATCCCATTTTACCTCTTAAATTTTATGCTCCTTTTAATTTCTGTTATAATATGCTTTAAATTAACATCTGCTCCTTGGTAATATAGTCAAAAATTCTATGTCCATGCATATGGTAGGCTATTTTATTAATCACTGTTTTTGCCTACATTTACTCTGTTTTTCTCTGCAGAGATGGTGTAGAGTTTGAACACATTGTTGGGCAAACAACATCACCACTCCTAATTTTGATGTAAGATTTTCATTTTCTGGTGTCAATATACAACATATTTTATTAACCCATTAATGTGGGCAAGAAAACAGCTTGGAGAATTTCATTCAAATTTAGACTACTCAGGGCAAAATGGACAATAAAACGATGTACACAATAAATATACTGAATTTTTATTAATTTAATAGTAAAAAATTGCCGTTCCCAAACGAGGACACAAGGCTCTTCCATGATAATTTTCAAAGCAGCCTCTTTCCAAGCAGAGGGTTTTTCAACAAGGATCTCAGGTTTTCCCGGCGTATCTGATGGATAAAGGTTTCTCGGGTTTTCCACCGGGTGAGCAGGTCCATGGGGCCCAACATTTCAGAGAACGACTTGTCCTCCATCATCAGCCTTTACAGTCAAAAAGGGACAGTTTACAGTCAAAAAGGGGGTATCAGCTTCCGAATGCCGTTTCCTCAATTTTGGCCGTTATATATACTCCTCCTCCTGGGTCAGGTGCCACCTGATTGGCTGTGGCGTCTGCATGTTTTCCCGCCTTCTCTGACATATTTAATGTTGGCCACGATTGGTTTCCACGAGTTGCTCAATTGGAAACCTGCGTCTCTATTGATGTTTCTCGGCTGCAGACGGATCTCGATGGCTTCCTTAACGAGGCGATCCCAATAACCCTGAGTGCGGCTGATTATTTTGGTCTCCTCCCACCGTATGGCGTGGTCCACACAAATGCTGTGCTCCGCTACGGCTGATTTCTGCGGTTGTACCAATGGGAAGTGTCTCTGGTGTTCTTTCAGTCTTGTCTCGTTGGCACGCCCAGTTTCTCCGATGTACATTTTTCCGCACTCACAGGGAATCTGGTAGACTCCTGGCATCTTCAAGCCGACCGGATCTTTTGCCTTAACTAGCAGCGCCTTCAGCTTTGGCGGTGGTAAATGTATTGTTTGGATGCTAAAGCGTTGAAGAATGCATTGAATCTTCCCCGATATCGTTGACACATATGGTAAAAAGGCTTTAGCCACCGGTTCCTCAGACGGCTCTGGTGTCCAGCTCCCTCTTGTCTCAAAGGCCCTTTTCAGGGCCATGGAAATTTTCTGCTTACTATATCCGTTCTGATGGAAAGTTCTTTTTAGATGGGTCAATTCCCTGGGGATGCTTTCTGTGTCGGCTCTGGCCCTGGCTCTTGTAAATAGAGTAGATAAAACTGATATCTTGTGTGATGGATGATGATGGCTTTGATTGTTTAGATAAAGATCCGTGTGAGTCGGTTTCCGATACACGTTGTATCCTAGGCTCCCGCCTTCTCTTCTCCGGATTAAGATGTCGAGGAACGGGAGCTGGCCATTTTCCTCCTCCTCCATTGTAAATTTGATGCTTGGTTGCTGGCTATTCATATGGTTGAGAAACAGGTCCAGAGCGTCTGTTCCGGTGACCACACCAAAAATGTGTCAACTTTCCTGGAAAATGATCAAAATTGCTTAACTCAGGGTTTATATAACTTTTTTGTGTTTTGTTGCACTTAAGACTTGCATCTCTATGTTAGTCTTGGACAATACTTGTACTAAAGTACGATTGGTTTAATTTTTCTTTTGTGGCAACAATGCAATTTCCAAGCGTTAGTGACTGTCATATCCAGCATATATATAAACAAAACCTACCACTACTTCATTCCCTTAACTGCTATTCTGTACAAACTAATGCATTGATCATGAATGTGAACACCACCCGTGCCTACATTAATGCCACAAAAGGAGCCGGTTGGGGGATATTCATTTAGGACTTTTCCGCTTTTGACCAACGTTTTACATATTTCAGTGGTTCAACAAAATGATAATTTGTAAAAATCGAACAAAGGTTGTCATCTTTCCACTTTATAAAAAGTGTATCATTACCCACATCGAAACGAAATCATATATTCCTCTACTCTTTTTTTCATCTCATTTGAAATCATGATAGGGCAATTATGAACTCTATTATCTCTTACTGTACCAATTGCTTGGATTCCTTTCTTTTTGAGGAACACCATTTACACATATGCAGTGAAAAAGTTGTCAAAGTAAACTACGTGATTTGAAGGATGTTGAATGTGATTCAACAAATCAATAACCACTCATGAGCTAATGGGTTTTTCTGGAATTCGCTGTTACCATTTTTCCTGCAATATACATCAAATACGTAACAATACCCTGAAGAACTACTAAGCGTCCAATTTTTGTAGCTGAAGCAGACAGGTTTGCCTTTTATAAATTGCTTCACCGAATTGTGTCCCAAATACTCAACCATTGATTCATCTATTGATAACGTTTTATGGGTGAAACCCCATTGGCAAAAAATTTGATCAGTATATTCATATGAGGTCTAATTTTGAACGTTCGATCTTTCGAATCATTTATTTCATTACTATTAGCTTAGTGCAAAAAACACTTGATCTCTAAGTATCAATCTCAAGGTATGTTCTCATAGGTAAGAGAAACTTCCAAGTCCTCATCAAGAGACCATAATATTCTTTCTTGAGGTAATCTATGGTACCCCATAAGCATTAGTACAGCAAAAAATGTTTTCATCTCTTTTACATCAACATGGCATGATGGTTATTTTTTTGGTGTGCATATAAAACACTTAGTTCACAATCATATTGCAAAATGTCATTACTTAGTAGCTTCTCAAATATTCCTCTGGGAGATAAGTCTTTTAGATGAAATGAGGATGTCCCACATTAATGGGTTAATAAGCATCACAATATAAAGATAACAAGAAACAACCTCTAAAATGTGAAAAAGACACCCTCTTTGATACCAGCACAACTTGTTCTAGGGTACAACTTCTCCATTCATTTGTTTGAAAGCTTACTTCATAACATAGTGTTTACTGACACTGTCATGTTCTGCTGGTAGCAAATACAATGCTCATCACTATGAACTTCATCGAAAGAATGGCTTTTATAGTACTTAAAATTGTTCATACAGTTGGCAATCTGTGGTGGAATATACACGTTGTAGGTATTAGTTTTGTGTTAAGTGAGAACTCATGGGGAGTGAAGTGCTTGGAGAAATTTCAAAGTGCATCATTTTTATTAATCGTAACACAGTGATTACTCTGTTAAGGATTGGTAGAGCCAAGAATGAAGTTGTCCCTGCATGAAAAATGGAGCTTGTCTGTTAGCTTATGGCCTCAGTACAGACACCTGTTTAGATGAGGCTGAGTCTTTTTAGATAGATTGCCTCTGCATAGGGTAGGGGCATAGGAGGAAATTACCATTGTCCCTAATGGCGTTGGAATATTATGCTCCCTCTCGAAGTTTCCACCCCCAGCAACAAACTACCCTCCAGTCACTGCTGTTCTGAGCATTTTGGGGTCCAGGGTTTTATCGTTTTTAGCTGTACAATATGGCTATCATTTGCGTATTGATGTAATCCAGGGATAGTCTTCTCCACAAAACCTAATAGATGAAAACATTGGCCCTCTATTCATTCATCTTATACCCTTGAACTCGGTCATGGTGTTTTGTTCCTTGAGGAAACTATAGACCTGGTCTTTGAAACTTGTGCTTAGTCTTGAATAGGTTTTCTATTGATCTTTCTTAAATGAAATTTTCTTTAAATTATACACCTTCGTATCATAAAACCTTGATTTTATGTTGTTATAGTGTATCTGATTGTGATCTATTGTCATACTATGAAAAGATGTGATTATTTAGTAATTACTTCTCCTTGCTTGGATGGCACTTTTTTATGCATACTGTAGGTTTATCTTGTAGCATCTCCCTTGTTAGACAATCATGTTGCATTTTAACATAAAAATCGGACATTTTAATTCTTCTGAATTTTGGCTTGTTTTGTGGTTTGTATAATGGGTGTTAACTCTTATTTTAAACCCCAGACACCTCTTAGCGCAAATTTATTCAAGTGTATTTAATTCTATGAAGTAACTCAATTCCTTTATTTGCTTCAATTTATTCTTGGGTAATTTCATTACATATCATTGTTTTGTGGAGTATGATTCACAACACATAAACAGCAATGCGAAGTGAGGTGAAATGTTGTCCACGAAGTAGTAACAATTGATGGAATTACCTGAGAATAAATTGAAGCAAATGAACAGACCTCACAGAAACTACAAAAATAAATTTAATAAATTGCCTGTTGTCTTTAAGTAACAGGTGATGTGTTAAAATAAAATATATTATCTAGGGATATGCAAATGATATACTATTTGAACATGCATTATACACCATTTTTTTCCTTCTGGACTTGTGAAGAAAAGTGATTTTGTCTTAAAATCAGATGATATATCCTTGACTTCAACCAGATAGCATAATCTGAATATTTACGCTCATCAGTATAGGTAATTACATGGTAAAATTCTGTTCATGTTTAAGTTTCATCAACCTTATCCCAACTCCAAAAAATATTCATCTAACTGATTAAAATTTTCCTAAATTTGAATGTAGAAGGTATCAATGCCATCACAGTATACACAACAGCAATGTCGGAACATTGGATTCAGAGCACAGCTATGAATGCGTCATTATATTGATCAGTACAGTAATCATCGAATACTTACGGTTACATTTTACCTAAGTTCAATTGTAAAGGGTATTAGAACCTTCTTACTTGTGTTTCCTCCATGTGTTTGTCGCCACAAAAAAAAACTCCAGGTGGTGGTCTATGGCTCTGGCTTGGGAAAGGTGAAGCTAAACTGTGAGTGTTTGAACGATCAGTGTAGTCGACACTATGATTTTGGTAAGTGATAATCTTTTTGTCATGCACAAAGGCAGTGACAATAGCCTCTTACAATAATGATGAGATTTTTTGCCGGCTCTGTCATGACAGGCCAAAAACATGAATGTCACCACATATTTGTAGTGGCAAATGCAAGCGCTCTGAGAGAGTAGTCTAGTCAGCATCGTGAGTTCAGTAAGGGATGATCTTCTCATCGCCCATGGAGGCAGCGGTAATCATCTCTTGAAATAATGAGGAGCGTCCATCTTCGGCTCTGTTGTCACGTACCATAAATGCTATATCCAGTGTTTTATAGTTCATCACTTCTCACCAGGTTGACCCATACCAGTGCCTCCTTAGAAGGTATTGGTCAAACATCAATTCTTGATGCAAAATTGTTCTATATTGAATTAATTTGTTCTTCAATACCAACGAAAATATCAAATTGACCATCCCCATGCTATTCTATGTTTTGCTTTTTGCATGCTTTCATGCATATTTGTCACAGCGACAAAAACGCAGAGGTAATGCAAATATTTCCATGGCCTTATGGTTATAACATACGTACAGTGGGTTGCAAAAAGCGTGTATTGGATTAAGTGCAACATAATGACTGCATCTTAGTTTATTGCAGATTACATAGATCAATTCAGTAGATCATTACTACAGGCAAATGGCATCTATATCTAACCACTAAATATATACCAACATTTAGATTTGTCTCTATTATCATGCACAGTAACTTGGTGCTTGCAGGATAACAGGGTGCTCTGAATCCAATGTTGAAAATAGGTGGAATTTACCGTTTATCCTGTGAACACTGGCTTCAGGCTTGTCAAGTGATACTCCCCTCCTTATGGCAAAAATTGAATCATCCTACCTTTCCATTAGAATTGCATCATGACCAAAGTGGAACAATGGTCCTTTGAAATTGTATTCCTGCTAATTGTTTCAGTAAAGATAGATAAGATGTGATATTAGGCATTGAACTAATCATGGTCAAATTTTGTCTAGTTAAGCTTCACTTTGGCAAATGTCATGTCTGGAAAAATCTTTTGTCATTGTTCCATACCAACAAACTTGGCATTTTCAAAAAGTCTGTGGTACATTATCATTGAAACAAAAATATGTAGCCATTGTTTTTTACCAACTAACTTCATTTCATCTTGAAAGGGTCTAATACTTCTGTTATCAAATTGTTTTTGTATATTGAATGAGAAGCAGTAACTTTGTGATTCCACATTTATTTATTGTAAACGACCCGGGTTTCGACGTAGCACGTCATCATCAGGTACAAATATCCCAGAACACTCAGCATATATAGTCACAAACATAAGGGAGGGGGGGAGAGGAGGGGGCGAGAGGGCGAGATGGAGGGTGACGTAGATTGGGGAGGATGAGTTGTAGGTAGTTAGGTGTGGGAGAGGTATTGTCCTTCCTGGGGGGGGGGCTTTCGGGTGGGAAAGGGAAGTTTGGGTTACTCAGTGCACTCGTGACTCACTGACCTGGGGGTGGGGGGCAGGAAAGGAAGTTTAAGGACGGGTCGGTGGAACATTCTATGTGTGTGTGTGACTACCTAGAAGTTACCAGGCGGGGGGTGGGGGTTAGATGGTTAAAAAGGAGTTGTTAAGGTGAGGCTGGGAGGAAGGTCCAAAAGGGGGGAATGACAATAAAACAAAAATTCATTAACAATTTTTTCTTGGCGCTTAACCCTTTTTACAATTTCTAGTTGTTCTAATGCATCCAGTCTTTGTCCTTTCTTTTCCCGGTGTAGTATTTCTGGTATGAAATCACTCTTGTGGTTTTCTTCGATGAGGTGTTTCGCAAATAGCAACGTCAAGTCCTCGTTCTTGGCACACGTTTCATTTTCCTTAATTCTCTCTCTGAAGTTTCGTCCAGTTTGGCCAACATAGGCAGCACCACATTCACAAATGAGTTTGTACACTCCACTTTTCTCTAACGGAGGAATTTTGTCTTTGGTATGTGACAACAAGTTTTTTAGGCACTTTTTATTGTAGAAAGCCACTTTCACTTTCATTTTCGGCATTTTCCTACATACCTTCATGGATAGGGGACCTAGATAGAGGCAGCGTCTCCATTTTGCACTAATCACTTCACTTGGTTGGGACCTGTAAATATTATCTCTGGCTTTTCTGGACATTTTATTACGATAAAGTTTGTTGATTAGATTTTCTGAGTATCCATCGTTAACTGCAATTCTTTTAATGGTATTAAGTTCATTTAGAACCATGGACTCGGACATAGGAATGGAAATCAGTCTATGAATCATCGCATGAAAAGCTGAAAGTTTTTAAGAAAAACAGTGTCTAGAATTTGCATGGATTACTTGATCGGTGTACGAGTCCTTCCTAAACACTGAGTATTGCAAACCCTCCTGAGATTTGGAAATGGAGATGCCTAGAAAATTGAGGGAACCGTTTTCTTCCTTTTCCATAGTGAACTTGATGTTTGGTTTCAAGGAATTTAAATGCCCGAGGAATATTTCAAGCTGCCTTTCTGTCCCTGACCAAGCACAGAACACGTCATCCACGTATCGGTACCAACAAACCACATTTTTCATGAGAGGATGGGCCGAGCAGAACAAACCTTTTTCAAAAGAGTCCATATAAATATCCGCCAAGAGTGGAGATAATGGTGAACCCATCGCCAATCCCTTGGGTTGTTTGAAGTAGGTTCCGTTGAACAGGAAATAATTCTGGGAGACACAACTTAAATAGCACAAATAGTTCACTTATAATGGGTGCAGGAACAGATTTCCGAAGAAGAATGACCTCTGCTAAGTCCACTGCTTCTGTCGGGTCCACATTGGTGAAGAGATTGCTGACGTCAAAGGACACTAGCATGCACTTTTTGTGGACTTAGCAGAGATCATTCTTCTTCGGAAATCTGTTCCTGCACCCATTATAAGTGAACTATTAGTGCTTTTTAAGTTGTGTCTCCCAGAATTATTTCCTGTTCAACGGAACCTACTTCAAACAACCCAAGGGATTGGCATGTACATTTATTGTTTAATAGTGATGGGCCTTCTAAAGCCCTAGTCAGTCTCTGTTATAGTTCTGAGGACTACTGTAAATGAATGTCTATCCCCTTGATGCTATGCTATTGTATCAAATCAATATGCCTTATTACTAAGTACTTGGATATTGCAAAAATTATATCCAAGTGCTGTGTACTTTTTGGTGCTGAGGGCTCTATTCTTTGAACTAGTTACATATATCTGTCTGTATTACATATTTAGTGTGATTATTGCCTTCTACATCTTTTAATTTAAGGTTGACTCATAAGTGTCATAATGGAGTCTTTGGGGAAGCAACCAAAGTTATCATTTTCCTTATTTCTGTATTAAATGATATTCTAGTGTAATTGTGTGAAGCTTATTTCCACCGTCATTTGGTATTAAATGTGCTGACTTATTTGTGTTGCTAGAAGTTATGATTTCATGTTCATCAATTATTTATATTTTTTGCGTATTAATCTTAATTTTCTCATTGACTTAGTGTGGTTAGCTCTCCTTCTTTGGTTCATTTTTCACATCCATATATCTTTATAGATATTTTGTTTAGCATTTATTTTTTCGCTCTTGTCTTTCTTGCTTTTCGTCAGAATTAATTGTTTTCAGTTTGTGACCTCTTAGATCCTTTTATCCCCCTAGGTATGATCGACAGTAATGGAGAGCTGTCTGCTTCACCCCTGCATTTGGGCCTTGCCTCGAATAGCTCCGTGGATATGCTACTGTCAGATCCACATCCTCACTATTTGGATCCCAACTCATCCCCACCTCATGTCGGAGGAGGCAGTCGTTTACCCCCTCCTCCCCTATTACCTCCTCCACCATTCCCTCCCTTGCCTCTCCCCCCCAGATCACCCTACCACCATCCCCTCTCCCCTCCCCTCCCATTCATGTCCCTCCCCCCACCCGATGCCAACCTGTACCCATCATCTGTCGACGGACACCGTCCACCACCCCTGGGGCGGATGTCGTCTCCTCCTCCAGCTCCATCCCCAAGCCAGTCTCCTCACCTTCCCCCCAACGACTCGAGGGGGGGAGAGTTCCCATCACCCTACCGTGACCGTGGGGGAGGGGGCAGGTCATCTTCACCCTCTGGTCTGTACATGCCTCCTGACGACCGGGGTCTGGGTGAAGATTGGCGCATGGGGAGGTACTGCACCCCACCTCCCCACCCAAGCCACTCATCTGACTTCCCGATTCCTCCATACCCACCTAGACCTCACTGGGGAGATGAGCCCCCTCACCCATCATCCAGCTTTCGGCCCCTACCTTCTCAGAGGACAGAGGGTAATAGGGAACTCAAAGGTGTGAACTTTAATAAATATGTTAATTGAATTTTTTTCACTGCATGACTGCATGATTTGGAAATTGAATGGGACAAATTCATAAATGTTATGCTTTTTACTCAGTGTAATTTAGAACACAGCATTTAGATTTCCTGGTGCTTGGAGAAAATTCAATTCTGCTTTTATTGATATATAACATTGGTCAGTTTTTCTTCTAGTGCTGTAAATGTTTGTGTAGAATCATTTCTGGACGAGTTTAATTGAAAAGAGCTTTCTCCAACATATTTCGGAGAGAAAACTATGTACGTAGTTTCTGCTCATTGTTGAAAGTTATAGGTTTGTCTGAAATTTGTCTCTTGGAATTATACACACTAGTTTCATTCTATTATACAGTAGCTAGAATATAATTTGGTACCTAATACTTGGTTAAGTCTGATTACTCTTACGTAAAGCCATGCTGTGCATATTAGGGTGAGTTTTTTCGTCTGTCAAGGACTGAACTTTGAAAAGGAATGAAGGCACTTGTAACATTAGTGAAAGAACACAGCTACATGTTCTTCAAAATAGCCTTCATATATTGAAACAAACATGGTTAAGAAGTAAAATACTTGTTAATTTTCTTCTTAACCTTGTTGGAAGCAAGTTATTTCCCCCATGTGATGCCTTAGACCTTCTTAAACGTTCTTATATTGAATTTGAAATCATTCAGAAAGAAACCTATTTCTTCACTTCTGATGATCATGAAGGGGTATGTCTGATTTATAGCATGCATTATTCAGCAGAAGGGGAAAGGTTTAGAAACCAAGTATCATAGAGTGCTTTTTGGCCTATTTTTGATGGAACTGATGATTGGAATGAGAAATTCTGTAGTGATATCTGTCAGTTGCATCTGCCACCCTCCAACCTATTAACCTTTAGTATTTGGTCATATCACACTTCTCCTCAGGTGAAATTCTATTAGCTTCAGCTAGTAACAATTGGGGGACTTTTGGGTGTGGTTAGGAGAAAATTGATATTATTCATATTGCATTGATTTGAATGGTCCCATTGGCCTCATAGCTATCATAATGTGAACCTCTTTGAAATATCTTCCTGTCTTAATTGTGAAAGTTTTCCATTAATACCCTTTTCTGTGGTAAAAGTTGAATTGATATTGAAATGTAATTTTAGTATGCATTGTTTGTCAATGATAATATGTACACTCAGTCCCTAAATAGCTGTTTCTCATGAACCCTGTCCAATATTTAGCTCCAATCTCTCTCTAGTAAAGCTTACACTTCACTTTAGTGCTCTCCTAAACTTTCATGTAATTTCACAAGCATTCTAAAAGTTTGCTGTACCTTAATCAGAAGGCACTGGAAACTAGTAGATACAACATAGGCCTCAGAGATACCTCTGCAGTCAAAATTACTCCCTTTTTCCTTAATTTCCAATAAAAGCCCTTATTATTATATCCGCCCCACTTCAAGACATTCTACTACTGAAATTAAGATGCCCAGATTTCTATGAAAGTCCCAATTTTCCGAGCTAAGTATTAATTTGGTCAGAAAAAGCCAATTGTATTTATTGTCACAATTAACAAATTACGATGATGATGTGTTAGAATGAGTTGTTGTTTTTTCACACCTCAATTCATAGATCAGAGTTATTACATTAAAATCCTATTGTAGCATAACTTGATGCTATGTAAAATTTGTTATTGCTTACATTGATAAGGGAACCAACAGAAACCCTATGTCAGCATGTGTAAATTTCTTGTTGTAACATTAATTTTGATGAAAGGTTACAATGTAAAACCATCAAGGCACCACTAGATGCCATTATTTTGTTGTCACATAAACAGGATTTGTTCCCATGTCCTTTGTAGTGATGTGCTGATGTAGTGAGGCATGGGAAATACCACTGGATTCAACCCAACATATGATTTTTACTTAAGTTAAATTTGGGAAGAACCAATAAAGATCACTCAGAAGCCATTTAATGTGATAGAAGTTATGAAAAAAACAACAGCCAGGGGTAATTCTGACTAGGAAAACACACAGAAGATGGGGAGCATCACAGGAGTTACATATTTCTCTGACCTTCTCAGAGGTCCTTAACATTTGCTGGGCCACGTAAACTCAGCATGAGTTTGTAGAGGGAGTGTTGTTCGCTTGCTAGCTGCTCAAGCCTATTACTAACTACAACCCTTCCCAATGGTCTCTAAAACACCCCTTCACCAGTAAATTATGTTTGCTTTATATGCACATGTCTTGTGTTGGCTGCATAAACAATTTTAAATTTTGCTATACAAAAGTTGAGGTATAGCTTGGTATTGTTCCTAAAGTGTAATAGTGCAAAAGTTGCTGTTTTTAAATTCAATGGAATGCCTACAGTGATTAAATATGCTGGAGAAATTCAAAATCGGGCTCCAGGACAAAATGCTGACGTGCCATGATCTTGCTTAAGGAATTGGAGAAAGAACATGGTAGCAATTCTCCATACTGATAGGAGCAGAAGAGCCTTTTTAGGAAAATTGGCCAATTACCTTACCAAATTGCTATGGCTTCTCTACCACACCTTTTCGGTTGTTTTCGCATGGATCACATTTGAAAAATTGCATATTATGTTTTAGCATTCCACAAGAACTTTTTTGCTATCACTCATAGTTAAATGCAATATGCAAAAGTCATATTCAAATTTAAAGAGCAGCAATGATTGTATTCACAACATTTGTCAATTCATGTATGCCACCACTAGTAGTGGCTAATAGCTGGACTATTGGTTTGAGAATATTGTTTCGGAAAAAGGAATGGGACAATGTAAATTAGAGCTTGGTGCAATATTCCGCACTAATTCACAAACTCAACTTTGTATACAGGAAGTTAATTTTGTTTAAAAAATAGTTGATTAATTTACTTAATTTATCAAGGAAAAATGAACAAATGTTAGTTTTGTTATAAATATTAGTTTTTAAATTATGTACATATTGTTGTAATAATTTTCATTTAATACTATACTGAATCCTATAAAAGTTCAATATGATAGAATAATAAATTATTTTTATTAGCAACAAAAATTATTTATGATAAATGAAACTGATATTACCATTAGATAGGAGGCAGTGAGACTTGGTTAAGGGATAGAGAAGGTAAGGTAAATGATATTTGGGCAAATTTTTGTAAATTAGGAAGTAGAAAAGAGAGGATTAGTGACAAAGGTGTCATGCAACTGAAAGAAAGTATGGCATTGTAAAGAAAAGAAAAGAACAGAGTAAGACAAATAGTTTTTTAGTGGAGTCTATTCATCAACAGTCAGCTTCCTGGTATTTTATTATTACTTTTCTAAACCATTAGAATACCTCTGCTGCAACTCCCATGCCTTCAAGCTATTCCGACTGAAAATTATAATTTTATCTTGTTGTAACATAATTTGTCATAGCTTAAAGGCACATTTCATGCCCCCTTACCTTTACGTTAGTACATGATTCCTCTGTAATTGTTAGGGACTAAAGGGGATTGAATGGGCAATAGACGGAGTATTGTTGAGAGGTACATGCGCAGACTACATTATTAACCTTTTAGGTGCCATTTTCAAAGCATCACTCATGCTGCAGACCATTAATGCTGCCCTTTTTTGTGTTTGTTTAAAAAATCTCATTAATTTTATTTTGAAAGACATAGTTTTTTACAGCTTAAAAGTATTCATCTGTGCTAATTATTCATGTTAAAGTTTTTGAAAAGCTTCTAGATGCTCTCTTGTGAATTTCTTGTCATACTAGTTCTTTTTATAGGACATTTTCACTCTCCGAAAGCCTTTAGGTACATTGAATGTTATCACTACACTCTTCGAAAATTTAATATACCTGTCAGTGCTTGATTAGAAAACATCTTTGCATTCTTCTTTATAATTGTCTCATTGAGAACCTTCCTTCATTGTATGATATTTATTGAACTGCTAAAATGATATTTACTTAATTTTAAAATCATGGTTGAAGAGGGAGGATTTGTTATTGCCTAGTTTTTTCACCTTGTTTCATGAAATCTTTTATCTTTTTGTTTCATGAAAAATGTTTGGATATTTTGGTATTCCTTTCCATACTTGTGAATAAACTTATTTCCCAAATCACATTCCATCTAAGAGTTGCAACATTACCACTTTCTTAGAAATGACTGTTGAAGATCATTACCCGTTCAATTGTGGAGTTTCACATCTTAAGCTGATGAAAAGGCATCTTTGCAACCTAACTCCATTGTGTGTATTAGGTAGAAAAATGGGAACTATATTTGGTCATCAATCACCTATGAATTTTGGATTTATAATTTGAATATGTTATCTTTTTTTCCTACGTATATTGCATATTTCTAATTGAACGAGGATTTTATTTGATGGAAACCTGTTGTATCTAAATGGCATGTTTTTACTCCCATTAGTTAGGCTACCAAGTGAACACCATTTGCCCTACGTCTTGCATAACCCAGGTGAGCAGTCTATCCGTGTCCAAAGTAACTAAATTTGGGGAATGCTGCCGCGGTATACTACAGCTGAGTTATCTACTGTGGTGAACTGAAATGTATGGATTTCACTATGAGAATTTCATACACCTTCGTCAGGGTTAGATTTGATTTTTTTCTCATTGAAATCCATTCATGTCTTTCCCATGGACAGATTGTAGCTTTGCTAAAGTAACTGTTGCAGCACCTACCTTAGTACTCATTCGTCAAAGGTGGTCTCTTGTCTTATTTGTATACCACCGAAAAATGGCTATTTTTGAAGTCACTTCAAAGTGAACCCTCAAAACTTGTACTCCAGGGTTCCTGATTTTTAATTACTTGCCTTGAGTGAATACACCCAAGTAGTAGTGTTCATCACAAAGGTTAAGTCAGTATTCTTTGGTGTAGGAAACTGCCAGATTTTCAAATACTGCTACATACGTGTTATAGCCTTTATCTTCGATGTTTACTGGTTGGAGTTAATCGTATTTCTACTTATTTAATGTATTCATACCTTCTTGTGTACAAAGGAATGAACTACCAAGCTTATGGTCTTTGATTTCTCTCTTAAAAGTCATTTTATAGATTTGTCAGTATGCATGGAAGAAATTTAATTTGGATAAACAAAAGATTGTTATCATATTTTAACATTTTACAGTCTGTATAAGTATGGCGTTTAAAATTGAAATTTTCTATCCTCATGTTGCTAATTTTCTTGGGTGCTAATTGCATGCTTTTATGACAATTTTAGTGCATGAGTTATTTATTTTCCTTTAATGCAATACAATTAGGAAGGAAGAAGTTTTCCAAAATACGTCGCTTCTGGAGCACGTTGGAATGTGCACCCAGTGAGAGTCATACTAACACGAAATAGTCATTCCGTGGTAATGTATCTAATCTATCATTGTGAAGTGTAGGCCCTGCTAGCTTATTATATAAATGCTTTTCTCTCTTAAGGAGTGGTATTCAATTAGTTTTTGTCTAAGACATTTTTGCATTTTCATTCAAGATTGGCATTTAATTGTAACTTCTGAAAGATATTGATTAATCATGTGTGATTATTGTTGTTGGGAAAGTAAAAGATATTATGCCAGGGAGCATATTCATTCTCTAAGTCTGCTGTATTCAGTTCACATTGAATTTTATTATTATACTGCACATTTTTTTCTTTATGCTTAAGTAAACTAGCAATGTCAAATATATTGAGATGTTTATTTGATAAAAATGATTCAATGGCTGTTCCATTATGTTCTCAGGTAGCCGTTCAAAAGGAAATCACACGAGTGAATCTGATGTATTAGATAAATCAAGCAGGCATGGGGGAAAGTTGTAGCAGAATGTTTAAATTTTAATTGATGAATGAAATCAAGGACATATTGATGCCATTTTTCTGATGTTGTTTGCTTGAAGAGTGATTTATTGCATCAGGGAATGTGAGTGAAAAAACATCAACATCAAATTTTATGAACTTCCTACGTAAATTGCAACCAAGAAAATGATAAGATGTTTTATTGGCTGTGAAGCAAGACCCTTGTGACTGGCTTGGTGTTAGGTAGGCTGTCATGCCAGGAATTCATGCTGCAGTGAATTTTGTAAGGCTATTGATTGCTAATAAATAACTTGTAATTTTAATTGAAATTTTTGTATAGCTGCAATTTCATAAATTTGTTTTGTTGTCAAACCATTTCAGAAATTCGTTAGTGAGCTGTTTGGATGTATGTATTCAACGTATGAGACACTAGAGGTGGTTGACAAAGCTAAATAATCTATTCTGAACCAATGTAAATTATGAACCAAGACAAAGTAATGGGCTCACTTTGGTTACGTGAATGCATTATGGGCAATCTATTAATGTCAGCAGCCATCGCATTCATTGGAATTTTCTTTTCCCATACCCTGTCCGTAAATATGTGAATTGATTATTTTTAACTTGAGAAAGAGCTATTTTACACTGTTATTCACCAGTGGATCTGTTTTGGTGTATGAAATGACTTAGGTTTTGAATTGTGTTTTTCTTCTGTATGGGAAAAAATGATTTTATCAGTTTTATATAATGATCATTACACTAATACGATATATTTTATTGCTCTTGGAAATCAATGCAAGTATTTTTTAAATGTTCCTTGAAGGTAAAATTTTGTCGGTTAGCATTGTTGCAAAAATGATAACATCTTTATAATTATATTGATCCTGTTATTTTTGTTATGTTTTTATCAAAATAGTTATAAAATTATTTGAGTCTGCTGAATGTGGTCTTTGCATTCATTTTTACTGGGTACCTACATGTGTTTATGTTCTTTTCATGTCTGACATTTCTCATTGATCTTATGGCAGTAGCTGTGAAAATCATTTTCTTCATCGATGAAACCTTTCAATGATGCCACAGCAAATACTTGATTATGGCACTGATACTTTAACTTTTCATTAATTGAAATTTATGCATTCAAATTGCTAGTAATGTGAATTTTATCTTTAAAGAATCAACAAATTTTTAGCAGTTGATTCTCCTATGACATAAATACTTCTTTTGGAAATGTCTGTGTGACATTGCATCATCAGCTATAGATAACCTATGTGCGCCTAAGAGGCCCTTATAATTATCTTCAAATTCTTGGCAATGTCTTGCACTAAGTGCTTCCTCTTCCCCTGAGTATTTTAAATCATAGACAGTTAAAACAATCATATTCCTCAAGGAAACTTAGTAAGTACAAAACAGCTGTGGAAGCAATATAAGTTCGCTCACCCAGGTCATGCAAACAGTGACCAGCGATTCAGGATCCTCACAGTAAATCAATACTATCATGGGAATTTTTTAAAAGCCTGCTGTAGGAAAACTGCATGTGAGGGCAAAATGTAGTCATTTTGTATACTTGAATGCAGCCTCTGGAAGCGAGTGCAAACTAAAGAAGTAGTAGGTGGGGAGGGTAGAAGGGGATGGGAAGGAAGAGTAGGGGAGAGGGTTGTTGGGGACTGATTACTGGATAATCTGATGGTCGGTTAATTGAACGTTGGATAATTGGTGCTGTATTGTGTTTCATATTCGTTTGAATGTATCACCCATGCTCGAGTGTAGTGCTGAAACTGCAGGATTTCCTTCATTAAAGGGATCACTATTGTGCTTCTCGCTTTTTCTTGGAATGTATTCAAAGGAGATGTTGAGAAAATCAGTGGTTCATTTTTAAAAATTGGTTCCATCATTTCCTTAATACATATAAATGCTATCATATCAATCCCCTCTCAAAGGTCCCTTTTGATCTTATCAAGTCGAGTCCATTTCTTTTTGTACTTCTTTTGTTCGGTCATATAGTGTCTCCTCCATCCTGTGAAATTAAGTTTACTCCCTCATTAAAGCAATTGTTATTTGTGATGGAAATATCAGAGGTGAAACCTGAATAACGACAATTGAAATGGATGTATGCTATGCTACAGGATTGGTACTCCAGTGGAAGTGTCTATAGAGATGATGCCATTGTTGTGTAGCCATATGTGTGGGTGGCTTGATAGCACGTATATCATTTGGCCCAACTTCTGCAGCCACCTACAGAAGTGGCAACACAGATGGTTTGGTTGAATATTTTGTCCACTATTTGGCCATACATCTTTGTTGCTTACAAAGTGCTATCCAGCCAGTGTACTCGCTCCTTGGGCGTTTGGTATTTAAGATAACTGGAGATATCTGAAGTGTTACTCATGACAAATATCACTAATTTATGTGCTGTAAACACGAGGAAGTCCTTCAGAACTCAGGAAATATGAATTCTTTACTTATAACTGTCAAGAAACTGATAGGTAGATCTCAGTGATTATACAATCCTTGCCTCTGAGGAATCCCTCGACAATGAAGTTAGCAACTTATTCAGAGGAATACTTAATAGTGTATTACCTCGAGTAATTGTACCAATTGACATCCCCTAACTGCACCACTGAGATACCATGGCCTTCCATAAGTTTAAGGCATAAAGCGATATATGCCTATAGCTAGTGAAACATAAGATTCATATCTATGGTGAAAATTTTAACCATGAAAGGTCGTCTGGTATTCAGTTTCAGTCACCCATTTATAAAAGTTGTTTTTCACCTTCTTATATGAGTGAACCATGCTATTGTAAACTAGCAGCTTCCTCAGCAGTTCTGGAAGTTAATTTTTTTAAAGACAAGAAAGGTTTTCAGGTCTTCCACTGGGTCAATGACCTCATTACTTTGAATGTTTGAAAGAACTACTGGCTCTGAAGAACAAGTCGTCCTTTGAAACATCAGTAGAGATAGACCCCTGACAGAGTAGAAGACCCACGATCTTCCTACAGATGACATGCAGAAAAAACACTTGATCTTTTGTCAATCCATTCAAGTCTATCTCGCCACTAACCCTAAACATTGCTCATTACGTGTTAAAGAGTACTAAGCAATGGGATTAAATTTGTCTCAAAAACTGATTTAATTTGATAAAATATGCTGTAAGTCTCATCCCTATTTGTTAGAATATCTTTAAAGGGATAGACGTGGTACAACTTTATTCCGGCTCAATAAAACAGCACACTTTAATTTCTTTACATTTCTGTGTTTTATGGCTAACTACTTATTCAACAATCAGATAAATACCTACTTTCAGTACACAAGCACACTGCAACCAACAACAACAGAGTCAATGCCTGAACAACTAAATAAGCATTATAAACTTAATTTCAACACTATAATCACCTGTTATTAAGTGATGCCAATTCAGGTTTCAGTCATGGGTTGATGAGAGTTACATGTTTTGGGCCTTCCTGAGCATAATGGTGTTATCCAGCTTTCCATCTAGTAAAATTATCTCTGAGGTGACGAATTCTTCTGATCCATCACATGTAGTGATGTCAGAGCCAATTTTTAAATAATTGTTATCTTTCTAATGAAAATTTAAAGCTGCGGCTTTACTTCCACTCAAATATGAGAAATACTAGTAAGCTAGATGGATACCTAAATTATTCATTTCTCAGACATTGGAGTCACCATTGACTCAAAATTAATTATAAATAATAGAGAAGTATGTGAACTCTTTTTATTTGACTCTATGTGTGAGCAAGAACATGTAGTGGCTCTTATTCACATTTACTTTAGCATATCAACTTGTCCTTGTTGATTTTGGATGATTATTTTTTCAATCGGGAAATAAGAACAGGTTTTGTTAGGTGGCTCATGTGTGCTTTGCTGTTTATTATGCAGATATCTTTGTGACTAAAGGTAGACAGGTTAAAAAGGGGAATTATATTGAGTGGTATGACACATTACTGTAAATCATTCTCCTGAGTTCCTAATCCTGCCATAATATTACCAATCTGCATATTTTTTATTGTTAATTTATGTGATCTCTTTTACTAGATAAATAATTATATCTGTCAAATATAAATCAAATTCAAAAAAATATTGGAAGGATAAATTTAAGCACACTTTCTCATCTGTAATTGATAGGTAAATTCTTGGTGATTATGACAAATGAAGCACTGACAGTTGGACCAAAGGAAAGTTGTAATTGGAAAATATTATTAAATTTGTCTTTTTTCAATCTTTATCTGATAAATAGTCCCATTGCTCGCCATCACTTGGTCAAACCATCCACCAATGTAGGTACCTATCATTGATGGTTGGCTGAAAATACTATGGTATTGGTTGATGGTTTGACCAAGTGATGGCGAACAATGGGGCTATAAATTTTGATATTATGTACCCATGTGCATACTATTATTATTTAATAATAATAATTTATTTTTCCCCTGTTGACAATTACAATATATGGTACAAAATAATGTAATCGTATAGGGTACGTCAAGAGTATTAGCAAAAAAAAAGGATATTAAACAACATCAATATGTACATATATCAATACAAGATATCATTAAAATATTACACTGAGCTTATGTAATCATTCACACTATAAAAACAATTTTCATTTAGGTACATAAACAGTTTCTTTTTAAAAATAGTTAATGATTTTTCATTTTTTAAACTGATGGGTAACTTGTTATATAATTTTATGCATACAGAGCGGGGACCTTGGGACATCATCGACATATTGGCAGATACCACACAAAGATGTTTACTTGTCCTGGTTGCATGACTATGTTTTACATTGTTTGATGGAAATATGGTCAAATTCTTTTTTACAAAAAGGACTGAGTTATAAATAAAAACACAGGGCACTGTTAGAATGCCAAGGCTCTTGAATATTGGTCTACAATGAGCTCTGTATGGCTTATTACACATAGACCTGAGCAATTTCTTTTGCATAATAAAAACATTGTTTAATTTAGTAGCAGACCCACTACCCCAGATTATTATGCCATAGGATACAATAGAATAAAATAGACCATAATATAATGTTTTTAAGACATCCATACTGACTGTGTGCTTCAAAATTGAAATAAGATAGTATACTGAATTTAATTTTTTCCTAAGATATATGGTGTGATTCTTCAGGTGTTCGTCAAAATTTATTCCCAAAAATTTATAGTGATTGATGACTTGACAGTTGTTGATCGTGGGATTTGAAATAATTGAATCAAACTGACCAGATTTAGCAGAGAATATCATGGCCTGTGTTTTATTTTCATTAAGAATGAGGCTATTCCCATTGCACCACATGCTCATGTCATGAATAATGGATTCACCCAAAGCAATCACATCTTGAAATGACTTCTGAGACAGCACAATGCTCACATCGTCAGCAAACATGACACAATTACTGTGAGGGTTTACATGGACTGAACTTGGTAGATCATTGATATAAATGACAAATAAGATAGGACCCAACACTGATCCTTTAGGAACACCTTTATCAACTCTTAGTGGAGAAGAGAGGTAGAAATTGCCATTTTCCTGTATAACTACCCTTTGATGACGATTTTTGAGATATGTTCTCAACCACTGCTGGGCTGTGCCTCTAATACCCATTTTTTCACATTTGTATAAGAGTTTATCATGCTCAACCACATCAAATGCTCTAGATAAGTAAAAAAAAACACCCATTACTTTTTGCTTTGAGTTAATTCTTTCAATAATGGTGTCAACTGTATTAAAAATTGCTTGCACTGTTGACTTTCCTTTTCTAAAACCAAATTGTTTAGTAGAAAGTAAGTCATTATTTTCAAGGAAGTCAATTAGTCGTTTGCTGAATACATACTCAAGTACTTTCCCTAGCTGGGGGATGATTGATATTGGACGATAATTTCCCACATTGTTTATCTCCCCTTTGTTCTTATAGGTTGGTATAACTTTGGACACTTTGAGGGCTTCAGGATAGACTCCATCTCTCAGACTCTGATTTACAAGAGAGAGTAAGGGACTTAAAGTTATTTAGCAAATTATTGAGCAAAGGTTATTTTATTTCGTGTGCATTGCAGGCAAGGCCATAGTCATGCCAATGAATTTCTCTCAATAGCAATTTAAATTGCTACTGAGAAAAATAATCATTACTAGAAGAGCCATCTGGCTTTGCATGGGTAGGAGTTGGATTTTTTGATAAATTTTTTTGCAACAATCAATCATAAAAAGAACCAGGCTTAAGTTAATAGCCATAAAATGCCTGTGTGAATTTTCCCATTTATAGCCAATCTTAAGTTTGCCAAGGAAAAATGCTATTTCAAAATGGTATAGATAAATAGTGTGAATTATAAACCTATATTTAAGCAAAAATGAAGTGTATAACAACCATTCGCTATTGTTGAATATATCCATAAATAAAACCTCTGCACTGATTCCATTTCTGTTCTCATGTAAGGCGGCTTTGTGAGGGAAATCGCGAAACAATAATAGCATTACGTTCCATAGTTTGAGGCTTAACTATGTGGAAGTTGAATTTCACAAATGAAAAAGTAACTTTGGTTTCTTCCACAGATTTATTTTCTTGGTACAACATGTTTCGACACAGCGGTGTCATCATCAGGTACAAACTCAAAAAAAATTTTCAGATGTATATATATGGTGAGGGGTTTGGGGGAAGGTAGAAGGGGGAGGTGAGGTGGAAAAACCATGGGGGGGGGTAAGGGATGGCGGTTGGGCTAGGAATCTGGAAAACCCATGAGGAACCACGTGAGTGGTGGGTGGGTGGAGGTGGGGGTTGACGTGGCGTGGAATTTCGAGGTTTTAGGGATTAAGGTAGCCGTGGGTTAACAGCATGTGGTGAATGGGGTGGGAGGGTTAATGGTTTCAGTTTTTCCGTGAGGGATAGGGACAGTTCCAGGAGGGGGGAGAGTTTTTCAAAAAGGATATCATTGAGTAAGGGACCCTTCTTCAAGTTCCTTCTAATTTCCAACTCCTCCTTTTTGTTCATCTTCCTCCCTTTTTTCTCTATATGTAATAAATTTGGTAAGAAATCGCTGCTGTGACTTTCTTCCCACTGGTGTTTGGCAAGGTGGGAGTGGGAAAGATTGCATTTCCAGAAACACCTCTTGTGCTCTTCTATCCTTTTCTGAAAATTGCATCCTGTCTGCCCCACATATGCTGCACTGCAGTCATTGGACTTTAATTTGTAAATACCACTATTTTCCAATGGTTGAACCTTGACTTTCGAATTATTCAGGAAACTTCTAAGGTTTTTATTGTTGTAAAATGCAATTCTAAATTGGTCTTTTGGGAATAGATTGCCTATATTTTATGAAATTATCCCGTAATATGATAATTTGCACCACCGAATATTTTCACTCTCCACTTTCGTTGGAGTGAAGAGTATTTGTTTTGCTCTGATGGAGCGTTTCTATAAGGAGCATTTTGTCAATAATGCTCTCGTTGCAACCATTAGAAATGTGAAAGACGAACAGTTTTTGTGATATGTGATGTTGGGAGTCTGAGGGACTGATGTGGTCTGTGGTGATGGGTTTGCGGAAGATTGCAAAATCAAATTTCTTGTCTATTTTTGTTACTGTCACATCTAGGAAATTCAGTTTTCCCTCTTTTTCTTTCTCACGAGTAAACTTTATGCTTTTGCATTGTGTATTCAGAATCCTCAGAAAGTTATCCAATTGTCTGTCCGTTCCAGTCCATACAGCAAAAATATTGTCCACGTAACGGAACCAGCAATAAATATTCTTGGTGCACACTGAGTTACCACTGAATAATTTTTCCTCAAAGTTGTCCATAAACAGTTCGGATAAGAGAGGTGATAACCCATTGCTAACCCTTCACTTTGTTTCTAAAATTCACCATTAAATTTAAAATAATTCTGGTCTACACATACTTTCAATAAGGACACCAATTCTTTTACAATGGTCGCTTCCGTCCCTGCATTTTCCATAACTTTTTTTGCCACATTCACTGCATCAGATGCGGGTATGCTTGCAAACAGGTTCTCCACATCAAATGACACTAGTAGGCATTTGGAGGAGGGTGGAGAAGTTTTCCTTGATAGTTGGCCACAGAATTCTTTTGTATTCTTCACTGCAAACCTTGGCTGGAAATTTTTTAACTCTCTAAATTGAGAATTCAGCTGGGCCGCTAGTTTTTCTGGATGGGGCTGTTACACTGGAGACAACTGGGCGAATGGAAATATTCTCTTTGTGAATTTTGGGGAGACCGAAGAAACTGGGTGCTCTTGGGTTCATGATTTGTGGTCAATAATAGCATTGTTTGGGATATTTTAACCCAAGCAGATTGTTATGTATGATGGGAGCTGGGTGTTGGTGGTTTTTAGTGTGTGTTTTGTCACAGGACAGTGGGGCCCCCTGGGAAGAATAACGGGCAGGGAGGTAGACAGTGCGGTTAAATTGACACTCACGAAAAATCGTGGTAATTAGTCATATTCGAGATGGTTTGTTCCTGAGGACACAAGGTTGAGAAGAAGAATTCAGGCATGAAAGAAGATCTGTTTCGGACATCAAAATGGCAACGGTCGGAAGCATGGAACCTTTTGAACCAGACAAAAGTGTGCCGTGGACACGTTATATCAGTCGGTTACGGTTCTACTTAGAGGCGAACAACATTTCAGACACTGGAAAAAAGCGAGCAGTGTTTTTGAGCATTGTGGGACCTGCTATTTTTGATATTTTAGAGACTCTAATGGCACCAAAAACCCTCGCTGATTTTTCGTTTGACGAACTAGTGAAAAAGGTGTCCGACAACTTAGATCCCCCACCAACGCGTGTGATCTCGCGGCACCACTTCCACTTACAGAAACAGGCTCCGGGAGAAGGAATTGCAATGTTTGTGAAGGAGTTGCGGAGTTTAGCGGCCCCTTGCCATTTCCAGGATCTGGAAGAAGCTCTCCTGGACAGGTTGCTTCTGGGAGTCCGAGAAGAAGCTATCCAACAGGCGCTGATGGCGCAAGCCACCACTACAGCATTAAAGCTGAGCGATGCTTTGTCCAAAGCTCTCGCGATGGAGTTAGCCCAGGAAAATAGTAGCGTACTCTGAAAGGAAATGGTTACGGACGCGAATGAGGTATTTTCAGCGCCGCGGATGGGGAAGGAACATTGGCATCGAAGTGAAGCCTCGAAGACGTTGGGAAGACAACTACCAGAGTGTTACAGATGCGGTGGCCCTCATTTGCCAGATGGATGACATTTCGTGATGGAAACATGGATGACATTTCGTGATGGAAACATGCAGTTTTTGTAAGAAGATGGGACACATCGAGCATGTATGCTTAAAGAAAAAGAAATTTCAGAAAGGCGTGAAAGGGGGCAGACCTCAAACGCAACATGCCGTTGAACAAGATACATATTCGAGTGGAGAAGAGGATGAAGGTGAGCTGATGAATATGTATCAGCTAAAATCGGGGACAGTCGACCCAATTAAGGTACAGGTCTGGCTTAATGGGAAGTGGCACCAAATGGAAGTCGATTCTGGCGCAGCTTTTTCAGTTATCAGTGCCGAAGATTTTAAGGCATTATGGCCACATCAACCTCCAAAGCTGGAGACCTCTAAAGTGATTTTGCGTTCCTGGTCACAGCATGAATTACAAGTACTGGGAGTGTGCGATGTGGAAGTAGGGTTCAAGCAGACAGTGAAGAAATTACTGTTACATGTGGTATCCGGGCGCACAGGCGGAAGTTTGTTAGGAAGGCAGTGGTTTCAAGACTTGGGAATTTCGGTAGGTGGTGTGAAAGCAGTGTCGAATCCATATATTTTGACATCAGAATTTTCAGATATATTAAGTGGTGGTTTGGGCCGGGCTAGTAGTCCCCCAGTGTCAGTTGAAATTGAGGTTGGAGTAAAACCACAGTTTTTTAAGGACAGGCTGGTACTATTCGCCATGAGAAAAAAAATGGTGAAAAAATTGGTGGAGCAAGGCGTACTCAAACCAGTGCAGTACTCAGAGTGGGCTACCCCAGTAGTACCTGTTCTCAAGAGAGATGGAACTCTCAGGTTGTGTGGGGATTATCGAGCTACACTCAATAAAGTAGTAAAGAAGAACTCATACCCTCTCCCAAAAGTGAATGACATTTTGGCAGTAATGGGGGAGGAAAAGTGTATAGCAGGTTAGATCTAAAGCAAGCCTACCAGCAGTTGGTGGTTGATGAGAAAACAGCCTGTTTACAGACGATAAATACTCTAAAAGGGTTATTTCAAGTGACAAGGTTGCAATACGGTGTTTCTGCAGTGCCTGGGATTTTCCAAAAATTTATGGATAATTTGTTGGCAGGCCTCCAAGGAGTGGTAGTTTATGTAGATGATTTAGGAAATAAATGTGAATTTAATTTGTCTAAGATTACATATTTGGGGTTTGTGTTGGATCAGGCTGGAATACACCCAACAAAAGAAAAATTGGATGCAATCAGGAAGGCTCCAGCTCCAAAAAATAAACAGGAGTTAGTCATTTTTAGGATTAGTGAATTATTATAACAAGTTTTTGAAGGACAAGGCTACAGCTGCAGAGCCACTACATAGACTGCTGCATAATCACCAAGAGTGGGAATGGAGCGAGTCTCAAGAAACAGCATTTGCAAAAGTGAAGGAGCTTATTGTGGAGGGAAATTTTTTGGTACCTTATGATGAGAACAAGAAAATAGTGCTGAGTTGTGATGCTTCACCGTATGGGTTAGGGGCTGTGTTAGCTCACCGTAGGGAAGATGGCAAAGAAGAGCCAATCGCGTTCGCATCAAGGACACTATCAGAAACAGAAAGAAAGTATGCTCAGATTGACAGAGAGTGTTTGGCATTGGTGTTTGGAGTGACAAAGTTCCATAATTATGTAATGGGAAGACAGATTGTGTTAGTGACTGATCACAAGCCACTATTAGGGATTTTAGCACCAGGACGACAAATCCCAGTGATGTTGTCACCATGGATGTTCAGGTGGAGTTTGAGCTTGGCAGCCTATGATTATGAGTTGGAGTATCATCCAGGAAGTTAGCAGGGACCAGCAGATGCCCTTAGCTGCCTGCCCCTTAGTGAGAAGAAGGTAGGAGCTGAAGATCCCGCTGATATCTTCATGCTGGAGGGAGGCAATAATCTGATTCCCCCGGAACACATAGCAAACGAAACAAGGAAAGATCAGTTGCTAAGAAAGGTATGTTTTTTTGTTTTGAATGGCTGGGGAGAAAATAAGAAAGATGCTGATTTGGAACCTTTTGTAAGACGAAAAACTGAACTTTACGTAAGGGCTGTGTTTTGTGGGGCACAAGAGTGGTTATTCCCAGGGTGCTACAAGAGCAAGTATTGGGAATGCTGCATGCAAATCATCCAGGGATGAGTAAAATGAAAGGAGTGGCCAGGTCATTAATGTGGTGGCCTTCAATGAATGAGGCCAAGGTGAACTCTTGTACGAAGTGCCAGACAGGGAGGCCTTTACCTCCAAAGGCATCAGTATGGACTTGGGAACCACCAGAGGAGAAGTGGTCCCGATTGCATGTGGACTTCATGGAAAAAGGCCAGGGGAACTATTTTTTGTTGGTGGTGGATGCACATTCAAAATGGCTTGAAGTGGGAGTGGTAAAAGATATGAAGGCAGACACAACAATTAAATATTTGCGTAAATTGTTTGCTACACATGGGTTACCAGATGTCATCTGTTCTGATAATGGCCCTACCTTTACATCTGTGCAATTTAAGACGTTTTTGCAGAAAAATGGCATTAGGCACATTTTTAGTGCACCATACCACCCAGCAACCAATGGTCAAGTGGAGCGGATGGTGAGGACCACCAAGGAAGCCTTGCAGAAATTGGAGGAGGGTGACATTCATACCAGATTGTCTCGGTTGCTCTTAATGCAGCACACAACCCTGCATGCCACCACTGGGAAGACTCCTGCATAGTTACTAATGGAAAGGAACTTGAAGACCAGGCTGTCTAAACTTCACCCAGACAGTGCTGGCAGTGACAAGAGTAGCAGAGGGGGGTTTCTAGGAAAAGACAGATTTTTGAGGAAGGGGGAATTTGTGGGCGAAAAGCTATTTTGGGGAGAATAAGTGGGTAACCAGTGTTGTTATAGATGTTTTGGGGCCTAGAAACTACATGGTTAAAACAGAGACTGAACAAATGTGGAAAAGGCATATTGACTATTTATTGTTACGAAAGAAAACAGTAAGTGAAGGAAGTGATGTGAGACAAGGTATGGAAATGGACATTGGTGAAAGAAAGAGGAATAAGGAAAATGTTAATGTTGTGCCATGGGAGTTGAGTGATTGGGAGGATGCAGGAAAAACAAGCGGACAATTAATGGACGGAGTGCATGAGAGAGAAAATGAGTTGGGGGTGCCACGAAGGTCTGAACGAATAAGACGTCAACCAAATTGGTTGAGAAATTATTTATGAAGAGTTTTGGAAGGGAATCTGATTCTAATGGGGAAGGAATGTTACGTATGATAAGAACTGGGTGTTGGTGAGTTTTCGTGTGTTTTGTCACAGGACAGTGGGGCCCCCTGGGAAAATGAAATAACAGCCTGATCCACACGTTAACCAGTTTATTCTACAACTGACAGTTCGAGTACAGAGGTAACATATATAAGTGCATAGAAAAACAAGTGAATGACGAAATGCATATAATAACACTCTGCCTTATTTTAATTTTGATTAGGTTTTGACAATATAAATAAAAATACATTGAGTAAATGCCTAAGCTTTACAAAGGCTGGTTTTGGAAGTCCTTTGGTCAGAATATCAGCTTTCATATCCTTACTGGAAACATAAGAAATTCTAACAATTTCTTTTACTACAAGATCTCTTACAAAGTGGTATTTCACATCAATACACTTAGAACGTTTCTGCTTCCATCGAGTTGCAGATTTTATACAAGGTTGATTATCTTCAAATATATTTACAGGATAAGGAACATCAATGTGAAAATCCTCTAACAGAGAACATATCCATAAAAGTTCACCACAAGCCTCACTCAAAGATATTAACTCAGATTCCAAAGTTGATCTGGCAATTACAGTTTGTCTCTTGGTATTCCATGATATTAAAGAACCATGTAATTCAAAAAGGAAGCCTGACGTAGACTTACGATCTTCATCGTTAGCCCAATTACCATCAGCATATCCCACTAACACATCTGAGACAGACTTAGGATAGAATAATCTTACATTTAGAGTCCCTTTTAAATAGCGTAAAATTTGGACAAGACCATTGATGCATTGTAGCATTACTTTGAAAGCGACTGTAAAAATTAACAGCAGCACAGAGATCTGGTCGTGAGGTAAGAGTAACATACATAAGACATCCCACCAGTTGTTTATATGGCTTGCTATCAATAATACACTCCTGATCAGTGACATTTAAATTTGGATTAGGTACCAAAGGAATGGACACGGGATAGCAATCCTCCATGCCAAACCGTTGTAACAATTTAATGATAGTATATGCCTCTTGACTCAGGAACATACCTTCCCTAGATCTTTCAATTTTCACACCCAGAAAGAAGGAGAGGGGTCCTAGAGCTGAAACTTTAAATTCATTTAGAAGAGACCTCTTGACATGATTAAGAGTGTCAACATTGTTTCCAGCTAAAATAATGTCATCTACATAAATGAGTAAATAAACAATTGTTGGAGTTTCAATGAAGGAATACAAACAATCATCACAGAGAGAACGTTTAAAACAAAGACTCTTCATAAAAGTGTCAAAGCGATCATTCCAGGCCTTAGGAGCTTGTTTCAAACCATACAGACTTTTGTGAATTTTACATACATATGAAAATTCAATATTAGATCCAATAGGAGGATCCATGTAAATATCTTCTGATATTTCACCATGCAAGAATGCATTTCTTACATCAAATTGTTCAGCAAAAAGATCTTTAGCATTTATTATCGCAAGTAAAACTCTAATGGTGACCGGATGGGCAACAGGGGCATAGGTCTCATCATAATCCACACCTCTAGTCTGCTGACAGCCTTTAATCACAGGTCTAGCTTTATAATTAATATTGTCGTCCTTATCCATCTTAAGCTTAAAAACCCACTTACTCTGCAAAGGTTTTTTGTTATGTGGTAATTCAGTTACAGCCCAAGTTTCATTTTCATAAAGTGCATTTAGTTCCTCGCCTACAGCTTTGTAGCAATTTTGTGCATCTGGTCTACCTGAAATCTCTTCATAACACAATGGAACATCATCTAAAAATGTCTGAGAGATGCTGGCACACATAGCATAAGCAAAGCTACTTCCCATAACATAATCTTTATGCCAGTCAGGTTTTTGCCTATTTCTACCTGTTCTACTTCATGCACATCGATACCTGAACTTTCTCCGCCTGATTCAGGGAACTCATCAAATGTTTCGACAAAATTCTTTCCTTCCTCACAATTCCTTGCATCCTCTCCAAGTAACAATTTATTGTCGTTAAAACTAACAAGCTTAAAGTTCTTTAATGCTGACAGTTCATCAAAAATGACATCTCTACCTAATACAATTGTGAGGCCGAATAACCGATCGAACCGGATACTCCTGAGGGAGTGGAGTGGAGGACTCTTTAAGGATGGCGGGAGGGACTGGGGTTCACCGACTAATATCGAATGACACACTCACGCACAACGGTAAAGCTCCGCACTTTTATTAATCGAACACTTACACCCGCGAGCCCCTTGCTCGCCCGGTCTCTCAGACCGACACACCCCACAATCACCGTCTATCACTTTTGTCGCACCCCTCTGACCCATCCCAACTCACTGACTGTCTTCGACTGCCTCCTCGTCACGACGCCTGCCCTCGATGACGTCAACGTTCCCTGGCTATCCGCCAGGGGGCACCACCTCCTGGGGGCACCCGTTCGGCCGTAAGCTAACAGTCGGCCCTTCCTGACTTTAGGGCCGTCCTCGGCCCGATCCGATGGTTGGCTGCCCTCTTCTTCCTCAGCATCGGGGTCCTCTTCGGTCTGTTCTTGGAGTTGGCTGCCCTCTTTTTCCTCAGCTTCGGGGTCCTCTTCGGTCTGTTCTTGGAGTTGGCTGCCCTCCGGTGGGTTGTCCTCTTCTTCTTCCGCTACAGGGTCATAGTCTTGGGGGGACTGGCACCATGGTTTCATCCGATCAGCACAAAAGACAGAATGAAACCTCCTCTGGGTCCTGCCTGCCCCTGGGATATTTGTCAACAAATACCTGTCTCTGGGGAATACCTCTCCCACCCTGTATGGTCCCTTATATTTGGGTGCTAGCTTTCGAGATGTTCCCGTCGCCTGGGCTTCTCGCTCAACTAACACTAAATCTCCTCGCGCGTATCTATTTGGCTCCTTATGGGCTTCGTCGAACCTTTTCTTCTGTTTCTCCTGAGATGTCACCATCCTGCCTAAAGCTTCCTTCCTAGCCTCATCAACTACCTCTTTGCTAACTCCAGGTTCATTTTCCTGCAATGTCATTATAACACTGTTTCTTAACGCGTTCCGCGGGCGATACGCGAACAACAGTTCATGAGCACTGGCTCTTACCGTTTTGTTCTCCATCGAGTTCATGGCAAACTGAATGTCTTTCAAGCGCCCATTTTCATCAGCTCTTCCACCGCTCTCTGCATGTTCTCTCTTTTGGCGTAAGGTAGGTGATATGGACGCGTCGTCACAGGTCTGTCGTCGTTCAAGTCAATGCTGAAACTGGTGAAGTTCGCCTCGCCTAGCTCGCCTAGATTTTTAGCAAAACACCCCCTGAATCTATTTACTAGATCGCAGACTGCTCCTTTCTCTTGCATTGACAGGTTCTCATTCACGTCTATCTCGTCCTTCCGGATCCGTGACCCCTCTTCCACCTTCCGCACTTGAGAGTTCTCTTCCTTCCTTAGGTCAACATTTTCCTTGGATATAGTGAGTCTCCCGAAATCCTTTTCGACTCGAATTCCCGGCTGGTCTAATGCACTCCGCCTTAGGATGATAGCATCCTCCTGCGAATATTCAGGGACGATTAAAACCTCTACTTCCAAGTTCACATCGTCCACCTTCAAGTTCATCTGTTTCGAGCCGATTGCTTTACAACCTCCGGACCCGAAGCCTACTAAACACTTTCGGCTCGCTTCATACTCGACTCCTAGTTCTTCAGCGACGCCTCTTCTCAAAGTGACAACATCGCTTCCCAAATCAACGAATCCAACGACCCGATCGCCATTTACATCTATCCACTTGTGGTACTCATCAGGTATGTTGCAGTTAGGTCGCTTGATTTTTTTTACGTTCCATTTTTTCTCACTCGAGGTCGCTCTGGACGTTCCCTGCGGACAATCTTTCTGCAAATGACCCACCTGCTTGCACCGGTAACAAAGTCTTTCACGGGTTGGTTTCTGGCACTCCCTAGCAAGGTGGCCTCCTTCACCGCAATTGAAGCATCCGCCCTTGCCTAGCTTCCTTTCAACCCTCACACCTTTTCCTTCGATCTTATGGCCACTGTCTGCAGGAAGTCGATTATGATAGGTTGCCTTCTCCCCCATTTTCGCCCTATCATTGACGCTCTCGTACCGCTTTATCTTGCGTAAAAGTCCTTCCACATCTTCAAAATCACACATAGTCAAAAGTTTCACTAGTTCTCTATCCCACATACCATTTAAAATGTATTTAATCAGGGACGCTTCATTTACTTCACCACGTCTAACGATAGTTTTCATCGCGTAAACATATGACTCATGCGTCTCACCTCGCTGCATCCTTCTCTTTGTCAGGCTCAAGTGCACATCGGCTTGGTCCTCCACTGACGGGAAACAATATAACAGTCCTTTCTTGAAAACCTCCCAAGAGTACACTTCATCGGCCACGCTATTCAGCCATAGTTTCGCCGCCCCACGCAGCTTACTAACGGATTGGGCCAACAACATTGACTCGTCCCACCCGTAGGCTGTTGCAATGCTCTCTATTCGCCTAATCCATTGTGCCGCCGTAAACCCTAGTGTTAACGAAGGTTCAAATTCCGGCAGTAATCGTTCTGCTATCTCCCGATGCGCTACCATGCTCCTCTCAAGCACTAACGATTGCCCATTTACAAGCTCGCGTTCGCGTTCAAGGAGTTTCCTTTCTCTCGCTAGCAATTCTCTCTCGTGACGCAAGAGCAGCTGTTCCCTCTCCGCGGCACACCCAAGGACGCTACTCTCTTCGACAGGTTCCCGCCAGTTCACCATCGGCGGGCCTCCCCCTCTCGAAGGCCACACGACCGTAGCCTCGCGCGGTCGCTCACCAGGTTCCCTTGCCTGTATAGCCTCCCCGGCAGTCTCCCGCGCGCCCAACGGCGTCGACTCACCCAAAGTTCACATGGCGGTAGCCTCGCGCGGTCGCCCACCAGGTTCCCTTGCCTGTATAGCCCCCCCGGCAGTCTCCCGCGCGCCCAACGGCGTCGACTCGCCCAAAGTCCACATGGCGGTAGCCTCGCGCGGTCGCCCATCAAGCTCCCTCGCCACACTAGCCTCTCTCGCGGGGTCCCGCCACATTCCCGCCAAGTCTGTCGCGTCTGTCCTTTCTACTCGCGCGGCCCCGTCAACGCGTCCCACTCGGCACTCGTCGTCCCACGACGCCATTACAGGACTAGCCATCACTTTTATTTCTAAACACACTCTCTCACCTTAGTCGATCTGCACTAGCTAGGGTTTGATGTTCTCCTATCTCTTGATGGCTGGCTGGGCACCTAATTACTGCGGCCTGCTGCACACAAACCACTCCACGACACTCGTTCCCTGTAGCTTGCTGCAGACGTATCTCATAGCAGCTTCTTTTGGACTCTTTATCCCACTTCTGAAACTGTGAGGCCGAATAACCGATCGAACCGGATACTCCTGAGGGAGTGGAGGACTCTTTAAGGATGGCGGGAGGGACTGGGGTTCACCGACTAATATCGAATGACACACTCACGCACAACGGTAAAGCTCCGCACTTTTATTAATCGAACACTTACACCCGCGAGCCCCTTGCTCGCCCGGTCTCTCAGACCGACACACCCCACAATCACCGTCTATCACTTTTGTCGCACCCCTCTACGTGAGCCAACTGATGGCGAGGGGGGACGGACAGAGGGACGTAGCGGGGGGTGAACTTTTGGCCGGTTTCGCCGCATCGCTGTGGCATGACAATCGAGTGACGTCGTGTCCTCCAGCCAATCAGGTAAAAGCATGCACAATAGCCGGCCTGCCGCTGTATTTTAGCTGGACATTAAAAAGGCCTGTCGTTAGCAAATGTTACGCGTTGAACTGCGATAATTTGCGATGCCCGAAGATCCATTGAAATTGCATTCATTCCCGCGGAATGAATCGTAGTGAGTACTCTATTGTGATTGCCATGCAATTTTGATGGTGAATCGTAACATGTGTTGGAGGTAATCATTGTATTTTCGTTTTATCCCAAGCAGCTTTGCCGTATGCTTAATTTAAACACTAGAATTAGGATGCTAGACTTTATAATTGCATATTGAGCCATAAAATAGGTCCAGCGATTACCTGTGAAGCATTCAGTTGTTGCCACGGCTTTAAATATCGGCAATTTGAGTTGTCATAGGCAACTGATCCGACGCCAATTTCGTATGGATATATTAATCGTTTCAGATGCACGTGTCATACTACAAAACTTTTAGCGTTATATTGCTTGAGTTGAACCGTTCCTATCTGTAACTATTTTTATTCTCTGCTTTCTGTAATTCGTTGCATGTTGCCGTATCCCAGTACCATCAGTTATTCAACACACTCATCATGAGTACTTGTTTTTGGCCATATCGCCATATCATTTGGGAGAACTTAGTAGCATAATGATTATCAGTTCGCAGGTCTAGACCTATGAACAGCACTAAGCTACAAAGTCCAGCTGGACTTTTGGACTAGCTCACAGAGAATAAAAATCTTCTTAGAATATAATTCTTGTGAAAATAACGTTCTCTGTCGTAGAAATTGATGAGTTCAGATATGTATGAAATATTGACACTATAAGTTCCTATATTTATTCTTTTATATTGGATGAATTACTGTACTTGAATTCATAGCATGGGCATATTTACATCTATGTTGACTGTGATATGAAGTGTTCAATAGGTAATAGTTATTATTATTTAAATATCTTGCCTAATGGAACTCATAATTATGCAACTCCTGCATCTTTTGCCTCTGCAAAGATAAGGTTTGGCTATAGCCAAACATATGATATATCATATTTTTTTATGGTTGAGAACTATATTGGTAATTCAGATGACAGAGGTGTTTGAATTTGTTAGGTTTTTTGGAAAGTGATTTCATGTTGGCAAACCTGGATATTTTATAGTTTGTTGACAGCACTCACATAAACAATGTCTTTATGAGAAACTTTTTATGCTGTATTTATGCCCATTTCAGGTGTTTGGAATGGGTTAAAAGAGGGGGTAACCCTGCTTTACTCAATAGACAACTGCGTAAATGCATTACCATGGTCTTAACTTTTGTGATAGTCAATACATATTAGTGTTTGAGTACACAACCAAAGAATGAGCTGAAAAGATCAACTACATCTTGCTCATTTTCAGCAGTTTCAATGATATAGAGTACATTAGCAGGAATTGAATCATTATTTTCCCTTAGACTTTAAGTTCCAGAGACATTTCAGGTTTGGCTTTAAATTCAATGAACTGAAGATATTCCTTGTAACAGTGACACAATTTGTTTACATTCATGTCTCAAAATTGAAAATACACTATTATAGTCCTCTATATGTGCATAACACTTGAATTTTTTGTGAAAAAGTTTTTTCTCAAAGATCATTTTAAGGTCATTAGAATACCAAATGGGAAATTTTGGATTTTTAAATTTCTTCATTGGAATAAGTTGAAAAATTCCATAGAACAGGACATCATAAAATGAACCAACAGTGGTGTTTATATAATTTCCTGATAGTAAAGATTCCCAACCAAAAAAAGATAAGTAATTGATAATCATATCATAGTCACCATTAAAAAAATCAAAATAGCTGAATTCACAATTCAGAGATGCATGAACAGAGGTGGGCACTTTTAGTTCTATTATTAAAGGAGGATAGAAAATGTCTGGCTTAACCAAGGAATCTGAACTCAGATTGACAATTATATTAGGGTAGTTGGAAAAGACAAGATCCATGGTGTTAAAATAAGGGGTTTGAGAATGGGTTGGCTTGAGACAGGTTAAGGTAGTGCATCTGAGACTGGGTGGTAAGTTTACCACAGACACACAGCAAAGAATTTTCATTATTTGTTGACCATTGTAAGTTGGACTAATTATAGTCTCCGAGCGCAACAACATTATCAAAATGACTAGGATTTTAATTATGTAATGGTCCTACCATTCACATTTTAACCTTTATTTTCTTTACTTTCCTCCTTATATGGCTATAGTAGTTGCTATAAGAGAGTGAATGATGCCATAGCTACATGTTAATGCTCCTGAATTATAATTCCAGTTTCTTTGTTGTCAATGTGGAGACCTTAGTATGTAGCAGCATTTACTTGTTGCTTTAGGGTACTGTTCATTTTGGCCAGCATACTGTTGATTGAGGCTTTTTGAGAGGTAGAATGATCCACTGATATGTCTGTAATAGCATAAGTAATTATCGTTTTGCATGTGGGTATCATTCTTTACAAATTTATTAAATAAGATATGTGTTCCATGAATAGAGGAACCTGATATGACCTTGTATAATTTTCAAAAGTTGGTGATAGTTCGCCATCATGATTTCAAGTGTTCATTTCTAAATACAATGAAGTGATGTCATAGGTTACACTATCGGAATAGAGATTGATCCACCAATGCAAAACTTTCACATAATAGGTACCTGTAATGCAATAATGCCAACTCACTGACTGTCTTCGACTGCCTCCTCGTCACGACGCCTGCCCTCGATGACGTCGACGTTCCCTGGCTATCCGCCAGGGGGCACCCGTTCGGCCGTAAGCTAACACAATCTTATGCAACTTAGGATTCCATAATCTATACCCTCCATTACAGTAACCAACCATAAACACCTTTTCTGCCTTAGGGGCAAATTTTTCTGAAATTAATTCTGAAGGTATTTTGAGGCTGGCTACGCAACCAAAAATTCTCATATTACTCAAATTAGGTTTACATCCATACCATTTTTCTGCAGGTACTTGGGAGCTGAGAGCTTTCGTAGGACACCTGTTTAGGACAGAGGCAGCTGCCTTCATAGCTTCACTCCAAAAACCTTTTGGAAGATTCGAACTCAGCAACATACAGCGTGCCTTTTCCACCAGACTACGGTTCATGCGTTCAGCCACTCCATTGAGCTGTGGAGTATACCTTATAGTTAGTTCGTACTGTGTACCCTTGTGCTCAAGGTACCGCTCCATCTCCTTGGACAAATATTCCCTTCCATTGTCACACCTGAAACGGCTAATACACGGTACATTAAAATGCGCCGTTGCTAGCTTCATATTTCTTGAAACAATCAAAAACCTCTGACTTATGACAAATCACATAAATTATAACAAAATGGGTGAAATCATCAATGAATGAAACAACAAATCTTTTCTGGTCATACGATACAGGAGAAACAGGTCCAATGACATCACTGTGAACTAATTCAAGATGCCTGGTAGTTGCAGGTCTGTGACCATCGAATGGTTTTGCAGCCTGTTTACCTTCATTGCACGTTTGACAAACTCCTTCCAATTGTTCAACGTTATTTACACCTTCAACCAAGTTAGTAATTCTTTCAAGATTACAATTTCCTATATGCCCTAACCTGAAGTGCCACAATTCAGAATTTTCCCGAAGTGTAAGGCTTGCTATTTTTTGATCACTAAAAAGCTTCAATTTATAAAGGACATTTTCTCGAACTGCTTCAGCCCACACCTTACCATTCTTCATTATAGAAGCCTTGCCATCACGAAACAGAATAATGAAACCTTTCATCTCTAATTTACTGACAGAAAGAAGAATGAATGCAAGCCCTGGAGCATACAGAGCATCTGTGACACTGATATCATTCACACTTGAACCTACAATGGTTTTTAGTTTCATGTCACCACGTTTTTGAGAATACATAAGTTCACCCTTCTTTGCTACTTTTATTTTTACCGGCCTCCTTAGATCAACTACATTATACAATTCACTATCACTATTCACCAAGTAATCAGAGGCACCAGAATCTAAATACCAGATATTTTTCACCTCACTCTCTTCGCCAGATTCAGCTGCATTCACTGCATCAAAACACACTGCTGCTTCCATCTCTTCTTCGTCCGCCAGGTGAGCGTCCTTAGTCTTATTTGGGCACTCAAACCTCCTGTGCCCATACTGACCACAGTTGAAGCACCGGTACTGTTGCCCTTGAGTCACACTGGAATCAGTCCTAACCGGTCCGTTTACACCTCGATTTATTCCTGCACTGCGAGCAGAAAACCTTCCTCTGCTGCTGCCTCTTCCTCTCGCGCTTAGGAAGGCGGATTGATCACTATTCACACCTACCGCTTCAGCAATATCTACTTGCTTGGTAGCTTCATCTGCAAGTCTACTCTTAACTAATGCAAGAGTAAGTTGATCACTACGCAGCGTCTCAATTGCAATGATCACCATATTGAAAGATGATGGCATAGTCTGCAGCAAATATCCGATGACATCAATGTCATCAGGAGAGGCGCCGGCATTCTTCCACTCGCGTACCTTTTTATCAAAATGGGCAAAGTGCGTCTCAATGGTGTCATGGATTGGATCATACCTCATGGATGACAGTTCTCGATGCAACCTTATTCTTAATGAAACACTTCCACGCTGAATTGTCCTCTAGGTTTTTCCAGATTTCATATGCATTTGACTGTCCTCGAGCATATTCCAGATGACTGTCCGCAATACTTCGCACTATGACACAAGTTGCTTGCTTGTCTCGTCGAACTTTTGCAACGTTTGTCTTCTCAATTTCTTCCTTCGTTGACGCTTTTTCCTCAGCAGGAACAATTTCTAATACGAGCGGACTTTCGACACATTCGCGTAAGGCATAATAATCTATAAGAATCTCGACCCGACACTTCCACGAATCGTAATTCGTGCCATCGAACAAAGGTATTTTTACTGAATCGCCTGCCTCCATTTCGGATACGCCACAGATAATAGGGATACCACGATAACTGGGCCCATAACCTGAAATAACAGCCTGACCCACACGTTAACCAGTTTATTCTACAACTGACAGTTCGAGTACAGAGGTAACATATATAAGTGCACGGAAGTATCCTACTCCGTGTATAAGTGCATAGAAAAACAAGTGAATGACGAAATGCATATTATAACAGAAAAAATAACGGGCAGTGAGGTAGACAGTACGGTTAAATTGACACTCACGAAAAATCGCGGTAATTAGTCATATTCGAGATGGTTTGTTCCTTAGGACACAACACACGTAATCACCTCACATTAGTGTATCACTAGTATTATGCCAAAAGTGAAATGACAATAAATTTAAGTCGATGTGGGACGAATCCAAATTTAATAATTTTCTTCCCAATACAAATTTTACATGATACACTAAGTGTAAAAAAATTCACAATACAGTTAACACGATACCTAGTAAGTAGTGCCCAGGCGTGTACAGTACAGTACAGACCAGACAGGTGCCCAGTAAATAGTGACATTTAACCTCTGGCAATGGAAGAGACACTACGCTATCAATCCACTCGTGATGCAGAAAAATATTTTTTTTACTGCCTGCTGCGATCCAGTGGCTAATTATTGTGGTGGGAAATTAGCGATGGTTTTTTTTTTTAATTTCCGCCAGTCGCGCCATCGCATCGGGTGGACACAAAGCTACGGATTGGCACTGTTGGCGCCAATGGGCACGTCTACCATCGTCTACGGCGTACGGAGGTATTATAATCTTTGGTACAGAGTACGAACGGAATATATTCATGTACAAACGTCTTCGCTCTCTGTGTATCAGTTGTTAAGACGGAAAGTGTAATCAAGCTGCCGATTTCTTTAGATTTTGGAAAATACCCAGTAAACACACAGCGCTTCACAAGGATGTCAGCGCTGCAAGTGCAGCACATGTCAACTGAAGCGCGTCAGCAGCGCTCTCATTGAGCGAATTGTCGAGAAACGCATGTAATGCGCATTCGCAGCTCGTGTTTGAAGCGCAGCAGCCGCAAGTTATGGGCGCACTGCCACAGCGCTGCGGGTAGCGCGTCAGCCAAGGTCGTTCGATATCTCGATTCTTCGCCTCTCGAGTCGATATCGATGGTGCAACATATCGAATAAATCGACCCTGCGCGTCAGCTAGTGGCGCTACATGGGCTGCGGTACAAAACTCGCTACGGAACAGCCCAGTTCATGCTTGCGGGCACGGAGTAGGATATAGGAGGGCGATCGCCATAGTGAAATTTTGGGACGGGGGATTAGCAAGGAACAGATGCCAAAAAAATCCGCAACGCGACGCCACTGTGCGAAGGGCGGTCCCAGCAAGGCATTGGGCCGTGCTGTACCTATAGTAATTATATCACCGATTTCTATGCACCAGACCAGCGAAAACGAAATTTTCGCTCGGTAGAATCACCATAGACCCTTGAAAAATAAACTCCGAAGATGTCTACGAATGTAAATGCAGGAAAAGGCAGCTTTCGCAGGAATACATTCCCATAACAAATGTGCCACACCCACCCGGACGACACTGGCTCTAAAGGAACATAATGGACACCAAAGAAGCTGAAATAACTGGGCAGATAAATGCGAATACAATGTAAAACTGTGGGACTAAGTAGTAACAGATACAAATATACAAACACTGCCGCCTATTAATCCGCTCGGAAAGAAGAGCTAACGTTAATATCCGAATTGAAATGGATTTACCCTTATGTAGGCCGGTAATTGGTTATGCGTTAGAGCAATCCCGATGAATATGCAATATCTCACATAGAACTCCGAAGAACAACGCAAAGCTACCGACAACCACTAATATCCATCGGGATCAGAAAAAGGATCGCATCGCCGATCATAATTTAATTCATAGAGCAGAAAGTCAGGTGTACTTGGATTAGATCATTACGCGGTAGAAAAGACGACCCAAACAAAGGGTTAGTGAAAAAAATCTTAACAAGATTAAAAAAACTATCTCATACTTATTAACAGCAATTCAACCGATGGAAATACGTATGATAACTGGGGTTAGACAGAATAACCTCGTACAAAAAATGCATATGCAAGCGAAAACATTTATTTAATAATTCAAATTTCCATAATAATCAATCAAAGTCATTTCAAATATAACAGTTAAAGTGCACTGGATTTCAAATACAGAGTCCTCTTGAGCTGCCAATGACTAGATCTATGAATAAACCTGTCTGATATATTTGACCATCCAATATCTGAAAAAAAGAAAAAGAAGTAGAAATCACACATAATAAACATAAATATAATAGACATAAATCACACAGGAATTCGGTCTATGACACCATTTGGCATTTTAGTCTCAAAAAATCTCTCGATATCATCCACTGCAAAATGGAGTGCACATACTACATCCACACTTCTCAAAGGCCTGTCAGCTCTTGGGATAGCTTTTGCCCATTTGGCAAGTAAATGCTCGTCCTACAACATAAAAACGAATGAATGCAATGTGCGACAAACCCGAATTTACACTTAAACAATGCAGATAGTAAGTCATAAGAGGACAAAAGCTATTCCCACATCAAAGCAGTGATATATTTTCTGATAATCACGAAAAACTATCGAAATATAAATAGTAATCATAAGAGTTTTGTAACGTTGATGGAGGCAGCGCAGTAGAAATTATCAGACATCCTACAATGTGTACATTAAGGCTTAAAATTACCACAATATCTCATTGCGGAAAGGGCCAATGAATTATCAATGACACTCTTTCACCATTAATAACGAAAGGTCCCTCTTTCTGGACATTTGACGTGAAAATGAACTCAGCTGAGCTTAGCCAGATGAGATTAAATAAAGCAATTAAGGATTAAGAGATATGAAAAATATGATAACTTAGAAAAAACAATGGGGTTAACAAATTTTATCAGCCACACGAATAAAACACAGGTAAGAGAAAATTTCGTTTCAAATGTAATCAGTTCTGGCGAACAGAAATCGAGGGAAGAACTACAATGCACTCATTCAATCGCAAACTCACCATGTGTTGTCCTACACGAGCACAAGGACACATTAATAATCAACTAAACTATTGCGACATTAGTAACGAGTGGTGTATCCCTCTTAGGAGAGATTGGCGTGAAAAAAGAAAGCGGTGGCCCTTTCCTGATGTGATTACATTTAAGTACTTCCGCGAAAAATACTAAAAAGATGAATAAAACGAGAGGACTATCAACATTTTCATAAATTAGAAAACTTAGAAAATAAAACTACTATATAAGATGGATAACTTCATAGAAATGAAGAGAGATGCCGGAATGTTTCCTGTAGTCAATTGTACACCACGTGTTACATTCATCGCACTTTTATTCGTTTCCTACACCTGGGAAACAATTCTTCGCGTTTACTCATAAAGCGAATATATTACCAAGTTAATATATTTAACTTGTTTTGGAAAAGAAGAAAATGATTACCTCATGTAAGAGGAAGAAAGCTTACCTTTGGTGCCTTGAAAAGGCTTACATCTTCAATCCATGTTCCCGGTTGTATTTTAATGTGGTCCGGTATCCAATGGTACATCCCGGCACAAAACACGTACTGGTCATTTCAATGTTTAAATCAAAGAAATAAACTCTTGGCAGTCAAAATCGACACAGTTCCGAATTCACCTCCTTTCTCCACCACGCTAACTTCAGGAAAGAGAGACCAAGGCCGTTTTCGAACTTGGCAAACGCCTAGTTAACTTGATATCTAGTTAACTTGATATCAAGTTAACTTGATCCCAAGACCGACCGGGTAGAATCTTGACTTGACACTTTCGTAGGCCTTTTACGGTGGAAGAGACACCATGCGGCCTTCATTTAGTAAAACATACGAAAAGCGCTATCCGTGTCCATAATTATTGTGGGTGATGGAAGTGGATTAAAATGCTTCCCAACCTAATACGGCAAAGTAACAGAGAATATTATTTTAAAAATCTTATTGCTTATGAATAAAATAATTCTCATATACCATAATATGGTGATTAACTAATATGCTTCGATTACTTGGGGCTGCAAAAGTGGACGACATATCGCTCACTGTATTTCACCACAATCAACGTCTTTGTGCAAAAAAAGGCATCATAATATTTTTTGCCTGTATGGAAAAATACGTAACAATATATTAATGCATTACACTCAGAACTAACTACCTATGATCTCTGACTGTTGACTGATAAATACGCGCGTTGTAAATAACATAATTAAGCTGAAAACAAATTACATTTACTCTAAAGGTTTATTGTCCCACTTCTTTGATGAATGCTGTGAAAACCTCTCCAATGTTAACGTTATTAACAATTATTATGTTCGTTAGCTAACAATAATGCTGCCAATGAAATTATAGCTACCTGAGAGTACTTTCCATCGGACCATAATTCTTTCATATAATTTCTTTCATCATTATTTCATTTCTTTTCCTTCCACAGTAAGGAAGATAGATTTTGTAGGTTCAATGAAGTAAACAAGGACGGTACATTTACAATGTATGGAATTATTCAGACAACTATTAGGTCTTACTACAACACACATAAACAACTATCTTTTATCAGTATATTCTCATTTGAAAAGCCTTTAAATATAACGAATTCATCAATTTTTCCGCAAAAAAATAATAAATATCACACAATTATACGTAGTAAAGATAAAATAGTATCCATTTGAAAGTTTCTTCGCTTCTATCTTCCGTACAAGCCCATATTATCACACCCCGAGTTCGAACTTGAAACCTAGCAAGTCTCCTTTTTCGTTGACTTTCTTTGGTATCTTTCCTCGATAGCTAGTGAACAAGCGCTTGGTGATGACTTGTCCATGACGTCATAGCTTTCGATGCGTTATAGGGATGGAATAGGCATGTTATAGGTTTCAAGGCAAGATGCTAGATTTGCCAAGTTCGAAAACGGCCCAAGAGAGACTTCCGTGCAGTTACAGCGCCTCTATCGGAAAGTTGAAAACCTCTTCCCTTGCTTACCATCCGGGCTCTTTTCCTCCCCTTTTCCCCTATCCCGATCGTAATCCTTATCCTACTCCGTGCTTGCGGGGAAAAATTCGACTGCACTCTCTGCCGTCTGCTTTTGGCCACGGCACTAAGACCTCCTTCGGCGGGCGTTTATGATTCAAATCCTCCTTAGACAGCATCACGTTCACCAACATCCCCAAATTTGAACTGCCGAGTTCGCGAAACTGCGCATGCGCCGATAATGTTTAGTTGTCCCTCCATCCGCCCCACCCTCCAGCGCAATTTTTGGCGCAGCGATCGGGGGGCTCGTTTGGGAAGGGAAGTGCCAAGAGAGTGGTTCGAACCGCTCGCGTTGAATCATTCATGCATTCAGTCGTTCGTTCATTAATAAATTGTTAATTTAGTATTTAGTCTAGTGAAGTCGATGGATTACGTCCAAAAGTTTGCTCTTAGGCAAAAGTTTGCTGTCCTTATCGCTGTTTCATCGTCTGTTTTAGCTGTATTTTTTGTTTCTGTGTTGTGGTGGAAGAATGGTTGCAGAATGACCGGTAAAAGGAGTAGTAGAAAGCCTCCAGCAATCAAACCATGTGAATGGCGCTTATCTGGACGCCTTACCGGTGTTAAACTATATCCTCTAAAGTCGGGGCATGCGGTCGACTTGAGTGAGGCGGAAGCTACTCCTCTTGGTCTCAAGTCTGGTTTACTGAGGGATAGGTTTGTTAACTTCATATACATATATATACCATAATGAATTAGCTATGACATTTGGGGAGCGTGAGAACCTCATGGCACTCTTAAACTCACCACTACCTATCGTTAAGTATGGTTATCTAAGAGGTGTTTAGTGTTCTTTGTATTACAACTATCCTAAGTTTCGGAAGGTGACTAAGCAGCCCCTATGGAGCTGTGTGTTCGTGCGTAGGTGACCCAGCAGTTCGTGTTGATCTCTCTTAAGCAGCTATATTAGTTGTCTAAAGATAATATGGATACGAAGGCACTGTCGGCGACTGCTGAATTGATGTCGATTGACTATGCAGATTGATGCCTGTGCGAGAGGTACTTGGCACAGTGGTAATATACATGATGTTTGCCCGGTTACTTCATATGCTGGAAAAATGTTGTCATCGTTGATGAAACAGTATGTAAGGAAGCTGAAAACCTTGATATCATTGGGAAATATGCTTAGTATTGTCAGCACAGTTTAAGGACGACTTTGCTGAGGAATTATTTAGATAGGTTTTACCTAAGATTGCTAATCAGTTGATAGGACACTGAATCATTGTAAGTTGACATGGGAGAACGAGTGATGAGGGCTTTTAAATTGGGGTGGTTTAGTGGATTGACTCCTTGTGGTGGAGAAATAAGACTGATGAATCAAACCTCTGCAGCTGTATGGTTCTTTAACAGAATGGCTTTGTGTCATGCCTATAGTTTAGCCATGAATACACATATGGATTGTTAACTCGTCGCCAAAAACTGTTGTCTTGAATTCTGTAAACAACTATTTTGATTGAGTCGCTGTCTAGTGATGAAAGATGGCAGTTCAAATGTAAATACAGTCTACAGATTTTAAATAATCACGTCTTACCGGTTTTACTTACCAGTAATCCTAATGCAGTGGCTAAAAAATGTAATACTACACGTGGGACTTTATTACACACTTTTTTAATGTTGTCCGGTCTACAGATATATTTAATTTATCTCCAAATGTAATAACACTAATGCACTATTAACTTCTAGGCACTTAGTGAATATCGTTCTAAGGCAATTTAATAATTATACGAGGTGAAGAAAGTGGAATGAATTAGAAGACATACAAGTACAATAAGGATTTCAAAACCAAGATCCGACAATATCATCTATGGATAAGAAATTGTGCCAATAACTATCATTTTAGCCTTTGTTGTAAGTCACTTCCTACTCAGTGGAAGAATCAAAAACCAAATAAAGGAGAGATTGTTGAACCTACTCCGAGGCCATGAATAGTAGGTTACACATAAACATCCACATCAATCTATCTAGATCATACCTTCTGATTCCTAAGGCTCTCAACAGGTAATAAACCAAACAAATGTAGCAGTAAGTTAACAGTAAAAGATCCACACAGCAGAGAAAAGGCTCAAGGTGGAAGTTTCATATGCCTCTTACAAACTTCTTGTAGTATATTTCCTCTCCAGCATTTACAAAGTAACTGTTGGGTCTCTAAAATAGCCAGTTATTATTCACAGCATCAAGTAGTTCATATCTCTTCAATCAAGTCAATCCGTTCATTTAATTTGTGTTTTCTCAATGTTTCATGTCTTCCTTTCTTTAAGAAGCTTGACTTACTTCCGATTCCGAGTGTTTATGTGTATACTGTTAATGTGGCTGTTAAGTATAATTTAGCAGACTATGTGACAAATAACGATATTCATGGTTACAACACCAGAAGGCTCATGGACCTCCACCAAAACTTTGTTAGGACCACCATCGCTAAGCATGGACCAATGTCCATGGGTTTAAAGATTTATAATCACCTACCATCGGACCTCAAATCTAAGATTAGCATTGAAGCATTGAGAAAAAATGTATTGAAGTTTTTTCACTCCAGAATGCTTTATTCTTTGACAGAATTTTTTATCACAAATTTATAAAAAAAACCCATACATTTGAGTATATACTGTGACAAACAGTGTGTTTGTATAATGTCTTATGGTTATTGACACAAATGTGGCGTGCCTTATATCTTTTACATACAGAATTTAATATGATCTCCGGGCAAATAAATAATAATTATTATTCTGTCATTTAGTGCATGCATTGTTTTCACTATTTTTACATAAACCTTGGTTTAAGACCTGATGCTTTTGGAAGGTATTACTTATGGGTTGTAAAAAATAAAGTCGCTGTGTTGTTATCCTAAACCCTCTGTTGTCAAGTGTTCTTTTGAAGCAAAAGTACTCTTTGGTATATAGCCAAACTTTAAGGTGATTATCAAGAAGATAAGGTTCCCTGCTGTAATGACAAGAAATCAAACTTTTGCCGTTTTGCAAAAGATGTAATTTGTGTAGCTACAATGTTACTACATCATCTTTAAGTGAGGGGTTCTGTATTTTCAAGCTTCACTTGAAGATGACGTAGTGTTATGGGCACTGGTCAAATTAAATCTTTTATTAGTGGAAAACTGCCAGGGTTTCGCTTCTGTCATTATGGAGTGGTTCGACAACATCACACCAGGATCTATATTTAATATTCTCTGCTGTTGTGGTTACAACATGGCATTCTTCGAATATACTAAGTATTTTGAATTATGACCAGCCATTCATAAAGAGGCTAATTGTAATCAGTTCATGTTTGGTTGATGTTAAAATAAATAATGTTGTTATCGACCATTGGTTTCGACCTCCTTTTATATTTCTTCACCATTTCTCTCTCCTCTTACGGATGTTAGATTCCCCTCTTTTTTAACATATTCATTATTGTATTCCTCTAAAGAAAACATGAATACCTCTCGGATAATTGGGACTAAATATTTTTATTGCAAAAAATGAATTTGGCATATCTTTTTGAAACAATAGGCTGAGAATTATGCTATCCTAGAATTAAATATTGGCTAGGACTTAACCTTTACCTTCCTGAGTTTTTCCGTAAGTAGGTAGTTTATTGGTCCCGGAGACATAAAAAACATATGTATAGGACAAGTCAAGGAGAAGAAAAAAATTATAATAATAAATAAATAAATCCTCACCTCCAGAGGAGAAACAATACATAAATACAAATCCTCACCTCCAAAGGAAAACACAATACATAAATACAATCACTTATTCAAGAACTCATCGACTGAGTAAAAAACATTGTTCAATAGAAGTTCTTTCAATTTCTTTTTAAAAACAGGAATACTACGAGTCTGTTTGATCTCACTGGGGAGACTGTTGTACAACATGCAACCTGCATAAGACAGTTGCCTTGTGAAGGACACTAAATTGTGAGACACCACTTTAAAATCACCATTTCTTCTGGTATTATATGAATGAACATCAAGTGCAATCAAGGTTCAAGGGCAATCCAAGAGCCAGATGATGCTCTTTAACATACATAATTGTATAGAAAATATATATACATGGGAATGTTAAGTTCCTTAAAATATAATCTGCAGCTAGTGCGTTTATTTAAACCGACCAAAATTCTTATGGCCCACTTAATCTTCTTCTTGACTTCTTATGGACGTAGTCGTAAGCCTTGCTGGCCAGGGTTTTTTCAATGACCAGTGTTTTTTAAATGTCCATCAATGTGCCAAACGAATACGCTCGGCAGTCTAGTGACACATATTTTGTGTCGGAGAGAAACGCTCGGAAGATAAAGGTTAAATGTAGCTGATGTACTGTCTCTATATCATGTTTTTGAAGTTATTCACTTCAACTTTGGCTTCTTTACCATGCCTTCACAAATGCAACCATCTGTTCTCTACTTGTAATTATGATGATACTAATAATGAGAGACATGGAGGGATAGGGACTGAGTAGGAATTCCTGGGAGAGACCATACGTACAGATACTGTATATATGCACCAGAAGTGGTGTCCCTTAGACCTAGTGGTCTGCCATATGAATGAATTTTAAACTAGCTGTATATAAGTGAATCAAAGTAAATTCAAATAAATATTCTCCTTTGATTAGATTATAAATAAGTATATTATCTGAATTTCACATTGTCATACTACGTGTCACCAAAATTTGTTATATTGAATTTAATGATGAGATATTTCCTCTTGAGAAATCTAATTCATATCAAAGAATTTATTTTAATGAAACTTATGAAATAGGTTATCCATGACTTGAAGAGATTGACTGATCTTACTTAGCTCAGTGACAAGTGATAGTGGGTAGAACATTCTGAAGTTATTGATTACTTTTGAATGTATCCTGTTAGTTTGATATGAAATTTTATTATCATGATTTTGAGTTGGTAAATGGGTACTTGAGAGGAAATTGCTTTTCATATTTTAATTGTTATTAAAATATTCTCATTAGGTTCTTCATTGTTTTTGATGAGAGTGGAAATTTTGTCACTGGGAGGAAGTTCCCAGAAATGGTTCTAATCACAGTGTCAGTGCCAAAGGCAGGGCAGTATGCTTTCTCTGCCCCTGGAAGTCCAGAATTAAATATCCAATTACCTGAAGATGCGAAGGAAATAGAAGAGAGGAAGTTCAAATGCAGGTGAGGAGTGTGTCATAAGTAAGGGTGATGCCATGGAGTTACTAACTTACACACACTAGGGTTCACTGATGCGAGGAGCTCGTTTTAAATTGAGTTGTTTTTAACTGCAACTCGCTCGTTGATATCTTTTTTGTGTTGTTGTTTAGTTTGTTTCTTCATTTTCTGCTATCAGGCTGCATTTTTGTGATACATTTTGTACTTGTTAAGAAGAGCCATTTGTTATTTTATTAAAATTTGATGTTTTTCTGCATTACCTAACTGCTCTCAATCCAGAGCCTTTGATAATGTTTGCCTATAATTAAGGCCTGAGTATAATTCAATCCATTCATGCCTGAAAACAGTGTGTTTGAGGGTGGCTCACTTGCTCGTTTTTCTTTTTTGAGTAACTTTCTCTCCAGGAGGAGACGTAAGGATGCCTTAAATTGCTCTGTTGTTGGGTAAGTTTCAACACTTTTAACCACTATTTTCTCAATATTTTCTCCTTTGTGAGGTAATGGAGCTAGGGCCTTGGTTGGGGTTATGCTCCTGGAAGGGACATCATTTTACTGTATCAAAAGCCAACAGTGAGGAGAAAACTTAGTTGGAGTGGCTATGAATACAATTATTCAGTGTTGGACCCCATAGGTTCAAACTCGCCCCACATTTTGATATTTACTTGTGATAATTATAAACTCAACTCCTTGTTGAGTAATGGCTTTAATAAATAATTGTAGTGCTTTAGCTAGAAGCATGGCTAGCCATGGATAAATGGTAGAATAAATATGAAGAATAAGTGTGATGCCAACTATTTTAAGTGAAAACTTGTGGGAATGGGTGGGCCAGAATTTCAAAGGGTCAAAATTTTAAGGTTTTAAAGCTAAAATGTTTTATTTGTTGATGTTAACTAATTATTTGAAATTCTAAATCAATCATTTAAATGATGTGAAGTTTCCTTTTCTGAACCAAAAGATTTCAGTGTGCTAGTGAGTGAGTAGTTCAGAGTGTTATGTTAGACAAATTTAATGTCCATGGGTCATGATTAGAGATAGGAAAAATTACCGTAAATTTCCATGGATAATTTAGGTAATTTTCGAAAATTGCAGTAATTTTCCGGTAATTTTTAATTTGATGCAATTAATTGGTAATAGAGGGTTGAATAGGAAAGTTAATAGCAATAGCTAGGGGTTAAACTATTACAATTGTTGCATTAATGTGTGAGAAATAAAATTTGAAAATAGATACAACAGCCCATGTGTATCGGTATGAAAAGTATCTGAGACGGAGGTCAACGTAACTGAAAATTATGGTTAATTTCCAGGGTTGCGGTAAAATGTGGCCCATCTCTAGTCATGATATATCCCCTAAAAGTACACTTTTCAGAAGTTTCAGCATCTTAATTTATGACCTAGGTTTTGATGTGTAATATCTTGACCTGCTCCATTACATCACTTACTCAAACAAACATTTATTCAACAAAGCACATAGTGCAACCCCACACCTGAGGTGTATATTGTATGTTAGCACTTTCTGGAGTAGTCACATGCCAATGTTATGACTCTGTCATGAGAAGTGGATCTTTCTCTTTACCTCTGCTTCTCTATCAGACATCCCAGATTTTCTTGATTTGAAAGTCCTGATAGGTGTTGCATTAATCATTTTTATCTTTGTCATAGTGATTTGAGGAAGACATGTCTACTTGCAGGAAAGCTTGTTTTTTGAATGTGTTGGTGAGAAGGGTTAAACGTTAATGGGAGTAAATTTCCCCTCAAGAGGCTAAGTACTTCGTACTAGCATTTCCTAGAAGGAATTTATGTTCATACATATAATAGAATATAATACATACTTAACAAACAATTTAATCAGATCCCTCAATATGTGGAAATGTTTTCTACAGGATTGGTAGTGTTTGTTGTGTTGCAGAGAACATCATTATTGTTCTCCTCTATAACCTTTCATTGTTCATCCCTAATGATTTTGTCCAACTTACCACACATTGCATTTGTTAGACAGCATTTTAAAGCTTCTCTTGATCATGGATGGATACGTTGCATCCCTCAACTCAAGTATTCACTCCGTGATCAACACTAGGTCTGGTTAAAGATCTTAGATTTTTCCGTCAAATTAAGGTCTCTTGGGTTTATTCACTAAATCTGGTTTCATAGGCCTACCTGATAGTTGTGGATTGTTGTCTGGAATAAAACCACTCATTCCATTAATTGCTTCAGGTTATTCCATTATTCTTACCTCTGTTTGTATATTAACAGGAATGCTACATGACTGGAAAAGTCAGGGAAATGGAAAATGGGCCTGGGAAACATATGAGAGTCCGGGAAAATGAGAAACTTGCCTGTAAATCTCTTTTTTCATACCTGAATCTTCTGATTAGAAACTGTAACTTTGTGATTCCTCTTATTAAAATGGGACACAGGTTTCTATGTCATAACCCAGATTATGTATAAGAAGATTAACAACGTTACTGTTCTTCATCATAGTCTGAATTACATCTATTAGTCATGCCTGAAACCATCTATTAAGTCAAATCTGTTTGTTTTCTAAATGTGAAGGATTACATTGTAGTCACTCTGTTGATGTGTGGTGTATGGCTTTTATTGCCTTGTCTGAATGTGACACTGGAGCTCTTATTTGGTGTTATGCCATTCATTGTGGTGTGGAACAAATTTTCAGGTCCTAGTCTTTTAACTTATTCTGAGGAGAGGGATAAGTTTCTCCTCAGATTGCTAATACAGGTGTCCTAGGTGGCTGCTCCCAACTCATGGTAACCTCCAGTATGAGACAGGAAAATCAAGAGGAAAGAGCATTAGCATAGATGGTGTATTGAATGTCCTTATTTCTCATTTTGGAAGTAAGAGGTCTCAAATTTTGATTTGAAAGCCTTATTTCACTTCATTAAGTATATACAGTAATTCCTCGTTAATACGAATCACAGTGGACCGGGAAAAGAATTTTTGTTAAAATAATTCATGGAATGATGTCGTGCCAAAAAGTATTGAGTAGGATTGCTGATATTCTGACGTTAATTATGGCAAATTTACCTGCATACTCAGCAGTCTCTCTACATTCACTTTTCACTTCCAGAGAGAAAAAAATTTTCCGCTGATAAACTGTGGTACATATTTTTAATTAATGTATTAGCAGAAAACATGGTTTTATTTTCATTAACAAATTTCAACCATTGCACAATTAAGTTAAACGAAAATTATAGTTGTTAATTATTTTTAATTCATAAATTTCTGGAATGTGTACATTATAAGTAGGTACGTAATTTCAATTACAATCGGACTTTTAAAAAAATCACACTTTTTTTGCCAAAGAGTAGAGCACAAATGATTATCACATTCATATTTGACCTTCTCTTAACTGCGTGAAAAGGTACTGGAAACATTGTCTCCACATAATGCTCGAGCACCTTGATTGCAGTGATTACTTGTTCACGGGAAGGAGGCTCTAGCGATTCCTCCTCATTCTCATCAGAGGATGATTACTCACTTGGAATTGGGTTGATTTCCTCATGAGGAAAGGAACAAGGGGCAATATCGTTATCGAATTCTACATACATAATTTTCGAAAGTTAACCCAACCTAGAAAATATAAGAAAAATAAGTATCAGCTGTAATAAAGGTGATACAATAAAGAATCAAACGGTGCACTGTTCGACATCCTTACCTCTTTCCGTTAAAGTGTCTGCAAAAACTCATTCCTCGGGTGTCTCCTATTTGCTTGTGGCTACTCATTGGCAGATTGGATATCAGTAGGAGTCTAGGCCTTCTTAAAGCAATTTTTTATATGCTTCCCAGACAGATTCCCAAACTGCTCCAATAGCTTTTACAGCCTCTAAAGTGGTCCAGCATAGATAATGCCTGTTTTCCACTGTGTAGATCGCTGCTCGTACCAGGTGACTGCGATAATTTCTTATCATCAGGACGATGATTTCTTGGTCCAATGGCTGCAAGTGACTTGTTGTGTGTGGTGTAAAGGACCAAAGTCTGACATTTGTTAACTCCAACTGGCTTAAGTTGTGGGCAGAACAATTGCCCACTAAGTAAAACACGAAGATTCTGTGAAGCCATGCGATGGTTGAATCTTATGATTTACTCATGAAATGCAATGCCATCAATCCTTCTTGTGTATTCACTTGGCAACTACGAGCAATCGATGTGCTTAAAGCATCGAGGGCTCTTTGATATCCCGATCATCCACCCTCATAACTTTTCGCTACCATCCGAGTTACAGGCAAGCACAATAGTCAATCTTTGCTTACTGCGGCCGCCTCCATGGTATTTCTCTCCCTTCATGCTTACGGTACTATTTGGCAACAGATACTAAAAAATGTCAGTTTCATCAACATTAAAAATGTCTTGAGGAGCGTACTTATCCTGGAGAAGTTTGAAGTCTGTCTGCCAGTCATTTGCCCTTGCTTCGTCCACTTTATTTGCTTTCCCACAAATAACTTGGGAAGAAATACCTTGGCATTTTTGAAATGGCCACAGCCAACCAGTGGAGCAATTGAAGTCCTCGATATCCAGACTGGATGTGTTTTAAAAGGCCTTTTGTTGAATAATGGGCCCTAATCCAGTCTGTTAATTTTTTTTGACGTCTTTATAAAGAGCTCCACACATACGCTTTACTTTTAGCCCAATACATCCCGATGCAGCCACTTTGTCTTTTTCAACACAATTCTTGAGTATCGTTGAAAGCATTCACTTTGGAATCCCAAAATCATGAGCAATCTTAGTTTTAGTCCTAACTCCTTGATTCACTTCACTTAATATTTTCAGCTTTGTTTGAAGATTAATACTTGTTTGCATTTGTTTACTCATTGTAAAACTTAGTGAACTTAACGATGCAAAGCAAACAACTTGCACTAACTGGATCAGTAGCAACTGTACGTAACCCCCGGATGATCACCCAATGTCGCACACAGATATTCTCACCCAGGGAAAGAAAAAAGACGTCAGATCATTCACTCACTCACTCTTCACTCAATGGTCAATAAAGACTAAAAGGATATGGCCAAACTTATATTTTCCTACAGAATGACCTTCAAACATTTGGCTACTCAAAAGAGCATCAAATTTTGAAATAAGGAGTGAGTAACCCTCGAGGTTCCTAGCCCACATCATTAACCCTTTGGTCCCTAGTTTCAAGGAAAGGATTATCCTCCCATCGGGAGAAAGAGGTGTTGTAAAATGATAGCAACTGGGAAATCCAAGAAAAAAGGACAACTCTTGTTTCGTATTGGTCCCTGGTTACACTGAAATGTTAATCCTCCTGGCAGGAATGGTGTGGGAAAACGATAGTGAGTGGGAAAGGAAAGCCAGTGAGCGAATGGACTGCAATGAGGAGAGAGGGGTGGAACAACCGGCGTGCATGCCTACATACCTAAGTGCTCTTACCTTTCAAACCTTGGATTCTTTGTCATGGGCAGGCCATGGTTACCTGCATTCCTTGAAAGCAGTTCACCTTTAGTCAGCAAACCCATCCTGGGGAGAGAGGAAACCATTTGAAATTCACACTAAACAACATTTGTGTTAAACAAACAAAACTCTGTATCTCACCACATATTCCTGCCAGCACCATGATTGGAGTTTGTGTTATCATGAGATTCGAGTAATGCGAGCAATTTGTGTTAAGTATCGAGGAATTTCTGTAATACTTGCTGGTCTCTTCCTAATGCATCGCAGTTGTGCCTTTTTTATCATTAGATCTTATGGACCTTAGACCTTATGTAGATCATCAACCCTGGGATTGGTTTGATATAGTTTTTCACTGAATATTTCAATTTCACTGTCTTCCAACATCTACAGCCCTATGTATTTCTTTGTTTCTTTTTAACTCGGTATTTCCTCCATGAATATCTTCCAAGGTCTCACTCTGCTTTTCCTCCCATTTACTCCTTCAAAGACTGTCTTCATTTGACACTGATGTCATAATATGCCCGACTAGGCTGCTCTAAATAATGCGTGCGTTAATGTGTTGTGCTCAAATTGTTGCATCTGTATTAAAATATGTATGCCATTCCGTACTTGAGAATGATGGCCAGTATCGTAGAATTGAGATTTTCACCTGGAAAATGACAACTTTGGCTTGTGAAAACTGGGAAAAGTCATGGAATTTCCAAATTTTAGTTATGAAGTAACCCTGATTAATGAATTACCTAACTGCTACATTTCAATGTCATAACTTTATGTCTTTGATGGTATTGATCATGTATTATTAGGGAACCAATATTTGATAAAGAAAGATGGAGGGCTACAGAACCAGTTTTCGGATTGAATGACCAATGGTGAATATTCTTATGGGCCTTCATATCTGCCCACCTTTTTTTATACAATAACCACAGGTTGTGGAATGACAGAGTATGTGGCATTGATACTGGTGATGATGCTGCCTTTTGGATCTCTCAACTACTGTTGAAACAGAATGATGGTCTACGCATTGGATTTTATTATCCTGAATTTGGTGTTGAACGGAATGTAAGCCCGTTGAATGGAGTGTACCATTTTCTTACTCCAGAAGACACTGTAAGTTAAATGATATATTTAGGTATTAGATGTAATGGGTGCATGTTTGAGGGAATGAGATTCCCTTTATCTGTAAGTTGTGCCAAACCCCATGGTGAGCCTTGGCTTCCTGTCTTTTTTATATTCTACCGATTTCTGCCATTTCACCTTTATTTATTGGTAACAGGTCTGTGATAATGTCATCAATCTTTGTCAAACCATTTTGCTAATATGATTCAATATTTTCATAAATATTTGTTGGGGTGTTCTTTCTTCCTCCTCTCTTCTCAACCTAACCTTCCAATTTTCTGTGCTTTCACTCATCCTTGCCTCCAATGAATTGAGCTCTTCTTATTTTCTTACTCCCCAGTTATTATTTGTTTACCAGTTTATGTTTTTCTCGATATCCATTGCTCAAATTCCCCCGAGTGCACTTTCATGTGATCCCTTCAAGTTCCATGTCTCTGAACCATAGGTTACAACTATTTGGATCAGAGTCTGATTAAGTTGAAGCCTTGTATTTTTTTGTGATGAGCTGGTTCCTGAACAACAGCTTATTTGCAAAATAAATATGGTTTTGTGCCAGTATTTACCCTTATGTGTCTGTTTTTTTGGTATTAATTTACTATAAATGCCGCCAATTGTCCAAAGTAAGAGACCCCTTTAAACCTTTCATCCAAATGTCAAATCTTGAGGTGTTCTGGGAGTCTCTGATTTGAATTCTATCATACAATTAGCCTTCCATTCATTATCCATTAGCGCAATTTTTAAAATGATTTTTCTAAAGTTATTTTTTCCAAAATTTTTAGATTATTGTTATTTAAACCTATACAAAATAACATGTGCAAATAGTAGCACTCTAAAACCTTTTTAAAATATTTTTTAACTCAAACATTATTGTATTTTACCTATTTTTTTCACACTATTTGAGCTGTAGACATTTTCTCACTATTTATTTTAAATAAAAATATTTTGTTTATTTTTACAAGAAATATTACATAAAAACTTTTGTTTTATGATGATGAATATAAGCATTTCATAAAGTAATGTCCTCAAATATTTTTTGCCATCTGATAAATCCTAAAAGAAGAAGCTACGCCTAGAAACAGTTTACAATGGGGAGAGTGATATCTTGTATCTTTTCTAAGTTTTTTTTCCTCTGGCACCTCTCTTTCCACAATGTAGGAAACACTGTTTGGTAGGGTTATATTTCTGTTTGGAAGAATTGCTTCTGGAAAATGCATCTCTGTGAGGCATCTTGGATGAGTCATTGCGGGTGGCCTACTCACTCATCGGGGGACAGCACTGGGGTGATACATATGTATTTGCTGCCTTAGACGGAAGTGTAGGTGCACTTTCATCCCACCAGTATTATGGTAGAGAACAAAATGGTTCAGTATGGAATGTTCTAGCTGGCAAAAAAAAATTTTTGTAATTTTTTACCCCTTTAATGGGGCGTGGGCTAATCGGCCAAGTGTTGGTCCACACATTCCAAATGGTCCACTTCTCCCAGTGAGTCATTATAGTCCACAACGACCATTGGTTATTCATTTATTTTTCCCTCTCATCACCACACTTTTTATACCCTTTGTTGAGTAGTGGCTTCATCAGTGACATCACAATTTGTGACAACATGCAAATATGGTTGAAGTCGAGCACAGTTCCCTTCCCCATATATATCACACATCCACTCTTTGACTTGCATAATATAAAAAAATTGATGCCAAAGCGAGCCTACTTTACCGGCATGAACGGATGCTATCCCAATCTACCCTTGATAAGTCGGGGTCTTTCATAAATGGTAACATCCCTCTGTGGAATGTAGAGCTCCTTGATCTTCCCCTCAAATTTCTAGTGAACCTTCCAAATTTTGTCCAGTTTTGTGTTCTGGTGGATTTGGGGATCATAATCAGCATTATACACTAAATGCAGATGTTGCCTCATATTTACAAATCTCCGGTAGGATACTGTCCGCCAAAAATTGGGAAAGTATTGGTCATATCGACCAATAACACTCAGTATCCGGCTTACACACAATTCTCTGTAATATTATAAGAGCCAAAAACACCTCTGACTTTTGCCACCACGACTCCCCTAGTTTTTGGTCTGACCTCGCATTGTTAACCCAACTGCTTTTGGTCTGTGCCCATCGGCCAGTAGAAGATACACGGTCCTGTTTTCAGCTGGAATGACTGCTTCATGCCTGGTGTGAAATCACCTCATGCCACACACCCTAGTGGTGGCTTGCACGGCATGTCATAGATGTAGATGTACTCGGTCCTGCTTCATTTTCCAATGAGGCTCTAGTGTAACGATTGGTTTCACTCACTATAAAGTCATGCGTCCGTTGTCAAAAAAAGTTCAAAATACTTCCTAAGCAATGCACTTGGGAACAGATTGATCTTCAATGAGGAATTCCCTTCAAAAGGAAACGTTGATAGTACTACTTTAAAAAAGTACTACTTTAAAAACTTTGCATTTACGTGGCAATGAATCTTTTTTAAGGTGAGAAATATTCCAAATTAAATGATAGTATGCTATTTTCATGTTGCATATTAATATTTGCTAACTTATATTTACCTTTCTCAATTTCTTCCTTAACAACATTGTTCGTATACCATCCAGTTTTTGCCTGTCTGTCCAATGGCTTTGAATTACTTTCTTAGTTAGTCTACAATTTTTTTGACTCTTGAAAATGCAATATGTAATTTACTGGCCCAACTGGCTCTATGAGGATTATGGCATACTGAGTCCAACCTATGTAAAATTTTTCCCTTGCACCATGGCTTTTTGATGAGTGAGATGTTTCATGCTAGCATATTATATGCTATTTTTGAGGTTGTGGAATTAAATGAATAAAACTGTTAGAATATGAAATCAATATTAAAGGAAGACATGGTTAACTGAAGTTTACTGTATTTATTTGGCTGTGTATAAATTAAAATTCTTCCCATAGATATTTGTTTTTGCAAATTGAAAGTCTAGTTATTATATCAAAATCATCTTATTCAAGCTATAATGATTAGGTTGGAGGAAACAGTGAGGGTCATCATGGGAAGGCTTGGAAAGACTGCAAATAATCCCGGCCTTATGATAATTATTTTTTTAACCTTGTTGGATATTTGTTGAAAACTAAACTACCTAAAGCAAAAACTGCTAAGAATAGCTATATAATAATAATACTTTATTGGTTCCTAATAGAAGAGTTTTTCACAAGTATGGAACATGTCATTTTGCCTTTTTACAGACAGCACAATAGAAATAACTGCAAATCAATTACATAAAAATTGTACAAAGAATATGCATGTACACAAGAACATGAAGAGATAAGCCAATTGTTACAACGTAATGAACACTGCATTGAAATAATAAAAAAGAAAATTCATATTTGTTGTGAAAGTGACATAAATTCATCAATGGTGTAGCACTGATGATTACAAAGAAAATTAAAGAGTTGAGTTTTGAAGGAGTGGAAACTACGTATTTCCTTCAGGTTTTTTGGTAAAGCATTCATGAATTTGACTCCAGCATAACCAGGACTCTTTGCGAACATGGCTGAATTGTGAGCTGTTATTCTAATTTCATTACAGCCTCTAGTACTATACTGATGCACATCAGCATTGGTGTTCAGGTTAAACAGGGCTTTATTTTGATGCACAAAAATTACCGTCTGGAAAATATACAGACATGGAAGAGTCAGAATTTTTAAATTTTTGAAATGAGGTCGACAACTGCTTGTCTTTGGAATCTCAACCATGATTCTTATTGCCCATTTTTGAAGTCTAAATAGCCGAATAAGATTATGTGAGTGCCCCCAGACAGTAATTCTGTATTTGAGCCGGCTATGAATAAATGCATAGTAAACCATGCGGGCAGTAGCGGTATCAACCATGGTCACAATTTTTCTAAGGAGGTAGCAACCAGAGGCAACTTTAGTACAAATTTTATCTATCTGAGTTTCCCAGGATAGTGACTCATGAACATGTATCCCTAGGAATTTTGTCTCTGAGGAGGGCTTAAGAGAGGATCCATTTAGCTTCAGCAGTGGGGAGGAGGTTATCTTTTTTTGGTGGGGGTGGAAGTGAATGAATGTTGTTTTGTCACTGTTGATAAAAACTAAGTTGTCATTGCACCAATTGCTCATGCAGTCTATATTTTTCTGCACCCCAGCATAATTTAGGGTTATGGAGGAGGTCAAGTGTGTTGTATCATCAGAATACATATATACTGAGCCATTGATAAAATGATTGGGGAGATTGTTAATGTAAATGAGGAATAATAGGGGACCCATTATTGATCCTTGGGGAACACCTCTTTCTATCGCCAAGGGGCTTGAAGTAGTAAAGGATTTGGATTCTGCTGAGAAAATTTTTACTACTTGAGACCTCCCTGTCAAATAGGATTTTATCCATTGGTTGGCCATCCCAGAGATCCCATAGTTTTCAAGTTTCCTCAGTAGCACTCTATGGTCGACTGAGTCAAAAGCCTTTTTAAGGTCATAGAAGACCCCAATCACACTCTTCTGTTTGTCAAGTTCAAGTAGAACATCATGAATGAATTTATTTATGGCAGTTTCCGTTGACTTTTTTTCAAGAAACCAAATTGGGAATCAGACAGAATATTGTACTTGCTTAGAAAGCACAACAGTCTATTATACATTACTTGTTCAAGAATCTTAGAGAAAACTGAAAGAATGGAAATGGGTCTATAATTATTCACATTATGAGCATCATCTCCTTTGAACACTGGGATTACTTTAGCTGTCTTTAGCCTGTTTGGGAAAATGCCAGAAGTGAGAGATTCATTGACTAGGTGTGTGATGACATGAATTACCGAGGAATTATCAATACTTTTTAGCAGAGAGCAAGGTATGTTATCATGGCCAGCTGAGTCCTTTTTGCTTATTTTCTTAATAATGCTAGTTATTTCTCGTTTATCAGCTGGGTAAAGGAAGATTGTTTGAGCATGGTGAGCCACACCCAGGGATACTGCATTAGGTATCACTTGTTGATTTTTGCTTTTGATCAGTTTGGCTATGCTGTTGAGGAAATTTTCATTTAGTAGATTGGCAATATTGTGTTGGTTTGTTACAAGAGCATTATCATGAAAAATTGTATCTATATTAGAATTTAGAGAATTTGAGCACTTGGTGGTATTTTTAATGAGATCCCATGCAGTTTTACTAAGATTGCTAGAGGAGTTAATGATATGCATGTTATATTTTCTTTTAGTCTCATTCACCAAGTTATTGTGCCTCTTTTTTAAATCCTTGTAGTATTCTCTCAGTGGCAATGAGTCCTTTGATTTCAGATCATTAAAAACCTGTTTTAACCTAGTAGAAGAAGTCCTTATCTCTTGAGTTACCCACTTAAATTTTGTTTTATGGTGGACTGTAGTTTTTATGGGCATCAGAGGGAAGCTAACATCAAAGCAATATAAGAACATATCATGGAAGATGTTGAATTTAGCATCAAAACCATTATTAAAGATTTAGCAGTCTATAACAGCTAGAATTATATAAATATTTTTACATTAATTTATTGTAATGGAGGAAGAAAATATGGTACTCATTGCATATACAAGGTATTGCAAAAATTAAACCCCTATGTAAATTTTTAAGCATAAGGAGGAAGGAAAAATGTTTTCTAGAAGACAATACTGATGCATTTGAATGTTATTTTAATTGCAATAGATGTAAATGACTGAGAGTATAAAAACTCATTCCATGTGAAATAATCATTTGTAGGGTGCCTTTTCTGACCTCTCTGCATATTTGTTGATATCAGAAGATTCTGTGAGTGAATTGAACGGTCGTTTGGATGAACACGACCAAGTTTCATGTGCAAATTTCCGGCCAAATTTGGTGGTTAAGTGTGTTGATGGGACACCATTTGAGGAAGACAAATGGGAATGGATTCGGATTGGGAATGAGGGAGGGCCTGTCTTCAGAAATGTAAAACCATGTACTCGGTGAGTAAATAACAAGAAAGCAGTCATTTGTTGTATTACAAGTATTATTGATAATTTTTAGGAGATGTTGATAAAGGCATTCTGTTATCATCAAAAGAGTTTAGTGCATGCATTTAGTTTCTGCTTTGATGAAACGTTTTGTGTAATCTCAAAACTCAGCTTTCTTACAAGCAGTTCATACCAATTAGTTGGAAAGGATGTTTACCAGCTAATTTGGATGTCAAAGTCAAGATTGTATATTTGTGCGTGTGGGGCCGTGTGCCCCAGGTTATGATTAATAAAAGGCGAGGACACCTTCAAGCGAATCTGAGTTTATTGCCTGCGTGACTTCCGACGAAGCGCTCGACAATGTCCGCGTCCACACGCTCCCGGCTTTCGACACACACTGGTGAAAAAACCAAACACCAGAGCCGACAGGGGGGAGGAAAACGACCCAACATTCCGCCCGCCTTGAAAGCCGTGACTTTCAATGAATACTTGGAACATGTGGAAGAGCGCAAAAACAAATAAATACATGGAATACAAGAAAAACATACGATAGAGACAAATACCAAACATAGATATAAACTTTAGGGAAAAAGTCTGTATGTCCTTGGCGAAGATTTACTTTCAATTACACATGCAATATTCCACACTAACAGCAACAAAAAAAAAACAAAATCACTCAAAATTTGACACAAACCGACACTTGATGAAATGCTCCTATAATCAGTCACATAAATAATTCACCTGAACAAAAATTGTCAACTCTTCACACTGATAACTAATATTGAGTCAATTAAATGATGAAAATTTAAGATACAACAAGTTCGTCTCTGTCTGCAAATAAAAAACAAATGCGAATGGCATTTACAGTGATGTAATTAAATTTTTAGCTTTTTAATGTCTTCTTTAGGTAGTGGACAGAGCTTGTTGACCGTCCGCCGTATTAACCCGGCAGTTGTTTTCACTGTGGCCACTCTAGAAACTCCATGTTGACCTGGGTGGAGATGCACAATGCGACCGAGGCTCCACCTGAGAGGGGGTAGATTGTCCTCTTTAATAAGGACCAGGTCGCCTTGCTGCATGCTGGGTGCCCCTCTGGTCCATTTGGGTCTCACCTGGAGGCTGGACCGGTACTCCTTGTGCAAACGGGACCAGAAATGCTGTTGCATCCTAGTCACGTGCTGCCATCTGGATAGACGATTGACGGGGATATCAATCAAGTTGGGATCTGGGATGGCAGTGAGTGCGTCACCAATTAAGAAATGGCCGGGAGTTAAGGGATTGAGGTCATTAGGATCTGACGACATTTGGGTTATTTGTCTGGAGTTAAGGCACGCCTCTATCATTGTCAAATAGGTGTACGTCTCCTCATAGGTAAAGGATGCGTTCCCAGCTATTCTCGTGAGATGATACTTGAGTGAACAGACAGCCGCTTCCCAGAGGCCCCCAGTGTGGCGTGAGCGAGGAGGGATGAAATGCCAATTGATTCCCTCGGATGACGAATAATGATGAAGGCTTTCCTGATGTGATTTGGATGAGAAGACTTTCTGGATCCTTCAATTCCCGATTTGCTCCTACAAAATTTGTGCCATTGTCTGAGTAAATATCGCTGCACTTTCCTCGTCGAGACGTAAAGCGTCTTAGTGCTCCCAAAAATTCTTTCGTTGTCAAATCACCCACTAACTCAAGATGTACCGCCTTGGTGGAGAAGCTGACAAAAACAGATATGTAAGCCTTGATTGGCTGAGACCCACGACGACGACTTGCTTTTATGTAAATAGGACCGCAATAATCAACCCCGCAACGTTAAAACGGGCGAGTTGGCTCAAGTCTTTGTTTTGGTAAATTACCCTTTAATTGTTGGATTGCCTTGGGATTGCTCCGGAAGCATCTCGTGCATTGATGTACAATCTGACGGCAGAGATTTCTTCCACTTAAATGCCAAAAACGCTGCCTTAATGATGAAAGCAGCAGTTGTGGTCCAGCGTGAAGCTGTTTGATGTGTTCTTGCTTCGCAATCAACTTGGTCAGATGATGTTTTGGAGGCAAGACAATTGGATGCTTCTGGCCGTAGGGAACGTTAGAAGACCTTATTGTGCCTCCCACCCGGATTACGTTATTTTCGTCAAGAAATGCATGCAGCATTTTCAAGTTTGATTTGCTGCTAACTTCATGTTTCTGCTGAAGGTCATGAAGCTCATTAACCCTTTTAGTGCGGAATGACATGATATCACGTCATGTTTGTCTTTACGCTGGTGATAATGACATGATATCACGTCAAGGGCACCGAGAGTGTTCCAGCTTTCACTGTGGAACTTCCACTAGGACCCCTAGTGAAAGCTGGAACCCTCACGGTACCCATGACGTGATATCACATCATGCCGCAGTCAAAGGGTTAACAAATACTTCGCCTTGAACTGCTTTAATCAGCTGCGTAAGAGCCGCCTTGATTTCTCGCGCCGTGAGTTCTTCCGTTTTCCTCTCAATGCGTGATTTTGAGGCGTTGTGTATGAATCGCAGGCACTAAGCCGTTACCCTCTGCAATTTAGATAATGACGAATAGCGTTGTAATAACTGATTCGCCTCCACTGCAATCAAAGCTGTGGCCATCGGTCGTTTCTCTGGGGGCTCTAGCGTCTCAATGAATGATTCTGGCGGCCATTCATTTTCATGTCCATTCATCCAAGGCGGTCCTTGCCACCATGATACTGTCTCGAGCAATTGTTGCGGCGTAAGGCCCCTGGAAATATGATCCGCTGGATTGTCCACTCCTCTGATGTGCCTCCATTTGAATTTACTTGTCAGCTCGTGGATCTCGGCAACTCTGTTGGCGACGAAAGTCTTCCAATTGGATGATGGTGCCTTCAGCCATGCGAGCACTACAGTGGAGTCTGACCACAGAGTGGGGCTTCCTGAAAACGAGAAGGATGATGAGACCTTATGAATAAGGTGAGCAAGGAGTACTGCTGCGCACAGTTCCAGTCTGGGAAGAGTTGTTTTCTTTAGCGGTGCCACTCGCGACTTGGAGCATAGAACGTTCCTCATGTACTTCCCATCTGATTTGACGGACCTGACGAATACACATGCTCCGTAACCGGATTCTGAGGCATCACAAAAGCTGTGAATCTCATACATATTGCAATAACGCACCAGGGAGGTTGCAAATCATTTAAGCATTTGAATGATTCCCGGAAATCAAGCCATTTTGAATGGAGCTCCAAAGGAAGTGATTCATCCCATTCCAATCTGAGTTCCCACAGACGTTAAAGGAATACTTTCGCCTTGAGAATGATTGGTCCGATAAGACCTAGGGGATCAAATATTCTCGCCAGATCGGAAAGAACTGAACGTTTAATCACTCGGGCTTCACAACTGACGTTCTTCGTGTCAAAGTGGAAGACGTCCGTATTTGGGTCCCAAAGAATTCCCAGGCTCCTGATGGTGTTGTCTCCTTCTGGGTGAATATGATAAGAGGCCTCCCTATGGTTTATTGGAATTATCTTCAGCAAATCGGGATGATTAGAGCACCATTTTCGAAGCCAAAAACCTCCTCTGCCAAGCAATGCAATCATTTCTTCTTGGATTTTCTCAGCCTCCTCGATCGAGTAGCTGCCAGTGAGGAGATCATCAACGTAGAAATTTTTCATCACTACTGCCGCTGCGCGGGGAACACGATGCGATTCCTCTAGGGCCAATTGCTGAAGACATCTTGTCGCCAAAAACGATGCTGAGGCCGTACCGTATGTCACTATGGTTAACCTGTAAGTTTCAATTGGCACACCACCTTCGTCTCTCCATAATACTCTTTGCAAATTGGTGTCAGATGGATGGACCTTGATTTGGCGATACATTTTTATCAATATCAGCCGTCATTGCATATTCGTGTGTCCTAAATCTAATAATGGTGTTGAGCAGATCATCTTGAATGGTGGGCCCTACCATTAATATATCATTTAATGATACTCCTGTTGAGCTCTTGCTTGATGCATCAAACACAACTCTCAATTTCGTCGTTGAAATGGTGTCCTTCGTAATTGAGTGATGTGGAATGTAGAAGGCGACGCCCCTAGGCTGGTCCTCTTCTTTTATGACTAACTCCATGTGCCTGAGATCTCGATATTCTCCCATAAATGATGAATATGCCAATTTCCTCTCCCCATCCCTTTGTAGTCGCTTCTCAATCATTAGAAATCTACGATTGGCAATTCGCTCGGAATCTCCAAGGTGACCGATCTCTCCTTTGATAGGTAGCCTAACGATGAAGCGCCATTCTGCTCCTCTGGTGGTGTTTCCCTTGAAGTGCTCTTCACATTTCATTTCTTCTGCTGAGAATTTTGAAGCAGGTTTGCACTCCTCCAATTTCCAAAATTTTTGCACTAGCTCTTCCAAGTTTTCAGCCCGACTAACGTAGCAGGATGATGACGACAACGGTTCATTGCTCCGAACTCTTCCTGATAACATCCAACCGAGAGTAGTTTTCTGAAGGATCGGTAGGGTTGGTGATGTTCTGAATTACCCAATGCACAACATTTCAAGGAATATTTATATATAATTAATATAATAATAAGGAATTTATGCACCTATGAGGAGGTCAACGGCTTGCAGGATATTAAATCCAGGTTCAGCAAGTTGGAGGTTAGAGGGTGGACTCCAATTTGAAATATCAACAGGAATCGCAGGTATTTCAGAAGTAATTTTTGACAGCACCAAGCAATTAATATGAGCCTTGTACGCTGTTATTCTCAATTTAATCATCGTCTACACCATCTGAGTGCTTCTAGCGGCCGATCCTCCTATACCTGTGATGCCTATTACGCCTGTTTTACTTTTGAGTCTCAGAAGCTGCGCCATTCTTTCCGTTATGAAGTTTGCTTGAGAGCCTGAATCGAGCAACGCTCGGCAGAGATGAGGGGAGCCTCGCGAATCATGCACCCAGATGACTGCAGTGGAGAGAAGAACTGTTGTTGATACCTCCCCCTGGTATGGAAGACGTGCTGTAGTGGACTGTATTTGCGTCGAAGATGGACTGAATGGTGCCGAGTTTACTGATAGATTGGTTTGAGAATTTGCGGATAGATTGGTCGCTGAGGCGTGACTTGAGAGGTGAAGAAAGCTGTTGTGCCCTTCACCGCAAAGCTTGCAATTACCTGAGGTGCAGCTACCTTTTAAATGCCCTCCCCTGAGGCAGTTAAAACATACTCCAAGTTTTTTCACGTCGCTAATTCTCTCAGGAACGGATTTCTTCAAAAAGATACTGCACTGATATAGTTGGTGGAACCCTTTGCACAGCTTGCATTTTGACTCAATGGCTACGTTTCCCACCATTGATCTGCTGGTTTTTATGAGTGGTCTTTTCCCTTGATCGCACAATGTGATAGTGGTGCGAACGGCGCGATGAGCGTCTACCGTCTCCATCACTTGGGACCTTTGCTGAAGGAAGATAAGAAGTCCTCCAACACTTGGCGTCTCTTCCTGCGGTAATGATGCCTCCCATTCCTTATGAAGCCTCAGGTCTATCTTGCTGGTGATTAGGTGGACAAGGAGCACGTCCCAGGAGTCAGTAGGCTGCCCCATGGCTTGGAGAGCCCTCAAATGTTTATTGAAGTGATCCTCGAGGTTTCTGATGCCCGTGGACGACTCCCTCTCTAATTGATTGAATTCAAACATTGCCTTGACGTGCATGCTGATTATAAAACGTTTGTTTTCGAAGCACTGCATTAGCAGTCCCCACGCGATGTTGTAATTTTGTTCCGAGGTGGCGAGAGAGGCTATGACTTGCAACGCTTCTCCGTGCAGCGTTGATCTTAAATAATGGAATTTTTGCATTCCTGATAAAGACACATTGTCATGAATGAGGCTCTTAAACGTGTCATAGAATGTCACCCATTCATCATAAGCCCCGTGAAAAATAGGTAAATTTATGACTGGGAGCTTCACGGGAGCAACGCCGTGACCATTTTCCTGCGATTCACTGGCCCTAGGCTGGGACGATTGAATTATTCCGTCGGCCCTTGCGATGGTATCAAAGTACGCATCCTCAAATTCATCGCGTTCTCCGTCGCCTTCCACGTCCAATAACTCAATCTTGGATTGAATATCTTCAAAGGCCTGCCAGCAATCCTGAAACTTCTCCAGGCGGAGAGGCAATTGAGGTATTCCATCAGGAATCCTTACGGTATCGACGAAATTCTTAAATCTCGTGACCCTGGCCTTAATTTGACCGCGTTTTGCGATCAACTCCTTAGTTTTCTCTGCCATTGTTCTGAGACACGTGCCTTAAAGGTTAGGATAATTTACAGTGGGGGATATGGAGTGATATGGGTGGGAATTGCACTCACTGCCTACCTTATACTGCGATGGCTGCGTTATGCTGCGTTGCTGGTGCGCCGATGCCGCTGGTGTGACTCATGTGTCCTCGGCTGATTGGATGACACCTTGCTGGAGATGCTGCTCGCTGAAGAGTGCCGATGGTCCGCTGCTTTGAAGACCCCGATTCGAGTGCTTGCCGGGAGATGCCTCTTATTGATTTAATCTTGCGCTTATGTACGAAGATTTTGAATATGCCTTGCCGATCACTGGTGCGATCCGGCCCGAAGGACCAGAAATGTGCGTGCGGGGCCGTGTGCCCCAGGTTATGATTAATAAAAGGCGAGGACACCTTCAAGCGAATCTGAGTTTATTGCCCGCGTGACTTCCGACGAAGCGCTCGACAATGTCCACGTCCACACGCTCCCGGCTTTCGACACACACTGGTGAAAAAACCAAACGCGACACTCGCCACCAGAGCCAACAGAGGGGAGGAAAACAACCCAACAATATTGTTTAAATAATGAGATACTTTGGACTTTTACTGTACTGTTGGTTTTCACTGTGATGTATGACATTATGAATTTGCAATTACATATCATTATTTACTGTGTTGTGGACCTTCTATTAGCATATCCTGTTTACCTATGTTATTTATATGTTGTTTGTGATTATATATCTCTATCATTTTAGGTGCATTTTTACCACTGTTAACCCAGAAAAAGGAGTTAAAAATCAACACAAAGAGCCTCTCTCAACATTGAAGTCGTGAGTATTGAGCCAGAGCATAGTTGTTTTAATGTCTCTTCTTCTCAATCATTTCATGTTAAATTAATGATAGTATTATGGTACTAAAGCATACAACCAGCCTCCTTGTGGTATACAGGTAATGGCTTGTATGGCCAATATTGGCCATATAAGACCATATGGCCAATTAGACCGTATGGCCAATATTGGCCATATATATGACCAATATTGGTGGATGCCTGTATGTGTGACAAACCAACCCAGTGTGAAATTGGTTCTGAGGAAACATAGAAATGCCATACACATGTTTTGAGGATACTGGGGCTAATCATAATAATAATATTTATTGGTCCAGGGACTAGTTTTGTACAAGTATTAGACTGGTCAATTTACAAGTGAATCTAAAAGTCAATTAACACTTAATATAAGTCAGATTTTACATACAAATCATAAAAAATACATGTTACAATAATAAATTTATAATGTACACATAAAATCTAAAACATTATCTATAAAAATACTCATTCACATTGTAAAAGGTTCTGTCAATCAAAAAAAAATGTTACCTGTCTTTTCATTTGTTCTGTAGATTTGACTGCCTTAATCTCTGGTGGTAGAGAATGATAAAGCAACACACCGGCATACACCGGACTTTTGGTGTATAGTGTGACGTTATGAGGGATGAGTCCTAAGTTTTAGTTTTGCCTCCTATATTGTTGATGAGATGTAATTTGTATATTACGAGAGGTATGCTGTTCCTGTACATATTGTAACAGGGTAAATGATCCTGTCAATATTCGGTGGGCCCTGGCAATGGGTTGCTGTGGAAAAAAAAAGAATAAACAACGATGATGTTTATGGATCGTGTTTCCTTGAGCGGATGTAGAAGCATTTCTTCTTTAATAAAATTGTGGAAATATATAGTGTTCTGAAATACAGCGTGCATTATTATACCCACGAACGTTACATTGGTGTCAGAAGTGGGATATTTAGTAACTTACAGTGGACTTTTCAAGTGTTATTTAAGTGTAAATGAGTAACATGGCTTCAAGACCAGCAAAGTTGAGCGAGCTGAGAGTGGCGGAATTGAAGCGCGAATTGGAGGAGTGCGATCTGGAAACAAGTGGGACGAAAGCCATGCTTCAACTGCGACTTCATGCAGTGTTACAAGCCGAAGGTGTGGACCCCGAGAATTTCATTTTCGTAATGGAAGGCAGTGCACAGGTCTTCACGCAGATCCTCAAAGCAGTAAGAGCTTGCCGAAAATTCTGGGATTTTGAAAGATCTTTCTGAGAAGTCCCGGGCAATGGAAGAAGAATTGCTGGGGAAGATCAGTGAAGTAAGAAGTGAGTTAAAAAATGATGTCTGCAAATTAAAGAGTGAGCTAAGAAATTATCTCAGCAAGGTCAAAGGTGAGCTGAAAATCGATGTCAGGGAAGTGAAGGAAGAATTAAAATACGTCACTTTGGAGGTTCAGGACGTGCAAGAGGGATTCAGGAATGTAAAAGAGAACTTGAAAAAGGTAGAAGCTGACGTGAAGACCCAAAGCGAAGATCTTTTGAAAACCTCAGTGCATGAATTGACGCAAACAAGCACAGTAGACCTAGTGTCAGGAATTGCTCTCACTGTAAAGGCCCTATGGGTGAAACTGCCTACATACGATGGCAAGACTCTGTAGTCCACGTACAAAAAGCAGTTTGAAGCCGCGGCCAGTGCTAACGGGTGGATGGAAGAAGACAAGATTACAGGCTTGATTTTTGCTCTGTGAGGTGACGCCTTGAGCATTATTCAAGCAATGCCAGACCATGATCTGAAGAATTACAAGGGTCTGGTGGCCCGGATTGAAATGAGGTACGGCAACAAGCACCTCCATCAACTACCACAGCCAACTGCTCTGTAGATGTCAGAAATGTGGCGAAACACTGCAAGAATTTGAAGCGGACATCGCGTGACTCATCTTCATGACTTATCCTTTGGCACCCAGTGATTTCATCGAACAGATGTCAATGGAGTCTTTCGTGGTTGGCGTGAGTGATCCAGACCAGCAAAAATCTCTTCGGTTCGTGCATCCTAAAATTTTGGATGACGCATTAGCCCTCGCTCTGGAGTTCCAAGCGGCTTCCAAAACTTCTTAAATCCATGCACGTGCCCAAAGCATGGATGAGGAAGAGTCCCTAGAAGAAAAAATTGAAAGAGTTGTCTCAAAATTTCTACCTAGCAAGAGACAACAAAGGAAAAGGGAGATCCGTTGTGGGGAATGTGGTGAGATTGGACATGTCCGCTGTCGCTGCCCAAATATCATGAATCAGCAGGAAAAGTAAAAGGGGCCGGCGCTGAGGGGTGAGCATCATGGAGTAGCCCGTTGCTCCAAAGAAAATTGTTCAAGTAGTATCTCCCATATGCCAAGTGGACAGTCTCTTTGTGGACAGGTAGGTGAATGGCGTGGGTTGTGCAATGCTTTTCAATCCCGGGGCTACGACCACAATCCTGAAGAAAGGTACCACGAGAGGAGGCCTCCAGCCTACGAGAGTGGTCTTGAGAACTGCCACGGGTGAAGCAGCTGACATGTATGGAGAGATTGACGTAGAAATCTCGTTGGGGGCAACAAGATTAAACATCCGAGTGATAGTGGCCAACATTGTAGAAGACGTCATCTTCGGAATGGATATTATGTCAAAATTCTAGTTGATGCTGGACCTGAAATGAAAATGTCTCAGAATGGCTAATGAAGAAATATTCCTTCACGATCGACGTAATGAAGCCATAAAAGTTGTAGATATGGATGAGGTTCTTTCTCCAAAAAGCGACAACATCATCTTGGGTCGTCTGGTCAGCATAAACCGGAGGGTGATGGGAATTGTCGAACCCCTTATCCGAAGTAATTCGTTGAGGGGTTATAGTGGGAAGAACTACGGTTTCTACCCAAGGTACCACACCAATATGGTCTTAACAGTCACATTAAAAAGCAATCGGCAAAGGCATTATAGAATGTCAAATGTTCCCTAACGAATCTTTCAGTTTGGTTATTATTATTATTTTTGTTTATTTATCCTGGGTTGGATGAGACGGAACCGTCCCCTCTTCCCCCAACCCAGCACTCACACAAACACCCATGTCCTGGGCAGATATTATTCTACCCAGGCGGGATTCGAACCCACGACCCTCGGGTTAGCAGGCGAGGACTTTACCCCGCCGCCACCAGGGCCGACGTAAAATAAATCATTGTGACAAATACTTTTGAAAGCCTAAGCCCTGATTGCTATGTTTTTAGTAATAATGGTTTTTGTGGCTCCAGCCCCTAAAGTTGAATGAATTTTCTAGCATCACTATTTCCTTAAATTGATTGGACTATCAAATAAAGGCAATAGTGAATGTAGTTCCAGTTTTAGTAGTTTCACTTACTACTTAACCTGTTTTAGTAGCTGGGTGTGGATGTACTGCTAAGCTATTGTTACTAATAGAACTTATGTGCATTGAAAAATTTTAAAAAAGTAGCTAACATGAGAATGTATATGTGCAAAAAGACCCCAAGAATGAAGATACATATGAATGAGCATTATCAGAGCAGTAGTTTTTCTCTTTGAGTACCAAAAGGGAAGGAAATGGGAAGATTTACTGGAAACTTCACCTTTTTGCATGGAATCGGACCCGCTCTAATGACATGAAATTGTCATAATCTTTTAATTGAATAGTGGTCTACAGCCTGACCTTGGCAGCTTACAGACAAGTTGTGAAATACTTCATCAGTTTCCCCATTACAACTCTGGACCAGACTGGTCAACAACACCCCTTCAATTGTTTCTAGTTGGATCCATGCAACTCATGCCCATTTTATGTGACGTTACCAATGAAATACTTTTACCTGGGGATATTTTCAAGTGTGTAGTGTTTTACCATTTCCATGCATGTATTTAATCTATCACCCTCTGGAAGATAATAGATGAAACCCTCTTGAATGTGAAAAGACCTGAGAGGTCTTTCATGCACTTTTCAGCGAAAAATACATTTTCATGTATTCAGGAAATGCACATTGATAATTCCCCCCCCTCTCTCATGACCGTAGTGCCCATTAGGTAGGAGAGGAAATGTAAGAACAAGGGGGATCTCACAGGGCACGTGTTTCAAAGGGTTAAATAAGTCACTCTTCTTTAGCTCAATGCAAATATAGAGCTTCATAAAACCATAGTGTTCCAGTGCACAACGATCTTTCTTTCTTAAAACATTTCTGTTATTTTTTGTTGTTGCATGTGTAGATTTGGAATAGATGAGTAGAGAGTATTCTGTTTTATCTCTGACCCATACAGCATCAGTTTTGTTTCATTTATAGATACCGACAACTAACAGATAATAAAGCCTTGCGCCTTGAAGGAACAGCACCAGTGATGGGAATAAACCTTGGACTTTACTTGGAGGGTACTGTGCATGTTGGAGATGCTGTTTATATTGGAAAATCTCTGAGTTAAATAGAGACCTGTTTTGTAAGTTTTAAGCTAATGAAGTGACCAACTAGAAAAATGTATGTGTGGCATCATCTCTCCTTGAAGATTTCCTTCTTCATGATCATTGGTGTAAAGGGATTGAACATGTTAGATATATTGTTTGAGAAAGTGGTTCTTTGCTAACGGTGACATGTAGTGTGAGCCATGGGATAGTAATGTATGTACTAGTTGGAAATTGGTGATGATTTGACTGCACTACGGAGATTTTCATTTTCAAGATGAATGATGGTAAACTGTTGAAAGTGAAGATTATTTTTTAAATAAGTTTTGTGCATGTTTGCAGAATTTGAATATTCTTGCATAAAAAAATCATTCTTCTAATTGTCAGCTTTATTTTGTAATTGTATAAAGTTATGAATTTACTATGAAAAATTGTGAAATTTGTCTAAACATTTCTTGTATTGTTTGTTCATTATTAATGGACTATGTGCTTAAGAGTTGTCTTAGATGTTCTGGTTACCACAGACATAAGAATATCTAAAATATAAGTTATTGATCTATTGTATGCACTACTTTGCCTATATTTTGAGTGGCTAGATAATGCTCAATAATATATTTCTGGCTGAAAAGGGGAAAAATAAATATTTTAATACATATATATGATTTGTCTTGGAAAATGGTGTGTAGAGCTTTTAAATACTGGAATTGATATTTCATTTTATATTTTTGTAAATGGTAAAAATTGTAGTAAACTAGGTTGTTATGTGTATTCATGGTTTTGTAGGTCCCCACCTTTGGGGTCACTTGTGGGCCAATCATGGGAATGGCACTTCTGGAAAAGGGCATTTATTCTTGAGAATCCTACACCTAACACTTGCCTCACCAAGACTGCCCTCGCACTCCTCCACTCCTTCTACGTGACCCAGAGACCATGGCCTAGCATCCTTGTGTGACCACTTTGTACCTATGTCACTGGTCACCAAGAAACCTACTCCTGGTGGTTGGCTCCAAGAAACCTCCATCAGCTGTTTCCCATGGGCTGCAGATTCCCAAAGGTGGCTTCGACATTTATTTCTAAATGAAGCCCAGTGACCTCGGCTATCTGAAAGATCCCAGATAATAGACCCCCCCAATATGCCACAGCCCTCAAGCAAGTTGAGAAACCTCCTGGGCTCAGTAATCTAAATGACCCCAGATAATACCTCCCAAGGTGAAATAACCAACAGATAAAACCCAAGGAAAGGGTTCTTGTCAGTCATGGTCGCAATTCACTTAGAACATTCACTTAGTTTCTTTTTTCCATTTATCTTCATATTTCTGGACACTTATATTTTAGAGAATTCAAAAGAGATATGGTACTTTTTCACAGTTTTTATTTCAAGTCGACTTGAAATAAAAACTGTATTGTACTATGAATTTGTATAAACTCTGCAACATACTAAACTTATGTACCTGATGATGTCGCCTATGCGACGAAACCGGTCGACTTGAAATAAAAACTGAAAATGTACCTTATCTCTTTTGAAATCCTTAGAATGGATTTTCACCAAATAAAGCCTGAAACAATCGAGTTTAACTTATATTTTAGAGCTATTGATGATACCCTTCATAATTACATAGACAATTTGGCTGAGTCATAAGTTTTACATGTACCAGGTTAGATAGAGAATCGAAAATTCATTTCCACATCTGTTAATCCAGGTTTTAATCTACTTCTGGTGAGAAACACAAGTGTGACATGAGCTGAATGCTATTTCTTCATGATCTGAGGTGTTTGGGACCTTCTCTTTTTTTGCCATTTGGAATGTATCACCCTAAATTTGATGATATCTTCTGAATTCATTCTCCTCCACTGTGTTCCTAGGTGAGGTTAAAATGTGGATTTTATTTTTGCTTCCGTGGGGTTCTTGGTCAGTCATTCTAGAGAGAAAATGTGGGGTTTGGTGACAGCCACTGGAAGGTCAATACTTCCTCATGTTTGAAATTGTTTCATAGTATACATCTGTTCCTCTGTGGGCATGGCTCATACCTTTGATAAGTGTCTGGATATCTCTACTCAAGTGATCCCTTTCCTGGATGTGGACTTGAGGGATGTAAATTCTTGGTCCAAGTGCCTCAATTTCTCTTGAATGGCCTCCTGCTCCATTTTTTCCTCAAACCTTGATCCCATGGTTAACATAATGTGTATGCTTGGAAGTGGGTGGTGTACCTGGTATTGGATCCTATCCATTGGTTTTAACTATTTTTGTTGAAGTCTTCATTTTGTGCCTCTGTACTGGTTCTGACGTTATGATATTTTTGTGTATGATTTGGTAGTTGTAGTATTTTGATTTAACATCCTTCAGCGACTAAGTCATTTCGCACATTCTATCTGCTACTACATGCTGACAGGGGCAACAGTACATGGAAGAAGCAGAGTATCACTCATCCAAATTTGAGTTGAGGCCAATGATTCTTAACTTTGGCGACCGGTGTTTACAACTTGGCAGGCCATTGCAGAATTGGTTGGTTGTAACTACCTGGTTATGTATCATTCCTTGAAACCTGGCTGGTTAGTTTTTCATTGTCAATATCTACTGTTGAAGTGAAATTTGAATGAATTGCCAATATCCTCTCCTATATGACATTTAGCAGATTTTTAAGTAATTAACTTCATGTACTACCATCTCATAGTATTCCTAGTTTTACTCTTACCCAATTGATTCTGCCAAGACCTACCTATCCCATGATGAAGTTTTCCGTATTTCCTGTCTTGTGCAGTGAAAACATATGTATGGTTGATAAAGTTCCTGGTTATGACTAATTAACATCTCAGTTTAACTGGTTATTTTGTGCTGTGGTGGTGAATTAAAATAATTTGTCTTCACTATCATTCAAAGTTGGTCTTCCTTTCCCTTACTTTAGAGAACATTTCTGAGTTTCTTTGCTAGTACCATATTTACTTGTATACTCATAGTCTAACTTTTTGAGACAAAATTTTGGGCAAAAAATTGTTTTTTTGGACTATACACACATCAAACTTTTTTTGACAGCTTAATTCTTAGGGCAAAAAAAATGAGATGCATCTCTCCCAAGCCATTGGGTTTCAATACACTGCATAATACCAATCTCCAAAATTCTGAAATAATATGCGTAAGAAAGTGTATCAAAGGAAGAGTGCACATTTGGTGGTGATCTTTAGAATTGAGTTTCATGACTAAAAAAGGGAGATCCGCCATCTTGGTAGGCTCATGTCTTCATGCTTATGTTGTGTTGATTGCTAGTCAGACAGCCGTGAATATATTTTGTAATGAATTAACATGACCATTCATGTTCATGTCACATCATGTGTTATCTCATTAATATAACAATTTCTAAATTTCAGTGTGCACTACTGGAACCATTTTGTTGAGGGCTGAGAGTTATTGCCGAGTCTCGCATACCAAATTTCAAATCCGAATCCTGCTTTCCTTTAGTTATATTTCCCAATTACGTCTCTTTACAATACATGGATAAATAGTAGCATATTATAGAATAATCTCAAATCCATTTTTACATTTTCTTGTAAATTTATGAACCCATGATTTTTTCTATGTTTTCCCTTAATCTATAATCTATTTAGCTTTTAAAAAAAAACAAAAATGAACAGAAATTTGTTTCATTAGTATTATCACTTCCTCAGTTAGGAATAAAAAAAGAAATTAAGAAAAAACAACTGAATTGTTATACGTATTCTGGTTCATTCTTAGTTATTTTCCAGTGAGATCTTTCAAAATTTTTCCATGATTTTATTCTCATTCGTGGGCTTTTGCTATTTTTCTGGCTTAATTTGAAAATTTTTATGTGCATTACCAGAGTACATTTGAAAAATGTAAACTTCATATGAACGTGGTTCTTAATAATGAGAGTCTACTGTATACACAATTGAGGAGTTATGAATCATAAATTCAGATTACAAAAAGTATTAAGATTATGATCTTAGCCTTTAATTTAAAAAAGACTCGGAAGTCAATTGAGAACAGGGATACTCTAATTATAGAAATATGCTGAAATGGAAATTATACAGTAAGTCACAAGGTACAGTCCCAGGGATCTCTGGGGAAAAAAATTGGTCACATATGCCACATTGTTCATCTACCCTCTTCAGTTACAGCCACATTTTAATTTTGAAATTTATACCACCTGTTAGCAAGGTGACATATTTCTGATGATTAAAGGTAGCATTTCATTTCACACTGCCCTGATCATTTTTTTAGGATTACATTGGATATCCCAAAAAACCTTTAATTTTAATCACTTCACTTGTAATACATTTGCACATTAGTTAATGGTTGGAGGTATGAGTTCATATTTATCATTCGATCCCCCACAGTTCCTGAGTTCCATCACTATGTCCTTCATGCTATATTTGTGAGAAACCACAAGCTGACGATCTTGCTTCTTATAACTCCGGCTCTTCAAATTCAGTTTGTGTGCTATCCTTAAAGGATAAAAAAATCATACATGTATTAATATGCCAAGTATAAAACCAAAAAACACTTTCAAAGTGAGCAATATAGTCTGGCATGCCTTCTAATAATATCTGTGAACTACTGTTGGTTTCTGCTGTGATTATGGATGGAGTGGAACATAGTATGGATAACTCCTCTTTCCAGGAAAATCAGAATGTAAAGAACAATCTTGTTGTAATGTGTATTCTGATATTATGTACATTGGTAAGGGAAATGATGAAAACTCTATGTTCACATAAGTTAACATCTTGTATAACACAAATTTTGATGCAATATTAATTGTAAAGCCATTGAGGCACCACTAGATGTCATTTTTCATTGTTACATAAACAGGATTAGTTCCCACATCCTCGGTAGATAGTGCGGGAGTAGTGAGCAATGAGGAATACCACCTACTTCAAAACTACATGTGATTTTTACTTTAAATCAATTAAGGAAGAATAGAGAACAATTTGGAGTCACTGAATTCGATGAGTTTCAACAAAATAAACATAACCAAGGGTATTTGTGATAGGTTAAGTTAGACAGATACACTGCACTAACACAAGGCATATTACCAGCACAAATAGAAAATCTAACCAAAAGCAAGTGTATCGTACTTTCAGATTTTGCAGAAAACTACATTTGTAATATTCACAGCAGAATACTGAGTTTTCATTTGGCTAATAAACAAGCTAAACTTCACCCATTCGTGTATTTTTATTTATCAACAATAAGTACACCTGAAAGTAGAAGTCTCTGCATAATAAGTGATCATATGGAATACAACACTGCAGCTATACAAACATTTCAAATATATTTGATAAATGTTGAAACTGGCTGTTGCACCATTAGCCAGGAAAATTATATACTTCAGTGATGGACCAGCAAGCTGATATAAAAATAAGAAAAATTTCAACAATATTGGAAGTCATACAAACGATTTTGGACTCTTAAGCAGAGTGGAATCATTTTGTATTTCATCATGGTAAAAATGCTATTGATAGATTAAGGGGCACAACAAAATGAGCCATATCAAAAGCTCGTTTACAACGTGTGAAGAAAAATTAAATTCTTACACATAAAGACATGCTTGAATATTGTGCAAAAACTAAAAAGCTATATCCTATATTTCCATTTCTTCCAAGAAATAAAAGTAAATGAAACTGCATTAGAAGCGAGATTTGAATAATGCTAAACTTTACCAGGTACAAATAGAAAACAATAGGTTTGTTCCAGTTGGCACTAATGTCACCAGGTGCCACTGGACTTCCATGCCAACAGGCTATGAGGGCCTATAACTTCTAATGAGCCAATAGAAATACATAATACAAGACAGTTCGCAATAATCTTCAAGAAACTCTAAGATTTTTTATCGTGAAATGAACCCATATTTTGACCAAATCAGCTATTTATTCTTAATCATCAAATGTTTCATCATAGAAGATACCAGTAGAGGCACACTAGGGAGCAGAAAACTGTGACAGACACAAAAAAGGTATTCAGTTAGAGTTATACAAAGTGATTTCTCTGCCGTTAGACCACTGTATCTGTCATCATTGTTAAAGGATCCCTAGCACATGGCTAAGTCACCACACCACCTTTATTCTATTTTTCCATAATTTACTGCTGCCAATATTCATATACAGTAAATTAAATCTTTGTAATAGCCCCTCCACTGGAAAACATCAAGTCTAGCAATGGCTGACTTTGACCATGAAGCCATTTTTGTAAGCATCTAGAAACAACAGGATTAATGAAAAAGTACTGTAACGTTGAATTAATAAATAGTTTCATTGATCACAGTATTCAGAATTTCAGATCTGAGACTTTTCTCCTCCGTAGAGTTTTTTTTGGGTCCAAAATCGGATTTTTTAGGAAAAAAATTACGATTTCAAATTCCAATTTGTAAATGAAGGAATGTAGAAGAAAAAAATTTGTCAGGTTTCATCAATTTTGTAAAAAAACAATTTTACAAATATCTAATAAACGTTTGTATAATTTTTGAAATGACATCAAGCTCAGGAAAACTCCTATTCAAAATAATTATTACCTATTGTTTTTGTTAATTTAGCCCAGTAACCCCATGAAAACAACTTAAAAACAATACTTAATGGTACAAAGCTGGCAAAACTTATTGTACAGCACTGCATGGTCCATGACCTAAGATTTAAAAATGAGATGACCATAGATAGGAAAATAATATGTAGGTGTTAAGAGGAATTAACAGGTCAGCGTAATAAATTAATATGAAAAAAATTGTAAGAGATGAAGGAAGGTAATGAAATTGGTAGGAAAACACAAAGGAGTTGTATAACAGGGCAGCGGATTCAGTGAGGTAAGGCAGTAGAATAGGACTGACTTTTTCCCATCAATTGCAAAAAATCAAAATTAGGGCAATGCACAAGTTTAACTTGACAGATTACATAACTTCAATAAATTTATAATATGCAAAAAAATAAAAAGGTATTTAAATGCTACGACCTGATGCTACATGAATAAAGGAGGAGTTCATTGTCCCAAGTAAAATGACTTCACAAAATGAAATTAAATACTTACTGATGAATCTCCGCTCTTTCCTCACGGCTGAAATCTGAAGAGAAGACAAGGTCCTTGTTACAGCCACCAGAAACATTATGTGAAAAGTCTCTCAAAATTTTCCATGCTTTTTCCTTGAATTCTGCCCCTGGCTTTGACTCCAGTGAACTTAACCCCAAACCAGCTCTTCGTACATGTTCCTGTGCACTGATAAAAGTTTTATTTCAACAGACTGAAACTGAACTAAACAGGATTTACATGAAAAAAAAATTAACTGAGACTTATCATGTTCCCAGGAGACAGGAATTTGCAGAAGGTAAGCAATCCCTTGAATTAAAATTTTTATATCTACCTTGTATCATGATATCAATAGTAACAGGGAAGCTATCTTTGAAGTGGAGAAAATGGGACAAAGATATTAAAACAGGAGAGTGAGTGAAGCATGGAAGAATTTCCAAGATGTGACTGTAGAATGCGCTGACAGTGTGTGGTAAAGGTGTGAGAGGGAAAATGAAAGATGATGCTTGGTAGAATGAGGGAATGAAAATTGTAGCGGTAGTAAAGGAGGCATATACGAAACTGATACATGTCAAATCTAAGTAAGTTCATGCATGGCAAATACATGGCAAGCGATGTTTACATGGTGAAAGAGAATGAATTCACAAACATTGTGAAAGAAAGAAAGGAAGGAGAGAGTTAATGTGTAAAAAAAATGAGTGACTAAGAAGGGAAAACAGAGTTCTTTTAGAAATGGTTAAATAGAAGCACAGAAAGGATAGGGCAAAGGAATAAGAGCAGAAATGGCGAGATTGTATAGGATGACAGCAACAACAGGGATGGTTGTAGTATTTTAATGATCCACATGGTGGTGGAGATATTGAAAAATGTGAAGGCTGCAGGCATGGACGGCCCAGTGAAATGCTAAAGATTGTGTGCCATTGTTACTCATAAATGTGAATGATGTAATATGCTTGAAAACATTGGTAATGCTAAGTGATAGAAAGAAGCTGCAACCTTAGGACAAAGGAAAGAGAGAGATGGCTGACTGAAAACATTATTGAGCAATTATGCAATTGGGCATGCTGAGACAAGATTATGGTCATACAGTAATCAAAAGGGCGAAGAAAATTATGATTGACAGTTAATTATAACTACATGGGGCTATATTTTGAGGAATGAAGTCACAATGAACAAATGAATAACTTTCTAAATTTCTACAACTCTTATTCACTAGCCCAAAAGTTTCTTCATTTGATTCTGAAGCATCATACAAAGACACCCTCAATGATGACAATGTAGCATTGAATGGGTTAGGTACCTACACAGGTGGGTTTGTGCCAATGAGGCGATGCACTGATCAGCTACTTGCACAATAGCTGGAGCAGAAAAAATGTATGGGTATATAAAATATGATTGAAGTATTGCATATTTATGGATTGACAGAAGGCCTATGGGTCATTCCATGTCAGTTCATCCAGGCCATGACACCCACCATCTCAGATTTTGATGAAACTTGGTATGTTTCATCCTTTCATGTAGACATGAAAATATGTGAAGTTTTTCTTGTCTATCTCTACTAGTTTTTTTCACAACCATTTGAAGTTTAGGCGAAACTGCAGTTTTTCTATGACCAAGGTATCCGAGGGCACTTATACCTCCAGAGGAAATAACATTGTCTCAGTCTTATTTCTCATCCAATTCTTATGAAAATTTGCAGTTTTATCATAGAAACTATGAGGATTTCAGAAATAAATTGAGTGATATCCTCAGAGATATCAAAAATTCTCTATACACATGTTTCATAAGATTTGAGTAAGTTTAACACACAAAACAAGGTTCTATAAAACATTAATTATTGACCAGCGGCAATATGTTAATCAAGCTAATTTTTTTTCCTAATAATCCTAAGGATATAACCCACCACCTCTGAAAATAAAATTCCTGGCACTTTGCATGCTTTCTGAGATAAAAGATGTTAAAATACTAAAAAAAAAGTGCGTTTCACAATTGTGATCGTCAGTGTTGGGCCTACCCACAGATATAATTAGACAAATGTTAGACCTCTGTTTTCAATGTTTTAACAAATTTTCATGAGAAGAAGTTAGTATTAAGTATAAAAATAAGAATTTTTTAATGTACAGGTCCTGTTTGGCTCTTAAGAAGGAAAAAAATTAATTTCTAGAGTATTTTAAGTGCGATTGTTGTACTTACCACCATTGCAGAAGAACATTTGACTTGTAGTTTTGCAAAACACCTCAAAATGTGGAAGTTATGTGATTCCAAGTTGAATTGCACCAATTTGTTTTGATACACACATCACTACCATGTTTTAGTGAAGAACGTAAAAATAAAAAATCAGCATATAAATTATAATCACTTCAAATTGTCTGTACATGGGTTTGCTTGGTTTAACACAGCACAGCACAACATGTAAAGTCTTCAATATATTTCTAGCACTGAGGTTCTTTTTTCAGTTGTCACTAGTTCTGTAATTTTTTCCCAATAATCTTAATTTCAAAGTCTTCTCTTTAAATCTGACAACCAATGGTTCAAACGTTTTATGTCTTTTTCTGAGAAGTAATACACTCTTCCTGAGCCTTTTGTGGTAGGAGCTTCCACATTACAAATTATATTATTTATAGGAACAAAACTTATCTTCTTTCTCTTTAGGCCAGTAAAATGATGTTGCAGGTTCATAAGGATGCATGAATTTTATTTTTAGGTCACATTCATCAATATGCTTAGACATGACCAATCCAAAAAACCAGTGATTATCATATAACAGGCCACATAGGAATTAGTGCAAATTTGTGCCATACTTTGGTCACATATTAGTTCACCTATTAGTTTACATATTAGTTCCTGAGAAATTATGAATTGTACTGAAAGAGGTGTCAAAACTAAATTTCTTTGCGGCAGTTACATTAGTTGAAATTGGAGTGAAACAATAAAAACTACGTGTGCCTGGAATTGTTTTTGCCTGATACCAATAAGTTTCTAGTTGCTGCCAAATTACTGACAAAAGTTCTTTTTTTTTTAATGAAGAAGGATATTTTATCCATTCTGAACTTGCAGATTTTGTAAAACTTTCAACAGATGTGATTGTGTTACCCAGATCACATTGGAGACTTTTTCTGGTGATAATTCGCTTCATTGTTCCACCTAATCCATCGCAGAGAGATTTCCCATGACTGGTTGCAAAAAATGGTCAAGAAGCTTCTAAATCAAACTCCAGGTGATGATGGCATAGGTTTAGGAAGTTGCTGCAGTTCTTGAATTGCCCAGCACAACCATCAATGAAATACTGCAATTTTTATCTTGAGGGAATTTGTCCTTTAAAAAATGACTAAGTATATTTTGTGTTTCAAACACAAAAGCCACATCATGTTCTAGGTTATCTGAAAGAACACACACACTTGACACAACAAGGTCTTCTATTGACTGTCCACAAGTGTAAATTACCACCGGATAAAGGGAACAACTGTCTCGAGTCCAGTGATAACCCTGAACCTCATCCTGTATCATTAATTGTAATTTTTGCTGAAATACAGTAAACAATGGCTTCAATTGGCTGGATTTTACTTATAGTTCTTTCAGATATTTTGACTGAGATTTGGTTATAAAAGAATGTGGGAGGAGTTTTTCCATATTATCAACCAGAGTATTTATATATTCTCATAATGTCACAGTTAATTTAACCTGTTGTGTTCGATGGGTGGTCACCCATGTATTACTTCATCTTCAGGGTCCCATTCTTCAAATTTACTTTGTAGGTGATTCCCACAGCTTTTGTTTGATGGGCATTCTGAACAGAGTCGTAACATGCAATCCCTGTTATCCTTGGAACATACCAAGTAATCAAATAAGTCACTATATATCTCCTCTATGCAACATGCATGCAGAAGAGGAGATACATTCTGATGGATAGCACAGACACATACAGCATGAGTTCCTGGGGAGCCTGCCAATACACACCATTTAAGTCGTAAGAAACAGAATTTTGAAAACCCAATTTTTATAGATGGGTATTCAAATTTAAAGGCTGCATACAGCTCATTTAGGTTACTTATTAGTAACCTCTTTTACATGTGAATATTTTTAGATACATTAATCTTATCTTTCTTCCCAGGCATAATGCGGGAATACTCATCACTCTGATAGAAAGATTGAACCAAGTCAACTGTGGTTGGTTCTATCTTTTTTCCCCTCCTTGGATCAGGTATGGCTATGATACCTTTCTTCCTTAGAAGTTCCTTTGCTTGTCGAATGGCATATTCACTGACACCAAATTCTTCCGCTAATTTTTTCCTACTCTACGAAGTTGGAGCAAGTGTTAGTAGTTGTACTGTTTCTCGCAGAGAGACTAGTGTCCCTAATTTTTCTTTGACTAACCTGAGAAACTTATCCATATCATTTGCCTTTTCTAATATTTCTTTTGGTATTTTTGTAATATTCTCTGGAATGAAATCTTCTTCTAAGACTTTACAAACCTTTTTGTTCAAAACAGAAGTTGCTGTGTCAATTTTCCTTTTAGCATGTGCAGATTTACTATGGGATGCAACCACATGGAGTTTGAAAGGAGACACCCCAATTTCATTTAAGGATGAATTGATTTCCTCTAAAGATTTTTCTTTGGATTTTCTTTGGACTTCTTTTGGATGATTGTTTTTCCAAATCTAGTACACTGTAGTCACTGGTTACTATTTTGTCAAGCTCTTCAGTGTGATAGTTTTCTTTTTAACAGGGTCCATATTCGTCAACTTTCTTTCTACATGCATTGCAAATTTTGTCCAGAGATTGCTTTCGTAATGACTGGAATATTATTAATCTTGCGTGAAAATTCTGGTGTTACAGTTCTTATAGATTTACTAATTTTTTTCTAATGGCACCTAAATGGATCAAAACAGGAGATTTGATAAGATTCATACTTTTTTAGGTAGTATTTATATGGTGTACCAATGGTGGTATAACAACAATCACACTTAAAATACACTAGAAATTAATTTTTTTCCTTCTTAGGAGCCAAACAGGACCTGCACAAGAAAAAATTCTTATTTTTATACTTAATAACATGTTAACATAATGTTCGAACTTCGGCAGATGTACCCGGGACACTCTGTAAAACTAGTAGTCCTAGTCATAGGAGTGCTCGGTGGAATCAAGGGCTCGCTGATACAGAGCATCAAGTGTATTCCTGCTTGCGTGGCACAGGCGGAATCACTTGCAGCCCGCATGCAGAAGGCCGTCCTCTTGGGGTCGCTCCGTCTGCTTCGTGCGCACGACCCGAACGCAGCATAGCCACTGATCCGATGGATTAATCGGAAGTGGTTACGAACTCTGCACCGCCCCTCTCGAGTTCTCGGCCATTATGACGGCAACGAAACCCGATGTTAGCCGGGGACTCGGAGGGGGAAGTTACAGAAGTAAAAAAAAAATAATAATTTTTATTCGTCCAGAGACATACAATGCATGTATAGGACAAGTCAAATACAAAGATTTTAACACATAAATCACATTATTCATTCAGATACTCTCATACAGAGTAAAAGCATTTCTCAATAAGGTATTCATATGTTTCTTTTTTAAATCTATTAACACTAGCGATATCTTTAATCCTTTTTGGTAACTTTTTATAAATTTGTATGGCCATTGTCTTTGGTCCCTTGGAGTGGGTGTTAATGAGAGATCTCTCAACATGTAAGTCTCTCTTTCTTCTTGTATCATGGAGATGATATGAGTCATTAAGTCGAAAATTACTGATGTTCCTTGTAACAAAAGTTAGAATGTGGAGTATATAAATACAAGGTACAGTAAGGATTTTAAATTTGAAAAGGGGCTTGCAGGTTTGACTAAAAGGGACATTTCCTACAATCCTCACATTTTTTTTAAATTCTAAACAATTCATTTTATCTGGAGGATGAACCCCACAAAACGATTCCATAGGAGACCTTGGAATAAAAGTAGCCGAAGTACTTGGTAAGCAGTACTTTGTGGCTGAAAGAGAATTTTAAAACACAAAACAGATAAAAAACTGAATTAAGTTTTTTACATAAGTGATCCATGTGGTTACTCCAACTTAATTGCGGATCAATATGAAGACCTAAGAATTTTAGGTTATTAGCCGGCATGAAAACATGACCCTTATGTGTTAGGTGAAGATTCTCGTTACATTGGTCTTTATTCCCTAATACCATGATCTGGGTTTAATCTTGGTTCAATCTTTGTTTATTTTGTAAGCACCAATCTACTACTCTCAAAATTATTACTTCGCTTGCAGATATGAGGTTAGTGACTTTTAATCTGGATAGTAGGACATTTATATCATCTGCATACATAATCATGCATGTCTCCTTGGAATTAAGTATTTTGGGTAAATCATTAATGAAGATTAAAAACAGAATTGGCCCAAGGGTCGAACCTTGAGGAACACCACGTGTAACTGGTAAGGTATTGGACTTATAATTACCTTTGCTATTACTTATCATGACAATCTGTGGTCTGTTTGTTAGGTAGGTTTCCAACCACTGAATAGCTTTGCCCCTTATGCCTAGTCCTAAACATTTTCTGAGAAGAATTTTTTGATTGACCAGATCAAATCCCTTGCTCAGGTCGAAAAATAGCCCAAGAACATTCATCTTTTTGTTAAGTTCTTCTACAATAAAGTTAATGGCATTGAACAAAGCTTTTTCGGTAGATTTACCTTTTCGGTAGCCAAATTGGCTGTTAGAAAGTAAATCAGAATTTTCCAGAAACTCATTAAGTTGGGAGCAGAATACATACTCAAATACTTTAGAAAATTGAGAGAGAAGTGAAACTGGCCTGTAGTTTTTGGGATTTTTTCTATCTCCATTATTTTTAAATAGAGGGACAATCTTAGAGGTCTTTAGGGCATCTGGAAAGATTCCACTAGACAGTAGGTGATTGACCAAAAACAAAAGTGGTTCCATGATTTCTTGTTTACAAGCTTTTAAGAGCTTGCCAGGAACATCATCAATACCAGATGAGACTTTCTTACCCACCTTTGCAATTACTTTTTCTAATTCTGTAACAGTACATGGTTTAAGAAAGATGGAAAGGGGATTACTGTTACTAGAAATGTACTGGTTTTCATATTGATGTTGATCGGGGGCTACTAAGTCTTGATGTGCAAGAAAATTGCAATTAAAGATATCTGCTATTTCCTCAAGATCTTTTATAAGGGTGCCATTATGAATTAAAGAGGAAGGGAAAGAATTACTTTTAGTACTACCTTTAGACTCCTTAACTATTTTCCAAGCAACACTAGGGTCATGGTTGGAATTAATCAACCTCAAATCATTGTAATTTCTTTTTGCTTCATGAATTAGTTTTTTATAATGCTTCTTTAACATTTTATAATCTTCATGAGTCCAATCATCCCCATGGTATTTATCGAGATAGGCATTTTCTTTTATCATAGAAGATAAGGCATGTATTTCAGGAGTTACCCATTTTTTACACTGTGTTGGTCTGTTTTTAACAGGAAGAATAGGAAAATCACACTCAAACAGAAATAAAAACCTCAAATAAAAGTGATAGAAACAATCATTGAAGTTGGAGACAGAATGAATGTCATGCCGATCTTGACAACGTAAGGTAGCACAAAAGCAATCAACATTAGTATCACTGAAAAAGCGTTTCATTTTCGCTGTGGGCAAATTACTGAAACATGTAAGTTTAAATTTTGACACAATCATGCAGTGATCTGAGATTAAGGGATCAAACACATTGATTTCACAACTGGCAGGATCAAATTCAGTTATCACAACATCTAATAAGGACTGTGAGCTGACAGTAACTCTTGTAGGCTCATTCACTAATTGCTTTAACCTATAAGAATCCAGGAGCTGGAGTAGTTTTTTTTGTGCTGGACCATCAGTTAAAAGATTACAATTAAAATCACCCAGTATTATACTTTGTGTTAAGTTCCATTTTTGACAAAGCTCAAACAACAAATTGTCAAGTTTCAACAAAAAGGTTTCAAAACAACTAGAAGAAGAATAGATCACAAGTACTCTAAATTCAACATTATTCACAACAGTTGTTATAGCAGTGCACTCAAAAAGTTTTCAGCCACCATTTCGGATAGATCAATACTAATTTTACAGGTATCAACTGTATCCTTACAAAAAATCGCTACACCTCCACCTTTATGGTATGGTCGACAGTATGAAGATGCACAATTATACCCTGGTATTGCTACACAAACTTCTTTCATCCAATGCTCAGCCAAACATATAATATGAGGTTTTTCATCTATTGTGAGCCTTTCTAATTTGCTTAATTTATTATCAAGTGACTGAATATTTACAAACATAATTATCAAATTCTGAGTTGGGGTGCAGCCCCTCTTAGGTACAACTTTTTCTGTGTTTCCTACAGCGGAAAAACTCCAGTCTTGAGCTGGAACAAAAAAAATGCCTCAAGGTCACATTACACGGCCACAAGTCACTATACATGATTTTGTCTCCTAAATGATATGGTACGCCAACTCTGAAACTAGAATTGGCTCCTTTTGATTCCAACTTTGTAATGGAGACGTCAATGTTAGGAAAACTTCTGAACACTATCGATAGTAGTTCCACCGGCAACTTTCCCGACGTGTAGCCAAGCTTTTTTTACTCCCACCAAATCCGTTTCCTCAATTTTTCCCCACGACAGTCTTACGATGCTGTTTGTTCACTTTTTCTCTGTCCCCACCCATGAGATCAGTACGACCGTTGATATCTTTTTTGTCACTCAATATGTTATAGTTTTCGGACACTTTATCATGCTTTTCAAACCTAACTTTTTTCCTACTTTTTACCGTTACCCATGGCTGAGAACCTTCAGCAACACTAATATTTGAGTTTACAATAACTTTACAGTCATCAGACTCGCCAAGATCAGGCTGAGCAACTAATATGTATCCTTTAGCATTATCGGAAACGTTTGATGTAACAGGAATTACCTCGATGGTGGAACCTGCGCCCGATATTTCCTTCTCTGCTGGCATTGTTTGATAATCACATCGCATGATTCCTGTGTTTGGAGTCTCATTTCTTGCTGTTGAATGATTTGTAGATGAGCACTTTTATGTCATTCTCCACGGACATAATCATGCCCTCCTGGCTTTTTGTATCACCTCCGGTCTTCGTAAGTTTGAACAATCGGAGATCCTCCCTGAAGATGCTAGTAACCTGAAACGACTGCTTTTTCATTGACTCGTGGCACTCAAGAACATTTTTCTCAAGATTTTTCACCGAGCCATTAAGGCTTGTGTGTTTTGAAAGTAATAACTCCAAAACATTCTGGAAATGCTGAATTTGGCCCGAAGCAGCAACTGGCAGTTTTTACATCTGTAAACCAGATCTTTCGACTTCAAACTATTCCACCATGTTTTATTAACGCTCGTGCATTGAAGTTGACAATCCAACAGGCAATGGAACTCACACGTAATGATTTCACTATTTTCATCAAACTCTATAGCACTGACCGCACAGTTTTTCTTTAGCGTCCGCCATCTTGAGATGAGACCAGACCAGAGACGGGTATGGGATATATGAGAAATGTTTTCAGCAATAAGGAGGTGATAGGGTTGTGTATACCCAGAATTATTCAAATGTATGAATGTGTGGCCATAAAAAACTCCTCTTCCAATATGGAGCATAAGTCCACGCATCTGCCCAGCTACGTTCTTGCCCGGGGACATCCATTGTGTAAACATACCTTTAAGGCTAATAAATAGAACAGGCAGATATTTGACTGTCGCCAAGAGGAAAAAAATAACTGTCTTACATTCAGACCAATAAGGTAGAGTCAACTACACACTTCTCACCTCACAGGTTCTTCAATTCCTTGCTCATTGGCACCCAAACCTCCGCCTGACCACCCCATCAATCTCAGAAGCTTATTTCCAATATTATCCTTATGGAGTAAGTTGTGTTGGGAAGCAGGAGTAGCCTGTGGTTGGCTCTTGTCAAAATGGCTTTTCTCTATTTCACCATCACTGAGGAACATGTTTTTGACCTGTTAATTACATGAATACATTTTAATAAATTTACCATTATCAATTTTCTCATCATAGATTGCTAATAAGTCTGCATATAAGTGAATTAAAAAATTAACAATGACAACATAAGAGGAATCATACACTGCTAAGAACTTGACGTAGGCTTACATTCTACCCTAACACTACTTGAAAAACTAATAGTTAGAGAGCTTAACTAAGGCAATGTTTTATTAAAAATTAAAATTTATAATTTGATCCAATCAACTCAATGTATGTAATCTGGTGAGATCTCTCAAACTGTCCAATATATTAAAATATGTTTATAATGCACAAAAATTTTAAAATAAAAGATTTGAAAAACTAAGTAATAAATTAAGAAAAATATTGACGGTGCTAAAGCAACTACTACCACATAATACATAGGCATGCCTCTCATTTATGAGACGTTTCGGTAAGTTTTAAAGGACGAAATATTTATTCCTTTGAGAATACAACCTGGATCTCCTATTTGCCAGCCAAAAAATTTTTTAATGACAAAATTCATCCATTTGCTTGAGAAATTCAGAATTGGTGTGTTTCAGAGCAACACAGAAAATATCCTTTTGATGCCACACTACATTTCTGGGTCTGGCAGAAGCAATACAATAAGGGAGATACCTTGCCGAACAGAGAGGGTAAAAAATCCACTCTTTCCAGCACAGTTAGTAACCATAGTAAAACCTGAGCTCCACCCAAAATACCCCCATATTACAAGTCACAATTTCACCTCCCAAAACCTTATCCCTTAAACCTTTACACGGGTGGTGTCTTAACACCCCCTGCCACATGCCTATGTGGCAGCTTGCCAGGTAGTATATAGATACTATGCACATACGTATATGAGATAAGAGGTGCACACTAAAAATAACTTGCCTAATACTAAGACCAGGGGTGATATTCACTCCCTCCACACAAGATATAAGCATACGCTTGATATTCCCTCCCATAGACTGAGAAAGTCAGCTGACAGTTATCTGGTGATGGGAAAGAAATTATTTAATAAACTGCCGGTGAGTATTCCAATTGCACCTCTATGTATTTTTAAATCAAAGATGTACTCTTGGTTTCTCCAAAACCCTTTTTATTCACTTAATGAGTTCCTCAGTGTTAAGATTGTTGATGTATGATGTGTCATCTGTTACTTAGTAATTTTCATTTATTGATAATTTTTCTGAACACATTGTAATTTTGACAAGATCTATAGCTGTACCTGGCTCCTGGATCAATAAAATCATTATTATTATTATTACGTATTTTTTGTTTTATCAATCTCAACTTACCAAAATTGTGTAACATGATGTTCGTAGCTGATCTAATGCCTGTTTTGCTGCTTCTTCTTTGCAAAGCTTTTTAGTACTGCCTTGAGCAGAGGCATATAATTTTCCATTTACAAACAAGTCACACCTGTAGAAAGAAAACGTGGTGATTTGTGCCATCATTTCCATCCATCAGTCCATCCTTTATTTAGCAAGAACTTTCTATTCAAAAAGACTGAAGTTTTATTTATAAACATCAGTTTTTTGACAATTTAAGGAAAATTAAGATTCTACAACAGACGATTCTAATTTTTAATTAACAGTTCACATTGAATTACATGATGAGTTAGGAGAGCCATATCATGGTTTTGGGGGAATCACGTCACATGGAAAACTGAAACAGTAAAGTGGAATACAGAACTCAATTATAACTAGCATCCTGGTTGTCCTTGAGCTCAATTCCTGAAGTCCAAGCAACTTAACGTCTAAGGATTTTGATGAATTTTTCCAAAGGTAAAAATTGACAAAGGACGGATAATCCAAATACATGTGAAGGTTTAATATTTCTGATGCATGGAGTTTTGCTTCTTAAGCACCTGCAGAAGAACGTACGTTAACAGTCGTGATTCTCACTAATGGCATCAAGCAGGAGCACCACCCACAACATTTGTCCAATGGTAACTGAATATATCTCTCATTTAGCTTTGATATCTCTCCACAAAGTATCCATCGAGTGCTTGAGAAGTAAATACTGGCCTCTGATAGCATCAATCAATAATCAAAGTTTCCTTCATTATGACATGACTAAAACATCCTCCCCCTCACTCCCACTTTGCTATTTCATAAATAACTTCCCAGTGCAGTCCCTTTGTGATATGCAATCTCAAAGAGTGTGCAGGACTCACTCCCAGAGTGTATCATACTGCTTGCTCCAATATGAGGGCTAGACATTAAATTGTGAATCATCAATCCTTTTTAGGTGCAAGCCTCATACTTAGAAGTTGTCTTCCTTCAGATTGATTCTTGCTACGAGTCTAAAATCCAAATGCATGGCAGCTCATAAGGCAGTTTGGCTGGGAGTTAACAGCCAAGCAACTCATGAGAAAGCAGGGTTTTTGCACACCTAATTCCCTTTAACTGGCTGCAAATATGATCACCTAGATCCGAACACTCAGTATTTACATTTTCAGACTTTCAAAAACATTTGAAGACTAATGTAGGAATCAAATGGAAATACTGTACTGGCCTGAATATAAGACGGTTATTTTTTCCACTTGAAAGAGGTCAAAAATCGCTATCCGTCTTATTTTCGCGCCCTATGAAAAAAAATTTTTTGGGACGAAACCCGCACAACATTGGTGCGTGGTGTAACTACTGGTTCCTCGTGATGACAATTAACTTGATTACAGCGCTAAAATGAATGAAAACATCACATTTACGCTGGCTAGGCATATCACGACGACTGATGTTTGACAACGTCGATTTTTTGTGAAGTTTGTCAAAGTCTTCTCATTAATGGTTATTCACAGATCTAAATACATATATTAATACGTGATAATAATTTTTCTATTCTCTTCTGCATTCGCTTTGTATATTCCACACAGGATGAAATCAGATTTGCTCATCATTCCTGGTGGTATGACCAGCCAACTTCCAAGTTTTGGATGTGTGTGTCAATAGGGCCTACAAAAGTAACCTATAAAAGTATTATGCTGAGTGGCTGATGAGTAAGAACTTTGAACACACACCCTCTGGCCGTATTCGAAAGCCATCTTTTGCACTTATTACTCGGTGGATTAAGGCTTCTTGGGATGCCATCCCAGAAGAATCAATCATGAGAGGCATTAAGAAATGCTGTATATCGAATGCATTTGATGGCACCGAGGATGACGTCATGTGGGAGGACTCTGATTCGGAGGATATGGAATGGAGGCCAAGGGAAGTTCGAAGTGAGACATCTCATTTGGAAAGTGACAATGAAATAAGTGAGAAATCTGAAGAGAAAAGTGAATATGATATTTAAAATAGTGTTACAAGGGTGAAATACATCACATCCGAGAATCTAGAACTTTATATCATCCCGTTATAACTCCTGTAATCAAAGAAGAACATTTTCAGTAATAATCACCTTTATGTCAGCACCTGATTGCAATAAATAATATGATATTGTATGTATGTACTCTATATCCTTGTATTTTAATCCCTCTAACCACTGGAGAGGTTTCTATAATAGCCGCATCAGCACTTGATTGCAGTAAGTATGGTTACACTGTAAGTAAGCATATTTATCTCGCTGATTGGAGTATTGTTCTCATAATTTAGTTATAAAATACATGAAAACTTTTGTAGTGAACACAGTACATGCTGCTTTCATCCTATAAGAGCGTTAAAATTTTTTCCCCAAAATGGCAGCTCTTAAACCCAACCCGTCTTACATTCGGTGCCATCTTATATTCGGGCCAGTACGGTAGAATGGAATGAAAGACAAGTAGCCATAGAGAAGGATGCATGTATTCCCCCTGAATTTAAACAATATACCATATGAAACATTACCAAAAGGCAAAGTTTGGAATTTAGGCATTAAAAGGAAGAAAATTAATGGATTCACACATACTAAAGTACCACCCAGCAAGCGCCTGCAAGGTAAAGAGATGGGAAGAGTTAGAGACACCTGCCATAGAAAAGAATGGGATAGCAAAAAGGGGTGTGAACCAGACATTTTCCATAAGCTGGGAGTAAACTAAGTTTCCAGTTCAAATTGGCGAGATTTTTTTGGACAGATGTAATAAAAATGTGGAGGTCGTGGAGATTGATACCGAAGAAAATAGAACCTCAGATCACTGTTCGTGGAGAACGAACGAACGCTTTGACTGCTGCCCAGGCGCCAAACATATTTTTCTTGTTGTTATATGATCTTAATCCATCAAAGATACCAAATTCATACCTCAAACACACTAAAAAAAACAAGGCATAGAGCTCCCAAACCAAACCATCAAAGGAGCAAAAAGACAGCTGGGCATTGCCCGGAAGTTACCAGACTTGGCCAATGGGTAAACGTCCACTTTCGTCACACACACAAAGAATTTGGAGCCCTTCTCACTTGATGCTATCATTTTCGTGAAATACAGGAGTTACTATAAAAAAATTTTATAGTGTGTCACAGAAGCAGACGTTAACAGTTAATTTCCTAAATGTAACAATGCCCTTTCACCTGCAGTATTAGCTCTACAATATCTACCCTAAAAGTTAATGTGAAATTGTATTGTGCCTCTTTTTAATTATATATATTTTTTAGATTTTGAAGAGATGTGCTTCCTGCCGTAATATGAGATGAAGTAGTCTGAGGCTAAAATTTGGTGCTGCAACGTCAAGGGTAAGAACTTAAAGCTTCGAAATCATCTACCTAGGTAATACAAAAAAAATGTTGCACATATGTTTATGCGATCCAAACATGTGAAGTATTTCACAAACATTTCTGAAATACTCAAATTTTAAACATATAGAATAGTTAAGGGATTAGGAGCTTGATTATCTGAAAGTGTACACTTCTTCTTTATAGGTGTTCATCATGAAGAAACCAGGGAAAAATCAAACTATTTCAAGGGGTCATTTATGAAAAATGTTGATAATCATTTGAATTCAAGGTTTTTTCAATTATGCTTGGCAATTATGTCAATGAAACTTTGGATCCTTAAGGAAGGCTTTGCATTTGAGATCTTCAAATGAAGTATGTATGCTGTAGTTGTTGTGGACAAGTTGAAGAAAAAGTGTTCACTTTTGCCAAATTTTAAAAATGAGTCTACATATTTAGTTATACCTTATTGCCAGATGAAGGTGCTTTATTGGCATAGTTTTGTTTGTGGTTTAGTCAGTTTTATTCTGTTGAACATGGATTCCAGCTTTGTGGTAAAGAAGTTAGTGATTTTTGTCTTCCTATGAAGTGAATTCATCAGCCTTCATTTACATAATTAAATCATTTCCATTACACTCTGTTGATTTGATTGTAAGTTGTATTTTTCAATGTATATTTTGAACAAATTAATCATTTGAAATTTGTGGAGCCCATAATCAAATTCTCAATAAAATAAGTTCTATTTTATATGTGCTTGTTCCATTTGTTCATTTGAATTCCTCAGGTAAATATGTTATCTTGAGTTATGCATTACAACAAATCCATTTAAAAAATTGTTTTTACTGAAAGTAATTTGTTTAAATAATGTTGACAAGATGTTTTTTTGTTGGCCCAGTGAAGGGCCTATGGAATTATCATTGGATTCATGTTGTGGCTGTCTGGTGGCCCATCGTTAGCAAATGGTTGGGCAGAATGCCAATCCGTACGGTTGGTAATTGTGGACGAAAACCATTTGCCAACAGTTTTGTGCTACTAGGGTGGAGTATTATCTAGCTATTAGCATTATTCTAATAAACTTTTATAATACTGCTTTTAAATAATCATTCCATGTACAACAAATGGAATTCATACTATTGCCTTATTAGTATTTGCTGAATTGATCAGGAAATGAGTCTACCACTTGAATGCCAATTATGGCTGATCAGTGGGTATACATCCATGACAATTACGAGGCTTCAGTACATGGGTTGTAGCCACATAAGGTATAAGCCTGAAACCTGACATCTAGCCACTTGGTATACACCATTGATTACATGTGGTACGTAGAGAGGTAGGCATATACAAGTTGTATACTGGTATACATCCAGAAGTTGGTAAGCATTGGGTATACATATGGCATACATTTGTTAGTTGTTCTTGGTATATGGTGTGCTGTGAGGGTATAGGACCTATTGCAGACCACTCCAATAAGGTCCTGTCATATTATCTGTCCCTTATATATGATTATAATTCTGTTGTACATTGTATAAAATAATGTCTCGATAGATCTGTGCTTTCCTAGGCCATCATAACATACATAGTTTTTAAGTACCTGGGTGAAAAATGTTATTACTCTATCAGGGTAATTATTTAGTAGTCTCTTTCTTTAGGGTACCATATGCAATTGGTTTATCTTTAATACCTAGTGTACTGCACTTTGAATATCATCGATTAGGAGAAATAATCCTGTAGCCTTATACTTCAGACCTTGCGTCAAATCTGGTAGTTTTGATTTTTTGCTGACTTGTTTATGATGTTGGCCCAATGAATAATCCAAGTTTGAGACCTCGAGCGCCAAACGGAACCTTGTCATAAATCAAAATAACCGCGAAATGTTCGACTTTATTTCAGTTTTTGGTTATTTTAAGCCTAAAGGACTAGTTTTTTGATAATACCTACAGGGTACATTTTTAAAATAGACTAAATCTGTTACAATATGAGACTAGAACTGTCTCTGTAGACCCAATAGTTTCTGAGATACAGCCTTTCAAATTTATCATTTTTTTCGAACTTCGCAATTTTTAGCAATATTTTGTCGTTCTGAATGAATTTTAACCCCCCCATAATATTCAAGTGGATCCTGAAGAGGTTTGAGGGGCCCGCAGATTCCTCCCCCCTTTACATTTTTCACATTTCCCATTTCTACCCCTGTTATGTTATCGAAGCCCTGTACGTTTTATGATGGGATGATAAAAAAGAATATGAGAAGTGCGAACGATGATGTTAAATGATAAGCTATGAATAATGAAATAAAAAAAGGTAAGTACAACAAGAGTAAATAGGTACATCAATTAAGTTAATTTTGTAATCAATTATTCAATTGAGTTATTCAAGGTAATTAATTAAGTTAATTTAGCCCTCTTGGAAGGGCCCGGTTGAGTTTCGTCTGTATCTGAATCATCGTATCAGGATGGCATATCCCTATCTGGGGATGGCGATGTATCATCGATGTCTTGTGCCTACAAGACATCCTCCATGTCGACATCGGGCAGATCGTCGCCTTCTGGGGAATCAAATTTTATTTCTACCGCAACATCCGGTACGTTGTCACAGGAGGCCCCACTGCAGTACCTGCAGACAGATGAGCATTTCATCCCTGCATTCCTGCAGCTGCACGCGTTCCCACAACCCCTCTTGCACTAAAACTGTTTGTAGACCCAATAGTTTCCGAGATACAGCCTATCAAAAATTATCATTCACCTCTAAGCAATTTGACAATGTTCACGGCTTCTGAACATTGTCAAATTGCTTAGAGGTACATAGTGTAAATGTATAATTCATACAATCATTAAAACCATTATAACATTATTATGAATAACTTTTGGTTTTGCTGAAGGTGCCTGCTCTTTTCGAGCATGATGGGCCGGAAAAATCACCACTCACAATGTAACGAAGAATGCTATTGGCTCTCAGAATGGCATCACAAAAACAAGGTTTTGTCCGAAAGAATTTCATGATCACATCACAGAAGAATAAGCTCCACTTCTGACACAGGGTTTAAATAAGCTCCGTTGAGTTAGAGAATGTGAGTAGGACCCAAATCTGGGAGAGAGTCGAAGCTCCTAGCGCTGGAGCCCCGAGTTCCAGAATAAGGTCCCAGGGGCATCAAGCCTCGATTATCCCTGTCACCTGAGATCTAAATTATCCATGACTTCAATTTGATAAGTAACTGTGTGATTCACTGAGGCACATTTGGGAGATGAATGCACCAAATTTCACGCATTTTACATTATTGAGAGATTATATTCGGCTACGCTGAATTGTTAAGTGTCTACGTCGTCAAATAGAGAGCTTTTCTGACGCAATTTCCCCACAAGGTTTGTAAAAATGAACTCAGCTCCTCGGTGGGGACTGGGTCCATGGTCTGTAATTTTGAAAATTTTGTATTTCTGAAACTTCGTACTTTCGAACAGCCATGTATTTAAAATACGTTTTTCATCGAGACTGACAGTTTTGCTTTGTAAAATCGAAACTTCATATTTTCGCGCTTTGCATTATCGAGTTTCTGCTGTATTTGCATTGCCAGATTAGGGCATTCTGGAGCAACAAAACTAGTTTTGTGAAAATTTTGAGGCATAAAAATAGTTATGATTTACAGTGAGTTTAATGTTAGGTACTTATGTAGTTTTCTGCAGCTCCAAACTTCATGCTTAAGAAAAATATACTTTAGGTGTATTGGTTTAACTGGTAACAGAAATATTGTCTTAAATAATGCTCTGGAAGTTGATGAAAGCAGTTTTGTACATGTGCATGCATAGCATGTCTGTGCTGTGAATTTTAAATGAATATTTGACGTGACTAATAATAATAAAATCTCTCTTGATATCTCGGCAAATATAGAGCTTTTCTGACGCAATTTCCTCCCAAGGTTCGTAAAAAAAGGACTTAGTTCCTCTGTGGGAACTGGGTCTGAGGTTCGTAACTTTGAAAATTTCGTATTTTCAAAAAGCGCCAGGCAGGCTTTTCATCGGGATCGACCGTATTGCTTCGTAAAATTGAAACCTAAGACATGGAGGAATCTATGATAGAGGTTATAAGAGAGAAGTTAGGAGGATATAGTGATTGATGCAGTCTTACAATTATCCAAAAAAGTGCCATTCAATCAATGTAACACACTTATATTTCCCTCGTATGTGGGTAACATCTTGAGCAAAACTTTTCTATAAAAATAAGTTGATGATCATTTGTGACCATTAACGTGGATAGTTCGAAATCAAGTCATGTGCTTCCCTAAGAAAGGATAGCCTTACATTAAAGAGTAGGATGAGTAAAGAGGAGGATATGAGTAGGATGAAATAAGTAGGAAACAGGGTAATACAGAGGGCATCAGTCAACTAGGTCCAATTTTGAATGATTAATGACATTGATAAAAATCCTATCTGTATTAAAATCACATGCCTGGAATAATTCCATTGGCCATGGGCCTAAAGTTAAGTTAAGGCCTACTAGTAAGAGCATGGTCACTTATTTCCCAACTCACCTATCCTAATGCTGACCTATTACTTAAGCCCAATCAATACACTAGATCGCCTTCATAAAATAACAATAGGCTTTCTCAAGTGTTAATGACAAATACCGAAAGTGCGTGCCAATACTAAATTAGGATGAATAGCTTTGCTAATAAACTTTCTTTTGCCAGTTCCTGGTAGAGGTAGAAGTTACCTGTCATAAAAACTAGTTTAAAGCTCATTTTCTTCTTCAAAATGATGGATTGTTTGACACTTCCAACACAAAAGTATGAATGAATTCACAAAAATAAAAAAATACATAAATGCCTTCTGGTACCTCAATAAGTTAGAAATTGACCAATGTATCATGAACAGTGACAGTAATTACTCAAACGCACAAAACTCAAAGTTCAGAAATGAATATGCCTAAAAGTCGATGGAATTCTGTATCAAAGACTATTTTATTTATTTCATTAAAAGATACATAGTTAATATACACAAAATGTGAAGGCACTCACATGAACTTCAAGTCTACAGTGTGGGATTTAATAACAAAAACAGTTCTCCACTGAATTTTTTTCATAAAACTTGAGATACAAGAGGTTAAGTCAGATTGTTTTACACAATAATATACAAAGACACTTTCCTGAACAATAATGGTGAATAATAATAACGACTACACGCCCTGAACGCAAACAGTGATAATAAAACATGATCTCTGATATGTACTGCACTTAGGTTTGCAATAAATGAATCACTTCAGACTTAGCATTCACACATACATTGGCTTGATTATCCCTCAGTTGTACGTAAGGTTTTCCAGTAAAAAAATATTCTCATTTAGCAAGCTGCACCACAACCACACGAGGAATTAATTCGCTACCCAAGTTCCATATAACCCTAACTAAAAGATAATTCCATTCCCTGTAATATAAACATGGCAATAACATCACTGGGTGGGTGGCATCAACCGTTTAAGGGATGAAGAGGTACACCAATCATTTAAATATAATCACAATAAGCAAACGAATGAGGCCACCACAGGATCTCAATTACATAGTACTTCTCCCTGGCAGGCAAGCCAAGATGAACACCGCATGCACTTAGCACTAATCGATCTCCGGCTAGCGTAAACACTAGCCAACTATCACACCCCACTACAGAAACCAAATTCACATGGTACTGTCACTTACTTGAAATCACGTTCTTGTCCAGAGATTTTAACTTCGGTTTGAAAGCCACTAGCTGATGACGACCTAAGTAATAGTCCCAGCTGCGACTCATTTAGACGTTTATCTTGAACAATTACAAAGTCCGAAATGTCGGCGGGACCTCTGGATCTCCCTGTAGATCGATCAATGTTGTACGTTTTCACTCCCCCATAGTTGCCTGTTGCAACAGAAATATAACAATTACTGGTACACAGTATCTGCATAAAAAGACATTTAGGCACTTAATATGCAAATATAAATATGTCCCATAAAATTACCCAGTCTTGTCACTTACCGCCTCTAACAGAATTACTTGACGATGACTGCGTATTTAACGATGCAGAAGAGCTAGGAAAATTCCCCCGTGACTGAACAATGTCCGAGATAGACGGCCCATAAGATACGGAAGACTGTGTTGAATTTATTTGGGAATTTTGAGATGAAGGTGAATTTATTTTGTGACTTTCCTGGGTAGATGATTGACAATCGCTAGAAGTAGTTTGAGAATCCCTGGGCCTTTTCGTTCCTGTAGGCAAAGGGGGTAGTTAAGTATCTGCTGTCGATTAATATGAGTAAAATTCATCAGATACCCTCATCTAACTCACAGTTCCTTCTACCTTTAACCTTAGCACCGGCTGCATCGGATGCCGCAACGAAGGTACGCTTCAGCTTGGATTTCCGACTGTTTCTGTATTCCTCCACAATACCCTGTGATAACTCAGCAACTAGCGTCATTGTTTTAGCTGGATACCTACCATGAAAACGAGGGAAACATTAGATACAGCATTTCATTAGCAAACACATAAGCTAGTAATATTTCTTTCCATTATGATCATACCTGCAGCCCATGAACTCAACATTCGAAAACACTTGCGCAAGGCAAACCAGCTTGTCCTCAGGAAACTTATCTTTATGCTTCAGCATAAATTTTTTCCGAAGCTCCCAATGGTCTTCAGTTTCATGAGACATCCTGTAGTCCTCGACATTCCAATCATTATCCATAATTTAAGAAAAAATAAAGGCCGGGAAGTTAACTTCAATTTCTTTATATTATAGGCAAGAGGGACACGGTCCAAGTTCACACCAAGGACGCAACTGTTGCAAACTGGTGGCAACTGAGACCAATTGAGACGCAACCTAACCTCGGTTCCGTGATTTTAGCCCAAGAAAATCTAGCCCAAGTTCAGGGGTACCAAAATGAATACGAGTAACGGTGGAAAGTATCAGTATTATAACAAGGGTGACATAATGTGACTAACAGTAACTATATACTTTAAGTATCAGTATTGTAACAAGGGTGACATAATGTGACTAACAGTGACAATATACTTTAGTTACAATGACATGACCAATTGGTAAATGCGTCAAAGAGCGTATTCGGTGACCGACTGAGAGGTGAAATAATTATTTGTTTATACAAGGAATACCAGAACATTGAAGTATGTGAAAGTTATATATATTGTTTATAAATGTGTACCCCTAGTATATGTAATGGTGAAAGTGGCGGATGTCACCAACTATCAGAGGAATAAATGCCCAACTGTTAACAGAGTCAAAACAGTATTCAGTGACTGACGACGGTCGGAGATTCATTTGTTTATACAAGGAATACCAGCACATACATATCTCTGAAACTTTCAATTATTGTTGATTACTGTGTACTCCTAATAATGCTAATAGTGAACGTCGCGGAGCTCACCTATTACGAGGGATATGAAATGACAAACTGGTAACTGCAACAAATAATATTCAGTGACTGAGTCCGAGGTTGGAGATTCTTTTTGTATACAATGAATACAAGAACATTCATACCTCTAAAACTTTGATATATTGTTTATAACTGTGTACTGCTAATAATGCTAATAGTGAAAGTCGTGGATCTCACCTGCTATCAGGGATATTAAATGACAAACTGGTAACTGCGACAAAAACCGTATTCAGTGACTGATTCCGAGGTCGGAGGTTCATTTTTTTATACAAGGAATACTAGGTCATTCAATTCTCTGAAACTTTCATATATTGTTAACAACTGTGATCTCCTAATAATGCTAATAGTGAATGTCGCGGATCTCACCTACTATCAGGGATATTAAAAGACAAACTGGTAACAGCAACAAAACCGTATTCAGTGACTGATCCCGAGGTCGGAGGTTCATTTTTTTATACAAGGATAATAGCATATTCATATCTCTTAAACTTTGATATATTGTTTATAACTGTGTACTCCTGATAATGCTATTAGTGAAAGTCGTGGATCTCACCTGCTATCAGGGATATTAAATGACAAACTGGTAACTGCGACAAAAACCGTATTCAGTAACTGATTCCGAGGTCGGAGGTTCATTTTTTTATACAAGGAATACTAGCACATTTACATCTTTGAAACTTTGATATGTTGTTAATAACAGTGTACTCCTATTAATGGTAATAGTCAAAGTCGCGGATCTCACATCCTATGTGGGGTTTTTCGATGACCAACTGGTAACTGCAACATAAACGTATTCAGTGACCGAATCCGATGTCGGAAGTTCATTTTTTTATAGAAGGAATACCAGCACATTCATATCTTTGAAACTTTCATATATTGTTGATAACTGTGTAGTACTAATAACGGTAATAGTGAAAGTCGCGGATCTCACCTCCTATCAGGGGTTTTTCGATGACCAACTGGATACTGGGACATAAACGTATTCAGTGACCGAATCCGATGTCGGAGGTTCATTTTTTAATACAAGGAATACCAGCACATTCATATCTTTGAAACTATCATATTCTGTTAATAACAGTGTACTCCTTATAACAGCAATAGTGAAAGTCGCGGATCTCACCTCCTATTAGGGGTTTTCCGATGACCAACTGGTAACTGCGACTTAAACGTATTCAGTGACTGAATCCGATGTCGGAAGTTCATTTTTTTATAGAAGGAATACAAGCACATTCATAACTTTGAAACTATGATATATTGTTGAATACTGTGTACTCGTAATAATGAAAATATGGAAAGTCGCGGATCTCACCTCCTATGTGGGGTTTTTTGATGACCAACTGGAATCTGCGACAAAAACGTATTCAGTGACCGAATCCGATGTCGAAGGTTCATTTTTTAATACAAGGAATACCAGCACATTCATATCTTTGAAACTTTGATATATTGTTGATAACATAGTACTCTTAATAACGGTAACAATGAAAGTCGCATATCTCACCTATTATTAGGGGTTTTTCCATGACCAACTGGAATCTGCGACATAAACGTATTCTGTGACTGAATCCGATGTCGGAGGTTCATTTTTAAATACAAGGAATACCAGCACATTCATATCTTTGAAACTTTGATATATTGTTAATAACAGTGTACTCCTAATAAAAGTATTAGTGAAAGTCGCGGATCTCACCTCCTATTACGGGTTTTTTGATGACCAACTGGAAACTGCGACATAAACGTATTCAGTGACCGAATCCGATGTCGGAGGTTTATTTTTTAATAGAAGGAATACCAGCACATTCATATCTTTGAAACTTTGATATTCTGTTAATAACAGTGTACTCCTTATAACAGCAATAGTGAAAGTCGCGGATCTCACCTCCTATTAGGGGTTTTTCGATGACCAACTGGTAACTGCGACTTAAACGTATTCAGTGACTGAATCCAATGTCGGAAGTTCATTTTTTTATAGAAGGAATACCAGCACATTCATATCTTTGAAACAATGATATATTGTTGATAACTGTGTACTACTAATAACAGTAATAGTGAAAGTCGCGGATCTCACCTCCTATCAGGGGTTTTTCATGACCAACTGGAAACTGCGTCATAAAAGTCTTCAGTGACTGAAACCGATGTCGGAGGTTCATTTTTTAATACATGGAATACCAGCACATTCATATCTTTGAAATTGTGATATATTTTTAAAAACAGTGCACTCCTAATAATGGTAATAATCAAAGTCGCGGATCTCACATCCTATGTGGGGTTTTTCGATGACCAACTGGAATCTGCGACAAAAACGTTCTCAGTGACCGAATCCGATGTCGAAGGTTCATTTTTTAATACAAGGAATACCAGCACATTCATATCTTTTAAACTTTGATATTTTGTTAATAACAGTGTACTCCTAATAACGCTCATAGTGAAAGTCGCGGATCTCACCTCCTATCAGGGGTTTTTCGATGACCAACTGGAAACTGCGACATAAACGTATTCAGTGACTGAATCCGATGTCGGAGGTTCATTTTTTTATAGAAGGAATACCAGCACATTCATATCTTTGAAACTTTAATATGTTGTTAATAACAGTGTACTCCTTATAACGGTAATAGTGAAAGTCGCGGATCTCACCTCCTATCAGGGGTTTTTCCATGACCAACTGGAAACAGCGACATAAACGTATTCAGTGATTGAATCCGAGGACGGAAGTTCATTTTTTTATAGAAGGAATACTAGCACATTCATATCTTTGAAAGTTTGATATATTGTTAACAACAGTGTACTTCTAATAACAGTAATAGTGAAAGTCGCGGATCTCACCTCCTATTACGGGTTTTTCGATGACCAACTGGAAACTGCGACATAAACGTATTCAGTGATCGATTCCGAGGACGGAAGTTCATTTTTTAATACAAGGAATACCAGTACATTCATATCTTTGAAACTTTGATATATTGTTGATAACTGTGTACTCCTAATAATTGTAATAGTGAAAGTCGCGGATCTCACCTCCTATTACGGGTTTTTCGATGACCTACTGGAAACTGCGACATAAACGTATTCAGTGATTGATTCCGAGGACGGAAGTTCATTTTTTTAAAGAAGGAATACCAGCACATTCATATATTTGAAACTTGGATATATTGTTAATAACAGTGTACTCCTAATAACAGTAATAGTGAAAGTCGCGGATCTCACCTCCTATTACGGGTTTTTCGATGACAAACTGGATACTGCGACATAAACGTATTCAGTGACTGAATCCTAGGACGGAAGTTCATTTTTTAATAAAAGGAATACCAGCACATTCATATCTTTGAAATTTTGATATATTGTTAATAATAGTGTACTCCTAATAATGGTAATAGTCAAAGTCGCGGATCTCACATCCTATGTGGGGTTTTTCGATGACCAACTGGTAACTGCGACATAAACGTATTCAGTGACTGAATCCGATGTCGGAAGTTCATTTTTTTATAGAAGGAATACCAGCACATTCATATCTTTGAAAGTGTGATATTTTGTTAATAACAGTGTACTTCTAATAACAGTAATAGTGAAAGTCGCGGATATCATCTCCTATTACGGGTTTTTCGATGACCAACTGGAAACTGCGACATAAACGTATTCAGTGATTGATTCAGGGGACGGAAGTTCATTTTTTTATAGAAGGAATACCAGCACATTCATGTCTTTCAAACATTTATATATTGTTAATAACAGTGTATTCCTAATAACAGTAATAGTGAAAGTCGCGGATCTCACCTCCTATTACGGGTTTTTCGATGACCAACTGGAAACTGCGACATAAACGTATTCAGTGATTGATTCCGAGGACGGAAGTTCATTTTTTTATAGAAGGAATACTAGCACATTCATATCTTTGAAAGTTTGATATATTGTTAATAACAGTGTACTCCTAATAACAGTAATAGTGAAAGTCGCGGATCTCACCTCCTATTACGGGTTTTTCGATGACCAACTGGAAACTGGGACATAAACGTATTCAGTGACTGAATCCGATATCGGAAGTTCATTTTTTTATAGAAGGAATACCAGCACATTCATATCTTTGAAAGTTTGATATATTGTTAATAATAGTGTACTCCTAATAACAGTAATAGTGAAAGTCGCGGATCTTACCTCCTATTACGGGTTTTTCGATGACCAACTGGAAACTGCGACATAAACGTATTCAGTGACTGAATCCGATATCGGAAGTTCATTTTTTTATAGAAGGAATACCAGCACATTCATATCTTTGAAAGTTTGATATATTGTTAATAACAGTATACTCCTAATAACAGTAATAGTGAAAGTCGCGGATCTCACCTCCTATTACGGGTTTTTCGATGACCAACTGGAAACTGCGACATAAACGTATTCAGTGACTGAATCCGATATCGGAAGTACATTTTTTTATAGAAGGAATACCAGCACATTCATATCTTTGAAAGTTTGATATATTGTTGATAACAGTATACTCCTAATAACAGTAATAGTGAAAGTCGCGGATCTCACCTCCTATAAAAAAATGAACTTCCGTCCCCTGAATAAATCACTGAATACTTTCACTATTACTGTTATTAGGAGTACACTGTTATCAACAATATATCAAACTTTCAAAGATATGAATGTGCTGGTATTCCTTCTATAAAAAAATGAACTTCCGTCCTCGGAATCAATCACTAAATACATTTATGTCGCAGTTTCCAGTTGGTCATCGAAAAACCCGTAATAGGAGGTGAGATCCGCGACTTTCACTATTACTGTTATTAGGAGTACACTGTTATTAACAATATATCAAACTTTCAAAGATATGAATGTGCTAGTATTCCTTCTATAAAAAAATGAACTTCCGTCCTCGGAATCAATCACTGAATACGTTTATGTCGCAGTTTCCAGTTGGTCATCGAAAAACCCGTAATAGGAGGTGAGATCCGCGACTTTCACTATTACTGTTATTAGGAGTACACTGTTATTAACAATATATCAAACTTTCAAAGATATGAATGTGCTGGTATTCCTTCTATAAAAAAATGAACTTCCGTCCTCGGAATCAATCACTGAATACGTTTATGTCGCAGTTTCCAGTTGGTCATCGAAAAACCCGTAATAGGAGGTGAGATCCGCGACTTTCACTATTACTGTTATTAGGAGTACACTGTTATTAACAATATATCAAACTTTCAAAGATATGAATGTGCTGGTATTCCTTCTATAAAAAAATGAACTTCCGATATCGTATTCAGTCACTGTATACGTTTATGTACCAGTTTCCAGTTGGTCATCAAAAAACCCGTAATAGGAGGTGAGATCCGCGACTTTCACTATTACTGTTACTAGGAGTACACTGTTATTAACAATATATCAAACTTTCAAAGATATGAATGTGCTAGTATTCCTTCTATAAAAAAATGAACGTCCGACATCGGATTCAGTCACTGAATACGTTTATGTCGCAGTTTCCAGTTGGTCATCGAAAAACCCGTAATAGGAGGTGAGATCCGCGACTTTCACTATTACTGTTACTAGGAGTACACTGTTATTAACAATATATCAAACTTTCAAAGATATGAATGTGCTGGTATTCCTTCTATAAAAAAATGAACTTCCGTCCTCGGAATCAATCACTGAATACGTTTATGTCCCAGTTTCCAGTTGGTCATCGAAAAACCCGTAATAGGAGGTGAGATCCGCGACTTTCACTATTACTGTTATTAGGAGTACACTGTTATTAACAATATATCAAACTTTCAAAGATATGAATGTGCTGGTATTCCTTCTATAAAAAAATGAACTTCCGATATCGTATTCAGTCACTGAATACGTTTATATACCAGTTTCCAGTTGGTCATCAAAAAACCCGTAATAGGAGGTGAGATCCGCGACTTTCACTATTACTGTTACTAGGAGTACACTGTTATTAACAATATATCAAACTTTCAAAGATATGAATGAGCTAGTATTCCTTCTATAAAAAAATGAACGTCCGACATCGGATTCAGTCACTGAATACGTTTATGTCGCAGTTTCCAGTTGGTCATCGAAAAACCCGTAATAGGAGGTGAGATCCGCGACTTTCACTATTACTGTTATTAGGAGTACACTGTTATTAACAATATATCAAACTTTCAAAGATATGAATGTGCTGGTATTCCTTCTATAAAAAAATGAACTTCCGATATCGGATTCAGTCACTGAATACGTTTATGTCCCAGTTTCCAGTTGGTCATCGAAAAACCCGTAATAGGAGGTGAGATCCGCGACTTTCACTATTAATGTTACTAGGAGTACACTGTTATTAACAATATATCAAACTTTCAAAGATATGAATGTGCTGGTATTCCTTCTATAAAAAAATGAACTTCCGTCCTCGGAATCAATCACTGAATACGTTTATGTCGCAGTTTCCAGTTGGTCATCGAAAAACCCGTAATAGGAGGTGAGATCCGCGACTTTCACTATTACTGTTATTAGGAGTACACTGTTATTAACAATATATCAAACTTTCAAAGATATGAATGTGCTGGTATTCCTTCTATAAAAAAATGAACTTCCGATATCGTATTCAGTCACTGTATACGTTTATGTACCAGTTTCCAGTTGGTCATCAAAAAACCCGTAATAGGAGGTGAGATCCGCGACTTTCACTATTACTGTTACTAGGAGTACACTGTTATTAACAATATATCAAACTTTCAAAGATATGAATGTGCTAGTATTCCTTCTATAAAAAAATGAACGTCCGACATCGGATTCAGTCACTGAATACGTTTATGTCGCAGTTTCCAGTTGGTCATCGAAAAACCCGTAATAGGAGGTGAGATCCGCGACTTTCACTATTACTGTTATTAGGAGTACACTGTTATTAACAATATATCAAACTTTCAAAGATATGAATGTGCTGGTATTCCTTCTATAAAAAAATGAACTTCCGATATCGGATTCAGTCACTGAATATGTTTATGTCCGGGTTTCCAGTTGGTCATCGAAAAACCCGTAATAGGAGGTGAGATCCGCGACTTTCACTATTACTGTTATTAGGAGTACACTGTTATTAACGATATATCAAACTTTCAAAGATATGAATGTGCTGGTATTCCTTCTATAAAAAAATGAACTTCCGATATCGGATTCAGTCACTGAATACGTTTATGTCGCAGTTTCCAGTTGGTCATCGAAAAACCCGTAATAGGAGGTGAGATCCGCGACTTTCACTATTACTGTTATTAGGAGTACACTGTTATTAACAATATATCAAACTTTCAAAGATATGAATGTGCTAGTATTCCTTCTATAAAAAAATGAACGTCCGACATCGGATTCAGTCACTGAATACGTTTATGTCGCAGTTTCCAGTTGGTCATCGAAAAACCCGTAATAGGAGGTGAGATCCGCGACTTTCACTATTACTGTTACTAGGAGTACACTGTTATTAACAATATATCAAACTTTCAAAGATATGAATGTGCTAGTATTCCTTCTATAAAAAAATGAACTTCCGTCCTCGGAATCAATCACTGAATACGTTTATGTCGCAGTTTCCAGTTGGTCATCGAAAAACCCGTAATAGGAGGTGAGATCCGCGACTTTCACTATTACTGTTATTAGGAGTATACTGTTATTAACAATATATCAAACTTTCAAAGATATGAATGTGCTGGTATTCCTTCTATAAAAAAATGAACTTCCGATATCGGATTCAGTCACTGAATACGTTTATGTCGCAGTTTCCAGTTGGTCATCGAAAAACCCGTAATAGGAGGTAAGATCCGCGACTTTCACTATTACTGTTATTAGGAGTACACTTTTATTAACAATATATCAAACTTTCAAAGATATGAATGTGCTGGTATTCCTTCTATAAAAAAATGAACTTCCGATATCGGATTCAGTCACTGAATACGTTTATGTCGCAGTTTCCAGTTGGTCATCGAAAAACCCGTAATAGGAGGTGAGATCCGCGACTTTCACTATTACTGTTAGTAGGAGTATACTGTTATTAACAATATATCAAACTTTCAAAGATATGAATGTGCTGGTATTCCTTCTATAAAAAAATGAACTTCCGATATCGGATTCAGTCACTGAATACGTTTATGTCCGGGTTTCCAGTTGGTCATCGAAAAACCCGTAATAGGAGGTGAGATCCGCGACTTTCACTATTACTGTTATTAGGAGTACACTGTTATTAACAATATATCAAACTTTCAAAGATATGAATGTGCTGGTATTCCTTCTATAAAAAAATGAACTTCCGTCCTCGGAATCAATCACTGAATACGTTTATGTCGCAGTTTCCAGTTGGTCATCGAAAAAGCCGTAATAGGAGGTGAGATCCGCGACTTTCACTATTACTGTTATTAGGAGTACACTATTATTAACAATATATCAAACTTTCAAAGATATGAATGTGCTGGTATTCCTTCTATAAAAAAATGAACTTCCGATATCGGATTCAGTCACTGAATACGTTTATGTCCCAGTTTCCAGTTGGTCATCGAAAAACCCGTAATAGGAGGTGAGATCCGCGACTTTCACTATTACTGTTATTAGGAGTACACTGTTATTAACAATATATCAAACTTTCAAAGATATGAATGTGCTAGTATTCCTTCTATAAAAAAATGAACTTCCGTCCTCGGAATCAATCACTGAATACGTTTATGTCGCAGTTTCCAGTTGGTCATCGAAAAACCCGTAATAGGAGGTGAGATCCGCGACTTTCACTATTACTGTTATTAGGAGTACACTGTTATTAACAATATATCAAACTTTCAAAGATATGAATGTGCTGGTATTCCTTCTATAAAAAAATGAACTTCCGACATCGGATTCAGTCACTTAATACGTTTATGTCGCAGTTTCCAGTTGGTCATCGAAAAACCCGTAATAGGAGGTGAGATCCGCGACTTTCACTATTACTGTTATTAGGAGTACACTGTTATTAACAATATATCAAACTTTCAAAGATATGAATGTGCTGGTATTCCTTCTATAAAAAAATGAACTTCCGTCCTCGGAATCAATCACTGAATACGTTTATGTCCCAGTTTCCAGTTGGTCATCGAAAAACCCGTAATAGGAGGTGAGATCCGCGACTTTCACTATTACTGTTATTAGGAGTACACTGTTATTAACAATATATCAAACTTTCAAAGATATGAATGTGCTAGTATTCCTTCTATAAAAAAATGAACTTCCGTCCTCGGAATCAATCACTGAATACGTTTATGTCGCAGTTTCCAGTTGGTCATCGAAAAAGCCGTAATAGGAGGTGAGATCCGCGACTTTCACTATTACTGTTATTAGGAGTATACTGTTATCAACAATATTTCAAACTTTCAAAGATATGAATGTGCTGGTATTCCTTCTATAAAAAAATGAACTTTCGTCCTCGGAATCAATCACTGAATACGTTTATGTCGCAGTTTCCAGTTGGTCATCGAAAAACCCGTAATAGGAGGTGAGATCCGCGACTTTCACTATTACTGTTATTAGGAGTACACTGTTATTAACAATATATCAAACTTTCAAAGATATGAATGTGCTGGTATTCCTTCTATAAAAAAATGAACTTCCGTCCTCCGAATCAATCACTGAATACGTTTATGTCGCAGTTTCCAGTTGGTCATCGAAAAACCCGTAATAGGAGGTGAGATCCGCGACTTTCACTATTACTGTTATTAGGAGTACACTGTTATTAACAATATATCAAATTTTCAAAGATATGAATGTGCTGGTATTCCTTCTATAAAAAAATGAACGTCCGACATCGGATTCAGTCACTGAATACGTTTATGTCGCAGTTTCCAGTTGGTCATCGAAAAACCCGTAATAGGAGGTGAGATCCGCGACTTTCACTATTACTGTTATTAGGAGTACACTGTTATTAACAATATATCAAACTTTCAAAGATATGAATGTGCTAGTATTCCTTCTATAAAAAAATGAACTTCCGTCCTCGGAATCAATCACTGAATACGTTTATGTCGCAGTTTCCAGTTGGTCATCGAAAAACCCGTAATAGGAGGTGAGATCCGCGACTTTCACTATTACTGTTATTAGGAGTACACTGTTATTAACAATATATCAAACTTTCAAAGATATGAATGTGCTAGTATTCCTTCTATAAAAAAATGAACTTCCGTCCTCGGAATCAATCACTGAATACGTTTATGTCGCAGTTTCCAGTTGGTCATCGAAAAACCCGTAATAGGAGGTGAGATCCGAGACTTTCACTATTACTGTTATTAGGAGTACACTTTTATTAACAATATATCAAACTTTCAAAGGTATGAATGTGCTGGTATTCCTTCTATAAAAAAATGAACTTCCGATATCGGATTCAGTCACTGAATACGTTTATGTCGCAGTTTCCAGTTGGTCATCGAAAAACCCGTAATAGGAGGTGAGATCCGCGACTTTCACTATTACTGTTATTAGGAGTACACTGTTATTAACAATATATCAAACTTTCAAAGATATGAATGTGCTGGTATTCCTTCTATAAAAAAATGAACTTCCGATATCGGATTCAGTCACTGAATACGTTTATGTACCAGTTTCCAATTGGTCATCGAAAAACCCGTAATAGGAGGTGAGATTCGCGACTTTCACTATTACTGTTATTAGGAGTACACTGTTATTAACAATATATCAAACTTTCAAAGATATGAATGTGCTGGTATTCCTTCTATAAAAAAATGAACTTCCGATATCGTATTCAGTCACTGTATACGTTTATGTACCAGTTTCCAGTTGGTCATCAAAAAACCCGTAATAGGAGGTGAGATCCGCGACTTTCACTATTACTGTTACTAGGAGTACACTGTTATTAACAATATATCAAACTTTCAAAGATATGAATGTGCTAGTATTCCTTCTATAAAAAAATGAACGTCCGACATCGGATTCAGTCACTGAATACGTTTATGTCGCAGTTTCCAGTTGGTCATCGAAAAACCCGTAATAGGAGGTGAGATCCGCGACTTTCACTATTACTGTTATTAGGAGTACACTGTTATTAACAATATATCAAACTTTCAAAGATATGAATGTGCTAGTATTCCTTCTATAAAAAAATGAACTTCCGTCCTCGGAATCAATCACTGAATACGTTTATGTCGCAGTTTCCAGTTGGTCATCGAAAAACCCGTAATAGGAGGTGAGATCCGCGACTTTCACTATTACTGTTATTAGGAGTACACTGTTATTAACGATATATCAAACTTTCAAAGATATGAATGTGCTGGTATTCCTTCTATAAAAAAAAGAACTTCCGATATCGGATTCAGTCACTGAATACGTTTATGTCGCAGTTTCCAGTTGGTCATCGAAAAACCCGTAATAGGAGGTGAGATCCGCGACTTTCACTATTACTGTTATTAGGAGTACACTGTTATTAACAATATATCAAACTTTCAAAGATATGAATGTGCTAGTATTCCTTCTATAAAAAAATGAACGTCCGACATCGGATTCAGTCACTGAATACGTTTATGTCGCAGTTTCCAGTTGGTCATCGAAAAACCCGTAATAGGAGGTGAGATCCGCGACTTTCACTATTACTGTTACTAGGAGTACACTGTTATTAACAATATATCAAACTTTCAAAGATATGAATGTGCTAGTATTCCTTCTATAAAAAAATGAACTTCCGTCCTCGGAATCAATCACTGAATACGTTTATGTCGCAGTTTCCAGTTGGTCATCGAAAAACCCGTAATAGGAGGTGAGATCCGCGACTTTCACTATTACTGTTATTAGGAGTATACTGTTATTAACAATATATCAAACTTTCAAAGATATGAATGTGCTGGTATTCCTTCTATAAAAAAATGAACTTCCGATATCGGATTCAGTCACTGAATACGTTTATGTCGCAGTTTCCAGTTGGTCATCGAAAAACCCGTAATAGGAGGTAAGATCCGCGACTTTCACTATTACTGTTATTAGGAGTATACTGTTATTAACAATATATCAAACTTTCAAAGATATGAATGTGCTGGTATTCCTTCTATAAAAAAATGAACTTCCGATATCGGATTCAGTCACTGAATACGTTTATGTCGCAGTTTCCAGTTGGTCATCGAAAAACCCGTAATAGGAGGTGAGATCCGCGACTTTCACTATTACTGTTATTAGGAGTATACTGTTATTAACAATATATCAAACTTTCAAAGATATGAATGTGCTGGTATTCCTTCTATAAAAAAATGAACTTCCGATATCGGATTCAGTCACTGAATATGTTTATGTCCGGGTTTCCAGTTGGTCATCGAAAAACCCGTAATAGGAGGTGAGATCCGCGACTTTCACTATTACTGTTATTAGGAGTACACTGTTATTAACAATATATCAAACTTTCAAAGATATGAATGTGCTGGTATTCCTTCTATAAAAAAATGAACTTCCGTCCTCGGAATCAATCACTGAATACGTTTATGTCGCAGTTTCCAGTTGGTCATCGAAAAAGCCGTAATAGGAGGTGAGATCCGCGACTTTCACTATTACTGTTATTAGGAGTACACTATTATTAACAATATATCAAACTTTCAAAGATATGAATGTGCTGGTATTCCTTCTATAAAAAAATGAACTTCCGATATCGGATTCAGTCACTGAATACGTTTATGTCCCAGTTTCCAGTTGGTCATCGAAAAACCCGTAATAGGAGGTGAGATCCGCGACTTTCACTATTACTTTTATTAGGAGTACACTGTTATTAACAATATATCAAACTTTCAAAGATATGAATGTGCTAGTATTCCTTCTATAAAAAAATGAACTTCCGTCCTCGGAATCAATCACTGAATACGTTTATGTCGCAGTTTCCAGTTGGTCATCGAAAAACCCGTAATAGGAGGTGAGATCCGCGACTTTCACTATTACTGTTATTAGGAGTACACTGTTATTAACAATATATCAAACTTTCAAAGATATGAATGTGCTGGTATTCCTTCTATAAAAAAATGAACTTCCGAAATCGGATTCAGTCACTTAATACGTTTATGTCGCAGTTTCCAGTTGGTCATCGAAAAACCCGTAATAGGAGGTGAGATCCGCGACTTTCACTATTACTGTTATTAGGAGTACACTGTTATTAACAATATATCAAACTTTCAAAGATATGAATGTGCTGGTATTCCTTCTATAAAAAAATGAACTTCCGTCCTCGGAATCAATCACTGAATACGTTTATGTCCCAGTTTCCAGTTGGTCATCGAAAAACCCGTAATAGGAGGTGAGATCCGCGACTTTCACTATTACTGTTATTAGGAGTACACTGTTATTAACAATATATCAAACTTTCAAAGATATGAATGTGCTAGTATTCCTTCTATAAAAAAATGAACTTCCGTCCTCGGAATCAATCACTGAATACGTTTATGTCGCAGTTTCCAGTTGGTCATCGAAAAAGCCGTAATAGGAGGTGAGATCCGCGACTTTCACTATTACTGTTATTAGGAGTATACTGTTATCAACAATATATCAAACTTTCAAAGATATGAATGTGCTGGTATTCCTTCCATAAAAAAATGAACTTTCGTCCTCGGAATCAATCACTGAATACGTTTATGTCGCAGTTTCCAGTTGGTCATCGAAAAACCCGTAATAGGAGGTGAGATCCGCGACTTTCACTATTACTGTTATTAGGAGTACACTGTTATTAACAATATATCAAACTTTCAAAGATATGAATGTGCTGGTATTCCTTCTATAAAAAAATGAACTTCCGTCCTCCGAATCAATCACTGAATACGTTTATGTCGCAGTTTCCAGTTGGTCATCGAAAAACCCGTAATAGGAGGTGAGATCCGCGACTTTCACTATTACTGTTATTAGGAGTACACTGTTATTAACAATATATCAAATTTTCAAAGATATGAATGTGCTGGTATTCCTTCTATAAAAAAATGAACGTCCGACATCGGATTCAGTCACTGAATACGTTTATGTCGCAGTTTCCAGTTGGTCATCGAAAAACCCGTAATAGGAGGTGAGATCCGCGACTTTCACTATTACTGTTATTAGGAGTACACTGTTATTAACAATATATCAAACTTTCAAAGATATGAATGTGCTAGTATTCCTTCTATAAAAAAATGAACTTCCGTCCTCGGAATCAATCACTGAATACGTTTATGTCGCAGTTTCCAGTTGGTCATCGAAAAACCCGTAATAGGAGGTGAGATCCGCGACTTTCACTATTACTGTTATTAGGAGTACACTGTTATTAACAATATATCAAACTTTCAAAGATATGAATGTGCTAGTATTCCTTCTATAAAAAAATGAACTTCCGTCCTCGGAATCAATCACTGAATACGTTTATGTCGCAGTTTCCAGTTGGTCATCGAAAAACCCGTAATAGGAGGTGAGATCCGAGACTTTCACTATTACTGTTATTAGGAGTACACTTTTATTAACAATATATCAAACTTTCAAAGGTATGAATGTGCTGGTATTCCTTCTATAAAAAAATGAACTTCCGATATCGGATTCAGTCACTGAATACGTTTATGTCGCAGTTTCCAGTTGGTCATCGAAAAACCCGTAATAGGAGGTGAGATCCGCGACTTTCACTATTACTGTTATTAGGAGTACACTGTTATTAACAATATATCAAACTTTCAAAGATATGAATGTGCTGGTATTCCTTCTATAAAAAAATGAACTTCCGATATCGGATTCAGTCACTGAATACGTTTATGTACCAGTTTCCAATTGGTCATCGAAAAACCCGTAATAGGAGGTGAGATCCGCGACTTTCACTATTACTGTTATTAGGAGTACACTGTTATTAACAATATATCAAACTTTCAAAGATATGAATGTGCTGGTATTCCTTCTATAAAAAAATGAACTTCCGTCCTCGGATTCAGTCACTGAATACGTTTATGTCCCAGTTTCCAGTTGGTCATGGAAAAACCCCTGATAGGAGGTGAGATCCGCGACTTTCCATATTGCCGTTATTAGGAGAACATTGTTATTAACAACATATCAAAGTTTCAAAGATATGAATGTGCTGGTATTCCTTGTATAAAAAGAAATCCTCCGACATCGGATTCAGTCACTGAATACGTTTTTTTCGCAGATTCCAGTTGGTCATCGAAAAACCCTTAATAGGAGGTGAGATCCGCGACTTTGACTGTTGCCATTATTGAGAGTACACTGTTATTAACAATATAACAAAGTTTCAAAGATTTGAATGTGCTGGTATTCCTTGTATAAAAAAATGAACCTCCGACATCGAATTCAGTCACTGAATTTGTTTATGTCGCAGATTCCAGTTGGTCATGGAAAAACCCCTGATAGGAGGTGAGATCCGCGACTTTCACTAATACCGTTATTAGGAGTACACTGTTATTAACAATATATCAAAGTTTCAGAGACATGAATGTGCTGGTTTTCCTTGTATAAAAAAATGAACCTCCGACCTCGGAATCAGTCTCTGAATACGGTTTAGTCGTAGTTACTAGTTTGTCATTTAATATCCCTTATGTGAGGTGAGATCTGCGACTGTCATTAGCAATATTATTAGGTGCAGACAGTTATAAAAAATATATTAAAGCATCAGAGACATGAATGTTCTTGTATTCTTTGTAATTAAAAATGAATCGGTTCCGTGATTTTAGCCCAAGAAAATCTATCCCATCCGAATCGGTTCCATGATTTTCGGTCCAGAAATTCACATTTGGTCATTTAATATCTCTAAAAGTAGATTAGTTCTGCGACTTTCAATAGGAACATTTTAGGTGAAGACAGTTATAAACAATATATTAAAGGTTCAGAGACGTGAATGCTATTCCTTGTAAATGAAATATAATAGGTCCCGTGATTTTAACCTAAGACAATGTATCCCCTCCGAATCAGTCACCTAATACGGTTTTTGCCGTAACGCTGCCTTAAGTGATAATAGTAACAATATATAACGTAAATGCGGTGGTATCATGTTGTATCTTAATCTTAAGTGACAATAGTAACAATATATAACGTAAATGCGGTGGTATCAGGTTGTATCTAAATGTTGGTAGCACTGCTTTTCCTGGGATAAATTTTCGGGGCCAAAGTAACGGAAGTAACCTCACCACCTCACGCAACCTGACGCAACCTCGCAACGTGTACTGCATTTGTCAAATGGTAAAAAAACGAAGCACGAAAATGAGAAGGCGCAATCATTTAATGCATTTGCGAGTAAATAAATGCTGCGGCTGTGGAAAAGCAGATACCTCTTGAAGGCTGGTAATTATATCTCCAATTCAAATTTTATTATGAACTTACTTAAATTTGGTTGCGATTATGTCTTACTTAAATGGTACGCTGACGCACGCTTAAATTAAGTAATATTCTATCAAAGTGATGTCAAGATTTGTTCTATTACAGATGAAGAGCTTCTTACTGCACCTTTTCCTCGATGCCATTATTCTTCAGCATTATAATAGAAGCGCAGTTAATCACTTTTTTTATCTTTGGAGATGCAGTGGACATTTCCTAGTCATTAGTATATTTACAAATGGCTCATCATTTTGGTGACAATGTCCATACTAAGTCTTTTACTCCGAGGGAATATCAGGTAATTAATACTCTTTAATTAAATCATGAGTATGTCTTTTGGCTATATATTTTGGTCGTGGACTATGCTTTGGTGTTTGATTGCATGTCCAATTACTCTTAAAAGAAGATACCATTATGTGTTATCATCATGCACTTTAACGCAGGTGGAATTGCTGGACGCGGCGAAAGAGAGGAATATCATAGTATGTCTAGGAACGGAATCAGGCAAATCTTTCATTGCGATGAAGCTAATTCAAGAAATGGCAAACGATACTCGAAGGTAACATTTATTATCATGGTCCTGTCCAACTTGTTGGATTTGCCAGTTTTTATCCATCTGAATTTCCGTGTGTTAAATGTTTACACTTTCTCATCTTTTTACTCTTAGTTTCATAGATGTATCGCTGGTAAAGCAGCAATTTAGTGAGTAATTTCTCCATGTGACTTCTGGAAAATTCCAGGAGAATAGCTATGCCTTTTTTCAGTTACCTTAACAATCGTGAAATGGTTGGAAGGAGTTTATATTCAATTCCAGTGACTCTATACGACTTGATCAGGAATGCGTCCTGCACGCCTTTTATATTCGGATATCTCAATGCCAACGACTTGCTACCATTACTATTTTTAATTTAAAAAAATTTCAATAGGTATTCATGAGAAATTTTAAACACATGCTGGACCGACCCTCAGCATAATTTTTTATTAGTTAATGCATTAAAATTAAAATAAGTTTAATGTGTAAATAAGAATAATTAAGGCTTGATAAACAGCTCCGGTGAATGTGTTTTGTTAATTTAGTTCTTTTTGCGGTACATATGGTGATGAAGTACAATATTAACCCTTTTTGCTTTTGTAACTGTAATAGCTACAGACGGAGGATATTAAATGCAATTCAGCTACTGTGAATCACTTCACATCATTTTTACTCCTGCAAATGTAAAATGAATGAAAAATGCTCAGTTTTCATGTATTGTGTAATTTATGAAACAATAGAATGAAAGAATTGTTTAAATACTTGCTTGAATAATGAGTTCTAATTTACATCTAAGTTGGGTGGCATCTGGTTGCAGTGTGTAGGGCAGGGGAGAGCAATACTTAGTACTCATGACGCACTGATGACTTATTTTGGAGACAAGTTTCAGCGGTGGGGATAGTCCCAGTGTGTGCAAGCATGCTTACTTCTGAACAAACAAAGTCAATTTCTCATTAGGCTATGAAAGCGATTCTGCTCACCAGGATTGGTCAGTTGGCTTCGAGCTGTGCTGCTGTAAAATGTTCTCTGTGCCTCATTAAAACTTACTACAAACATTTGCATTTGCTTTGAAAATAATGGTAAAAGATTCCTAAGGAGGAGAATATGTGACATATTTTATACTTATAGACTAGCAAAAAAATTTCTACTGGAAACTTTTCTTGAAGACTTGTCTTAATTTTTTTCCTTAAGTTAGTTTTACATGATTTGTATACTCACTTGCAAATATCTCTTGATATATTCCCTTAAAAATTTCAGTCTGCTTTTGGCTTTGGAACCTAAGAGAAACTGAAATTTAAACCTATTATTTATTTTTTGTGATACAAACTATAGTCACTATCAAAGTAATCCCCATTGCAGTGAATGTACTTGTCCAACATTATTTGCAGGAATAGTGTCCGATAATTAACTTAACAAAGGTGGGGGGAGAGGGAAGTGGAAGGATGGGGGCATAGTCTTGAAGTAGCTCCACTGTTGCATATACTTAAGGAAGCTAACTGTAACTGTGATACAAACTTAATGGGAAAAGGGAAGGAAAAATCTTATTTCTGTGAAATTTTATTGGGTAGGCTGGGCCTCCCTCCAGAATTTTTGGGTAGGTCTGGCCTGCCCGGACCTTTCCCCAATGCCAATTCACCTAATTATGTGTATGCCAATTTTGACAGCCACTTTTTGCCACTTTCTTTATGCATCTTTTGTTTCACCTTGTTAATGTTGTAAACTTGTAAAGTTGTAAACTTGTAAAGTTGTTGTGGTGGAAGAATTAGTCGCCTGACTTTTTTCCTCTAGCTGTTGCATTTAACCTTTTGAAACTTCTAGGAATAATGTTTGATCACCGTCTGCTTGGGAGGAGTGAAATATACTCACTGGTAAATTGGGTTACTCGCTTGGTGGGTGAATCAGTATTTGTTAGGATAGTTGTAGACAATCTTGAGGAAGGAAAGGTGAAGAGCAGGGAGTGTCTAAGTTCTTGCCTATCAATTGGTAGAATATCAGATATTGATGATTCTTACTCTTATTGCTGACTTCTTGATAGCATCTCTTCCTTTACTTTTTGAAACTTTATATTAGCTACCTATGTCTTTTTTCACTTAAGCGCACTCTGTTGCTAGTCTGTTACATTATTTGTTAAACTATATTGAAACAATTTCGTTAATTTACTTCAATTCTATTTAAGGTCTTATGGACGCAGGAGAGATGGAGGTCATGGTGGAAAACGAACTCTATATTTGGTGGAGCAGAAAGGCAAAGCTAAAAAAGTTTCCATTGGTTTGAGAAATCTCACAGATCTTACTGTCAGTAATTGTTGGCGCAGTGATTCCACCCTCTCTGATTGGAGTGATGAACGATGGATTCAGGAAATTGGCTCAAATCAAGTGAGTTTTATATTCATTTCACTTATATAGTTATAATTACAGTAGAGTGCTGATTATCCGTGGTAATGGAGGGGGAAGCCCAATCAGATGATCGAAAAAAATGGATAATTTGTTCGTTTTCCTAGTAGTTTTGCCCTTAGTTTCAGCGCCATTGTTTCTTTGAGTCTTTAGTGCACATTCCATTGAAATACTCGTTTTCCAGTCATTATATTTTATGATCAATCTTTCATTCCATTTACTTCTCCAAAACATTTCACCAACTAAAATTATGCCTGTCGATTACATGGATTGAAGACGCTCTATCATTTCAAGGAAAATTCTGTGATGAATCTTAATCTCTGATGCGCAATGCGTCCTGTTTTTATGTGCCTGACTGCTATTTGCTCAGCAAAACTGTTTATTACACAACATATTACTCGATAGCTGACCCAAAGTTGAACGACTACAGTTTGTCGGAGTTAACTTCCTCCAAAGCTAAAGTTCAACAGAGCACATGCCTCTTCTGAGGAGATATGGAGTCACTTCTCGGAGTTCCGACCCTTCCGCCTAGAGAGCAACCGGCTATCGAAGGTCACAGACCAACCCTATTCCCGAACACATGGGGCCACGGACGCTAGCTACCTCCTTTTCGCATGCAGTGGTGCAATTACAAATTGATTCTTCATCCAAATATTTTTACAGCTTCTGATGCCTCCTGTAATAAATTGGGTATGGAAAAATTGTATCCTCTATGGACTCAATAGAAGTTTCTCACAGGAAACTGCGAGAAACATTAATACATTTCCAGGTACATGAATACAAAAAATCCTGACTTCAAGCAAATATTTACAAGATGTTAAAAATATCTGTCACTTTCCTTTGTATTTTTGCATTGCATATTTTCTTTTTAATGTCCATCCTAATTTTTCTAACACACAAAATGTCTGGCCTCGGAAGTGTCGTCTTCCTGTTCCAAGAAATCCATCAAAGTTTCTGCTGATTCCAGCGTGATTTGGAGGGAAACTCGTTTTGTTTCAATTGTTTCTTCCTCATCACTTTTGTATTCACCTGCACTCACGGAACTAGTATTAGGAGTTATGGTAGCGGAGATAATGGCATCATCATCAAGAATCTCATGTCCTTATAATTCATCATCATGATTGAGCCACTGATTAATATTTTCCGTGTTAACCTCAGGAAACTGATGATTGCTGGCAATTATTGATCGGATGGTGTCAATAAATTTGAAACTCTCTGGGTCCTCTTCAAACCCCTCAAACCCATTAATCGGTTCATCAAAATCACTGTAAATTTTCCTCCATGACCGAGAAATAGTAATTTTCGTCACCATTTTCCAAGCTTGATCCGACAGGTAAGGTGCTTCTTTCACTTTCAGTTTTTTCCAAAAGTCAATCATGTCAGCGCCTTCTTTTAAGAGCAGCTCCAAGAGTTCTAGACGGTAATAGTCACTATCACACCTTGGTCCATCGGCTGGATCAATTAAGTTACATTTGGGCGTAGAAATGCAGCGAATATAAGGCCGTCAACACTTTTCAGTTCGCTGTCAAGGGGATGTGATGGGGCATTGTCGATGAAAAGAATCGCCTTTTGAGGTAAGTCATTTTTTTTTGTCTCACCTCCGGAAAACTTGGGAGTGGAACCAGGACTTTAAAATATCCCTTGTCAGCCATGCTGATTTGCTACGAAAGTAATCCACTGGCAAAAATTTCACTTCCTTGTCTTTGAAAGAGCGAGGATGGTTTGCTTTTCCAATGCATGTCAGTTTCATTTCATGCTCCCCACATTTATGTTTCCCACTACAATGCTCCCCACTACAATGTTCAATCATCCTTTGGAGCCTCTTTTTAAAGTCACCTGCAGCCTCCTGGTCATCACTTAGTTTTTCACCGACTATATTCGACTCCCGAATTCCATGGCGATTCATAAATCTTTTCAACCACCCGGAAGATGCTGAGAATGTTTCATTTGTCCCCAACTGTTGATGGAATACCTGTGCCTGTTTACACAAAATCGGTCCACTAACAGGCACTCACTCCTTCACTTCTCTTCAGCTGAAACCATAAGTAGAGTGCAATGTCCACATTGGTTACAGCCGAACCTTTAATTGTTTTTCTCTTTTGAAGTCCACTCGTGCAATCTGATTTTGAAGCATAGTTCAACAACTTGTGTTGATTTTTTAAAATATCGTGCACTGTAGTGATCCCTATGCCACAATCTGCCACTAAATTAGCTGGTGACTCTCCCTTGGGTGCACTTTCAATACTTCTTAACTTCTCGGAAATATCTAATACTATGCGCTTCCTCTTTCCCGCGGAATTACTCATTTCGAATCTATAATTTTGCCGGTGCAAACTTGCCAAATGTAAAACATCCACGGAAGCAATATAAACCGAATAAACTTGCACACCCAGGTCGCGAATAAATTGAGCACTGAGCAGAGATTCAGTAGACTCACCATATTATAACATTGTCATGTGCGTTGTTGAATTGTGTATTGCAGGAAAATCTTTTTTGTCCGCAAAAAGTAGCAAATTTGTTGACTTTAACACTGTATGCGACTCACTGTCTGTCTGCTACTGTCTACGAGTGGGGTCAGAAGTGGTAGCAGGTGGAGGGCAGAGGGGAGGGTTGGAAAAAGAGAGTAGGGGAGGGTATGAAAGGGAGAGAGAGGGGAACTTGTTGAGGGACTGATCGTTGGATAATCGGACTGTTGGTTAATCAGGCGTCGGATAATCGGCGCTCCACTGTATTAAAATAGATAAAGTGTCCATTCATGTGTATTAGTCACAACAGTGGCATAATTTAATTTTTTTATAAAACTTTGTTCTTCTGTTGTTTCTTTAATTATTACAGGTTTATTGGTTGCTATGTTTTTACCGGAAAATAAAATGAGAAAATAAAGAACAAGCTTTAAAAACTTCGTTCTTATCATTTGCCAAGAATTGAGGTAGAAAGTTTAGACTAATAAAACTACTTGGTTTAACAGATTATGAGACTTAGGCACTCTAGACCCAAGGAAGAAAGTTAAGAAGCAGAATTCGAGTTGGTTAGTGACGAATCGATCGCGACCACAAGCACATCTGTGATCAAGACGGAGGGAAAGCAGAGAAGCCAAAATGGCATAGGACGAAGCAGTGAAAAGATACTGAACTAGACAAGAACAACTACTTCTCGAAAGCTCTACTACTTCAGAGGGGTTGCTGGGATGCCGTCTACCCAGGTTATCTCCAAGTAGATGATGCTGATGAAACAGACACATTCTCGGTGGAAGAGGTGAGGAAAAATGATAGAGCAATGTCCCTCATATTGTTGACATTAAATTCGAGGACCATAGATTTTGTCAGTGCTATTAATGTTGCACAGTTTATGCAGAACAAGCTTGAAAATCTGTACACTTAAGCTGGCCCTATAAATCAAATGTTGCTGCCTCGCGAACTGATATCTATCAAGAAAAAAAGAGGACAAACCTATGGAAGATTACTTTGCAAGATTTTTTTAAATTTAAACAGAAGATCGAAGGCAACCAAGGCTAGTTTGTATGACAATGTAATAGTAAGATTTATCATTGGTGCTCTCCTGATTCACAAGTATGAAGTTCTTATCACCACTATAGATCAAGGAAAACAAATAGATTTGGAAGAAGTTATGGCTAGACTAATGGCCAAAGATGCTTGAAGAGGGAGTCACAAGTCGTCGAATAATTTGGACAAAAGGTATGCCGAAGTGAAGCCCATCAAGAAGAAAAATGAAGCCGCAAGTGATTAAAAATCTACCAGGCTAGTAATGAAAGAAAATGTGAGAAGAAGCTCAAGATATTAATGTCAGACAACAGAGGAGAATATATTTCAAGAGCAATGAAGACATTCATGGAAGAAAATGGAATAGAGCACTACGTTTCCATCCCTGGAGCACCTCAGCAGAATGGAAGGGCTGAGCGCCTTAACCTTACCTTGATGAACATGGTTAGGTGCATGTTTATCAGATCTGGCCTGCCTCCCGATTTCTGGGCAGAGGCAATAGTGTATGCAACACACTTGAGAAACAGATGTTGCACCTCAGTGCTAGAAGGAAAAGCCCCTTTGGTACTGTGGAAAGGGAGGGAGATGACACTCAAAGATCTGCAGTGTATTAGAGTCTTCGGTTGTGAAGCTTGGACTGCAATAACTCAACTCAACAAACTTGAAGAGCAAGGTACCAAGTGTGAGTTTGTTGGCATTGAACATTGCAAGAACGGTTTCAAAGCATATAAGATAAAAGAGAAGAAGATGATTGTCCATTGGAATGTCAAATTCTTTGAAGAGCCCTTTCCTTTCAAGCAGATGAAATTTCCACAACAACAAGAAGATGACACTGCCTATTTGGGCACTTTCGTAGAAGGCTTTGGACATAAGTTGGAGGATGAAGATGAGGAAGGCTACGAAGGAAACAAAGCCAGCAACAACAGCAAAGATTGCGACTCTCCATCAGGTGACAAATCAGTTTCTGGAGGAATAGATCAAGAAACTCAAACCAATTAAGACGGAGAAGAAAATCTTGAACCACCATCAACACCACTGCTGAGAAGATCAATTAGACACCACAAGAGGAGACACGCATGTATGAGAGGTGTTGCCCTGTGAAAACTGATGACCTCACCAAGGATCCAGTCACCCTAAAGGAAGCACTGAGTGGCCCAATAGGCAAACACTGGGAATGAGCCATGGACCAAGAGTTTCAAAAATTTCTGGAGATCGGCACGTGGGACGTAGTGAAATGCCCAATAAACAAAAATATTGTGAGCTGCAAATGGATCTACAAAACCAAGTATGACAGTGATGGAAATATTTCAAGTCATAAAGCAAAACTAGTGGCACGAGGATTCACCCAGATAGATGGTGAAGATTTTTTCAAAACGCACAGTCAAGTTGTTAAGAAGGCCACGCTCAGATGTATGCTTTCTGTTGCCAATGAGAAGAATTGGGATATCCACCATGTAGATGTCGTTGCAGCCTATTTGAATAGCAAACTTGAAGAAGAGGTGTTCATGGAACAACCACCAAATTTTGTGGTGAAGGACCCTTACTCTTATGTGTGTAAGCAAAAAGGAGATTCTATGGTCTACACCAATCTGGCAAAAATTATAACGGCGACCTAGACACGACTATGAAAGGCATGAAATTTAAGTACAGTATGTTTTGTACTTAAATTTTAGTGCCATTGAATTGAAGTTAATATGTATTGGTTACCAAATTCGATTTGCCATTCATTTTACGATGTTATTGTATGCTTAGTTTATTTTTTTCGCATTGTATCATTGATTGTATTAACTTTCAAGACTCACCCCTGATGCATGTGAAAATTTTATTTTATTTCCTTAGTATGTGCCCAACAAGGGGAGTTGTTAAAATAGATTTTGTGTCCATTCATGTGTGTTGGTCACATCAGTGGCATAATTTAATGTCTTTTTTATAACCTCACAGTTTACGTTCTTCTTTTGTTTCTTTAATTGGTACATGTTTTTTAGTTGCCATGTTTTTTGAGCAGAAAATAAAATGAGAAAATAAAGAACAAGCTTTAAGAACTTCGTTCTTATCATTTGCCAAGAATTGAGGTGGAAAGTTTAGACGAATCAAATTACTTGGCTTAGCAATAATAGCATGGTGCTTTATCAACGTGGTAATGCCTGTAAAACAAATCTGCTTTAATTTTCTGATTAACTAGTATTTTAATATGCATTATTTTCCAAGCTATTATGTTTAATTCACTCTCACTTTGGTAGTTATGTAGATATGGATATTTTATAATAGAAAGGTCCTCACATGAAACAGTAAAAGAGTGTGCTTCTTCACTCTAGTTAGGACACATCTTGAATATGCCATGAGCATTTTGGACCCAGGACAGAGATTTAGCCAAAAAATAACTAAAACAGGAAAGCTGTGTGCTTTATTAAAAACTGCTTAGAGCAAACTTAAGAGTGTTTCTTAAGAGGGATTAGGTTGGGAGCCACTAGACACTCAGAGGCAGCACACTAGGTGTAGTTTGCTTGAGAATTCCGAACAGGTGTGTTTCAGAGCAACACAGAGAATATGCAGAAGGCCATCATCCAGGGGTCACTCCATCTGCTGTGGACACATACCCCTGACTGCATCATAACCACTTATCCGATGGGTGTGGGATGTGGCTACAAAATATACCCAACCCCTCTCGATTCCCCACCCATTATAAAGGCGATGGAACCAATACATGTTAGGGGCTCAGAGGGGAATGTTACGCAAGTAACTCCATAATAGATGATTTGTTTATCTCAAGTCATCTTGTAGAAAGATGATAGGATAAGTCAAGTAATATGAAAATAGAAAAAGAGCACACAAAGAAAACTGACTCTCGTATAGATGAAAATATGGTATCACCTTCGCATATTTTTACATTTTACTCTCTCTTGAAATGGCAATGAAAGAAAGTAATGGAGCCATCCTCCACCAAATTATCTTATAAGAAATTGAAAGACACTTAGCAGTTTCAGATTTAATGAAATTCGTCCCTCTATATTGTAAGCAAGAAGTGGGAGTATAACAGGAATTGTATGGAAAATGGTTAATGAGTGGTACTAGCTCATAAAATTTAAGTAAACATGGGGTTTCCTTATGTTCCAATACAAGTGGAAGGTTGGGTTTGCTAACGGCGGTAGGTGGTTCATTGTGGCAACTGTAGGAAAAACTTCTCTCTCTCTTAGGTTATGAATGTGTTCTTCTCTTGACATTTTCCCGGCTTATTTAGAGTTTGGGGTACTTAAGAATAGTGGTAAAAGACCTGAAAAATCTTAGAGATCAGCAAATAACTGTTTCACATGTGTTTATAAACATATAAATTTGTAATGTTACTTAATAAAGTTTCATAGTTCAAATTGTCAATAGATGATAGGAACTGTTGGTCATGCTAACTGTCTATAGAATATGAGAGAAGTAAAAGGGTTGAAGAAATTCCATCGTAAGGGCCTTGGTTCCAATTCTGACATTGGCTGAGAATTTTCAGTGGGGAAAGGACCTCTATTTGAATGCTGTGTGAACAGCACTTCCGAGGGAGTGAGGGAATTTTGTGAGTTTGGGAATTTTCAGTGGGAACAGGACCAGTACTCGGATGCTGTTTGGAAAGCACTCCTTGTGAACTGGATTGGATAGGATATGAAATTGCACCTATGGTGCCTTTTGTTATGATTAGGCTATTGCTTTCGCCAGATTTGTCTTCACCCTTATACCATACCTTATTCCTTTACCAGCCTCCCTCCTATTTGGTTGGGTGCAAGTGGTATAAATTGTCCCTCATCTTGCCAGATAGCCATTCAGTATATGTTCTGATTTTGTAGAATTAATATTATTCTTACTTGTTAGGTACAATTTGTTATCACAGCACTTCTGAAAAAATGTATGATTGGGCAGCAGCTATTATGACATTCACATCTTTTTTTTTACATTGGAAGAAGTAGGCATAATCGAGGTGAAAAGAAAGTTGATGGAAGTATTGAGGAGGGATTGGTGGTTTGAGTGGGTAAACATGTAGTATGGGGTTTTTCATTATTATGTCCTTGAGGGAAGAATTCTAAGTTAGGTGGGAGGAAGAAGAAGAAAAAGACTTGGGAGATATAAGGAGGGAGGGATAGATAGTTTCCAAGCTGAAGAGAGTTTTATGATGTGAGGAAAGAAAATGGACATTTGGAGTTGAAATTATCCAACTAACTAAATGAATTTGGATTCAAGGCCACTCGTTTCTACTGGACAAAATTCTGCAATCTCTCCATGTATTTTATCTCAGCGTAGGAGGTGAATTCTTACATTTCAATTGGTGTTCAGTATGTTATAAATTGCTATGTTAGAAAGTTCTTTCCATGGAAATAAAATAAGGACCATTAAATTTCCGTATCCAATTGACTATCTTTGGAGTTTTCAAAGGAACTGACTATAGCATTCATGTATCATTAAAGTCTATTGTGGATGGGCAATAATGATGTCATGGCAAACTCATGTTTCAAAGAAACCATGCTCTATCTAGTTAAATCCTGCATATATATTCTCATTACATACCTAACATTTGGTACCCAGAACAAATATATGCGTGCTTCACTGTTTTGGGTATTAACTTCAGTAGACGTTCTATGATGAGTGTCCATGACTTTTATTATTAGAAGTCTCTAAAATTAAACTGCACTCATTCTTTTCCCTACTATTTCAGTGTAATATGTTCCATTTCACATTTACAGGTATTAGTGATGGGGAGTAAGATATGCTATGCCCTTCTGGAACGTGGAATCTTAAACTTGAAGTTTGTGAATCTGCTAATACTTGATCAGTGTCACCAAGCTACAAAAGGTCATCCATATACAATGGTATGTTTTTAAGTATTTTTCTGAACTCACTAACCTTTAAATTGAGCAAATATTGTGGCTACTTGAAAAATGGCTATTCTCATTTTCATTCGAAACAACTGATTGTATGACAATAAGTTACTGAAATAAGTGATGAATTCAATCTCCAGTTCAAGGGGGAATATGTCATTATCAAGTGTATTATCAGGGGAGTTATGCAGTTAATTTGGTTTTATATTTTGAATCAGAAAATGCATCAGAACCAAAACAAACAGCAATCTCTTAATTCTGTTACTCTTGTTTACAAACTCTGATCGTTGGTTGGGGTTAGCATCTGAGTTGAATAAATTTTGTGGATGAACAGTTTCAAAGTATTAATGCCTTATCATAATCTCAGCTGAGGCCAGCGTAGCAATGAAAGTGATGAAATTTAAGGAAAAATGCATGAAAGAGGTGATTATGATTAAAGTGAATCGGATTTTTGTTCATGACAGTTTAAGAGAGAAAATTCTGTCATTAAAAATTATTCATGCTTAATGAATATGTAAAGTCCATAAATTTAAAACTATTTACCAAGAGATATGACTTAACATAATGGAGGTTCATTCTGAATCTGCGAATTTTCCTTAGAAATTTGTCCATGCCCAACTAATTCCAACTTGGGGGTTCCTGTGTGAGAGAAATTTTTACATCAAGTGACTCTCTGTGTGTGATATGTGATCAAAACAGAACAGTTTTGATTACATATCACAAACAAAGTTGTTGTTGTACACATGTCAAAAACAGTGTACACATTAAAAAGAAGAGTTGATGTTTACTCATTTTGATTGAGTGAATGTTTATTACCTTTGTACATGGCTTTTTATTAGAGATATCTAAATTGCAGATGATGACCTCAACAAAATTAGCACTGTTGAATAAAATAATTTCTCTTATAAAAACAGTTTCCTGTGAAAGATACAAAGTAGTGCTATGTGAATCAGGGATTTTCATTTTGAATTGAACGGAATCGAATCTCCTGAAAATTTTTTTAATATAATCGAAATGATTTTTTTTAAATTTTAGTAGCGAATCAAATAAACCAAAAAAATTTACTTGTGAATCAAATTCAAATCTAAATTAAATGCAATAGCATATGCAGAGTTAAAGTAATAAAGTTTTTCACAATATTTCAGGATCTTACATTAGCTTATACATACATCTATAGCGGCACAAAGAATAGCACAGAATAACATGTCATGTATATTTTCGTTTCATGTGAGATTTTGAATGAATAGGGTAAACTTTGTTTTTCCGCTGTGAATTTAATGACTTATGACCTATTATTTTTATATCGATTTTATATTATATTATTACGATCATTAAATTCACTGTGGAAAAATGAAGTTTATCCTATTCATTCAAAATGTTTAGCAAATTCTGCATAGTATCGCCGGAAACCACCAACTTTGTTTCACATGAGGAAAACATCCGCTAAGCAGACTGCACACAGTTTGGGAATGAGTGCCAAGTTTGAATGCATGTAATGTTTCAAAGACTCATCTATCAGATTCAAGTATTTCAAATCATTCAGTTTCGAAGCATCCTGATTTGCAGGCAAATCGAATCCTATTAAGCCTGATTCGAGTCAATTTTGAAGTATTCACACAGCTATAATACTTTTATTACATTGAATTACCATATCTGATGGCTCATAAGATGCAGTTTATGCTGCAACAGTGTTAATCCTTCTCACATTCCAATTTTGGTAACTGGTAGCCATAAGTGTGTGTTCTTTACTGAATTGATAAATGTTATCTGTGAAAAATTTGATGTGGGCATAACGTAAAACCTATGCATTAACATTGTTGCAGTTTACACCATGATGGCATTAATGCTTTTTCCAATCCAATTAAACCTTTTGCTGCATATGATCATGTTTTTCAGTTTGAGCAGACAAATATTTACACCACCTATTACATTATGGGTTGTTTATCTTTACTAAGAAGCCATATGTCTATAAAAGCGTCAGCATGAGGAAAGATTAATGAAATGATAAAAAACTTTTAGTTAAGTCTAAAATATAGTGTGTCCCTACTATTGAGAGTATTATCAGCTCATCATTATCTATTTTTCTGTGTTATTTTCGACCATTTGCCTAAGAATTTCTGAGTGATTTTCTATTTTCATGCTCAGAAATAGCTCTCCTTTCCCATCTTGACCATCAGTACTTGACCAAAAATGAGGGTATATTGTTTGGATGACTTCTGTGTTTTTAAAGAGCAATGTATCTGTAAAATTTGACATGAATCATGGACAAGTACATGCCAGTCAGTGATCAGTAAGTATTACAATTCAAGTAGATTCTGATGCACACATAGACAATAGCACAAGAAGATATGATTGAACTGTCTTTTGCCACACATTACATAGGTGCCAGAAGTCAGGGTGCAGCGCCATGGAGTGGCGACTCTGGTAATTGGGTGTAGTGAATGAATGCCCATTATGAAATATATCCACTACCCCTTAGGTATGAAACATCATGTCAATGTCATTTTAGGCTATAAACATCATGCCCCTAAATATGGTGAAACCAGACAAAACTAACAACGTGCTCTCCTAATGTAAGGCATATTATTTTGATATGGATTATGACATACCTGTAATAACTTTGCTGAGATGGAAGCCATGGCGGAGACTCTCTGTGTACTTTTTGTGAGCATGCTTGAGTGAGGAACCATCCAAGCCCGTTCAGCAAATCTGCCAAGTATGTTGCTGTGTGGCTACATGCTTTGTGGTACCAACTTAGATATTCAGAAAGAAGAAAGTTTGATCAAGGTCCCCATGCTCTGCTAAAGCATGCCTTATCTATGCAAAGCACCATATTTGGCTGTAGCTAATTTTATGTGTTTCAGGAGACTTAGCATTTAGTTCCGTATTTTGTAACCATAGAACAGAGTAGGATGATTTCATTAATGAACCCCAAAAAGAAAAGCGGACTAAAACTTACTGTATTTTTCAGGAGCAATTCCCTCAAAATAAAACAAATTGATAAGGGTAATTATAATATGATAGCTAAATGATCAACATGAAGAAGTTAATAATGGGATGGGAACAAGGTGGAATTTACTCCTGATGAACTAATCCAATTAAAAAACAAAGTGCAATTGATAAACAACTAAATTCTTTAATCCATGATATTGGATGGTCCGGAATGAAATTACATGCAGTTGGTAAGCAAAGTTTGTAAGAAAAAATTACAGCTGCAGGTCCCTTTTTAAGGATCTCAAGCTTCTAACGTTCACCTGCATTTATATATTCTTTTTAATTTTGTGTATTAAAGGACAATATTCTGCACTAGAGCTAATAACTAATATGGACGTGCATAAGCATGACACAAAAAGGAAAAATGACTTTAGAACTGTTACTCATAATCTAAAGCTATACGCTAAAAGCCCGCTCTATGCAGGAGTGATGTTCTATAACTCCCTACCTATTAAAATTAAAAGCATTAAATCTATCTCACTCTTTAAGGTAGAACTAAGAGTATCTGATAAAAAATGCATTTTATTTGGTGGATGAATTTCTTACCTCTATGTAATTGAGTTAACTGTACGCTATGTATTTTTGTATTCAATCTGTGTATATATATTTTTTTAATTTCTATACTGGTATACTTATTATATCTATATATATTTTTATTCTCTCTATTGACTTGCCCCATACATGTAAACACGTGTCCCAGGATTAATAAAGAATTTGAATTTGAAGTACAGCAGGTCATCTTATTGCTGACAAAAACTATGAATAATGCATAACAAGTTATGAGAAAAATTCAAACTATTCTTCGAGTTGATTTGCCAGAGGAGGAAAGGGACTCAACGGAAGTAAGTGTGTATTAGTGTGTATATAATCTGAAGATCTGGACAAGCTCAAAGATATAATTAAAAATGAATTAAGTTGAGCTCAGAGAAACTGATTCAAATGCTGACAATGCCAGCTTCAATAATGAGGTACAGAAGGAAAATGAAAGACTTTCAATTATTGATTTGGTCAGAATTTGTTCAAGTTCGAATCCGGTTGTGTGGGTGGCATATGCGCTATGTCGTTGTAAACTCTTCGTCATTCATCGTTAATTTGTTTGAAATCTCACCTTGGAATTTATTATTTGGATGCTGTGGTACTTATTAAGTGTGGTTATTTGTCTGAGAATTTATTATGTCATAAAATATGCAGGTCAGTGGAGATTTTTATGGCTATTAATCACGTCAAGCGTCATTTAAAAATCGCCTTAATGCGCACATGCGATACCTCCTTCATAAGCTTCCAGAGCATTATGTATTCCAATGTGTGTGTGCGTGCCGCAGATCATTATGCCTGCGATTTTTATTATTTGTTCAACCAATTGAGAGGAAATATTTTTTTTTTAATGAATATTTATACTCCTATGATGGGACGCATTATTTAACATGGCTTTAATTATGCCACTAAATGTTCTGGAAACCGTTTATGTTACTCCATCATGCCATGGTATAGACCTGTGAATGTAAGGAAAATTTTGCTGGTCCTTTTTAAAAATTGATTAAGGAGATATTTGGTTGTGACCACCCATTAAAGCAAAAAATGGGTGAAAATAAAATGCACCAAGATATGGGAATAGATGAGCTTGAGGCAAAATGTTCTAATGAAAGAGGTGGTTCTATTCTTATCACGGAAGGTCATTATTTTCAGAATATGACCATTTGATTGACATTAACTGGAGTCAGGGTTTGAAACTTGGTCACATCATTTTATGGTCTATTCTAATAATATATCCTGCAGTTTCATCTCTGAAACCTCTAATGCATTGAGATAATACCCATAAAAATTTTCAATTTTGCCAGAAAAACAGCAGCAATACAGCCAAAAAATGCAAGGAAAAGTTTTGAAACTCCTCACTGGATAAAACTAAGAATGCACAAGAGTACTTACAGGGTGGCGGAAACCTGGAATTGTCGGGGAATTTTAAATTTCTGGAAAAGTCAGGGAATCCTTAAAACAGTGAGGGAGAAACTGGGATATGAATCCTCATTATTTTTCTACCATTACGTTTATCATATAGTCTTTCCCGCCCTTTATTTCACCAACTGAAACTAAAGTCCATCGTTGACGCTCATGGAATAAGCCCCATCAATTCATGAAATATTCAGTTGTGAATCTTAGTTATTTAGTTGTGAATCAGATGTACAATGTATCCCTTTTGTATATCCTTATAGTAATATTTGCTTTGTAGTATTGAAATTCATGATGACGATGTATTACGCTCAACACAAGGAATCCGAGCCTATGTTGTTTGGAAAATTTTACCCAGCTTTTATTTTATTTTTTTTTTTTTAAACTTCTGAAACTCAGGTCGAGAGTTAGCTGAAGCACACTGGCTCGTAGTAAATACATACCTGCAGTTCTAAAATTACGAGACGATGAGAAATTTAAAGTTGTTGTAGAAGATTTAATTCAGCAGAAAAAAATATTCCAATAATAGGTGACCTTTTGTGCTTGGTCAGGGAACTTAGTAAATCCATCAGGGAAAAGTCAGGGAATTTAAAAAGTGGATATCAGTAGCCACCCTGACTTAAAGAGTACTCTTTCCATATTCCTAACTGAGTAGGTGATAGACTTTAGTTTGAAAACAAAATTCTGTCCAGTTTTGTTGTTTTTTAAAGCTAAATTATTAGAACGTATAAAGAGTGATATCCTAGAACAAATCATGGGTTCATAAATTTACAAGAAAATGTAAAAGTGGATTGGAATTTATTTTTTTGTAATTATTATTTATTTATTATATAATAAATATTTTATTTATTTATTGTGTAGTAATTAAATAGTATTTTTTCTTCACCAATGTTGAAAAGAAAAGTAATTGAGAAATATAACTAAGGGAAAGCAGGATTTGGTATTGAGATTTGGTTCTCATGATTCGATAGAAATAAGAGATTTGACATCGTGATTTGGATTCAATAAATTTGGGATATGACCCATCACTGCTTTCAAGACAACTGATTATTCTGCTTGTAAGACTGAATAATTTGTTAAGAGACAAGGGGTTTTTAGCAGAACCAGATCATAGACTTAGGAAGCAGTTGAGTCTTGAAACAATTGAATTGGTAAAAAGGTTTAATGAGAATAATGAACATGCCAGAATTTTGCTAAGGATGAAGGGTGTGTTGAGCATAGGAAAAAAGTATATGAGAGAGAATGTTCAATTTTATGTGCTCTTATTGGATTATTCTCAAATTTAAAATGGCAATACCCTGACTTGAAAGTAGATCTTTCAAAGTTTTGTATCCTGAGTCCTAAGTAGTATTTTGTTGGCTGGTGCCAGTGGTACGAATTTTGTGTGTGTATGCTAAATCAATCAAAATGTTATTTTATTGATTCATGGAGCAGGTATTAAAGAAAATTTCTGAGAAAGTAAGCCATAAATTGTTTGTGAAGGTGCAGGAAAAGACTATGCTTAGGCATTGTGACAAGTTTTTATCAAAAGATAACCTTGTACAGTTTTTACAGTTAAAACTTGAAGACCTGTATGATGATGAAGACTCTTTGAGTACTGTCAGTAGGCTTCAACTGATCACATTTAATGATGCTATGCTAAAGTATTCTACTGGTGAAGGTAGGTTTTGATGAAAATCAGAGAATCTCCTCCTGGTTTTTCTACACTTTCAGGGGCCTAACTATCTCTAGTATTTCCTTTTTCACCCTTCATCCCATCCATGAAACCTATTCTCTTTCTTTCCCTTCTCTACTTGCCCAACACCTTACCCTCTATCACACTCTTGAGCAACCCTCCATTAACACTTTCAGCCCAAAGTTTAAATTTTTTAATTTTCCGAAATCCGAAACTTTTTTTTTCGTGATGTGAACTTGAAAGACTTATATTATGCCAATGGTGACCAAAATACGTCTTTACTTCGAACATTTCATTGTTTTTTTGTGATTTTTATTTGCCGTCATCTATAGATGGCGCTCGGATCCTGGCGAAGTCCAAGTGTCCTGGCGCGTGCAATATTTTACGAATATCATGTACGGCAACTTTTTCAACCAGATTTTACTAAAAAATCGTTATTGAATCATTCTAGAGATAGTTTTTTATTTGAATGTTGATAAATTTAAATACATTTAACATAGAATTATTTAAATAATAATTCTTTATTTTTTAAATTTTTCTTTTAAAGCTCGTTTTTTCTTCTTTATCAATCATTTTACCAAGTTCTAATTGCTAATCTAGATAGCTAATGTTGAAGGTTTTATGTAAATTTGTATCGATGATTATAAAACACCTGCGTTTACACGAGTTGACAGATAAGCGCTTGAGTTCCACCCTCCCAAAATTGAGCTTCAAGTGCGCGCTTGAAGGTTAGGAAGGTCTCGGGTGAGTTGCTGCAGGTGGTCTGAATCATGGTGCCTCTAACAGTAACGAAATGACGTTCGAGAATTCGTTCGAGAACGAAAAACATGTACCATTATGAGCACGTGCCAAACGTGCCCCCCCTCCCCCAAAAACTTGACCGCATCCACACGCCTCCCGTCACGCACTTATTTGACACTTCCATGCTGCCGGGAACGGCATCCTTTCATGTTGAAAAGGGTAAGTGAACGCCCTACGATAAGCTCCAAACTCAAGGACGGCCGCTGGGGCACTTTCAGTGCAGGAGGGGACCTATTGTTATGCCAGCAGCGGAAGAACAAGGCGAGGCTGCTAGGAGTTTCCCCCCCTTCCCCTCTCCATTCTTTCCGGCGAGGGTGCTTTCCTCTTTGACCGACCGACAAAGCATACCCAAACAACCAACTTGGACGAATGACATAAATTCAAGGAATATATTTTCCGAAATATTTATGTCCTAATACATTCATAGTTTATTCCATTGCTATCAAAAATATCTGAAACTAAAACAGTCAGCAGTAATGTATAAAAAGTAAATAAGTTAGGAAAACAATTTACAAATTATTAGTAATATATTTACACATATTTAATTACACGTACATAATCGCAGACATAAATGTAAATATACAACAGTCGTATGCAATATTTATAATATTTACAATATTTATATTTTCAAATATTTATAATATTTACACATCTATTTACACGAAAATAATTGCATACATAAATGGTAATTTATATCTTTGTATTGAATATTTACATAATCGCAGACATAAATGTAAATATACAACAATCGTATGCAATATTTATAATATTTACAATATTTATATTTTCAAATATTTATAATATTTACACGAAAATAATTGCATACATAAATGGTAATTTACAACTTTACATTGAATATTTATGATATTTACAATGGTTATATTTTCAAATATTTATAATTTTATACAATTTACAATATTTACATTTTCGGCAGTAGAGAGGGGATTACCGATGGAAGTCTTGGAAGCATTTTTCCAAGCAGAGGCCAGGTTCTTCAGGGCAATCAGGGCAGTAGGTAGTCACCACAGACTTCTTACCCTGCTTCGAACACTGCCTGCACCGTTTCTGGACCCTTCTGTCATCCCTCTTTTCACAGTACTTCGGAAAATGAGAATCTATGGATATCATGGAAGGGCCCCGTGAAACGGGCAAACTCTCTCTCGTTTGGCCTTTGGCTAGGGCATCTATGATGGACAACCTGTATGAGTACAAGCTCAGTTTTTGCGAGCTGAACTTTTGGTACAGGAGATAGGAATTCAGAAGCATTATATGCATCACATGAATCCCTAATCTCCTGAACCATTTTAGAGTCTTGTGATCACAGGGATAGTATGCCATGAGTTGGTCAACACGGTCAATGCCCCCCATACATCTATTGTATTCGGCAACTGCCTTGGGCTTTTGGACAATATTACCCCTGGATGTGGTAATATTGACCAAGTTGTTGCCGAATTCAGTGCTAAGTAAGAGGACATCCCATTTGTCTTTCCATTTCATGACATTTATCCCTGTGTCAGTACTCATACAAATTGTCTCACCTCGTTTCAATTTAGCTCGGATCACTTCCCGTGGGTTCCCTTTACGGTCTCCACGCAGTGTACCAGTGCAATAACACTCATTGCTGAGTAGTTCACGGGCTAAATTGACGTCATTGTAATAGTTGTCCATAAACAATGAATACCCCATTTGTAGTCTTCCCTTCATAAGTTTATGGACAACCTTACTTGCATGCCCTCGTCCGGCCAACTCGAGGTCCTTTTTGCCCGTATACACAATGAAATCCAGGACATACCCATTGGGTTCGGTAAGCATGTAAAGTTTGACTCCAAACTTATGCCTCTTCCCTTTGATGAATGTCCTGAACCCCAAGCGACCCCTCCACAATACCATAGATTCATCAATACATAATACCCTGTCTGGAGTATATGTTTTTTCCGAAATACTGTGGAAAAGGTCAAGAAGGGGCCTAATTTTGTACAAGGGATCTATTGGAGCAGGGTCACCAAAATTTGCATTTTCTGCAAAATGCAGACTTTGCAAAATGGCGAGAAACCTATCTCTCGTCATCCTGCGGTGAAAAAAATGCAAATCAAATTTAGCATTCCTGTTCCAATAGTCCCTTATCCTGTTCGTTCTAACGGTACCCATATGGAACATCAATCCCAAAAACACTTCGAATTCTTCCCTGGTCAATTCGCTCCAATTAGTAACTCTTTGAGGTTGAACACCCACCTGATTTAGGAAAATGTTTTCCACATAGGCGTTCGTCCTCTGGATTACTAATTGGAAGAATTCATCAGAGAAAAACAAGCTGAAATAGTCAATGGGATTATTTCCACTGGGTGCCGTTAGAAGAGCTTCCCTTCCCCGAAAGGGAAGGGCTGCAGGCAGGCAAGCACCCTTAGACCGTGCAAGGGGTGTCTGGGGAGGGAGGGTGGGAAGAGAGGGCGGTGGGGTGGGTGCATGGGAAGTGGAAGGAATAGGGGATGAGGGTGGAGGAATCTCCTCTGAGAGGTGGGGAGTAGGGGTTGGGCCTCTACCTGGAGTTATTGCTTCGTCCGACTCCCCGTCGTCAAACTCCTCCCCACTGCCGAAATCACTCCACGACTCTGAAGACGAGTCTTCGCCAAAGGAATCGTCTTCTAGAATTTTTTCTATTTCTCCCTCCGTTATTCCAGCTGGAGCTCCTCCTCCTCCTCTCTTTCTTTTGGCTGTCACCTCTGGAATAATGAAAGTAAATACAGCATAAATGAATATTTATTGCAATAAATACAATAAGAAAGGTATTATACTAAATAGTTATGCCAAAAATTCAATTACCCAAATGTTCTGGAGAAATACTCCTCTGCCGCGAGGTTGATGGTTGAGGGGAGTTGGATCGCTTCATTCTAAAATGAAAAGGAAGCTGAAAATCACATCCCACAGAAATGGAAACATTTTTATTTACAATGAAAAAATTTAGCGTAAAAGTTCGAACCCGGGACCATTCCATCATTAGCCCAGCATTCTACCCACTAGGCTACCAACAAAATCTCATAATAACATTTCTGTAAATACAATGTATATGACTACCTTTAAAATTGATTTAATAAGCCAAATAATCGAACTTACCCGTCTCTTTCAATTCCTTCTCAAAACTGTTAAAAAACGTTTTTTTTTTAAATACACGCTTTCCTAAAAAATTTTATTTCCACCTATTGGAAATGAGAACAAGAAAAAAGTCTTTGTTAATAAAAAGAAATATAAAAAGGCAGGTGAAAAAATATTTTTAAACACAATGAGAATATTTAAATAAAAATACCTTGTAGTTTGCGCAACAGCTGGTAAAACACGAGAAGTCGCAGCAGAATCCGAAGTGTACCCTGTGGTGGCTAAGGCTGAAGTGTGATGCCTGTGAAGATCCGAGACCGCCAAGCGAAGGGAAACGGAAGAACAGGGCTCTCGAGTTTATGACTGCTGAGCGCAGCGGCCCGTCCTCTATAGATGGCGCTCGGACCTGGGTGGAGTCCGCCGTGCCATCTGTTGATGGCGCTCGGTCTCAAAGTGTTAACCTACGCTGGATGCTGGATTTTATTTAGAAGTTTCCATTCCTAACCCACCATCTCAAGCACTTCCTCATTAGTCTTCCTTTTCATCCACCTCACCTTCTCCATCCTTCTTCATGCACATATCTCAAACACCTGCATCTCTTTTTCGTCCTCCTTTCCGAGGGTCCATGTTTCAGCCCCATACATGCTACACTCAATATCAAGCTCTTCATCACCCTATTCTTCACATCCTTTCCCAAGGTCCCTGTCATCAGCTCCCCTCTATTAATAAACGCCTCCTTAGCTAATGCTATTCTCCTCCAAATGTCTTTGCTACTATGCCCATTTACTTGGAGCGTGCTGCCTGAGTAATTAATATATTCCACTTGCTCAAGTTTGTGCCCTCCAACTTTAATGACCAGCCTTGCTTTCTTTGTCCTAGAGAACCTCTTCACTTTCGTCTTCTTCTGATTTATCTTCAATCTGAATTTCCTGCTCTGAGTTAATAAAGCCAAGTGTTTGTAACCATTAATTTTTTTCTCCTGAAAATTCAACTGCCTCCTCCCCACCATCATTTCTCATTCCTAATTCATACCCTCCCACTTCATACCCATCTCTCCCTTCCCGAACTACAGCATTCCAGTTGCCCATTATTACTAGGTTTTTCTTGCCCGGGACTTCTCTGATTATTTCTTCTAGCTGTTTGTACACCATCCACCTCTTCCTCCCTATGATTTCTTGTGGGCATGTACACCTGGACTAATATGAAATTTGTAGGGCATGCTTTTATTTCTACAACTAGTATCCTGTTGCTCACATGCTCAAAAGTTACCCTTATTCCCAATTTTGCATTCAATACTATAGCTACCCCACGTTGACTCTCAACCCACCACTATAGATTACCCTGTGACTATCACTCCAATAGTCCCCTCTGTCCTTCCATCTCACTTTGCAGAGCCCCATGGCATCTATGTTCCTTCTATCCATGTCCTGTTTAATATTTTCCAGCTTCCCAACCCTCATCATTAACCTAATGTTCCAAGTCCCTGCTTTTATGGGTACTTTCCTCCACTTCTTTCTCTTCTTAACTTCAGAGGTCCTTGTATCCCGTGGTGACTGTTGTGCAAGGATTTTGTGAGATGATGACCTCAGGGGCCTTGCCTCCCTCGCTGGCGGTTCTGACACCCGCCCTAATGGGCGACATCCCATAGTTACCAGGGTTCATTTCTCTTTGAACGACTTTCATGTATCTGAGTAGCTGATGGTTGGGAAGGACTCCCACCCCCGCTTGCCAACTACGCGTTTTCCATTACTCTTTCATGGAACTATCTTTTGACTGGCCTCTACTCTTCAACCTATCTGGTGTGGGTGGCCCTAGCGGGAGCAATATTAATTGCTCCTGCCAGTCCAGCTCTTAGGGTGATTGGAACACGCAAGCCCTTCCACCACATCAAGGCTGTAGTCTGTGGGAAGAGAGTGTAATGATCATTTTGTAGAAAGACTGAACAAGTTAATATCTTGATCATTTATTGCCAGTTACAAGCTTCATGTCATCAGATACAGCTGTTATCTCAATGGGTTTTAGTGAAAATTATGCTCTCACATACAGGAAGCAGCTCAAGATTGCCTTTGGGATTTGAATTCATCTGCTATTCATCCTATCATGATTCACTGCATGAATGCAAGCTATGAAAAGCTGATTTTGTGCCATTATATCATATCTGATGACCTAAAACATGATGCATGATATTTGAGATCCAAAAAAACCACCACCTTTAACCACCTGTGACCACGTTTTGAAAGAGAACCACCCACACATTGCAAACATTCTCTACCTCAGTAATGAATGTGCTGGTCAGTATAAAAATAAATATAGCTTCGTCTGTGTGAGGACTTTCAAGTAGAAGCTCAGTGGACATTTTTTGCGATCAGTCATGGTAAACAAAGTGTGATAGAATAGGGGGTATTGTAAAGTGCTTTGCTAAGAAGGAAAGTCTTTATCATTGGGACAGACAAATTATATCAATGAGTCAACTTTTGAATTTCCCATGTCCAACATCACAAATATTTACTTCCATCTTATTTAAAAAGGTTGATTCAACTGTCCTAGCTTTGAAAAAAATGCATCAAAGATGTTCAAACTTTTCCAGGAATAAGATCGTTCCACAGCTTTCAACTTATAGATGATTTGGGGATGATTGAGGCTGGAAGAATTAGCAATGATGAAAAACCAGCTCTCACTTTCAACTTAAATAAAAAGCTGCAAAATCCACTTGTGAAAATAGAAGACTTGTACCCTGTATGTTTTATTGCTTGTGTTAATGACAGCTTATGGTATTTTGGTATGATGAGTGAGGTCAATGCAGAAGAATTAGATGAAACTGCAAAGTTTTTACCTCCTCATTGACCATCAACATAATTTTTCTGGCCCAAGAACCATGAGCCAAGACCCATCCCTCATGTCACTGCTGTTGTGGATCCTCAAAAAACAATGTCTGGAAGAAATTACCAATTCTCTCAAGAATACATAATAAATGTTCAATCAGCGTTTGAAAACATAAAAAATTAATGGAAAATGATCAGCAAATGTAAACATTTTTAATGGTAAGTTAAGTCAACAGCACAATATCCTTTTCTACATATGTTTAAAAAAATTTTTTTTCTATGAAATGAGAAGAAATAATGAAGGAGTGAAAAATTCTGCAATTTCTTTCGCCAGGCAATAGAGCATCTCTTTTACATAGAACAAATATGTAAAAAATTTGTATTATCCTTCCTGAGTATTCCACTCAGCATGTATCTCAGAAATCCATTTGAAAATTTTTCTTAATACATTTCAGGCTTTCATTCTGACTATATGTAGGTACTTGCCATCCTATTTCATTTTTTTCTAGATTCATTATTTATTAAAGTGTACTCACAAAAAGTTTCATCAACATTTGTTGGTAAACAAGGAAGATGTATAATATTTTCCTAGAAAACAAATTTAGTTTCCTCTCTTTGAATGATAACAATGGAAAAATTCCTACAACTTTTAACAGGCCCTAAGACCTAAATTGATAGAAATCTGAAGCAAAAAAAATTGCATACTTACTTATGTCAATATTGGGAGCAAACATGCCAATTTTCATCAAATATGAGACAATGGGTGTCAAATCATCTTTTTTTGTAGAGCTGATGAGGAATGACCTTATGTCCAAAAATATTTTTCTAGTGGTTATTTCTTGACAAAGGCTCTCTTTATCCTCTAATACAACATTTATATTTTCATCAAAGAGCAGATGTGCAATGCCCAAGTGTACTTAAACGTCATTCCTTCAGAATCTTGGATGCTTCATCATGTCTTCAATATGCTATTCAAATATATCATTTACATCCATGCTATTGGTAGCTCAATTCACTCTTGATATCTCAATCTGCCAACCATGTGAATCAAGAGTTAAATTGGGGGAAATACATTTGCTGGAAATCGTGATTTCTTTCAAAGGTCCCATCTTCCATTTGAATGGTAGTCTATGATTCAATGAACCTATGAACCTATGGCATCTGGGGGATATATAATATATATGTACTTCAATAAAGTAATGTATACCCTATGTGTTAGACCTTTTATCATATAAGTTTTGCTTTGAAGAAGATAACTGAATATATCACTTTATTGGATGTATTTCTTTGTTATTCCAAAAAAACAGATAATGCTGGACTTTTACAAGAAGCTGCCTCGTAATCGTCGTCCACGCATATTAGGTCTGACTGCACCATTACTTCTTCTCCTTGGCTGCCCTCTTTCGGAAGGGGAACCACAGAAAGCTCCACATCCTGGTTGCCTGGAGGCTCGTTTGGAAAGACTGGAAAAAATATTGGATTGCACTGCAGAAACAGCTAGTGATATTGTTTCTTTGTTAAGGTGACTATTATCAGATATGTGTGGATGGGGTTGGTTTGATGGAATATATAAATCAAAAGACTTCAGTTTCCTTTATTACAGCTGATGAAAAATTTGGGAAAATTATATTTTACCTTACCTCAGTCAATTTTCATGAAAGATTGATCAAGTTGCTTTGTTACACTTTTAAAATACTTTAAAAAATATGATGTAGACTAGAAATTACATTTCTCCTGACAGCAATAATGTGAAGGTACAATCATACCACATCATCCTTTGGTTTTGAAAACTTCCCTCTCCCTAGGGTTTGCCTTCTGCTGTTTTCTTCCCCTGCTCGGCACAAGGTCTGATCTTAACTACTGCTAGCTTAAAGATAGGAATATAGAATTTGATATCAGCAAAGGCAAAAGCTTCCTCTGTCAGTCCTTCCCTTCGAAAAGGTTGTGGAAACATTAGAGTTGGGGATTTGAGAGAGGTTGTATATATTAAGCATTTAGTTTCTTACTACTATCCACAAATAAAGAGTGCTTTCCATGAACACATAACTCTTGCATGATTTTCATGTCAAGAAATGGCAATGGTGAATTCTTAACATGCTGAGTGTAGTGTATGTGGGTGGTAAAATAGCAAAATAAATTAGGGTACAGGAATTCATTCTATTTTCATCAATTGGAAAATGCATCCTTGTCCATTAGCTGATTTAATGAGTAAAATGTGATGAGTTTAATTTCTCTATGTCTAATTAGAGATCAGAATTTATTCTTCACAGAGTCCACATTGTGCAGAAGACTATTTGCAATGCCGTCACGGGCAGTATCAGAGATTACTTATGGAAATCCAAAAAGAGGTCAGAACCCCATTCCAACCAATTCAGGCGGTAAAGTGCCAAAATGTTAAAGGAAACATCAATCTTAATGGGTGTTAAATTAATAAGAATGTGTTAAACATTAATTCTAGAAGCCTGGATAGATGTACTCAGTCACAGTGTGACTGATTGTAATGACTACTGACCTTCTTCACAAGACATTTTGTCAAGCAAAGATGTTGTAAAGTGAACCAAGTGAGAAGTAGGGGTCCTCTATATTTTAATCTAATTCTCCAAGCTCTGTATCAATTCATTAATTTTAATCACCAAAAGGGGTTCGTTATTATTGCATCTTTTTATTTACTGAGGTCAGCGTTTTAAACACTATTAAGATACCTACTTCCTTATTTATGTGTATGCTCAGAATGTATGAGAATTCTCATTAAAATCTCAATGTGCTAGTAATTTATTGGCTAAGATTCTGTTGTTATTCTCAGTTGGAAGTTGTAGAATCCATATGTCATTGTAGCAGACTTGGAGTAAATTTGCTTTTTTATTCATTTCAGGTATTGCCCTCGTCCACGTGAGCTGGTAATTGAATGGTCATTGACAAAAGAATTGGATCCTATGGGTTGTGTTTTGAGTCAGAGCATTGAATGTGAATTAACTGCTGCGTGGATTTTTCTTCAAGATCACAGGTTAGCAGAGGACAAATAACCAAATCAATTTCACTTACTGTGTATACTTGTGTTTACATGAACCTTGTGTGTAATCTGACCCCTGATTGTTCAGTCAGAAAGTTGCACTTTTTCTTATAATGCATGTGAAGTCTGGCCTGGTAATTGTACTCTTGATATACACAAGCTCAAAAAATATTGGACCAACTGAGAATAGAGCTTTTCCAACCAAATTACATATGTGCCCCTTTACTGCACTCCATATGCATTCTTTCTTACCTTTTACTATGATAATTATTAAGGGATTAGGATACATGTCAAACAAGTGCATTTTTCACAGTCTGCCATCTAGAAAAAACGTTGAATTTCTAATTTTCCTCCATGGATGACAAATTACTTGGGCGGTTGCTCCTCTGTGCTCTTGCTTTCTCAAATCAATAACACAATGGCCCATTGGGCTGGGTGACAAGTATGAAGGTTTCTTGTGCATTCACTAGTGCATGAAATCAACTCAGTGCAAGGAGTCTCTTGGCTCAACAACTGGGCTTGGTATTTGTAAAGCATCATCCAAAAATTGTCTTCTTTCTCATTCTAATAATGTGTCATCATTTTCTGATGATGATCCACTAATGCAGTAAAACCCCTACCTTACGAACTCCTGCTAAACGAGGAACTCTGATGAACAAACAAATGTCAGTGGTCCCTCCAAATCCCTATTTAAAAGCATTAGTAAATACCTCTAATGAGCGAACTCCTGCTTTACAAAAACTCCCGAATAACAAAATGAAAGATTGGTCCTGTCTCATAATATTTACCTCTTCATAATGTATTTTGTGAAAAAAATTGTTAATAGTCTTTTTTAAAAGCGAGAAGGACCAATCAGAGTCTCCGCATGAACTGTCAAATCAGAAAGCATCTCCTTGTTCATTGCAATTCTGGTAACTTGCATCTGTGACTTAATATCAGCTTGTTTAGAGAGCCGACAACAGGAATGTGCATCAGTAATCACTGGTCAACTTAGTTTATCTTTGGTTGGATGCGTTACAGTTGATATTTTCAAGTCAAGTTTAGTCAATCCACCATCTGTGGAATTATTTATTACTTGCAAATGAGCGAGAACATGGACGAGTATTATAAGTCCTCAATGGCTGTGATTTCTGTTGTATGGTGGCAAGCTTATTTCCAATGTAAACCCGAGGATATGGAGGTGGTGGAGAAATTGTGACAGCCTCCAGTTGCCTATTTCCTCGTGTTCGAGGAGCTGCCGAATTGTATACTCGTGAAACTCTGAAAGCTGCCGTATTAGTTCCTCCTTAATTTTCACGTACTTTCCTTCCTCCAGTGGGTTAATAACAATGTCCTTGGCCATGTACTAACTGTCAAGCTGGCTGATGACAAAGGAAAACATAGTGGCATCTTTGGAAACTCCACTTAAATGGAATTGCCCCTCTAACTGGAGAAACCACAGGGCTGATAACTCAGGTCAAAAGGACACACACTATCATGGTTAACTGCACTATTTTTGGCATCCATCCTGACACAAACACATAAAAATAATATTTAAATACACCGACGGCGATTCTCTCGGGCCAAGTGGTGGTAAAAATCACTCGCGCTTAATTGATCCACAAAAAGATTTCTATCACGTCGGGGGCATCACTTAAGGAGGTGCTGAACGAATGAGAAGGCAAAATACTCTTAACTCAATTTAGTTTCCATATGACTCAATTACAAGCCACTAGGCGACCGAAAATAAACCATCATGGCTGTGTAGCTGGGTTACTCTGCCTCCTTTGCCCTCGTCAAGTTGTTAACTCCAGTGCATAGTGATACAGACTGCCACCAACCCTCCGTTTTCATCAGCGGCCGTTTGTGGAAGAACAGTGAAACACAAACAACCGAGCCACTGTGGCCGCTACAGTGGTTGCCCTGCCAGCCTGGCCCATGGGTAGTCAACTGTAGTTTGTCCTGTGATTCATTGTTACAATTTACTTAAACAGGATTCCTGAACAATTACATAATAATAATGTCCGCAGCTTTAATTCTGGCTTAGCATAAGGACTGCTAGAATGCTCTTCATGAGCATGGAGGGATTACCTCCATGGTTTTGTGGCGAAGTGGAATGCTGCAAGCAAATAAGAAACTGTGCTTGCCCTGGCATCAAACAGTCTACAGTAAACATTAAAGTTGAGCATAGTTGAACTCCCTCGTTCTCGGATTAAGTAAACAGTGGACACTTCCACGCAATCGTGAAAGCATCCATTACTACACATATATTCTTCTAGACTTCGGAATTGAAGTTATTGTTGATCCCAATGGTAAACTGGGCTTCAATTTTCAAATTTCTTTCTAAGAGAATAGTAGGGACAAATGTTTGCGGTCCTCTGTAAAAATTTTACCTCTAGTTGAGTTTTACAAACCATTTCCCCTGAAATTTACGGCATAACACAGGAATATTTAATTTACCCCAGGAGTGATGCCATGTGCAAATCACATCCGAGGTACGAACTCCCGATTTACGAAATGGCAAATTTTTGGTCCCTTGAATTTTGTTATTATAGTGCTTCTATTGTACTGTACCAGATACCCTATCCAGCCTTTTGTCATGAACCTCTGTTCCAATGACCATTGACCTCTGTTCCTCCACCAGATGTCAGCCACTTTATTTCTAATGGCAAAACACAAACAACGAGCCCTCCGTAGTAGTAAATTATTAAAGGCAAAGTTTCCCAGTGTGTCTGTCTGCAAATTCTTTTTGTAGCAGGAAGTCCACGTATTGAGTTCATTTTATTCCCATGCAATATTTTCGATATTTTTTCTTTTGCATAATTAAATCAAAAATGTTGGGTGTACAATGAAGAGACAAGTGTCAAGCGAAAGGTAGAATAATGTAAATTCTTATCATTTCATGTGACAGGATTTCAAATTTGTGAAAAATGTCATAAATCCATACGTAAAAATGATCTCAATTATGAGTTTTTGGGGAACCAACCCCAAGACAACCATCGTTATTGTTGAAGCTGAATCTCATCTAAATATTTTGGTCAAAAATTTCCATAACAAATCAATTGGGAATGGTGAGTCTGTAGCTTTTATTGTTACAGAAGCATTTTGGAGAATAGTACACTTGCAGTAGAACCTCGGATATACGACCCTCATATATACGATGACCTCACTTACACACCGATTTTATTCGGTCCCATGAATAGCCCCATAAGACGCCATGTATTTCCAACATCCGTTATGAAACTTTTCATTTATACGACGAACTCCTTTATGAAACGTATTTTTCCGGTCCCATGACATGAAGTACTACCTCACTTATACGACTCGTCAGAGAGCTGTCCTATGGAAAGATGGTATTTATTAATTTTAGCCGACGATGATTATCAGTCTCGTGCTTTCAATTATGTGCGCATCTGTCATAAAATTATTATTAGGATAGTGGACATCAATGTTTAAAGTACTTTTTGGTGAAGTATACGCTGAACAAGTGCTTTCCTCTCGCGGACACTGTCCTCACAGGAACCCTGTTATATAGCGTAACATCATCAGTTTAAACATCGGGTTGATATGCCATAATTAACTCTTATCATAGATAAGAAGTAAATAATATTGAATTATAACGCCTTCAATTCAACAATTGACGTCGGAACATTGGTGAAATTCTGCTTAATCCATTTTCATTTGCCCGTATTAAACCCAGTTTCAATCATCATTGTCAGGTATCATATATCGAACGTCATTTGTTAACTCAGAAAGGTGCCGATTTAACAAATGACGATCGATATATGATGTCCGTCACCCGAGTTTGAAGACTAATATCTCAAAGACAGCTCAATCGATTTTCAAATAAAGTACACCAAATCAAAGATTGTTTATTTCTGCGTGTATTGATGGTATGCAGAACTTTTTACAGTTTATTTTGATTTCAGTGTGCTTAAAAACAGAATTTTGGCAAATTTTTTGGGTACCGGATGGATACATCGCATTTACAGCTTCGTGATAACAACACAGATTGAGATATCGGAATTTCCTTCACACATATTGTAAGAGCAAAGATCTTTCTCAACAATACTACGAAGTTTCATATCATTTAGTGCATTAGTATTTTAGTTATTGATGAAAGTGCAAGACTGCGTTATTTTCCATTCCGCACATCCCTGAAATCCGCCGTTTGGATCTAGTTCAAGCGATCGGGTTCTTTATCAAGAATAAACTTTTTAAATCTTCAATGAATTCCTTGGTTAATCAATATCGATTAACATTTATTTTGGAAAAAGAACACGCTGAACTGCCAGGAGCATGCCCGGAAGAGAAAGGGAGAGGCACACGCTGTTGTCCAGTCAGAGGGTTGTCCGTAAGACGTGCAAGGAATATCGTCGAGGAAAATTCCCATAGCAAGAAAACGGACTTAGCGAAAGAACTCTCCTTGCCGGAGTTTTACCAGAACCTTTTTATCAAAGCAGATTTTTATAAAGCAATACTACCGTTGCTTTTAGAATATGAACTGACATTAAACATAATGATCAATGTGTTCAATGAGGTGAAATCCGTGACCATCCCTCGCTGGAACATAAATTAGTGTGACTAAAGACATCTCGAAAATTTTTCAGATTTTTGTGTTTTTCGATCACTTATTTCACTATTAATTTGCATGACTTTCCTCAAGTTTCTCATTTCTTCAATCCCCAATCTTGGTCTGTCTCCTGGTCACATAACGAATTGCCTGAAAAGAGCTGTTCATGAGCTAAATTTTTTCAAAAATTGTATGCTCTGCACTCATTTAGCATCATCATTACAAATTCCCAAGTGTGAATTGAAACTTCAGCCCTGAGGCAAAGTGCCAGGAATGCTAACAATTAGATCAAGAAATTCAACCTAAGGAACATTGTTCAGGAGTGCAAATTTATGTTTCTCTTTTGGTAACATGAACATTTGTGGTGTTGCTTGTGAGTGCATAAGATTATTAGGCTTCATTTTCCTGCCTCCTAATGAATAATTGCAGCCAGGAAACAAAGCAGACCTAATTGGGCAGCTGAAAGGGGTTTTACGCTTCCTTACCTTGAAACCTCAGTTGTGAATCTTCCTCACTTATGAAACTTTTTTTGGTGGTCCACTGAAAGTTTCATAAGTGAGGTTCTACTGTATTAGGAGAAGGCAGAATTTAGTTGGGTGAAAGACTTTGAAACAAGCAGTTAGACTGTTGTATTTTCTTGATATGAGGTATTGTTTAGTGGATTTACTACTTGGGATTGATAGTAGTATACTTGGAATTATGAATGATTTCACTGCACTGAATCATATGTGTCATCAAGTTTTTGACGCACATAAGTCATAGAATATTCCATTCATTGGACTATACCCCAAATGGAGACTTGAATGTTATAACTACTGTTTCTACTCTGGGGAATTTTATGTTTGCATATGAAACTGTACTGTCCAAGAATCACAATTAACAAAACTTACTAATTGTGTGCGTTTTGAAATATGCAAGTCTCAAACATGATTTACATCAAATCTAATTCCATCATCCTTGATGGAGGACTTTTACCAGTCATTAATTAAGAGTTAATGAAGATGCAGACTTTTTAATATACTCACTGCTCCATGTATGATTTTGACTGATTTGGAGATTGGTATTGCACATTAGTGATGCTTAATGGGCTGGGATACATCAACCTCATCTTTTCGTGATCGGTAAGACTTTGGTACTCCAGGGCATTTTTATCGTACTTGTTCCACTCCTAATGTCTTCATCACACATTTTGGGCCTGACATTCGACTCCTTTATATTATTTAAAAAGTGGACATAGTTGTCATCTGGTGGCTAAAAAACAAGGAGTTCTTTGTTAGTCCCTCTGTATCAGGAAGCCAATTATGCCAATACTGCTTTAAAACAGTGTGCGTTACCTCCTCCCACAATTAATACACCATATCGCATTCCTAAGGGTAAATTCTTTTTAAACTTTACATAGCTGTATGGATCTTCAAATTTCGAAATTGCTATTTGCTATTTCCGTTTGGTAATGCCTTTTAAGACTGTTGATTATACCTTAATCCAATGGCTGGATTAATAACGTGCAATCAAAAAGGACAATCACTTTCTCCTCACTCAGAGTTTCCACCCGAGGGGAGCAGGGCAATTGTAATAACAATAAAATTTAAGCATTTTCTGGTTTGGGAAAATTTTCACCTAATCCCAAACCTCGGGCACCAAATAGCGATGGAACCATTCTCAGAATAAGTCTTGTGTTGTCTAGCTCTGGCCACTGTCTTTTCATCTCTATAAGCCTAAGTTTGCCTAGGAAGGTTAACTTGCACAAACCAATCTCATCCATGCTGTAGATGTGCTCTGGAGAAATACTATGCTCTCCCACCTACTTCGCCAGCTCATTAACTTAATCCTCCCTAGCAGCATCTTGATCTGCTAAATTTTTTCTCCTATCACCTTCAAGTATCAAATTTCCCATTGAGCTTCTCTTGTTTTTTGAATGCTGCAATGCTACACAATTGAGGAACTGAGTCATCAGTGGCTGACCATTAAACCCAATATAAGGAATGGGTAAGTTCTACATACAGTATGGTAGTAGGTCGGGTCTACATCATCAGCAGCTCAGCATGACATGAGGTTTGCAACACAATTTGCAAAGAACTCTGCAATTGGTAAGCTATTTGCAACAATCTCTACTACTACCTCTTCATATTGCGTGTAGAGCCTACCCATTCCTTACATGGGGTTGAATGGTCAGCCATTGATGACTTTGTTCGTCAATGGTGCAGCATTGAAGCATTCAAAAAACAAGAGAAGCTCAATGGGAAATTACTATGGATGAAAGAAAACCATGCAGCTGACAGCAAGTATGCCTCATGTGTGTGTAATGTTCATATCTTCCACGATCGTGTCCTCAATCTGTCCCATCACCAGTTCAAAGACCAGGAGTTGTCCATCCTTTACTAAGGTTTGAAGTAGGGATGGGCGAGCAGCTCGAAATTTGAGTTGAGTCGAGTTTAAGAAAGGAACTCGACTCAGCTCGAGCATTTTTAAAATGCTTCAGTCAAGTCGATAGGTTTTTAAGTAGTTGAAAAAATGGTATATTTAATTATAATCATTGGATTTTTTAAATGTTGGTGAATAGTTATTGCGGACAATTTATACAAATTTAATTCTGTTTTATTGGTTAATATACTTAGACCAGTAATGGAGAATCTTTTACTTCCATAAGGTAGCACTGCTAATTTTTCATGCCGTGCCATTAACTTACGATGCCTACTAATAACCGTATCATGTATTATAATAATAATAATAATAATTTTTATTAGACATTAAACAAATATGATTTGCAATAGTCTTCGTCATATACATAAGAAATACATGAGTTAACTGAGTTAAAATTACTTATACAAATAGATAACAAATACATGAAGATACACAAAATACTCAGAATACATATGGCAAGACAAAAGAATTAAACATGTGTGAAGGGCAACACAATTTCACAGTCAAAAAACTCATTTACAGAGTAAAATGCTTTTTTTGTAAGCCAGTTATGGATGACTGCCTTAAATTTGGTCACACTCACATCTTTAGCCTCTTGGGGCAATCTATTAAAAAGGCGTATTTTTAAAATATTAAAAGAATTGCTCAATTTTGTTAGTCTACAATAGGGGACATCTAGGGCATTACTGTTCCTGGTAAAATGGTTATGGAAGTTAGACCTTTTCTCAAAGGAGCTAAGATTTTCTTTAACATTGCATAGGCATTTATAAATGTACAGGCTATGCAGAGTCATAATCCCCAACTCGCTAAAAAGAGGCTTGCAATGATCCCTTGGGTGTGAAAAAGAAATTATCCTGACTGCCTTTTTTTTGCATTCTAAATAAACTATTAGTGGATGATGAGTGGCCCCATAGTTCAATACCATAATTAATGTGGCAATGAAATAAGGCATAGTACACAGGAATAAGGTACTCCTTTGGAATCATATATTTAAGTTTACGTAACATGTAAACAGCCTTGGACAATTTTCCAAGTGTGCCTACTGCATGTGGCTCCCAAGTCATTTTTTGGTCGAGTTCAAATCCAAGTAGTTTAATGGTGCTCGGGGGATTAGTTGTATTACTTAATGAGAAAACCAGTGACTGAGTTTTATCGTTATTTAGAACCAGACCGTTAGCAGAAAACCATTTGGAGGCTTCAGATAAGAACAAGTTAGCTGTAGTGCTAATATTAGTCTGGTTGTTGGTCTTGTGAATTAAGGTAGTATCGTCAGCATAAAGTATGGACTTGCAGGAGATGTTAGATGGCAAGTCATTGATTATAATAAGGAATAAAAGAGGCCCAAGGACTGAGCCTTGAGGAACTCCATAGTTTAATCTCAGGGGTGAAGAAAGGTTATTGTTGATGAAGACACACTGGGATCGATCAGTGAGATAAGATTTGAAGAGTTGTAGTTCAAGATTACTGAAGCCATAATACTGAAGTTTTTGAAGAAGAATTGGATGATCAACACAGTCAAATGCTTATACAGGTCACAGGCAGTTATGGCAATGGAGGATTTCTCTAGAAAAGCATTTAAAATTAGATCAATGGCGGACTCAACAGCTGAGGTGGTGGAATAGCCTTTGCGAAAACCAAATTGTGAAGCAGAAAATAAGTTGTTTACCTGAAAGTGTTCATATACCTGGATCTTAATAGCCTTTTCAAAAATTTTACCAAAGACTGGGATTATAGAGATTGGCCTATTATTAGAAGGTAAGGTTTTATCGCCTTTTTTATAAATAGGTATCGTTTTTGATATTTTCAAGGCATTAGGAAAGATGCCTGACTGAAAGCATGAGTTTAAGATTAATGTCAGAGGTTTATCAATAAAATTTACAAGATCTTTAATTAAGTTGACTGATAGTCCGTAAACATCAGTGCACTTAGAATATTTTAAGTTTTTAATAATTTGGCGAATTTCATGTTCTGTGACCCACTTCCATTTAAAGGGGGATAAATTTGCTGGAAATTTACGAAGAAAAGGCAAGGCAGCGCTTGGAGTCAGATCAGAATTCGACACAAGGTCATCAATTGAGTCAATGAAAAACTTATTTAGATTATCAGACGTAACGGGTAGATCGGAGACACCACCTGAATGACCAATTTCCTTTTTTATGACCAGCCAAGCTGCCTTATTTTGGTTAGTAGCGTTGCCTATGAGATCAGAGTTAAAACTGCGTTTAGACTCAACTATAAGTTTATTGTAGAATGTTTTAAGCTGTCGCCATGTAATTTTATCTACTACATTACCAGTATGAATGTACTTTTGGCGCAGCTGAATTAATTTCGATCTTATTGTAGAAAGCTCAGGAGTGAACCATTTCAGGGACTGTTTGAAACTATTTGATTGTTTCACAAGTTTCTTGGGGAAACACTGGTGGAAATATAACATAAAAGTTTCAAAAAAGCAAGCAAAGTTGTCATTGCCATTGGCGAAGGTAAGCAGTGAATACCAAGAAACAGTTGATAGGAGTGATTTTAACTCGCAAATCCCATGAGGGGTAATTGGACGGCAGAAAGTATGGGTATTTCTATCTGTTGTATTATTATTAGTCTTTTTGATGGAGAATTGGAATTTCAGTGCTAGATGGTCGGAAAAACCAAGATCGGTGACTGAGACTGAGTACTGATCGAAGCTGAGGCCAGTAATAATGTTGTCCAGACAGGAGTCGAGTCTGGTAGGTTCCATATTTGCACAGTGTAAATTAAATGACTGTACTAGAGAAGTGAGGGCAATAGAAGTAGTGGATGAATGGCGTATATCAACATTGAAATCACCACATAAAATAATTTCTAGACCCAGCCTGGAGAGCATAATGAGACTCTGCTCCAGTTGATCGCAGAAGATTTTAAAGTCACCTGACGGAGATCGATATACACATACAATAATAACATTATAATCCCTTATGGACACAGCACACATTTCACAATGAATTTCACTGGAGAACTGAATTACTTCTATTTTCTTGCACAGTAAGTTTTTCTTCACATAAATGACAGTCCCACCATTTTTTGCAACAGATCTTGAATAGAAAGATAACAGATTGTAGTTTTCAAAGTTGAACAGAGGAATTTCCTCACTGCACAGCCAATGCTCAGTGAAGCATAATATATCATACAAGTTTACATTAACAGTTGCTTCCACCATGAGATGTTTGTTCCGAAGGCATTGGACGTTTGCACACAGTAGGGAGGGGGATTTCGGATTTACCTTGGGGGACGGATTAATGAAGTTGCCACTTAGTCATAAAGGACGAGTCATATTTGTCGCTGGTTCGCTAGCAGTGACCAAGTCATCAACACTCACGGAACTTTCCTTACATCGATTACTTCCAATGCAGTCAACAATTAAAGAACATAAATGTTTTTTACCCTTACCATTAAGATGTAGGCCATGACTTGTATAAAAAGCACGGTCAAAACTATTAACATCTATTACCCTAACATGGTCAAGGCTGTTGCTTAATTTTGTAAGTTCCACATTAACCCTCTTGGTCTCTATATTTACACAAGAGTCACCGGGAATTTCGTGACGATGGGGAATGTTTACAATCAAAACATTGGTATTTGAGAGCTTTTTAACTAATGGATTCATTCTATCAATAACTTCTTTACCTTTGTTGTGGCGGATGTCGTTAGTCCCGGCCATAGTAATCACGCTGTCACTTTTAGTCAAACATTTCGTGCTCTCCTCGCAAGATTTCGTCACCTCGTTTATTCCGGCGTTTGGCTTCACCACGCCAACGATTTCGTGCTTCTTACCTCCCACTTCCTCGTTAATTTTTGCTGATAAGCCACGGCCGTGGCTATCGCTGTACAATAGTATGGTGTACGGTTTTCGTTGACGCCATTTGGGACGTTGCGGGATTAACACTGGATTCGCGATGTTTCCGATCCTTTGGGTCGCGGGAGAGTGAAGCAGCTCTCTATCTTCAGAGATCCCACTAAATATGCCGTATCTATTCATCAAGGGTAGTGAGGGCGAAGAGGGAACCTTATTCCACGATCTGTTTCCGCGTCGGGTGACTTGTGACCACGCATTGCTTGAGGCTGAATCAATATTAACAGCCGAGCAGGAACAGCAAATATCGGGCGTTATGTTGACCGTCTTCAACTGTGGCTCCGAATCACAATTTCTATCACGCAACGTACTCGAATCCTTAGATAACTGTTGAATCACTTTATCTTTGGACTTTTCCGTGGACCCCAATTGCAACTCCAAGTCTCTATTCTTTTCACGTAATAAACTCAGGTCAGTCATTAACTGCGCAATTATCTTTTCTTTGGAGGCAAGATCACGTTGCAGTTCCGAGCTTTTAAGTTGTACTGAACACACCTTGCACGCCGGGCATAGCCAGGTTTTTACTTCATTTGAGGCATTAATAAAACACTTGGCGCAGTTTTTATGAAATAATAGTAGGCAAGCAAGGCAACTAATACCATTTACCACCTTTTTTATGCAGATAGGACACTTTTGATCACTTCTTATTGAATTAATGACACCGTTCACATTTACTTTCGGCTGAACCGTCGCCATCTTGAATCTCACAAATGCGCAAATATAACATGCCAAACCGTTAAGGCGAAATGCGATTGCGTCGAAAACGGCTTTACTCCCTGTAGATTGAGGAATTCTCTTAATGAAAAACAAATTTCACATTCTAATTAAGTTAACTGCTAGCTATGTTTCCCAGAGCGTACATTTTGAAATTTTTTAAATTAAGACCTCAAAATTGTAAAATTTGGCTTCATTTATTGCTGTTTACAAAAAATTGTCTCTGGCAGATGTAAAAAATATATTCAATATTAGATTAAAATTAATAAAATGGAAATATGTTGAGTACTAAATAAGTTATTAGGAAAGTTAGAACCAGCTGAAAACGCGCCGATCAAGAGTGGCTCTAGCGGAAAAATAGGCAAGCAGGTGAAGGCGCTCATGGAGATTCGAGGGGAGGTAATGAGTGGCCACTGGATGGGAATGAGGGGAAGGGCCCGAGGGGAGGGGAAGGGTACGAAGTTGGAGGGACTTGGTAGGATTGAGCTAGAGCGGTGTGCAGGAAAGGTTTCACACTGTGGAGGAGGAACTGAAGACTCGGCATCATCCGGCGTTTGACGGCACAACCTTTGACTCGGCTCCTGCTGGCATCCCTACTTTCCTGTTTTGAGTTTGCATCCTCTTGACTTTCTCTCACGGACTGCTAGACTACTGACTTCACGGCCTCTATCTGGACGTATCCCATATAGCGGTATTGGCTACAAACGGGAGTACTACCTCATCCTAGACGCGATCGGCTCCATCGAGGAGCAACAAGCTGGTCATACAGGAATACGGTTTCTCTTATCCAAGCCATAACTACGTGCTTTGGCATTGCTTTGCTGAGCTAGGTCATTACCATGTAGATATGCACTACCTTGTGGACTTTCTATCAGTATTGCATTGGTGAGTCCATAGTAGAAAGTCGGAAAATCGGTAATTTTAGTTGTTAAAAAATTACTATTCCAATAGGTCACTGGATGTTCTTACTTGAAGTTAGCACTAACTTTAATGTATGTTGACGCAGTTCCATAATGTTAGATAATGCAATAATAACATGCATCTTTGGTTCTGCTAGCTCTGTTGGAGATGGAGACTCAAGCGTGATGAAAAATGTATGAAAACTAGTGCCGTATGGTAGCTACATTTAAAAAAATGAATACGCGAATCACGCAGTGAAACGCTTCACTAAAGCATTGTTCAAGATTGCAGAGGCTAGGTCGAGGCTTTAAAAAAATGGTTCCAAGCATGTATTTGGATGTCATGCGTCTTGCCGAGACTACTTCTGTCAAGCTGTTGATCGGAAGTTGAAAGTTATTACCGAGGAAGAAATAGCATACCTCGAAAAAATTGATATGGCTATTAAGCCACTTATCCGAAATTCTGGGCAGTTGACTTCTCACGACACCAGTAACAGTGCAGAAAAAATTATGTCTTAGGCCATATTTTATGTTTTTGGCTAAATTTTCGGGCAGAAAACAAGTGAATAGGGGCAAAAGAGGATTAAATCAACACAGGACTTACAGCTCTGGTCTTGATTTCCAACTAGGACCCGTGTGGAGATATTCAACTCAGGAAACGCTCATAGGAAGAATTCTCCACAAGCCTGCGAATTCACTTGTCTCAGAAGACTGAAACGTATAAATGCAGTGAAGTAGTTGCTCACTAAGCAACACATTAAACAACAAAAGAAGAAGACAAAAACAAGTGATGGGGCTGGTTACGGTGTAATGTGCCAAAAATTAGACATGGATGGCGAAGAATATGATAAAGGAGTAGAAGAATTCATGGAAAAATTAAAAGTGACTACAGCTTCTAGAGATCAACTGGAAAAGGACACTAAGGGCCAATCAGAGAAGAAAAGATGGTGGGGGGAATGAATTAATCGATTGACTTTATCCAACTTTGGAATAATCTGCAAAAGGCGGAGACAGCTTCTGTACGACCGCAAGTTTCAGAATGAAGCAACGCAATAGGGGCAGCTTCACAAAAACAAAGCGATAAGGCAGTATGAGGAAATGTCCGGACATAAGGTGACTCCTTCAGGGCTATTCATTGACCTCAAGCTATGTTTCTTTGCCGCTTCTTCGGATGGCATCACTGATGATGGGGATGAGGTAAAATGCCCTAATTCTTCAGAACAATTGACGTTCGAAGAAGCAGCGAAAAAAATTTAGTATTTTTGTCTTGACGAAAGTCTGCAATTAAAAACAAACCTCAACTATTACTACCCAATTGATGGCCAGCTACATGTTACCGGCGCCCCATTCTGGGACTTTGTGGTATGGACTAAGGATGATTGCAGAATTAACAGGATTTTATGGGATGGTGACTTTTGGTCAAAAAAATGGAGCCTAAGTTAAGTTTTTTTATAAAGAAATTCTTCTGCCGGAAATAATAGATCCTAGGGTGAGTAGATCAATGGATTTACGTGAGCCGGAGTTTCCTTCAAAATTATAAATTTCTTTCCGTTTTTGTTTGTAAAAAAAGTTACGGAAAATAACCTACTTTCAGCCTTAGAAATAGTTAGTCAATCAGTATAATTGGTCAATTTTATCAGCATTTTCCAAAATTGATTCCTAAGACAAGTTTGCTGCAGCACTCCACGCTCAATTCTCATGTCCGCCTTCTGCCTTCTACCGATAAAATATAACCTCTGCCTAATAATTTCTCTAATGAATTCCATTGCTTCCCGACTTCCTCATTCCTTACCTCTGTGCGACCACTTCATTTTTGATTAGATATTTGCGCCCTAGTTTGAGCTGAATAACATTGTCTTTTCAGATAAGAGCAGTTTTTATTAACCACGGTATGCGTACTTGGTAGCTATTTGTGCAACAATGAGATCAATCCATTATATCTACGCCGGTTATGAACTTACTACAATTAATGATCATTTAAGGCTTTTTCTTTCATTAACTTTTGCAGAAATATTCGTGTGAAGTTAGATAATAAATAAGAGTGCTGCTAGAATAGTTTCCATTCCACGGGTTGAAGTTGGAGCACATTGGAACTTATCTGCAAACTTGAGCGCTGATGAATGGAACAAAGTGTACTGACGAATTGTTTGATAGCCTATCGATACAATTAAGACATAGAAAAAGCCAAGGCCGAGTGTTGTGATCGAACCCTTTCAATAAACCCACGTTTTTAAAAGTGCTTGCTATTTACCACTGAGAAATTTAAAATGCCCATCACAGTTTGGCGCCTTAACAGAATATCAACACAAAAACAATGATCGCCGGAGCCACTGACGAAGTTCTTTTGCTGGGAAAACATCCCAAGCGATGCTGCTTTGCTGGGAAGACATCCCAAGTGATGCTTAAATTTGGATTAAAGGCCATTAATGCATATGAGCCGTATTAAGCTTAATCTTAAATATCCATGACATTCCATATGATTTGAAGAAAGTATATAATATTCCCGTCCTCAAGGGTGGGAATAAATCAATTGTTGAGAACTAGCAATCTGTCAGCAAACATCTGTAACCTGTAAATTTATGGAAAAAATGATTGCTAATTATTTGCATGGGACGATATTGGGACGATAATAATTGGCTGTTTAAAACAACATGCCTTACTCAAGGGTAATCCTACGAAAATTTGGGATCTGTCAGGAAATATACAAATGGTTAGATAGGGTTCAGGAAGTAGATGCAGTTATGCTAGCCCAAGACCTTCGGCAACATGTCTTACGATAAACTAAAAGAAAAGATTGGGAAACTAAAAAAAAGGATGATATTATGGAGAGACCTTCTTATGGGGTAAATGTCAGCAAGTTCGTCTTGGAAACGAACTCTGCCGAATTCTATCTGGCCAACTGCATTTTCCACGGGAAAGTCAAAGACGATAGCGGCATTGAAGTCCATTGAATAACAACCAAAAGATAAATAAATGGGTTGTGAATAACGAAATAGAATAAATTATTGCAAAAAGCAAATTATTCAGCTTTTCAAACGGTAAGGCATGTGACATAAGGGAAGAATGGATAATTGTTGCTACTTGGGGATATAACCATGATGAATTTCAAGCAACCAAGTATTCCCAGGAAAATATTCCTTTGGAAGCGACTGAGAGGTGAGGTGTGTAAGATAACACGTTAATTGCAACTTGATACTCTCGAAGAAAAATGCGCCAGCTCCATGACCCAATCTCGCAGCTGCGGCGGTGTCGGGTTCCTCTGTGGAAGGAGAGAGGAAGACTGGGAAGGGGAGGGAACTCTCAAGTTCCACGCTTCAACGTAGTTTCTGATACATGCTTAGGAGGTCGCTCTCACGGCCTACGACCGTCATCCCTTCTTGTGAGGGAGATTCACACTAACTCGCCGTCGTATTTAGCCTTAATGAGTACTAAGAGGAAATAATTTACAGTTAACTGAATCATCTCTAACAATGGAATACAGAGATATTTCGTATTTTGAGCACGAGAAACAAGAACTGGTACGCACGTACCAGTGATTGTTGCTGGTAAATTGGCATGTAATATCTAGTCAGAATAGTACTCATGCGAGTGTTCACATTTGTTAAATATATGGAAAGTTCAATAAAAACTCTGTACTATTTACTAACGTTAACAGTACCATTTCATGCACCGAATTTATTTCGCACCAAATTTATAACTACATCACAGAAGCAGTTGGTTACGTACTATGTGAAAATACAAATCATTTACAAGCAGATAATGAAATGTACAGATTTTTTATAAACGGGAGAAAATCTTAACTGAATCATTGTGTAGGTCAACTGGAGAGCAAAAACATGTCCTTATCACATGATAGATTCAAGCGGTAATGGGGTTAATGGATTGGAATTTCTATAGTACGCACTATGCACTAATCGCTATCTTTTGTTTGAATTTCAATTGTCACCCTTATGCTGTTATCAACAGTTATTACAACCTTTTACAACCACACCGAATTGGCATCGAACAATGTTCAACTCATTCAAATGAGCAGTTTTGACAGACACCTATCTGGTAATTTTCACATGTAATTGTATCTATGTAATCACTTGACTATTTTACAGAGGTAAACGTTCACAAAGAAGGATCCACTGTTGAAATTAGTTTTCCAATATGATGCCGTGATTCAGTGAAAAAGTGTTCAAATCGGTTTGTTTTAATTATAAACGTGAGGAATCGTTTGTGATAAAATTGCAATGAACAGTTTGATGTTTATCATATGGTAAAAATGATAGCTGTGGCAACGTTGGTATCTGAGTTATTGATAGAAGAATGTGGATTCTACTTTGCATACAATTACTTTTTACTGTATTAAAACATCCGATTCGTCTACCTATATGTTTAATGCTACCTCGGACTGTTTCATTTAATTGCAGGCTGCACATGAGCCCTCCAACTGTCTGTAACAATTTATTTTTTAAATTTTCCTCAACTTCAAAACTTGCCTTTCATCATGAGTGAAAAAGTTTCTTCTATTTGGAAATATTTCACAAAATCTTCTTCTGTAGATTCTGTATGCAATACTTGCAAAAGAAGGTTTAAAATGCCAACTGGCAGCACCACAAGCCTAATTCGTCATTTACAGAAACATCCATCAAGGCACTCTGAATACTTAAAAGAAAAGGAAGAAAAATGCACCAAAGATAAGAATTCATCAAAAAAGCAGCAAACATATGTCTCAGAATTTTTAATTCCCTTGAAAATGGATGCTTCTCACCACAGGTCAACGTTAATAACATCAAGCATTGGGAAGATGATGGCTATTGATTATCAACCATACTCGATTGTAGAAGATAAGGGTTTTAGAGAAGTAGTCCAGGTACTAGAACCAAGGTATGTTATGCCTTCCAGGACTGTTTTTTCAATTAGAATAATTCCAGAAATGTATGAAAAAAGGAAATGTGAAATTAGGCTAGAATTAGAACAAGAATTCATTACACTTGATTCATTGTCTTTAGCTACTGACATTTGGACATCGCGAGCTCAAGATAGCTACATTTCTCTAACTTGTCATTTCATGAAAAAAGATTTTTCAATGAAACACTATGTGCTTGCTAATTCCTACTTTCCTGGTCAGCATATGGGGAAAGCTTTGTCTGAAAAGCTAAAATCAATACTAGAGGAATGGAATTTAAGGTCCTCAATTCCAATTTATATAGTGACTGACAATGCAAGAAACATGACGGCAGCGGTGTTTGGTACAAATTGGACACCAATATCTTGTCTAGCCCATACCATGGAACTAGCAATAAATGATGCCAAAAAATCAACACCTGGATTCAGTGAAATCTGTCGAAAAGGGAGAATAATTGTTGGGTCATTATCGGCACAGTGCTCAAGCAAGGGAGAGATTAAGCATTTTACCGAAGAGCATGGGCAAGCCAGTACATAAACTTATTCAGGACATAGACACCAGATGGAACAGTGAGTATAATATGTTTGCAAGACTTTAAGAGCAGAAAGGACCAATTTCAGCTGAGTTTGCTGAAAACAGTAAAATAGAAAATTTCAGTCAGAGTGAATGGTATATGTTAAGCAACTTTGTTGGCATACTCCAGCCCATATATGAAGCTACTGTGGAACTGAGTGCTGATTCCTACCCAACCTTATCAATGGTTATCCCGGTTGTAAGTGGTATACAAAGAGTTTTAGGAAATCACATTTCAAAGGGTATAAAAGGAAGCAGTTTGACATTTGTTAGAAACTTGATGCAAGGTTTTAGGGTACGCTTCCCAGATTACAGGATTTCACAAACTAATACCATTGCAATGATAATTGATCCAAGGTTCAAAGCAATATTTCTATCAAAAGAAGAAGCCACCCTAGCTATCGACAGTATTGCTAGAAAAATTGTGAGTAAAATGGAAAGTAATGAAAAAAGTGAAACTGCTACCAAACATTTAGAAATGGTATCGTGTCAAAATCAAGCTGCTTCTTCCCTATGGATAGAGTATGATGAACTAGCAAAAAGTAAACCTGCGACAAATATAACCAGTGTCTACAACAACAAATTTCTACATACTTAGATGAGACAGTTATAGATAGGAAGAAGATCCCTGTCTTTGGTGGAAAAACGATGGTGAACGTTTTCTTTGTCTACAGGTTATTGCACTACATTATTTGTCAATACCAGCTACACAAGTATCTAGTGAAAGGCTGTTTTCAGCCACAGGAAATGTTGTAAGTGTAAGAAGAGGGAATCTCCAGCCTGAACATGTGCAGCAACTTGTTTTCCTGCATTACAATTTATAATTTGATTTTAATGTCACGCATATTTAGATGTGAAAGGAAGTTTAGTGATTTACGTTTCACAGATTCATTTGTTTTTATTGTCATTTCTCAAAGGTTTTGTTACATTGAATAAATGCTTTTTTTATGTGTCACTAAAAGTTCATGTTTTGTATGTTAAGTGTTACTGTGCACTACGTGAATGTGGAAGTTTGTTTTCTTAAGGGTGCATGTTAAATGTTTTGAGTGACCAAGAAAAGTGAAAGTATGTTTACTTTTTTAAATAATGGCAAATGATGGGTTATGGTTTCTTTATATAAATATTGTTATTCATAAATAATTCTTGTGCATTATAAATACAGTAGAACCTCGATCTATCGTTCCCGCATTGATCGTTTTCCCGCTTCTATCGTTCGCCGTCTTTGGTCCCGAATGTAGTTCCATGCTGATAACGTTAAATATTCCCGCATCCATCGTTCCCCAAAGTATCGTTTTCCCGCTTTGATCATTTCCAAATCACGGTCCCCACATTGCAATTCCCGCATTCATTGTTTGAAAAAGACGAAACCAAAAATTTACACTGAAGTAAGATTTTGGGATTTTTGCGGCGCTCCGCAGTGGGAAAGGAGGAGGGGGAGGGAATTAGGTGACGCGCCACGCTGGATGGAAGGGTGGCCCTTGCCGTCCGAGTCCCTTCTTATCTTTATGGCCCAAACTCCTTACTGTAGGACAATTGGCATTCCTCCTTTCCTACCCAACCGAGTCCCTACCTCGCTCTTTGGCGGCCGAATTCCTTCGCCATGAGCTTCTAACCTTTCTTCCTATTATCCTCTCAATGCTCTCTTACCAGTAGTTGTCATACGCTTGCTCTCGGCACCATATTGAGATATGATATAACCCATGTGGGTAAATATCAACGGATTTCCTTGGTGTTAGGTATCAAATGTAACAGAAAATAACGGACTAACTTCATAAAATACTTGTTCAGTAGATTTATGCCGATGGAAAACTTTAGCAAAATTAACTGATGTTCCACTAATGCGCCCCTCAGTGGGTGGGGCCCTTTCGACGGAAAGGGTCGGGAGGGTCAAAGGTCTTCCACCTGCCCTGTCCCTCCCGGCGGAAAACAGGGTCCACCAGTTACCTGTCTCACCCAATTCTTGTATGTTACCAGTGCATTATTTCAAATGACTTGGGCCACATGGTCTTAAACGAGGGAGTGGCTGAGGGAAGGGAGGGAAGTGGGGTTTCTCGTCATGTGACTCTCGCGGAACCAACTAGAGGGCAGCGGGCATGGCTTGTAACCTCGGCAATTCAGTCACTCCCTGACCTTCCTCATGGTCACTTCTCGGGCCTCTAGTAAGTGCGGCCAAACCCTACGTGCTCTGTGCTCTTTCCTTTTCTATTTTTTCCGTGTTCAGCCAGTTAAAGTAGGTATTTATGTCTATTCATTTTCCTGAAGTATTTATTTCTGAGCCTAAAGCCGAAATTGTTCAAAATAGGTATTTTAAGACGGCTGAAGGTAACGCAGATGTTTCAACCATTAGTTTGTCATAGTGGAAGTTCCTTCTCGTCCGTTGTCTGACGTGGGCTTGCACTGCCAGAAATGGTTTTTTTTTGTTTTTTAGGCACCGTGGCCCATCAAAATGATTAATTTTTTTGGAATTCGTGTTCATTTTGTAATGCCAAGCCGAACTCCAACCGCCGATATCGGAATTCCTCATTTCAACCCGATTGCCCGCTAACTTTTGCCTCTCTGAACCAGATGGCGATAACCTGCTACACCTCTCTTGCTCTATGCCTCGTGGGTTACGCGATTGCTCCAGATAAACAAGAGTACACTTGGTAGCGTCAAGCTCACTCCATCTTTAACGGGTGGCACTCCTCCATCAGCGGAGCACAATGGAATGTGCGAAAAAAGATTACATCCTCCCCAACAAATTTTAGGCGTGCTTCTCACCCTCAAGGATATTTGAAACGAATAAATTTCTATGCATGGATAGGTCGGTGTGCGGGCTTGAGGATCATCCAATAACATGGTAATGGACCTTGTTTATTTGCATTTATCATCCGAGACACCATTGGGATATGTAATTCTAATAAAATATTTTAAACAGTTATTAGTCAAACGAAAAATTAGAGATGCACTAAGTATTTTCATTAAATTTAAAAATTCTCCCGCTTTTAAAAGAAATTCCTTTAAGATTCCCTTCTATTGTGAAAAGTTACCATAAAATTCTCGCATTTTCATCTTGTTTTGGCTCCCGGGAAATCTTTTCCCGCATTGTTCGTTTTCCCGCATCCATCATTTTTTTTGCCCATCCCCTTGAAAAACGATAGATCGAGGTTCTACTGTAATAAATTATCATAAAAATCATTGTATTATATGTTTCATTTTTAACGCTTAAGTAAGCTTGGTTGAATTTCAAAGTTAAGTATTTTGTTCTATCTGTTGGATTGATGAAAACTTAGGAAATTAATCTTGAATTATATAAGGCTTTAATGACTTTTATTTTCTTTAAAAAAACATTAAATGTTACATTGACAAACTCGACTCAACTCAATACTCGATTTTTTTAGTAATGATAGACTCTAGTTGAAAATCTGGTGTTCGCACATCCCTAGTTTGAAGTACACCCAAAATGTGCCCATTGCCTCAAGAGACCTGGATTATTTAGCAGTGGATAGTGATGTAGCCCTATGTGAAGTTGGTTCCACCATCAAACTTGTCATTGCTCACGAATTTGGTGCCCTGAATGCGTCCGTATGCGGCCACATTTCATGTGCTTCTCATATTGAACTTAAGAACATCAATTCAATGAGACAGCAAATTCAATCACATAATCTTGTCCTCCAAAAAGCAGACAAAGGTAATTGCGTGGTGATTTTAGACCACGAGGACTACCTTCGGTGTCACCAGTTAATTAGCAATGTCAACATGACACCCCTCCCCAAAGACCCCACTTTAAAATTCCAGCAATTTGTTAAAGATGTCATTCATGCCTCTAAAGAATTGTTCGCCCATAAGAATACTTTTCATTTATGCCAGTCAAATCCTTTGCCTCCTCGCATGTACGGACTAATTAATATACATAAACCAGAGGTGCCTATTCAACTTGTCTATTGAATTAGAGCTCCTGCTCACAAGTTGGCCCATGTCCTAAATAAACTTCTTGTGCAGTACACCACATTTAAACTCCATTATAGCATTACAAATTCCCTACAGCTGATAGAAAAAATCAAAGGCATAGTTGCCCCCCCCAAGGTCAAGGCTGGTGTCTTTTGATATAAAAGATCCGTTCACTAATGTGCCACCTAGCGAAACTATATATGTAGTCTCTAGACTACTTAAAAAATTCAGGGTCGCAGGTAATATTATTAAAGAAATGTCCACCACCCTAACAGTTGTTCTGGCACAAAATTATTTCAGCCTGGCAGACCGCTGCAATTTTTAAATTACGAATATTTCCAAACAGGTCTTTTGAAAACATCTGTAATTCTTGTTACATTGCAGTGGATAATTGGTTCACATCCATTGAGCTGGTAGAAAAGTTGAAAGGGAAAGGCCCTTTCATATGTTGGAACAGTGAGAAAAAATAGAAGGGAAATACCTATTGAGTTCAGGCCATCCAAAGGACATATTGTGGGCTCTTCACTGTACGGATTCTTGGCTAAAAAGACTAGTTTCCCATGTTCCTAAGATAAATAGGGCTGTTCGTTTGGTTTCCTCAATGTACCACAGGGAGAGAGACAATATCGAGTCAGGGAAACCAGAAATGATAGCATTTTAAAACACAACCAAGGGTGGCGTAGATACATTGGATAAAATTTGTTGTAACTACTCACCCAGCCTAAGGACAAGGTGGTCAATGGCAGTGTTTTTCAGACTATTAAATATTTCCTTGGTCATCTCATTTGTGCTTTGGCAGTCTGCAAAAGATAAAAAAGATATGACAAGGTTACATTTTATAAAATCGGTAGCGGCTGAGCTGGTAAGGCCCCACTTTAGAAAGAGAACTTATCCTAGACTTCCAAGACAGGTACGAATAAGCATTGGACAGATTCTCCACTTACCACTGGAATAGGCAGAAGAGGTTGAAAGGCTAGAGAAGCGGACTACATGCAGACTGTTCCCTCATGAAAAAGCAAAAAACTTCTTTCTTGTGTTCCAAATGCTATAACCATGTGAGCTTAGAATGCACAAAAATATTTTAAAGACTATGCCGTTATGGAGGTATGGGGGATTTTTTTAATAAAATTATAATTTTGGTCAATTGCAGATTCAATCAAAAAAAGTATTATGTAAATAAACTATTTTCAGTGGTGTATTATTATTGAACATTGCCATCTAAATATTTAAGACCTTATTTTCAACTCTATAAAAACATTTAATGATTTATGACTCTAAAAATAAATAGTGTTTTTTCTTTCAGTTTTTTTACCCTGTTTCAAATGATAATTTACTCTGAAAAAATGGTTAGTGTTGGTTATTTGGAAAATTAAATATGAGTTGGAGACATAGTACTGAGAGGCATAAAATATAAACCATACAATAAAGATGTTGTTACAACATTTTATCAATATTTAATAAATTGCTGTCTCCCAGACCATATGTCACAGGTTGCGTGACAAGAAATGCACATCACTGTTTAAGGGTTAATCCATTGTATATTTTGAAATTAATTCAGAAACTTTATAATGTAGGTATGACCCAATGGAGATTTATCAAGATGCTGAGTTTGCAGAAGAACTGTCGTGTATACCTGACCCAAAAATTGATCCTCTTGCTGTGTTGAAGGACTTTTTGCACATTCTTCGTACATTGGGTGAGCTCCTAGAGAATATTTATCATATGATCTGGAAAGCCTTTTGTACTTATGGTACTTTTATACTGAAATATTATTTGTAGGACCATGGTGTGCTGATCGTGCTGCATTGCTCTTGTTGATCCACCTTGATAAATTAAAAGTGAAGACACCCTATGAACGGCACTTTCTGTTGCTGTGTATGATGACGACAGTCATGGTTAAAATCAGGTAAGAATGTTTGCATCTTTTGGGGATAATTTTTTTCAGCTGTTGCTGATCACTATGTTATGCCAATTGCGTTGTCTTCTTTGTAAGCTAGCTCAGTAGGTCTCAAAGTGCCTCTTCAGTATTTTTTTCTGTGTTAGTACTTTGTGTAGTTTTTCCTTGATCTTTCCACAGCAATGTGGTTCAAAATTTAAGTTGCCATTTTTCATTTATTGCCTGAAAAAACTCACATTGGACTACACATGCTAATTGTTGCCTAACAGGTGTGAAATGAGTGCTAAAATATCATATACATAGTAAACTTTGGTTCATATTTAGAAATCTCTTTTCTGCATGCATGGAATTACTATATTTTGCTGCATTGAGAATATGATTTTTTAATTGAAATAAGTCTCTGAAATTTGAAGTGTGTCTTCAGTGCTTAAGATTATGTTTTTCAGTGGTCTGTGCTAATGCTAATGGGAGTATTTTTAGTGCACTGTAACCTGAAGTCCTCTATGATTTATAAGCTAAGAAAATTAATTATACCAAGTTATGATTATAAACTAACCAATTATCTGAAAGTAAAAAAATTTATGTTGTCTTTTTAGTCTTTAATATTGCTTCTATTTCAAAATATTGACTATCAACATTGTGCTAGTTCACCCTTGATGCCAGGAAAAATGATACACAGTATTCCTCGTTCAGCAAGTTGTACTTAGTGGTGAATGAGTGCCTTCTGTTGACTGAGCTTTCATCGTAATTTTAGTGTTGTATTTTTATTTGAGTTTTCTTGTAGATTCGTTTCAATGAGCTGTAATGCATTGTTTGCTGCTGTGATAACTAATGATTTTATCCAAAAGCGTAAGTTTAACTGTCATTCTCAATATTGTGAGTATGTGTGGTTGTTGATCCATTTATGATTTTGATAAGGAGAGAATAATTTGGTAGCTAGGCTGCTTGATGTATTAATTTGTGGATGAAGCTAATCAAAATCTCAGGCCAATCACAGTAATCTCTCAGGAATTCTTAGTAACTGGATGCTGGTTTCCTGTTTAAAGGAGTCAGAGATTCATTAATGTAGACACGACGACAGGGAATATCACTCAAATCTATTTCACTAGTGGTGAAGTCGCGTTTGATTCGGCGGGCGTTCACAAGGCCGGACGCCAGGGAGGGGCGTAGAAATGATACAATTATCGGGGGGATTCTAGTTTCACCAGTGCTATTTGGGCGATATTTGGGTCTGTAGCAGTTGTTGATGTCACTAGTTTGAATTTTAAAACCAAGCGAAGCACTCGTTTTACACACGATATCTTCCAGGTTTTCTTCATCACTCAGGGGCACACCATGAATCTCGACTACGTTTCGCAGCAAGGACTGTTCCACCGTATTCAGCTGTTCTTCCAGGCTGATTAGCCGATTTTTTAGCGACACACTTTCACAGGCTAGGGTTTCTAACCTTGCATTTAGGCTAGAAATCGTATTGTTTACCTTCTCGAGGAGCTTGGCGTGGTCTTCGAGGGTCCCCTGCCATGTTATGATGGTTTTCTTTAATTCGTTGTGACCTTCCTGGAGCTGCTTTACTCTGTCGAGTAATTCCACCAGGAGGGGGTTTTCCAACTCGATGGAGAAGCTGCGGGCAAGGGGTGGGGCTGGAGCACGAGCAGGGGTGTTATCGTCGCGCCCGGATCTGCTAGTGGCCAGATCGCCATCGGCCAAAGAAGCACACCGAGGGTGAAACTCACTCGCACAACGGTCGCACTTGACCGACTTGTGGTTTCGCTTGAAGGCTAAGCGGCATTTGGCACAGTCGTTAGGCATTACGACAGAGAGGCCAGGGAGCGAAGAGAAACACGTCCGCACACTGCGAGGAGCTGAACTGAACTCTTTGTTGTTTGGACTGTTGGAGGAAACGAATCTGACCTTAAGGATACGGGAATGCAATCGCAACCGAAGCAGGATGTGAACGAGGGTAACAATCAGCCAGTAGAAGATAATGAAGAAAATGCGGGTTTAGAAGTATACCAGAGTGAGACGCAACGGCGGAGAACGGCGGAATTCAATGAAATGAAACAAAAAAATGAATACGCGAATCACACAACAGTGAGCAAGCTCTACTTCAAAGCATTGTTCAAGATTGCGGAGGCGAGGCCCATTGTCAAAATAATTCTTATTAAGTAAAAATGATAAGATTTAAAAAGCAGCTCGCAGCGCTATTACGTATAATTGTACAGAAGGGAATACCGTTGAGTCCCTGGTCGAGGCTTTAAAAAAATGGTCCCAAGCACGTATTTGGATGTCACGCGTCATGCTGAGACTACTTCTGTCAAACTGTCGATAGGAAGTTGAAGGTTGTTACCAAGGAAGAAATGGCATGCCTCGAAAAAATTGATGTGGCTATGAAGCCACGTATCCGAAATTCTGGGCTGTTGAAATCACACGACACTAGTAACAGTGCAGAAAAAATTGTCTTAGGCCAAATTTTATGTTTTAGGCCGAATTTTTCGGCATAAAACAAGTGGATAGGGGCAAAAGAGAATCATATCAACACAGGAATTTCGGCTCTGGTCTTGATTTCCAACTGGGACCTGTGTGGAGACATTCAACTTGGGAAACGCTCACAGGCAGAAGTCCCCACAAGCCTGTCAAATTCACTTGTCACGGAAGGCTGAAACGTATAAATGCAGTAAAGTGATTCCTCGCCAATCAAGACCTAAAACAACGAAAGAAGAAGACAAAAACAAGTGATGGGGCTGGTTACGGTGTAATGTGCCAAAAATTAGACGGATGACGAAGAATATGATAAAGAAGTAGAAGAATTCATGGACAAATTAAAAGTGACAACAGCTTCTAGAGATCAACTGGAAAAGGACACTAAGGGCCAATCAGAGAGGAAAAGATGGTGGGGGGAATGAATTAATCGATTGACTTTATCCAACTTTGGAATAATCTGCAAAAAGCGGAGACAGCTTCTGTACGACCGTAAGTTTCAGAATGAAGTAACGCAATAGGGGCAGCTTCACAAAAACAAAGCGATAAGGCAGTATGAGGAGATCTCCGGGCGTAAGGTGACTTTCAGGGCTGCTCATTGACCTCAAGCAATGTTTCTTTGCCACTTCTTTGGATGGCAACGCTGTTGATGGGCGCATTATTGAGGTAAAATGCCCTAATTCTGCAGAACAGTTGGCGTTGGAAGAAGCAGCGAACAAAATTTAGTATTTTTGTCTTGACGAAAGTCTGCAATTAACCCTTTGAGTGCGGCACGACGTGTTATCACGTCTTAGTTGTCTTTGCGCTGGTGCTGAAGACGTCATATCACGTCATGGGTACTGTGAGTGTTCCAGCTTTCATTATGGGGTCTATTGAAAGTTTCTTAGTGATAGCTGGAACACTCACGGTACCCTTGACGTGATATAACGTCATCAGCACCAGCCCAAAGAAAACCATGATGTTATATCACGTCATGCCGCACTCAGAGGGTTAAAAACAAACCGCAATTATTACTACCAAATTGATGGCCAGCTACATGTTACCGGCGCCCCATTCTGCGACTTTGTGGTATGGACTAAGGATGATTGCAGAATTAACAGGATTTTATGGGATGGTGACTTTTGGTCAAAAAAATGGAGCCTAAGTTAAGTTTTTTTATAAAGAAATTCTTCTGCCGGAAATAATAGATCCTAGGGTGAGTAGATCAATGGATTTACGTGAGCCGGAGTTTCCTTCAAAATTATAAATTTCTTTCCGTTTTTGTTTGTAAAAAAAGTTACGGAAAATAACCTACTTTCAGCCTTAGAAATAGTTAGTCAATCAGTATAATTGGTCAATTTTATCAGCATTTTCCAAAATTGATTCCTAAGACAAGTTTGCTGCAGCACTCCACGCTCAATTCTCATGTCCGCCTTCTGCCTTCTACCGATAAAATATAACCTCTGCCTAATAATTTCTCTAATGAATTCCATTGCTTCCCGACTTCCTCATTCCTTACCTCTGTGCGACCACTTCATTTTTGATTAGATATTTGCGCCCTAGTTTGAGCTGAATAACATTGTCTTTTCAGATAAGAGCAGTTTTTATTAACCACGGTATGCGTACTTGGTAGCTATTTGTGCAACAATGAGATCAATCCATTATATCTACGCCGGTTATGAACTTACTACAATTAATGATCATTTAAGGCTTTTTCTTTCATTAACTTTTGCAGAAATATTCGTGTGAAGTTAGATAATAAATAAGAGTGCTGCTAGAATAGTTTCCATTCCACGGGTTGAAGTTGGAGCACATTGGAACTTATCTGCAAACTTGAGCGCTGATGAATGGAACAAAGTGTACTGACGAATTGTTTGATAGCCTATCGATACAATTAAGACATAGAAAAAGCCAAGGCCGAGTGTTGTGATCGAACCCTTTCAATAAACCCACGTTTTTAAAAGTGCTTGCTATTTACCACTGAGAAATTTAAAATGCCCATCACAGTTTGGCGCCTTAACAGAATATCAACACAAAAACAATGATCGCCGGAGCCACTGACGAAGTTCTTTTGCCGGGAAGACATCTCTAGTGACGCTGTTAAATTTGGATTAAAGGCCATTAACAATGCATCTGAGCTGTATTAAGCTTAATCTTAAATAACCATGAAATTCCATGTGATTTGAAGAAAGTACATAATATTCCCCTCCTCAAGTGTGGGAATAAATCACTTGTTGAGAACTAGCGATCTATCTACAAACATCTGTATCCTGTTAATTTCTGGAAAATATTATTGCTAATTATTTGCGTGGGACGATAATAATTGGCTGTTTAAAACCCAACATGCCTTACTCAAGAGGTAATCCTACGAAACTCAGCAATTTGGGATCTGTCAGAAAATATAGTATTGGTTATGTAGGGTTCAAGAAGTAGAAGCGGTTGTGCTAGTCCAAGACCTTCAGCAACGTGCTATTTACGATAAACTAAAAGAAAAGATTGGGAAACCAAAAAAAGGATGATATTATGGAGTGAGACCTTCTTATGGGGTAAATCTCAGTAAGTTCATCTTGGAAACGAACTCTCTGCCGATTCTATGTCGACGACTGCATTTTCTACGTGAAAGACGATAGTGATAGTGAAGTTAATTGAATAACAACCAAAAGATAAATAAATGGGTAGTGAACAAGGAAATAGAATTAATTAGGTATCACAAAAAGCAAATTATTCAGCTTCTCTAACGGTAGGGTACGTGCGATAAGGGAAGAATCATGGCATGGAGAAATGGGTAATTTTCGTTTCATGGGGATATAACCAAGATGACTTTCCAAGCAACCTAATATTCCAAGGAAAATATTCCTTTGGAAGCGACTGGAAGGTGAGGTGTGTAAGATAACACATAAATTGCTACTTGATACTCGGTTATCAAAGAAAAATGCGCCAGCTCCATGACCGAAGCTCGCAACTGCAGTAGTGTCGGGTTCCGCAGTGGAAGGAGAGAGGAAGACTTGGTAGGGGAGGGAGGGACTCTCAAGTTCCACAGTCCAACGTAGTTTCCGATACATGCTTAGGAGGTCACGCTCACGGCCTACGTCCGTCGTCCCATCTTGCGAGGGAGATTCACACTAACTCGCCGTCGTATTTAGCCTTAACTCATTTGGTCTTCAGTGTACAAATTTTTCTCCCACCAGGGGCACCAATGTTCTAAATAATATTGCTACTTCTGTTGAAAGAGAAAACTATAATATTAGTGTGGCTGATCCTGGTATATCTGACCACGGTGGTTTAATTTTCTAAGTGAAAGGAGAGGTAATTTCGGAACAAAATACTTGGGTCAAAATAAGGCCCACATCCCACGTAAAGATGGAGGATTTTATTTTGAATTTGTCCAAGGTACCCTGGCAAGACTGCTTTCTTCATCCATGCGCAGATGCCTCTTTCAGTGCTTTTATGACAATGTTTATTGTCTGTTTTAACCATTGTTTTCCTGTTGCTTTCAAAAAGAACACTATGGTCAAGGGAAATCAGAAAAAGAAATGGTTCACCACTGACCTTGCAAGATTTAAATTGGAAGTATCGGAATTATGCCAGTCATACATGCTGAATACATCTGAGCAGTTCAAACAGGCTTATTTTTTGACTAGGAGAAACTATAGGAAGGCAATCAGAGACGCGAAGTTGACTGCAAATGTAGAGTTTATAAGAAATGCTGATAATCAATGTAAGGCAGCATGGCAAGTAATAAAAAGAGAGGGAGGGAGAACCATAAGTAATTATCCTTTCTCTACTGAAGATTTTAAGGTACATTGTATAAATTCTGTGTGTTATATTGTAGCCAACAGGGGGATCACAAATGTAACTGTGGGAGACCTCATGAGGAAAAGTATTAGCAACAAGAACGTTTTTGCGTGGGAGTTTGTCACTAGTCTGGATGTTATAAAAATTGTGAAAAACATGAAAAACTCGGAGAGCAAAGACATTTTTGACCTCTCCAATAATCTGATCAAAGTCATAATAATTTATATTGCAGAACCTTTAGCTAATTGCATTAACTCATGCCTATCTCAAGGTAAATTTCCAAAGTATTTGAAGACCTCTAAAGTTATCCCAGTCTTTAAAAATGGTGATAGGAGCTGTATGAAGAACTACAGGCCTATATCAGTAGTTCCCATCTTTTCAAAAATAATAGAAACTATAATGAAGAAACAGCTCTATAAATTCCTGGAAAACAATAAAATCATCTCATCTTCACAATTTGGTTTTTGAGAGGACAGGTCCATTGTTGATGCAGTTGATGAACTGGTAACCCATATCTCTGATGCATTAGAAAAGTGACAGGATACAGAATTAACATTATGTGATTTAAGCAAAGCTTTTGATTGTGTTAAGCATGAAAACATAATTCATAAACTGGAATATTATGGTGTTAGGGGTAACGAATTGAAAATGTTTGAATCATACCTCTGTAATTGTGGACAAATTGCCTTTGTGAATGCTGAGAGCTCAAGTAGGAGTGAGGTTCTCTGCGGTGTCCCCCAAGGATCAGTCCTGGGTCCTGCGCTCTTTTTAATTATGATGAATGATTTTGATATAAATGCTGTAGGTAATTCCTTAATATATGCTGATGATGACACCCTATTCAATGCGGATAAAGAGACTGAAGTTCTGAAAGCTCAAGCCATGCATGCATATAATGATGCAGTAGCTTGGTTTACAGCAAATTCATTTGTAATGAATGAGGCAAAAACGCAGTCTCTATTGGTAAGCCTTAAAAATGCATGCATGGAAACATCAGTGAAATTATTGGGTTTCCATATCGATTCCAGGTTGACATGGGATGTACATATAGCCTCTATTTGTGACTCCTTAACTAAGACAGTATATCTTTTTCGAAAACTCAAGAATATATTGCCTAAAGAATATCTTTGTTGTATGTATTTTGCACTCTTCCAAAACAGGCTGCTCTATGGTATTCATCTGTGGAGCAATGGTAATAAGATAGGAAATGTACTACGACTACAGAAAAGTGTGGTCAGGATTTTGGCTGGTGCCAAAGTAGATGATCACTGTAAGCTGCTGTTCGTTAAGGAACATATTATGACGGTGATTAATTTGTACATTTTTAAAGTACTGGTTTATGCAAAAACAAACATTATTAACTGTAGCATGAGGAAGGATATTCACAATTACAATACTAGAACTAGCCATTGTATTGACATTCCATATTGTAGACTAAAGAAAACAACAGACCAGCACCATATAATGGGTGCAAGGTTTTACAATAAATTGTCAGTTGCGCTTCAAAATGAACCTATGGTGAGATATAAGAGAAGGGTGAATGATTGGTTGGTATGTAATCCATTTTATAATCTGAAAGAGGCCCTGGAACTGAAGCTGTGGGTTTGGAAAACTGTACACAATGAAATATATGTAGTGTGCTACAAATTCTATGTATCTCCTTGACAAGGTCTGTAGCAGTTGTAATGCTCTGAGTGTGACTAATAAAGTATGATTATTATTATATTTACCAATGACCTGTGTGTTTTTCATAACTAGGATTCATAATTGTGGCAAAATTCCCCCTCTTGAAGGTGAAAATAAGGTTTTAGTGCATGATAAAATTCTTAGGGTTACAATCAAGATTCTCTGAAAAGTTAATGCATAGATGCTATCAAGAAATGACATTGGATAAAATTTACCTACAACAAAGCAAACATTGAACTTCTGGCTTAGAATCATTAAGTGTAAGAATCCCTTTGATTAAAGGAGTAAGTATCATGAATTTTCTCAAATAAATTCTTATGAGAGGATTTGAAAAATGTCTAAGAATTATTTGAAAGGGATAATACGTGGAAAATGTTGAAAAAACCTGTTTATGTTCTATGAATTCATACATCATCATTACTTCATTTACATGGTACATTTACATAATATTTTTAATATTACCTGTTTGCACAGCGTTTGATGAGGATTCTCAACAACACATTTGTCTTGAAAATTTTGTTTTTCTTTTCCAGGGGAATATGTGAGCTCACTTTTCAAGATTTCAAGGAGTGTGAGAGAATTTACAAATTTTCTACCCCAAAAGTTCTTCGCTTTCTTGAAATCCTCCAAGAATTTCTACCTCCTGTTTCTGAGTGTACCACAGATTTCCAAAGCCAGGGCTATCGGAGTGGTTCTCCTGGACCTGGAAGTCCTCAGAATACTTTGCCAAAAGTCAGTGTAAATGATTGCTGTGCCAATGGTGCGGGCATGAAGTTAGATATTTCTGGCAAAGGATGTTTGAAATGTGATAGCAATAGCACAACTGCTGACAGTTGTAAACACTCATGTAATGGTGATAATAAGGAAGAATGTTGTGAAGGCAAGTGTTGTACAGCTGAAAATGTCAGTGAAACAGGAATTTCAGTACATGAAACTGTGTCAACAGGTCCAATTACTCATAATTCTGGTGGAAGTGAAGCTGGTTTTGAGAATGATGCACATTCTAAAAGCTGTGATGAAACGACTGCCTGCACCAATTTTGCCAATGAAAATGTAAACAAAATGGACATCAGCTCCAATAATTGTTCATCATCATCAATGCCTGTGGATAAACTGGAAAATGGAGAGGTGGAATTGCAAAAAGTGCTTCCTAAGTCCATTAGTGAGTCTAATTGCAGCAGGACTAATCTCGTTTCACATAATGAGGACAGTATTGAAGTTAGTGGATTAAACAAGAGGGAACCCTTGACATGGGATCGTGGAGGTCGTGGACGCCGGCGAGGTGGTGGTCGTGGTAGGGGAAGGGGAGGAAGGAATTTTGGAAGGGGTGGAGGTAGCTCTACATGGAACAAAAGTGGGCATGAGTTGCCAGTGTCTGATTCATTATGTGGTATTGTTTTTGTGGATGGTCGGTTTACAGCTAAGATTCTCTATCATCTCCTTAATGATCTCAGACGATCCGATCCTCGATTTGCTACACTTGCTGCACAGTACACAGTTGGGTGCTCAATGCCAGTGGCTGGTGATAGCAATTCACTGTTAGATCCAAGGGAGGCAGAAGCTGAATATCGGAAGCAAGAAGAAGTTTTGAAAAGGTAATTAATGTTTTGGTATATAATGTATGTAAGTATTCAGCAGGAAGGTTATAGAGTATGAATTTTTAGCGTATTTCATCAAGTTGCTTAGTTGAAGTTAATCATCTAAATGATGTTTGTGATGATCATCATATATTTCCAGGGAAATAACTACATAATTATGTTAAGGATCCAAGTACATATTTCCAGTTTGTGCTCTTCAATATGTGCTCTAATGTGGGCTCTGTGCTATCACTCTTACTTTATATACCTACGTAGAGTCTGACCCTAGGTTTTTTGTATTCTCAGGAATATGACATGCATGAGAACACTTGGTACTATTGGACCAATATTTTCATTTTTGATAACCAATTAAGACCTATATTTTCATTTTGCATGAGAACCATTAGTGTCTATGAGGACCAATGTTTTCATTTTGATATCTCAAAACTCACAATCAACATACATGTAGAGATCATAATTTTCTACTTTGTATCATATACAGGTACATAGTTTCTGGCATATTAGCTACAAGTATATGTAATATTCCACATGCCCCTAATTTTGGCCACAGAGTCTGAATAAATGAAGTAAAATTTTTATTACCCTTCTATATTGCTTATGGCAAAGCGATGAATTGATCTTTTACAGAACACTGAGCCAAATATGACAACATGGCATAACCCAGGATTACATCACTTACTTTTACTTACATTTCATTGTAAGATTCATGTCAAACAGGCTCTGACATTTTATATGAAAATGCGATTTCTTGTGCGTAATGCTGTGATATCCTGTTACCACCCGTAACTTTTGATATTTGTAAAAAAAAAGATTTCAACAGATTAATTTGTAAAATCTGGGTCAATTTAAACAATTATTAATCCAGTTAACCTGCACTGCATCACCAAAAGCCCATTTTCTAAAGTGTTGAGGCAAAATCTGACTGTGAAATTGACCATACTTGACATACAAGGGTCCTCAATGGAATTCCTCAAGAAAAATATTTTGTCTTGTAAGCTATAAAATATGGAATATAAATTGTGCTTATCAATGTAACGTTTATATCAAACAAAACTATTTCAGGCGTTAATTTGTGGAAGTTTTGAAAATTCATGATGAAAAGATACAACTTGGTTAATTCCACACTTAAAAATGGCACTCAGTTGCTGAAACCCGGGTCGGTTGTAATAAATAAGTGTGGAATTAACAAAGTTGTATTTTTTCATCATTATGTTTATATTGCATGCAATGTGTATTCATCTTCTGTCCTGCCGATGTCTTTGGCCTCTGTCAGATTTGGAGATGGGGATATTGCTCATTGGTGCAGCTGCAGGTCCTGACAGGGATTGGAATGGGATATTAATTTATAAAATAACTTTTTTCATACCTGGTACCTGCTATGTCACTTATTCATAACTAGGGCAAGGGCCTAGCCTCATTGAAACACCAGTTCCCGTAAGATCACTGAAGTTAAGCAATGTTGGGCCCAGACGAGGGTTGGATGGGTGACCATTCATACCTTCACCGTGGCGCTCTTGTCCCCTGTCTGCATGTGGCAGGCAGGTTAAAATGGGGTAGGCACAAAGGACCACTAAAGGTCTAGGTGCCCAAGCTCCTGACAAAGGCTCCCCCAACTAACAATCTATTCATAACTAAGGACATTTTGTGTTTCCTTTTCACCTGCTGATTATTACTCTTACCCGAGAATACTCGGGCTCAGAAGACCAGCAAATTCTGGCCCGCCCAAGTATACTCAGGCAAGCTCTAATGTCCGTATCTTTCTCTTCACGCCTGAATATTCTCAATAGCTGCTAGTAGTTTATTTTTCTGCCATCAGTGGAGCATTTTAGGGTCCGTAGCTCACTCTAGCCAAGCGGGGATTACTCAAAAGGGGATTTGATGGTTATATACGTAATGATATTTTCCTGATATTTTTCAGTGTTTGCAAACGTGAAACTGCTAGTAACAGTTTCAAAAGTAATTTTATCTACATTTTCTTCAATTTCTTTTGTATGCATTTGTTACACCTTATTGGAGCAAGTTATTTTTCACTTGTTACAATGTTTATATGGTCTATTTGCGATCTTTTTGATGACTTTTACCCCTAACAGTGTCGGCAATTTTTGGAAAGGATTTCTCTTGCTGCATCGTCACGTGTCAAGCCTTCTTGCTGGAAACCTCTCCTTTGTAAATTTACCGTCGACGGAAGGATAGATAGGATAGAAGGAAGAACGGTTGCAGTCGCATGCATAAGTCCCCTTTCCCTAGGATTGAAGAAAAGGAGCGATGGAAATTTTTTCAACGGGCAAGGACAGTGATCCCCAAAGCCGCAACATGCTGACGGGCAGAATTCACAACTAGGTGCGAAGTCTGTCTCTTGTGGCGGTGCCTTTGTTGGTCGCCGTGCATGTGCTCCAAATGTTTTTGGTATCCGTGATTCTACATGCGATGTTCGGAAGCTTAAGGGTATGCAAGGGACAACGTTCGTATATAAGAGCAAAGTCTGTCCATGCCCATCAGATCGCACTGTGTCCGCCTCATTTTCTCGTTGATTTTCAAAGCGCGCACATCGTTCTCACTATTATGCCTGAATTCCACGTTTTCAAATATCTTGGTAGTCGCAGTGGCCCTTTCTGTGGAAATATACATTTACGTCAAGTGGTGAGGGATTGTTCAGCGATGGATTTTTGGTGAGGAATCGGATTTCAACCGCTTTGACTCGGAGGAAGTGGACATTGAAGACTCCGGTTCTGGCTCAAGCCTTTCCGGGGAAATAAGCCCCGTCTCAGAAGATGGAGCAACACCATTGCAAGTAGGAGCATGGGGTGAAATGTCGGTTTCAAATCCTCCTCCATAATCTCATCTTTCACCTTTATTTTTTGGCCAGACAATGTCTTACTGGAGATTTGCAAAATAAGACAGCATCTGTATTTTGTTTATAATACCGATTACAATCCCCAAACCCACCCAAACGCCAAACTGGACAAAATTTGGAAGGTTCACGAGAAAATGTTTGGGGAAGTTCAAGGCGATCTACACCCCAGAGAGGGATTTTACCATTGATGAAAGACTTATCAAGGGTGGATTGGGATGGAATCAGTTCATGCAGGTGAAACAGACTCGCTTTGGCATAAAAGTTTTTGTATTATGCAAGTCAGAGAGTGGATATGTGTGGTCAAGTGTGATATATATATGGGAAGGGAACTGTTCTCGATCAGGACTTTGGCCATAATCCCATGTCGTCACAAGTTGTGATGTCACTGATGACGCCACTACTCGACAAAGGATATTGCTTTACCACGGATAATTTCTATACGTCTCCTGCGTTAGCCGAGTTATTAGTTTCCCAATCCACAGATACCTATGGGACTGATGAAAGCAAGGTGAGGAATACTAACGGCGCTAAAAGGAAAAATATGAAAAAGGGGGAAGTGGCAGCCTTCTCATAAGGAAAGCTAATGGAGATTTAGTAGATAGCCAAGAAGGTGGTGTTACTGCTGTCATATGTGCATAACTGTGCCATGGAAAGTGTGGTGAAGAGAAGGAAAATAAATGAATAATCAATGGTCGTTGTGGACTGTAATGACTCAATGGGAGGAGTGGACGAATGTGTGGACCAATACTTTGCTGATTACTCTCCACCCCATAACCGGGGAAATAAAAAAGAAAAATAATTTTCACCTGCTAGAACTTTCCATATGGAACCATTTTGTTCTCTACTGTATTACTGGTGGGAGAAAAGTGCATTTAGATTTCCATCTTAGGCTGATTGAGCAGCAAATAGAGGCATATCACCCCAGTGTTGTAACCCCATGAGTGGGTAGGCCATCCTCAATGACTCACCCACGACTCGTTACATGAATTTTTCTGAAGCAATTCCTCCAAACAGAAAGTAACCCTACCAAACAGTGTTTCCAATGTTACCAAAAGGAGAGATGCATGAGGAAAAAACTTAGAAAGGAAACAAGCTATCATTGTCCCCATTGTGAACTGATTCTTGGCATCGCTTCTGTTTTCAGAATTTTACATGCGGCAAAAAACGTTTGAGGACTTAATTTTTTGAAGTGCAGGTATTTTATTAGCATAAAATAAAAGCTTCACAATATTTTTTCTCGTAAAAATGAACAAAACATTTTTATTTCAAAAAAATAGAGAGAAATTATGTCTACAGGATGAATAATGTGTAAATTTTGAAAAAAATTCAATAAATTTTATGGTTTAAACAAAATAATTAAAAAAAGGTTTCAGAGTGCTATTATTCGCACAAGTCCTTTTGTATGTGAATAAATAGCAAGAATCTTAAATTAAAAAATTGATTTTTTTTCGGACCACACACCCAAAATTAATTCATCAGGGAAGTGGTTAATGCCATGGTACCAAGAGAACTCATCAATGTCATGAGTCAGTGAAGTGTGAAATCAATTAGAAGTTGGCATTGTGGCAATGAGCATGTGTCAACTTAGGGGTAGTATATATTTCTTCTTGAGTTTTGGTACATATAATTAAGAAGGGCGGTGGAGAGTTTTTTACTGTCAACTCAAGTGGAAACTTTTCTGGGATATGCAGCCCTCCAACCTCCCGCACTCCGCCCTCTCTAAATTCAAACCCCCTTCGTCCTATGAGCCCAAACCTCTTCTCTCTAACCATCCTCTGGAAATTTTCACCACCTTCTCCTCTCCAAACTCTCTGAACCTTCTTTCTTTAACTCCCTTAAACCCACACCCAACCTCTCTCCCTCTGAAATCTCTGACCTCAGAAGCCTCACCAGCAACCCACATATTGTCATTATTCCCTCGGATAAAGGTTCCACGCACTCAACTCCGCTGACTACCTAAATGAAGCTATCCAGCAATTGTCAGACACCTCTTCACCCGTCTTCCATGACCCCTATCCAAAATGTTTGGAAGATATCATCTCCTTTCTTCAAGAAAAAGGCCCTGATAAAGGCCTCACGTCCCAAGATATCTCCCTTCTCTCCCCCCACACCCTCACTCCCCCAATTTCTGCATTCTTCCCAAAATCCACAAACCACACAACCCTGGCCGCCCAATGGTTTGTTCCCATAACTCTGCCACTGAACACATCTCTGCTTTTGCTGACCACTACTTACTACTTATAGTTATACTTATTTACATGTATGGAATGCCTTTTTTCAGGGAAAGTTTGGATTTTCCTCTATGAACTTCATTTTTACCTTAAGAATACAAGCCTCTTTCAGCTACTTCTGCAACCTTATCCTCTTTAGCATGAAAGATTTGAATGAAAACTTTCTTGTGAATTTCATATGTGTGTTCCATATCCCTTGCTGGTGTTTGCCAACTGTACTGTTATAAAGTATTAATGTGAAAATCAATATAGACTTTCAACATTATTGAAAAGTGTACTGCAGCATACAAAAAAATTGGTATTAGAAGTTTTGGATGATATAGTAATTCCATCTTACTACCCCATAATAAACAACCTATAATCTCTGACTCTGAGGATCAGCTCGGATTAGGTTACAATTCAGATTGCCTGGGTCTGGATTAAAAAAGGGTCTGCTTTAAAAGAGTTGTGTTTTTTTGGGAGTACCTATGATATAAAATTCTTAGTTATTATAATATTGCGTTTCTAGTGATTTTATTTTCTTCATTTCCAGGTTTCGCACTCATGAATGCAATCTGTTGATTGGACCTACTGGATGGGCCCTGGAAGATGGAGGCCTGGAACTTCCTCGATGTAACCTAGTATTGCGATTTGATCATGACTCAATTTGTACCGATTTATGTTCCCCTCCTGTTGGCTCACTGCCCAACACAAAAATTCATGAGACTGATTTGGATGTGGAAGAGACCTGTGAATCTGTCTCCAAAGATTTTATAGAGAATGAGAAAATGCTTAAGCAGAAACATAATAGTGACCTTGTGAAGCATACAAATGAGGAAGAAAATTGCAATAGTAGCGACTTGTCATTGAATGAAGATCAATTAGTTAAGGATTGTCAAGGTGATGTTGCATCTTCTCCAACTGATTTGATACTCCCTGATGTTAGTCCCTGCTTACATATTTTGGACGACTCAAATAAAGATACCAAAATTACAGAAGGCACAAATGATAATTCACCAATTGATTGTGTTAAGCTAGTAAATAATGATTCAAAAGAAGAAGCAGTGGAAATAAATGCTGGTGAAGACTCAATTGCTGTCAGCATACCATCACCCTCAGAAAATACCAAAGATAACTCTCCTGTAGACAGTTCCTTCCCAGTCCAGACTACTTCTAATGACCTCATTTCTCATGAGTGTATCTGTGAAAATTCCCTCAGTTTAGACTCCGAGGTCACTATGTTGGAGTCACAAGATAACAGAGGTGTTATCACTGTGATAGATCCGGAAACAAGTGATCAAATCATCAATCAAAAGGGACCTAGTGGAGAGCTAAGTGAGAGTAGAAGCTCTGATGGTGCAGCTGGTGATAAAATGGAGGATATATTTGAAAATAGGGGTAGAAATCAATTAGATGAATGTATTATTGGAAGAACTCCAGTTTCTTATCACTCTTATGCTAGGTCCCGTGCCCGAGCAAGAGCACCTGATGCTCATCACATTATTATGGCAGCAGAAGGAGAGGAAGCTCGCAGAGTTGTGGACACACTTGCTCATTTCATGCAAGTTGAAGAGGTAATGAACTTGTATAGATATTAATTTGGCCTGCATAGTTTTGTCAAAATGGAAAAATTGATCATACTTCTTAATAATTAGATTAGCATATAATTAGTTCTGCACTATCAAATTGAGATATATGTTTGACAATAACGAATTACTGTTATTTGTCTGAGTGTAAGCCCCCCACCCTCCCAAATTTTCAACTCAGTCATCAGAAAAATTAACTTTAGTGATGTGGTCAGGATTTGAGACTTAAATCAAATCTTATTGAATCCATGGGTGTGAGATACGATCAAATCCTTCCAAAAATTATTCAATTATATTATATTCCAGTTGTGTGAGTGGCATGTACCCTACTTTGCAGAAAACTCTTATGTTGTCCATTGTGAAATTTTTTGAAATCTCACCTGGGACTTAATCATATGAATGCCATTGCATACTCTCTTCCAAAAAAACCTACCATCTTGGAGCCCTGAAGTCCTGAGTATTACGTCGATGCACAACACAGTCAAACCATGCCCTCTTCCTCGGGAAAGGAATATACAAATGGAATGGGACAAGTGCCTTCCTCCCCATAGCTGATGAAAGAGATGACACATGATGGAAAAATTTTCATCAGTGAAAGGATTTTTCTAGTGGATGGGGGGAGGGCCCAAGCTTCTGTTCATTTAATGTGTGGGCGAGAATGAAAGAGGGATGAAAGGGTGCATTTCGGACGCTCCAGGATCTCTCATTGACGTAAATTGCTGGAAGACGTGGAAAACCTTCCTTAGTCATTATCCCCTATGCTCATTCCATTTCTTTTGAATAATTTATTTCATCCATGTTTGCTTAAAGTAGTAGTAGTTTTAGGGGTTATAAAGTGCACCAACAGCCAGTGTTTGCACCTGGCGTTGCATTAGCATTTAAAAGTTTTGAAGAGTAGACGTATTTTTGTTATCTGGAATCCCTTTAGTTTCAAATCCTCATTGTTGCGTACTTGCCATGATTGTTTCTGTGGTAAGATACTTATTTTTTTCATGAGCTGATTAATTTTTATAAATATTCCCTTCATTTAGTTACTTTTCTGGAAATGTGTAATGAAAGTTCACAAAGGGCCTTTTAGGAAGTGCATTTGTGTGTTTATGTAAATTTACAAGCTGCACAGTTGCATAGTAAGTAAGAGGAATTTTAAGATGCAAGTAACCATGTACTTGCAAAGGCTATATTTATACTCAAAGAGAAAAATGCATTGCCTGGACTACAATCCTATTTAGAAAAAACAATACATTTGTTTAGCGCAGCTTATATCATATAAATTTCCTCTGCCACGTTTGGAACAGTGCAACTATGTCTTTGATTTTTAATTTTATATTTTTCCCCATGAATAGGTTTACAGCTCCATCTTAGAAACAGTGATAACTTCAAATGTGGGTTGAAATAACTCGATACCTAATTATTCTACTGTTACAATGCTTTTAAACCAACTTCCATCCTCTTAACCTGAGAATTTAGCCTTCACTCAATTTTTGTTTCCCAGTAGAAATTATTGAGGATTAAATACGCTGGATGGTGGACAGAGACATCTTTTTGCTACACATTGTTAAGGCTTGGTCCAACTATGTCTCATTGGTATATGACACACGGACACCTTCTTCTTCATAATTCCAAAAAAAAACTTGTATCAAGAGGCAAGGACTCAATGAAAATAATTTCCCTTGTCAGCTGTCAAATATCAACTTCTTAACTTTTCACAGTCGGATTATTTGTTATTTACTTCAAATTTAGAAAATGGAGTGTTGGTCATTGGGGTTCACATCACTTGTTTTCTGCCTATACTTTTTATCAGGTGATTTCTAGGAAGATGTGATTACGTCAGGGTAAATTCATTCGTTAATTTACCCAGCCCCAAAATTTGCCGATTCTTTGGGTTTACTTCACCTCTCAGAACTTAACAACAACACCGAACAAACTTCACAATTCTATGGCCATCCTCCCTTAATTCAATTACACTGCTATCGTTTAGTAAGTCAAAATTTAATTGCTGTTAACATAGGATTGTATGACAGTCAGCTTTAATAATTGATTATATTCCTTTTGTGATCTTAAAATAAAAAAGGAGCATGGCTAAGGAGACCAGCAACTTCGGCCTCTTATCACAACAGAATATTCATATTCAAACTAATTATAAACTGGAAATATTTCACTGTGGCAACAGATAAAAATACAAACTTAAATAGTTACTGGTTTTATTTAAACAAGTCATGACATTTCGATCCTCATACCTTTCCAGTACCTCATGGTTTCTTGTTGCTCAACTTTGTTTTTAATGGTGTTATGATGACTCAATTTTATTTCCTACGAAAATCGTTGACCGAACACACAACCTCACACTAAGTCCCTATGGCTAAAAATAACCTGTTAATAAGCGGGGTTGCTGCCCAGGCCGGCTTGTTGACGTAAAGAAACATCATGAGGTCTACGTTTTACAGATGTCCGGACATTCCTTCATGCCACGATTTCCGCCAACAGTCGCAAAGGACAATCTCTGTATGGTGAACGAGGTGAAATTGGCATCCTAAGTGCAATGTACTACATAAAACTTTTTCCCGATTGTGTCTTTAGTACAATTGGTTGTGGTTCTATTGGGAAATGACTGCTAGAGGTACTACTGTATAGGGGATCGGGTTGGTGTGGTGGCTAGAGTACTCGCCTACCACACGGGCGGCCAGGGTTCAAATCCCTGCAGAGGCGGATGTTTTTCAGAGGAAACCCGATCCCTACTTGAGTGTCTTGTGGAGGGCACTTCAAGTGGAGTACTCCGTCTATCGGATGAGACGTTAAGCCGTGGTCCCCTTGGCGCCTTTCGTTAAGAGCAGGCTAACGCCGACGCCGGGATTCTATCCACCCTTCCTCCCTTACCTATCCCCTATGGCGCAAATGACCATAGCTGTCGGTCGCCTCCCCAAATATCCAATCCAAACCGGTACTACTGTGACTCATTTCTGCAATACACACTCAATTCCCAATTCGACGGTTATGACGAGCAATTTTTCGAATTTTGTGCAAAGTCGATATAGCGACCTTCTACTGTATGTATAAAGTATTCAACTATGCTCATTTTCAATGAACATTCTTTATTTCATCTTAGCTGAGAAAGTAATATTGTTCATTGTGAAATGAATTTCTCTTCAGTTTTATTCCATCCTGCAGTCAACCAATCTTAGGATTGAATGACCAGTGATGATTTATTCCTTATTACAGATATATACAGTAAAACCTTGATCTATCGTTCTCGCATTGATCGTTTTCCGGCATCTATCGTTCGCCGTCTTTGGTCCCGAATGCAGTTCCATGCTGATAGCGTTAATAATTCCCGCATCCATCGTTCCCCTAAGTATCGTTTGCCCGCTTCGATCTTTTCCAAATCACGGTTCCCACATCGCAATTCCCACATTCAAAGGTTTTGTTACATTGAATAAATGCTTTTCTTATGTGTCACTAAAAGTTCATGTTTTGTATGTTAAGTGTTACTGTGCACTACGTGAATGTGGAAGTTTATTTTCTTAAGGGTGCATGTTAAATGTTTTGAGTGACCAAGAAAAGTGAAAGTATGTTTACTTTTTTAAATAATGGCAAATGATGGGTTATGGTTTCTTTATATAAATATTGTTATTCATAAATAATTCTTGTGCATTATAAATACAGTAGAACCTCGATCTATCGTTCCCGCATTGATCGTTTTCCCGCTTCTATCGTTCGCCGTCTTTGGTCCCGAATGTAGTTCCATGCTGATAACGTTAAATATTCCCGCATCCATCGTTCCCCAAAGTATCGTTTTCCCGCTTTGATCATTTCCAAATCACGGTCCCCACATTGCAATTCCCGCATTCATTGTTTGAAAAAGACGAAACCAAAAATTTACACTGAAGTAAGATTTTGGGATTTTTGCGGCGCTCCGCAGTGGGAAAGGAGGAGGGGGAGGGAATTAGGTGACGCGCCACGCTGGATGGAAGGGTGGCCCTTGCCGTCCGAGTCCCTTCTTATCTTTATGGCCCAAACTCCTTACTGTAGGACAATTGGCATTCCTCCTTTCCTACCCAACCGAGTCCCTACCTCGCTCTTTGGCGGCCGAATTCCTTCGCCATGAGCTTCTAACCTTTCTTCCTATTATCCTCTCAATGCTCTCTTACCAGTAGTTGTCATACGCTTGCTCTCGGCACCATATTGAGATATGATATAACCCATGTGGGTAAATATCAACGGATTTCCTTGGTGTTAGGTATCAAATGTAACAGAAAATAACGGACTAACTTCATAAAATACTTGTTCAGTAGATTTATGCCGATGGAAAACTTTAGCAAAATTAACTGATGTTCCACTAATGCGCCCCTCAGTGGGTGGGGCCCTTTCGACGGAAAGGGTCGGGAGGGTCAAAGGTCTTCCACCTGCCCTGTCCCTCCCGGCGGAAAACAGGGTCCACCAGTTACCTGTCTCACCCAATTCTTGTATGTTACCAGTGCATTATTTCAAATGACTTGGGCCACATGGTCTTAAACGAGGGAGTGGCTGAGGGAAGGGAGGGAAGTGGGGTTTCTCGTCATGTGACTCTCGCGGAACCAACTAGAGGGCAGCGGGCATGGCTTGTAACCTCGGCAATTCAGTCACTCCCTGACCTTCCTCATGGTCACTTCTCGGGCCTCTAGTAAGTGCGGCCAAACCCTACGTGCTCTGTGCTCTTTCCTTTTCTATTTTTTCCGTGTTCAGCCAGTTAAAGTAGGTATTTATGTCTATTCATTTTCCTGAAGTATTTATTTCTGAGCCTAAAGCCGAAATTGTTCAAAATAGGTATTTTAAGACGGCTGAAGGTAACGCAGATGTTTCAACCATTAGTTTGTCATAGTGGAAGTTCCTTCTCGTCCGTTGTCTGACGTGGGCTTGCACTGCCAGAAATGGTTTTTTTTTGTTTTTTAGGCACCGTGGCCCATCAAAATGATTAATTTTTTTGGAATTCGTGTTCATTTTGTAATGCCAAGCCGAACTCCAACCGCCGATATCGGAATTCCTCATTTCAACCCGATTGCCCGCTAACTTTTGCCTCTCTGAACCAGATGGCGATAACCTGCTACACCTCTCTTGCTCTATGCCTCGTGGGTTACGCGATTGCACCAGATAAACAAGAGTACACTTGGTAGCGTCAAGCTCACTCCATCTTTAACGGGTGGCACTCCTCCATCAGCGGAGCACAATGGAATGTGCGAAAAAAGATTACATCCTCCCCAACAAATTTTAGGCGTGCTTCTCACCCTCAAGGATATTTGAAACGAATAAATTTCTATGCATGGATAGGTCGGTGTGCGGGCTTGAGGATCATCCAATAACATGGTAATGGACCTTGTTTATTTGCATTTATCATCCGAGACACCATTGGGATATGTAATTCTAATAAAATATTTTAAACAGTTATTAGTCAAACGAAAAATTAGAGATGCACTAAGTATTTTCATTAAATTTAAAAATTCTCCCGCTTTTAAAAGAAATTCCTTTAAGATTCCCTTCTATTGTGAAAAGTTACCATAAAATTCTCGCATTTTCATCTTGTTTTGGCTCCCGGGAAATCTTTTCCCGCATTGTTCGTTTTCCCGCATCCATCATTTTTTTTGCCCATCCCCTTGAAAAACGATAGATCGAGGTTCTACTGTAATTAGATTTTGAATTAAGGAAAAACCTAGAGCTACTGCTAATGTACTGTTGTTTAATTATGCATTGGTTGTGATAAGGAATTGGGATCCATCTAAAGGTCAGCATCCCTCAAGAATATATTGCAGTGAAGTTCTTGTTAGTTTATACATCAACTGTCTACGCTTCCTTGTCATTCCTTTAGGGAGTACAATTAAATCAAAATCACCTGCCTTGTCCTTTTTCACTCATTACCCTTGAAGAAACCTACCTTCATTGTAGATGGCTTATATTAATTAAGTTGATCAACTCTATAGATGAAATATTTTATTTTACAGAAACAAAGTCATTTGTTTTTATCATTACTTTTTGTTCTTTCTTTTCACCGCTATCAGTTACACACATAATTCATGCCCAAATACAGCAAAAAACTTGGCAAGTATGATAGTAGAAATTTCATCAGTGCCAGTGCCAATTTCATCATATTGCCATAAATATCACTATTTGTATTCATATGTCAATCTTTGAGTAACTGATAGCATTGCTTGAAAGCCTTGGCACATAGTTTTAATGTTTGAAAAATATTTGCAATGTGTTTGTTGCATGTTGCTTACAGTTTTCATTGCTCCATATTAGGGATATTATCATGAAGAAAAGTGATGGAGATGATTTCAAATTCATGAAATCTATGTTTAAATCAGGAGCCAAGTTGTTCACCTTTTTATACATTGCATTGTCAATAATGAGCAGAAAAATATTTGTGGCAGAGTTGTGTTTTGGGTTGCATAATACCATTGCCTAATTACTGTACTGTAATGGCATCATCATGTAGAAGAATTGAACTAATGCATAATGTTATACAGAATTTTAAATGCTTTGACTGTATACCAATATAATTTAAATCGGCTCTCTATCATAATTTTGCTCCTTTATTTTGGGTCATTAGCCACATCATTTCGGAGTAGTTCTCTTATTGGTGTACTTGGCACCACTGGAAAGGGTTCATGGCACCACTGGAAAAATATAAGGGAATATTTTTGCCTCTTTGTGATAGAAAAGGAATAGACTATCAAACATTTGTTTTTCATTATCTGTTAGGGCATATTTTTGAGCCAAAGATGACGATTTCTTTATTTCTTTTTAGAAAGGATTTGGTATTAACATACATAGCTAGGTGGTATCCCAGATGGGGGTGAGCCCTGCCACCTGGAATTGGTATACCTCTGGATTTTCTTTCTTCATGTCTGAAACAATTTTTCTGCTCACTTAATTTTCAGATGCTGCTTCGTCGTTGTAAGAACCGCGAACCACCCGAAGAAGAAGAGGCTGAAGCTGATGGAATGGCTCTTCATGGTGAAGTTTACTGCCCAGCTGATGCACCTGTGAATTCAAGTTGTGATAATAAAACAAAACCGCTCAGTTACCATAAAGGCTGGCAACCAAATGCCTATCCCAGTGGCAAAGAAGTTTTGAAGGAAGAGAAAGCGTGTGTTACCTTAGCTACAGCTATTGCCCTAGTCAACCGGTAAGGATATTTTCCATAATGCAAGTAATTCTCGTCTTATTATTACTCTAACTGGAGTTATAACTTTTTTATTGGAAACGGTAATAGTGTGAGGTTTCCTTTTCCAATGCCTTATATTTTGAAATGTACATTAAAACTAAGGAGAGTCAAATACAAATGTCGATTCTCAATTCCACCGATTATCAGGATTAGAATCGGTATTGAGAATCGATGGCCTAAAGTGGATTCCTATTCCATCGATTCCAGATGGATAAATATTAAAATCAAATTTCATTTATCACATCATATTGTTCTCAATAATTTTGGGTGTAGGCTATCAATTTGTACTTTTTATCTACCTCAATAAGCTGAGGATATATTTGCTATTTGTTAATAAATCTACTTTTTGAGCGACTTTATTTTCTGTGTTATTTTATTTCAGCCAATACTTGAATTTAAATAATAGTCGTATGCTACTGGTATATCAATATCCCACCTGTTATCAGGAGTAAGAATCGATGGAATTGGAATCAGGAATCGATTTGAAAGAATCAAAATTGGAATCGAAAATAAGTGGAATCGACTCATCCCTAATTAAAACTTCGGTTTACACACCTTGACTTTACTTAACCCTTAACTGGTGACGTGCGGTCTAACAGACCACTGCAATTTTGAAATTATGAATATTTTCAAACAGTTATTTTCAAAACGTCTGTATTTGTTACCTTTGTATTTTTGTCTACTAAGGTTGTAGCATCCTCAAAATTTTATAAATATATCCTGTAATTCTGTAAAATGGTGGTCTGTGAGACCTCACGTCACTAAATTGGAAAATCAGTATTCACTATGTTGGTGGATATGATTCCGAAAGAGGCTAAAAAGGCAAACCTATGCGATTGTACAAGTATTAGAATAAAGATCTCCTTGTTTGTACTGTTCGATATTCATGCAATGAGCATTATTTATTGATTTTTGTGAAATACGTTTGGTAAGACAGAATGGTTACTCAAGGCAATACTGATGATGCTCACAAAATAAAAAATCCTGCTATTTTGGCAATTTCACGCTCCTAGACCTATAAATGTGAAACATGTTAGAGATTTTGTTAAGAATTATTATAAAACTGCAGTTAATTGCCTGTTATTGTGTCACTATGCCTGTTCTCAATGTAAGCAATACGCAGGTTACGGATGTTGGGAGAATGACTTTGAATCCCGAAACAGGGCGCGCCAATGCATTGCTTGTGCTGTTCATTTGTACTATATCTTTGGGTAATTGACCTCTTGTTTAGTCTTTGGGATACCTGCATCAAAACAACGAATTTTACAGTGGGAAGAAATGGAAAAGGGCCAGGGAAAAACCGTGTGTAAAACAAATCATTCACAGGACGTAACTGCAAGTTCTGTTACGTCCAAGTTAGTGAGAAATATACTTTTTGATTATACTTATATGTTTTATGCCACAATAGCTTGTTAAACCATCCAGTTTGGAGTTTTGCTAGTGGTCGGAAAACCCAAGTGACTCCCGTCGGCCCGTGTTGATTTTCCAAGCCCGTGAAATGTAAACTACCTCCTCCGTCCTCCTGCCTGGCGGTCGGTCGTCTGACATAAGGGCACGCGTGTGTGTGAGGATGGGAATTTTGCGAAATGCCTAAGCAATCTTCTCGCTCTTCTCACGAGTCTCCGTTTTGATAATCATGCGGAAAGAATGGCACGATACAAAACTGACCCGGTTGCTCTGATTTTCGATTTATTGTGCTGTCTACTAAAGAACTACAAACGCTGCTATTCATTTGGCACCAAAACTTGCATTTTAGGGGCCGTTGCCACTTCAAAATGTATATCCCCAGCAAGCCAGCCAAGTACAGTTTGCAAATGCTGGGCTTGAATGAAGCTAAAAACAGTTATCTGCATAATGCGTATTTATAGGCGGGAAAAGACACTGATGGATTAGGTTTGTCAGAGGAAGACCAAAAGTCATCGAAACCAATTCAATCTGTTCTTTGTCACTCAGAGCCAATCATGGGGCCCCATAGAAACATCACAGCTGGTAAATGGTTCGCATCTATTGAGCTGGTGGAAAAGTTGAAAGGGAAAGGACTGTCGTACATTGGTACAATTAGAAAAAATAAAAGGGAAATACATAGTGGGTGCAGGTCATCTAAAGGGCGTATAATGGGCTCTTCACTGTACAGTTTTGTCCACTAACAGGACTCTAGTTTCCCATATTCCGAAGAGAATAAGGGCTATTTGTTTGGTTTCCTCAGTGCACCACAAGGAGAGCAACGATATCGAGTCAGGGAAACCAGAAATGATAGTATTTTATAACGCAACCAAGAATGACATAGATACATTGGATAAAATGTGTTGTAGCTACTCATCCATCCGAAGGACAAGGAGGTGCCCAACGGCAGGGTTTTTCAGATTATTAGATATTTCCTTTGTCGACTTCTATGTGCTTTGCCAGTCTGCGAAACACAAAAAAGATATGACAAGTTTTGATTTTATAGAATCTGTAGCTGTAGAACTGGTAAGGTCCCACGCAAAAATGAGAATGTCCAATCCTAGACTTCCAAGACAAGTAAGTACGAATAACCATTGGACAGACACCATCGGAATAGGCGTACGAAGTTGAAAAACTAGATAAGGGGACAACATGTAGACTGTGCCCTCCACAAAAAAAGCGAAAAAGCGATTTTTCGGCGGGACCGAAAAATCGGCACTTCGTATTTTCGAGTTCAGTATTTTCAAACCTTTTTAATAAATCGCAAAAAATATTTCCCCTCTCCCCCCTGACTTCTTTGGTTTTTGGAAATGTTTTAAAACGATTGATAGTCATTATTCGAGAAAGCATTCGAAATAATGTCTTTAAATCGTAAGCTAAATGTCACAAACGTTCGTGAAACAACTATCATCTCTTAGTTCCCTATGCATATGATTTTTAGCTTGATATAATTTTCTTTGCAAAATTTTCGTCCTGTTTAGAAGACTTATATAAAGCAAGTTCTGCATTTTTAATGAAGCTTTAGCTTTGTTCATCTTCGGCTAATCAGGACGTGCCACTGGTATGGCGTTGTTTCTAACATCTATGCAGTTAAGATGGTAGCTGGCCCGACCGCACTTCCTATCACCCTTTCTTCATCGCTCAATCACAGATAAAATGAGCAAAAGACTCACTCTAGTTTTAAAAATTCCTTCACAGGTCATTGTTTGTGGTTTCTTTCCCGTCGCCTGCTGGAATTATGAACTTGAGAAGAAATATTATGTCGTTCCAATGACTAATCGCATGACGACAAATTGGGCGTGATCGGGACATTTTCAATACCTTAATCATCTCGGAGTAAACAAAGTTTCCGATTCTAAATGGCGATATTTTTTGGACCAATGGCATATTTATGTGGAGGTCGGAGAGAATGATATCGAAGAAAATAGAGCCACAGATCACGGTTCGTGGAGAAAGAAGGAATGCTTCAACCGCCGTCCAGGACATGTCTTCACTTGCAATGATGGTTCTTCACCAATCCTACTCTTATCGATGTTTCTAACATCTACGCAGCTAAGACGGTAGCTGGCCCAACGGTGCTTCCAATTGCCCCTTTTTATCGCTCAAGAATAGGCAAAAAGAGCAAATGACTCGGTCCATTTTAAAAAATCTTTCTCAGGTCATTGTTTGTGGTTTCTTTCTCATCGCTTACTGGATATACGAAATTGGGAAGAAAATTATTTCGTTCCAAGACAAACGGTTTCACCACTCATTGAAGTTTGAGTAAAAAAAATTAACTCGTGACCTTAGCTCATAAGTTCCTTTTCACTTCGATGATTCGTGCTTATAGTTCTATTCAGCAAAACATTAATACAGGAAATAAATTAAGCTTTTTTTTTAATCCTTCTATGCATAATTTCTTCTCGTCATAGGTGTTATACTGAATGCCATTTTATCCAATGACGTCCTTATATGCCAACTTCGGTAAGCTAAAACATAGAAGCTAATGAAATTCCTCGTCTTTAAAAAGTGATATCTGAATCACTCCACAATTTTCGGAACTTTTTATTCACAATTGTGTGAAAGAGAAACTCAATCCTAAATTAGCATCGCGGAGATATTCCAGATCCAGCGTTCTCCATTCCATTATTTAGTTATTTTCTTTCCCCTCTGGGACTTAGGTCTTCTATGCTTGACTTTACTATGGAGCATTAAACTCGAAAGCAAAATAGGACTTACTGTTTGAAGCGTAACTTTGTAAAATTAACTCAAGGAGAACTTAGGAAGAGGTAGGGGTCACGGAAAAAATCTACCGCAGCTGAGGCTGAAATGTAACTCTTCTCTGTGGCAAAATCCTGATATCGACAATAAGTTTCTCGTAGACTAGTATTTCCAGACCTAGATCCTTCTAAACATCCGGTGATTTTGAAATAGAGCGCATCAGGATCCAATTCATGCTCATGTTGTGTCATATCCGCGTATTAAAATCCCAGGGACTCAAAGTTACTCATGTCATCACAATGAAATCTGATTCTTTTGGTTATTTATCTTGTAGAAATCAGGGATAGCAGTTATACATACATACATACATACCCATCACGCCGTTCCCTTCCGGGGTAGGCACAATCAAAATGTTTCACTCGTTAATACATAATTGTACACCTAGCTCTGCTTCAATAATTTCCTCCATTCTGACCTATCCTTGCAAACCTCTTTTGCCTCATTTACCCCCATATACTGTTTCATACATGCCCTCCTGTTTTTTAGACTCGTAATATTCCTCCTCCTAAGAATTTCCTCAACCACATTCAACCACAACTTTCTGAGCCTACCTCTACCTCTCACACCATTCGTTCTACTCTCATATATCTGTTTCGTTATTCGACTCTCATTCATTCTCTCAACATGGCCAAACCAACGAAGCACACTCCTTTCATACATGTCCATTACTGGAGCATCTAACCCACATTCATTCATGACCCACTCATTCCTGACCCTATCCATCCTACTTTTGCCACAAATACTCCTCAGATAACTCATACCCACGACGTTTAGTCTACTCTTATGTCTATCCTGACATACCCATGTTTCACTACCATATAGCAATGTGGGAAGAAGTACACATTTGTACACTGCAATTTTCGCTTCCTTTGACAAGCACTCATTCCTTGATATTCTCCACATGCTACCTATCACTTTCCTTCCTGCATTCGCATGTCTCTTTATCTCCTCATCTATTTTTCCATCTTTTGCATACATCTTACCTAAGTAAACGAAATCATCCACTTGTTCAATTACCTCACCATTCACCCTCATCATACAGTTATTCTCCCCATTCTCTTTATCAAAAACTACTACTTTAGTCTTGCACGCATTTACCATTCCATTCTCTCCATTGATTCACAAAACTTATCTAGGAGCTTCTGTAATCCCTGTTGAGATCTGTCTGAGATCAAAACAGCATCATCCGCATATAGAAGAACTCGCAGGTTTACATTTCCAATCAAAACACCGTCGTTTTCACTACATGCGTCTCTAACACATTTTTCCATAAATACATTAAACAGCCATGGAGACATTACGCATCCTTGCTTTACACCCCGATTTATTACAAACCAATCACTCAGAACCCCGTTAACTCTTATACTTGCCTTACTATTGTCATGCATCGCCATCATAACATTCAATAACTGCCCATTCACTCCATAGTATCTCAAAACCTTCCACAACTTCTTTCTATTTACTCTGTCATATGCCTTCTCTAAATCGGCAAACGCACAGTACACTTTCTTTCGGACGCTGATAAATTTTTCTATCTCTTTCTGAAGTAAAAAAGCTGGTCACTATATCCTCTCCCAGGCATAAACCCACACTGTACACCCCATATTCTGTCGGAAGTAATATTCCTCACTCTTTCAATTAATATTTTACTGAACACTTTTCCCGGGTACTCAATAAACTAATGGCCCGATAATTATTACATTCGGTCTTTCCTCCCTTCCCTTTGTACAATGGAACGATGATAGCATTTTTCCAATCCGCTGGAACAACAGAAACCTGTAAGCATAAATTGTATAGTTCACGCAGCCTACAAATTAGTAATTTACACCCACACTTCAAAATTTCACTGGATATCCCATCTATGCCTGCAGCCTTCCCATTTTTCAATATTCTCACAGCTGTTGTGACCTCCTTCTCACTGATATCCTTTTCCATCATCACATTCTCACATACCACTTCACAAGGCTCATCATCAACGCCTACAATATTATTGTACAATTCTTCAAAATACTCCCTCCAGCAGTCCCTGATATTGCTCTCGTCCCACATGATCTCTCCACTTTTGTTCTTTACCGCATTCATTCCCCTACCTTCACCAATCTTAGCCCTTTTTACCCACTTCCAAAACAGCTTTTTATTGTCTTCATAACACTCTCCATCTTTCTAGCTTCATCCGCATGCATTCTTTCCGTGCCCTCTTTCACAACGATTTTGCATTCATTCTTCTTCTTTCTGTAAATTTCACATGCATTAGTGCGCTCTTCCTCAGATTTGGCAGCAATCATATTCTTGGACCGCTCTTTCTTTTCTCTGACTGCAATTTTCACTTCTTCATTCCACCAAGCATCACCTTTTGTTCTTCCTACCACTCCTTTTCCACATATACTTTCAGTACATTCCACAATCACTCCTTTCAAACACTCCCATGTATCATTCACTTTCTCGTTTCTGATATACTCGTCCCATTCTCTCTGCTTCAACGATAGAGCATCCTCAAGCATGCAACCATACCGCATTCTTACCTCGCTGTCTAGCAACCTTTCCACTTTTACTCTCAACTGCTTACGTGCAACATTCTTCCTTGGTTCCCACTTTCTGCCCAGATTCACTTTGGAGAGTGCCAAATAGTGGTCTGTTCCTCATTCAGCACCCCTCATCACTCGCGTGTCCCACACTAACTCTCTCAATCTCTCATCATACGCAATAAAATCAATCATGCTTTTACAATCACCCCTTTTCCAAGTATACATATGTATTCTCTTATGTCTAAACCATGTATTTGACACAAACAATCCTTTTTCCAAGCACACACTCACCAAGTTTTCACCATTATCATTCACTCGGGGGTCACCAAAAGGCCCAACCACTCTCTCAGATGCATCCCGCCTCACACCAACACACCCATTCATGTCACCCAGTAAAATTATTCTCTCACCAGGATTACATTTATTTAAAACCTCTCTCAGTTTTTCTCAAAACTCATCTTTCACGCTGTCACTCTCTCCATCCACTGGTGCATAGCACGCCACAATCACAACTCTCCTAATACCTACTTTCATGCGAACCCAAAGCAATCTAGGGGATACTAACTCGTACTTCCTTACTAGCAACTTAGCTCTCTCATTAAGAATGAGTCCTACACCTTGACTGCCATGTACATTATCTTCAACTCCTGACCACAATGCCAGACTACTGCCATCTAATGTAACAGCATCCCGCCCCTTACGCTTAGTTTCACATACACACAAAACATCCATTCGTCTCACTTTCATTTCATTCAACAACTCATGCTCCTTTCCATACACTCCTCTCACATTCCAAGTACCGAGAGTCCAGTTCGTTTCCAGTGCGTTTCCAGTCCGTATCTTGATGGGCAATCTTATTCAGCTTCTGCCACCCATTGTGGCTTCAGCTGTCCGAGGCCACATTTTGACGTTTAGCAGTAAGTTGTAATAGAGTATACAAGGTTACCATTCTTCGCAGTACCCGCACCACGTGCAGCTTTCCCTGCTAATGGTTACGGTGCTCTGCCGGTCAGTTTTGGCACATTTTCGCCAGTATGCCAAAAGAGAAACCAAAGCATAGTAATACCCTAGGCCTGCTTTCCCTATTCTGCTCAAGCTAGGATCCCTTCTGAAAGGACTACCTTGAGAGCCAGCATACTGTTGCCTGCAACCCACCACTAGGAGGTATATGCGGTGTACTGACACACCGGGTCACGATAGCAGTGATGATATATCAAATATGTATCAAGGCCTGGTTACTCAATGAATTCACCATAGTAATTAATGGATGAAAGTTGGTTCCAGTAAAATTTCATGAAGTTACCCCAACAACGTCATGGAATTAAATTACAGACAAGGCTTCCGTGGGGATTTTATTTTAAGATTTCAGTTTTCTGGCGTACGTATGCAAAGAACTGTATTTCATAGGACGATATTTCATGGACGACGACTTCTTCAGGTTGAAATGTCTTAGCGGTTCATCATAAGTCTTATCTAATAAATGAAAATGTTTTTTAAATGCTTGCAGTAGGAAATTACTTGCGTGTCTTTCGCGCAACCCTCTGACTACAACCCGGGTAACAGCACGCGCCTCTCCCTTTCTCTTCCGGGCATGCTCCTGGCAGTTCAGCACGCTCTTTTTCCAAAATAAATTTTAATCAATATTGATTAAAGATTTTATAAGTAGATTCATGATGGAGAACTCGATAGCTTGAAGAAGATCCAAACGGTGGTTTTCAGGGATACGTGGAATGGAAAATAATGCAGTCTTGCAATTTCATCAATAACTAAAATACTAATGCACTAAATAATATAAAACCTTGTAAGAAATATCTTTGCTACAATATTTGTGAAGGAAAGTCCGATACCTTGATCCATGTTGTTATTACGAAGCCGTAAATGCGATGCATCCGTCCAGTACCCGGAAAAATGTGCTAAAATTGTTTTTAAACACACTGAAATCAATATAAACGATAATAAGTTTTGTATACCACCAATAAATGCAGAAATAAACAAGCTTTAATTTGGTGTACTTGAGTTTAACATCGATTGAGCCATCTTTAAGATATTAGTCTTCAAACTCGGGTGACTCAATTTTGCAACAGATAGTAGGTCTCAAATTCTTTTTAGATTTTGAACCCAGAAAAAGGCATTGCAATGCATGCCGGACACAGCTAGTACATTACAATGTTATATTGTTGAGCCACTCCCCGGATTAGGTCATCTGTTTAAAAATTAGATATAAACCGTTTAAAATGCAAAATTATATCAATCGTGGGGACAGCTATACCCTCGTAAATTCCTGAAAACTGTAATTTTCTATTGTCTCATGAAATATGGTGGGAATAAACTCTGGTTAACGCATAGTGAAGCCATGGATTTAGGTATAGTGACTTCAATAGGTATCCTAGTCGTATTTCCCCTTTAATTAATCGCATAATTTTCCGTTCGAGCGCTCAATGAACTAAAATTTCCGCTAATAGCGCATGGCAGTGAGTTGGTACGCGGCACCACACATAAGTTATAACCAAAAGAGAACTGTTTACGTCATGGAAATGCAGCTAACAGTTGATACAAAAATAAAATGAGGGAAAAATTGCTTCAAGCTACCATTTTCCATGTCACTAGAGAACTAAATTATACACATCTAAAACTTGATAAATAACTGTGTGGCTCAGGCACTTGTGAGAGATAAATGCACTAAAATTCACACATTATACACAGTTGATATATTATATTCGGCAACGCTGATTTGTTAGGTGTTTATGTCGGCAAACGGAGAGCTTTTCTGATGCAATTTCCCCCAAGGTTCGTAAAAACGAACTCAGTTTCTCTGTGGGGACTGGGTCCGAGGTTCGTAATTTTGACAATTTCGTATCTTCGAAACTTAATATTTTCGAATAGCGCCATGTATTTAACATAGGCTTTTCGTTGGGACCAACAGTTTTGCTTCGTAAAATCGAAACTTCGTATTTTCGTGCTTCGTATTATCGAGTTGCTACTGTAAATGTCTCCAGGAGTATCATACTAAGATATACATTTATAATGGTATAAATTAGCATGATGCATATATTCATTTAAGTCATTTCCATTATATATCTCCTATCATATCTTTCCACTATATACATCTCTGAATAAAAAATAAATGACTTCAACTTTGTATAAAAAAAAGAATTTATTAAATCGTTTATAATTTGAACACAGCTGAGAAATTTGATTTATAGGCAAATTTAACATTTAGCTAAATAATGCTTTTTATTTGAACGATTTATCTTTGGTAGTTGTTGAGATATTGACTTTTTTCATGTCAAGAACAAGAAGAATTCAAAGAGCCGAAATTAAATCCTGCAGTGAAGGTCGACTATTGGACATTTAAATCCGGCTCCTAAAGGTTAAGATGAGGGCTCCCATAAACATAGGCTGTTTGAAAAGCCTGCACCCCCGGGCCTCCGCACCGTTCCCCCCACCATTTCTTCTCCCACCTATCGAAGGTTCTGATATGTAGGCTTAAATTGGGTACCACTTTGGGAGGAGGTTTTTAACGACCTCCTCGAGTGTGGCATTGCTCTCATCAAGGAATATTCTCAGGCCGGATTGACCAAGGATGAGTAGCAAATACAGCATCTACTCCAAGTAGTCACCAGGCACCAAAAAGTTATGCCAAAGATGACCAAAAAGGCACTCAGTCTTCAATGCAAATGTGTATTTTGTGAGCAAAATGTGATCAAAATTCTCAAAAAGAGTGATAAAAAAATTAAGTTCTTGTTCCGACCATGGAGCTTCTTATTTCCATTATATCAGTAAATGTTCTGAATACAAGGTTTTGTTCTTTACACACCAGTCTCACCCCTCTTCTGAAGTGGTAATCAATTGAAGTCTACATATCAGAACCTTTGATAGGTGGGGGAAGAAATGGTAGGGGCGGTGCAGAGGCCTGGGAGCATGGGCTTTTCAAATGGGTGGCACGCACTTATGGGAGCCCCCATGTGAAAAGAAAAGCTACTTGTGCAACCCCTAAATATTATCCGATTTCAGGAATTTTTTGTACCCCTCATTTTCTCATCAAATGTCACCATCAAAGACCCATGACTTTAAGACATTGATGCAAAATGGGACACCCTTGGCCAGGTTCACAGGAAGAAATTATTTTCATATGTATGACACCCCAGTTTTGAAATTTGAGTGATCCACAGGGGGAGAGGAGGGTTGGTAGCTTAACTGGCTAAAGCATTCCGTGGGAAATTGAGGGATCCGGGTTTGAGTCCCGGTCAAGGTAGATGATTTTTTCCTCTGTGGAATTTTGCACATTTGTGCATTACGGGTGACCCTGTGATGCACTAATAGGTTTATCCATGGCTAGTCCCGGTGTGCTCAAAATCGGTCAAGAAGAGCAAATACCTCTTAGTGTTCTAAGTTAGGGCCATGAATATATATTATGGATTAGGATGTTCGGCATTGTTGCCTAGGCTACGTGTTGCCTTGGCTACGTGTTAATGTGTTCATTTCCACTTTTAGTTCACCCAGTCCTTGGTGCTTCTTCGATTAGAGTCTTTTCTGTTGTTATTGTAAATAGACGTAGTTGATTGTTTCTTATGTGAGACTGTTGTAAATATTCAATAACGATCGAGGAGACATGAATTAATTGATGCTTTGAATAATATCTTGCTATTTTTGTTATCTAAAATTTACTTTTTAAATGCTAGAGAGGAAATATCTATTACAGGAAATGTGTAAAAGGTTTATAAAACGTTCATTGTGTGCCGATTACGATGTTTGCCATAATCTGATTATAATTGGAATGCATTAAGCCTGTTTTGCTTAACAAAGAATTTAGAATGCCTTGTTTGAACAGAACTTGCATCGTACCTGGCTGCAAAACAGGGTATGCGTCTATGAGGACCCAAAATAGGAGACGTGGATTGAAAAATAAGAATCTGTTCAAGGCGGCGGTAAGTGCATGCCTTTTTACCAACACTGCAATGATGGCCATTGGGAATACTCATGAAGTCACCTCGCATTATTATTAAATTTCCATATAGCGATATTCACGAAGTGCTAAGAAGTTAATTGTGCATTTGTGTAATTGAATTTGGGGAGGAATAAAATGTCTGTAGACCGGGCAATATTAAACAAGTGTATAATTACATCCCGCGTGTAGTACTACATTTTTTATCCACTGCATTATGAGTAATTGAAGTAAAACCCATGTATATTCATGGTAAAACCGGTAAGACGTGTTTATATACAATCTGTCGACTGTATTTACATTTGAACTTCCATCTGTCACCACGGAACCACTTTCCAAAAAGTTGTTTGTTTACTGGAATTCTAGACAACTCTTTTTGGCAACCAGATCCCAATCTATAATATATATTCATGCTTAGGGCTTTACCTCTTGGGCTGTGGTGCTTAGTGCACGACTTGGACTGTTAGTTGTACAGTATGCCTGGCAGTCCTTTCCATCTTGTCTCATCAAGTCCACAAACATCCACAGGGGAAGAGAACACCTTGGCAGCTTAACTGGCTGATGCACTCAGCCAGAAATCAAGGGATCCAGGTTCGAGTCCCAGTCAATGCAGATGATTTTTCCTCTGTAGAATTTTGATCTGAAAAAATGAGGTCTGCAAAATTCTTGTAAACCTTTCTTTATTTTGGTTATTACATTGATTAGAATTCCAGAGTATTATTCTTCAATTGTAACTGATAGTTACTATCTTAAAATAGGAATTTTTATTGTGAAGTCTGGCATTGCAATCACAATCAGTAAGATAATGAATTTCTGTTGGCAGAGAAGTGTTGGCAGAGGTGATCCTTAATCATATCAGTTGTGTTAGAGGTCCTGGAAATATATATGTATACAATTATTATTAGTAAATATAACCCAGTGTCAATTATTTTCCTCGATTGCTTTGATTTTATTATTGAATGACGCAAATGTTGAGAAACTCAAAGCTGCCTTAAGGATTTCAGATGTATATTTTGATTAATTACTGAAAATTAATCAGTTTGAACTCTAACCTCATACTCCCTTTGAATTTTACAGGCCTTTTGACTACATATCTCTTTTGTTTATGTCTCTTTGTATTTAGATACTGTGCCAAACTGCCTAGTGATACATTTACAAGATTGACTCCATTGTGGTCCTTAAAGGAGTTGAAAGGAGTTGGCGGAACACTTATGTATGTGTGTGTCCTAAGACTTCCCATAAATTCGCCAGTAAAGCAAGATATAATGGTGAGAGTTATCTTCTCTATATATTAGCTGTTGAGTTTTATTTCTTTTCTATGTGCCTTCTATGTGATCCCTATTGAGAGTGGAAGAAAATTACTAGTAATGCTTAGGCTACTAAAATTGTTTTTCTTTTCTCCATATAGTCTTCCAATTCTTACCTTTATGATTAGTAGCTTGTGTATACTGGGATTGGCAAATGAAATTTTCATTGGAAAACTTGAAATTTGCTTTTCTTGTCTTTGCTATGCTTGTTTGCATATGCTGCATGCATGACTGTGATTAAAAGATTTCTTAGAAAGATATGATTGAATTGTGAATCCATGGATTCAATGATACTTGATTGAAGCAGTGAAGCCTGACTACATTATTGAAAAATTTCCTTTTTTCCTGCTTCATATACTTCATTTGTTGGTCATGCAGTCCTAAGATTGATTGACTGCAGCCCTCCATCCTTCATATGCATAGTTAATATGTATATGGTTTATTAATTTCCCATGCTTAGAATGTGAAATGGTTGGAAATTTTCCATGACAAAATATTCTTTAAAATATCATTTTTCTATACGTGGATGGGATGGGGTCATTCCTCAAAAATGGATTTTCCATTTACAATAAAATCTTGATTTTACGTCATTTACCTTTTTGCATATTGGCAGTTAAGTCAGATCAGGAGCTATTTGAAATTGCTGTGGTAATTACTTGATTTTACATAGTTTCTCAGTTTTACAATTTTATGGTTTTACATGGTACCACTTCAGTCTACAAGAGCAAAATATTCTCTATCTTACGTAGATTTTCCTGCATTTTAGTTCTCATTGTTTGCAGAATTTTGAAACAGATGAGCCAACTCTCATCATGTAAACATACATCATGCTTTCGACAGTTAGTCTTTCTGGAGATTATTTCACAGAAAGGATTTGAACAGAGATGCTTTGCAGTGCTTCTAAGGTAATCTTCTTATTGACTTTGCTGACCTATATTCCAGCAATCACCTGTAAACTGCCTACCGATTAAAAGGATGTGGAAAACAGCAAAAACAAGGGACTTACAAAGTCTTTTTTAAACTTATAGGGTCAATTTAAACCTTTCTGCAACCTTAATATTTCCAGTTCCTGTATAGGTAGCTCTAAATTACCATGTAAATACTACGTAAGTAAAACTTAAATACAATGTCAATATGACCAGTAAATATTAATGTGGTACATGTTGTAAAAGTTTTGTGAATAAAATTTGTTTACCATTGATCTTATTTGCCAAATACCCACTGGATGGCCTACCTAATGTGGAGGAGCACTTGCCGTGCAGCCAAAAAAGGACTATGATTTATTAAGCAATATCATGAAATAGAGAGGTCATTTCAATCTATATAGGCCACATCTCTGGTATAATAATAATAATAATGATTTTATTGATCCAGGAGCCAGGTACAGCTATAGATCTTGTCAAAATTACAATGTGCTCAGAAAAATAATCAATAAAAGAAAATTACTATGTAACAGATGACACAGATCATACATCAACAATCTTAACACTGAGGAACTCATTAAGTGAATAAAAAGGGTTTTGGAGAAACCAAGAGTACATCTTTGATTTAAAAATACATAGAGGTGCAATTGGAATACTCACCGGCAGTTTATTAAATAATTTCTTTCCCATCACCAGATAACTGTCAGCTGACTTTCTCAGTCTATGGGAGGGAATATCGAGCGTATGCTTATATCTTGTGTGGAGGGAGTGAATATCACCCCTGGTCTTAGTATTAGACAAGTTATTTTTAGTGTGCACCAATATCTCATATATGTATAGGTTTATTACGGTCATAATGGTCTCACTGACAAACAAGAGGTTTACAATGAGAATCATGATTGGCATTAGGTATTACCCAGTACTCTCCTTTGAATCAGGAGTACCCTTTCAATACCAGAGCCATTTCCCCAAAGTCGTATTCCATAGGCTAGTATACTTTGAAAATAGGCACTATATATATTGCGCAGATACTTCTTCGGTATCTTCGATCTGAGGATTCTAATGAGGGATGGTGTCAACCCATGTACCCCAGTCAACTTTTTTCCTGAAGTCATTGTAGAATAATAGGGGTGAGTTGTTCATGAGTTCTTTATTCCTCAGCCCAGAAATCCTAAGGGCAGATGAGTCCCTTGAAGCTCTGCATGAGTCAGTTGGGGGAGTGTATTGTTCGCTTGCTTGCTTTTCAAGGCCATCAATACCACCTGTCTCAACACACTCTATAACTCCCTTTCACCATTACTTTGTGTTCACTTGGTGCATGTGAGTTTTTGTTTGATTATTTTTCAGATTTTGACATTGATGTTTCGATTCATTTGATTGTTTTTATGAGGCCTGTATATGGAAAAACTGTATGCTATATTTAGACATTCCTCAAAAACTTGCTCACTATTTCTCAAAGCTAAATATGATTTGCTAAAGGTATATTAGGTTTGGAAGAGGGAGATGGCTATATTCACTGTTTGGGATAAGTGGTAGGCCACTGATAGAGATATTAGGGGCATAAGACTCTCAAATTTGGGGTTTGGTGACTTGCACTCACTCACTAACTAAACATTTTCTTAAGGTTGGGTTTTATTTCAATGAGAATCAATTACTTTTATCAAATTATCTCAGGAGAAAAAAAGTAAGAAAAGAGTTGCAAGGTGTCTAAAAATGAAGATACTTCTGAGCTTCACCTTGCCTAAGATAAATGCTGCTTGAGTTATGATAGATTTTGCAAACGGATGGCTTTGATACTGGCTATTAAGTACTATGATTCCCAAAACGCCTGCTAGGAGAATGAGGACATAAGCCCTGTGAAGGATCCTATTTTTGAGTTAAGTGTGTCCTATGGTTAGTCCCTGATAAGGAAGTAATAGCCCCGTAAACCACCACAGCAAGAGCTTTCTGTTTGAGATGTTGTAGTTGATCTCTGGGGAGGTATTGATTTTTTCCCATTCACCACCACAGCAAAGTTTTTTTCTGATTTGTGCCTTGTGACAAGTGGTGCTGGTTTGATTTATTATGGCCATTGGAGAGTTTTCTTTAACTTGTTACCTGAGGTGCTTTGCCTCACTTTGATTTTGCATAAACCACTGAAACAGCTTTTTGTCTACTTTGGAATTCTTGTCTTGATGGACAAGTTTTCTTTATTAACCTGATTTGGCTATCTCAATTTGGTGGGAGAATTTCATGATGTTTTAGTTCTTCGCTCTAAGGTCATGCAAAGTGGTTTTTCTAGTATAGTATTCCTTGATTAACCTATTTACCAATTCTCTTCCATCTAAACAACATTATACTTTCTCATGGGCAGTTAGATAGATCTCTTCCTTTTCTTTTGCGGGCATGATGCCTGCGGGGAAGACGTGGTTCCAGATACTGTCACACTTCAATAATAATCTGAAAATGAAACATTCACTAATTAGTTAAATCCTATCTTCTGAAAAGAAATGACTGAGGTACTCCACTTATAGAGCTAAAAAACTAGTGAGAGAGGTGCTACCAGTGCCTAAGAGTGAATTTCGTTACTAGGTGGTTACAAAAAGGAGCCAGGTGTTTCTTCCGTAAAGATGTAATTTCTGTAAAAAATGGTATTTTTATGAATCTAGTATTTCAGTGTAACAGAATCTATCTGTGTAAATTGCTTAAACATTTTATATACATAATATATGTTGTATTCAGCCAATCCAAAATATTCTAATTTTTCTGTGAAGATTACGATTAATCTTGAATCATTCTCTGAGTTGCCTTTAATGTAATTCATGAAGTCATCCTTTCATAGTTGCTCCTGCCTGTTATGAGACTTACATTACATCTATCTTTATAAAATGAATTATTTCAGTTAGAATTTAATTAAATAATTGTTTAGAAATACACGATAGAATCTTTGTCATGGCTTGCTATTGGAGATGACCTACAAAAATGGGACTCCTGCTTTATCAGGTACAGGTAAATCATGATCAAGTTCTACTGAATGGTATATTCATGACATTTTTATTTCAGGGTCATCCAATGCCTAGTAGGGCCTTGGCTCGAAGATCTGCAGCTTTGGAGGCTTGCAAAATCCTCCATCAAGCAAAGGAATTAGATGATGATTTGATGCCTGTGGGAAAGGAAAGTTTTCGGGCCGAGGTCGAATCTGAAGAAGAGGAGGAGGATGATGAAGAAGATGAGGAAGACTCAGAAGATGATCTAGAAGAGAGCATTAAATCGGATAAAGATAACTCAGAGAACATTTCTGATAAAGCTAAGTTGGAATGCAATAACTTGGGTTCTAAGGAGACCCCAAAGTCTTTGGAAGTTTTTGCTGCTGATAGTAATCAGGTGGAAGTATCCTTTGAGAATGAGAGTAGGGAACAATCAAAAGGGGAAGGTGAAAAAGAAAGCAAACTTAATTGTGATTTATCGATGTTGGATGAGAAGGGAGAATTTGACAGCCTGGGAGTAGAGACCTTAGGAAAAAATGGCAAAGAAAATAATTTAAACGAGGCAGCTGAGGCTGAAAAAGGACTAAATGAAGAGGAAACAGTTTTGTCTCTTGTTTCAGATGATAAGGAAAAGAGGGAATGCCCAGATGATATGATTAAACATGTTGGCATTAAAATAAATGGAGAGATAGATAATGAGGTGATATCAGAGCAGCATATCAATAATTGCATCAAATGTTTAAGTAACTTAACAGAAGAAACAAAGCAAGGCCTTATTGGTAAAAATGTGAGTGATTTACATCAGATCCTTGAAAAACTAGCTGGAACCAAAGAAAAGTCTCCCAGTATTCATGCACGTTGTAAGAAGGGTGAAAATGGCTTAACTCAGTGTGCATGCTGTAATCCCAAGGTGAGTGTCAAAGAATGTGATAGCACTCAAATGGGAGGAATTAAAGAACAAAATATTCTAGATGGAAGGATTGAGCCTGTGGAACTTGGCAAAACTAGAAACATTTCTGCGAGTGAATCAAAAGAAGACCCCAAATCAGTTAGGGAGCGCAAGCCTAAAACGAGGAAGAAACAGGAGGAGGAGGAGTTTGAAGAGGAGGGAGAAGAAGAAGGAGCTGTTGAAGCATTAGGAAATTCAGTCCTAGACCGTCCTAGGCCTGGAACCACAAAAAGGCGGCAGTATTATTACAAACGCACTGCTGATGCTCTTACAGATTGTAGGCCATTGCCTATGTACCCTGCTTACCTGTACAACCTTGGAATGAAATTGGTGTGCCCTTTGCCTGATGAGCAGAACACAAGGGGTCGAAGAATTCATCCCCCGGAAGATTCACCTCGTGGATTTGGTATTCTTACCCTCAAAGAGATACCTAAGGTGAGTGTAGTGGAGGATTTCGTTTAAGTCATGATACAACTGCCTGTTTAAGTCAAAACAGCAACCGTTTAAGTCATGATACAACTCCCATAACAAGTTAAGTAGGTCCTTACCAATGAGTCACATGAGAAATATGTATCGTGTACTTTTTCACTAGTATCAATGATTCATTTGGTAAACTTTACTCAATAGTTCATTTTCATTTAGTACTTTATTTTGTTGCTTTCACTTTTGTACACACATCTATATACTGTGATTTAATTTCTGTGTGAATCAGTGGTTATGATAGTGCTCGCTTGTAAAATAAATTGTGTCATCATCATCAGAAAGCTTTGGAGGTGTACTCAATGTCTCTGACATTGTTCCATTCATTGGATTTGTTGTAAATATGTTGCCTGTAAATCATGCATGAGAGTAAGTGTCCTAATTCACTTTTTTTTTGTTTTTGATATAGATATGCCCTTTTCCAATATTCACTCGATCTGGTGAAGTCAGGGTTTGCCTTGATCCTTGTGAAGCATCTGGAAGAGGAGAGGCTAAGTACCTCTCACCTAGCCATGTGTGCTCAGGAATTGATGTGGAGGTTAGTAAATTTTATTCTCTCTGATATGGTTGAAATTAGAAAATAAATGTATAAAATTCGTGTGCCCATTAGTGGCCAACAGGAAGTACAAAAAACCTTCATAGCTCTTTATTCCTTATGTAATGCCTTTGAGTAAATATACATGGAGTGGCAAAGCAATGCTAAAAACTGGACATAAACTTTTGATAGCTTTTGAAAGAATTTCTCAGGTGGCACTACTGTTGAGGAGGGAGAATTTTGGCTTCTGGATGAGTCCACTTTGAGGCACTGGTGGCACTCGGTGATGCTGCATCAGGGCACAGAGGTGGATTGACTGTGCTGTTGTGTGCTTTTACACAAGCATCGATTATTTTGTCATTGCCATGATTTACCAATAAATACTTCACTCGATGGTAGTTAATCTTCTGTCTAATCAAATTGGATATGTATTTGATTCATTATAGAAAATACTCATTGCGTCAACAGATGGTGATGACAAAAATTAAATTTACAAACCAAGCAGAAAAACAGAAACACTGTACATAAATGAGAAGTTCAATGTGATAGCATTAGAAGAATACTCGCAAACGATTATTATGATAAGATATGTAGGTAATACGTAAAATAATGGAGAAGACTTTTAATTTTCAAAATAATTGGATTTTGATTTGGCATATGAACGGAAACAGTAAAAAACAATGATTATTTCTACATTTTGAGGGATGACATGCATTTTTTTAGTGTAAATCGACAGGTTTTATTTTTGTAAGTTCGGAAATATTTATCAAAATACTAGTTTCGTTTATCAAAAATGTTTCAGATTCTCTTGAATTGTATTAACATCTATTGTCTGTCGGTAAAGTCTTAATCCTTAATACTTTGTTGTGTTTGACTCTTCCTATAAGAGCCTTGAATTTTTCAAAGACTTCTCACTCTTGTGTTCACGTAATATCTTCCAGAATCAAAGGATGTTTGGTTCATTGGGTCATCCTACATGTGAATGGATCAATTCCATAGAACATTTAACCTTTGATTCAGATCTTGATTTAAATTTCATTCTCTTGTTTTTGCCTTGGATACAAAGATCACATTGTTCCATAGGTTTAAATTAAGGATGAGTCAAATCCAAATGTCGATTCTCGATTCCACCGATTCTCAGGATTAGAATCGGTATCGAGAATGGATCGCCTAAAGTCGATTCCGATTCCATCAATTCCAGATGGATAAATATTCAAATCAAATTTCATTTATCACATCACACTCGTATTTGTCTCAGTAATTTTGGGTGTAGGCTATCAATTTGTACTTCATATCTACCTCAATAAGCTGAGGATTTATTTACTATTTGTTAATAAATATCCTTTTTGAGCGACTTAATTGTCTTTGTTATTTTATTTCAGCCAACACTTGAATTTAAATAATAGTCATACGCTACTGGTATATCAATATCCTACCTGTTTATTAGGAATAAAAATTGATGGAATTGGAATTGAGAATCAGGAATCGATTTGAAAGAATCGGAATTTAAAAAAAGTGGAATTGACTCATCCTTAGTTTAAATGTACTTTGTATTTCTTCTTGAGTTCTGTCTTTGTTCTCTTCAAAGTCTCTATTTTCATGTATGAACTTTATGGCTGCTAAATGTTTTCACATCTCACACAATGGAGTGTCCCAATCTTCTCTGTCACAGTTCTGCAACTGCTTTAATGTCATGAACTGAAATGTATTTATTTTCTACAAAATCTTCTGCATCTGATTGATTTTACTTACTTACTTACTCCTCGGTGCTACAGCCCTTGTAGGGCCTTGGCCTCTCCGACGATGTTAGCCCAGACATCACGATTCCCAGCATGCATTCTCCATCTTTTAATTCCCATCTTTCTCAGATCAGCCTCTACATCATCCAACCATCTTTTCTGGGGTCTCCCTCTCAATCTTCTACCACCAGGATGACCACGAAATATCTTTTTCACCATCCTATCCTCAGGCATTCTCTCGACATGTCCTAACCATCTTAATCTATTGCTCTTAATTTCTGTCACTATGTTAGGGTGTTTGTGGAGTTCCTCGAGTTCTCTGTTTCTCCGTATTTTCCACTGTCTACCTTCCTTTGTAGCACCATAGATCTTTCTTAGTACTTTCCTTTCCCATCTTTTAAGTAGCTCTTCTTCTGCCGTGGACATGGTCCACGTTTCTGAACCATATATGACCACAGGTCTAATCACTGTTCGGTAAATCTTTGTTTTCAAGTTCTGATTGAGGTTGCGTGACTTGAGCACTTTCAATAAAGCTCGATAAGCCCTATTGCCTGCTGCAATCCTGGCTTTTATTTCTTCATGTATTTCGTTATCTTTTGTCACCAGCACTCCCAAATACTTGAAGTTGTTACATCTCTCATACTTATTTCCATTTAATATTATATATTTATCTCGAACAGTAGTACTTTTCCTGGAAGAGAACAAGTACTGTGTTTTGGCAGAGTTCACTTTTAGCCCAACTTTTCCTGCCTCCATCTCCAATCTCTCCAGTCCTTCCTCGAGATCTTTTAGTCTTCTTGATATCATATTGACATCATCAGCATAGGCTAGATTTTGCGATATACGGTTGAACAATGTACCACTTGGATTGCTGACTTCTGTTTTCCTCATCACCCGTTCCAGTACCACATTGAAAAGAATGGTGGATAGCACGTCGCCTTGTCGCAAGCCCTGATTAATTTCAAATTCCCTGGTGAGGTTCCCTTCTATTTTGACCTTACATGTTGTATTCTTTAAGGTCATTTGTACCAGTCTGATTAGTTTAGTTGGAAATTCCATGTTCACCATAGTCTGGAACAGCTTATTTCTCTTTACACTATCGTACGCTTGCCAAAAATCCACAAACAATTGGTGCACATCCACATTATATTCGTAGCACTTTTCCATTATCTGTCTAACCATGAAGATAAGGTCTGTTGTTGATCTACCCTGTCTAAAGCCACATTGGTAGTCCCCAAGAATCTGCTCCACCAATGGGTTAAGTCTCCTAGCCAAGATTTTGTCTAAGACTTTATAGACCACACTTAACAGAGTTATGCCACGGTAGTTTTCACAGTTGGCCTTATCTTTTTTCTTATGAATTGGGCAAATAATAGCCAGACTCCATTCCTTGGACATCTGCTCTGATTCCCATGTATCCACTATCAGCTGGTGAATGGAGAGTGTAAGCTGTTCACCTCCATATTTAATCATCTCTACTGAAATATTATCGCTTCCTGGTGCTTTATTATTTTTTAGGGCTTTTATCGCTTCTTTCACTTCCCCTATCGTTGGAACTGGTACTGGGATTGTATCTGTCCGAGGTTCTTGCCATTGGTGACCACACTCCTCTTCGGCTACTTCTGGTACTATGTTCTCTGCAGTGACATTCAAAAGTTCACTAAAATATTCAGCCCATCGTCCTAGGATTCGTTCCTTTCCCCCAATCATATTTCCTTCCTTATCTCTGCAAAATATTGTCCGTGGTTGAAACCCTTTTCCTATATCATGGATTTTAGTATAGAATTTCCGCACTTCCTGGGCGTTGTGTTGCTCCTCCAGCTCCGTAATCCATTTCCCCTCACAAACTCTCTTTTTCCGTCTACACAACTTGTCCGCTTCCTTTCTCTTCTGCCTGTAAAGCTCAGCACTTGCTCTTGTTCTTCTATCTATCATTTTTCTCCTTGCCTCATTTCTCTCCCCAATTGCTTCTCTACATTCTTGATCAAACCATCCCTGCCTTTTTACCTTATCTTTTACCCCGAGGACTTCATCAGTTGTTTCTTGTAATGCATTCTTTATTATATTCCATTTTCCTTCCACACTTTCTCTCTCCCAGTTCTGTTGTTTAGTCTCCAAATTATTTTCCAGGTCGGATTTATATTGTTGGGCAATTTCCTTTCCTTTTAATTTTGAGACATTGTATCTCCTAAGTGCTTTCTCCTTCCCAGTCGATCTGTACATTGCAATACGTTGTCTGTATTTTACTCGAACCATGTAATGGTCTGAGTCACAGTCCGCTCCTCTGCAGCTGTCAATCTGGAGTATATTGGATGCATGTCTCCTATCAATTATCACATGGTCAATTTGATTTAAAGTAATCCCATCCGGTGAGCACCACGTGGCCTTCCTTATGTGCTTTCGCTGAAGCCATGTACTCTTTACCACCATTAAATTTCCCATGGCAAAATCAATCAATCTTTGCTCGTTATCATTTGACACATCATGGGGACTTTCCTTCCTGATGGTTTCTCTATATGCTTCCTCTTTACCTACCTTTGCATTGAAGTCCCCTAAAACTATTTTTACATCTTGTCTTGAGATTCTATCCATTTCACTTTCCAGTTGCCCATAGAAAAGATCCTTCTCCTCATCCTCCGCATCCTCTGTCGGCGCATATACACATATGAATGTGATGTTGAAGAAACGGGCCTTCATCCTTAGGGTGCATATCCTTTCGTTTATGGGTTTGAAATTGAGAACTGCAGCGTTATATTTCTTATCCACTAAGAAGCCTGTCCCTCCTATTGTACCACTCTCTCCTCCACTATACATGACTGTATATTTGCCACTACTTAGAATTCCATCTCCTTTCCATCTTACTTCTTGGATGGCTGCCACTCCTATTTTATATTTTCCCATCTCTTCTTTGAGGCCTTGTAGAGCGCCTGGTTTTTTTAGGGTTCTAACATTCCACGTTGCTATCTGCATATCAAATTTCTGTTTTCGTTTACCTTTCGTTTGCATGGTTCGATAATCGTTATTTCCAGTCCGGTTTTCACTGTCTTTGAGTTTCGTAACAAGAGATTTTTTTACGATATAGGGTCGTTAGCCCTATGCTCAACCCCCAACCTGGAGGACCAGAGTACTTCTCTTTGTCTGGCCTATCCCCCTTGACCTGTCCGGCTTGGGTGGCCCTACCAGGAGCTTACGCTCCCGCCAATATAGCTCTCAGGTTCACTTAGGCACACAAGCTCCCTCATCACGACAAGATGGAAGTACTATCGAGAGAGATCTGGTTGATTTTGCTTCTTATTATACGTGAATTTTATAAACAAGAGTTTTCCAAAGTCATGACATATTACAAACCCCCTATACATGATTTCCCAGATTCATGCTTTTTCCCTTTCTTTTTCAATTATGGTAATTTTCCATGTATAGTATGCATTCTTTTCCACGAAAATTCATCAAAAAAGTAGGGTGCATATTATACATGGTTACAAACTTATCGCGTTTTTATTCTGGCCGTATATCACATTTGACAATTTTTAATAGAAATAGAAACGAAAATTTACTCGCAGTCCCTCTTGTCTTTAACACTGTTAGCACAGAATCCTTCAAATTCAAAATCACTATCCTCCCTTGATTTGAACAGTTTGTGCAAAGCACTGAAATCACGCTTGCTGGCAGCATATATTGCATCACCAAGGACATCATATTTGTCCTCCTCATCGCCCACTACACGTTCTTCATCCCTAAGCAAAGCGTCGTCAGAGCATGTATTGCATTCATGAGGCAGCAATTTTTAAAACCTCGCTTAATCACAGATTATTCAATGGCATCCCTGGACTCTTTAATCCACTGACTAATTAGTGATAAATCCGGTTTCCTTGACTTTCCTTAAGTTGTCAAAGAATGTGGTCCAGAATAAATCCACTCATTCAACTCTTTATGCATGTGTGTGTTAAACAGACGGTTGCAACTGACATCATTAGCAACTGGCTTGTGATCCCTCCAGGAGTAATGACAAGATCTGTAGCATTCTCATACAATATATATTCTTGATGCATGGCATTCGATGGCATCTAAATGCATCTAGAACCAACATACGACGTCTACAAACGGCATCTTTGCACCACAATTTTGCAGCCAATCTTTGGTTGAATTTCCATTCATCCAGGCTTTTTATTTGCACGTACGTGCATATTCTGTGGCCATATCACATAATTAGGGAGAGTTTTTCTTTTAATATTTCTTTGCAGAAATGTAATATCTTCAAATTACTGAGTAACGTATCTTCCACTAGTAAATCGGACGGAATCCGACACAAACGGACATAAAGTGAAGCAAATTGAATAGTGACATAGATACTTTTTAGCAACAGTGTAGCAATTCTATCATTTATTAAAAAATATTTCCATAGACACGCATGGAAGTTTTGGAGGGGAAGAACCTACTACAAGTAGATTGTCACCTTGAGAAACTAAAGGGGTATGTAAGAGCAAGGGGAAAAGCCATCCATAGGCAGCATTACCTCTTGCGTAGTGATCTTTCGGGCGCTGAACGGCATGGCGGACAATGGCGTAGAAGCCATACTCTAAAAGCCGACCGCGTGTTATACATGGTGATAAGTAAATTCTTACATTGTGCTCGCCATAAAGTCTCATAGTGGGTGCATATTATAATCGGAAAATTACAGTACTTCTGCTTTCCATCCATCAAAACAAATCTTATGATCATGTTTCTCTAGTTGTCTGATGGTAAATTTGTTTGAATCCAATACATATAAAGCATTACTTTGTATTGTGCCCATTCCACCACAATATGATGTGATTCTAAGTAGCATTGATCCTTTTCCTTGAGTCAATACTGAACTTCCATCTACTAATATACTCTGTTGGAATAAGCACTAATATTGTCCAAGAGTTCTGAATAAGGCATTAAATGATGAGTGGCTCCACAATCAACAAGCCTTTCATCTCGATGTAAGATAAATTTACCTACCTTACTGAGCACAATGCCTTGAATTCTCCTCCTACATTTTCAGCATGCCTAAATTCATTTTCTGCTTGCTTTTGGTATATCTTGGTTTTTCTTGTCTGTGATCACTCCCATCTTGTCTCTGAGGTTTCTTTAAGTAATTTGTCATTTGTCTGTGTCTGCAGCAGTTGTAGCACCTGTATTCCACTGCTGGTGTATTCTAAGTCTCAATATAAACTTTTCAACTTGACTGTCATTACTTTTCTTCTGTGAATGGTTATTTCTTAATCGCTAAGGTTTTTACTGTACCTTCCTGGCAACCCATCTGCTTTTCTTCTTAAAGAAATTTCGTTCTTACTCTTCTTGATGTTAGATCATCTTAATTTCCAAGGGATTGAACAAGCCTATCATTATTCTTGGAAAGGAAAATTATTTTACGTTGCTACTAGCAATGTGAGCTCTTCTAGTCAAGAATAATTATTGGACAGCTATTGAGCCTGGCTGTGCAGATATTCCCTATGGTGGTTTATATCAAGAACAACAGAATCATGCCCAGCAACAATATTATATACTTAATTTGAACAAGTTTCCTCATCCAAGTTTATAATGTAGTCACAAAAGGCCATGATGCTGAATGCTTTAAAAATTGTTTAATATATGTTATGTTCTCATTGATAGATGTACCCAAGCATTGTAAATAGAAATATTCTACCTGAGCCACAACAGATTTTGCTTACTGAGGAGCAGCTATCTAAAGCCCTAGCATTTCTCAACTATACATTTGCTGGTGTTTTAAGACTTCAAAGGTACTTAATGGCATTTGATCCTGTGGCATCTGAGAACTCATACTTAATTGTCCCGACAATGACCATCAAGAAAACTGTTGAAGGTAATGATACTGTTTTATTTTCAATCATTATCAAGTGCATATGAAATTGAGACCATTTTTAAATCTTTGAAGTGTAATTATTGTGCTCTTATTTCAAGTATTGCTATAATATGTAAAATTATATAATTGGATTAGATGTGATTCAATTTACAACCTGTGTCTGGGAGACTATGTTGGGCTTTCACCAATTAGCGCATGAATTGGTACTTAGCTCAGAAGTCTAGTATATCCAGTCTGTCATTATGGATCATCAGTAATAAATTTTCCTAACATATGCAATGTGTCCTCTAATTTTGTTTACATTTCTGGTTGGTTTAGGTCCTAAGTCTGCTAAATCATATGTATTACTTGTGTTTTATTGGCAGAGGGAAATGATGTGGAAGCCAACGATTGCAAGAAGGAATTGGTTGAAGTAGATTGGGAATTTGTTGACCTTATATATGACTGTAAAGGAGAGTCGAAGCCTGTGCCTGTTTGTGAAGAGGAAAGGAAATCATTTGTATTTGAAGCGTCACTTTACCATGATGCTGTGGTAATGCCCTGGTATAGGAATCAAGACCAACCTCAGGTAAGACATTTGCTCATTTCAAGTTGTTTTGTTTAATGTATGTTAAAGTGAAAATATTCTGAGGGCATCCATTTTATGAGCATTAAAATATGACTAGAGGCATGTAAAATGTATTTACTTTTTCTAAATCTCCTGTTATTTCTCATTCTACAGTATTTTTATGTAGCCGAAATTTGTACACAGCTGTCACCAAAATCATCATTTCCTGGATCAGAATACAAAACCTTTGAGGAATACTACTTTAAGAAATATTCCATTCAGATCTGCAATCGAGAACAACCCTTGTTGGATGTTGACCACACATCAGCAAGACTCAATTTTCTTACTCCCAGGTGAAATATGGTTTATATAGCAGTTGTAAATGTGTGCACCATAGATCACCCACAAGTTAGGGAGGTGAACTCCATGCAGAATATTTTCCCACGGACTAATAACTCACTTTGCTATAGGCGGAATGTCATTACATGAGTGATTGTTATAAATGAGTTCTACTGTAATTCCAAAGAAAACTGTGCAAGCCATTGGCAAGGAAAATGTCAGAAGACCAAGGACTACCTGGTGAAAGTGAAGTCAGAGCAGGCTTTGAATGTAATCCTGGAGTTAAGAAGATGATGATGAATGTCTATAATATATTCTCATTACTTCTTTATATCTCCATGTATTCACCTGGATTTTTGGCTAAAAGTACTCTGGTTTTGGATGAATTCGTCTTTGGTCTTTCATCAGGTCAGAGGTTCCATATCTTCTGATGCCAGACTCTATCTTGTCATCAGGGTCCCTCTGTACCGTCAAGTACTCTGTTGCCGTGGAAGACCCAAGATGACTTTATCCATCTCATATGTGGGAAATGAGCGGGTCCCTTTTTGCTCTGTTTTTGGTCTACAAAAGCTAAAAGTGTGCACCTGAAAATTTCTAAGCCACAATTTTTGGAAACCCTTTCTACTGCCTGATAACTTCAACTGATGTTTTCTTTCTCTCAACAGATATGTCAACAGGAAAGGAGTAGCTCTACCTACTAGTAGTGAGGAAACAAAGAGGGCAAAGAGGGAATCATTGGAACAGAAGCAAATTTTAGTCCCAGAACTGTGCTCTCGACATCCATTTCCAGCCTCTCTTTGGCGAAAGGCAGTATGTTTGCCTTGCATTCTTTATCGCCTGAATGCTCTGCTTTTAGCTGACCAGCTTCGTGCCAGAGTGGCCCGAGAGATTAATTTAGGTCTAGAGAAAGTACCAAAGGGTAAGATGCTTCTTGTGAATTATTGTTTAATGAGTTGTTTTGAAATTTCATGTGTCTAGTTTCCTTACTATGTTTGTACTGGGTGGCTGCTCTCCTAGGAAACTAGGAAAGTTGGTGAAAAAAACGAATTAAAAATGAACGGAAAAAACTGGGAGAATGGTTGAGTTTTGCTGAGTTTCCATGAAAGATGATGGCTCCTGTATAAACAGAATCAGAGCAACCTTGCTGTTATTTGTAATTAAATGCTGATACCTTGTTATAATGCTGAAACTTGGTAAAAACCTTCCACAAGGGTAAAAAAAATAAACTTGTGACTTGTAAATTGAATCTACGAATGAGATTCTCGTATGGAGATATTAGGTCATTAGACTGCCTTAGCTTTGACTTTACACTAACCAAATGGTTGAGTTTATCTGGCTGTCCCTCTAATGGCAGTGTGTCTGTGGTTACTAATCCTGGAGTTATGGAATTAAGTCCAGCATGGGTTTTTTTAAGGATTTTTTCAAATCTTTCAAATCCATACCTGAAAAACGTTTATTATATTTCCTCAAAACTTTCAAAATATTGATGGTAGAGCATTGATTATGAAACGGTCAGTCCCTCTACATCCCCCTCCCCTCTTCTTCCTTTCAATCCTATCCCTCCCCACCTACTACTGCTGTTGGTTCACACTTGCAGCCAGCATTGTAACCAAAGTTCAAGTCTACAAAATCACATTTGCTCAATGAAAAGTGTTCCTGTTGCTGGCTATTATATTACGCACATGACAGTACTGCATTATGGTGAATCCCCTGAATCACTGCTCGATATATCCCTGATAGTTAAGATGAATATCGATAATGAAATAGAGAAGAGGCAAAAGTTATACAAATCCAAACCCAAGGTTGTTCACATGCAGAGAAATGTTTCTTGTGTGTTAATTACCTACCGTAGTGGGGCGGGAATTTGATAGAGTTGGGAACAGGGAGTGGGCAGGGTGGAGCCTAAGCCAGGCCAGGAAGTTGGTGGGGGAGGGAGGATTAGCTGGGTAGAGTGAGAAGGACCCACCCCATTGGGTTAGTGACTTTGTGAGGGACAAATGATGTGTGAGACATTGGGGAGGGGTGTGAGGGAAGAAGAAAGTCCTTCTCTTTGGTTTCTTCCCTTTCACCCTTCTTCGACCTCTCATGCTGAAACAGTCCCTACAAAGTTAACTAACCCCATGAGAATTCTGTACCTTCAACCTGCTTGTGCTAATTATCCATTGTTTACATGGTAGTATTTAAGCTCTTGGCCACAGTATGTGTGGCAAAGCTTCATGATTTATAATTCAGCGTTAGGGACACCTGCATGAATGCCATAGCATGTGTGTCCAAATTAGTAATTAAGTAATTTTTGTTTTGATGGGGACCAAGACTTAGGTTGTTATTTTGTAATTTTGGAAATTTCATAGTGTCATTTCTTATACTGTACATTTTAATACCCTTTTGGTTGAGACAAACTATTTGCTTTGTAAATACCAAAACTTTGTATGAATGTTGTTCATAAGAACTAGATCCTACACTATTATTATTACTATAAAAAGGATTCAAGATTTGAGAACTAATAAGAATAGTCTCACCTCTAGCTTTTTCCTACCGTGTCATGACTGTTTCTGTGAAGTTTGATTGGTTATAATCAGGATTGGAAAGGCACAGACCACTAGAATGGTTTGGAAAACTAAAAAAGCCTTTATGCATCTGTTGTTTTACCTAGGTCTAGTTCCATTGATGTGAATTTTTTTTAATATTCCAAAGCCAGGTCCAAATTGAAAAAATTTTCTGCACTGCACTGTGCCAATCAATTTTGCGTCACATTATTTTCTTCAGCTGTATATTTTGTATTTCGATACAAGGACAGTAGAGTATATTTGAGTCATAGCATCAAATTGTTCATAAGTCTTCTCTTAGGGTTTGTACCTAGCAGCATCTTTCCTAATATGTAAATTGTACACAGGACCTTGACTGACAATTATGTGGAATATAAGCATTACTGTGTGACATTTTCATTCTTTTGTGACTGATGAAATTCACCACAGAGGTTGTCAAAGTTGCATTAGTCATCAATGAGGTAAATTCAGGACAGCTAGCACCTTGCAAGATTTATCATGTTTTATTTATCATTTGAGAATGTGGAGTGAGCACAATCTTCCCTCTGTTAGCCCAATTCTTCTGTCCTCAATTCCTACTACAAGACTGGTTGGATAAACTTTGAAAGGCCTCAGATGTGATGATGGTAGAGCATCTTATTAAGCTCGGTCATTCTATCCCAGGAGTAGTGTAGTGGTTTTTATTAATTTTTCAAATTGAACCCTGAGAGCCACCAACATCATAGGAAGAAAAATAGAGGTGCTTTTCTTGCAAGATTAGTTGGTTATCTTATTGGTTAAAGAACTTAGATATAGATAATGAAAAGTAAAGAAAACTTTGTAATTCCACATAAATATTTATAGTACGACCTAGGTTTCGACGTGGCACGTCATCATCTGGTACAATTTGCATAGAAGGTGGAGAATATATAGTCACAAATGATTTCAAAGCCAAAATTCCCAATAACACAACGGTCTGAGATGTGGGTTAAGGGGTGGAATTCCCAGGGGCGGAGTTTGGCCAAGGAGGTGGGGAATGGGTTTAAGAGCATAGAGTCAAGGAGGAAGGAGAGGATTAGGAATTTCTGTACTTACATTGTCACAAAAAAAGGAAGGGGGGGGAAGGAAGCGGCGGTGACGCGTGGGTCTGGTGGAAGGGAAGAGGGGGAATTCCAGTGCGTCCGTTAAAACATAGTAATCTGAGGTAGGAGGGGAGGTAAGGAAAGGGATGGCCTCCTTTAGGTGTGGAAGGAAGGTATAGAAGGGGGAGTGGGAAGGATACAAAATTTCATTTACAATATTTTCCTTATTTTTGACACTTCTTAAAATCTCAAATTGCTCTAATGCGTCAAGTCTAAGTCCCTTCTTCTCTATGTGTAGGATCTCAGGCACAAAGTCACTAAGATGATTCTCATCCAGCAGATGTTTGGCGAAGAGAGACGCCGGGTCCTTATTTTTGACGCACGATTGGTGTTCTTTAATCCTCTCTTTAAATTTGCGTCCAGTCTGGCCGATGTATGCTGCTCCACATTGACAATTCAATTTATGCACGCCACTTTTATCACTCTCAAGTATTCTGTCTTTGGTGTGTGAAATCAAATTCCTCAGGCACTGTTTATTATAGAAAGCTAATTTTATTCGGTCTTTGGGGATTTTACTGCATACCCTAAGGGATAATGGGCCTAAAAAGAGAAACCTTCTCCACGATATTTTCATGGACTCATACGAGAAGGACTTATTCTCCTCTGCCCACCCCCTCACCAAGAGCATAGTTAGCTGGCACAGATATGTGGACGATGTATTCTGTGTCTGGTCAGTGACTGATAGTCAATTAGGCAAGTTCCTCTCTCATTTAAATTCATTAAAACCTAATATTCAATTCTCAATGGAAAAAGAAGAAAAGGGTTCCCTGAATTTTCTAGATATCTGCATTTCAAGGTCCCAAGAGCACTTTCAATTTTCTATATTTCGGAAAGACACATACACGGACCATGTTATCCATTCCACTTCCAGACATTGTTTTTCACAAAAACTTTCTGCATTTCATTCTATGATCCATAGACTATCATCTATTCCAATGACTTGTTCAAAAATGTTGAAGGAACTAAATACTATTAAAACAATAGCAGTGAATAATGGCTACCCTGAAAAATTGATAGACAAACTCTACCAGAAGAAAGTGTCCAAACTAGCCAGAAGCGGTATCTATGGGTCTCAACCTAGTGAAAAAGTGAGTGCTCAGTGGAGAAGGTTTCTCTTTTTAGGCCCATTATCCCTTAGGGTATGCCATAAAATCCCCAAAGACCGAATAAAATTAGCTTTCTATAATAAACAGTGCCTGAGGAATTTGATTTCACACACCAAAGACAGAATACTTGAGAGTGATAAAAGTGGCGTGTATAAATTGAATTGTCAATGTGGAGCAGCATACATCGGCCAGACTGGACGCAAATTTAAAGAGAGGATTAAAGAACACCAATCGTGCGTCAAAAATAAGGACCCGGCGTCTCTCTTCGCCAAACATCTGCTGGATGAGAATCATCTTAGTGACTTTGTGCCTGAGATCCTACACATAGAGAAGAAGGGACTTAGACTTGACGCATTAGAGCAATTTGAGATTTTAAGAAGTGTCAAAAATAAGGAAAATATTGTAAATGAAACTTTGTATCCTTCCCACTCCCCCTTCTATACCTTCCTTCCACACCTAAAGGAGGCCATCCCTTTCCTTACCTCCCCTCCTACCTCAGATTACTATATTTTAACGGACGCACTGAAATTCCCCCTCTTCCCTTCCACCAGACCCACGCATCACCGCCGCTTCCTTCCCCCCCCCCTTCCTCCTTGACTCTATGCTCTTAAACCCATTCCCCACCTCCTTGGCCAAACTCCACCCCTGGGAATTCCACCCCTTAACCCACACCTCAGACCGTTGTATTATTGGGAATTTTGGTTTTGAAATCATTTGTGTGTGACTATATATTCTCCACCTTCTATGCAAATTGTACCAGATGATGACGTGCCACGTCGAAACCTAGGTCGTACAATAAATATTTATGTGGAATTACAAAGTTTTCATGTTAAGTCGATTCCATGAAGTCACGCCCGAGACAACGAAGTATATTAGATATAGATGTTTAGTGGTATTATTTTTGCTGCAGTGAATTGTAATAACTCTTGAACCTTACAATCTGCTTGATAGTAAAATACTTAATGCACATCAAAAGGTTCTGCAGTAATTGCTAATTATCTTTTGTTAAAGAGATACATGAAAATGCATTATAATTAATAAGAAATCAACCTGAGGGTATATTTATTAATCCATTGTGAAACACAACCCTCTTAATAACATAAGATAAATGCTTCTTGTTAAGGAATTCTCTTCTGTGTTGAATGTAGAAAACATGCCTCTGTGTTGAATGCCTCTTCCCTTGTCTTATGTAGATTTTGAGTGGCCTCCTTTGGATTTTGGCTGGAGTCTTGCTGATGTGCTGAAGAAATCCAAGGAAAATGAAAGCACCACAGAGAATGGAAAAAATGGGAAGTCAGGGAAAGGTGGCAATGGGGCAGCCAACAAGAGCAGTGATGAAGAAGATGAGGTGTCCATTGAAGGAGAAGAGAAAAAGGGAACTAAGAAGAAGGGTTGGTCGGAGAAAAAAAAGAAGCACAGGAAGAAAGGAGATGAGAGGGGCTTCAGTGGTGATGATTGTAGTGATGAGGATGATGCAGGGGATGATGAGGACAGTGAGAAAAACGATGGGGAGGATTGGATGGAAATTGGAACGTGGTCAAATGAGATGGCCATGCAGGCCAATCCAGGGAACATACCACCCCTGCCACACAATGTCACCATGGTTGGGGAAGGTGGGAGAGAGGGTTGGGGGGCCAGTGGGGAGGGGGAGAGAATTAGGTATGGTTCACCCAGCATTTGGAAAGGAAGCAGTGGGCCTGTCGAGGTGTTTAGAGGATTGGAACATGACCTTGAGGGGCTGGAAACCACAGACTCCAGCGATGATGATGATGATGAAGTTCCCGATGATGAAGATGGGGTGGAGGAGGCAGTCCTCATTCCTGAGGAGGAAGTGGAAGATCGTGGCCATCATCCGAGGGGTAAACTTCGGATCCAGTTCAAAAGTGATTTTTTGGCTGAAGCTGTGGAAGTTTTGGATGATGACTTGGTGGATGGGCCAATTTTAAAGGCTATAACGGAAGCTGGTGAGGTTGATGTGGAAGAAGATGATGATGTTGGTGAAGGAGAGGAAGAGGAAGAGGAAGAAACTGATTGGTTTTGGGATGAAAGTGATAATGCAGAGGAAAGGGAGATGGTTGGAAGGTATGTGGAGAACTTTGAGAAGGCAGTGGTGAATAACAAGAAAATGATTGAGGGGAGTGGGATGCTGCTGCACTGTGATAATGTGTTTTCCATAGGCACAAAAAGAGAGGAACGTTTTCAAGTTGTTGAAAATGCACCAGTTTCCCTGAATTTGAAGGAAGAGAGACTTCTTCAAAGGGTCAATAAATTGGAAATACCTCATGCAAGTCCTGTGGTGGTGCCCTCAGAAAATTATATGACTAGTGGGAGTGTAGCAGTTGATGATGAATCTGAGAGTTACAAGTCCAACACAAATACAGAAGATGGTGATTTTGTGACAATGGAATCCCTCTCTGATGATGATGTTGATGACATATTTTTGGATATGTCGGAGGAGGATAGAAACTGGGAAACCAAAGAGCCCAAGAGTGATAGTCCATTAGAATGTGAGATTCATCAGTCTTGCTCACCAAACTCATCAAGTTCTTCGAATTGCTCTTGCTGTTCATCTTGTTCTTCGTGTTCATCTCTTGCCTCATCATCAGAGGATGATCTGATGGAGAATTGGCCTTTGGACATGCCCGTTGAAGACAATTTCCTTGGGGAACCACCCAGTTCTGTGGATGAAGAGAAAAGCTTCAGTTTTGATGCACAACCTGCCCTTGAAGGCCATCCAGGTCCCTCCCCACCTCTTCTTCTTCAGGCCCTGACAATGTCTAATGCCAATGATGGGATCAATTTAGAACGCTTAGAGACTATAGGTGATTCTTTTCTCAAGTATGCCATCACTGCTTATCTCTATTGCACACATCACTCTATTCATGAAGGAAAATTGAGCCACCTCAGATCCAAGCAGGTGAGAGCATGTGACTATTTCCTTAAAAAGCTTGATTTTTTCTTGATTTCTTAAATGATTGAATGCTTATAATATTGATTTCATATAGTAACACCTTACAGTTATTTCTTTAAAATGTCATATTTCTCATTCATTCTTAGGTCAGCAACGTGAACCTCTACCGTCTTGGAAAGAGGAAAAGACTGGGTGAGAGTATGATTGCGGCAAAATTTGAACCACATGACAATTGGCTTCCACCTTGCTATCACGTTCCTCTCCACTTGGAAAGGGCACTGATTCGAGCTGGTCTTCCACCTTCCCACTGGAATGGGGCAGAGGTACCTTCGCTAGCTTCTCTATCGCCTGCTCAGATTGGTCGTGTTGTGAGGGAAAAAGGAAGGCGATTGATGATGAAGTCTCTAGCTGAGCAGGAGTCAATGGCTAAAACTTCAGTTGGTGCTAGGACATATGGAGACTCTGGCTTCAAATCTGTGAGCTTTAATGGGACTGCAGACTCCCAGCCAGGCAAGAAAGATGGGCTGAAGAACTGCAAAGTAGTTGCACCTGATTCAAGCTCACACCATGGAGGGAAATCAGTGGGTTTTGAGAGTGGGACCAAAAGTAAAGGAATTGAAAACTCTCCAGGAGGAAGTTCCGGAAACAGTTCAGGTGTGAATCCAACAGAACCAAATCTTTCCTCTCAGGTGCAGACACCATTGAACAATCGTGTAGAAGAACTTCCATGCTTTGTCCCATATAACCTTGTTACACAACAAAGTATTCCAGATAAAAGTATTGCTGATTGCGTTGAGGCTCTAATTGGGGCATATCTCATCGCTTGTGGTCCAAGAGGTGCTCTCTTATTTATGGCTTGGCTTGGAATTCGAGTTCTTCCATCTCAGAAAATATTCCTCAACAACTTGAGAGACAACACCTCAAAAGAGGAGGAAGAAAGGCCAGTGGGTTGTATGCTCCCGAAAGAGGCTGCAGAGCCAAAAGGTGAACTGTATCAGGTAATTACTTTAAATTTTTCATTAATTATGATGTCCTATATTCTATATGCAGGCTCCAGTGGTGATGGGGTAAAGTCTGAAAAAGCCTGCTAACCTGATGGTTGTGGGTTTGAATCCTGCCTGGGTGGAATTATTACCTCTCAGCGCATGGGTGTTTGTGGTCATCTGTTGTTACAGTTATTCACCCAATATGAATTGGCCCAACATGAATGCTGTATTTGGAGTAGTTAAGATTAAATTAAAATATGCACGTGTGCATTTAATGAAATTTGAAAGAAGACTGATGAATGTACAAGTGATGAAATTATATTTTCAAACTGTGAAAGTGAAATTAACCTTAAGATTTATTTAACTCTTACCAACTATTTGAACCATGCTTAGGCATTGCCAAACACATTATGTGGGCTGATTTCTATTTCCATGTCTCAAACTGTTCCACGCATCAAGGTTCTAAGTTCTCCCATCATTCGTAAACTCATAGAGAGCTAAAACATCCTTGACTTAACTGCCCAGTTTGTTTTTATTCTGCTTCAGATTTGAAGAAATATTATTGTCATGGAAGATAAAGAGTTGAGAATGAATCATGGAGGGTGGAAATCCAATAAAACACTTAGCTACAGAATTAGTAGATAAATTAACATGTAGGAATACATATTTCATCAGAGAAATGGTGGCAGAAAATGTATGAAAATGAATAAAACCAGGCATTGCATTGGCAGTGGCTACAAATCTTAACAATATTATCTGCCTTACGGGATGGGCTCTACATTGAAATATGTACTTAGTCTTTTCTCTCCATATCTTTATTGAGCTACCTATTTTAGGAATATTCACCTACAATCTATCAAAACTCATCCATTTGAGATACATCAGGGGTATAGTGTTTTTTTATTTAAACTTATTGCATGAATGGCGTTCATCATATCCTTTAATACCAGATGATGTTAAATATTAAAGTACGGTGAATCTTTGAACCAATCAACTTTGACTCTCATATTCATACACTCAACGCTTCCTAGGAACCTACTTTCTTCCCAGATCCACTTAGGAGACCACCATGGAGTTGTCTCTCCCACATTGAATAAATGTGTGTAGATTTTAATCAAATATAATATCTTTTCATATAAAACTTTGATATCATTAACTCAGTCACGTCTCTTTCATTGTTTAGGTATGTTACGGGACTTTATCTGCCCCTCCTCCACCACTCTCTCTGTCTTCATTCTTTCCAAGAAATGAACAGGAATTAGGAGGTAGCCAAGAGCTGAGAGTTAAGAGATGCAAGCACTGCTTGAAGCCTAAGAAAAATATGAGGAGTGACCATGGGAATGTTGAACATCACTCTGTGCCATTACATGGAAAGATACCTGATGAAAGTACAAATAAAATGGAAGTTACAGGCAAAGTAGGCATTGCAGTTAAGTCCTCTGTGCAAAAGGAGTTGAAGACCCTTTTAGGTGGTTTAAGTGCATTTGAAAGACACATAGGTTATTACTTTCGAGATCGCTCACTGTTACTTCAAGCCCTCACCCATGCTTCATACTCACCCAATCGTTTGACTGATTGCTACCAGAGGTTGGAGTTCCTTGGTGATGCTGTTTTAGGTTAGTACGAATGAAAAATTTGGACAAGCTAATTATCTATGTGGTAATAGTGTTGTGGTATGACTGTAATTTCATTTTATATATAGGCCTTATTGTATCTTTGGCAGTCATTTTAACATAAGTTCTGTTGTTGATTTTATTGGTAAATGTTGCTCCCAATGATATTCACCCTCATCATGAGCTAATTTCAATTTCAGACTATCTTATAACCAGACACCTTTATGAAGATCCTCGACAGCATTCTCCTGGAGCACTGACAGACTTACGGTCTGCCTTGGTTAACAATACTATTTTTGCATCATTAGCTGTGCGCCATGGCTTCCATCGTTTTTTTCTACATCTCTCTCCTGGCCTTCATTCTGTTGTGGAGCGCTTTGTTAGAATGCAGGCCAGTAATGGTCATGCTATATGTGAGGAAGTAAGTGCTTTTACTTTTTTCAATCAAATTGTACCTGTGTGTTATTCTTAGGTCATAATTTTAGAAGGGTATATAACTTGCATGAAAAGAAAAAAGAAAAGCTATACATACCTCCAAATTTTTATGGAACTGGTAACTTAAACACTATGAAAAATGTACATTATTAATTTTGTGGAAAAAACTTAAATGTGGCTTCCTGAATTTCAAGTGTTTTGAAAATAGGAAGTATTAATATCAATTTTTAATGAATTAGGAAATTGGGTTATTGTCATGCTTGATTTTTGCCTTTCAAAAGTATTACTTGATAGAAGAAGAGGAATGTGAAGAGGCTGAAGATGTGGAAGTTCCTAAAGCACTTGGGGATGTATTTGAGTCTGTAGCTGGTGCGATTTTCTTGGATTCTGGGATGTCCCTGGATGCAGTGTGGAATGTATACTATCGAATGATGAAGGCTGAAATTGGTAAGTAGGATAATGCATTCAGCCACATCTTTCTCCCCTATGGGTGTTTTAAATTAAATTTCCATTACTCAGGATTTGCTTTCCTTGTGGCAAAAGCTACTCATAATTCCCAGTTGATCCATTAAGGGCCTTTATTCCTTACATTATCTTATGAGACTCTGCTTCAATAATGCTATTGGTTGTCAAGGGCACAGTTTTATCTAAGTTTTCATGATCTCAAACAGTAAATGAAGTTCACTAGAAAGAATTAGAAACTTAATCATTATTCTTTCATTGGGCTTGTCTCAACTTTTTATGCAAAGTATTTCCAATTTTGTTGTACAAAATAAAAAAATACTTCAAGTGAATGGAATGAACTCGGTATCTCTCGGTATATTCCATATGGGAATTTGCAGACATACAGACCAAGAATGTTTGCATTTTGTGTTAATAATTTCTCTATTCTTCCTTCTCTCACCCCTCTCTGCACAATCAATGAATTGCTAGCCTTCTATCATTGATCTCAGACAAGAAAAGGTAGTACACTGCTCTGCTGTCATTGTTGCCATTACTCACTGTATTAGTTATCATTCTTCAATCGATACTATGAAACCACCAAGTGCACCCAAAACACTGCGTAGATTCATAAAAAAATGTAATCTTATTGCCCTTAAAAGACATAACATTGCATCTTATTAAAAATCAATCAGTTGTGTCAGACTCACATATTCTTACCATTACCACACATGAATCACACTAAGGTACTTGCTTGATGATCTCTGACCTGATTCTCATTGGTGGTAAATTAATCTCTCCAAGGCACTCTCCATACGGCATCACATGTTTACATGCTGTAATCTCAGGTGTCTTTCTCACAATGTCTAACATACAGTAGAATCTTGTTGTATTGACATAAAAGCCAGGGGGCATGAAAGGTATCTTTACATTTTAACAATGAAGTCCTAACTAGTCATAATTATAATTTTCAGTCAGGATATTTGGAAGGAATGGAAGTATCAGAAGCGGTATTCTACTGGCATTTCTTTCTACCTCTGAGCCTAAAGAAATTTTCCTGTATGTAATGGTCTTCATTGTCCATCATCTCATGTTACTTCGACTGGTTGCTCACTTATGAACTGTTTCAATAAATCACTTCCTGCCTCAACCATATACTCATCTGTATACTCCTCCTCTGGTTGTCTTCCTGTGGTCCACCTTACTTACTCCGTATTCTTTTCTCAGCCAAGTCTCACTGACCTCCAATCTAATAACAGTATCATGATAAATAAGCATTTACAGAGAAATAAAAATGTGGATTTCTTCTGTTACAATAAATTGAGTAAATTAATTGATTCTTAAAAAAATAACTCAACCACACTATAGCGTTAGTTTGTGAATGATTGCAGACTGTGATCTCAGACCAAGCTCTGATTTTGACCGTCTCATTCCCCCTCCCACAACCTTAATCTCAACCCATTAGTCAAATTCCACTGCTTGCAGTTGTGGTCTTTTACAGTAAGGGAAAAGCTTAAAATTGATGAAATATGCTGAGGAAAAAGGAAATGATGTTGCAGGATGAAAGTACAGTGAGCTGCAATCTGGAATCTTGCATGAAAAATTTAAAAAAGAACATGGTTGCACTACTCAATACTGATAGGGAAAGAATAGCTTGTATTGGAAAATCCGGCGGCTTATATAAGAAGATTATAAATATGGCTTATGTAAGAAGAATTACATGTTTTGTTTAGGCATTCCTCAAGAAATTCCATACCATTGCTCATAGCTAAATGCAATTAGCTGAATTTGTAATATGGTATTAAAAAGCAACAATGACTGTATGCACTGCACATTTCAAGTCATCTGCCATGCCATTTATGTTCCAACAAAGAAATTGCAGTTAGTGGAGCCTTGATGGCTTTGTGCTCTAGCGTTACTTCAAGTTTTACTTTGGAACAAGAGATTTATGTATGAGAATGTAGGGTTATTGGCGGTTCTCTCTATTAATGGACACGATATCATATTTTACATTACGGCAAGTTACATTACCACAAGATTCTACTGTACCACCCATGACTGCTCCCTCAACTACTGCTGAGTCAAGTTAGTAATTACTTTCATGGAGGCAGACATCTGGATTTCAAATTTGTAATGGCTAATGCTGTGTGTAATTTTAGTTCCATGGAGCTGATGTCTGATTGTCTAAGTTTGATTTCTAATTATGATAAGTTTGACCAATCAAGTTTTAAGTATCCTGTATCTTATTAATGATAGCCTAGTGAAATTTGATAAAATTATCATCTAAATATTTTAGTGTATGTAATTCAGGGTTGCTGCAGGCCTGTGAAACCTGGATAAGTCGAGGAAATTGAAAATGAGCCTGTAAAACCCAGAAAGTCATGGGAATAGAGAAAATTGCTGGGGACTTAGCTTTCTCTAGTTGAAATGTCATTATTTTTATAAATGAGGCAGTGAAGCTTTTATTTGGTATTTAACAATAAATTATGCCCTGGAAACAAACATTCAGGTCTTCTTCTTCATAATCATGCGGTGGAAGTATTGTTTAAGGAAGAGTATTTGTTTCTCCTTAGATTTTGTACAAGTAATTTGGGGGCCATCATCATGGCCAAGACCTAAGAATGGTATACCATCAGATAGGAAGCCCATTTTCCCCACCAGTGATAATGGCAGTGCTCAGTTTCTTGGGAAGCTATTCCTCCAGAGTGCATTGTGCTGTGCTCATATTCTAGCTCTATCTTTACTTACCAAAGAATGGATAATTTCACCTGGAAAGGATATAAATTTGGTCCTCTAAAACATATGAGGAGTGTTGAAATTTTTCCATATGTCTAAACTGTAGCAAACCTTTATTTCAATATTATTGGTAAGAAGTTCTTTAGTTGTCTTCTAGGTTATGTAACTAGTTGTATCTGTCAAAAAGTAAGGAATCATAATTTAACACGCCAATGCTGGTTATCATAATTCAGATATTCATTTTCCTCAAAGAAAAATAAGAATTTCTTGGTAGTACTATCATTGATTCCCTTATATGTTTTTTTTTGTAATTTTAAATGCCTTGTCACTTTTAGTGTTTTGTATATTCTAAGCCAAAATCAAATAATACGTTTAAAAATTTTTCAGAGCAATTCAGCACTAATGTTCCCAAGTCTCCTATCCGAGAACTTTTGGAGATGGAGCCAGAAACTGCCAAATTTGGGTAAGTGACATTCTGGTTAAACATGAATGCTTATTTTAGTGGATTTGTATTAAGATCATTGTTCTGGATTGACTTGGATATGAGGGTTTTAGTCTCTACAGTTGGCCCTTCGACTTTCTTACTAAATGCATTTGTGTGATTGTACAAAAGTTTAAAACAATTGACTGGCATACTACCTACGTTAATAGAGCACTTAAAATATTTAATAAAGCCTTATTTATTGCTTTGGATTTTCAGTTACAATTAAAAATGTTAAGTAATGCATGACTGATATTTCAAACAATACATAATTACAGTTAAATTGTCCCTTCTATGTCTTCATAAGATTTTTTTTAAAGTTTCGCTATACACTGAGTGAAACTTTGTCACAAAATACATGCATCTTTGAAATTTTTACCAAGTTAAGGTTAGCATTCCAATCACAATGAAAACTTAAATGTGTGAAAGTTAAAAAAGAAGCCGTACGACATTTAATGTTTGGACCATGGATACATATTACGGATTGTTATCTCGTTGCCAAAAACTGTTGTCTAGAATTCCGTAAACAAACAACTTTTTGGAATGTGGTGCTGCCTAGTGATGAAAGACGGAAGTTCAAATGTAAATACAGTCTATAGGATGTAAATAAACACGTATTACTGGTTTTACTTACAAGTAATCATGATGCAGTGGATAAAAATTGTAGTAGTACATGCGAAACGTAATAATACTCTTTTTTTAAATTGTCCGGTTTAGAGACATATTGAATTCCTCTCCAAAATTTAATTAAATAAATGCACATTTAACTTCTTAGTACTTCGTGAATATTGCTGTACGGAAATTTATCAACAATGCGAGGTGGAAAAGGTGGAATGAATCAGAAGACAGATACAAGATTTCAAAACCAAGAACTGAAAATATCATCTATGGATAAGGGATTGCGCCAATAGCTATCAATTTAGCCTTCATTGTAAGTCACTTCCTAGTCTAAAGACTGGGAGAATTAAAAAATCAATAGCAAATAAACAAGTAATATGATCCAGGAACATGTGGTATCTTCATGAGTATTCCCAATGGCCATCATTGCAGTGTAGGTATAAAGGAATTTACTTACCGCCGCCTTGAACAGATTCTTATTTTTCAATCTAAGTCTCCTATTTTGGGACCTTGAAGACACATACCCTGTTTTGCAGTCTGATACAAAGCAAATTTTGTTTAAACAAGGCATTCAAATTCTCTTATCTATGCCGAACGGGCTAAATGCATTCAAATTAGAATCAGAGTCTGGCAAACATCGTCATCGGCACACGATGGACGTTTCTTAAACCTCTTACACATTTCCTGTAATAGATATTTCCTCTCTAGCATTTACAAATTAACTTTTAGGTCACAAAAATAGCAAGATATTATTCAAAGTATCAGGTAATTCATATCTCCTCGATTGTTATTGAATATTTACCACAGTCTCATGTTAAAAACAAGCTACTATGTCTATTTATGATTAAACTGGAAAGACTTTTTTCAAAGTGGTGCCAAGGACTGGGTGAACTAAAAGTGGAAATTTAGGCAACACGTAGCCTAAGCAACAATTCGGAACATTTAAATCCATAATATATATTCATGGTTTGGACCCTTAAACTTCATGTAACCATACCATTGAAATACCATTACTATTTAAAATGGATATGATTTTGCAAACATTTTCTCAAAGAGAGAAAAGAAAAAAGAAAACCATATGAAACTTATTAACAAGAGCCGCTAGCTCTTCATTAGAAAAGGTAATGCAGATTGGAACAAATCAGTGCTCTCTTCAGTGCACAAGAATGACATTCAGTCACTGGAATGGAACCACATGCCATGGTGAAATTTTTTGTGGTATAACGGCAGCATTCTGCCGGTGAATTATAGTGTTGGCTGAAGTCTAGCATATTGTTCTTCAATTTACTGATAATTTTTATTTAGTTGCATTACCTTTATGTTACAGTATAGTTGACAAAATCAAAATATGAACGTTTGACACCTTAAATGAAAATTATTGAAATTGACTGAGTGCGGCATGACGTGATATCACGTCCTTGGTTCCATGAGTGTTCCAGCTTTCACTAGAGGGCGTGTGAAAGTTTCCTTGTGAAAGCTGGAACACTCAAAGTACCCTCATCCGTGATATCACGTCATGCCGCACTCAAAGGGTTAAATCACAGATTTCATTATCAATATTTTTTTGTAGTTCAGTGGATATCAACTTGTCCATCTGTTTTGAAGTGCACTATCTAGTGTGTAGGGTCTGGAAAACAATGGAAGGCAAGTGCACTGTTGAGTTGCAAAGATTCTTTCAATTCTACTGTCACTGGAAACTGAAAGCACCGCTGTCTGTTTGTAGCAAAGATTATGTACATGGGAGTGCACAGTGAGAATATGTCTCATTCACCAATCATCGCAATCCTAGGCCTAATTGCATGAAATTTAAAAATATAGTTTGCCAACTTACGCCCAATTTAGCATACAAAAGTTGAGGGAGAGATGTCATTTTGGAACGTAGGATGGTGTGAATTGTACTAAAGTCGTGGGCTGCGTGTATATCTATACATGCACTATGCTGCAAGCCACCACAAGGGCATTGGTGGTGAGAATTAGGATACCAGCCATCGGGGAGATAATAAGGGAAAGGAAAGTGCAACGTGTTTTGAATCTCTGTATCCTGCTCTGCTTTTAAAACTCTTAATGATCCAATGTTTGAAGCAATTATTGTAATTCAGCGTTCAACAGTATATTTCTTCTAACTGATCTTGAAAGTTATTTTTTCCCTCAACATTATATTTGTCTGTATGTAGTAGTCATCAATGTCATCAGTTTTTTATCATTATTTTACTGGCTATTTTGAGCTCGTTTCAATTTTTATAACTGCTCTACTAAATGCAGTGAAACCTTTCAATAGCTTATTCTTTTGGGGTCGTAATACCTGTCCCGTATTTGGTGTGTGCTATTGTTAGGGATAGTTGTTCATACCCATTAATTTTTCTGCTTGTGAGAATATGAAGACATACTAGCTGTGATTTGTTTATGGCTCTATGCTCATAGGCACATCAAAAGGTTATAATTATGACTAGTTCATTAAAATCTATTACAAAATACTATTGTCATATCTAATCTGGGACCTCTATTTTAGGAGAAAATTTTATCTAAGAATGAATTGAAATACTATGTAAGTGGTAGTTTGGTAAAATAAATTTTGCTAAAACTTTTCAATGCAATGGAATTGATGACTTTGATTACTACTTCATGTTCATCCTGTTGTATGGATGGTTATCTCTGTGAATGAGAGTCCAAGTAGAGGCATGCTCTAAATGTTCTTATGGCTTAACTATTCAGTTACCAAATACTTCTTTGATAATTAGCTTCCTTTGCCATTAAAATGTGAATTTATTTGATTGTTTGTTTGTAAAACAGTGAAAATATATTAAGAGTTTTAAATGAAAGATGGACAAACTCATAAATAATTTTGCTTACTCTGGAGATCTCTCATTTCATAGGCACTGGTAATTCTTTTTCTCTACTGATATTTATTCTTTCCCATCTGCCACTATACAAAGGTATTTTTTTCAGTGTAGCTTCAGTTTTTCTTTCTGCGTATATTTATTATACAATCATATACAATTCTGTGGTCTTTTTGGAATGAAAAATATGGAATATCTGGGTAAATCTTGTTTATTGGTTTATCTGGAACTACTGTTTACTTTTTAATTTTATAGGAAACCAGAGAAGTTAGCTGATGGACGACGGGTACGAGTGACTGTTGAAGTATTTGGAAAGGGGACATTCAAAGGAATTGGTCGCAATTATCGTATTGCAAAATGCACCGCAGCTAAGTGTGCTTTGAGGCAGCTTAAGAAAAGAGGCCTTTTGTTTCCTCGAAAGAATTAATGGTAATGTTCTTAATTTGATGATTCATTAGTGTGTGTGAAGATCTTGATATAAAGGTCTTAAATTGTGAACTTTTAGGGAAAATATTTTAATATGTGTCTCGACTCTTCTTATATCTTGGACTTATGGAGGATTAGCTTATTCATGATTTGGATTCATGGGTTCTTAAACTGTTCAGGTACAGTGTGTTCTCATTATAATTTTTCATTACTCTGAAATTTACTATTTCACTGAGAATAATCAAATAAAAGTGGCATCAACACTGGACCAACACTGGTTACAGATTGCTGAAAAGTAACATATCCTAAAAATCTTAAAATAGACAGATTTTAAGCTATCCGGGACTAGCCATGGAGTTCCACTTTTACAAAGTCACTTGCAATGCACAATTGTGCATACAATCTTAAAATAGACTTTAACACTTTCAACGCGGCGGTAACTTTTTTAAGTTTTGCCGGTTACTGAATTTTTTTTCTTTTGTTTTAGATTGTTTTGGTCTCCTTGTGTACGGATTATTCATTAAAAGTTGCGAAAAAAAAATTTTTAAAATTGAAAATGGCAATTTTAAAGTTGACGACGATCGTCGTCCGCAGCCATGGTATAGCACTGCCTTAGTGTAATGCGTGGTTGCATACCTGTGCCCATTTTGCTATGACTTTTTCTAGTTGCCGTTTGCGACGTTTTATCTGTAATCTGTCACGTTAATTGAGGCATAGGTACTGTAAATATAAATTAGCAAGAACGTTGATGGCTTTGGAAAATAAGAATTTCTTCGTCGTCGATCGAGAATTATATTGCATAACCTTTTTTAATTCAACTTTTTGAATTTCAATTTGAAAGACCCAGCGAGGAAAAAATCTTTTGATTCTCGGCACAGAAGGGAATTTATGACCAATAGAAATGGAAAATTCAAATTTTTAAATTATTTTTTCCACATGAACTTGACGCCCTCATCTTGAAAGCAGCCATCCACCCACCCATCCATCCTCCTGCCCTTACGTCTAAGTGACTCCACCATATCCCATGAGCTCCATTTTCCCCAATATTTTTGTTACTCCGTTCTTTACCTTCCAAAATGAATTCCTACTAAAATGAAGTTGGCAAAACATAATAACTAAGAAATGTATATCAATGTTTTCATGAACAAAACATTTATTTTATGAAATGGACAATATTACACAAAACACCGCTTTGAGTTATATCAATATGCCTACCTACTAATTTTTACATCAAAATTAAATTTTAGCAATATTATAATTTACATTGAAAATAAAAAAGGACTAATTAGGACAGTTAAGGAATACTCTTTATACCATTATAATACACATCAATAATGCACAAAAAATAAGTACAATTTTTAAACATAACATTATTACATTATACGTGTTATTAACATTTTCATTATTTCCTACAATTAAGAAAATTACAATATTACACAAAAATCACGTTATCAATGAAGCAGGGCTTGTAACAAAGAGATGGGCATCCCTCACAGGCGGGGCAAAAATATGCTGTGTCCTTCCTGAACCCTCTAGATCGACAGTGCGTGCATCGTCGCTGAGGAACACGTTTTCTTTTTTTGTCTGTGTCATATGTCTCCGGAAAATGCTTAGACAATCCAAGGAACCTGGAGGTTAGGCTGGGAGAGGAACGAGGAATAGGTTCGGAATAGGTAGGACTAAGAAGTGTTCTAATGACAGACAGGCGGAAATCATGGAGAGGAATTTTAGGGTGGGTTTTGCGGAAGAGGAAAAAGCTATTAACCAAAATGAGGTGAAGTATGTGGATGCCCAGTTTCTTATACCATCTCAGAGTCTTGCGCTCAATGGGATAATATGATCATTTGATCGTGATGATCGATGCCACTCATTGACTCGTTGTACCGAGCAATGGCCTCTGGTTTGGAAGTGACGCCACCTCCTTGCCGGCGACAGACATCGACCAAGCCACCCTCAAATTCTGAGCTGATCATCAGTACATCCCGCTTATCCTTCACTTCATCACGCAGACTCCTTCGGAACTGAATACATCCACTACCTCCCCCGCTTTAGTTTTTTCGCAAGGACGTGAGGTGGATTCCCCTTCCGATTAGATCTAAGAGTTGCCATACAATAGGTACTCCGCTCAAGCAAGCGGTGGGCCAAGTCAACATTGTTGTAATAATTATCCATGAAGATTGATCACTCAGAATCTAATCTTTTCTCCATCAATTTCCATACAACATTGTCAACATGTCCCGGTCCGCCTACATCAGAATCGGAGGACCCAGTATAAACGAGTACTCTTAAAACTAATCCGGAAGGTTCAGAGAGCATGTAAATTTTGATACCATACCTGTGTCGCTTATCTTTCATATAAATACGAAAGATAAGACAACCCCTCCAGAGAACCATGGATTCATCTATGCACAGTCTTTGCGTCGGAATCACAATATCGTCCATTGTTGCATGAAAAATATCAATCAGGGGCCTTATTTTGTGTAGTCGATCAGATGGTTGCGGCTCACCACGACCAGGATTACTCGCAAAATGCAGAGCTTGCATGATCGTGGCGAACCTGTCCCTGCTAATGAATTTCCTAAAGCAAGGAAAATTGAATAGGGGGTCTATACTCCAATAATCAGAAATTCTACTCAATTGGCATGTGCCCATGTGGAAGAGAACCCCCAAAAACGTCAAAAATTCCACCGATGTGAGCGGCTTCCATTTCGTTATTCTTGCTCTAGGAAATACATTAGCAGAAATTAAAATGTCTAATTGTCTCCATCACTATCAGGTCAACCATGTCATCTGTCATGAGCTGGTCAAAATATTTCCTGGGATGGTTCCCCGGGTCTTGTGTTTTGAGGCCTGGAGGTCAATGGTTGCGGAATCAGGACACGAGAAGGGGTGTCAGGGGGCTGGCGGCTTTCTTTGGACGTTGAGGGACTGGGATCAATGCGGGAGGTTGGAAGGGATGGTTGTGGGAAGAGTTGGGAGTCAGAGGATGGTGAGGCGATAAAGGGGCTTTTCGCACCCCGCTTCCCTTTTTTTGGGACCCCTTTGCCCGGTAATCCCTTCCCATTCCCATCCATCTGGCTACTCGAACCTCCGCGTGTTTTAACCATTCTGAAAGCATAAATGTTTTTTAAAAAATACACATTGTTAGAGCTGTGAAGTACGTGTTTTTATATATACAAGAAAAGAAAAACATTGTAAGTAATTAAATCATTGAGTCAAGTTTTCAAAATAACGTACCTAACTGCCAAAGCACGTGGAAGTAAAGGACTTGAAAGTTTCTTCAAAATTTTACTTTCTCTTGTTGCTATAAATAGGAGAAAAAGAAACAATATCAGCAGATAAAAGTTGATCCAAATCAATAGCAGTACATGTACTATATTTACAATAACAATAGATGCAGATGATGATAAATATTTAGCAAATGTTATTCGGCAAATATTTAAGAAAAAACAGCTGGAATACATTATTCCAAGTAATCAGCTATTCAATATAAAGTCCAGTAAAAACATTTGTTAATAACATATCCCTGGTATAATTAAATGGAGAATTATAATTATGCAGTCAGGTACGAGAGAACGGTCAGACCTGGGAGGTTTTGTAATTGTCAAGTTAATAAAAGGGTGTTAAAAAGGTGAGGGTTTATTATTCTTAAATCCTCGCTACTGCCGAGTTCCCGAAGAATATATATATATATAACTCTTAGATCTAATCGGAAGGGGAATCCACCTCACGTCCTTGCGAAAAAACTAAAGCGGGGGAGGTAGTGGATGTATTCAGTTCCGAAGGAGTCTGCGTGATGAAGTGAAGGATAAGCGGGATGTACTGATGATCAGCTCAGAATTTGAGGGTGGCTTGGTCGATGTCTGTCGCCGGCAAGGAGGTGGCGTCACTTCCAAACCAGAGGCCATTGCTCGGTACAACGAGTCAATGAGTGGCATCGATCATCACGATCAAATGATCATATTATCCCATTGAGCGCAAGACTCTGAGATGGTATAAGAAACTGGGCATCCACATACTTCACCTCATGTTGGTTAATAGCTTTTTCCTCTTCCGCAAAACCCACCCTAAAATTCCTCTCCATGATTTCCGCCTGTCTGTCATTAGAACACTTCTTAGTCCTACCTATTCCGAACCTATTCCTCGTTCCTCTCCCAGCCTAACCTCCAGGTTCCTTGGATTGTCTAAGCATTTTCCGGAGACATATGACACAGACAAAAAAAGAAAACGTGTTCCTCAGCGACGATGCACGCACTGTCGATCTAGAGGGTTCAGGAAGGACACAGCATATTTTTGCCCCGCCTGTGAGGGATGCCCATCTCTTTGTTACAAGCCCTGCTTCATTGATTATCACAAAAATATTCAATATTAATTTAAGTAGATAGAGAAATATTGTTAACATGCTTCCTGTAAATATTATTTATGAAATTTAATTATTTTTAGTACATTAGGATATACACTTTAACCTGGTAAAGAGTTAAATTAATGCAGCATTGATTTACAATTTTTAATACAATATTCTCAAAATTTTATTGTGACTAATCAATTAGTATTAGCTACATTGTAGCAGTCATCAAATTTTACATTGTGGGAGGCAGCATGTGTGGGGACAGAGAAAGAGAATTTGGTTGAAGAGGGATTGCAAGAAGCACGGTGATTATTAATTCTAATATTGAGGGGGGTACTACAGAGCCCAATGTAAAAAGCTGTACATAATTTGCAAATAAGGATATAGACTATATTTGTTGTGGCACAGGAAGGGGAGGTAACAGAAGGAAGATAACGATTAACGAATTTTTTGGGTAATCGGTCTGTAATTAGAATTAAACACGTTTTGCACCTAGGCCGGTTACAACGGGTGGCTGGAGCTTTAGAAATATTAAAAGATTAATGGAGGGGGTTAGTGGCTCTAAATATAGCAGACAGGTTTGGGGGATGTTTGTATACAACAGAGGGACATTTAGGGAATAAATTAGTAGTGGCAGGATTGCTGGAAAGTATTGGGAATAATTCTTTGAGGAGATGTTTTAGGGACTGTACGCCTGGGAAGAAAGTGGTGCAAATAGAAATATTGTTGTACTTAGGACAAGAAGTTGATTTAGGTTGGTACGGTTTCCTAAGGATTTTTTAATTTAAAAGGGATTCAGGGTAGCCCCTGCGAAGAAGAGACTGGTGTAGCTTGGAAAGAAAGCAATCAAGGGACTCCGGGTTGTTACAAATTCGATGACCTCTGATAGAAAGTGAGTATGGGAGGGAACGTTTGGTATGTGCGGGATGACAACTGCTGAAGTGAAGGTATTGCTGTTTATTAGTGGGCTTTATATGAACAGAAGTACTGAATTTACGGTTGGATAAAGCTACGTCGACATCTAGAAAGGTTATATGGGTGGAAGATATAGTAGAGGTAAATGATACAGAAGAGGAGTCATTGAGAGAGGAAATGAAGGAGTTTAGGGAGTCGATGTCATGTGTCCAAAGTAGAAAAATGTCATCTATGTAACGGAGCCACAGAAGGGGTTTAAAAGGGGCTTGGGTGAGGTAATTCTCTTCCAGAAGACCTAGAAAAAGATTGGCATAAGAAGGGCTAAAACGTATATATATACATATATATATATATACATATATATATATATATACATATATATATATATATATATATATATATATATATATATATATATATATATATATATATATATACATATATATATATATATATATATATATATATATATATATATATATATATATATATATATATATATATATATATATATATATATATTTATATATATATATATATATATATATATATATTTATATTTATATATATATACATATATATATATATATACACATATATATATTTATATATATATATATACATATATATATATATATATATATAACTGCACTTAGGATCACTTAAGTGACGAATATATAAAAGTTTGCCAGAGGAAGGCAGACGACAAACACAGAAAACAAAAAAATGATGAACACACTTACAAAGTTTCTTGATATTTCGGTGCCACTAGCACCTTGGTCGCAAGAGCGAAGACTGAGAAGGAAGGGAGGACTGAGGCGGAAGGAAGGAAGGGAGGGGAGGGACGGGGGAAGGGGAGGAGGCGGAGGGAGAGGAAAGGTGGGGGCGGGAGGCGGGAAGTGGAAGAAATTCGAAAGGAAGAAGTAGTATGGGCAGAGGTGAAAGAAGAAGTTAGTGGGATTTATTGAGTCCTGGCGGAGAGAAAGCCTGGAATAAGTAAATGCAAGAGGACTCAAGATCTTTGATTTGGAGTGGGGAGGAGGAAGGGGGAAGGGAGGCGAGAATGCCAACCTTAAAAATATTGTTAAAGGTGGAGTTGTGGGAAGAGACATGGGTGGCAACAGGGAGGGAAACAGAAATAGACGGTGGTTCATTACTCCTTTCCAAACTCTCTGAACCCTCTTTTCTCCATTCCCTCAAACCTACTCCCAATCTTTCTCCCTCCGAAATTTCTGCCCTAAAAAGCCTCACCCGCAACCCTAATATTGTCATTACTCCATCCGACAAAGGTTCCACGGTAGTTGTACTAAACTCTTCTGACTATCTAAATGAAGCTCTCCGACAGTTGTCGGATGCCTCTTCCTACCAGCCCGTCCAAAATGATCCCAACCCCACTTTTCTGCAAAACATCACCTCTTTCCTCAAGGAAAAAGGTCCCAACGAAGGTCTTTCCTCCCATGATATATCTCTTCTCACCCCCCCACACCCTCGCACCCCCAATTTCTACATTCTTCCCAAAATCCATAAGACTCACAACCCTGGTCGCCCAATAGTTTCCTCTTATAACTCTGTCACCGAACGCATCTCCGCTTTCGTTGACTACTACTTACAACCTTTTGTTCTCTCTCTCCCTTCTCACATCAAAGATACTTATCATTTTCTTGAACGCCTCCAATCTACCCCACTCCCCTCAGACTGTGATATCTTAATGGCCACCATAGATGTCACCTCTCTCTACACTTCTATTCCTCACTCTGAAGGACTTTCCGCCATTCGTCTTTTTCTTGACCAGCGGCCTGTTCCTCACGCCCCTAGTTCAGATTTTCTCCTTGACCTTTCCAACTTTATACTTACTAATAATGCTTTCTCCTTCAATAACAATTTCTACATCCAAACTAAAGGTTGTGCCATGGGTAGTCGTTTCAGCCCCTCCTATGCTAACCTCTTCTTGGGTGCTTTTGAGCAATCTTTTCTCTCGTCCTGCTCTCCTAAACCTCTTCTCTGGCTTCGTTACATTGACGATATTTTTCTTCTGTGGCCACATGGCCTTGATTCCCTTAACTCTTTCATCTCCTCCCTAAACTCCTCCTCCTCTGTCTCCTTCACCTCTAACATCTCTGCCTCCAAAATTACCTTTCTGGATGTAGACATCTCCCTCAGTAACCTTAAATTCCACACTTCTGTCCATATCAAGCCCACCAACAAGCAACAATATCTCCATTTCAACAGCTGCCACCCCTCTCATACTAAACGATCCCTCCCCTTTTCCCTCTCTATCCGTGGTCACCGAATATGCAACAATCCCGAATCCCTTGACCTTTTTCTCTCCAATCTCCACCAATCCCTCCTTCGCAGAGGCTACCCTGAGCGTCTTCTTCAGAAAAAAATCCTACAGCGACCCTCTTCTTCTAAATCTCTCTCTCTTAATAAGTTTCCTCATGATCAAATCTCCCTCTGTACCACCTATTTCCCTGGAGTTCACTCCATCCGTCGCTTAATCAAAAATCTCTACCCCATCCTCTCTGACAACCTTACCACTTCCAAAATTTTCCCCCGCTGTCCTTCTCTCACCTTTAGACGCCCTCCCAACCTCTCCACCCTCTTTAAAATCACTAAACCCCTTTCCAAATCAATCTCCCGACCTACTAAGTCCCTTCCGACGCCGTGCAATCGCCCACGTTGCAAAACATGTGGCATCCTTCTCACCCAGCCTCTGCCTGATAAATTCCTTGCCGCTCATCTTCCTTCCGTCCCCTCACTCTCCTGCGTTTCCCATAATGTTGTCTATATCCTTCTTTGCCAATTATGTCCTAGTTTTTACATCGGTTTGACGACCACTCCCCTTAACATCCGCATGAATGGCCACCGCTCCAGTTGTAATGAACCACCGTCTATTTCTGTTTCCCTCCCTGTTGCCACCCATGTTTCTTCCCACAACTCCACCTTTAACAATATTTTTAAGGTTGGCATTCTCGCCTCCCTTCCCCCTTCCTCCTCCCCACTCCAAATCAAAGATCTTGAGTCCTCTTGCATTTACTTATTCCAGGCTTTCTCTCCGCCAGGACTCAATAAATCCCACTAACTTCTTCTTTCACCTCTGCCCATACTACTTCTTCCTTTCGAATTTCTTCCACTTCCCGCCTCCCGCCCCCACCTTTCCTCTCCCTCCGCCTCCTCCCCTTCCCCCGTCCCTCCCCTCCCTTCCTTCCTTCCGCCTCAGTCCTCCCTTCCTACCGCCTCAGTCCTCCCTTCCTTCTCAGTCTTCGCTCTTGCGACCAAGGTGCTAGTGGCACCGAAATATCAAGAAACTTTGTAAGTGTGTTCATCATTTTTTTGTTTTCTGTGTTTGTCGTCTGCTTTCCTCTGGCAAACTTTTATATATATATATATATATACATATATATATATATATATATATATATATATATATATATATATATATATATATATATATATATATATATATACATATATATATATATATATACATATATATATACATATATATATACATATATATATATATACATATACATATATATATATATATATCCATATATACATATATATATATATATACACACATATATATATATATATATATATATATATATATATATATATATATATATATATATATATATATATATATCCAATGGTCCGTGGTTCATCTTCACACCACCATTGTCTTTGTAAATTTTATGTGTTCCTATCCACTTTCTTTCTACCTTTCTGTATAAATATTTATGTGAGTATTTGCCGCTGTGCGGTCTGAGTGAATGAGTGAACGAGTTATTCTTTCATTTCGCCTTCTGTGTATGTCATTCTCTCTCTTCCGGTGGGTGAAAAGCTGCCCGCGCGCCATCTACTGGCCGCTCTCATGGGTCATACCTTGGGGAGTGTTTGTTCATATAAACCCCCGCCGATTCCAGTGGTTTCTTTGTAGACTGGGTAGCTCGGTGGTCTGAGCAGTGGACGCGACATCCAAAGGTCCGTGGTTCGATTCCCGGTCCAGTCGAATTTTTTCTGCTTGGAATCGGCCATCATTTCATCTTCACACCACCATTGTCTTTGTAAATTTTATGTGTTCCTATCCACTTTCTTTCTACCTTTCTGTATAAATATTTATATACATATATATACTTATATACATATATATATACATATATATATATATATATATATACATATATACATATATATATATATATATATATATATATATATATATATATATATATATATATATATATATATATATATATATATATATATATATATATATATATACATATGTATATATGTATGTATATATATATATATATATACATACATATATACATATATACATATATACATACACATATATATATATATATATATATATATATATATATATATATATATATATATATATATATATATATGTATATATGTATATATGTATGTATATATATATATATATATATATATATATATATATATATATATATATATATATATATATACATATGTATATATATATATATATATATATATATATATATATATATATATATATATATATATATATGTATATATATGTATATATATATATACATCCCGCTATCATTTTGCCGTCCTTACACTCTGCAACATTTTGGCATCCACCAGAAATATTTATATATATTGCTTTTTTATTGCGTATGTAGAACAACCGAGTGATTTCCGCCCTTGTGTACTATTTTGTTTTTCGACAACTATTTTTTTACAGGAGATATACGTGCACCTTGAATCCGTACAGACAGGTAACATTTTGGCATCCTTTCATAACCAATCATTATGGCGTCCAGATTATATTTTTTACATTTGATCATCAATTTGGAATCCATTTTGTATATTTACCTCCACTGCGATATCATTTTGCCTTCCTGCGCTGTTGCCAAATTTATCTATCATGGAAACTTCGCTCTCGCTTGTCATTTTTGCAGTTTATAGCTGCTATTGCATAAAATGGGTGAACGTGTTGCACTTAACTATTAACTACTATTGACTAAATGTACTACAACTGCCAAACAACGATTATAATCAGCATAGGGGTAAACATTGTATCACTAGGAGCATACTTAGCCAAGTTTTATTGAAATCAATATCTTTTTTGCTCCTCATTCATGTATTTCAGTTTTGTTTCGGTATGCTATAAACACGCCTAGAGGAAATCGAGAGAGGAATTTGACTGGCGCAGTCAACTAGGTAAGTCCGCGGTGGCCTATCACGCATCACTGTGTCACGAAATCGATTTGCAGGGAAAAGATCGAAGATTTTCCCAATACTACACGAAGATTCTTCCAATAAACCTAGCCGACACGGTTTAAGCAACATGCATACAAATATTTCTCTCACAATGCACTTGGTATTCTAATAAGGATTTGTAAATCAATAAGTTTCCATCATGTCACATTCCACCAAATTCGCCGTTTTATTTCATTATGTGTGGACACGCGATATCCGTGAATGACTCTCAAACTGTTTTTATCATTATCCCAGTAGTTCCGCGTTTCAAGTTTAGAATAGTTGTTCAATTTAATTAAAATACAATAATTTACGTGAAAAATAATAAAAAAATGAAACAAAAGCGGCTGAAAAAGGGGTCAATTAATCTTCGTAAGTTAGAAAGGGATTTGATATTTGCTGGCATTACTTCTATCACTAAAACACATTAAAATGTTACCATGAAATACATGAGTCAATAGAATGCTAAATTATATTCTTTTTCCTTATAAAATGCAATAAAAGAGTAAGTTAAACTTCATTTAAGAAGAAGAATGCCAAAACCCTTGCTTTTTATAAAGCCAAGGACACAACGTGTTTATCGTGATGACAACGCGATGACGTGGGCCGCGAATCAGAACCTGTATAATTACGGTGGGGGCTCAAAATTTAACTTCACTTTTCACGACTTCCATGACTCCACAAAAAATATAACTATTCTAATGTTTATGGGACAGCAAAGACGGGACATATCTCTTCCTTGAAAAACTGTGGCTTAAAGAAGAATTTATATCCTAGAAAATTACAATTTACTCTACTATCCTTTAGTTGGTCCAAAGGAAATGCTTCTCCCTCCTTTGCTTATCAAGTAATGACTGATTGAGAATTTTGATAAAATGCTGAGAAAATATGAAAGTGGTTGCTAGTACTAAGTGGAAATATTTTCACAGCATATAGTGAAGAGCTACGTCTAAAGGAAAGCATTTTTACTGAACCTGAAAACAGGAAGATAACCCTAGGCCCTGAATTTCAAAATATAATAAACAATGGGATGCTGAAAGCACAAAAGCTAAAGAGAGGTGAGGAACAACTTTTATTTGTTGCCCTACTGCCACTTAAAATGCAATAGGGTGCCAAATCTCGTTCAAAGTCTCACTTCCTGCATTAGCTCACAGACGTATTTCCACAAAATCGTGGGGCGGGAGGAGATAATCCGGGGGAAAGATTTTATAATGGCATAAGTGTTAGGCAATATAGATAGGCTCTGGTAAACTTTAACAATGGGAAACTACTGCCGAGGCTTTAATAAAGAAGATTCAATTCCGCACAAAAGAAAAAAATTGACAAGCGATAATTATTTTCACGGTAAAGGCGGTTTTTAGTTGTTATCTTTGAGTACATTTTCAGATTTCCGTTAGAAAAAAGTTTAAAAACCACTTACTTTACCCCCATTATTTGGTTCTTTACCAACATCCTTTTCCTTAAAATCACAGTTGCTGGTGTATCATTAGCTGGAAAATTGTTAGTGGATTCAGTAGCTACCGATGCCTGAACTTATGGATAGTGAAGAGTAACGCAGTTTTCGAACCTTATTGGCTGAAGTAAGATTAGGATAAATTGTACATATAATTGAGCCAAAGGTTTTAATACCATCAATTAAAGTCACTTTTCTATGAGGATAAACATTGGAAAGCAGTATCAATTAATTCGGGTTTCACTTCTGCAGAGAGGAAAATTTTTGTCAATATTCAAAATAAATACATTGGCATTGAAGGGGTTATGCAGTTTATTTCATCACTACTGCAATATTATTTTGGATAATCAACTAAATATGCCACTTTGAGGAAAAAGCAAACACTCTTTGATTTAGAATTAAAGACTTACAATAAAATTCTCATGATCAATGAAATTTACAAATTAAATAACTGGTCTTGTGGATCAAAATCAGTGGTACAATTTTTTATGAGGCAGCAAAGAAACCGCAAAATTTGATTTAAAAAAATGTACTGATGTATTAAAAAAATTGAGTAATACAGAAACTCACTTTGAGTTAAACTAGTATTTCAAAACTCTGCTTAGGCTATTTTGCCTTTGAAATTTACTTTTACAATATCATTGTACATAACTAATCCATCTTTTTATAAATGTTTTGTATAAAAACTTTAATTTTTAACCAAGTTCTCTTCTTTGGGGGTATTTTGTTTTGTATGTGTTTCTTAAAACATGATGCCACAATATGTTTTTGCTCCTCTGTCCATGGGACGAGTATCCTTTAAGTTTTTTTCGAAGTACAAGGGGAAACATTAGGTGATCTGGTTTCATTCCCTTTTTCTAGCTCGAAACTTGAGAATGAATCATCGATTACATCGCTCATATTCCTATCATCATCATCATCTTTTTCACCTCCATCATCTTCAATAGGGATCTCATCATTTTAATTAATGTATATTTCGTCGAGGGCAATGCCTTTGAAATTGGATGTGTCTCCATATCAGGACGTCTCCATATCGGGTTACCGCTGCTATCGCATTACTCATGGAGTCCTCGTGGAGTTCTGTTATAAAATGAAATGAAATCTCACTCCACTTATAGAGACGCGGATTATTTTACCATGAGAGCGAACGGTCAGTTTACCCTTCAATGCCTCATTTTCTTAAAGTAACCTTACCCCGGGAAAAGTTCAAATTTCGTATTCCCACGTGTATCGCATTACTTTTTCGTGCCTGTTTTCGATACAAAACACTCGTGATTCACACCAAGAGGACTACATACGGGAGGATCCAGTTCGTCCCATAGAAGCTTGATTTATATTGCCAGGGAAGTGTCTCCATATCGGGTTTCATGGCTATCGCATTACTCATGGAGGCAGTTCTCGTATTAAATGAAGTGAGATCTCACTCCACTTATAGAGACGCGAATTATTTTACCATGACAACGTGCGGTCAGTTTACCCTTCAATGCCTCATTTTCTTAAAGTAACCTTAGCCATGGAAACGTTTAAATTTCGTGTCCCACGTCTATTGCATTACTTTTTCGTGGCTTTTTTCGATACAAATGACTCGAGATTCACACCAAGAGGACTACATACGGGAGGCCCCAATTCGTCCCTTAGAAGCTTGATTTATGTTGCCAATTTGAGCATATTTTAATTGTTTTTTTTTATTTCTGCAGTGGGGCGATGAGTGCAAGGCGATCCATTTATTTTCAAATTATAAAACAGGATATTTGGACTCGCAAGGAAGAGCTTTGAAAATTTATGAATTCGATAGATTATATTATCATGAATGTAAATTTTGGTTAACAGCCCTTTTCAATGTGAATTTGGTGACAGCAGATCTAGCGGTCGACTGGAGGATATTTAAATATTCGTCATTCACCCCCTCATTTCACCCCATGTGATACCATGCGGAATTGACGTTGACGAGAACAGAAAAAATTTTTTTGGAAAATGTTTCTAAAAAAAGTATCTAACAATTTCCCTGGCGAAAATGAAGGAGGCTGATAACGCTGCTGGAGTGCGTATACAGGTGTTCTTTTAAGGTTCCTGTGCGTTCTTTGGCGTTTTCATAGTGTTTGTCGATGTTCATCCACGTTAATCTGTGTTTCCCTCACTGTTCTCATGCGTTCGTAAACGCTGTTCCGAAGACCTAGGTCTGAAACGCCCGAGAAAACGCCTACTGAGAGTGTTTGCATTTATGTTCTGGAACACTCAAGAACGCTGTCCGACTGACCTGTCATGGAACGCAGATGAACGCTGCCGAGAATGTTTTGAAACATGTTGGAACGCTCCAAAAGCCATGATGCAGTATTACTATTTTGATGGCAAATCCATTGTGAGAATAACTTCAACTCCACTAACAAATTTATTGTGAGAAAAAGTTTCTGAGAAATAACAAAGCGCACCCAATGCTCAAACATCAATATCTAATAGACATCTAATGGATATCTTTTAGCGGTCCATCTTCATCTGTGCATTTAGTGAAAACACAGCCGTTTTCTTTCCGGTAGTCTTCAAGGGAATAAATGCATCATTTCTATTTCTTTGTGCCAACCCACACAGCACAAAAATCCAAATCCGCCGCTTGCGAGCCGTGAATTCCGGGTGTCTAGTTTCCCAAATGCATATTCAATATTGATAATAAATTAATAATAGCATCCATAGTGTGGCCTAACGCGGCATGAAAATTGGGTCAATCTTATTTCTTTCTCAATTCTACTTCGAAATAATGTATATTAGAAAGCCAATAATAATGTGTTATAAAGAAAAGCCGTATGTGCATCCCTGACGTCGGATATGAGCTTATAGATCATCAGCCTTAGGTCATAAACGTCAGCTACGTTTAAATCGCGTACTAAGAGCAGAGCCATATCTAACGAAGCGACTACACTCTTTATAAATCATAAATACACTTAGTCAATCCAGATATGAAATAGAGTAGTGGTAGAGTGTAAGTCTCCTGCGTGAAAGGTCTTCAGTTCGAACCCCCTAGCCAGTAAGAATTTAATCGATGTATATAATTACCGTTATGCGAAGTAATAAAATAATAACTTCAAAGGTCTTTAAGGGCACAAAGTTTATGTATAAAAATAATTTTATTATGACAAATTCCCAAATTCCAAGATGAGTGCCTAACGTTCATATTACATTATGTTGATGAACTCTCTCATCACCCTAGACAGGATTTTCTGAAATGAACGTAAACGCTCTGAAACGCTGAAGATTGTCACTCACAGGGCGTTCACGAACACTCGAGAACGTAGCTAAACGCTCTGTAGTGTGTTTGAGATCACACCAAGGCATTCACATTTACGCTCGAGAACACACTGGGATGGTGTTCTTAGCGCGTTCTTTGCAATTTATGAACACCTCCGTGGTTCGTTCCTAAACGCTCAGAACACGCTCTCATTTTCGTTAGGGTTAGCACATGCAATTATTTTCAAATTCGGTTTTTCAAAGTGTTTGTCTCTTCCCTAATGGGAAAATAGAATTATATACGGATAGATCATATTTAAACGAGCAGCAAATGTTGAAATAATAATCCATTCGCTGATAAAAAGTTTCCGCACCCATTCTTTCCATATCGTTTGATATAATACTGATAAAAACTAAATGTTTGTTTCAGCTTAGAAAGACTACAATCGTTCATTGCATTAATTGTTAACTCAAAACGAAGTATTCGCCTTTAACTAGTCAAGAAAATCTGCGAGTGGTTACAAGTACAAGTACAAGTTTGAGAGAAAAGGTACTGTATTATATATATATATATATATATATATATATATATATATATATATATATATATATATATATATATATATATATATATATATATATATATATATATATATATATATATATATATATATATATATATATATACATATACATATACATATATATATATATACATATACATACATACATATATATATATATATATATATATATATATATATATACATTTCATCTTCATTTCATCTTCACACCACCATTGTGTTTGTAAATTTTATGTGTTCCTATCCACTTTCTTTCTACCTTTCTGTATAAATATTTATGTGAGTATTTGCCGCTGTGCGGTCTGAGTGAATGAGTGAACGATTGTATGCCCTGAACGGTTCATTTCCTACTTGGGTTAGCGTACCCCGAAACGCCTGTTCTATATCTTTCACCACTGTCTGTGTGCTTGAGTTATTCGTTCATTTCGCCTTCTGTGTATGTCATTCTCTCTCTTCCGGTGGGTGAAAAGCTGCCCGCGCGCCATCTACTGGCCGCTCTCATGGGTCATGCCTTGGGGAGTGTTCGTTCATATAAACCCCCGCCGATTCCAGTAGTTCCTTTGTAGACTGGGTAGCTCGGTGGTCTGAGCAGTGGACGCGACATCCAAAGGTCCGTGGTTCGATTCCCGGTCCAGTCGAATTTTTTCTGCTTGGAATCGGCCATCATTTCATCTTCACACCACCATTGTGTTTGTAAATTTTATGTGTTCCTATCCACTTTCTTTCTACCTTTCTGTATAAATATTTATGTGAGTATTTGCCGCTGTGCGGTCTGAGTGAATGAGTGAACGATTGTATGCCCTGAACGGTTCATTTCCTACTTGGGTTAGCGTACCCCGAAACGCCTGTTCTATATCTTTCACCACTGTCTGTGTGCTTGAGTTATTCGTTCATTTCGCCTTCTGTGTATGTCATTCTCTCTCTTCCGGTGGGTGAAAAGCTGCCCGCGCGCCATCTACTGGCCGCTCTCATGGGTCATGCCTTGGGGAGTGTTCGTTCATATAAACCCCCGCCGATTCCAGTAGTTCCTTTGTAGACTGGGTAGCTCGGTGGTCTGAGCAGTGGACGCGACATCCAAAGGTCCGTGGTTCGATTCCCGGTCCAGTCGAATTTTTTCTGCTTGGAATCGGCCATCATTTCATCTTCACACCACCATTGTGTTTGTAAATTTTATGTGTTCCTATCCACTTTCTTTCTACCTTTCTGTATAAATATTTATGTGAGTATTTGCCGCTGTGCGGTCTGAGTGAATGAGTGAACGATTATATACATATATATATATATACATACACATATATACATATATACATATATATATATATATATATATATATATATATATATATATATATATATATATATATATATATATATATATATATATATATATATATATATATATATACATATATATATATATATAAGCTAGCAACAAGGCGTTGAGGTTGGGGATGGATAGATAGGTATATCAGTAGACACTCACAGAAAGGCGATCCATGGCGACACCGGTGTCCACTGCTCTCGGAAGCTTTCGGGTGAGAACCCTTCCTCAGCGGGAGAAAATCACAACATATTAGTCAATTGGAATTTTAATGGTGAGGCCAGTGGGGGCTATTCCCATTGAAAGGCAGGAATTTAAAAAGAAAATATGATCATTGCACATAGATATCTTTCGGGAATTGAATTTGACTTGGGAAATCCAATGCGCCAATGGTTGGTTCATAGTCACGATGGTGAGTGGGAGGAAAAATAGGTGGGAGGTGACGAGATTAAGATGATATGCCTAGACATGATACTGGAGTAAAAACAAGAGGGAAAGTTAAGAGAAAGATGGGAGGGTTTAAATAGGATAAGGAAAGACAGGAACAGCGCACTTACGTAGGCGTAACGATGAAGAAGAAGATGAGCAGCGGGCAGCAAACAAATACGTTGATGGATTGGAGTCAGCCATGCGGCGATGAACACACGATGTGGATAGGATGGAGGAGATAGACACACAAAGTTTGAGTTGAGGTTAGAGAGTGTACATAGTGAAAGACTGATTGGTGCCTTGTCCCTCGAGCAGCAGGATAACCAAAACTGAATATCGGTAGGACCGTGGCAAAAATACCATGGCTAGGGTCGTCAATAAAGGAGATTTTTCTCCGACAATATTCCTAAAACATGCTTTTTGGCATTACCGTTGTTTGAAAGACCCTTGGATCTGCACACGTGCAAAATCTGTCCCTTTACGGGCGTTCAGAGTGGGTCCCTTGAGTTTTTCGGAAGGTTAAAGGATAGATTTCGCACTTAGGTGCAAAATCCATTCCAGTTATTGGATGTATTTCTTTAGTTTGCTTCCGAAATGGAGAGAACAGTCTTCCTCTGAGTTTTGAAGTGTGCACAGGGTATTCCATCATTCGTCTACACATCGCAGTCACCTAATTTAGCTGCTGTCCTGGAGGAAAATTATTTTACAGTTTTATTATTTTTGAGTTATCTTTTGCATCCATTGATGGAATCTGGTGAGGAATCAGATACTTCCTATAGTGATTCCGAGAACTTGAATATTGAAGAATCTGGTTCAGAATCAAGTGTCTCCGAAGATTCGAGCGCTGACTCCGAAGATGAAGCAGAACCTTGGCGAGATGAAGAATGGCGAGAAGTATCTTCAGCTGACCCTCCTCCTGCACCATCCAGGTTTACGTTCGAAGGGGTAGCTTCCATGAACTTTCGGCTGAAGCCTTATAGTGGTGCTCTAAATTATTTTGAACTTTTCTTCGATGATGGACTCATTGGATTTATAACCGATGAGACCAATCGCCATGCAAGTGATTCTCTGCGTGATAAATGGGGCCCAAGCAGTGGCAGCGAAAGTCAGTGGCATGTTGTGACAGGGTCTGAAGTTTGCGTGTTTTTGGCTCTCGTAATGCTGCAAAGCATAGCACGAAAACCCGACACGGAGTTTTATTGGTCAAGTAGGCCAATACTTGCTTCTCCCTTTTTCGGTCAGACCATGTCTTACTGAAGATTTGTGAAAATAAGGCAATATTTACATTTCCAATAATGCTACGTTTAATCCCGAAACACACCCACATCCAAAACTCAACAAAATATGGCTGATATACCAAAAATTGGAGGAAAAGTACAAGGCGCATTGTACACACCTGGTTGAGATGTCACCATAGATGAAAGTTTACTTTTATACAAGGGAAGGTTGGGTTGGCGACAATTCATGCCACTAAAAAGGGCTAGGTTTGGCATAAAAATGTTTATTTTGTGCAAATCGAGAAGTGGTTACGTGTGGTCGAGTATCATTTACACGGGAAGAGGAACCGTATTGGACCGAGAGTTCGACCAAATGCCTATGTCATCACAAGCAGTGATGGCATTGATGAGGCCATTACTTGACAAAGGCTACTGTTTGACAACGGACAATTTTATAGTTCTCCTGAATTGGCTACTTTGCTGGGGTCTCGGGCAACCGACACGTACGGTACAGTGAGAAAAACTCGAAGGGGAATACCGAAAACTTTCAGAGACAGAAAATTGAAGAAGGGAGAGGTGATTGCTTCCTCCAAAGGCAAAGTCATGGTGCTTCGGTGGAAAGATAAAAAGGAGGTGACCCTTTTATCGACAGTCCACAACAATATAATGGATCGTGTGGAAAAAGGGGCAAAATTAGAGTGAAGCCGAAGGTTGTAATTGATGATAATGATACCATGGGGGGAGTGGACCGTGTGGACCAACATCTGGCTGATTACCCTATTCCCCGAAAAAGAGGAAAAAAATATTACAAAAAAATCTTTTTCCACCTTTTAGAATTAGCCCTGTGGAACTCATTCGTACTCTTCCGAAAGTCTGGTGGTCCCAAAGTGCCCTCGGAATATCGTCTCGAGCTCATCGAACAATTAATTGAGACGTACCATCCCGACATAGTGTCCCCAAGGGCGGGTAGGCCACCCGCACAGTCCCACCCTCGCCGACTCACCGAGAGGCACTTTTCCGACCTAATCCCCCCGAGTGAGAAGAAGGCCAACCCAACCAGACAGTGCGTGGTGTGCTGTAGTAAGCGTGATGCAAGGGGGAAAAAAGTGCACCGGGAACCAAGATACTTTTGCCCTCAGTGTGAAGTGTCCTTGTGTGTGGCCCCTTGCTTCCGCTTATATCACACCTCTCAAAAAATCTGAATGAACTAGAAAGTGATTATATAAGTGTGTGGTTGGTGATTTTATATTTATATTTTATGAATTTTCTAAATAAAATAGTTCAACATTTGTTTTGATTTCATAATTCAAGAATAGGCAATGAAGTTGATGTCCAAAAATATAGTATTTAGGATAGTCTAAAGGGTAAAATAACGAAGTAAATATAAATTTTTGAGCAAAAATTTTCATGAGTCCTTTTTTCATATATGGTAAATGTGTAAAAAATTAAATAATAAAATATGTTTTTTTTTGGTCAAACTCTTGGAAAAAAACATGTCTACATGTCTACAAATCTTGTAAATTGGGAAACCATCATGGGTGGGGAGGGGTGGCACCAGACCAGAGGTTCTGAGATGGGGGGCAACTCTGAGGGTATGGGATACCCTCCTGGGGTCCAAGGGTCTGGTCCATGAATTTCTTACAAAAATATGTGCAAAGTGGTATATTTTTAATGGTTTGGAAACAAAATTTTGCCTTTTTAAAGAGAGAAAGTTTTTGCTGAGAACATCTTTCCTTTATAGCTTCCTATAGGCTTTGAGTAATTCCAAAATTACTTGGATTTTTAATTGCATGAAATGTACTTAAAAGCTCTAATTTAGCTCGAGATGTTCATGCCTACCATTGTACCTCCCTGCAAAAAAATAATTTACCCTTTTAGTTTTAAGTCAATGAAAGAATAATATACTATATTGGGTTTTGGTGTTGGGGCAATTGCCTCAACTTAGGGCTCCCAATGTGTGTGGGACCATGTGTAAAACTATTAAATCTGTTGATATTCCTTATAGCATGTTGTGGTTATATTATTACTCTGCTTACCCATCTTTGTGCAGTCTGTACTTTTCTCCCAGAGTCGTTGAAAGTTCTTTAGTTTTGCAAAACTTACAATACTGGGTGTAATATAGAGGTATGGACCTATTTTCAGGACACATTCCTCACAAATAGGAGAAAATATGTTTTATGGATATGGGTAAGGAAACATTTTATTTCTGAGTCATTTTCTACAACTCAATAAATAACTTGAGGTTGACCAATTCCCTGCTCCACACTCTCCAGACCTAAACTCACTTGAGTTTCATTGTGTGTGGGGGCATTTGAAAGCTCTGTGTATAGAGCTCTGGTGCAAGATGGAGAGTGTCTGGGTCTGTATTGTGAAAGGCTGTGAAACCATAAACATTACTCCAGGGATGCATCAATGCATCCAGGATTCAGTGCAACTGTAGGTCGATGTATGTTTCAGTGATAAAAGAGAGCCTTTTGAACATTTCTTACAATATAGAGTTTAATATAGTGCACTGGTACATTCTGTCCCTTTGTGTTTCCCATGATTAATTTCTTATAAAGAGTCATAGAAAATGAAACATGGAAATTAAGCATTTTCAGACACATATATTTCACATTCCTGAATGGTTTCCAAATCCAATGACTTTCTTTTATTTTCCATTGTAACCCTTGTAATAAAAAGCAGCGAACTTCAGGAAGTAGATCAGGATCAAGTTGTGCTAAATAACTGTTGTGAAGCACTTCTTGCCACTTTTTCCACTGGAATGGCATGCAGCAAAACCCCTTTTCTTTACTATTTACTTACTTGACTCACTTATACTTTATCTACTACTTTACTTACCTATACTGTACTAAGACTATTCTCCCTCCTCCTACTTCTTCCGCTCTTCTACTTCTTCCACTCGTGGACCCTGGAGTCTCTATAATGTGATGTGCGAGCCCATGCAAAAAAATAACTTGGGAGTTCCTCTCTTCAAGTTTGTTTTTCTATTCCGAGTGAAAGGTTATTGCGAATTACCAAAACTTTGTATACCTGTCCTAGTCTCATGTACGACATATGATCCTTGCAGGTTATGCATCCCGGATGATAACCACGGCGAAACAGGCTCCGTCCGTCAGAAATGGCCACTCGTAATAACCAACAAACTCTGTATACATTTAACATTGTGACCAACAATGGACAAATAATCAGTCACTATAATGGCCTTCTCACTATAAGCAGCCCTCATAATAATGGCCTTCTGCTGTATATCATGAGGAACACATATACAAAACGTGTGGCATGGCATCAAAGCTACCAGGATTTATTAAGTGTATAATAGGAAGGTCCTCAGATGAAAAAGTAAAAGAGGTGCTACTTTGCTGTCGTTAACCTACACCTTGAATACACTGCAAGCATTTGGGACCCTGGACAAAAAGATTTAACCAAAAATATTAATGAAATACAAAATAAAGCTGTGTGCTTCATTAAAATCTGCTGTGAGCGGACATATATGTAATGTTTCACAGCTTTTAGAGGGATTAAATTGGAAGCCCATAGAGACTCCGAGGCTGCATGCTAGGCTTAGTTTGTTTGAGAAATTCAGAACTGGTGTGTTTCAAAATGGTACAGAGAATTTTATCATGATGCCATACTACATCTCTAGATCTGACAGAAGTGATAAAATAAGAGAGATACATTGGCGAACAGACAAGTACAAACACTCAATCTTTCTGTGTACAATAAGCAACCATAATAAAAACTGAGCTCCACTTAATACACTCCCATAATACATCTCACTATTTCTCCTCCCGAAACCTTATCCCTTACATCTTAACACTGCTGGTGTCCTTGCTCACCCATGCAGCAACATGCTGGGTAGTTTGTACTTGTAGATGCATGGTACATGAGTAAATGATATAATGCTCATTGCTCAGTATATTTTTCACCAAATTTCATTGTTAAACATGTCTCTTTTTCTTTTCAGGTTTTTTTATGGTGGAAATGAGAAACATTCTCTGTGGAACTACTTTAAGGTATTTTCTCCTCATCACTGTGGCCATTTTGATTCAGTCATGTATATGATAATGAGGAGAAAACTTTGCCTGGATCAAGGATTTGTTAATTTTTTAGGAAAGGGAGAAAAATCTGATTATTTATGTGATATTTCTTCAGAGTGCCATGCACTTTTTTGTTTACCAAGTTAATTTATAATGCACAAGTCGTTCCTTTGCAATTTTACTTTGCTCAATGCTTTTTTGTTCACATTATTTACTGGATTAACTTTTGCTGGGGAGAATGGCATTAAATGTCAGTCTATTTTAGGTTCATCAGATGGACTTGAATGCAAATGACATTGTAACAAAGTTATATCATGTTCAAGTTTTGTAAGCTTTTGGCGAGTCATCATAATTTTTTGCCTGATCAGCCATTGTTACAGCATTATTTTTGAATCAATTTTTTACTGCATAGTTTTGTGTGGCTTTTTTTAAACTGAACGTTTTTTAATGCAATGCATATTTAACACCTCCTCATATTCGAATGTTTGAAGTGCAAACATTTATAGTTGTGCATTAAGTGCACACACATAAATAGCAATTGAGCATTGACTTGTTTTGTTCTAGTTCCAAGATCTTCAGATGATTATGTTGATCAATCTTGTAAGCCTTGTAAAACCTGTAAATTATTTTGAAGGCCTACTGAAATGAAATTCAATTATTGAATAATTTTTGTAATATCTAAGTGTTCTTAAATATGACAATATTTTATTAGATAAGTGGATATTGATTCATGAATGTCCCAGCGAAAAATAAGATTATGAACTTTTGTTATATGACCATTGTTTCTAATTTTGTCACATTTTTCATGGTTTGAGTTGTGTCAAATTTAAATGCTATGTGTCAGTCTGACTGCTGGAGTATTATCTGAGTAGACATATTACCAAAGGCATGAAGTTGTATACTTACTGTTTTTATTTGGAAATTTAGTTGCAGTGGTGAAGTGATATATTTGTGAGCATAGATCAGCACAATAGGTGTGTTTTATGTGGTAAAATTTTTGAGGACCAGATGTGCTGGACTTAATGAAGCTAATGAATATTAGATTTCCGTCAATTTCTCTGATCCTGAAACTTATGACGTTGAGACTTTTTTAAACCACTGTTTAAAATAGTAAACATGCGGTCACTGCATTTATATAGATCTTGTGTTGACAAATGCGATGGAACAGCAAATGTTTGAGGATCTTCTTTCAACTTGTATCAAGTCAACTTCAAATATTACTGATCTCATTATGTATTGTTATGAAGAAAATAATGCATGTTATTTCTTTGTGATATGTAGAGTTAAGAGACCATGGATGCAATGATGGGAGATGTTTGGCATTGTGTACATTAAAATGTCTTGGGCAGTGCATGTATTTCAAGTTGATTAGGAAATTACTACATACTGGGAATACCTTCTTTTACTCTACAATCAAAAGTTTGATTGATTCCTCTTTAAGTCAATCTTTTCCACATTTTGTTTGCTTTATCATTCTGTGAGTGAGTTGTTGTGAATGATGGCCTCATCTTCCTTAGTCATTATCTTTCGTTTGTGGTTATTGGCTTTGTTTCTAGGTCTCTGTATTCAATTGCTCTATTTAGTTGTAAGTAATGCGAGTGTTTCAGTCCAATGACCCTGTTAAAGCACTGTCTATGCTTTAAGACTATAATTAAGAGAGTTGAAAACATGGATTTACTTCCTGCAACATTGATAATGGTTAATTTGATTTTGTGGTTGTGAAATTGCTTCTGTGTGTGTGTGCCCTAATTGCAGTAATAGAATTATGGCCACTTTGTGTTAAGTTCTACCCTTCTTCCCATCAAGTGGGACATGTGTAATATCTGGTTTTATACGCATACCTTTGGAAAATAGAATTATTCTCAATTCCAATTTCATCAAAATTGCTATACTGGAAAACTGATTTGTGTCAATGGTGGAGAATATTTAGTATTTAGTGATTATATTTTTTGGCTTCCAGAAACAATAGAATATGCTGTCATTAGTAATTTTGGAATGGAATTCAATTGAAGACTAGACTTTTAGAACCAATTTACTTTATCATCCTTTGTTTTTTATTATCCCAAAATGCTGTTATAGGCTCCTTAGTTGCAATTTTCTCTTTGACCTTTGCTTAGTCAGCAATAAATTTTTGCTATCTCTGTTCTTTTCTATAAGTCTTGCTGATAACTATGTGTTATTCATTTTGCAGTTGAGCAAATTTAAAACCTACCATTCTCCTTCATACCCTGGAATTCAGAATGCAATCTTGCTCAAGTAATGATCACTCCATTAGCCATTAAATAGTGAATTTTGATCATTTTTATAGTAAGTCTGTTTTTAATTTCTTTTCCATCAACACAGATCGGTATGAAGTTTGTCCGTTACTCCATTCTTTTTCTACAGCGATGAACATCCCTTGGACATTATGTATTTTTTCCCCTTTCTATATTATTTGGGTATATTGGGCAGAAATAAAAAGAACACCTAAGTGTCTTATTTTCTGTACGGTGTGGCCTAACACTAACTCTCTGTCAAATCACATGCGGCAAAGTTCTGAAGTTTACTGATTCGGAAAATTTTTTCATGTGCATTGAGCAATTAATATATTTATAAATTCTCAATTTTCAAAATTAATGAGGAATGGAATGGCTGGTTAATTTGTTATATTTGTGGTAATTTTGTATTTTCTGTATTGTATTGTTGCATCCAGTTTTATTCTATCTACCTTTCAGTTATGATATTGATCAAAAACCATGCCACTAAACAAACAAAAAAAGAATAAAGTCACCCCCTCTATTTTTATGTGGAATCATAATGTATGAATGGAAAAGTGTGCATCATTATAATTTTCCAATAAGCACTTCAAATGGGTGAAAATGTATGCTGTCATGTTTTTTACTCCTTAATTTTTGGCAAATAGGCTAACTATATTGCATCCCATTTAAAAACGGACAAAAATTCTGATTGGTGGATCTGTTATTTTAGTGACATCAAATTGAATCTGAAGTTATGATGCTTAATTTAAAGAAAATATTTTGGCAAGTATTTAATGAGCTATTGACGTTTTCAATTGAGGATATTTTGGATTAGATAATTCATAGTGCATTTAATTTTTAAAACATTCAACTCACTTCTTTTGATGTGGTTTCTTTTTCCTTGGAATCACAATACTAAATATTTCTAGTGTTACATATATATTCATGCACTTTCTTTGCAACCTGAATTTCTTTTTCTTTTTGATTGGATTTTAGTATAACTTTTGTCTTTTTGCTAATTATCATGAGCTTTGATGACTTAATTAGTTACAATACAATCAATATTTCCAACACTAATGATAATAGAGTTGACGAATGTTGATTTTGAATTACCAGGAATTTTCTATCCTCTTCTTTAAATGAGGATTTTAATTTTTGTATGTGATTCTTTTCTTCCTTCACTCGTAACAAATTTAAATGTTTCTCTTTGTGACTTCTGACTGGATATCTTCTCTGGAGGTATCCTGTATATGTTGTCGTTTTAGGATTTGAAACTCCTGCTGCATTTTAAAATGAGCAAATTAGTTTGTTGAGCTTTAAATAATGCGTCTTGATATTAAAGGTATAAGGAATGTATACCTAGAGTTCATTCAGTCATTGTAAATCTTTGAAACAAAAAGAAAACTGTCAAAAAAATTGAGTGGGAAGAACAACCAATGGAAAATATCATGGGCATCTATTTGGGATGACCAGTTTTAACAGTAAGACATCATCACCTGGCACAAAAAAATGTTATCCTTGGTTGCTTTGAAACCTGTTGAATTGGTTGCTTTGAAACCAATGTTACTGGATAAATATTTTGATGAAATTTTGCATTGAATGTGTTATCATGGTATGTGAATTTTCACTAAAGAGAGACAGAGTCCATCAATTTTGGCAAAGAAAATTATCCCTACAAAGTTTCAGGTGAGAGAACCTGAAGATTATCCATACAACTATAATTATTTATAGTATAAATCCTTATAGTGACAGTAGACATGACATCCTGTTCCTGGAGGATATTGTATTTATCTTCTTTTAACTTTTGTTGGATGCATTTTTAATTTTAACATTATTTAAGAATTGTATTTTGCTGACTCAGTTTTGTCCTGTGGCGTTAAACGTTATTTTACATGAGGTCATCAGTTACTCAGAAATGCAGAAGTTGCAAAAATGACGGGAAGGAATTATAATGGGTTGTTCTTGTAATTTTCTTCAATACATTTTGGCAGTCATTCTTGCTGGAAAACAGTTTCTTGAAAATGAACTTAAAACTACTTGGAATTTTTTAAAATAGAACAATAATTGTATTCATTCATCACTTTACTAAGCAATTACAGTTCTATGTTTTCTGTTGATGGATCTTAGATATACATGATATGATGATGATTTCAAGATCCAACCCTAGAATAAAGGACATGATTGATGAGTATATATTGGGATTATGGATGTGGAAGAAAGGAATTATGCATAATGAAAAGGAATCAGAGTTATTTGATGCAGCCTGTGATTCCTAAGTGATTGTTAATGGGTTAATTGCTGCTAAGGATATGGGTTTTTTTGTTTGTGGAAAAAATAAATCCTCCTTCATGAAAGAAACCTATATTATATTTTGGCAAAAATGATACCTACTTTTCTGTTTTCACTTTGAGGTTTTTTTGTTTAAAATACCATATATTCTTGTGTATAGGCTGACCTCAATTATTGTTTAACCCCATTTGTTTCAGCTGAAAAATTATATTTTTTCATATGCCTTACTCTAGTTTCAGCTTAGGTTTTTCTATACTGGGGAACTCTGAATCCTCAAGAACTAAAAGGAAATATAGGCAGATATTTTTCATTTTGATGTGTACGTTTACAGAATGATGTGTTTTCAAGCTCATTTCATGCTATTTTATCTTGTAATAAACAGTAAAAATTGTTATTTTTGCTATCTGCATAATGTATTTAAGAAAAAAAATAGGTAATCCACTTGAAAAATGATGGAATGTGCAAATTTTGGCTAACGAAAATTAAGGTTGCTGGAGCAAAATAGAGGTATGAATCTTAAGGCTTATAAATTAGTCATTCATATGGCTGAAAAATGGTAATGCTGGCATACCTAGCTTCCTTCAAAGACTGCGGCATTCAGCCTTGATTCCCAACTAGTGATTACAACTTTCCAACCAACCCTAGAGTAAAGGACTCAATAGCGTACACTGTAATTCAGATTTTCTGATATTGCTAGGGTTATGCTGGACGTTACATTTACTCAACTGGTTGAGCTAATTCACTAAAAAATATATTCACATCCATTTGACCAGCATTCAGAATACACAACAATAACATGAAGCTGTACACCTACTGAGACATTTGATCCCTCATTTGTATGCAGTTATAAAGATCAATGTCAGATGTCAGGCACTTCGAAAAAAGCGTAAATTGAACATGAATCATTACTTAGCATTTATGAATGTCAACTAAAGACTATGTAAGAAAAACTCATGGTGTTTTGGCTAATTTGTTCCACCTATGATTTCAATTCATTTTTATATTGCTTTGTGGTTGACCCCTGAGGCCTGCATTTTCCACATTTTTTCATGCTAAGATTTCAGTACTTAGTGAAATGTTAATTCCTGTCTAGTTCAGGCAGCCGATTTTATGACCCAAATTTTGGTCCCAAAAAGTCTGACTATGCACAAGTATGTATGGTACTTGATTTGCTGTGAGAATTTTGAAATATTATTTATAATCAAATAAATGCATGCATATTGAAAAAATTTAAGAATCCTTTTGTATGGAACATTTTTCTTCTAAATGATAACTTCTTGCTCCATGATTTGCTCCATGGTCATTACTCTTAAGAACTTAGCCTATTATTTTTTCATATCTCATTAAGTTTTTCTGTCATTTGATAGTGTGCATAGTTACATTTTGTCTTCCTGTGACTCTTGAAATCCATAATGAAGTTACCCCTTCTCATTCTTATTAAGTAGTTTAAATGTGTTTTTTTTAATTTTATCATGAAAAGTGACTTCTAATGTAGGATCATAATTCAACTAATTGTGTTCCAATGAATTATTTTTTCCTTATCTCGAATGTAATTAGTGACTAATCATTGAATAATCCATCACTCAGCATTATCTTTTGGAGCCTTTTGTCCTCGGTGTTTCAATTGTATAATTTTGATGTTTGCATAACTCTGTGAATATATTGGGAAATGCACTTTTTATTGCACAAGGTGTGGACCTCAAACATCAGCATCAGGTGTATTTAGTCACATTATATACCTAAGTATGACATGTCTTGATATGTCCATTAACTCTGAAAGAATTATTTTTCATGATAAATTACTTTGGAAAATATTAATGCATCCCATGGATTAAGTAAAAGTACTTAGGATGACTTATAAATGTAGTTTGCACGAATATTGAAGCCATAATGAATGTGGTATCACCCATACAGAATTGGCATATTCAGTGCCTCCTGCTGATGAAATATTATCTTTCAAAGGAAGAGTGGTTAGAGTTTCATCATTTGACTAGTTTTAAATGGGACTATTGGAATTTTAAAAAAATAAACGACTTTTATCTACTAAATATACATTGAATGGTCTTACGATCTTCAGATCGTTTTGGCTTTTAGAAAGAAAAGGTACAATTTTGTGCATCTGGACACTGTCTTACTTAATCCATTGATGGTATATGTTTTATCACTAATTTACTATTCATAGATAACTTGAACACTTGAAGTACTGTTTTACTTAATTGAACAGAGTTTGTATGAAAATGAGAATATTATGTAAACTTTGCTGTCAATACTAATTTTGATGCACTGATGATGTCATTCTGAGTTCCGTAGACCAAAATAATATGTAAAAGATCTGGCTTAATGGCTAACTGTTGAAATGAACTGTGATATGTACTGAAGTTGGATGATGTCTCAGATTTTGATCATTATTTGATGATTGGCAATGACAGTCACGGTTCCTATTATAATCTTTGAACATATTACTGCTCTATCCAGTTGCTTCTACATAACTGAAGTCATTAATGCTATGGTCCACATAGAACATTCGGTATTTTTGGATGAATTAACTTTTAAATATGAAGAATTAATACAGATTTTCATTTTAAGCATCTTGATAGTATCATTAATCAGGTAAATGACAAATAATTTGTTAAGGAAGTTGAATTTTTCCTTTCTCCTGTAGGTTAGCAATGCACACTAGCAATTGCAATGTATTTCAGGGAATACGTTTTGTGGTGTTCAATCGTATCATGTGACTAGGTTGTTCTTGAGTGAAATTTCCGATTTTTATGAGTATTGTTTATGAAATGCTTTAGGTATCAGTTTTGGAGACTAGATTTAATCTTTAATGTTGAAGGCTACATCTAAGAACATTCTAGGGAAAAGTTTCAATATGATATATGTGAAATGGAAAACATTCACTGTCCTCTTTATATCATCTACTTTACATTTTAATAATCAATTAAGAAGTACATTGAACATTAAATGAAGAACTGATGTTTTTATTGTTGGAAGTTCATGACAATACATATTGTTATGCAGAGAGTAAATGAATTGTGTATAATCAGAAGTTTATATATATATATAATGATGATGTTGAATATACCATGTGGATGAAATCGTCGGCATTGCCTCTAGCAAATTAAGTATTGGAAGTTAATTTGGAAATGAAATTATCAATGTTCCATGATTTCCCAGAGAAAAAATTGTTTATTTATTTTATCAAGAAAAATTGGAGTCTTTATATTTGTGTAATACATTTTTATTGACTTCATTTGTATATTCCCTTCAAATTGATTGCTTATCTATAAATTTGACCATGGAAAGTGTATTTCTTGATTATTAAGCCATTTCAGGACTCAAAATGTAATGGCAATAATCATTTTTGCGATTACATTAGAGTTTTGACATTAAATGCCCAAATTTCCCAAATTTTGTCCTTCAATCTTTCCTTCTACAGCATTCCATTTCAATTTGTATGATAAATGTATATTAAATACAAAATTACAGACTCAAGGAATTATCTTTTGTATTTGTTTGTATTTTAATGAAGTGTTACTTGAGTGTTGATGTTTAACTGTTGTAAGCCATCCTGTCTTAATACTTTCTTTTGTGTTGGGATTATGGTGACAAACCCAGCACCTGACTGCCAGTAGTGTCAGATGTTAGTTGGTTTCACTGTAGTCACTCAACAGGAAAGAGAGCTTTAAATGAATTGGGGATTAAAACGGTTGGAAAGATGATCATAGGTGGTGCTCACGTGAATCAATGCAAGCAGAGGGACCTAATGTTGAACATTGCCCCACCCTGCTATCCTTTAAGGATAAATGTTAGGGATGCAAATAAGAGTTTTTTTCCTTCCATACTTACTCTATGTGAATTGAGCATGGTGAGTAGTTTGTGAAAACCTTCTCCAAACAATTAAGTGAGAAAGATTTGGTGTTGGTTTTTAACTGCACATACATGCAGGCTGTTTTACTAAATACATGTGGCAGGTAAGTGTTTGTAGCATTCTTAAGATTTTGTACCCGTTACTACGTGACTACTTCATAATGTCTGTAGTAATGCTTTTTGTTATTTCAATTCATTTATGATATATACCTATGTGTAATCATATATTTGGCCTATGACATCAGCAAACTTGCTTTTATTGGCCCCTTATGTTAATTTATTGTGGCAAAAATAGTTTCATGAAAGTGTTTGTAATTGTTCTAGCAATAATGTGATGTGTTTACTAATCCAGTTTTGTATGTCATTCTTAGTGGAAATAAAAATTATTAAAAAGAGTAACTGCAATTTTTTCTGTTTCTACTGTTCTATTTATATTATTTTTAGTAGGTATCCATTATTTCTTTGTATATTTGAGTTTAAGTCAACAAATTTCAGTTTGTCAGATGAAATTTCAACTCATAGTCTAGTATATGAGATGAAATTTTCTAGTTACTAATGGTTTTACTACTACTACACTCACTGGTGTTACTACTGGCTACATAGTTAATAAGATGAACTTTTCTAGTTACTATGTGACAAATAACGATATTCATGGTAACAACACCAGAAGGCAAATGGACCTCCACCAAAACTTTGTTAGGACCACCATCGCTAAGCATGGACCAATGTCCATGGGTTTAAAGATTTATAATCACCTACCATCAGACCTCAAATCTAAGATTAGCGTTGAAGCATTTAGAAAAAATGGATTGAAGTTTTTTCACTCCAGAAACTTTTATTCTTTGACAGAATTTTTTAACACAAATTTATTTTTAAAAACCCATACATTTGAACAAACAGAGTGTTTGTATAATGTGTTATGATTATTGACATAAATGAGACGTGCCTTATATCTTTTACATACAATGTAATATGATCTCCGGGCAAATAAATGATTATTATTATTATAGTTCAATATTGCAGCCTTTGAAAGACCTATCAACTATGAGAGGGCAACGGACAATGTTTCGCCCATAAATTGGTTAAATTATATACTATTTCTTATCAGTGCCTACCAATGAAAAATATACTGATACCTCTGGTATGAGATAAAAATCCACTCGTCAAGATCGATTGTCTTAAAATGTTGGGCCTGTCTGTATAAGGGATATGGCTGTTGATTAGAAAATCCAGCTACATTGGAGTGTACATGGCTAAGGGTTGTAATTAGAAATTTCTTGTGCCTGGGAAATTCTCTAAAGAGATAAATTCCTAGTCATCATCTCTAATCGTCATCCAAATAAAAGGCAGCCTGTTGATTAAGCAAATATGGAGGGAAGCATTATATTGTTTTGGATCCATAGATTACCATCGCTAAAGCTCCACTTACAATTATAAGAATCCCAAAATGACAATTAGGATTGACCAATGACAAAATTAGAATATACCATTATATTAACAAAATTTATTAAGTACTGGCTTCCCTATCTGAGCTGGGGATCCAAACCCCTGTGTTGGGGTGATTTTGCAGTGAAGTTCCATTCCCTACCTGGATGTCATGTGGAGAGCACTTTGAATACTGTACTCCATCTGTGGGAAGTTTGACCATGGTCCCCTTTGCACAATTCGTTGAGAGGAGGCTTAAGTTGATGCCAGGTCTCCCTCTACCTTTCCTTCAATCCCCAATAAAACTCACTTTTTGAAACCAAGCCAACTGTCCCTGATGACGAAATATACCTCATTTGTCGGTTGCCTCCCCAAATAACCTAGCAGCCAATGAAATACCTTAATGTTTACATTATGTCAATGTTTAATATTTACGTCCTATAAATGTATGCTGCAGGTAAATGGAAGAATAGGTAACCAGTTATTGTGTAGGTAGTTAGTTTTAGTAGGTAGGGTAGTTAGTAGGTAGGTAGGGGTCTTTTTGCAAAAGACCCATGTAGGCAGAGATGTTTAGGAATACTGTAAGGTAGTTCACACCTGGAAAACCCAGGTAATAACAGAAACAAATAATGGAGAAAGGTATTGTGGGAATACTATGTGGAAACACTGCTTCATTTGTAGGATTGCTTGGGGTCTTCTGATTCTTCTTATCCAGGATTTTAGTATGAGTATTGGGAGGGAGTTTATGGTCTTACCAAAATGGATGTAGGATGCTATTGCAGATTATTTATGGTCTCCTTATCTCCTGTCTTCCTCTTGAGACACTGCATAGTGGGAAGGAAAAGTATTCCTTGTATGCATCTGGGGCTCTTGAGTGAGGCACTGGTGGAGAGGTGGGCTTGGGACAATAAACAGCCTTGAGACAGCTTGGAGTACAAATATTTAATCCCTGATAAAATCAACGATGATCATTAGGCATCAGTCCAAAGATTAGTTTGCTGCAGCACTCAAATCCACTCTCCTCTGCCATCTGCTTTGTTTCTACGTATTTCTTTAATTTGATGTCCATCATAATTTGCCTGATGTATCACATCTTGTCTTCCTCTGTAATTTTTCCCATTCATTTCTCCTTTCCTTCATTTTTAAATTAAGACTATTGTGTCCGGAAATGTACCCATTAAGGTTCTCTCTTCTTCTCAGTGTTATCATTATACAGGGTGTCCACGGACCCTTGATAACCGGAAATTATCCGATCCGGGAAATTTCCGTGAATTATTCGGGAATTTCTGGTAAATCCGGGAATTTTTAAAAATTTTCATTTCAAAGCGAAAAAATCATTATATATTTTAATTCAACCGCGAAAGCCATAAAATATATGTTGTTTGGTGTAATGGACTTGGCGTTGGTATTAACATGTAAATCGAAGACCTGAACTTGGTTAGGCTCATTGTAACGTCAGCGTCACGTGTCCTTTTACCCTCGTTTACTGCGCATTGGACAAAAAGACGCTGTAGTATTTGTCTGTGGCGGCGTCGTGGCGTATTTTTTTACGGCGTGCGGCGGTGCTCGGGCGAGGCGTCCACACCGTTGATATATACGGTGATAATTGATCCATGACGACTGACTCCATGAAATTCGAGGTTCAAACCAAAGATTGAGAATGCATCCTAATTCTGAGAAAAATTTGTGAGCTTCACAATCTGAATTTGACGACTGCGACAGCGCAGTGGCAGTCACGCCAAGCAGATTCGGTGGCGCAGCGGCGCACCGTCAAAAAGCGGGCACGATTCATAAACAAGTACCTTAAGCGATATTAAAACCTATACGTGTACCCATTATTTTACGGCCCGTGTTGTTTTTTCTCCCATTCCATGAATTTCTTCAAAACATTTCGCCGTCCTACATCATTTTCTATTTCTTATGTGGAGTAAAAATGCTCTCAATTTATGGAACAATCGGAGGTGAACCTTATTCACAGATGCGCTGTGCGTTCCGTTTCAATGCATTAGCGCAAATATTATTGTATCTACTTGTGGTATTTGAATGTCATTTCTGTTCAGTTGCGATTGGTAAGCATTTATATTAAAGATCACTACACATTGAGTGGTGTTTAATCGATACATATTTCCGCGCGTGTTGAAGCGTAAACGTATTCACCATTAACATTTTCGGGGGTCGCGAGGTTGCGGTATGAGCTCCTTCGGGGTGATCCTATTGATGCCTGACTCCCTCTCGACCTGGGTCGTCGGTGTCCGACACCAGTAGAAAAACTACCTTGGGAACAATGAATTGCTAGGGACGAAGTGAGCAAAAAAATTGAATAATCTTTAATAAATGAAATGATATGATGGATGAATAAATGAGGTGACAAAGAGAGAAAAGAGTCACCTTTAAATTTCTCTCAACAATAATAAAATCAAAATTTATGATCATGTAAACATGCAAAATTAAGTAAAACTTCATGTGTGCGGCCGTGAAGAAGCCGTGCTCCAATTTGTTGCATTTATTCACACAACTGTACAGCCACGTAAGTGCGCGAGTACATGCATATTGTAAACACTCATTCCACTCATTGCAAGGAATACCTACGGCCATGCAAATCGTAAACATTTGCTTCACGTTTTATCAACTTCCAAGACTCACTTCAAGATAGCAGGCGTGTATCAATTCAGCAATTAGATATCGCACCACAGGAGTCCATTTCTTTATGCTAAGCCTGCTCTCTAAGTATCGACCAGGTCACCGGACCAGACCAAGCTACAAAAATCATTTTCAGTCGAGAATGTAATCGCGTGAAATTTGGCTCCCAACGCAAATCTGCAGGATGAGCGGGTAACGTGAGACGGGTCGGAAGCGGGAGTCGGTCGCTTGCGCCACAGACGTTGCGACGCCAAAGAAATCGGGGTGGTCGGCAGCTGGATGGTCTGCAAGGACCGACCACCAGTCCGACGGTTCTGACTGTTTTCGTCGGGAGATAGACGGTGCTTTCGATTTAGAACGGAAAAAACCGGCGATAGACGGCAGTTTCGCCAATCCATCTTGCTTTGTTCGGCTCTCCTCCTAGCGGAGAGCCACCGATTGCCGGCGATAGACGGCTATTCCGCAAAAATCGAAAGCACCACGGCGTGACGATCGCCAGCTATAGCCGTAAATCGAAAGCACCCAGAGTCCCTCCAACCGTCGTCCCCGACTGTTGGGTGTTCTCGTCGGAACGTGTGCAGCGGCTTTAAACAAGAATACAGACCACCTCAAGTCAGTGGCGTGCTTACCAAGTGCTACTGGTGGTGGCTTTAAGCGGCAAGAAGTGCTTGACTCCATCTCGAGAAGTAACTGATTTGGCTAGCCGCGCCACACAGTCGCTTGTAGCAGCGTGCGGCCTGACGCGCCACTCAAGAACTCAAGACTAGGGTTGCACCGAAAAGCAAAATGGCCGATTACCGATTACTCGGCCGATTAATATCAACCTAAAGTTTAATGCCCGGCTGCCATTTTGTTGGCCTCCCTCGCTCCCGCCACACACGCCCTCGTGAACCGGAGCATCCATTGCGGCGTCCTTATAGACGTTGTTTTGAGGGGGCCTCCTAACTTCACGAAACAATATTAAGACTGGGCCTTAGTTAGAAATAAATGATAGATTAGGAGGCACCCTTGAAGGATCCACACAGGGTGGCCAAGAATGAAGGCGACCCCAAGACAACCCGATGATCAATCAGAAATATATAATATTCAGTTCTAGTCTTATATTTTACAGCAATATGATAATTGGCTGATTATCAATGCCGATTAATCGGCCAATAGCCGCTACCGATTAATTGGCAAAATGTCCGATAAATCGGTTACGGAATTATCGTCTACTTGCCGATTAATCGGTTCAACCCTACTCAAGACGCGCAACCGAGTAGTCGAGTGTGAGGGAGGACGGGAGGGTAGGGCGGGCCTAAAGAAATCTTTTTGAAAGTTGAATGGGCGGATACATTTTCTGGTGTATGTTCATTGATAAAAAACTATAGAAAATTTTAGCATGATCGCACAAAATTTGACACTGCTGGAACAGAAAACTTACCAATCATGAACATGAGAAACAGAACTTGCTCTTTGTAATACAGACATAAGAATTTTCTCGATAGGTATGGAAATGTTAAGGATAAGGAGATGTTAAATTTAATTTAAACCTTTATATACCCGTTGAAAATTAAGACTCAGTGTTTCAACCTGAAGGTTAGTGTGGATAGGTGAGGGTAGAGCTCACCCCAGACTAAGCCATAGGCGTGTGAATTTCACGCATTCTGGGAAAGGGGGCCAGTTCCTTTCCCTGGGCCACCTCGAACTTCGAGGAGTTTTTTTGGGGGTGTCCGAAGGCTTCACCCGGATTTGAATGCGAGACCCTCTGATCAGTAGCAAAGCGCTCTACCCACTGGGCCACCACGCTCCCAAAAATTAAGAAACACACAAAATAATAACATTTACATCAAAGATTGTTTTTCTTTCGTTTAACCATTATTTCTGCGGTAGAATCCCGAAAAACAGGGGAATTGCCTCTGTAAATTAGGCAATTTAAGCCTGAAATGTTGAAACACGATTCGGCAGGGTCAAATATTGTGCAATCAAGCTGAAATTTCTATGGCTTGTTTATTTATGAAATTGCACCAGGAAATGCATCTGCCCCATCAGCTTTCTAAATATTTTTTGGCCACCCTGATTGGGGGACAGACGTCCGGAGGGGGTCAGGTGTCTGGATGGGGAGGATAGGCATCTAAGGCCTCTTTCACACTTGACGAACTTAGTGCGCGCGGAATCCGCGCGATCGAGCAACCGCGTGGAGTTGGATTTGGATAAGAAAGGGAATTGTTATTTTCATATTTTTATTGTAAAATGAATACTGAAAATGGTTTCCAAATTGAAATAAATTGCAATGACACTTACCAAATTGTTTTCTTTCAGCGTCAATTTTGTTTTCAAAATATTCATCCAATATGATGCAAATCTCACGCCATGCATCTCTTGTCGCATTTCTCTCCTTATACTCTTTTAATGACTTGTCCCACCGCACGGGCCTCTTTTGGACAAGGCCGATGAATAATTCTATGTCTGTCAGGTTCCTGGCGGTTGCCGCAAGTTCTCGAGGGGGCGCGATAGGTTCGCGGTCGCCGCGCGGCGGATGCAAGTGTGAAAGATCGATTGCCCTCGAATGCCCAATTAAAGTACGCGGATTCCGCACGTAATCCGCGCGTCCAAAATTCGCCTAGTGTGAAAGAGGCCTAAGAACAGACGTCCGGAGGATGACCCTGACGGGGGCTACTTACCAGTAGAGGAAAAATGAGGAAGCTGGCGCGTCACGTGACATTGCATCATCCCACGCGCGCTCTGTCAACGGCGCAATACCCCCACCCACTACCCCGCCGCTATATTACGCGCACGTGTCGAGGTCGGTGCGAGACGCCGCCGGCCTAGCATACGATCGGAGTGCAACACTTCCGCATTCCTTTCACTTTGCGATGTCCATATCAACGTGCAGCTGGCTGATGCAATCCAAATGACGACCTTCCACACCACACGTGCGGTTTATTACGAAACAGTCAGGCTGCAACCCCGTTGTCATCCGGAAACTCGTGCGATTATGGAGCATTGCAGCGTGATGTCCCCCCCACCCCAAAGCACGAGCGGTAATTACACATTACAACGTGACCAGGCTTGCGTAAACACTCAGACGCAATACGCCCCTCCCTCCTCCTTTTTTGAGGATATAATCCGCGACTGTATCGGACCGGACTCATTCTCTTGCATCAAGGAGCCAGCATACCTATCTTCACGAAAAGAAGTCGACACCAAGTGGGAGGACCCCCTCAGAGAGAGAGAGTAAACACTGAGACGCAATACCCCCCTCTCTCCACCTTTTCGAGGATATAATCCAAGACTGAATCGGACCGGACTCATTCTCTTGCTTCAAGGAGCCAGCATACCTATCTTCACGAAAAGAAGTCGACACCAAGTGGGAGGACCCCCTCAGAGAGAGAGAGTAAACACTGAGACGCGATACCCCCTCTCTCCACCTTTTCGAGGATATAATCCAAGACTGAATCGGCCCGGACCCATTCTCTTGCTTCAAGGAGCCAGCATAGCTATCTTCACGAAAAGAAGTTGACACCAAGTGGGAGGACCCCCTCAGAGAGTTTTTTGGTGAGTACAATCCGGAATTCCATCTCCGGGCTTTTGGCTATTATATATTTTTAAAGTCCATGGTAATTAAAACTTATTAAAACCTATTATATATTGATCTGAGGGAGGGGGGAAACGGGGGGGGGGAAATCATTTTCGTCCGGACACCCCCTATATACCCCTTGGGGGGGTCGATCAGGGTCGGGGGAACTCACTACTGTGTAGTGAGTATTTTTCCCAAGTTTCAGACCGATTGGACCAACGGTTTTGGCCCTATGGCCAAAAAACCCGAAATTTTCGGGAATTTTTCTTAATAACTCCTTTATTTGAAGAGATAAAAATATAGTTAAAATTAGAAAGTTGATCAGTAAGTGACTGGTTACCCATTACGTATAAAATTGGACCAATTGGACCAACGGTTTTGGCCCTATGGCCGAAAAACCCGAAATTTTCGGGAATTTTTCTTAATAACTCCTTTATTTGAAGAGATAAAAATATAGTTTAAATTAGAAAGTTGATCAGTGAGTGACTGGTTACCCATTACGTATAAAATTTATCACCTCACACCAAGGGTGTGACCCCTACACTCTGGGGTAAGGCATGTGGACTTAGCCAATTTTCCTCAACTAGTGATCTAAATTAATCCTTTAATATCTTCCTAAGTTGAAGAGATAAAAATATGTTTAATTTTAATTATCCCTCGAAGGCAGTCATCAAATTTTCTCAGACCCTTAATAGTTCAGGGTCAGAATATAGTTGTACCCTTATTTGAAGAGATAGCGTTTTGGTGCAGGTTACAAAAATAAGCTACATTGGTAGTTGAATGCAATCCGACAATTGAAAAAATCTTTTTGTATCCCATTCCGGAAACTTCCTCGAGTTATATTGGCATAATTCTATTAATTTGATTCCGATAGGTGTAACTAGCCGAAAGAGATAGAAGTTATCCGCAAAGCTTCCAAAACTCTTTAAGATACGCACTTAAATTATTTTTTCTACAGGTAACGTTTATAACCCAATAAAATTTATGCATATATTTCATTTCGTTACGAACTTTCAGTGAGAACACTTGTATTCTCCATCTATTCAATCGAAATCACTATTTAAATAACGTTCACCCAATAATTTCATCAATTTCATTTTTCTCTCCTCTTCATACAGGATTCTGAATCTTCAAAAAATGTCATCTTTCATATCCACCATCCTTAACAATTTTAATGCAGGGTGTTATGTGACCCCACAGGAGCTAGAACAGGCGTTTGCGGATATCAATGAACGTGTTATATTTAATGACGAAGTAGTATATGATATTCAAACATACAACCACTTAAAGGATGCGGTGGATAGGGCAAAGGGAAGAAAATTTTGCACTTTTTGTGAAATTTACTATAAGATTGATGAGGCTTTGCCACATGAGAATACGAACGAGCACAGACAGAATGTAACTATTCAAAGAGGTAGAGGATTCAATGAAATTGAGTCAGCTATTCGTTCCAGACTGAAAACATTCTGGATAACTCCGGAAGAGGATAAAGATACAGATGTTATTTCCTTTCTCGGTGATATCAAGGCACAGGCAATCGAAAAATTACTGGACTCTGTGATTCAAAACAATTCCATCAAATTTAATCTTGTCCTAATTTGCAAATTTCATAAGGGTGAGAGAGAGGAACTGACTGCTTCTTTTAAAACGAACAATCGGCGTCTCTTTTTAGCTGATAAAATTAGAGAAGTCGTTGACGAAACCTTTTCAAAATTGTTGAAGGAAAAATCCGAGTTCCAAAGCAAAGGGTCGGGGTGGAGTTTAGCTATGGTGATTGGATTAGAATTAAGAATAAACAAGTACGAACCATTTCGGGGTTCTACATACATAGATTTGCCAGGGAAGATAAAAAAATACCAAAGCAGTTATTAACGTGCAAAACGAAGACCAGTATTGTTTCAAGTATGCGATTTGGGCAAAAAACATCGATAAAGACCCCCAACGAGTTTTTAAATACAATACTCGAGCTTTTCATGCTGGCTACAATTGGGACTGCATAGAGTACCCTGTGGATATAAAAGATATCTCCAAATTCGAACGTGCCAACAATATTTCGATAAATATCTTTGGATTGGATGAAAAAAATAACATCTATCCTTTGAAAATTGTAGACGTCGAGCTTCCGGACCACAGAGACTTGCTATACATCATCAACGAGAATACTGCCCACTATTGTTGGGTCAAGAACTTCAATAGACTGCTTAGAACACAAATAACGAGGCATAAAAATCGACTATTCATTTGCAAACGCTGCCTCACTCATTACCATGATGAAACGAAACTTGAAGAACATAAACTCTTATGTCGAGGTACGGGTGAGCCTACCAAAATTGTTATGCCTAATGAAGAAGAAGAAATTTTAAAGTTTAATCACATCAATCATTCTTTTAGAGTACCATATGTAATTTATGCAGACTTTTAATGCCTCCTTGAGAATGTAAGAACTTGCGAGCCTAATCCTCACACCTCTTTTACCCACAAGATACAAAAGCATACACCATTTAGCTTTTGCTACATGATGATCACACCAGACGGATGTCAGGAACCACAATTGTATCGAGGACCAAACGCAGCACGAGTATTCATTCAACGCATCAAAGATGAGGCTGATAAGATACACGCGTTGTATAAGAATAACGTTCCGATGAATCCTCTCACCCCTGAAGAAGAAAGTAGGTTTGATGAGAGCAACACATGTCACATTTGTGAAAAAGAGTTGAACGAGGACACAGTACGAGATCATGATCATTTAACAGGAAAATATAGAGGTCCAGCGCACTCGTTTTGCAATTTTGTACAAAATGCCAAATTTCCTCCCCGTTTTCATCCATAATCTTTCCTCGTATGATAGTCATTTCATCGTACGTGAGCTAGACTATGATGAGAGACAAATATTCGTAATCCCCAATTCTGAAGAAAAGTACATATCATTCGCAAAGGCTATCGAGAACAATTTCAGCTTTAAATTCATTGATACGTACCGTTTCATGTCCGCTTCACTGGCTTCACTGGTTGCAAATTTAACTGAGTTTAAATACACTAATACGATATTCTGTGAAAACACAAATTTAGTCGCTCGTAAGGGAGTGTACCCTTACGATTACACCGATTCATGGGATAGATTAGAAGAAAAACAATTACCTAAAAAAGAAAATTTTTTTAGTAGACTCACCAACGAAGACGTATCGAACGAAGATTATTCACACGCGTCTAAGGTATGGAATACATTTAAATGTCAAACACTAGGTGATTACAGTGATGTTTATTTGAAAAGCGATGTGACTCTTTTAGCTGATGTTTTCGAAAACTTCCGAGATGTATGCTATGAGGCGTATAAACTTGATCCTGCGTGGTACTACACTGCCCCAGGTTTGACTTTTGATGCTATGCTGAAACATACCAAAGTGGAGCTCGAACTCTTAACCGACTACGATATGATGTTAATGATAGAAAATGGCATTCGAGGTGGAATTTCACAATGCTGCAAGCGCTACTGTGAAGCGAACAATAAATACATGGATAATTACGATTTAGATTTAGACACCACCAACTTAACATATCTAGATGCAAACAACTTGTATGGTTGGGCTTTATCAAGACCATTGCCATACGCAAATTTTAGATGGCTCTCCATTGACGAAATTGAACATTTTGATGCGACAGAAATTTCCGATGAAAATGATCGGGGATATATTCTAGAGGTAGATCTCGAGTACCCGCAGTACCAACACGATTCGCATTCCGATTTACCCCTATGTCCAGAGAACAAAATTCCACCCAGTGGAAAACATAAAAAGTTGATTACAACGCTCGAGGACCGGGCTAAATATATCATTCACTACGTCAACCTAAAGCAAGCTCTTTCACTAGGCATGAATCTGAAAAAAGTTCATAGAATAATAGAATTTAGTCAATCACCTTGGTTAAAGTCATACATTGATTTGAACACTGACCGAAGGATGAGAGCAGTTAATGACTTTGAGAAGGACTTTTATAAGCTCATGAATAATGCTGTATTTGGTAAGACAATGGAGAATGTGCGCAAAAGGATAAATATGCAATTAGTGACAAACAAAAAGCAATTACAAAAATTAATTAACAAATCAACTTTTTTAGACCGAACGATTTTTGACGAGTCTCTGGTGGCCGTTCACATGCGGAAGGCTACTATTAAAATGAACAAACCAATATACATTGGATTCTGTGTTCTCGATTTGAGTAAGACGCTAATGTACGATTTTCACTACAAGAAAATGTTAACGAAATATGGAAAGCGATTGAAACTGGCGTACACCGATACCGATTTCCTAATATATGAAATTACCACCGCTGATGCATACAGGGATATTATGGAAGATCTAGACGCATTCGATACCTCAAACTATACAAAAGACCACCCATGTTATTCAGATAAGAACAAAAAAGTAATAGGTAAATTCAAAGACGGATGCGATGGGCGAGTAATGACTCATTTCATCGGACTGCGAAGTAAACTCTATTCATACAAGGTTCTCGGTTCTAAAGAAAAAAAGAAAGCGAAAGGGATAACTAGAGCAGTAATAGAAAAAGATTTAAAATTTGATGACTACGTGCGATGCCTTCGCGAAAATTCAACAGAATTTAGAAAAATGAGAGTCATACGAAGTATGAAACACGACATTTACACCATGGAAATGAAGAAGGTAACGCTCAATTCCACTGATGATAAACGATACATTTGCGAGGATGGAATTAACACGCTTGCTTGGGGTCATTATAAAATTCCACGAAAGAGGACACACGATGAGGCATTCGATGATGATACTTGAGAAATGTTAAATAATTCATCTCAAATCAAAATTTCCAGTCTTAACCATGACGTTAGTCTGGAAACATCCGTTTACCTGCATCTGCGCCGGCCCATCAGGATGTGGAAAGACGACCTTTGTAACGAAGTTCATTGAAAATTTACATTGTATGATAGATCACGACATACATGAAATAGTATGGTGTTGCAGCCCAGGAAGCGAGCCAGATATAGAACATGAACTACTGAGCATGCATCACGAAATACCGTCTTTTGAGGAATTTGGAGGTGCTCCAATCTTGTGCGTTATCGATGATTTGATGAGTGAAGGGGCTTATAGTAAAGACGTGTGCAAACTGTTCACGAGAGTGAGTCATCATTTTAACATATCCGTGTTTTTAATCACGCAGAATATTTTTTATCAGAGCGCACAATCGAGGAACATTTCGCTGAATGCAAAGTACATAGTATCGTTCAAAAATCCGCGAGATCAATTACAATTCGGTCATTTGGCTAGACAAGTTTACCCGGAAAAATCGCACGAGTTGGAAAGGGTATATAAGGAATCGACTGAAGATCCATTCGGTTATTTGGTCCTGGATCTGGGTCAGGACACGGACGAAAGGTTCCGTTTTAGAACGAAAATATTTCCCACGGATGAATTCACCATAGTCTACATGCCTGTACGTAATGAACAGGTTGAAGAGTAACAAACATTTGCTCCATGCGTTAAAGTGTGCACGGCCTAAATTACGCTCTGCGATACTGAAATCTTCTGACAACGGATTAATTAAAGCAATCTGTGACTGCTGTTTGAATACCATAAACGGGAATCATAAGATAGATAAAAGGTTAAAACGAAAACTAGCCAAACATCGTAATACGTTGAGAAAGTTGGCAACGCGGGGAACGAGTGTTAAGAGTAAACGCGCCCTTCTCGTACAAAAAGGTGGTTTCTTACCAATGTTACTCGGATCAATTTTAAGCGGTGTCATAGGCAGTCTATTAGGGAAATGAGTTTGCGTAAAATGCTCGTAGTAAGCCCGGAAGTTTTCGAGCGAGGGCATATGAAGGCAAGGTTGAGCACATTAGATAAGGAAATGAAAGGTGTGTTGGCCAAGAAAGGACTCAAGGACGTAGACAAGTGGCATTCATATAAAAGAATACTGGATAAATATATGAGCACGACATCAACTCTCCCTCACATGTCCCGATAGTAAAACCTTTGACTCAAAACATACCACATACAAGGTCGGGTGAGGAGGACGAGAGGATTCACGCATTGAAGGAATCCTTAGCTGAAGTGAAAAAAGTAAACGCCGATTTAGATACGACATGGGAGCGCATAAACGAAAGACTAGGAGCGATGGAAAGTCTGTCACGAACACCCAACGTAAAAAAGACGCGAAAAAGAAAGCGGTTGGTGGAAGGAAAAACGTCACCAAAGTTGCCGTCCCCCATAAAATTACCAAGAAGAAGCAAGCGCAAAATAAAAAAGAAGTCGTTCGGACCAGAGTGGGTGACGACGTAATCGATAGTGTACAACGATCCTGCTCATCCTGCGAGTTTTTCCACACTTGATAAATTACACAAAGCGACTAGGATTCTGAGAAACACATTACGCGAATGGCTAGATTCTCAGGAGGCGTATACTCTCCATAGACAGGCGAGGAAAAGATTTCCCCGGAATCGCTACGACATGACCTACATTGACGAGTGCTGGTAATGTGATTTGAATGATTTACAAAGTTTGAAGAAGTTCAACAGAGGGTATTGTTACATTTTGACTGTGATAGACTTGTTTTCCAGGCACGCCTGGGCTAGAGCTATACGGAGTAAACGAGCGGATGAAATAGTCAACGCTTTCAAGGATATATTTCGCGAGAGAAAGCCGTTGAAAATTCAGACCGATAAGGGAAGTGAATTTGTCAACGCCAAATTTAGAGATTTTCTCTCACGTCGTGGAGTGAAATTTTACACCACAAATAATCCGGACATAAAAGCCAGCCTCGTGGAACGATTCAATCGCACTCTAAAAACTAAAATGTACAAGTATTTTACAAAATACGACACTTACAATTATATCGATGTGCTTCCAAAACTCGTGAGTAGTTATCACAATAGCGTCCATTCGAGTATAGGCATCGCACCCTCCAAGGTGAATGCAAAGAATGCGTTTGCGATCGCCAGCCGGAGAAAAAATGTTGTGAAAAAGTATACAAAATTTAAAATTGGCGATCACGTGAGGATTAGCAAAGAGCGGATTCCGTTCGCTAAAGGTTACACTGCTAATTACACCGGAGAAATATTTAGAGTGGTAGACATAGATAGTACAAGAGAAATACCAACTTACAGTTGCAGGATATGAATGGGGAGAATATAAGCGGAAGTTTTTACACGCAAGAGTTAGTTAAGGTGAACGTTTCCGCAGAGACGGAATACAGGATCGAGAAGATTTTGAGGCGTAGAGGACGCGCTCCCAATCTCGAATATTTCATTAAGTGGGAAGGATACCCGAAATCATTTAACTCTTGGGTTGCGGCTTCTTCCGTGCGTAAATTATGAGCGAGTTTTACTTGACGTAACCAAGCGATAGCTCTCGCGAATTCTTTCCCCAAAACACAATAGCTCATTATCGAACAAAACTGTGTCATCGTATCGATTTAGAAAATGATGAGTGGCATGTAGGTTTGGCGGGGATTTCGATTCCGTCAATCGATTTAGAAGATATAGTTCCAGCTCATCCTCCAACCCATTTAGTTGAATTAGAAGAGGGAGCTTCAACTCGCAAAGATGAAGGTAGTGTAGTAGAGAAGATAGATCCTGCTCATCCTCCAAGCCATTTAATTGGAGGAGAAGAGGAAGCTTTAACTCGCAAAGATAACAGGACCCGAGCAGAGGAGGGGATAGTTCGAGGGGACGAAGGTGGACCCGGGGATGGTCGAGTCAAAATTGCGATAGAAAAAGGTATTTTCTTCGAGATCCCACAAGGAACGTACGGAAGCGTATGTTTTGCTTTTGCTTCGACATTTACTGCTACCCCCCGCAGTATAAGGGATAAAATAGTAAACAATATCATGCGTTCTGTAGATGAATTAGCAATACTAGATGGTCAGGTAGGTGTAAACGAACGACATTTACCAAACTCAGTCTTAATAAGAGCAAAGGATGTCACATATTCACTACCATCAGGAGTCTATGACTCATTCGGAGACTTAATTAAAATATCTTTAGAGGGTTTTTCTAGCGCAGGAAAAAAAAAGATAAGAGAGGAATGGAGATTATTATCGTTTTTCCTGATTCGACTGACGGATGAAGTTGATGATGCAAATGTGCAAAATATATTCAGCAATGCTAAAGCAACTTTCTCAAAATCGAGTCGTAAACGAGGGAGGAGAAGTATAACTCCTGCCCCGAAAAACATTTACGTGTACACCGACATTATTAAGCCTCAGTTTGTGGGTGATTCCTTGAGCCGCTGTTTACGTATAGTCAATACTAGAGTTGGAGGATATCAAGTATTCAATCCGATTTTCTATTACCCCGTCGAAAAGAACAGCATTGAAAGCGTAGAGATTTTAATGACTGATAAACTCGGGGAGCATATTCCATTTCATAGTGGGATACAATCTTCAATAGTGGTGTTACATTTTATAAAAAAGAAGTAATTTCGATTAGTTTGTCATTAAGCAACGAGATGGCTCCGGTAGCGGATAGCTATTATGCATACTATGCAAGACAGGTGGGAGGAGAGGTGGGACCAATATATCGAGCGTCATATCGCGTGCAAAAAGGGAGGGGTATCGGGAGTTTTCTCGCAGTTCTGTGGCGTTTTGCAAAACCTTTATTATTTAGTGGGCTGAAAAGTGTGGGCAAGGAGATCGCGAGTGCGGGAGCTGCTGCCGTCGGTGATCTTGGCACCAAACCAGTAAAAGAGATATTACGCAGCAGAATAAACAGGCAGGACAGCATTTAAAGCGTAAGGCCGAGGAAAAGTTAAAAGGCATGAAAGGGGATGGGTTGAGGATAGTAAAACGTCCTCGGTTGATTGAAATAAAACCGCGAGGTGGTAAGAAAAAAGAGCATTCAACGAGAGGGCGAAGAGCGAAGAAGGTCGAGCCGAGAGATATTTTTTCATAATGGCTGAGCATATGCTGAGTTCGTTGGATTTATTCCAACCTAATCCACCCATACAGACAAGCATCCTATCTAAACGCTTGGTGCCTTACAAACCCATATCTTCGTTGGACAATCGATCGATTATTGAATTTTTAATCAAAGATTCTGGCGACTTATACAGAGATTTAAATAGTATTTACCTCAAGCTCAAAGTGAAGATTTGCAAGAAAAATTTAAGTGATTATACCGATGCGGATACTAATCAACCGGGTGTAGTGAACAATATTCTACACTCACTATTCGAGCAATGTGACGTTTATTTCAATGGGACTCTTGTCACACCTTCAGAGGATAATTATCACTATAGAAGTTATTTGGAAAACATTCTAAACTATGGATCTGACGCTAGTAGAACGCACTTGCGTAATGTCGGTTGGGAATTGGACACGGGGGATGATGTTAACAAGACCGATAGCAACAATGCCGGGTACATGAAACGAAAATCGTGGTTCAAGAATAGTGCAGAAGTGGAGTTGTATGGTAAATTACATGTGGACGTATTTAATCAAACACAGATGCTTTTCAATGGCGTAGACATTAATATTAGATTAATGCTCTCTAAACCTGCTTTCTATCTAATGGGTGCCGACGATGGGGTTTTGCGAATACTCGACGCAACGCTATATGTGCTGCATCATGATATTAATCCTTCGATATTAGTAGCGCATAGTAAAATGTTAGAACAAGACAAAGCTAAATATCACTACAAGCGAACAGAATTGAAAACGTTCACTGTACCCTCAGGCGGTCGAACTTTAAGTATTGACAACGCAATCAATGGACGAATACCTAACACACTAATATTTGCAATGGTTGACAATGACTCGTACGCTGGCGATTTTAATAAGAATCCATTTGCACTATCTCATTACTCACTCGAGAATTTTTCGCTCTTTGTGAATGGAGTTCAGATTCCTTCCGAGGGACTGGAATGTAATTTCAGCAGCAAAAACTATTGGGCACGAGCGTATGATACGATTTTCTCCGGCAGTGGAATAAAGCATTACGATAAGGGAAATCAAATCACTTACGATATGTTTGGACATGGTTATTTTATGTTAGTATTCGATCTCACACCGGACGATTCAGGTAACGAGGACTATGTAAGTTTAAGGGATACAGGTGTGGTGAGAATAGAGGCGAGATTTGAAAACGAATTGGCTAAAACCGTGACGTGCTTGGTCTTTGCTGAATATGATGCTACACTAGAAATTGATAAAAACAGGAAGATTATCACAAATTTTTAGTCATGGATAGCGTTCAAATCGATAGACTTTTACGTAATAGATTGAGTGAATTATTTCGCGGAGTATATCCTTCCGACAAGTTACCACACTCACCAAAAAATGGCATATTTGTAGTAAATTTAGATCTGGCTAGTTTTCCAGGTTCTCATTGGGTAGCTATCTACATATATAATCAATTTGCTGAATACTTCGACTCGTACGGATTAAGCCCCTTTGTTCCTAAAATTTTGGATTTTTTAAAGCCTTTTAACTGCACTCACAATCGCATTCAGATACAAAGCTTTCATTCCGACATTTGTGGGGAATATTGTTGCTTGTATGCAGTTAGTAAATCTTTAGGGAAAAGTTTAAACAAATTCCTCACTCAATTCAATCACACTAACCCACACCTCAACGACTGCCGCACCCTGGAGCTGTTCCGACTAACCTTTGGTGGGATGAGGAGTGATACGAGGTGTCATCCCCGAGCCCAGCGTTGCTGTTCCAGAATAAATACAGTGCACGGGGAGAGAAGGTGATTATTAGAGAAGAATCACTCGCAGAATGCAGATCGTCGCATCAGTTAGCTTTTCGAAGGAGGGAGTGACGGAACTTGCAGCCGTCGACGTCGATTCCAACCGCCTTTTTTGGGGAAGTTTTAAGAAACATGGGAAACTCGTTGCCGGGGGAAAGAAGCTTCGGTTTCAAGACCCCCTGCACTGCGATGAGACTTCCTTCAACAGTGGATTCCTCTCTTACGCCGAGCTTGCCCCCACTTTGGAGACCATCATTGAGGGAGCGACCGCCCTCTTCGCATTTAGCGAGGATGAGTGTGAATTTCTTTCCAATCTCACGCAGCGTACTTTCATCTCTCTTCAAAAGGAATTAAATTGCCCCCCTCCCGAAAAATGCAGCTTTATTGCATTTTCCTGCCTCAATCCCTGTCACAAATTACGCAATAGCACGTGCGCACTGAGAGACGCTCATTCATTGGCACAATGGTTTCAATATAACCGTCTCAAGACCGAAGTTGATCCATGCCCGGATGATTGTTCCCCCACCCCTCCTCCAACATCGTCCTCTTAAGCTGTATAAATTCTCACCGTACATCAGTCGTCATGATACCGTCGGAGGAAGCAGTCCTGCAGTCTCCACCCGTCAAGAGGAAGAGACCAGCTGGACACCATTCCAGTCCCGCTGCATCTCCACTCTTTAATAATCTGCTACTTCAATCGGTGTATTATTTAAACAGTGCAAAGTCGAAGAGTGTGTGTGTTGGTTACGATCCTGGTAGAGACTTTGAGTCCGTGGTGCAATTTAATCAAGTTGGAAAAAAGAGTGTAATTGTTTCGCAAGCTGATTGGTCTAATATTCTAAACTCGGAAAAGACTGTGGATTTGTTTTTTTATAAAGGTGAAAGAGAACAATTAACTTCATCCTGCTTAGCCTATGCAAATTACTTTGGGAAGAGACATTTGGTTATTAAGAACATAAGCCCGTTTAACTTGAACGGTGACGAATGGGTGGCATTGGTGAAGCTCTCCAAGTTGATTAATCTGTTTCTTCGAAGACTTTCGAGCAGTCGTGATAAAGTAAGACAATTTCTTGCCACCAAATTGACAAAAAGTATCACAGATTGTGATTTTGAAAGACTTGAATTGGAGATGGTACTCATAACGTATGATTTGCCTGGTAATCAAGAAGTATAACTTGGTTATGGTCTGATCTTTCCAGTGCGTGTGAGTGAAAGGCTTTTTGACCTCTGGCACGAAGTAAAATTCTGTAAGTCAAAAGGTCTTTGATGTGTGTTCAACCCCTGGCATTGGGCGTAAAAACCTTGCAAGTTGGACATACATCGCGATGAGTGCCATTATCGAATTTCAAGGGTTTACCGCTAACGATAATAGTTACATAGTCATTGAATTGGCTATTATCTCTGTTCAAAACAGATGCTGTAATACGTGGCTCTTTAAATCACCGGAGAGATTGCTGTATGCAAAAGAGGCGAGTTGGCTGAGAAATAATTATCACGGTTTGACTGAATATTTTGGAGAGATAGATTATTCCGATTTGGAGAGCATCATTTATAATTATACAAAGCAATATAAATATCTATTCACCAAGGGAGCACAAAAGGCATCTTTCTTAACTAGTCTCCTTCCCAGAGGTATTTGCGTGGCTAATCTAGAATTGTATGGTTGTCCCTCGCTTAAGAAATTGACAACGAATGAGGGATGTTTAATCGAAGCTCATATGAATGGTAATTTGCAGTGTGCGAGAAAAAACTGTCACAAGTTGGCAAATTGGTGCCAACAAAGTAAAATTTGTTAACCATTAAAAAATATTTTTGCAATGAATGGATTAGATTTTTTTGTAAGTAGTCTCTTTCTGTTATGTAATATTTCCATGTTTTCTTTGTTCATTTATTATACCGTTCAATTAAATGGATATAATTGTATTGAGAGTTATTTACTCGAGAATGGTTACTTGAACAAAAGTAGTGCAAGTATGGAGGTACAATTATATGCGATCAGAAGTGCAGTGCGTTTATTGCAAGAACAATATAATATTAGTGGAGATGGTGAATTGAACTATAAGACGAAATATTTTGTCAACAATATAACCAACACCTCCATGTGTGGTTGATGTATTTATAATATTGTAAATATTATTATTGTGAACAATAAATATTTTTTGTAAACCTAAATTTTCTCTCTTTTATTTCTATGATACCTTTTTTGCATTAGAGGTAAGGTAATAAATGAAAAAGAGCAAATCAATTTTTTAAATGTTTTTTTATTTAAAACAAAGTAATGTCATCAGGTACAACATTGAGTACAAAAGTGTATGATTTTATAAATTCTCCTTTTTCCTCGTTTGTTTGCCCATAGTTTATTCTTGACTTTTGTCCCGTAGTAAATGTCACTGGGCGCACACAATCTGGTTCGTCACAGGCCAATCCTGAGGGTCTTTTTTTCGATGCACTATCAACGCCATCGCGTTCAACCACTTGCAATCCTTTTGGTAAAGGTAGCGTGAAATCACAATCACAAGCTATGGCATTATCACGATGAATTTCGTACACATTGCATACGATAGATGATTCTTGATTCATGGCTTTCTCCAACATTTCACCTGAGAGTTTCAACTGTTTCACTGTGGACACGTTGAACCGCTCGACAACTTTAGTAGATGGATTCCGGAAGCCTGAAAAGATAATACTTTGCCCCACGAGAGCAATCATCTTATCCATGTGTTTCACTTCAATGTAGTATCTGTTATCGAACTTCATGTGAAGGATGAGATCGTTTTGGTCGTTGTTCTCCAGCAGCGATGAGGGGAGACACACTTCGTAGACATTTCGTACGTTTTTATTTACTTTTCTGACGCGGGGCTGATGCACTCCACCCAGCTCTACAGTTGTAGATATAAGTATGTCTCGCATCCTTACACCACGGTTAATTGAAGAGGTCTGATGAGTAAAATTTGTCGCGTTTCACTTTATAATGGCTCAACTGTTGGCTCAATCTCCTCATCCTCCACAATGATTCGAAGAGAAATCTCGGGGGCGTGGCTAACTTTTCTATCCACGTCGGTATTTGATGACTCCATTCTAATAAGTATCATCGATATCTTCTAATAGCAATATGGGGAAGACTAGCTCGTGTACCTCGTTCTCTCTCCCGTCGTGGATGAGAGGCCTGGATATAATAGGAGACAAACATGTCCCATCCCATGTCCCATAGTTGCATATATGACTAAAAGATGTACTCGTTTGTTCTTTTATACCCCCAGCCATGAACGTGTTAGAACATGTCTAAGCATTATGATCTTTGGGTTGATACGTGCTTTGGGGTGGGGGGACATCACGCTGCAATGCTCCATAATCGCACGAGTTTCCGGATGGCAACGGGGTTGCAGCCTGACTGTTTCGTAATAAACCGCACGTGTGGTGTGGAAGGTCGTCATTTGGATTGCATCAGCCAGCTGCACGTTGATATGGACATCGCAAAGTGAAAGGAATGCGGAAGTGTTGCACTCCGATCGTATGCTAGGCCGGCGGCGTCTCGCACCGACCTCGACACGTGCGCGTAATATAGCGGCGGGGTAGTGGGTGGGGGTATTGCGCCGTTGACAGAGCGCGCGTGGGATGATGCAATGTCACGTGACGCGCCAGCTTCCTCATTTTTCCCCTACTCTTACCGCAACCTTGCCACCCCGAAAAGGTGATCGCTTGCCCGGTCGCGCGTTCACAGGAGTGATTTTTTGTCAATAAAACACCGTATTTTAGTACTTTGTTTTTTCCACTTTTACATTTTTAATTATTTATATTTATTTGATATCTATATTTTTTATGGTTGTGTTTAGCTAGTAAAATCCATATTATTTGAAAAACTTGAAAAATATCACTTTTGCTCTTATATAAAACGCGATAATATAACCTGGAAATTGTTTAAAATTTTTCCTTGAAAACCTGGAATTATACTTGAATTTTTTATTGTGACTTTTGTGGACACCCTGTTACACTACATACGTACTTCGTTTCTCTCCATATCATTTGTGAACTCTTTTTTTGACGATTGTCTCCATCTATTTGATCTTCGTCATTTTTTTATACTAATGGGCATTTTTATTTTAAATAATTGACATGGAGTGGTGTGGGCCTTTCTTGGATATAGTAAGTGGCTGCGTTCTCAGGTGAACATTCTTTCATAGACAAGTAAGGTGACAATAAATAGTAGAGGGAGGAAAAAATAGATGGTTTATTTTTTACAAATAAAGAGAAGTGAAGGATATAAATACAATGTAAAGTCATTATTTAAAGTTCCTTAAACAGTGGACTTTCTGGGGTCCTGATGGGTACATTCACTATTGCCTTCACAGACCACTTTTGCATGGAAAATGTCTTCTTTGCTGCACTAGAGTCACCCCAAAAGACAACTCCATAGGCCAAGTAAGAGTTGAATTTGGCATAATACACACGTTTATCAGTTTCCAATGAAGTGGCTGAGACAAGTTTCCTTATCACAAATGTTCTAATGGCCATTTTTTAAATCATTTAATGAATGAGGTGATACCAATCTAGGTTCTCCCTTAGCAGTATTCCCAAGAATTTTAAGGAGCTAGACTTTTATTTGAATTTTGTTATTTACATTTATTTGAATTCACTCTATCTATTGTGCTTAGTAGTCATAATTGTCCAGGTTACAGTGGTATTTAAAAGTATGCCCCTATGTATGTTTCATTGAAGTGTTTCCTTGCACAATTCCACACATGAAAAATGATTCACTTTTATCAGACCTCGAACCTAGATCCCTCAATTTCCACCGAGTGCTTCAGCCAGTTGTGCTACAGAGGCCTCTGCCTACTCTTTGGATTTTGGTGGAAATGCGAATGATTTTTCCTTGTGGAATTTTGTACTTATTGTGGTATATTAAATGACAACCAACATGTTCGGATGCAGGAGAGAGACTGACGCCAAAATGGCTGAGCCACACTTTATTGTGTCCAACAAATGACATACTAAATGCACTCATACAATATACTGCATCCCTCCCCAGGGGAAAAAAGGTTAAAAGATAAAATGAAACAAAAAATAACTCAAATAAATACACAAAAAGGGATTAGATAAAAAAAGGAAACAAAATACACTCATTATTTACAAATTCCAACTCTCTTTTGGCACCCTCTGCCTCAGAGGATATCGTCTTTCACTAATGTCAACGTTTTCTCTGGTATGGACACTTGACACCTCATTTCCCCCAACCCCCACACGTTTATTAGAGGAGACTCTCTTTGACTCCCAGCAGCCCCCAGGCTCACAGTCTCCATTGGGGGTGGACACAGGCACTGACATGGAACACTGACATGGGGATGGCTGACACATTTGACAATTCCTGGCTTTGATTAATGCCATCACGCACTGTGAGAGGCCCCTTTTCTGATTCACTGCACTTGGATCACACACCTCTCAGCTGGTCGATGTGGCGATGCCACAGTTGTCCTTTTTCTGTGAGGACCTGGTAGTTCTGGGAACCCAGTACAGCCTCCACCGAGGCCTGCACCCAGTCCCTCTTGCCACCTCTGTTGTAAGCTGTTGCCCACACTTTGTCGCCCACCTGGAAACTCCTCAACCCATTTGCACCACTCTCCCTCTGAAATCTCTGTTTTAGGGTCACAGCTTGACTCAGATTTGGTTTTAAGAGGGTCAGCCGAGACCTGAGCGTGCAACCAAACATTAGTTTGCTTGGTGCTTCTCCGGTGACACTGTGAGGGCTTATCAGAAACGACCCTGATTGCACATTGCCTTGAGATACCCTGTGCGGTGACAAATGTCGCATTTCGCCTTTTTAAAGCGACACTCTGCCCTTGTATGACCCTTCCGTCCACAGCAATAGTACACTCCGGTGCACCTTTCTCGTGATGCCGACGAATTCGGAGGATTCCCTTTCGGCTGCCTTCCGCTCCTTCGAACGGCGACATGATGCACCTCGTGCTCCTCTGTCTGGTCGCTCGTCTCCGATGCGGTCTCGTGTTTCACGTAGTTGACGCCAACCCCGCACACGCCGGTCCCTGCCTCGATGTCCGCCGATGGCGGGAAAAGGCTGCACGCTACAGCATTTACGGTAGCCTTTTCCCGTGCTGCGGCTATCTCCACTGCCCTCTCAAAACTCAACTCCTCGCTTTCCAAATACAAAGCACGAACAATATCCCTATCACGAAGTCCAAACATAAATTGGTCCCGCATTGCTCGGTCCAAGAATGCACCGAAATTATACCCACGCGCTGCGTTCCTCAAGTCAGTGGCGAACTCTCTCACTGAGCTCGCTTTTCCTTGGACGCGCTGATGAAACTTGTGCGTTTCAGCTATCACCGACGGCTTCGGGCTGAAATGCTTCCTAAATAGCCTGCACAAGTCGTCATATGAAGAACTAGAGGGCTTCTCCGGCGCACACAAATTTATAAGGACGCCGTAGGCCGACTTCCCCTACGAAGACAATAAGACGGCTTTCTTTTTATCCTGAGCCTCCTCCCCATCCAAATCATTCATTATGAAGTACTGTTCTAGCCGCTCCTCGTAAGCATCCCCGATTCTCTTCTTCGGGGATAAACTTTTCCATTAAGAGCCGGCATCCTCGTCGCCAATTTGTGGGATATTAAATGACAACCAACATGTTCGGATGCAGGAGAGAGACTGACGCCAAAATGGCGGAGCCACACTTTACTGTGTCCAACACATGACATACGAAAGGCAATCAATCAATATACTACGCCTATGTACACTTGCAGGTAACTGCATAAAGGTAATACAATGGCTAGTCCCGGAATCCTAAACATTTTTCAAGTCTTTCCTTAACTTGAGGCTTATGTTACTAGCTTACAGAAGACTCCCCTTTTGGTGGAATGCCTCCTTTGCTTGTGTTATCCTGCTTGGAATATTTTTCAAAAGCGGAGTGTTAGCATACTGTTAGCTTGTCAGTAGACCACCCGGGTTCAAATAAGCTGGTTCATAATTAGATCAATGTATCCCGGTGAAGTCTTTGTACACCCCCAGGAAAAAAGCTGAAAGTGCGAGGTGGCCCAAGGAAAGGAACTGCCCCCCCTACCCTGAATATGTGAAATTCACACGTGTATGGCTTAGTAGGGGGTGAGCTCACCTCTCCTATACTCACCTCTCCTCTCCTACCCTCACCTATCCAAACCAACCTTCGGGTGGAAGCACTGAGTGAGAGTGATTCCTTCATGAACGGTGGAGCAATAGAAAGAAACTGCAATTTCCAGAGCTATTAGTAAAATTTTGCATTAACAGTTGTCAGGAGCTTACATTTTTGTGGTACATCTCTCCTCCGTGGAATTTCGCATGAAAAACACAGATGTGCCCAATGCCCAGTTGAGAAAAAGTAATCACAGAAGCCAAACTTGGGCATTTGGTTTCTATTAAAAAGCCCGGAAAAGTATGTTTTATCAGAAAAAGTCCCACCACGCCAAAAAAAGTATCTAAACAAATCATTAAAAAATGCTTTATTTAATGAAATTGGTGAAGATTTGTATTCAAAACCACGAAAGTCTCACTTTTACAAAAAGTCAAAAGACTTTTTTTTCCGCGCTCTACTGATCATTGATAACTTTACTCCTTACCTTCCAAGGCTTTGCCCCCTTCAAGAAGATGGGTGGATTTTTGATTGGCCGTTTGATCATCTTCTTGTCATCTGTCTCCTCTTGTTGCGAAGACTTTTGGAAGAGTTATTAACATTTTTTCCTTGTCATATGGGGAAATTAGGTGCTTCTCGGAAAGTGAAAGTGGAGAGAGAGTCAGCCTTGCTGGACCTCGGCACTGTGATGAAGCCATCAGGCACAGTCATGTAGTAGCATTAATGGGTACAGGTAGGATTTATGTTTTGAGGAAGGAGGGTAGGACACCCACCTGTGGGGATAGATTTATGTAAGTGGGGAGCAGGACATCATCCTGTCTGGCTCTGTATAGCAGGTCAGCGTATCTCTAAGCATTGTACCCCCTCAAAATGCTGGATATGCAAACGTTATCAACATTTAGAATTGGGTACATTCCTTAATTAATTGCATCCATTGCATGAACTCCATCAGGGATATTTGTTTTATTCAATGTGCCTACTTTTTGCTGAAATATACTGCCTCTCCAATGAGAGAGTCGTCACATCAACATTCTAAAGGCACACCGAAGTGAATCGCTTATCCAAATAGCTGTATCCTTCGAGTTAGGTTGCGATCATTACGTACATATTAGTGTGGGTTGCGTACATATAAAGGGATGGTTGGTCTACAAAGGTCCCACTTAGGGGTCCATGCGCTTTTTTGTATAGCCAAAGGCCGACCTTGTGCGTTCGTATACCCTAGTGCATAATTTTAAAATAATTTGTCCACCAGTTTTCCCTTGAAAAGCGGACGGAGAGCATAACAGACGGAAAAATGACTTAGTTTTAGTAAAACCAATTCGGGCGTTGCTGCGAGAGGGTGCGCCCTACGCCTGAGGGTGGTATGCTTTCACTCTCGGGGTCGCACCTCGAAGACTATGGGACAAGAAATTGAAAAGATTCGGGGTAAAACTTATAAAATGTACCCATCGTTTTACTTAAATTAGTGATAATGCGTGGAAGTCTTCCCATCATCCACGACTTCTGAAGTTAATTTTATCACGATTACTGTGATTGACTATTTCATCCAGATGAATTTAATTCGTTTCTTCGGTTAAAGGTAGCTATGCGGGGCCGTGGCCGAGGAAGCCGGCCGGCCGTTGGGAGGAGCTGAGCTCACGAGCGTCCGTGTAACCCTTCCTCTGCCCTTGCAATCTTCTCTCCTCCCAGCGCATGGGCTCCCGTTATACGATTGACCACTCGCAGTATAACTTTAATAATTACGGCTCTTAGCATCAAATCGATACATTCATGGTACTCCTAGTAATACGCGCATATTTTCATCGGCGTTGTACAATGGAAAATGATTCTATTAATGATTTCAGTAATTCCATGTTTGACGGCCGGAGAAATGGCAACGTTAGGGGGGAAAAGAGGGTTGGGTGCGGGAAGTTTGAACGTGTGACGTGCAATTTTCGGCCCTTTCCTAAGTCAATGAACATCTCCATTTATCGAGGTATTTCTTGTAAAATTTGCACGCAACCTATCACTCCGACTTGTAATTCTGAAATCCATCTCCACGGTAAGAGATAGAAGTGAGTTATCGGCAAGAAGTGTACTTCAGTGCATTTGCGGTTACGCTATGGTTAAAACCGAACCTTCAAGACCCTGTGGAGCATTATTTCTTATAAAGATTAAGTCTCCTAGAGAGTCATACAGGAAAGCTACCTCTAATTGCGGATGGTATAGTCGTGTACGAGAAAATTCCTTGTAGTGAGAACAAATGTTTTAGGACCTGAAGAAAGCCTTCGGCAATGTTGAATGGAAGAGGATGTTCAGATTGCTGGAGAAACTCGGAATGGATTGCGATGACAGAAGAATAATCTATCAACTGTACAGGAAGTAAGTCGTCGCAGTGCAAATGAGAGACGAAAGTCAGAGAGAAGCTAAAATTAACTAAGGAGTAAGACAGGGATGCAGCCTCTCACCAGCAGTGTTCAACATGTACTTGGAGGGGGCCATAAGAGAATCACAAAAATTGAACTGAGCGGAATAAAGAGAAACGGAGAAGAAATAAACATGCTCCGCTTCGCAGATGATATCTCAGTCATAGTTGGAAATCGCGGTGACCTTCAGCGGTCATTAAACCATGGTCCAAGTTCTCCATGAGTACAACATGAAAATAAATAAGACGAAGGCTAAAATCCTTGTTTGCGGAAGAGAGACGCTGAATGTAGAAGTCATCTAAATAGGAGAGAAATGAAAGCAAGTGAAATCCTTCACCTATCTCGGAAGTACTGTCACGTGGGACGGAAGAAGTGCAATGGACATCAAGCGGAGAATAGCCCAACCTAAGAAGGCGTTCATGGGAAAAAGACAACCTCTTTGCTCAAAGAAGATGGGACTACAAACTAAGAAACAGTGCGTGAAAACATTTGTGTGGAGCGTAGCACTCTATGGATCGGAATCATGGACCATTGGAAAAGCTGACCAGAAAAGAATAGAAGCCTTCGAAACCTGGTGCTGGAGGAGGATGCTGAATATAAAATGGACAGACAAAGTAAGAAATGATGAAGTGTACAGAAGAGTAGAACAGGAAAGGACCATTTAATGGGACACCAAAGAGAAAAGAAGAACTAGATGGATTGGACACACCCTGAGACACAATGGGTTTTTGAAGAACATAATTGAGGGCAAATTAGAGGGAAAAGTCCCCATGGGAAGACCCAGGAATATGTTCATGGACCCGATAAAGAGGAAAGTACATAGTGAGAGATATCAGGAGGTAAGGAAACTTGCATTAGATAGGGAAGGGTGGATGGCTGCAGTCAACCAAACTTAGGATTGGGCAACCAATGATGGGGAACAAACATTTGGTATAAAAGGGCGTATTGGAAAAAATTGTAAAATTCGCACAGAATCGATATCACGTTATCGATGTTGCATAAATTCCTATGCCTCCTGAGTGTCGTTTCCTTTCATCCAGTGTGATGAATCACTTTCATTTAGCGTAGCCAAAGAACACACAGACACGTTCTCTTTATTGCTCTCACACTGGACAAGTTACATTATGCATAGATACAGAAAACAAAAGAATATTTAAAAAAACAAAGGGCGCCAACTAGGATCTTGCGCTAAGGAAATAACAGTTGCTCCCACAATGCTGGAGTCACAAAAAAAACAACACTTACCCTTGACTCCACACATTGGGGAAAGCTTGCACAGCAAAAAAAAACTTCGTAGTAAAACACACATCACTTGAGTGAGCACATTAAAACTTAAGGGCACTCACCAACCACAGTTCACAAATGAAAATTAAATTCCAATTTCGTAGCAGAATAATGAAGATTAAACATCATCACAACATATATAATCATAGAAACACACATAATCATAGGGACATAAGTCCTATCATTGTACACTGTTTTTGAGTCTTTCTTGCACTCAGTCCCTTTGTTAACAAGTCTGCGATATTAAGGTGAGTAGACACATACTCAATTTGTATTAAGCCTAAACTTAATGGTTGAAGGCGTAACTTTGTGGAATGACTCTACTGACATGACTAAAAAGAGAGAGAACTCTTAGTATTTTCCACACTTAAAACTTTAATTCCCGACCCAGGTTTCGACTGCCTTGCAATCATTTTCAAGGTTTTCAAGTTCTCTCTCTTTTTAGTTGTATTAAGCCCTTTAACACAACGTCCTTTATATAATGGTATCTTATGTCAGTAGCCTTGGATCTGTGATCAGTTAAATCATCTTTGGCTAGGGTAATTGCTGGTAGATTGTCAGCCTTAACACAAGGGGTCTCACACAGGAACTTTAAGTTCACCTCCTCCAGGATGCTGCCGAACCACAAGGCCTCTCTGGTAGTTAAAGCAAGGGCAATATATTCTGATTCTTGGGTGGAATTTGCAAGAACAGTTTGTTTCTTACATTGCCAATGAATGGGACCACCAGCTAACATTAGAATAGTTCCTGAGAAAGATTTGCGGTCAATCTTATTCCCTGCAAAGTCAGCATCACTGAAAATTTGGGCCTGCATGTTATTTTTCTGATAAACAATAGCATAATCAATGGCACCTTTAACATATCTAAATATATGCTTTACAGCTGACCTGTGAGTTTTTGTCTGACAGGAACAAAACTGCCTCAGAAATGACACAGCAAAAGAAATATCAGGGCGAGTACTATTAGCAATGTACAAGAGCTTGCCTATTGCCTTCCTGTAATCACTTTCATTGACAGCAGCATTAGGCTCACCAGGCCCTTTCGTAACACTAGTGCTGAGAGGACATGACACACATTTTGCATTGGACATACCAAATTCGAGTAACATTTGCTCTATACATTGTGACTGATCAATAGACATAGAATTACAACCCAGTTTTCTGACCCTTAGGGACAAGAAATCAGTAATGTCTCCAAGGCATCTGATCTCCACATGCTTAGACAGAATTTACTTGAACCAATTTCTATTTGTTTAGTCAAAAATCCACATAGCTATGTCATCAACATACAAAGCTGCATATATCTTACGGTTAGGGCTGAAAAATAAGCAAGGGTCACCATATCTGGGTTTGAATCCCATTGATAAGAATATTCCCTTTATCTTGGAGTACCATTCCTTGCCTGATTGTTTAAGACCGTAAAGACATTTATTTAACTTACACACAAAGTCATCTCTATCACCCACTTCAAAACCCATGGGCGGTTCCAAATAAATAGTCTCTAGTAATTTGCTGTTTACATAGGCAGATACTACATCAACATGTTCCCCCAAAAGATTTTGTTTCACAGATACAGCGAGCATTAACCTGATGGTTTTGCGTTTTACTACAGGGCTGTATGTTTCAAAGTAATCAAGTCCAAATACCTGAGAAAAACCTTGGGCAACAAGCTTAGCCTTAAGCTTGTGTGGATTACCGTCATTTCCGATTTTTACACGGAATCTCCACGTTGAACCTTCTGGTTGAGGGGCCTTGGGATGACAGCTACCTCTTCAACTGCATTCGGTGCGGAATCATTATCTGGCAGGTGAATGTTTCGGGCATAGTCTAATCGTTGTTGGTCAGGCAGTTCAGATGTTTGGTCCGGAACCTCCAATTCATCACTCTCCACCGGTTCATCCACAAAATATTCGTCACTCTCTTCAAACGCGAAAATGTCATTCTATGGATTATCACGCTTCCCCTGATCGGTTGACTGCATTTCTTTAAGAGGGAATGTGCTTTCATGAAATACGTCTCTTCTTATGATGGCACAAATTTTTTGATAGACTCCAGAGTCTGTAACCTCCCTTGGTGCCCTCCTCATAGCCGAGCATGATGCATTCCTCAGTCTTGCTATCGAGCTTTCTTTGATTCTCCACAATGGCCTGTACTCTGCAGCCGAATGGCTTGATTTTGGCCAAGTCTTGCATGACGATCTCGCGTTTTTGCAGCAGAGCAATGGGTATTTTGTTCCCATTAGCACGGCAGGGGCAGCGGTTTCTTATGTATGCAGCCGTGTTTAGTGCTTCTGCCCACATATCTTTGGTAGCACTAGACTCGATGATCATGCATCTCGCCATTTCCATGAGGGTACGGTTTTGTCTCTCACTTCTTCCATTCTGTTGTGGCGAATAAGGTACAGTCTTCTGCTGAATTATTCCATTTTTCGTCAGGTACTTTTCAAATTCATCAGAACAGTATTCACCTCCTCCATCTGATCTTAGTTTCATGATCTTCTCGCCGGTCATTTGTTCCATCATAGCCTTATATTCCTTAAATTTTGTGAGAGCCTCACTCTTACTTTTCATGGTTTTCACAACAGTATACCGAGAGAAATCATCAGTGAATACGATTGCATAGAGAGATCCGCCCTTGGATGGTGGGTCGAATTTCCCCATGACATCGGTGTGCACAAGTTCAAGTGGTTTGGATGCACGTGCACTCGTTGCGATGTAGTGCTTCCTTTGTATCTTTCCTTGAACACATACGTCGCATACTCCCATTTCCCTTTGTTCAGCAAGTGGTGGGATCTTCTCCAGGGCTTTGGCATGGGCGTGGCCAAGACGGCGATGCCACATTTCCTTGGTTGTCTCCGCACTCAAGGCTGCAGGTGAGTTAACCAATCCTTGCATAGGGTAATCACTGCTACAGAGTTCATACATCTTCCCGGCTTTCTTGTCGTTGAAGATCACTTCACCATTCAGTTTGCCTACAGCAACTTGGTTTCCAAACGTGACGACAACTCCCTTTTCGGTCAGTTTGGGAACAGAAATCAGATGGCAATATAGTCCAGGTACATGCTTGACATTCTGTAAACACAATTTCCTGCTCCCCCGTCTTCCATTCTAGCATATAGGTTTACTGTCCCTTCCCCTTTGATGGGTAGTTTCACGCCATTTCCTATTTTCACTCATCCCTTCACTCCCTCTATGAGTTTGAATGCATCGGCATTATGGCACATATGGTCAGTCGCACCCGAGTCCAGATACCACTTGTCTTCATGTACCTGGTGCTGTGACGAGTCGGACAACAGGAGGATAGCATTGTCTTCGTCCGAATCCTCACTACACGCAACATTTGTCTTCGACTCACATTCTCGGAGTTGCTTCAGCCTGCTCTCCTTGAATTCTGCCCATAAAGGGCAGTCGCGTGCTGCGTGACCTGGCTTTTCACAGGAGAAACATTTGAAGTTGGGTGTGGTGCTCCCTGACTGGTCCCTTTCCCTGGCCTTAAACCTACTGCCTTCCTTGTGCCAGCGTGCCGGCGGCGCTCCCATAGAATCCTTTGACGCGTTCAAGGCTACCAAATCGTCGTTCTTGATTTTGCTGTTCCTCTCCATCCTTCTTTCTTCAAGCATTAATTTTGCTTTCACCATGGATGACGTTATTTTATCTTCGCCTTCTTCCAAGGATCGGATGAGATCTTCGTACAGCGGTATGGGAAGTCCGAGTAGTAGGAAATACGCGAATGACTGGTCACTAAATATGACACCCCCTTTACGTATCTTTTGCATGGTCTCTTGCATTTTGCTCACATATTCTTGCATCGGCATGCCGGACTCTTTCGTTGTACTGGTTAACTCACGCAAATGTACAACTGTGCGTAACATACTGAACGTACCGCATATTTCTTCGAGCGTGGACCATATCTTCTTGGCAAAAACCAACTCCCCGATATCATGCAGCATCGAGTCATGCACGGAATTATAAAGTACAGCTCTGGCCGGCGATTAATTCTGGATCGTTCTTGGTTGAGCATTCCCAGGGCCGCCCACAGGGGGGATGCATGGCGCAAGTTGCGCCATAGAAACAAATTTTAGGGGGGAATAAAAAATTTGGTGGGGATTTTTCAAATGTATAAAGAAATTCACTAAATGTCAATATTTTTACCCATTTGCAGTAATTTATGTACGTATTGAAAGGTTATAACAATAAATGAATGTTAAGCGTCAAGTGTAGTACACATAGTAAAACATGGTGCAGTTATAGAGAATGATTCAGCCAGCCGAAAGCTTCTTTTATTTCGGTCGCGTCTCTCCATACTCTTCCTTGGCTGCCGCACCGAGCCGTCGTCGAGGCCACCAAAAGATCCCCGAACGCAACCCAGTAGCATAACTGACTCAGCATCCCTCCAGTCATATTTCCGCCCCCTCCTCCCAACATCTGCCAATGGGTCACATCACAGTACAGTCAAAAGGCTTAGACTTACGGATCGTGCATACACTGCACGTTACCTTTTACGGTAATATTTTACCCTCACTTCCCCTTAGTCGGCAACCGTTTGCATTTGTCTCAATCCTACGTACCTTCCCCCTCCTCCCCTTCGATAGGTAACTTTTTCTCCACTAATGAAACTTTCAATTCAAAAGTATTTTCTTATTTTTTAGTAAGATTGTTGTTAGGTATAGGTTGAAATTAGGCAAAGTAGCAGAGCTAGATATAATAGAATAATGCTATTTTCAGTTTTTTAATTATATAACTATATTAGTTTATCATAAATATTTAGTAATATTGACGTCCAGCACTTCCCGCCCCCACCCCTTTCCCTTCACTGCGTCCTTTCCTTTCCCTTCCATGTTTAAAGCCTAAAACTAGGAACCAATGAGGAGGAGGTGGTGGGGTGGGCGGACGGGAGAGAGGGGGTGGGGGATGCCGCCTAGTGATGAAAGACGAAAGTTCAAATGTAAATACAGTCGACAGATTGTAAATAAACACGTCTCAACGGTTTTGTCATGAATAAACATGGGTTTTACATACAATTAATCATAATGCAGTGGATAAAAAATGTAGTAGTACACGTGGGACGTAATTATAAACTTTTTTAATATCGTTCGGTCAACAGATATATTTAATTCCTCTCAAAATTTAACTATACAAATGTACAATTCACTTATTAGCACTTCGTGAATATAGCTACACGGAAATTTAATAATAATGCGAGGTGACTTCATGAGTATTCCCGATGACCATCGTTGTAGTGTATGTAAAAAGGTATGCACCAACCGCCTTCTTGAACTGATTCTTATATTTCAATCCAAGTCCCCAATTTTTGAGTCCTCGTAGACGTATGCCCGGTTTGCAGCCTGGTACGAGGCAAGTACTGTTTGAATAAGACATTCTAAATTCTTTATTTAAACCGAACGGGCTTAATGCATTCAAATTAGAATCAGAGTCTGGCAAACATCGTCGTTGGCACACCATGGACGTTTCATAAACCTCTTACACATTTTCTATAATAGATATCTCCTCTCTAACATTTAAAAAGTAACTTTACAATAACAACTGAAAAGACTCTGATCGAGGTGGCGCTAAGGACTGGGCAAACTAAAAGTGGAAATTTAGGCAACACATAGCCTAGGCAACAATGCCAAATATCCAAATCCATAATATATATTCATGGAACTAAATTTGGAAATTGTGACAACACGTTACCTAGGCAACGATTCCAAAAGTTTAAATCTATAATATTTATTCATGGCCATACCTTTGACTTGTGACTTCCCTATCTAAGTTGTGATACTTCTGAGATTTCTAAAGCACTTAAAATTTAGTTATTAACTGCATTCATCACAAAAAATAAACAAAACATCCTTCAACAAGTCTAAATTACACTTAGAACATGCTATTTATGATACGATCGTTACTCACTCACCACTTGAAAATAGCACAAAGAGCCAAAAAAGTATCTAATTGAATATATTCTCATTTACAAAATTACTAAGGTAGCCAACTATAACTAAGGTAGATTTGTCAATATTAGCGTGATAATAATAGAATAATAACTAATTCTAGAATAGTAAAAATTTATATCACAGTCATGATTGTGGGGGCATTTTCGTTAGGGAACGAGATTCTTTTGATTCCTTATAATGCGGATGCAATAAAGAATTTTGAGAAAATAGAAAACATTTTTTTTTAATTACTTTTATATTTATTTATTTATTATGATATTTATTATTTCACATATTTAGTGGAATAATTAGGAACCTCAACATGAGAATCTTTGAAAAAACCAGTTAAAAAGTTAAAACAAGGAATTAGTATAGATAACTTTGTTTAATAAGATACAAAGATGAAATATGATAATCACCGCTTCACTATTGACTTAAAGAAAATATCGGAAACGTATGCTGGAAAAAACATTGAATTAGCTCTCATAAATTTATTGAATATTGAAGAAAAAATTTAATGTAATTTTTCTAAAATTTTTTCTTCTGAGTAAACGCGCGGTAACTTGGTTCGAAGACTAGAGATTGTGTGTAATCGCTCGTTAACGGATTCTCAGCAAACTGTATTAGTTCATGAGAAGGATCTTCAGTTATGTATTATACAATCGCAACTGCGTATAGTGGGTGGGATTTTGTAGGGGGTGGTAGAGAAGCGCAACACTTTTAGGAAATGAATATAGCTTAACTATCATTCTTTATAATCTAAGATCATGTATCGATAAATGCTTCCTCTTTGATATTATTTTTTTTAATTTCTCGCTTCTTTACAGAGAAGGGATTGGCTGCTTTTCAGAATACCTCTACTAATCCGGAGAAACTTCTGAAAAATCTGGGGAATTCTACAGTCTCTACGCTTTAAGTAAATCGTTAGGACAGGCTCTGTACATATTCCTCACCCCAATTCCATCATACACCCCTCATGGTAATCGTCTGTTTTGGGGTACTTTGTGTTAATTGCGTTTGTGTGTGTGTGTGTGTGTTGGCTATGACCCCGTCAGAGACTTTAAGGCTGGTTTGCAATTTATCCACGTGCATAAGTGTCGTTGTTTTACATGTTGATTGGTCTGGTATTCTGAAGTAAGAAAAGCTAGTATACGATTATTTTTTTTCAGCGATATAAAAGGTTCGCTCTCCTCGCGCTCGTTAACTTTTACACACTTTTTTCGGTAAAAAGTACATTACATTTTGTAGTTCTGGGGAGTTTGGTTAACTTAAACGTTGAGGAATGGTGCTGTCTCATTAAGCTCTCGAATTTAGATACTCTGTCTCTCCGCAGGCTGTAGCGCGAAAGTGATATCGCGAAGCAATTTCTCACCGCCATTAGCAATTCTACCTATTCAACCATCCGGTAGTAGTGTCGATTTTGAGAGGCGGAGATTCGAAGTGTCACTTATCGAGTGAATGGTACGTGCAAGTCCTTTGCGCGTGCGTGACTGTATGTTTAACCGTTGATGTGGAATTAATTTCTTCGTTAGTTGGATATTGATGATCTCTCAACCCCTGACATCGGGAGTTTAAAACTAAAGTTGGGAAATTATCGTGAGATGAGTGCCATTATCGAATTCCAAGGGTTTACCACTAATGATAAAAGCTACATGGTCAAGGAATTGACCATTAGTGATGTTCAGCGTACTTGTTGCAATACCTGACTATTCAAATTCCTGTTTGGGATACTTTTCACGAGAGAGGCTTCTTGGTTAAAAAAAAATGACTATCACAGCTTGTCATAATATGATAGAGATATTGAGTATTTGCAATTGGAGAGCATTGTGAGACAATACACCCAACGTTTCAAGTTTCTCTCCACAAAGGGCTGCACAAAAGGCTGCTTCTCTTAGAAAACTATTGTCCGTGGGCATTTGCGTAGCAAATCTGGAATTGAATGGAGGCCCCCATCCTTAAAGACATTGTCAACAAATGAGTGCTGTTTCATTGACGCTCATTCTCAAAGTAATTTACAATGTGCCAGGAAAAATGCTCACAAGCTGGCTGACTGGTGTTCTTGTAATAAAATTTTGAAAAAAAATAAATTTTTGAAAACTTGTATTCCCTGTTTTATTTCACCTCAACACCTTTATTTAGATTTAATATCAGATGGTATAACGCTCATGGGCGGGAGCGTCCCCCATAGCTGGTTTGTTGTCCTTTCGCTTATTATTGACAACAGCATAATGCGACCTCGAAGAAAGAGGAGGGGGAAGAGGAGGGATTATGCGTCAGACGCGGTGGTCGGGAATGATGTAATGGTGAAAAAAAATTACGTTGCAGCTGAGCAAGTTGAAACTTGAGGCCGGAGTGGAGCTCAAGGTTGTCGATGCAGTATAGGCCATGCACCTAACAATCTATGCGAATGTTGTGAACTATTCCATCAATGAATACCACGCACGAACGTTTTCCTGGGTTGCGAGATATTATACATTTCAGTCTTCTGCGGTTCTATTATACATTCAATCGTAGAAACAATGATTGCACGAATGTCACGTACGAACGTTGCGAGATATTATACATTTCGGTCTGCTGCGGGCCTATTGATCATTTTGACATAAAGACGAGGAAATCATTTGACTCGGGTTAATTAGGGCATTCAACGGTGTCGTTATATTTTATCTAAGTTAATTAGTTGATAGATATTTAATATTAGAATGTTTTTCGGCTGTTGTGGGTTAAATATTCGCTTTGTCGCAAAGACGAGTAGATTATTTGATGCGGGAGGAAAAATTGGCCAAGTCCACATGCCTTACCCCAGAGTGTAGGGGTCACACCCTTGGTGTGTGGTGATTAATTTTATACGCAATGGGTAACCAGTCACTCACTGATCAACTTTCCAATTTAAACTAAATTTTTATCTCTTCAAATAAAGGAGTTATTAAGAAAAATTCCCGAAAATTTCGGGTTTTTTGGCCATAGGGCCAAAACCGTTGGTCCAATCGGTCATATAACTTGGAGGAAAATACTCACTACTAGTAGTGAGTACTCCCGACCCTGATCGACCCCTAAAGGGGTATATAGGGGGTGTCCAGACGAAAATGATTTTCTTGTACCCTGAATACCCTTAGATACCCTGAAAAGGGTTCTTCCGAGAAAAATATCAGGGATCAATGCTAGTTGTCGGAAATTCCCTTGTAATGAGTTTGAGGCTCTCAGATCGAGATATAATAGGTTTTAATAAGTTTTAATTACCATGGACTTTAAAAATATATAATAGCCAAAAGCCCGGAGATGAACTTCCGATGGTACTCACCAAAAAACTCTCTGAGGGGGTCCTCCGGGTTTCATTACCACACGAGTTTCCGCATGGCATTCCTCAGAAGAATGTGTCATGCAACCTAGAAGATGTTTACGTACGAGGTTGCCTTGACGGGTGGAATTTTGCATTGAGCGTTAGATGACGTATACGGAACTAATAGAACGCGGATCTCATACACAGATGGGTTGCGTCATGCTATCTCGTGAGGGTCGTTAGGCGTGACTGGAATAATAATTTTTTGCATATTAAGTGTTTTCGGACCGGTATCCCTCCCCTACTCCTGCATGTTATTTTTCTGATAAACAATAGCATAATCAATGGCACCTTTAACATATCTAAATATATGCTTTACAGCTGACCAGTGAGTTTTTGTCTGACAGGAACAAAACTGCCTCAGAAATGACACAGCAAAAGAAATATCAGGGCGAGTACTATTAGCAATGTACAAGAGCTTGCCTATTGCCTTCCTGTAATCACTTTCATTGACAGCAGCATTAGGCTCACCAGGCCCTTTCGTAACACTAGTGCTGAGAGGACATGACACACATTTTGCATTGGACATACCAAATTCGAGTAACATTTGCTCTATACATTGTGACTGATCAATAGACATAGAATTACAACCCAGTTTTCTGACCCTTAGGGACAAGAAATCAGTAATGTCTCCAAGGCATCTGATCTCCACATGCTTAGACAGAATTTACTTGAACCAATTTCTATTTGTTTAGTCAAAAATCCACATAGCTATGTCATCAACATACAAAGCTGCATATATCTTACGGTTAGGGCTGAAAAATAAGCAAGGGTCACCATATCTGGGTTTGAATCCCATTGATAAGAATATTCCCTTTATCTTGGAGTACCATTCCTTGCCTGATTGTTTAAGACCGTAAAGACATTTATTTAACTTACACACAAAGTCATCTCTATCACCCACTTCAAAACCCATGGGCGGTTCCAAATAAATAGTCTCTAGTAATTTGCTGTTTACATAGGCAGATACTACATCAACATGTTCCCCCAAAAGATTTTGTTTCACAGATACAGCGAGCATTAACCTGATGGTTTTGCGTTTTACTACAGGGCTGTATGTTTCAAAGTAATCAAGTCCAAATACCTGAGAAAAACCTTGGGCAACAAGCTTAGCCTTAAGCTTGTGTGGATTACCGTCATTTCCGATTTTTACACGGAATCTCCACGTTGAACCTTCTGGTTGAGGGGCCTTGGGATGACAGCTACCTCTTCAACTGCATTCGGTGCGGAATCATTATCTGGCAGGTGAATGTTTCGGGCATAGTCTAATCGTTGTTGGTCAGGCAGTTCAGATGTTTGGTCCGGAACCTCCAATTCATCACTCTCCACCGGTTCATCCACAAAATATTCGTCACTCTCTTCAAACGCGAAAATGTCATTCTATGGATTATCACGCTTCCCCTGATCGGTTGACTGCATTTCTTTAAGAGGGAATGTGCTTTCATGAAATACGTCTCTTCTTATGATGGCACAAATTTTTTGATAGACTCCAGAGTCTGTAACCTCCCTTGGTGCCCTCCTCATAGCCGAGCATGATGCATTCCTCAGTCTTGCTATCGAGCTTTCTTTGATTCTCCACAATGGCCTGTACTCTGCAGCCGAATGGCTTGATTTTGGCCAAGTCTTGCATGACGATCTCGCGTTTTTGCAGCAGAGCAATGGGTATTTTGTTCCCATTAGCACGGCAGGGGCAGCGGTTTCTTATGTATGCAGCCGTGTTTAGTGCTTCTGCCCACATATCTTTGGTAGCACTAGACTCGATGATCATGCATCTCGCCATTTCCATGAGGGTACGGTTTTGTCTCTCACTTCTTCCATTCTGTTGTGGCGAATAAGGTACAGTCTTCTGCTGAATTATTCCATTTTTCGTCAGGTACTTTTCAAATTCATCAGAACAGTATTCACCTCCTCCATCTGATCTTAGTTTCATGATCTTCTCGCCGGTCATTTGTTCCATCATAGCCTTATATTCCTTAAATTTTGTGAGAGCCTCACTCTTACTTTTCATGGTTTTCACAACAGTATACCGAGAGAAATCATCAGTGAATACGATTGCATAGAGAGATCCGCCCTTGGATGGTGGGTCGAATTTCCCCATGACATCGGTGTGCACAAGTTCAAGTGGTTTGGATGCACGTGCACTCGTTGCGATGTAGTGCTTCCTTTGTATCTTTCCTTGAACACATACGTCGCATACTCCCATTTCCCTTTGTTCAGCAAGTGGTGGGATCTTCTCCAGGGCTTTGGCATGGGCGTGGCCAAGACGGCGATGCCACATTTCCTTGGTTGTCTCCGCACTCAAGGCTGCAGGTGAGTTAACCAATCCTTGCATAGGGTAATCACTGCTACAGAGTTCATACATCTTCCCGGCTTTCTTGTCGTTGAAGATCACTTCACCATTCAGTTTGCCTACAGCAACTTGGTTTCCAAACGTGACGACAACTCCCTTTTCGGTCAGTTTGGGAACAGAAATCAGATGGCAATATAGTCCAGGTACATGCTTGACATTCTGTAAACACAATTTCCTGCTCCCCCGTCTTCCATTCTAGCATATAGGTTTACTGTCCCTTCCCCTTTGATGGGTAGTTTCACGCCATTTCCTATTTTCACTCATCCCTTCACTCCCTCTATGAGTTTGAATGCATCGGCATTATGGCACATATGGTCAGTCGCACCCGAGTCCAGATACCACTTGTCTTCATGTACCTGGTGCTGTGACGAGTCGGACAACAGGAGGATAGCATTGTCTTCGTCCGAATCCTCACTACACGCAACATTTGTCTTCGACTCACATTCTCGGAGTTGCTTCAGCCTGCTCTCCTTGAATTCTGCCCATAAAGGGCAGTCGCGTGCTGCGTGACCTGGCTTTTCACAGGAGAAACATTTGAAGTTGGGTGTGGTGCTCCCTGACTGGTCCCTTTCCCTGGCCTTAAACCTACTGCCTTCCTTGTGCCAGCGTGCCGGCGGCGCTCCCATAGAATCCTTTGACGCGTTCAAGGCTACCAAATCGTCGTTCTTGATTTTGCTGTTCCTCTCCATCCTTCTTTCTTCAAGCATTAATTTTGCTTTCACCATGGATGACGTTATTTTATCTTCGCCTTCTTCCAAGGATCGGATGAGATCTTCGTACAGCGGTATGGGAAGTCCGAGTAGTAGGAAATACGCGAATGACTGGTCACTAAATATGACACCCCCTTTACGTATCTTTTGCATGGTCTCTTGCATTTTGCTCACATATTCTTGCATCGGCATGCCGGACTCTTTCGTTGTACTGGTTAACTCACGCAAATGTACAACTGTGCGTAACATACTGAACGTACCGCATATTTCTTCGAGCGTGGACCATATCTTCTTGGCAAAAACCAACTCCCCGATATCATGCAGCATCGAGTCATGCACGGAATTATAAAGTACAGCTCTGGCCGGCGATTAATTCTGGATCGTTCTTGGTTGAGCATTCCCAGGGCCGCCCACAGGGGGGATGCATGGCGCAAGTTGCGCCATAGAAACAAATTTTAGGGGGGAATAAAAAATTTGGTGGGGATTTTTCAAATGTATAAAGAAATTCACTAAATGTCAATATTTTTACCCATTTGCAGTAATTTATGTACGTATTGAAAGGTTATAACAATAAATGAATGTTAAGCGTCAAGTGTAGTACACATAGTAAAACATGGTGCAGTTATAGAGAATGATTCAGCCAGCCGAAAGCTTCTTTTATTTCGGTCGCGTCTCTCCATACTCTTCCTTGGCTGCCGCACCGAGCCGTCGTCGAGGCCACCAAAAGATCCCCGAACGCAACCCAGTAGCATAACTGACTCAGCATCCCTCCAGTCATATTTCCGCCCCCTCCTCCCAACATCTGCCAATGGGTCACATCACAGTACAGTCAAAAGGCTTAGACTTACGGATCGTGCATACACTGCACGTTACCTTTTACGGTAATATTTTACCCTCACTTCCCCTTAGTCGGCAACCGTTTGCATTTGTCTCAATCCTACGTACCTTCCCCCTCCTCCCCTTCGATAGGTAACTTTTTCTCCACTAATGAAACTTTCAATTCAAAAGTATTTTCTTATTTTTTAGTAAGATTGTTGTTAGGTATAGGTTGAAATTAGGCAAAGTAGCAGAGCTAGATATAATAGAATAATGCTATTTTCAGTTTTTTAATTATATAACTATATTAGTTTATCATAAATATTTAGTAATATTGACGTCCAGCACTTCCCGCCCCCACCCCTTTCCCTTCACTGCGTCCTTTCCTTTCCCTTCCATGTTTAAAGCCTAAAACTAGGAACCAATGAGGAGGAGGTGGTGGGGTGGGCGGACGGGAGAGAGGGGGTGGGGGATGCCGCCTAGTGATGAAAGACGAAAGTTCAAATGTAAATACAGTCGACAGATTGTAAATAAACACGTCTCAACGGTTTTGTCATGAATAAACATGGGTTTTACATACAATTAATCATAATGCAGTGGATAAAAAATGTAGTAGTACACGTGGGACGTAATTATAAACTTTTTTAATATCGTTCGGTCAACAGATATATTTAATTCCTCTCAAAATTTAACTATACAAATGTACAATTCACTTATTAGCACTTCGTGAATATAGCTACACGGAAATTTAATAATAATGCGAGGTGACTTCATGAGTATTCCCGATGACCATCGTTGTAGTGTATGTAAAAAGGTATGCACCAACCGCCTTCTTGAACTGATTCTTATATTTCAATCCAAGTCCCCAATTTTTGAGTCCTCGTAGACGTATGCCCGGTTTGCAGCCTGGTACGAGGCAAGTACTGTTTGAATAAGACATTCTAAATTCTTTATTTAAACCGAACGGGCTTAATGCATTCAAATTAGAATCAGAGTCTGGCAAACATCGTCGTTGGCACACCATGGACGTTTCATAAACCTCTTACACATTTTCTATAATAGATATCTCCTCTCTAACATTTAAAAAGTAACTTTACAATAACAACTGAAAAGACTCTGATCGAGGTGGCGCTAAGGACTGGGCAAACTAAAAGTGGAAATTTAGGCAACACATAGCCTAGGCAACAATGCCAAATATCCAAATCCATAATATATATTCATGGAACTAAATTTGGAAATTGTGACAACACGTTACCTAGGCAACGATTCCAAAAGTTTAAATCTATAATATTTATTCATGGCCATACCTTTGACTTGTGACTTCCCTATCTAAGTTGTGATACTTCTGAGATTTCTAAAGCACTTAAAATTTAGTTATTAACTGCATTCATCACAAAAAATAAACAAAACATCCTTCAACAAGTCTAAATTACACTTAGAACATGCTATTTATGATACGATCGTTACTCACTCACCACTTGAAAATAGCACAAAGAGCCAAAAAAGTATCTAATTGAATATATTCTCATTTACAAAATTACTAAGGTAGCCAACTATAACTAAGGTAGATTTGTCAATATTAGCGTGATAATAATAGAATAATAACTAATTCTAGAATAGTAAAAATTTATATCACAGTCATGATTGTGGGGGCATTTTCGTTAGGGAACGAGATTCTTTTGATTCCTTATAATGCGGATGCAATAAAGAATTTTGAGAAAATAGAAAACATTTTTTTTTAATTACTTTTATATTTATTTATTTATTATGATATTTATTATTTCACATATTTAGTGGAATAATTAGGAACCTCAACATGAGAATCTTTGAAAAAACCAGTTAAAAAGTTAAAACAAGGAATTAGTATAGATAACTTTGTTTAATAAGATACAAAGATGAAATATGATAATCACCGCTTCACTATTGACTTAAAGAAAATATCGGAAACGTATGCTGGAAAAAACATTGAATTAGCTCTCATAAATTTATTGAATATTGAAGAAAAAATTTAATGTAATTTTTCTAAAATTTTTTCTTCTGAGTAAACGCGCGGTAACTTGGTTCGAAGACTAGAGATTGTGTGTAATCGCTCGTTAACGGATTCTCAGCAAACTGTATTAGTTCATGAGAAGGATCTTCAGTTATGTATTATACAATCGCAACTGCGTATAGTGGGTGGGATTTTGTAGGGGGTGGTAGAGAAGCGCAACACTTTTAGGAAATGAATATAGCTTAACTATCATTCTTTATAATCTAAGATCATGTATCGATAAATGCTTCCTCTTTGATATTATTTTTTTTAATTTCTCGCTTCTTTACAGAGAAGGGATTGGCTGCTTTTCAGAATACCTCTACTAATCCGGAGAAACTTCTGAAAAATCTGGGGAATTCTACAGTCTCTACGCTTTAAGTAAATCGTTAGGACAGGCTCTGTACATATTCCTCACCCCAATTCCATCATACACCCCTCATGGTAATCGTCTGTTTTGGGGTACTTTGTGTTAATTGCGTTTGTGTGTGTGTGTGTGTGTTGGCTATGACCCCGTCAGAGACTTTAAGGCTGGTTTGCAATTTATCCACGTGCATAAGTGTCGTTGTTTTACATGTTGATTGGTCTGGTATTCTGAAGTAAGAAAAGCTAGTATACGATTATTTTTTTTCAGCGATATAAAAGGTTCGCTCTCCTCGCGCTCGTTAACTTTTACACACTTTTTTCGGTAAAAAGTACATTACATTTTGTAGTTCTGGGGAGTTTGGTTAACTTAAACGTTGAGGAATGGTGCTGTCTCATTAAGCTCTCGAATTTAGATACTCTGTCTCTCCGCAGGCTGTAGCGCGAAAGTGATATCGCGAAGCAATTTCTCACCGCCATTAGCAATTCTACCTATTCAACCATCCGGTAGTAGTGTCGATTTTGAGAGGCGGAGATTCGAAGTGTCACTTATCGAGTGAATGGTACGTGCAAGTCCTTTGCGCGTGCGTGACTGTATGTTTAACCGTTGATGTGGAATTAATTTCTTCGTTAGTTGGATATTGATGATCTCTCAACCCCTGACATCGGGAGTTTAAAACTAAAGTTGGGAAATTATCGTGAGATGAGTGCCATTATCGAATTCCAAGGGTTTACCACTAATGATAAAAGCTACATGGTCAAGGAATTGACCATTAGTGATGTTCAGCGTACTTGTTGCAATACCTGACTATTCAAATTCCTGTTTGGGATACTTTTCACGAGAGAGGCTTCTTGGTTAAAAAAAAATGACTATCACAGCTTGTCATAATATGATAGAGATATTGAGTATTTGCAATTGGAGAGCATTGTGAGACAATACACCCAACGTTTCAAGTTTCTCTCCACAAAGGGCTGCACAAAAGGCTGCTTCTCTTAGAAAACTATTGTCCGTGGGCATTTGCGTAGCAAATCTGGAATTGAATGGAGGCCCCCATCCTTAAAGACATTGTCAACAAATGAGTGCTGTTTCATTGACGCTCATTCTCAAAGTAATTTACAATGTGCCAGGAAAAATGCTCACAAGCTGGCTGACTGGTGTTCTTGTAATAAAATTTTGAAAAAAAATAAATTTTTGAAAACTTGTATTCCCTGTTTTATTTCACCTCAACACCTTTATTTAGATTTAATATCAGATGGTATAACGCTCATGGGCGGGAGCGTCCCCCATAGCTGGTTTGTTGTCCTTTCGCTTATTATTGACAACAGCATAATGCGACCTCGAAGAAAGAGGAGGGGGAAGAGGAGGGATTATGCGTCAGACGCGGTGGTCGGGAATGATGTAATGGTGAAAAAAAATTACGTTGCAGCTGAGCAAGTTGAAACTTGAGGCCGGAGTGGAGCTCAAGGTTGTCGATGCAGTATAGGCCATGCACCTAACAATCTATGCGAATGTTGTGAACTATTCCATCAATGAATACCACGCACGAACGTTTTCCTGGGTTGCGAGATATTATACATTTCAGTCTTCTGCGGTTCTATTATACATTCAATCGTAGAAACAATGATTGCACGAATGTCACGTACGAACGTTGCGAGATATTATACATTTCGGTCTGCTGCGGGCCTATTGATCATTTTGACATAAAGACGAGGAAATCATTTGACTCGGGTTAATTAGGGCATTCAACGGTGTCGTTATATTTTATCTAAGTTAATTAGTTGATAGATATTTAATATTAGAATGTTTTTCGGCTGTTGTGGGTTAAATATTCGCTTTGTCGCAAAGACGAGTAGATTATTTGATGCGGGAGGAAAAATTGGCCAAGTCCACATGCCTTACCCCAGAGTGTAGGGGTCACACCCTTGGTGTGTGGTGATTAATTTTATACGCAATGGGTAACCAGTCACTCACTGATCAACTTTCCAATTTAAACTAAATTTTTATCTCTTCAAATAAAGGAGTTATTAAGAAAAATTCCCGAAAATTTCGGGTTTTTTGGCCATAGGGCCAAAACCGTTGGTCCAATCGGTCATATAACTTGGAGGAAAATACTCACTACTAGTAGTGAGTACTCCCGACCCTGATCGACCCCTAAAGGGGTATATAGGGGGTGTCCAGACGAAAATGATTTTCTTGTACCCTGAATACCCTTAGATACCCTGAAAAGGGTTCTTCCGAGAAAAATATCAGGGATCAATGCTAGTTGTCGGAAATTCCCTTGTAATGAGTTTGAGGCTCTCAGATCGAGATATAATAGGTTTTAATAAGTTTTAATTACCATGGACTTTAAAAATATATAATAGCCAAAAGCCCGGAGATGAACTTCCGATGGTACTCACCAAAAAACTCTCTGAGGGGGTCCTCCGGGTTTCATTACCACACGAGTTTCCGCATGGCATTCCTCAGAAGAATGTGTCATGCAACCTAGAAGATGTTTACGTACGAGGTTGCCTTGACGGGTGGAATTTTGCATTGAGCGTTAGATGACGTATACGGAACTAATAGAACGCGGATCTCATACACAGATGGGTTGCGTCATGCTATCTCGTGAGGGTCGTTAGGCGTGACTGGAATAATAATTTTTTGCATATTAAGTGTTTTCGGACCGGTATCCCTCCCCTACTCCTGCATGTTATTTTTCTGATAAACAATAGCATAATCAATGGCACCTTTAACATATCTAAATATATGCTTTACAGCTGACCAGTGAGTTTTTGTCTGACAGGAACAAAACTGCCTCAGAAATGACACAGCAAAAGAAATATCAGGGCGAGTACTATTAGCAATGTACAAGAGCTTGCCTATTGCCTTCCTGTAATCACTTTCATTGACAGCAGCATTAGGCTCACCAGGCCCTTTCGTAACACTAGTGCTGAGAGGACATGACACACATTTTGCATTGGACATACCAAATTCGAGTAACATTTGCTCTATACATTGTGACTGATCAATAGACATAGAATTACAACCCAGTTTTCTGACCCTTAGGGACAAGAAATCAGTAATGTCTCCAAGGCATCTGATCTCCACATGCTTAGACAGAATTTACTTGAACCAATTTCTATTTGTTTAGTCAAAAATCCACATAGCTATGTCATCAACATACAAAGCTGCATATATCTTACGGTTAGGGCTGAAAAATAAGCAAGGGTCACCATATCTGGGTTTGAATCCCATTGATAAGAATATTCCCTTTATCTTGGAGTACCATTCCTTGCCTGATTGTTTAAGACCGTAAAGACATTTATTTAACTTACACACAAAGTCATCTCTATCACCCACTTCAAAACCCATGGGCGGTTCCAAATAAATAGTCTCTAGTAATTTGCTGTTTACATAGGCAGATACTACATCAACATGTTCCCCCAAAAGATTTTGTTTCACAGATACAGCGAGCATTAACCTGATGGTTTTGCGTTTTACTACAGGGCTGTATGTTTCAAAGTAATCAAGTCCAAATACCTGAGAAAAACCTTGGGCAACAAGCTTAGCCTTAAGCTTGTGTGGATTACCGTCATTTCCGATTTTTACACGGAATCTCCACGTTGAACCTTCTGGTTGAGGGGCCTTGGGATGACAGCTACCTCTTCAACTGCATTCGGTGCGGAATCATTATCTGGCAGGTGAATGTTTCGGGCATAGTCTAATCGTTGTTGGTCAGGCAGTTCAGATGTTTGGTCCGGAACCTCCAATTCATCACTCTCCACCGGTTCATCCACAAAATATTCGTCACTCTCTTCAAACGCGAAAATGTCATTCTATGGATTATCACGCTTCCCCTGATCGGTTGACTGCATTTCTTTAAGAGGGAATGTGCTTTCATGAAATACGTCTCTTCTTATGATGGCACAAATTTTTTGATAGACTCCAGAGTCTGTAACCTCCCTTGGTGCCCTCCTCATAGCCGAGCATGATGCATTCCTCAGTCTTGCTATCGAGCTTTCTTTGATTCTCCACAATGGCCTGTACTCTGCAGCCGAATGGCTTGATTTTGGCCAAGTCTTGCATGACGATCTCGCGTTTTTGCAGCAGAGCAATGGGTATTTTGTTCCCATTAGCACGGCAGGGGCAGCGGTTTCTTATGTATGCAGCCGTGTTTAGTGCTTCTGCCCACATATCTTTGGTAGCACTAGACTCGATGATCATGCATCTCGCCATTTCCATGAGGGTACGGTTTTGTCTCTCACTTCTTCCATTCTGTTGTGGCGAATAAGGTACAGTCTTCTGCTGAATTATTCCATTTTTCGTCAGGTACTTTTCAAATTCATCAGAACAGTATTCACCTCCTCCATCTGATCTTAGTTTCATGATCTTCTCGCCGGTCATTTGTTCCATCATAGCCTTATATTCCTTAAATTTTGTGAGAGCCTCACTCTTACTTTTCATGGTTTTCACAACAGTATACCGAGAGAAATCATCAGTGAATACGATTGCATAGAGAGATCCGCCCTTGGATGGTGGGTCGAATTTCCCCATGACATCGGTGTGCACAAGTTCAAGTGGTTTGGATGCACGTGCACTCGTTGCGATGTAGTGCTTCCTTTGTATCTTTCCTTGAACACATACGTCGCATACTCCCATTTCCCTTTGTTCAGCAAGTGGTGGGATCTTCTCCAGGGCTTTGGCATGGGCGTGGCCAAGACGGCGATGCCACATTTCCTTGGTTGTCTCCGCACTCAAGGCTGCAGGTGAGTTAACCAATCCTTGCATAGGGTAATCACTGCTACAGAGTTCATACATCTTCCCGGCTTTCTTGTCGTTGAAGATCACTTCACCATTCAGTTTGCCTACAGCAACTTGGTTTCCAAACGTGACGACAACTCCCTTTTCGGTCAGTTTGGGAACAGAAATCAGATGGCAATATAGTCCAGGTACATGCTTGACATTCTGTAAACACAATTTCCTGCTCCCCCGTCTTCCATTCTAGCATATAGGTTTACTGTCCCTTCCCCTTTGATGGGTAGTTTCACGCCATTTCCTATTTTCACTCATCCCTTCACTCCCTCTATGAGTTTGAATGCATCGGCATTATGGCACATATGGTCAGTCGCACCCGAGTCCAGATACCACTTGTCTTCATGTACCTGGTGCTGTGACGAGTCGGACAACAGGAGGATAGCATTGTCTTCGTCCGAATCCTCACTACACGCAACATTTGTCTTCGACTCACATTCTCGGAGTTGCTTCAGCCTGCTCTCCTTGAATTCTGCCCATAAAGGGCAGTCGCGTGCTGCGTGACCTGGCTTTTCACAGGAGAAACATTTGAAGTTGGGTGTGGTGCTCCCTGACTGGTCCCTTTCCCTGGCCTTAAACCTACTGCCTTCCTTGTGCCAGCGTGCCGGCGGCGCTCCCATAGAATCCTTTGACGCGTTCAAGGCTACCAAATCGTCGTTCTTGATTTTGCTGTTCCTCTCCATCCTTCTTTCTTCAAGCATTAATTTTGCTTTCACCATGGATGACGTTATTTTATCTTCGCCTTCTTCCAAGGATCGGATGAGATCTTCGTACAGCGGTATGGGAAGTCCGAGTAGTAGGAAATACGCGAATGACTGGTCACTAAATATGACACCCCCTTTACGTATCTTTTGCATGGTCTCTTGCATTTTGCTCACATATTCTTGCATCGGCATGCCGGACTCTTTCGTTGTACTGGTTAACTCACGCAAATGTACAACTGTGCGTAACATACTGAACGTACCGCATATTTCTTCGAGCGTGGACCATATCTTCTTGGCAAAAACCAACTCCCCGATATCATGCAGCATCGAGTCATGCACGGAATTATAAAGTACAGCTCTGGCCGGCGATTAATTCTGGATCGTTCTTGGTTGAGCATTCCCAGGGCCGCCCACAGGGGGGATGCATGGCGCAAGTTGCGCCATAGAAACAAATTTTAGGGGGGAATAAAAAATTTGGTGGGGATTTTTCAAATGTATAAAGAAATTCACTAAATGTCAATATTTTTACCCATTTGCAGTAATTTATGTACGTATTGAAAGGTTATAACAATAAATGAATGTTAAGCGTCAAGTGTAGTACACATAGTAAAACATGGTGCAGTTATAGAGAATGATTCAGCCAGCCGAAAGCTTCTTTTATTTCGGTCGCGTCTCTCCATACTCTTCCTTGGCTGCCGCACCGAGCCGTCGTCGAGGCCACCAAAAGATCCCCGAACGCAACCCAGTAGCATAACTGACTGAGCATCCCTCCAGTCATATTTCCGCCCCCTCCTCCCAACATCTGCCAATGGGTCACATCACAGTACAGTCAAAAGGCTTAGACTTACGGATCGTGCATACACTGCACGTTACCTTTTACGGTGATATTTTAACCCTCACTTCCCCTTAGTCGGCAACCGTTTGCATTTGTCTCAATCCTACGTACCTTCCCCCTCCTCCCCTTCGATAGGTAACTTTTTCTCCACTAATGAAACTTTCAATTCAAAAGTATTTTCTTATTTTTTAGTAAGATTGTTGTTAGGTATAGGTTGAAATTAGGCAAAGTAGCAGAGCTAGATATAATAGAATAATGCTATTTTCAGTTTTTTAATTATATAACTATATTAGTTTATCATAAATATTTAGTAATATTGACGTCCAGCACTTCCCGCCCCCACCCCTTTCCCTTCACGAGCGTACCCGAGTTTTGAGGATTACAAAAGGTTACAATATATAAGTACACACATTCTAAATAACATCAGAAGTGTACTTTCAAATCCTTGATTCCCTACGTCTTCAGCTGCGGGATCGGTTTCCAGAAAGTTCTCTGAATATTGTCAAAAAAGGATTCATTGAGCCTTATAGGTGTTTATTAAATATTTCTGGATTTCCTTACCTAACGATGTAATACCAGATAATTCTGGCATTGCCAGCAAAAAGTTGCTTAGCGGAGAGGGTTATGAGCAGATTAAGAATTGGAAAAAATAGGGTTAGAAGCAGCATGGGTTATGTCTGGCTCTCCGACATGCTTGTCCATTTTTCCGAAAAAGAAATTTTAAAATTCATTCATAACAGTGAAGTTACAGAACAATTTGCTTTGTCAAGTGAGCAAAGAAAACAACTACTAATGTCTAAAGGACATCAAGGGTATGGTAATTAAAATGGTACCACCACCACCAGTACTGATTTTATCTGCATTATTTTATTATTATTATTTGAGTTTTTGACCAGTATAATATGTAAATAAGAACTATGAATAATGATGTAAATGGGTACCATTTAGTTAAAGACAAATCTCAATTTAAAATGTTTGGTTGATTTTGATGTCCTTATTTTTTGCACATTTCACTGGTACAGCTCTCACGAAAGCTTATGGCGTTCGAATGCGCAGAAGACGACGTCGTGGAGGGATAAAGTTTGGTGGAAGGGAAAAGGGACGTAGGGGAAAGCGAAGACATGGCATTTGTGCCATGCATGAGTGCATTAAAAAAAATGGAATTTGTATGACGCGGGCAACACAAACGCCGCGCATCCAAACGCCATAAGCTTTTGCGAGAGCTGTATATAGCTGTAAGGTGTGGTATAAAGTATATTAATAGTGTCTTTGCAGTAAGTTGACCGCCTATTTTGTTAGATACAGGATCCAGCTGTGTAGTTTTAGGAGCGCAATATTCAATATATTTCCCATATTTTTTCTTAATTCAAAATATGAAAGAAGCCTTCAGTAATTTTATTTAAATATAAGAACTAAACGATTCTCAGTTTTACCATTTATTCCGTTTTTAAACATGCTATCGTAAAAAAATAAACTCTCATCCATATGGTTTTTTTGTAGCATTGTATTAAGTTTTAATTAGTTCCCCTATACATTAGCGCATTAGTTTTCTAAAGATTTTATTTACTTTTTAGAGTTAGTTTTTGAGAGTTAGGTCATAAATCATTGTAGCCAACTCTCAAAACTAACTACAAATATGGATATCACAGTGGTCGACAACATGAATGATGATTTAAGATTTTAATGCCAGGAAGGTGTTAAAAACGATTTTGTGAAGCAAATAATTTTAACAAACTTCCCAAACGCTCCGTTCCCCTCGACGTTAATCCATACTACCTTGGACAGGCTATCAAATTATAACCTGGTACCGTAAGTACCTATATACCGGCGGGGGAGGGGGGGGGGTAGTTGTTGGTTTTGGGGGGGAATGCGCCATCAGCGTTGGGGGGGATGGGTACCCCTGAGCATTCCCAACGCTTCTTCTTGATTTTAATTATTATGCACATCGTTTCCGAAGCCAGGATCTATCGCCGTCCAACAGTTTTTGCCGATCATTTGTGCTTCAATCCTCTTGCTCCATGCATAGTAGTTTGAACCGTCTGCCTTTAGTATTGCACACCTAAAGTCCATTCTTTCATCACAGTCGGCCATCTTGCTTGAGCCGTAATTTACTGACTAATTACGGTAATACGCGTCACTCGTCACTTGATGTCACTTACTTATTTATCTCTGGTGTTCGTCAGTATCTCTGGGCCCATAACCTGTCGTTTCCTTTCATGCAGTGTAATGAATCACTTTCATTTAGCGTAGCCAACGAACACACAGACACGTTCTCTTTATTGCTCCTACACTGGACAAGTTACATCATGCAAGGATACAGAAAACAAAAAAATATTTAAAAAAACAAAGGGCGCCAACTAGGATCTTGCGCTAAGGAAATAACAGTTGCTCCCACAATGTTGGAGTCACAAAAAAATCACAAATAGACAACACTGAGTTTCTTCCATCGCTTTTGTCCCAGTGAGGTTCTTTGCTATTATCCAGAAATGTCTGTCTGCATTTGGTAAAATCCTCTAATAATCACTAATGCGTTATAGTTGAAACCGGTACTTTTCCACTAGGGCATTCGGCACCCGTCATTCATAGCAACAAATTTTCTCTGGCTGATAAAAGCGAAAATATAGGTTAAATCTTATGGACCTTTAGGATGTTCAACATATTTTGCTGGAGCATACCTATTACTGTAGAAGCGATCATCGGCATAAAATGAAGCAAATGGACAGCAGAGCCTATAGATTCAAAGTGCCTTTCTTTCCACGTAAAAATGAAGGACTTTAATAGTTGTGATAGATATGCATGTTGGCATGTTCATCTACGCAGCACTCTCCTAGTTTCTAGTTTGACCGCGCATAGTTCTCCTCATATTTCCTCATATTTTTATTTATCCTGGGTTAGATGGGACAGAACCGTCCCCTCTTCCCCCAACCCAGTTTACACAGACACCCATGTCCTAGGCTCCTGGGTGTTTTTTGGTCGGAGTCCACGTGCAAGATGGAGGATCCCATCGCCTTCATCGTCAAATGGTGGTCAAGTAGGTCTAGCGGCGTGGACTGGAGGTGTTGCCTGAGAGGTGCCGTCAAATGAAGATATGGCGTCACCACCTTCTGTATATATAAGCGATGTCACTGCGACACACGAGAGTCAGTGTTGAGCTGTTCACGTGTGGACACGTGCCTTCGCGCCAATAAAATCACCATTTGTTAAGTTGAAATCAGAGATTACCATCATTTCTAACACACGCGAGGTGCTGATTCGAACGCGGTAGGGGGAGGACGCGAGGTTCTGGGACGAGTGCTTCACGCCTGGTGCGGATTCACCCCATATCACGACACCCTAGCTGAGCCTTGCTCGGTACTTCGTAGATGTAGATTCCCTGATATTAAAGAGGGAATGTTGGCATTCTTTTTTTGTTTCAGCCCCCTGTGAGGCGTTACTTCATGAAATTTAAGTACATGTAGTCACGCAGGAAAGGTACTTCTAATTGTAGATGATACCGTCGAGAACATGAAAATTCGTCGCAGTAGCAACCAATAATTCCTATAAAAAGGCATAGAGGTAAACCGGAAGTGATCATACATTTGTGAGGTACATTTAACTTTGGCAAAACACGTGATAGTTTATTTTTTGTTAAAGAAAGAATTCTTGTACTTATTTCACAGAAAAATGTATTTGAATTCGTAAAATCTAGCAGTGATTTAAAGTTGGTATCAGAGGATAGCATCACAAGATTAGGATGTGTTATGTCTCATCAAGAAAATTCTGCCATTATTTGTGGTGCTCAATAGGTACGCTTGGTTACCAAATTAAATCGTGTGCGTCAGTGATCGGGAAGATATGTGTAAAATCATAACGGTGATAACGCCGATGACATAGATAAACTGTAAGCGACGATAATTTTTTTTAACGTGAAGCAACTGGACTCGACGTAACATTTTTCATGAAATCGGAAAGCATCGTTAGTGACGAGGGTGAAGAAAAAAGGAGTCTGCTGAAGGTTCCCTTTGCTCTTTGTCCGTACAAATGAAGAAGCGTACTCCACCCTTTGCACACCACCCGTCGTTCCCCCATTGTTAAGCTGTCCATGCCTTATAGGATTGGTTGCGAGGAGTGGTGTTAAGTGTGCTGCGGGTGGTAAATACTTGGAGGGGGGAAAATGAGGTGTTGAGAGGAGGGCAAGAATAAAAATTCTAAGAAGACATTACGGATGGGTGAGCACTGAGAATATTTTACATCTACATCTACGTCATACCCTGCAAGCCACCCAAAGGGTGTGTGGCAGGGGGTGCTTTCGCACCAGGCATGCATGAATGATAGGTTAGAACACCGACATTACACTAAAACCCGCGCACCACACATGCAAAGCGCCAATTAAAAATCTAATACACAAGAAACATTCAATCTTCAATCGTTCCAACATGCAAGGGATACAAAGACTACTACTACAGATTCAAAATATCATGCATAAATAAGAACATCAATATTTACATCATGCATAAATAAGAGAGTAGAGAATATAATGAGAAAGATTAACTGCCTGCCTATTGTCAATACTCGAACTATTCATGACGACGATCACAGCTGTTATGGTCCCGAATGGTACGCGGAAAAAATGACATTTTATACCTATCGGTTCTACAATCTAGCTCTCTAATTTTATTGGCGCGATCTAATCTGCCGTAGTACGAAGGGGTTAATAGTATGTTTTTTACGTCGTCAGTAAAATGATTTTCCTGAAATTTATTTAGGAGGTTAAGCCTATAATTTAATCTACGCTGTGATAGCGATTCCCATCCTAATTCTTCTAACAGTCCAGACACACTAGCCAACTTATCGTAGCATCGTTTCACAAACCTAGCTCCTCTTCGCTGTACGCGATCTAACTCTGATATCAAGCCCGTTTCGTATGGATCCCATACACTAACAGCATATTCCAGATGAGGCCTAACGATTGAAAAATAACAACGTTCTTTCACTTTCTCATCACATTTTCCGACTACTCTCTTGATAAAGCCTAGCTTCCTATATGCTTGACCGCATATTTCCCTAATATGTTTTCCCCAAGATAGGTCGTGACTAATTGTGACTCCTAAGTACTTAACAGACTCGGCGTGAATAATTTCTGTATTTTTAATTCTGTATGCCCTAAATGGCCAATTTTTCTTTTTCCAAAAGCTGACTGCTACGCACTTTTTTATGTTTAGTTCCATCTGCCACTTTTCGCACCAAGCATGAATAGCAAGTAGGTCGATTGTTAACGAGTCGCTATCTTCGGAATTGTTAATATCCCTATACACAACCGTGTCGTCTGCGAAGAGTCTAAGCTTACTTTTAACGACGTTACTAATATCATTAATGTACAAGAGAAATAAAAGTGGACCAATTACACTTCCCTGAGGAACACCCGATGTAACGCTGTGTTTGACATGATACCGTCTATGACAACCCTTTGTTCCCGCCCATGTAAGAATTGATTAATCCAACTAATAATGTTTTTATCTATTCCATATGCTTCTAGTTTTGAGAGCAACTTAACGTGAGGTACCTTATCGAAAGCTTTCTTAAAATCGAGGAATATCGCGTCAACTTGAACATTATTTTCACCCGAGAGCAAGATGTCATGAACGAAGAGGGCCAATTGGGTTTCGCAAGATCTACCCTTTCGAAATCCGTGTTGGTTATTTATTAATAATTCCTCCCTATCTAAATGACTCATAATGGAGCTTACGATTATGTGTTCAAATACCTTACAGGAAATGGATGTGAGAGAAATAGGCCTATAGTTACTAGGGTCTTCCCTGTCGCCGCTTTTGAATATAGGTGTGACATTTGCTACTCTCCAGTCCTTAGGCACTTTGTGATCTACTAAATATTTGGTAAATATTAATTCTAAGTAAGGCGCTATATCTGATGCCAATGTTTTATATACGCGAGCAGGTATTTGATCTGGACCGGGGGATTTGTTGGGGTTGATATTTTTTAGCTGCTGTTCTATGCCGCGACAATTTATAATAATTTCAGGCATACATGTTTGGGAACGAACAGGCTGAGGATCGAAAAGATGTGGTGTATAAGTACTGAAAATGCTTTTGAAGAATGAGTTTAACGAATTGGCTTTTTGTAGACTGTTGGTTAGCTTTTCCCCATTGATATTCTTAAGCGTGTGTACTGTTGATTTATTTCCTTGAGTGTCCCTAACATACGACCAAAATGCCTTGGGATTATCGTTCAATTTTCTCCCAGTAATTTACTTTTGAAATCAGCTAACGCCCTTCGGCACGCTTTTTTTTTGCTAAGAGTTTAGATATTTTGTAATTTTCGGTGACTGTGTATAGTTCTTCGGAGGATTTGTTATTTTTTGCCCTTTTTAACCTAGCATGACATGTTCTCTGGTGCTTTAATGTTTTTCTAACCTCCGCGTTATACCACCTAGGCTCTGCATTGGCTCTTTTCCATTTACTTGGTATGTACTTGCTAACTACTGATCGTGTAACGTTGAGGAAAGTATTCCACAAAACCTCAGTATTACTGTTGATACTTATTTTTTGAAAATTAGTAAATGACTTTTGCAACTCTCGTTTCATACCTTCGTAGTCAGCCTTATTAAACAAGTAGATTTTTCTTTGTGGATTATGTTTCTTGATCATGCTCACGGAAAAATTAGCTTTAACTATCTTGTGGTCGCTTATTCCCTTATCCGTACCTATGTTTACAACCATGTGTGGAATATTTGTCGCTAAAAGATCAAGTGTATTTTTCCCTCTAGTTGGAGCAGTGACTAATTGATGTAGTGAGTGAGATGTGAATGTATACAGGAGTGACTCACAAAGGTCTTTGTCTTTCCCCCCAGTGATAAAACTGTAAGTGTCCCAGTCTATGGACGGAAGATTGAAATCCCCACCGATTATAATATGACAGTCGTTTTTTTGAGTGTTTAACTTACTGAGTTGACTTTCGAGTCCTAATATTGAGCTTACATGGGTATCTGGTGGTCTGTAATATGCGCACACACAGATTGTTTTTGCTTTAGGATTTTGAATGGAGCACCATACGCTTTCTACCTGGTCGTCGGAAAATGACTCCCTCCTACTAATATAACAATCCTTCACTGCAATAAAAACTCCTCCCCCGGTCCTTTCCACTCTATCTTTTCTATAAACTGTGAAATTTTTCGGGAACACTTCATTATCTGCGATTTCGTTACACAACCAACTTTCCGTCCCTATAATTGTCTGCGTCAGTAGTTTCAATTAGATGGTAGAAGTCAGCTACTTTATTCCTTAAGCTACGGCAATTTACTACCACGACAGAAAAGGATTTATCAGTGAGCGTATTCCCGGAAAGTGTATTCTCATTACAACTCGCTTTCTTAGGTATATTCCAAGTTACATTACTGCTATTTTTTGAAACTGGCCTCTTACTGTTCTCTTTAGACTTAACACTTTCTTGGATATTTTTTCTATTAAATATTGTTCGCGATGGTACCTGATTCGACCCATTAGCTGACCTACTCTCTGCCCTACCCTCTATCCTAAAAAAGGTCTACAGTGATCGAGTATGCTACTCGCTACACAGCCAGCTGCCTCGGCCGTGTAGTGGACACCAGAACGGTTCAGAGGGGTCCGACACGATCGGATTGCCGGCCGAAGGTCGACGAAGGAGGCTCCAATGTCCGTGCAGAAGCGACGCAACCTCTGGTTTATGCCCTCCACTCGGCTCCAAACCAGGGGTCCACGATCGATCCTCGGGACAAGAGTACAAATTGCAAGCGTCATGTCAACCCCTTCGTCGCGACTTACCCGCTTCACTTCGGAGTCCAGTTCCCTGAAGGAACGCAGGATCTCCTCGGATCCACGGTCCATGGCGTCGTTGACGCCGACATGGGCCACAATCTGCACACTTGAGCACTTTGTGCCCCTGACCGCCGCACCAACCGCCTGCGTCACCTGCGGAACACCGCCACTTGGAATGCACCATGACGTTACACGGTGGCTTATACCCTCATGGCCTGCCCTTTCCCGCAAAGGGACCATCACACGGCGGACGTTACCAATACCTATCACTACAATTCCCCCTTTCCCACTCTGACGACTCTTCCTAGGTGCCGGTCTCGGAGTGGGAGTAGGCACGTCAGGCACCTCGGAATTTCCATCCGAAAGCAACTGGTACCTGTTCGAAACGGGAATGGGAGGTGCCAAAACATCTCCTGAACCACGCTTCAGAGTGACCTTACCTCCACTCCTCCGAGACACGACCCTCCAGACCTCCGGTTTACGGAGTTGTACTGCCCCTTCATCGGAAGAAGGACCTTCAGGCGAACTCTCGATCGTCCAGCAACTGTTAGCAATCGAGCGAACTCGTGCGGCCCGTAGGGCGCGGCGAACTTTCGAAGAGCGACCCAAATTCCCATCCACCTTCGGGACGCATACCACTCTTTCAACCTTAGACTGGAGTTCCCGCAGGATTCTCTCCAACTCGGCGATGCGGGCTCGGAGAGCCGCACACTCGCCGGCGTTTTTGATCATCCCAACAGGTGACCTATTCGAAGACATCCTAGCATTACTCGCAATGAACTCCCAAGTAAAAAGCTTAACTACAAAAAGATGGCTATACTCAAAAGAACTGAGCGATCCTAAACTCGGTCACAATGGACAAAGTAACAATAATACTTCTACGAAATAACTTTAACACAGACCTCACACCTGGCAAAGAGCTAACAAAAATACGAGATAAATAAGAACACAAACTCTCTAGCACAACGAAAAAGAAATATAACCAAAACAAATGTCTACTTATCACTACAACGAACTACGGCAACGGGAAAGCAGGTGCACAGCGCAGGTAGGGGTCTGCCTCGCTGAGGGGATTAACCGGTTCCAGGGAGAGGTCAGGTAGGCACGTCCGCTCGCTCCGAGAGTCAGCAGAAGAATGCCTAAGCTTTCTCCGAAATGTTAATACTTCGCATTAGACGTTTCTTAATGGATTAGCTGTTGATCTTTAGCCTTGGGCTTCCCCAACATATGACCACAATGCTTTTGAGTTATCCTCTGACTGTTCCGTGAGTGTTTTCCTTTTAGAGGCCATGGGTGCATCCGGAAACGCTTCCTTCGTAGCGGATCTAAGCAATTTGTTGTTTTCAATTATTAGCTCGCGATCATCAGCGGACATCTCTACACGAAGTTTTTTCATCCAAGCGTGGCATGCTCTTCGTCGCCTTAACCATTTGTTCACTTCCGCATTGTACCATTTTGGTTTGCGGCCCTTTTATTTTTACTTGAGATGTATTTTCTGATTCCTGAATACACGCCCGAAAGAAAAGCTTTCCAAGTACTCTCCGCGTCTTAACTTGATGCTTAGTTCATGGAAGTCTTGAAAGGAATTTTTTAGGCCTGTTACACTTGTGGAACACTACATATTTTCCTCGATTTGGCGTGCAGTAATCATTGAATAGAACAGGGGCTATATTGCCATCTCGCGTTGATACATTAGCGCATTGTGTTCTTGCAATGCACCACTTTACACGACGAAATTTAAAATGCACGTTCGTAGGTACATCAGATTGTGAAATTACGTGCCCCGTGTAAAATGGGCTTCAGATAACAATTTAACGCATCGGGATGAGCTTCTTTTCAATTGGTTCATATTTAATTTTTCAATTATATTCAAGGAAAACTCTCTTAGATGTAACTACACTATGGTCAATCATTCCGTCAACAGTGTCAATTCAATAGCGAGTGGGGAATATTTCCAACTTCCTTTCATCGATTAAGCTATTCCTGGGCCCTGTACTCGGAATACTCTAAGTGACTCACAAGAAACGCAGAATATTTGACCCCGCAGTTTCCTGGCAATAGCCACGAAAAAGTCTGGGAAATCAGTTACTTCTACCTGGTTGGACCCCGCTTTGAATACGTTGCCAGTATTTGAGATCCTCAAGCGGCTCAAAAATGCTTAAAATGAGAGTTGGAACGGTTGGAACGCATGCAGCGAATATCGACAAGATGCGCTAGAATATAAATTGAAGGCTTTTATTATAATCTCGTTTGTGTTACTAATATATTTGATACAACTGGATAGGAATCGCTTTGAGACCGTCGATCTAAACTTAAACTTGAACCTTGTATGTAATGTTTAAACAAACTTATTGGCTGATTACGTTTCACTCCACATGCGGTTTACGCAGTATAATATAAAATCCGATAAACTCAAACAGATAGCATCATGACAGTAAAATTAGGGAAATTGACTCTAGAACGGACAGATTCATTATGTCACTTTCCCGCGAACATTTAGAGACCATAACAGTTGCTAGAGAGACCTTTAACTTAGTGTTTTACAGGTTTTTAAGAAGATATAATCCCTAATGCCTGTATCCTAATCTACTGCCTGGTGCTAACAGCAGGCCGTGAATGTATGCTGTGTAACCCTTGTATGTCTGTGAATTTGTGTTGTGATAATAACATTAATACAAAGTAGAGTTCCTATATTTTTGGGTGAATAACTAGCTCAACAAAACGTACTCAACTCACCTCGACGAATTAAAATGTTGAGTCAGTTAAGAATTTAGGAGTGACTCCTCAGGATCTTTCTCGGAGTGAGCACGTACGGGAAATTTGCAAACAGGCCAATCGGAAATTGCGATTTACTCAAAGAATACAAGGAAAATGTGTCGAGAAATTAACGGAACGATGTTATTTTTCTCTCGTGTGACCTCACTTGGAGTACGCCGCTAGCATATGGGACCCGTACGAAGTATGGGCTGGTCTCCGAAATGGATCAAGTCTAGTGGAGAGCATTCAAATTTGTAAAGGGTTATTATGATAAACTTAGCAGGGTTACGAAATTGGTAAAGATATGAAGAGGGATAATACCTAATTAATCGAAGGGGAAAATATAGACTAAATCTCTTGCGAAAGTTTGAATTAGACTATTTTTTGCTGGAAGTATATACAATAAATGTATTTTGCTAGAGCCAATCTGTTACGGTAGAAATGGTCACGGGCATATGATAAAGGTAAAAGATATCAGAACCTATTGATTTGAAATGTTAGTATTTCATCGCACAATAAGGGATCATAGTAGTTGCGATTGATCAATTCGATGAAACTCAGATCCTCACCTGTTAGAGTAGATTTTGCACTTGTGTTTAACAACATAGCATCATAATTCACAGCTCACCCTGTTTGAAATGCCCGGCATAATTTTGTTTTCTGCATGATCTTGTAGTATTATGTAATTATAGCGTTAATAATACTAACCAGTAGGTGTATCTTTCACTGTATGTCATGTTAGCATGTTCGTCTGCGTCTATCTGTCCTAGGTTCTGGTCTGACCGCGAATTGTTCTCCCGACTGCCTTTTGGCCTGCTCCTCGCGGCCGGGGTAACATACGAGGTTCTGATTTGCACCTGGGTGAGTGCTGCGCATCTGATGTGGGAGACTTGATTTTAAAATAATAAATTAAATCGTGATTTGTTTTTATTTTACTTGCCAAAAGTAGGAGCACTTTCGGTTTCCTAATACACCCTCTGATGGCCAAGGTTTTTTTGGAAGGCTAAGTACTACAAAACATTTCCCTGTACACGACGATATTATCTGCAATTGCGAGTACCTTCCCTGTGTGACTCTCCAAGGGACTATAACTACCTGAGAAATAACTCATCACGGGGTTTGATATCAGAAAAAGGTGGCTCTTTATCTAAAGAGAATTACGTGTGGTGCCTCAATGGAAAAGTTCCATAATAGTTATGTGGTACTCGTTGCCTATGAAGAAAATGGTAGAAGCATAAACAACTTGAATAGCTCAATTTTAGCGCTAGCTATCGCTCAGTAGGCAGAGGGATTAACGTAATATATTCGTAATTTCTAAGGTCGGGTCTCCATCGTACCTTTGTGTAATCGTAAATGCACTGCAGTACGCTTTTCGTCGATAATTCAACTCTATCTTTTACCGTGGAGATGGCTTGCAGCATTATAGGCCGAAGTAATAGGTTGCATGCAAATTTTACAAGATATACCTTGGTGGATTGGAACGTTCATTGACTTAGAAAAGGGTCGAAAACTACCCGCATATCGTTCAAACTAGACCTGGGCCGCCGCGCCACGCCGCCGCCAACGACGAATTATGTCCGCCGATAGCGCCGCCGGTCCCCCGTGCCGGCTCGGCGCCGCCATATGTCGCCATTTACGAACCATTGCCTCTAGTGCATGGCTTCTGTAATTGTGTAAACTTCTTATTGCTGACTCCTCATCATTTTATTTCATAGCTTTGACTAACATTGCTCACCACAGTTACATTGATATCCGTGCAGCAGTATATATAGTCTTCTCTTAATAGCTACAGTTATCCGTGCGTTAACGGAGGGAATCATCTTCAAAGACTTTGAGATAGCTTTTCAAGCTAATCCGCGAGTTGGACATGCTAGGACAGTATTCAGTGTATTTGAATAAAAAAATCGCATTTTATGCTTTTTCAAGCATCATTTTATATCCTCCCTAATTGGAATTGTAAAATTTATAGGTTGTATCAAAATGTTAATTATACACGCAAATTACCTCTTTTCTATTCCATGTTTTAAAGTATTACGCCCCTTTACTTCAGCCGAAGTTGAGGCTTGAGTGTACCGAACGGAGACGGGTGAATTCTGCGGCTGTTTCAGCATTATTTGTGACTTTTAAAATTAATTTCTTTTAAGTATTCTACCGGTAAGGGGCAGGTTTTTGTGTAATTCAGAGAATATCCTCCTACACATTCAGGGTCCTATCTACGTCTAGTACTACCTTTTTTGCCTCAGCATACGATATGTTGTTCTCCATCGCGTCTATGAATTCAATTCTACTTCTTTCCCTTCCCTGCTTGCCCAACATTCTTCCCTCTGTCACACTTTTGTGCAACTTATCACCCCTCATCACTTCTACAAAATACCTACACTGCCTATCCCGGATTTCATTCTGAAGTTTCCTTTCCTCGCCCACCATCGCCAGTACTTCCTCGTTTGTCTCCTTTTACATCCACATCACCTTCTCCATACCCTCATCTCAAATGACCGCAGCCTATTCTCGTCCTCCTTTCCGGGGGTCCACGTTTCTGCTGCATACAACACTACGCTCCATATCAAGCTCTTCGCCAGCCTCCACTACACATCCTTGCCAAAGTTCTCCGTCATCAGCTCCATTCAATTACTAAACGCCTCCTTAGCTAACGCCATTCTCCTCCTTATGTTTTTGCTACTATGCACATTTTCTTCAAGCGTACTGCCCAAGTAATTAAAATGTACTTCTTGCTCGAGTTTGTATCCTCCAACTCTAATGGCCAGCCTCGCTTTCTTTGTCCTAGAGAATCCTTTTAATTTTGTTTTCTTATGATGCCTTTATTCCTAATTTCTGTACTGAATCTATAAAGCATCTACGAAAGCAAATAATCACTTCGAAGATCGACTAATCAGCGCCTGGTCGTCCTCGATCTTAACTAACTGTAATAGCTGCCCTCCTACCTTGATTCCCACATCTTTGTAGTTCTCTCCATGCCTGTCCTCAGCATAAATGTAACGAATCAAAGGCACTATCCCGCGAACTCTAGTTGCCCTCACTCAATCAAACACTTTTACGAAATCCACTAAGCTAGAGAAAACATCCTGATTATACTCTGTTTCTTTCTATAAGTGTTCTCATCACCGCAATTGCATCCCGAGTTGACCGTCCTTTCCAAATCCCAAACTAGTCATCACCAAAGTGGAAATTGGCCTTACTATCCGACCTTTTTATTGATTTTTCTAATTGGAACTTTGGCTGCATACAAAATCAAAGCGATTGTTCTATATTCCTCGCATTCTGACGCTTTCTTCTTTTTCGTGATTGGAATCAGCACTCTGGCTTCCTTACTCCTTCCTCGTAGGTCCATGAAATTAGTTTGGAAAAAGCTACCTACCTTTTTTACCTAAGTTATTTAACAACTCCGAAGGTGTGCTATCTACTCATACAGCTCCTTGCCTTCTCTTTCAATCCTATCCCTTCTTCACCATAGAGTATCATTAGACCCAGGTTATCCTCATCTACAGTTCCCTCATCTTCTATATAAGGGTCACTCCACGTCAGATCAGCAGTGAGTTGACCCTTGGTGTCTCCGATTCGAACCAAAATTTGTGTGTGGGTTCCATCTGGCGTTAAATCAAGAAGTTTAGAGGCGTTTTTGGAAAAAAAATGTTGGCAGATCTAGAGACGATCAAAGTTTCGACCATTTTGCGCTTAGACCTTTTTTATTTTTGCTATATCTCCTAATTCTTCTCTTGGTCCGTGTAAATGCTAGTGCAACCTTTTATGCACCAATTTTAAGATGATTTTATTTTAACTTCATCAATATTTTTTATTATATAATATAATAAAAAATGGAGACACGTTACTGCAACAATCGACACCGCACTACCTAAACTTAGCAGTTTTGTCCACTTCATGAACTTTGTAACTCAGCCTGGAAACAACTGCGAAATCTACAGCATTGACTTCTCACCAAAGGTTGCGAGAGTTGATAAAGATACAAAGTGGCAAGCGAAATTTTTTAAAACGCATCTTTTTTGTTATTGAATGAAAATGTTTAAACATTATCCAGTCATACAATTTGCACAGAATCATAAAATTAAAGCCAAGAAAAACTTATTTATTTATTTGTAACTTTTCTGTGATGCGTAATATGTAAACATTTTATTATATGTTAATGTTTATTATTTCAATTGATGCGGCGTTGCCAAACTGGACGGCGCCGAGAAGTCATTGCTGTAGATTTCGTAGTTTTTCCCAGGCTGAGTTAGAAAGTTCATGAAGTGGACAAAACTGCTAAGTTTAGGGAGTGCGGTGTCGATTATTGCAGTAACGTGTCTCCATTTTTTATTATATTATAAAATAAAAAATATTGATGAAGTTAAAATAAAATTATCTTAAAATTTGTGCATAAAATATTGCACTAGCATTTACACGGACCAAGATATAAATTCTCAAAGTACAGCGGCACATCATTTTAACACCGACCCTCGTGGCGAACGAGGGCGTAGTCCAATCTTTGAAGTTAAATATCTCCGTTGTTTATCAACTTCCCACGACAAAATTTGTTTCTGAGGTCAAACAAAAGGCTAATGTGTCAAACTTGACAAAAATTAAAATTTAAAAATGGTTGTACTTTTGTTATTATAATTTAAATATTTAAAGTTTAAACAATTTCAATGAAATTTAATTTATTTACAAAACTGATAATACATTGTAGCTGCGCATTCTTATGCAAACAAAATAAGATGCAAACCGTTTCTCTAGCTATTTTTGTTTAGGAGATATAGCAAAATGAAAAAAGGTCTAAGCGCAAAATGGTCGAAACTTTGATCGTCTCTAGATCTGCCAAAGTTTTTGGTCCAAAAACGCTTCTACACTTCTTAATTTAACGCCAGATGGAACCCACATAAAAATTTTGGTTCGAATCGGAGACACCAAGGGTCAACTCACTGCTGATCTGACGTGGAAAGACCCATATGTAAATTAGTTCTACTATCGCTGTCATATAGTTCCTCCACGTATTCTCTCCATCTACCTTGATCTTCTATCTCGATTAAGATTCTACCTGCCCTGCTCTTTCTAATATTCTACCTGCGCTGATATTTGGTACTGTTTTCCCTCTATCACCGCCCGATAGCAATAGTATTTTTTCGTATAACGCATCCTTTTCCCCATCTTATTTCAGCTTATCCATTTTCTCGCCGCGCCTTTTCCACCAATTTACCTTCGCCCGATTGGTTATTGACCGGAGTTGATGATTTAACTCATTGTGCTTCGTCTTACCTAGTACATTGTTGACGTTTTTCCACTCCCTTCCCTCCTCCTTTTTTCCCACCATTTCTTGTGTAACCCACTGCTCCTTCTTACCCTCGTTTCCACTAATCCTTTTATTTTCTCAGCCGCTCGTACTATGCCTGTTTTTGTATCCTCCCATTTTTCCTCGATTGCTCCTATTTCCTTTGCTTCACGTAAGTTCCCTTCATATGCCATGCTATTGGTATTCCATTACATTCTTCTTTCCCCGACCAAAGCTTCTAAGTTTCGTCTATTTATTCTTCTACTTTCACGAAGCCTTTTGAATCTATGATCACATATCATCATCCCTAAATTAAGATTCAAGTCTCAATCAGCCCCGCGAGTCCTTCGCACTGTTCCTGAATACGAGTTTCCTCGTAGTTTCCGAGCCATGATGTAATGAGCATTGATATCTCCCAGTCCCTCCCGCCGTTTTCCATGTCTACCTCTGCCTAATATGGTGTTGAAACCAGGTTTTTGTTACTACTAATTTAATTCTCCTACAAAACTTAACTTCCTTCTCACCGCGATCATTTCTCATTCCCAATCAATGCCCTCCCACTTCCTATCCATCTCTTCCTTCCCCCACTACTGCGTTCCAGTCGCCCATTACTATTAGTTTTTTTGTCCGGGACTCTCTGGTTATCTCCTCTAGCTGTTCCTACACCCCATTCACCTCTTCCTCCCCATGGTTGCATGTGGGCATGTACACTTGGACTATTACGAAATTTGTTTGGCATTCTTTTATTTCTACCACTAGTATACTGTCGCTCTGTTCAATATTTACTTCCCTCATCCCCAATTTTGCGTTCAATACATTGACTCTCATCCCAACTACTATACCCTGTATCTATCACTCCAAAAGTCTCCGCTGTCCGTTCATTTCTCCTCGCACACCCCCAAGGCATCTGGTCTCGGACAATCCAGCGTAACCGTTTTTGCGCGGGAACGTTTAGGCGCGAGTCATTAGGGCGTAGGCCGTTTGAGCGCAGGGACGTTTCGTTTATCACTAGGCTAGTAACATTTTTATATGATTTAAGACTAGAGGTAGTATTTATAAATGTGTTAAATAAAATTGTAAATATTGTATTTAATTTGGTGTTGCTTACATAGATAAAAACCACAGCATGATTTCTCTCATCAACAACCAGATATGCTTTGCTGTATTTTCGGCGATTTCGATGACAGGTGAAATGGTTCCTTAGAGTACAGGAAAAAATTCTCCCAGCAAAGAAAAAAAATCCTATAGTATTTTACGGTATTGGTACCTATAGTGTAGTACGTTGTTGATTACTCACCCCTTTCAACCACCCTTGAGGTGACTATCACTAATTATAAATCATGAAAGCATCGCTACCAGCCGAGTGGTAACCAAAATGTCCCTGTCAAAACGTCCCCGATACCAAACGGCTTCGCTTAATCATCCCTGTGTCCAAACGACCTGCGCCAAAACGGCTCGCGCAAAAGGGCCGCCCCCAAACCGGCGCACTCAAATATCCCATTCTCCTGTGTTCCCCTCTCTATTTCCTGTTTGATATTTTTCACATCAATAAGGAATAAAATTGCAGCTCATCTATCCGAATCTGATGTGCTGATGAAAATGTCTCTTTAATCAAATCTGTGCGATAGGAAATAGCAATTTCACCATTTCTTTTTGAGCATTAGCCACATGTCCACCCTTCTTCGGCGTGAATTTCACTCGGCCCAAGTCCCTAGTGCCACATGAGTGCTTATCTTCAGTTTCTCGCTTGATGCCGACTTAATCAACCTTGTAAAATAAGAGTTTGTAATGATGATATAATAGGCCGCATAATCGAAAAAGGCACCGGTTATACTTCGTCCTCCTGTTCTTGTAACAATGAGTAATTAGGACGCGTAATAACGAAAAATTTCCTTCCTCGCTGAACAACGTTACAACATTTCCATAAGCCATTCCGATTACTGCAGTTTCTCATTCCTTCTCCAAAGCCGCATCTCATAGACTTCTATCTCTTCTTTATTTCCCTTACAAGGTTCCATGTATTCCATCATTACAACTTAATATACGAATTTGACAAAGGGAAGTAGTTAACTAAAGGGTTTTAGTGTATTTAATGGAAGTTAATCAATACAGTGCAGTCAGAGTGTATCTAGAAGGATGTCAAGGACGTCGTCTCGCGTTACTATATGAGAAGAAATCGGAATAGGAGGAGGAAGAAATTGCGTAGGAAGTTTTTATATCCCACGGCATTTTTGATTCATAATTTTCTATCAAATACTATTTAAACGATGCAAATAGTATCCATAGCGCATCCTCTCATCCGTCCATCATAACGTATCTAATTTCTTACGTATATAAGCATTAAAATAACGTAAAGCGGAACTGAATCGCGGAAATTGCTTGGCTTAAAATCCTGGTTAAAGCGCAGTTACATTGAAGGATTTCGTGTTTTCCCGGCGAACATTACTGGTGAAGTCTTCTCGGGTTATCAGCCGGGTCAGGATGGCCATTACTGCCAACGTTTCGATGGCCTTCTCTGTCATCATCATCGGGGCCAATGTCGTCGTCATTAGCCCTGATGACAATGGCTGAGAAGGCCATCGAATTGTTGGCAGTAATGGCCATCCTGACCCGGCTGATAACCCGAGAAGATTTCATCAGCACAGTTGCATTGTCCTGAATCGCGGCGTCGCTTATTTCCTTTTCATTTTAGACCTAAAGAAAATTCTGAAAGAAAAATGGAAAGGGCCATTTATTTTAAGCGACTTCGGAAACAATGTGTTGAATGGTGAAGCCAGGGAAGTCCTATAGTTGTTACATATGATAATGCTCTTTTCCTGCGGAGCTTGAGACGAGAAAAGTATTACGTCTTTCTTTTAGTGATTTTAAATATTAATTTAAACTTAAAATCACAAAAGTTTACATAAAGTAATTCTCTTAACATTCATAAATATGATTACATTTATTCACGCTCCGAGTATGTAACGTATTTTTTCAGGGTTGGTTTTCCGATTTAAAGTTTCAGCCAAGGTGATCCGGAATTTTTTTACTGTAGCGTCTCTTCTTCACTCCCCCCCCCCCCCCCCCCACCATCACCTCTGCACTTTCTCGACTTGGGTTTGGTGGGTCAGTCTTGACGGATAATAAACAAAAAGCCTAATGGATTTCCTTCTGCGGATGAACAGAGAGTTTAAGTACATGTCATGGACCGTACTGGAAAAGTTTAGATGGGTGAATGGTGGGAGAGCTACAGAATTACGTTTCTGTAACCACCTGAGAGGGAGAGTGATCTCAGCCCTGTTGCAAAGAGTTTTTTGGCGCAATAGGAACGAATGGTGTTGAGGGGTAGAGTTCTCTTTCGAAGCATAGAGCGGGAAGGAAGAGGCCCTGGCCAGTAGCTATATGTTGATCCGATATGCTGAACCGAAGGAGGAGGAGAAGGGGGTTGGGGGAGGAAGGAGGAGAAGGGGGGGGGTGGGGGGGGCAAGAGATAACAGGTTCCAGGCCGGGCTTTCAAGCAATAATGAGAAAACTCTAAATTCCTGGATCAGAAGAGAAAAATACAAACATGATCGCGGTAGTCCTATTTCATTACATTTTTAAAATTATTAATCAAATTTTATCCGTGACATGGACACAATTGTACACAGTAATGTACAGCTAGCCGCAAAAGTAAATGTGAATGGCTCCGCTGCGCCGCGACACGGTCGGAGCTGGAGTTACGGGAAAATGTTTCTTGCGTTGGCTAGGGTGCGGCCTAAAACACTTTTTTTTCGAAAAGTTTATGTGCTGCAGTGCCATATTGTGCCAATACCAGTAGAAACCACCCACAAAATATTTCAGCTCTATCGGACAATATTTAGAGGTCGCTCACGGCCCCCGAAGTAGACTAATTTATGCGTCGCGCGAGCGGCGGCGGGAGCGGTGGCGGCGGGATAATTAATGGGGGCAGTTTGGGACACTTTCGGTCATTGACCTCCCCCCTCCAACCCAACCCCTCCTAATCCCACCCCCTCCAACCCAACCCCTCCTAATCCCTCCCCCTCTAACCCACCCCTTCGGAATGGGGCAGTTTGGGACACTTTCGGTCATTGACCTCCCCCCTCCAACCCAACCCCTTCTAATCCCACCCTCTCCAACCCAACCCCTCCTAATCCCTCCCCCTCTAACCCACCCCTTCGGAATGGGGCAGTTCCGGACACTTTCGGTCATTGACCTCCCCCCTCCAACCCAACCCCTCCTAATCCCAAACCCTCCAACCCAACCCCTCCTAATCCCTCCCCCTCTAACCCACCCCTTCGGAATGGGGCAGTTCCGGACACTTTCGGTCATTGACCTCCCCCCTCCAACCCAACCCCTCCTAATCCCAAACCCTCCAACCCAACCCTTCCTAATCCCTCCCCCTCTAACCCACCCCTTCGGAATGGGGCAGTTCCGGACACTTTCGGTGCAGTTGGAGACACTCTCCAACCCAACCCCTCCAACCCAACCCCTCCCAATCCCTCCCCCTCTAACCCACCCCTTCGGAATGGGGCAGTTCTGGACACATTCGGACAATTAGGGGGACTTTATACCTACTCCCTTCTATAGGAAGTAGGAGAGAATAATTTTAAGACATTCAATAATTACATTTTAGAATGCGTTTATTGGAGTACGAAGAATAAAATTCAACATAGAGTAAACATCCTATGTATAATTATGTACATTTCAATACATATAAAGTAAGGAATTTACCATTATTAGTTGTCCCAAAGGTCTATACTCGACATTGTTCAGTACAAATGTTTTTCTGAGCCGATCACTATTTTAAAAAAAATGATATTCGAGCACATGGTGGGAGGCTGAGAACATGATAGAGTCAATGAAATGCATTTGATTGTTTTCATGTAATTTATTTCACAGCATAAACATACACATACACATACACACACACATACATGGTAAATTGATCAACAGTTGAATCGAGAGAGAAACACTGCAAGTTTATGTATCAATGAATAACATGTTCAATATGTATTTAGCAGCAATTAACTGAATATGAATAACATCTTTTATATTTTCACATTTCACAGATATTTTCATTTACTTAGATTGTCTTTGTCTTAATTTCTCCTGGAGGAATAACTTTCCATCACGTGTATTTAGAGCGGAGCTTATTTCTTCCGATAGTGCTGTTACATTCAAAGAAACTGGTGTATTGACTAGCTCCGATAGATCTACTTGATCTCTGGACACTTGTTCCCACGGGACACACTCCCGAATTTCGCCAGCTTCTAATTCGTCCTCATACGTACGAAACACAGAATTCAAATAGAGATTTACAATCTTTTGCGCGTGTGATGACCACGAATTTCTCTCCTCACAACGGAGTCGAATGCACTCGGCGTAGTTCAGAAGACCGTACCATGATGTTTTAGCGAGATACACACAGGAAGGACTTTCATCATCATTAACTTCCTCTAATATCAATGATTTGACACCGTATATCGTTTTGAATTTAAGAATGCACTTCCCAATGGGGATGTTATGTGGCATAGCATCTTTGTAAAAATATGATGCGATCAGTTTTTCACTTTTCAATAGTTCACACCAAGCTGCGTATTCCAATTTCACACACGAATCACCGACTTTACCAACTGTGATGAAAGGGAAACAACTGTTTCTCACATCCAGTCCGATTGTAACTCTTTTCGTGTCACTAGAATTCACTTTGAATGTGCACTCAAGGACGGCAAGGGGACCAGGGCGAAGATTCCACGAAGGCAGGTCCGCAGATGTGTTCTCCTCCTCAGCGACGGGGCCGTTTGCGACTGAAGGTTCATACGATGGACGCCGGTACTTCCCGCTGGATTGTGGCCGGGGTGAGAACGACCGAGGTGAGAAGGCACCGCCTCTGGTGCTGGGCCTCTTACCGCCTCTCCTAGGCGTCCGTAGGTCTTCTCCTCTCGCTTCCATGGCCGTCGATGTGATACTGACCAGCGTCAGGTGAAAGGCTTTCAAATGTTTTCCAAATCGTTGGAAGGGGGCGATGGTTGGTGGAAGGGGTGGGCAAGATGGCGACTTGACGAAACCTTTCTCCGTCTGCTATATGCCTTTCCTGTTTGCACGCCCAAAACGCTGTTGCTCCCAATGCAAGATCTGCAGCACCTTCCGAATAATTTATTGTAAAGTTTTAGAATAATTTTGTTTCAATTTTCGATTCAAGGGGGAGCCCTCTACATCGAAAAGCTAGGTACGCAGAAGTGTAATTACCGCACGTTGTAGATGTCCATCCCTGAAGTTTCTTAGTGTTGTACCGCCAAGAGATGTACTCTCTGTTTAGGAAGGCTATGTGTTCTTTTACGTATGGTGGTATCCCGTAGCTATCGAAAAATTCCCCTTTTCCATTTTTATCGATAAATATACCGACCCAGTGAGAGCCTGATTTCCTCGCTGGATCAGTATTCGCTATTATGGCGGATGGGTGATAACAATTTTGTGGGAGATTGTCAGCCGCAAATACACCCTTGAAAAAATTACGTGTTTCTTTACAACTGTCAAGGTGGGATTAGGAGGGGTTGGGTTGGAGGGGGGAGGTCAATGACCGAAAGTGTCCCAAACTGCCCCATTCCGAAGGGGTGGGTTAGAGGGGGAGGGATTAGGAGGGGTTAGGTTGGAGGGGGTGGGATTAGGAGGGGTTGGGTTGGAGGGGGGAGGTCAATGACCGAAAGTGTCCCAAACTGCCCCATTCCGAAGGGGTGGGTTAGAGGGGGAGGGATTAGGAGGGGTTGGGTTGGAGGGGGTGGGATTAGGAGGGGTTGGGTTGGAGGGGGGAGGTCAATGACCGAAAGTGTCCCAAACTGCCCCCATTAATAATAGGCGGGTGGCGGCGCGGGGTAGCGCTGCTAAGCTGACTCGGCGGTCGGACGATGAACAAACTCATTCTGAGGAAACTAGGTTATAATGATTCTGATAACAATGAGCGGATGACAGTTGTTTCAAATTGTATTTAAATGCACTGAAATTTGTGAAACAAACAAAACATCACTTAATCATGGAGAACGTTCAGCAGGGTAGATAAGGCAGGGTAAGCCACAACCTTGAGTAGGCATTCCTTGTCTTCCTCATCTTTTGTGAGCGTGGAGTTGTACTTCTTGAATAGCGCAACGCCGCGTTCCGAGCAATCATTCACAACTCTAAGATGGGAGACGACTTCATTGGCCCGTTGAAACTGCTCCAGATTTGGCCATGATTCTGGATCCTCCCTCAAAAAGTCACACTTAAGACCTAAGGAATTGAAAAATTCCGTTGTATGTTTCGTGACAAAATAAGGGAAGGTCCTGGAGAGCACAGTTGGCTAGTTGCTCCTTCGACCACTTGAGGCACTTCGGAATCTCACCCTCGTCGCTAGGACTTTCTTGAGCAGCAATAGCCATCTTTCTCTTGGTTTCAAGAGACACCTCCGCTTCAAAAAAGGTGAAGGTCACAAGCCGCTCTCTTATATACCACAAGTGGCGACTTAATTTGTCTATGGCCAACTTTGAGACCGTAGAATTTTCATACCTGCGCAAAAATCTGTTTTTAGTAAAAAGATCATGAAAATAAGATTCACAATAACATTTTTTCTCATACTTACTCAATGAGATCTTTGAGAAGATTGAGATTATTGCGAGGCGCAGATGTTGCATGTTACGCTGTAAGCCACACCATCAGGTAAATGCGAATCAAGAATAAACATATGCGTTTCAGGCCGGTGCGCTCCCTGCGCGTGCGCCGAAATTGCTCCTGGAACATCCATATTTTGAGAGTATAGATGCCCTTAGCCATCCACCTTGCACTCGAGCCAAGATCTTGATGCCACGGGGTGGAACGCCACCGAGAAAAATAATGGAAAGCTCTAGGAGCTCGCGGTTGTCATCGCGAGGCTGATTCTCCTGTAAAAAAGAGGAAACCGAGAAATTTGCTAGGCTGGCTCACGAAAGAAAAGAGGGGCAGGTGGGGGTGGAGTGATCACATGAAAATGTTACCGTATTATCAGTCCTTACCTCCAAACACTTTGCAGCAAAGACTATTGTGGTGTCTATGATGTCTCCCAACTTTGGCCTCAATTCAGGGCACATGACACTAGCCATGTATTCCTGCGGATTCATTTGTGGCCATCAACTTCTGAACCGTTCAATTATAGAGACTTCTAGACTCTTTGATGGCCCGACACATGCCTCATACACACCACCGAGGATGACTTCCATTATGTGGTGACGGAAACCCAGGTTGAGCATTACTTTTGTTTTCCCTTGTTCATCACTAAGTAAGTGTTCAAGCAGCACACAAGCTCCGTTTTTTCTCACCTGAAAAGAAATGCGATGTTTTCGTTTCATCCGTTAAAATTATAACTACGGATCGTAACATATTTCAATTTTTCTTACCTGTATTTCTGCTCGTGGTGTCGAAGCACATCGCACTGACGTGATTAACCAGGCCATACTCCCGAAGTGCACTGAAAATTGCCGTGGCCTGGCCTGTCTCTTTCTCGAACTTCGCCATTTTTTTAATGCGTTCCTCGAGTCCCTCTGGCACCAGGATAGGCAATCGTTCCACTATTGGCTGCGAAGATGCGCTCTTGCAAATACTTGGTAACATCTTCCCGTCCCAGTGTACTACTAGCGGGAGAGTCGGTTTAAATCCATCTTTTTTTTATCCTCTGCCAAATCTCTACGGATTTGCGAACGTTGACGCCTTAAACTACGCTCACTGATGGCCAACCTATTGACATCCACACCCATGCTTTGAGCGTGGGCCGCGAGAATACAAGCAGCAGAACTATTGGTGGTGTTGGTCCTGTCCAGGGCGCCGACTAACCCTCGTGTCAAAACATTTATAGCGCGCGCCGACTCTGCCTTGTGTAAACGCATGCGCTTAAAGTCTTCTACACTTGATACACTTTCACTAGTTTCACTCTCACCCGACGACTCGAAGGCAGCCTGGTCTGCGTAAACGTTCATCTCTTCCTTAGCCAGTACTCTCCTCCGTAAATCAGCTTCATTTCGCGCTACTCGGGGTTCTACTCTGCGAGTGTATTCGTCATCCATACCAGCCATGTAGCCTGGTCGGCCCTTCTGTCGCTGTACCAGTGGGTACCAGTGGGAAGACTTTGTCGGACTGGAGAACGCTTGAATCTTCAAGGATATTCTTGCTTGCTATGTCGAATGGCGAATCATCACACTCTTTGAATGCATCTTCTCTCTGCCTCTGAGCTATTCCTGAGCTATTCCCAGAATTACTCCTGTTCTTGTTTTAAGACCGTACTTGGCTTGTAGGCCTTGAGTACCTTAGAATTTCTATTCTTATCATCCATAACAGGGATTTTTGCGCGATCCCAGAATTCCTTCATCTCACGCACCTCCTCTGCTGAACTTTGACGAAGGGTTCTCTTCTGAGCAAGGTGCTTGTACAAAAATAGAGAGAACACCTGTCTTCTGGAGGGCAGCTTATTCCCTGACAGTTGGTGTTGCGCTGGCCCTAACAGATTATGTTTGTTACGGAAGCTGCTACTTCCAGTGCTATTCGTTTTAACACTCAACGTCATACGCTAAACACCAAACAAATCACCACACTATTCCAGGAACGCAGCGCAATCACAAACACACAGCGACAACCCAGCGCTCCCCTTTCTGACAACTCACTAAAATATCCTATGACTTCCCACTCTCTACAGCTCCTCCCGACTCCTGATTTCAGTGAGGGCTCGACATATCTGAACTTGTTCATCGTCCGACCGCCTAGTCAGCTCAGCAGCGCTACCCCGCGCCCGCGCCGCCACCCGCCGCCACCGCTCCCGCTGCCGCTCGCGCCACGCATAAATTAGTCTACTTCGGGGGCCGTGAGCGACCTCTAAATATTGTCCGATTGAGCTGAGGTTTTTTTGTGGGTGGTTTATCCTGGTATTGGCACAATATGGCACTGCAGTACATAAACTTTTCGAAAGAGTGTTTTAGGCCGCACCCTAGCGTTGGCCCTCCGTAATGGAATCACGCCGTAGTCATGATGATAAGACGGTGGAGGAAAGGGGGGGGAGTGACGGACGCTAGAGAGATTCGTCCCAAAGGGCGAATTAAATGGGACTGCGGCCTTCCAAACTGGTTGAACTACGGCAAAAATTCTTTCGAGAACAGAGGCCGAGGAAGACGGAATACGAGTCTTTGACCAGCAAACACGAATCGCCCAGTACGCAAAGGGAGAAGCGCTGAAAAGAAATGAGCGATTTCGTGGTGTTTATCCCTATGAATCGATACCGCTGTGAGCCTAACATTTCTCATTTTGTTATTAATAAACTAATTCTGTGTTACCGCGATCAGACGAACGCAGTAAAAGTTTAGTATACATTTGAGAAATAATCTCCGAAAAATCAGAATATTCGAATCGATTGGGAATGTGAATTGCTGAGAGGGGTTTTAATTTAATGATGTTTAAGTTCACGCAGAACTCCTGGTTGATATAAATCTTACTTTAACGGGTCACTTTTTTGCACTCTTTTTTTTTAACACACTTTTTTGCGTGACTTTTTCTCGTCATAATACTTTTAGTGCTGTTCCCTAAATGAATGTAGACATGATGGTATTTCCTATCGTTCATTGCGATAAATGAAGCTTCCCTAATGTGAAGGTTTTATTGATTTTTGCTACTTAATAGTCGCGTGTTCCTCCCTATTGTTACTTTCCTTTCGAGAGAAATCAAACATCATATCCATCCTTGTAGCAGAGTGAATACTTATAAATAAAACAATGCTACAGCCGTATGATTGATAAAGAAGACTATTTGGAGAGTTGTGTTTTCATGCGAGTAAGTTAAACAACACGAGGAAGGGTAAACGGCTTTTCCATTTAAAAAATGTGGTTTTTGACTTGTCTTATACTGAATTGCACGATAACTTTTCTTTGCAGGACTATAAGATTTAGCCGAACATTTTGCCTTTCAGATCATAAGTGAAGATCAATAAGATGAATCAGAGTGAGATTATAACGAAAATAGTGATGAAACTTATGCAATATTTTAATGAGGGTGATGAACAACTTAAATGGTCGTGCTTATTCGACGGTCCTGTAATTTGCCCTTGACCTCAGGGATAAGCAATTGGACCAGTACCTCCCTTAAGCCATGTTATTTAAAAAAAATGCTTATTCTCAAAAAGACGTTAGTTACTATGAGATGAGCTGGTATTTAGGAAAGGCGACGGAATTTGAGCTTTTAAGCTCATATTTTTCCTATATAATGCTGGAGGAATCGTATCCTTTATTAGTGATGTGTAGATTCCCTTGGCGTGTTCCCTTGCATCTTCCTTCGGCTGTTTCCGGATTTTTACTGTCTTGAGTACGCACCGTCTGTCTTCACTACGATCCTGACCGACCTACGCACCTTGGCTTGTCTACGATCCTCATTTACCAACGCACCACTTTGGACACTGCTTTTTGGATTGCAACCAGCATCTGGCGACCTCTTCGCTTATTTGTCGGTTTAGCCTACGAAAATGCCGAGAGGAAACCGCCCAACACCCGATCCCCATGACGACAGCGTGATTCCTTCACAGAGGGCCAAAAAAAATTTTTTTCTCGTGATTCCAGCTCCGACCGTGTCGCGGCGCAGCGGAGACATCCACATTAATTTTGCGGTTAGCTGTACATTCGCTCACATTAGAGATAACTGGCAATATGCTAAGGCACGGGTATTGTGATAGGTTTGGTTAAAGCTCTTGAATACGTCATTTGTCCAAACGCTTAAAATTATGTGGCATTTCTCGCATAGGTACATAAGTATGACTTTCGTTATAAAAGTTATGACATGACTATATACAACTGAATGTATTTATTAATGAGAAAAAATAATACTCTATGCAAGAACAGGCTAATGTGCTACAATACTGACAATACTGGTGAACATATGAAGGCTGATAAATTACGCCGCCAGTCACGCCGCCGCCGCCGGAAAAAAAAACATCGGATCAGCGCGCGGCCGCCCCGGTAGGTCGGGGCCTATTTCAGGTCGGCGTCCGCCGCCGGTAGTTTTTACATCGGCGCACAGGTCTAGTTCAAACTTCCCGCACCCAACCCTCTTTTCCCCCCTAACGTTGCCATTTCTCCGGCCGTCAAACATGGAATTACTGAAATCATTAATAGAATCATTTTCCATTGTACAACGCCGATGAAAATATGCGCGTATTACTAGGAGTACGATGAATGTATCGATTTGATGCTAAGAGCCGTAATTATTAAAGTTATACTGCGAGTGGTCAATCGTATAACGGGAGCCCATGCGCTGGGAGGAGAGAAGATTGCAAGGGCAGAGGAAGGGTTACACGGACGCTCGTGAGCTCAGCTCCTCCCAACGGCCGGCCGGCTTCCTCGGCCCCGCATAGCTACCTTTAACCCAATTTTATGCTGGAAAAATATTTCCATTCCAGTGCCGAGGAATTTGTTCATCACTTTCAAAAAATTGCTCGTGAATTTTTGCAATAAAATTACTATAATTTTTAAAATGTTTTTTTTGCCTGCTCTCACGGTAGTCTTAGTACACGCGAAATTAAACAATGACAGTCATTCGTTAGAAGGACGCATGGATCGCTTGAGCAGGGCGCAAGAACACATGAAAATTTGGAAAAATGTCAAAATTATTTATTTGTATATGGAAACTTGTGATGAATAAGTAAATAACTGAAATTATTGCTGCCTTCATGATAGTAGTTTTTTTTTCATTTGAAATGTATCAATATGTTTTTCTTCGCAAAGAAATTATTTTTTCCGATTAAAAGTAGAATTAGGTGTTAAAGCTTATTTCAATTTTTTGTAGACTGCATTCCAGCGTTCATTTGTTTATGTCTTATGCGCGACTAAGGAATTAAAAATCCGTTAACAAATTTTCTATTAGGAGCAGGCAAGCCCTCACGTATGGAAGGACTGGTGCGCGACCTGGGGAGGAGTATTTCTACGGGCATTCATGGACTTCGTTTGAAAGCTTTAGCAATGTCATGGGTAGCATAGGTTAAACCGTACAATTATTGGCCAATTGAGGAAAATTTCGTGTCTTAAGTGCAATAAAAATCAAGGAAATATTTGAAATCCTAGTAAATTTACTTATTTGAAAACCTCATGTCTTTCCTTTTTGATAATCGTTATGAAATTATGGTATCGTTTAGAAAGAACTTAATGTGCAAATAATGTTGGGCTCAAATGTCAAATATTGCTCATTGATATAGTTATTGACCAAGTTATTTTTTTTCTTATAAGATACTTGAAAGTAACTAATGAATACTGTTTTCACAATAATTGTAACTATAGCAACTATGCAACTATAGTTATACACATTGCAACTTTGCAACTATAGCAACTTTGACCATGAGTCATCATATTTCTTCGATCAATTCTTAGTTCCAAGCATGATCAGTTGATTGATCGACTCCACGGACTTGTTTTTGGATAATTTTATGTGACCTTTCTTCTTCACAAGCATAAGGAGGAATTTAACTGCCACAATTGTAACAAAGGAAGATATCACCAGCTTCGACGTTTGGAATATGTTAATTGTGATGTATTGGCACGCATTATTCATAGATGAGCTTCTGACACTTCAAAGAGCTAAGCACTGAGTCTATTCCGGTTATCTCATGGCATACTTTACAGCTTGAATTACCAATCATTTCACACAGTGACCGACTGATTCCACCCATTTTGTTTTTCTTTTAATTTCATCCTTAAACTTATTTCCCGTAGGTTTTCTGCCTTTTTTCTCTCCTTATATCTTTCTTCCCCGGTCATGCGTTCCTTTTCATATATCACCTGATATTTGTTTAATGTAATAGCATATGATTGTTTTATGCCTGACGCCTTCCTTTACAATGTGAAGTTTCTGGCCATATTAAATGTCGCTGATGTAAACAGTGCCTTCAACCTTTGAAGTAGAGGAGGTTCCACTGCTCATAGCAGCCTCTCATTCGTGGATCCTTCAGTGGTAGCATTTACATGGTTGGTACTATCCTAAGCATTCCTGATTCCCAATTCCCACGGTAGATATTATTCTTTGTTTCCGTTTTATGTGGCGTTGTACTATATACCTATCTGAGGTGACAGGGGTACGATTCCTATTTTGTTTGGCTCTGGATATTCCAAGATTGTAATTAGGTATTTAAAGATGTGACGCTCTTTTTCCATTTGAACAATGTGTAGATTATTCATTATTTCGCAGAACGTAGAGAATTTTTACATGTAAATTGTTGGAATGTTGCTCAAAAGCCATAATCTTATGTATAGTAACGGGTTGTTTACCTTAACTTGAGAGGTCATTGTTGGTGTATTTCTTGAAGAATACAGACTTGTATCAAAAGCATTGAGACGTGTCTTTGATTACTCGCTCCGAAATCGCACCATATCTTCACATAAATGTTCCATTTTAAAATAAAAACTGAATCACCACTTTTATTCATCCGTCTCCAATCCTCAAATTAATTAGGCCTTGAGTGCGTAAACAAGGGCTCCTGAACTTGGGAAATCATGGCCTCTGTTCTTGGGAAAATAATTTCTAGCCACATCTTTCATTCGCCCTAACAAACCAACATATTTTATTTCAAACGTTATTAAACTTAGTTTAATAACGAGTACACATATTCGTGTATCATTACCGGACAAGCGTGTTCTATTATTAAAATGGAGAGAACTGGCGATGGGTCGCAAGTATTTCTGTGCCCGGACTTATTCCATTGAAACCGTTGGCTTGATTTTAGCACTCGGTATGTTTTCGTCTCTGTGGTATCCATAGCCTGGGGTAGTCATTGGCTAGTTTCAGCATACTTGGCGTTCCAAAGTTTAATATCACCTACAGTTAGAGGCCGGTTGAGTTATGGATATTGGCCGGGCGGCCAATAACTCTATATTATGAAATGAAAATGAGGCAAAATTATTGCAATATGATAACCAAGAAGAAATATTGAAGGTAATTATTGCACACTTTTAAATTTTGGTTTACTGAAGTAATTGTTCGGGGTGGCCAGTAACTGAAAATTAAGTTCAATAGGATTAGTTATCGGTCGCCTTCAGTTTGAACTTCTCGATGTGGTAAGTTGCATTATTTACTTGTGTCGTACCCTTAACTAAGCCCTCAAAATGTTGTAAAAGGGGTTTTGTGTGGAGAGCCGAAGTGATGCATTGATGTTTCTTCTCTCCGTGAGGCAACGATGAGAAAATTCTCCGTAAAAGCATTTGCTTGGAAAAAATCGTGTCTCACTGAAGTCTGTGACATGTGGTGGTCACCTCAAGAAAGCTGTGCAGGCACCGATATATCCGTCCATCATACGTTTTATCGAAAATTCGGTCCAACTGCACTCTTGTTGTGCTCTTCGAAACAGCTAATTGCCAATAATTGTTCGGTTCACACTATCATCTGAATTCCCGGGAAAACTTGGAATAAATATCTACCACGAGAGGGAAAGTACAAAATTTCAAAGGAGTCACTTAACTGAATTGATCATTATTATCCCTTAGCTCTTATTACCCCGAGGTGTGATACAATCGTAGCTGTTTGAGACCCTGAAACACAAGTGATCTACTCAGCCAAACTGGATGTGAACCAGAACCAGAGAGAGGAGTCCATTTCGTGAGGAACCCAGGGAAAACATTTTCTTTTTCTTCTCTGTCTTTCGGTAAAATTGGAAGTTTCAGGCGTAACTATGTGGAATTTGTTAGCATTATAATCTATGTATTTCATTAGACCTTTCACGCGTTAATTTATATGATACAATTTCACAAGAGTTTGAACCTAGCTTTCCTGTAATTTGCTGAACAGTCTTCTCAAAAGGCTTATCTAAATTTGTATATTACCTTGCGATACTGTGCACGGGAATGTGGAAGAGGGTGTTCAAACCCTAGCCGGGGAAAAGTTTAATGTGCTTGTAAGAAGAAAAAGGAACTGAAAGAGGGAGCAGACGAAAAGTGAAGTTTATGTTAATGGAGCGCCTGAGCATCTACCTCTGTTTTTGTTGTGATCATCAATGGTGCGTGGGAAGAAGTAATTTTTGTACCTTTGATTTCGGGAGAGTACCTCTTATTTTGTCTCTTCTGTCTGCTCTGAAGATTTAATGTGAAGTTAAAATTTTCTCCGTGTCACCCTCCAACTTGGCGCGATCTGAAATTTTTAAATAATGTCTAATTAGTGTGTCGGCCCCGAGTATCTGGCAACGCTGTCCTAGCAGAGATGAAATACAAGCTCTGTTAGCACTTTCTTGCGACACGTGGAAAATTGTCGTCAATTTATTTTGATATGACGCGGACTCATAAAGGTCACTGATAAACGAGAATAATGTGAAGATATGACTCGTCGCTCGTCGAGTTTTACGCAGAGAACGGTTTTTGGAGAGTCCCTGATTCGAAGACAAACGAACTCCTTGAATTACGCAACTAGTCTCGGTGTTAAAAATGAAAAACAGCGTTATTCTTCTTGATCCAGTTACACAAGAGGGACCAATGGTTTCTGATGATTTTCCGTGAATTCGCTGCGTCGCTCCATACGAAAGGTTTTCAGCGGCTCTCCCTTTGTGCGTCTTGGGTCCCTACGTTTTAGCCGAGTATTTTGATGAACATGAAACATCTGTGAAACTAAACAAAAATATAGATGTTCAATAATCTCCCTAGAAATTTGCATAATGACTCGATAAATGAGTTGTTTCCTTGAAAAAATTTTAATTTCTTTCTGCTTCCCCTCATAATAGTTTGAAGATGACAAGACAGATTTTTGCCGCTCATTATAGGTTCATGCTGAGAATCGCCTGGTGGAGAATAAGGTTATAAAATTCCTTTAGAGATGTAAACGTAAACTTTTATTGAATGGTGTTTTCTCCATCGATAGCACTGGGAACTACTAGATAGTAGAGACTGGGAACATCTTAGGACTGGAAAGCCTGCTCATCGATCCAATTTAGGGATGATTGGGAAAGCTTCGACAACCTTTTCCCCTCCACCTTTAAGATAAATGTAGGCAATGTAAGTATTTATTTAGGTGGGCAAAGATAACACCACCTTTTCAAGCTTTACTGATTTAATTCTCGGCCGTAAAACTGAGAAAATGGTTGTTAAGTGAGTTTAAATTTTTCTAGAACTTTTATTTAATTTAATAAATTATGCCTTTCAACGTCCCTGTCAAGAGTCATCTTTACCACTTTCTGGGATTTAATTTAGGATAGAAGGTTTATAGAATATTTCTGAGAAATATTGACTTGGAATTTGGGCGGGAAGTTATTGACGGGAAGATATGATTATTCATTTTATGAATAAAGATAAGTAGCTCCTGGAAAAGATGCGGATGAAGATGGTTACGTCTCTCCAAAGCCGCATTCATGATTTACGATCTGCAATATTTTTCCTCAAGTAAAGCGCTTCGAAGAAAATTTATTCGGAATCCGTCTATTCGGAATTAAAAAAAACCCTGACCATCTTCACTCCGACCGGCTCCAGTCAAACATTTCAGTTTCAAATTGCCATTTTAACATTAATATCTGTTTATCTAAGGTTTCCCAAGACTTATACATAAAAGCGCTAAATTTCATTCCCGTGGTATGCAGCTGGCAGCGTTTTATTTCAAAATAATTTCAATATAAAAGATTACATTGCTTCTCCTGGTCAAAAGTAACACTGCAAATATAAAATCGCCCCAATTAATTAATTAAAATAACTTATAGTAGATGTAGTATTCGTAAATTGATGCTGGCGTTCCCAGGAGTATAATCACATCTCTTGATTTGTGAGTAGAAACGCAATAGATCCCAGTGTTTCATTTACCATTCATATTAGTAAGCCTTTAAAATTTAACTAAAGCGCCGAAAATAATCGATTAATACTCGCAGTTGAAATTCGAAAACTTGAGACGAATCGGGATACCTCGTGGATTCAATCGGAGTACATTTAAATCACCTCAGTAGTAGATTATTAAATAAATATACCATATAAAGCAGAATTAATTATTACCGTTTTAACTGCCGTCCATTAAAAGAACATAGGCTGACTTTACCGGGGTCAATCTTGTTTTAACATTTTGCAGAGGGATAATATATTTAATTTTATTCTGTCATTACATTGTATTTTGTCTGACCTGCTGAAAAATACTAAGTTTTAAGATTCTTTTCCAACCCAACAATGATCTCTCTTGGTATTAATTGGCTAGGTAAATTTCATGCTCGTCTTTAGCCAGAAAAAACTGGGGCATATCGTCAGAACGGTCAAACTTTAACCCCTTGGTGTGAAATATATAACTGAGAAACTCCTTAGCTCTTCCACGCACAGAAAGATAAACCCTATTTCGCTGAGTGGAACAAGTGGAACAAGGTCACGAGCGCGATTTCGTCACCGCCGCACGTGGAACAAAACGGATTTACTTGATGCGTTAAGGAATTCTCCTCAAGAATTATGGCGAGTGGATGCCTTTACCCTCGACACACCAAAATCGCCAATGGCATCCGATTGCAGACTCCTTTTTCTCATTTTAACGGGTCCCAGCTTTAGCGAAAGCTTGCAGCAGGCGGATGTGGAGAACTCTTCTAAACAGTGAGCACTTGGCTCGTAGGGTAGTCAAACGTATGCAGAGGAGCTGAGCTACTTCCTATAATCGTCGGCTGTATACGGTTGTTCGGAAATATACCCAGTTAAAAAATCTCCATCTGCCGAAAACTTTTGCGAGGTCTCCACCGTCATTGAGCCTCGTCTCTCCCCTATGAATTGAGACTACGACCTTTGACAGCATCCTTCGATTCCGACTGAGCAACAGAGCGAACACCCATCGTGTCCCAGCTCAGCTTTTCCTCGCGGAATGTGGCGCATAGCGCACGCATTCGACTGCCCGTTGCATTATATTTCCGACACCTTATAGCTTTAGAGTCCACGCAAATCCCTCAAAGGCTCCCTCGGTAGCTTAACTGGGTAAAGTACTCGGCTGTTTATCGAGGAATCGGGGAATTTCGCATTTATCCTCTACGTGTTCGTAGTCTTTCGATCGCCTTCCTTCCTTTGAACTGCTAAGTGGGCGCTATTTTCGAAGATATTATTGCTCTCGCCCCTCTCGTCGATATAGAGGTGTAGGATCGCAGAAACTCTCTATCATCTGGCCACTGAGGTTTTTCTTTAGCTTCTCGTTAACAAAGAGGGTAAGCTCGATTAAACCAATAATTTTATTCGATAATGGTAGGCATGTAATTTCCTTTGGCTACCATTTTGCCATTTAAATTATTTTCTACATGTATGATGCTTTAATAATTAGTTGCGTTTTTATTTTTAATTTCACGTTTTTTTTGGACAACTGTGTATTCATATATGAGAAAATCCATTCTAATGAACTGGAAAAAAAATCTGTTTTTATAAAACTGCATTTAATTCTTCATGTTTTATCTTTGTTCTTATCGATGTTAGTACGAATGTAGCATCGGAGCAGCTCTTTAAGTACTCTTAAAATCGATTTCTCTCTTAATTGTAAAGATATAACTTTATGATCTCAAATTATAGACAAAGTACTCGGGCGAATTTGAATGGCTTACTCTTATAAAACTTCAGCAATTACGGGCAAGTATATTTTTTGCATGTATCCATGTATATATAAAGACACACAAGCTGTATAACCCACTTTCTGAGCGGCATTACGAGTAATCCGTCACCCCAATATTACCTAAATTTTCAATAATTATCATTGAAGAGAAATAATTTCTGAGGCCCTGTGTTTCATACACTTTCAAAATTGTTGCATGGGGTAAATTCTTCATCCCCTATCGGTATCAAGGGTTAAACCATTAAACACGACAAGACTAAACCTTTGAGGAGAGCCTACAAATTCAAAAACCTCTCGCCCTCAATAATACAATGTAACTTTCCTCTCGGGCTTTTCACTGCAGATCATGAAAACTGGCTGAAAAACTGTCACATTTTCCACACTAATGATTCGACAGTGTTACATTTTACATCAAGATTCAATACTTAGGCCTCCGCGAGCATTCGAAACAACACGATGCCTGCGTTCTGGTTCCGACCTGAATTTCCAACAGTAAATAAGTATATGAGATTCTTTGGTAGATGCATTAAAAGTAACTATCATGTGCTATGTATTTGACTTTATTAGTGGGAACGGGAAAATTTCCGCTCATCAATTTGTTTTCTATAGGAAACATGAAAAAACTGGGCGTTATGGATTTAATGAGGGAATTTTTTTTGTAATATCCGACTGAATTGAAAACAACCGTGCGAATGAAAACTTTTTGCTCCTACGCAAATCTAAACGATAAGCAATTTTAAACGCAGCCATTATATGATGCGCTTTGAAAGAGCGATAACTCTGCGAATATTATCGCGAATTCCTATCTCCATTTAAACCCGATGTGAATATATTTGAAAATTTAGGTAAAAGTTCATACTTGGATCTAGTGATTGCTTGTTGACTTGCTCTCAAGGGCTTCAGTCCATTGGAAATATTCGTATCTGCTTCTTGACAGACCGTGAACATCCGGCCAGACGTTTCGAGTGGAAGGACAAATAACTCAATGAAGCAACTCATGAAAAAAGACTCATAATATTTGTTTAGCCACAGTTCTAACTTAAGTAACCTCTCTGAGCTAATTATTGATCTTGGCATAAATTTTGGCTTCGAAAACCAGGCAAATACAAGAATAATTAGTTTAGTATCTGAAATTTCAAAGTATGTGCAGTGATGTATGATTTAACACTTACGGGTAACGAGTCGGAACCCGAAACGTCGGCTGCCTATGACTATCTTACCCGGTGGCGAGCCCGAGAAATGTACACTACGTGCAGTGATGTCGAAAATGTCAAAATCTTTGGAAATACGAGAGTTTTTCCTAAGGTTTTTTTTCGGTCAATTGGAAGGTTGAACGGAAAATAATGGTTAATATATGATTTCTATACCGAAAATTCTCCATTTCATGTGATACAGGTTTTATCTGTAGTGCGAAAAACCATAATGAGTTAATGTATGCATTTTATAAAATATATTGGACGGTTATCCTTATCTGACTATCATTTTAATGACATTAGTGACATTCAAAGATCTCATCAATTCATACCTTATAGGGAAATGAGTTTATTTCATTCCCGGCTCTGCTTATAGGTTCGCACCAAGTACTAGAGACACTCTGCCAGCCAAAGAAAATGACAGTATTTCAGTTATACTGCTGTTGTATCTGTGGTAAAACTCATGTGCTTTAATGTGCAGACTTTTCCTAGTGTTTTGATACCGGGAAATCTGCCCTCGCCTCACACATCGTAAACCAGAGCGGCACACGCCCTCGTGCTATCTTAACTTCCCCCCCCCATTCATTTATGGGCTTTATCTCTTGAGCATTTCCTCTTCATTGTGCCCTCAGTCTCGCTGCCACATCATCTTAATTTCCGCCTCCAAAGTATCTGGCGTGTGGCTGCTCTAATTTTCCTCCTTTTTCTTTCCCTCGATGGAAAGCTCTCGTTGAGCTGCGGTACTCGTTACACATGTAAACTCCATGTATAATATGATGTCACTAACTTCCAGCCATTTATTATGTACCAAGCCTACATCAGAGAAATTGGTGCATTCACATGCTCACAATACTTGTTAATACTTTCAGTCACCTTATGAGTATTCTATGATCTGTTCGAGATGATTTGGATTTTTTTGCACTTGTTATGATTTTCTTTGAATTCGAGGGGAGAATTCACTCAAACTTAATTTGCGTGTATATAATTAAGATCCTATTATTCGTTGTTTATGTATTATCAAAGAATGAATTCATCTCCAAATAAACCATAATTTCGGCCCGCTCTAATGATGAGACACTCTTGCTACGGAACCTTTGCCCGCGCAGAACCTCGCCCGCCGAACTTTTATTTAGCTTTCCGCCCTAGTGTACGCGTGAATATTGACGACGTGAGTTAGGAAAATTCAACTACCCTTAGGCTACAAATTTGGTACCCCGGGGGCGTTCAGTTGGCCGGACCCCTTTATTGCCGTCCCCTAATTTGTGAGGAAAGTGGCCAAAAGGTGCCAAACACTAGGGTGCCTTACGTACATAACCGGGCAAAGAATGGAAAATGCAGCGCATGCGTATTGAAACGGACAGCGTTTGTTTTACAGTATTAGTATTCCTATGGTACAACACACATTTAGCAATGATCGAAACAATAAGTAATGGAGAAAAAAGTTTCATTGTGGATCACCAAAATCAGTAGAACGCTTCGCGAAGTGGATATGCTTCTTCTCATTTCCTCTACCAATCAGCTTTTTTTCGGTTGCCTCGAAAAGACCGAACGAATCGCTGCGTTCAGTTGGGAACTGTTGCTTTAAACTCATATCGATGTGTCTAATTGCCTGCAAACACGACGAGGCTGACACGTATTTGCTCATATATGTACCTACTTCCTGATTGCATTGAATAGAAAGAGTCGTAATTGCTCATGGTTGGCAACTCGAAGATTGGCTTACAGATTGAGATACAGAAATCCTCTTTTAGCTGAATAATCGGTAGATAAATAACTTATTTACGAGTGCCGTACCTAATTACCAAAGAATTCCTTTTGCCGCGCCACGAGGAGGAAATCTCGTAACACGGCAACGCCTATTTCTTGAAAAAACTAACATGCATTACGCACGCAAATCCTTTTATTTAAACAATTCTATCATTCTTTAATAATTTTATGTGTATACAAATATAATTTTTTGTCTGTGACATTTTTGAAGATTATCTTAATCAAAAACTAAAGTTACGTTAGTCTGTTTATTGTCGGACAAAAATCATAAAACAATTTAGTACCTCAGTAGTATCATGGAGGAAAGTAGGATTTAGTCGGAATCTGTGTAGTATAAAATCTTGAGAAGTGGAGTTTACTTAAAGAGAGAAGGAAGACGTTAAGAAAAGGCTGTTGAGGAGTCTACAAAAAAACGTTTCTTTTTACTTTTTCATACTAATTTTTCCCCAGACTTATAGGCACAGCGTTGAGTGGCACGTAAAATTTAATAAATCGATATATAGGAAGTAATATATGAGTAGATTGCAAGCACTTGATAAATGGAGTAGTTTAAAGACGGAGCGACGGGGTAAAAGGTAAGTCATCAAGCGATTAGGTGCGTGGAATGGTGGATGACAGGGCCTAATTTCAGCCCAAGGGGTCGGGACTACTCCGGCACCAATGAAAATGCCGGGGTGGAGCTCTGGGACCATTTCTTAGCATAGTAAATCAGCCTGGTGATCTTTCATTACCCCAGACTTTCCGATGCTACAGGGCTCTTTTTTAATGCTCATATAAGTTTATAAACAATACTTTAGGCCACATGTGGAATATTAGCCTTAAGAAAAAATTACTCCGCAGTCCCAAACTAAAATTCATCGTTCCCAAATATTTTTGTTTTTTCACTTTCCCAAGTGAGCAAGTTAGACGCGTCGGGAATGGGGATTATGCATCGCTACTCTTTACACCATCTGAAAAAACAACGATTATTGGCCGTAAAACTTCTTTGGGAGAAACTCCTGCAAATCTCGCTATCGAAGGAAACAGGACCAAAAACGTTAGGCAAGAACTATCGAATGGGGTAAAAAATTTGGCAGCGGTGGGATTCGAACCCACGCCCTTTCGGACTGGTGCCTAAAACCAGCGCCTTAGACCGCTCGGCCACGCTACCTCACGATGTAATGGAGGTCATTTTACACGATTTATTTTACACGTTTATAATTTTATCAAAAGTGTAAATACTTGAGCTACAAAAGTTTTATTAAATTTAAGGTTGCGAGTGCTTGAACAGGGAACGAAAGAACCTTATTAATGTGACAGGAACGGGAATTTTTCCTTTCACATGCGCATTTCGCTTATCGCATGTTTGGCTATAGCTACTATCGATTGTCAACGGGTTGTCACCATGGAGGGATGTTGACGTGCTGGATGTCGTTAATGTAGTAATTTTGCTTTAGTATAAGTTTTCGCTATGTCTGATCTAGAAAAACTGAGGAATAAGCTGGCCCATTATGGGCAGCTGCATCTGTTAGAGTTTTGGGACGAAATTAGTGAAGATGAGAAGAAGGAACTATTTGAAGACTTGGCGGAGATTGATTTCGAAGAAGTCACAAATCTTTTTCGGAGAGCAATGGAAAGCCGAAGTAATGATCAGGAAAAGGTAATTATAAATGCCTTATCAAATACTGGTGTTTTTATGACATTTCTAATTGATGAGTCTTTATACCGAAATTACCGGCAGACTACTGGTGGTTGTATAAGCCATAGTCATTTTCTATTTATCTGTTTGGTTATTTATTGAAATCTTTCTCTTAGTCAGACGAACGTTTGCAACCAATTCCTGCCGACCGTCGAGGGTCAATCGTGAAGTGCAGTTCTGCTACACTGAAAACTTATGAAGATGCGGGAATCGAGCAAATCGCTAACGGGGCAGTGGCCGTTCTTTTACTTGCTGGAGGACAGGGTACACGTTTAGGTGTACAGTATCCGAAAGGTAGAATTTGCTTTCGTTTTTGCATGATTGCAGTAAGTGATCTCCAATATCTCATAGCCATTTCTGCCGCTTTTCGCGTTGTTACATAATCTTAGTAGTTCAGCGGAATATGTTTTTAGCAACCAATGTTTCGCTGTTTTCCGGCATATGATCTATGAGTAGACGATGCGGCATCTGGAATTTTACAATTATTTGACGTGGTTAATGCTATGGTCACGTTTTAAACTGCTTAAATCCTACAGGGATGTACGACGTGGGACTTCCCTCTCGGAAAACCCTCTATCAAATTCAAGCTGAGCGAATACAGAGCCTCGAGAGGCTGGCATTGGAAAGGTTTCCTTTAAGAAATCACAATGTTGATGATCATCGCCGGCACGGTCTTATTCCCTGGTTTGTAATGACTAGCGAGCATACTAAAGAAGCCACCCAAGATTTCTTTGCTCGAAATAATTATTTTGGCCTTAATCCTGAGGATGTGGTAATATTTGAGCAGGGAATGTTGCCGTGTTTCACTGAAAGTGGGAAAATTATTCTGGAATCTCGCAGCAGGTTTGTGGCGTTTTTTTCAAATAGCTGATAGATCACCAGATTCTAACTCATATTGAAGGATATTTGTGAGCCTGGTTTGAGACAACCTGAAAGCCAAGTTCCATTTATTTTCATTACGTTGAACTTCTGGAACTTGCTTCTACGTATGGTGAACATGTAATTGTAAGCTTAATTTTCCCGATGTGTGGAAGAACTCAACCAGCCCCTTGCCCTAGTACTTGTGCAAATAACTCTGCGACATGCGAACCAATGCCTTTCTGTATGCAACCGGTGTTTTATTTAGAATTATAGGGTAAATTGCACAGCTTGGTCTTAGTTGGTCCTCCTATATAGACCTATCTCTGAGTTGAACCGTGAACCTCGGGTCATTAACCCAATATTCTTCCCATCGAACTACTTCACCATCGGTAGTTGTGTATAAAAAGCAAACTATCTCATTGCTCTTTCCGTATATCGTACAGATTACCTATTGTGTGATGAAATAACATCCAAGTACTCCTATACATATTTTATATGTACTTGTTTAACTGGTTTCCAGGCTCATTAATGTCGTAGTGAAGTAATACCCTGCAGAATATATCTTAGTCTGTGCCGTTGCTGTTTCTGTCCTCAACCACTTTGTTAGGGTAGGGGCAAGGTTTGTTTTGTTACACAGAAATTGGGGAAGAATCCATGACTTAAATTATCTTGCCAAGGTTGTGGTGGATGTACTCCTACCTTGAGGAAATATATAATGCATAAGTTGCTTATTCCACTAAGTGAAACACTGCCAGGTGCTATTTTTTTTATGTTAATAATGGTGGGACGAACTAATTTTTTTATTCCTTTGCTGAGTTGAACCGTGAACCTCCCACGTGAACCGTGAAGGTTATTTTTGATCCAAAAATAACCTTCTGTTTTTTGTGATAACATCTTAAATCCTACCCTGCAAAAGTGCTTCTTAGTTGACAAGTATGTTTTTTGGTTAAAACTCTGGGGGCTTCTGCCCAAAGACAGCAGCAGTTGTGTTGTCAAAAAAACTATGGTCCTCTTGCTTTAAACCTCTGGTCTTTTTGTGTGGCATAGGAAAAGTTTAAGTCCTCTGATCTTCTTAGGTATCTAAGTGAGTAAAATGACTGCTTTCTAAATTTTTTCCTTGCAATCGGCTGTAGAGACATGCCATTCTGTAAATTGCCATAATGTTTTAAGTAATTTACCTCAGTCCCTGATAATTACTGTAATTTTCAGCAATATTCACATCTGTCTCAGATATTTTTCATACCTACCTATATTACAAACTTTATTTTAAGTAAAGTCTATATAAATTTAATACAGTTTTAATTATTATAAAAGGCACATCCAACTCATGTGTGGAATATTTTACTAATGGAATATTCATGGGGATATCATTTTCAGTGATTTGAGCAAAAATTTCCCCTGCCAAAAAAGAATGCCAAATTGCATGTGGGCTCCTGTGTTAGTTTTTAAAGTTTATTAATTTTAATGCATTAGCATAGCAATAACAATGATTTAAATTCCATTTACCCCAAACTATTGCTATTGACTTCCCTATTACATAAATCCTCTTATAGCTATTAATCGCAGAAATTAAAAATAATGGGAAAATTGTGGTAATGTTAAACAATTACCGTAATTTACCCCAGTACTTTGCCTTGAATAAAAATTTATGGTAATTTACCCAGCTCTAATCAGCAGCTACCTTTTCACCCATTTTAGGTACTTCAAAAATGGGTCTTCTGCTTAAGTGCAACATGATTTGGTTGACTCCACCTTCTTGATGTTATAAATTAATTTAGTATTATTCATTCTGTGGCTACCTTTTAATGTACTGTGTGAAACTCATCAGCATGTTTTATTTTTTTTCCAGGGTAGCTAAAGCACCAGATGGCAATGGAGGCCTTTACCAAGCTCTAAAAGACAACGACATCCTGTCCAAAATGGAATCTCAAGGAATTGAGTATGTACATGTGTATGGTGTTGATAACATACTAGTCCGTGTGGGTGACCCAGTGTTTTTGGGCTATTGTCTCGCTAAGGGAGCTGACTGTGGAGCCAAAGCAGTTGAAAAAGCATTCCCCACAGAAGCAGTTGGAGTCTTTTGTGTCTGTGATGGTCATTATGAGGTAATTAGTCCAAAATATGGTTTACATTGAGAGTAAATATATGTAACATCCACGGTTCTGACGTTCTTGAAAGGCCATCCTCATAATTCTGCATTTATGGAGGGTTGGTTGATTTATGAATCAATGATTCCTGATCACTGCTGCCATTTCTATGGAAGAAGTTAATAAAGTATGAGGATGAGTTCCTCTCCTAAGTGCCCTGAGTAGAATAGAATGCTGCTTGAAATGTAGCCATCCAGCCATTCCACCTTCCTGACTGTGTGGGGTGACTGGTAAATAATGGTGTTGGTCTGGCTTCTGTTGAGTTCCATTGATGAAAGATAAAATGGAAGAAATGTAAGGCCATTTGAAATGATTTTAGGGCCAGTAAAAACTTGTATGCTAAATTTTCATTGATTGAAGGCTAATAATTAGAATGCTAGTAATGTAGTTGATGAATCTCATCAGTGAGATGTGCAGTTAACCCTCGTAGTGCTGACTCCTGCCAGTGGTACTGGTGAGAAATGCCGAGGGTAATTTAATGAAATGTATCATTTTAGGAAAAAAATGTAACATTGTTTATATATTCCATGTGCATTTTTTTTATTGTGTTTGGATGAAATTAGGCTATAATCATAAAAGACTTTTGCATTATCTAAAAAATAATTGTAATTATATTAGTGTACTAAAGTTGAACAACATTTGCACATGTGCCGCCCGATATGCAAAAGCAGATGTACCGGCCTGCCACAGTAAAGAGGATTATTGAGTGCTACCAGACTGAGGTTTGGGATACGTGAGGAAGTCAATGATCATATGAGTAAGCGAAAATGAAGTGGAAATAAGGATTGGGAATGGTTGAAATGAAAATCCAGATTGTGGAGTCATGGATGGTTTTAACACTTTCAACGCGGCAGCATTTTTTTCGAGTTTTGCCGATGACTGAATTTTTTTTGCAGTTTCGGATAGTTTTTACCTCAGCGATAATTATTTGAACAATGAAAATTTTGAAAAAAAAAAATTTTAATTTGAAATTGAAAATTTTAAAATTGACGACAATTGTCGTTCGCCGCCACCGCTAAGGAGCTTGTCGTGCGTGGTTGCATACTCACAAATAAATTCGCGAATTTTTCGAAATTACGACTTTTACTTTTTACGATCTATTTATTTCAAATATGATAAGTTATTTGATAAAATTCATACTTAAGACACTTTTACATCACCTAACCCGCCAATGAACATGAGTATACATTAATTATCTTCTTTCATCATGAGGTGACTGAATGTTATTTTGTACTAGAAATGAAAATTATGAAATCAATTTATATAATTTATAGTTTTACACCCATATCTTGAGTCACAAACAAACAATAAGAAACCCAAATCATTATGGAAAAAACCCAAAAAAATTATATTTCCATAGAATAAACATTAAATACACAATAGAAAACACACGATACACAATAGGAAAATATAAAATACACAATATGAAATATACGGAAATATAAAATACACTATATAAAATACACTATACAAAATATGAAATATACAATAAGGAATAATAAAATATACAATACAAAATATATAATATACAAGCCATAATATGCAATTTAAAATAGGTAGTACACAAAACAATTATAAAATGCATGAAAGAAGTTAATTTTTATTAACATCGTACATTTTTATGGAATTCTACGAAACTCGTCTTGAGACAAAGATAAGGGCATCCCTCACAGGCAGGGCAGAAATATTTTGTGTCCTTCCTAAACCCTCTAGATGCACAATACGTACAGCGTCGTTGGAGGACACGTTTTCTCTTTACGTCAATGTCATGTGTCTCAGGGAAGTGCCTAGACAATCCAAGGTTCCTTGAAGGCAGGCCGGGTGAGGAACGAGGGATGGGTTCAGAGGAGGAAGGACTGAGGAGGGATCTGATAACACAAAGTCTGAAATCGTGAAGGGATACTTTGGGATGGGTTTTACGGAAGAGGAAGTAGCTATTTACTAAAACAAGGTGAAGTATGTGAATTCCCAGTTTCTTGTACCATTTTAGAGACTTACGCTCTATGGGATAATATGACATCATTTGATCATAGTGATCGATGCCACTCATTGTAGCGAGCAATGGCCTCCGGTTTGGAAGTGACACCACTACCTCGCCGTCGACGGACATCGACCATGTCACCCCCGAATTCGGAGCTGATCATCAGTACATCCCGCTTATCCTTCCACTTCATTACACCGACTCCTTCGGTACTGAAAACACTCACTACCTCACCCCGTTTTAGTTTTTTTGCCAGGACGTGCGGTGGGTTTCCCCTCCGGTTAGCTCTAAGAGTTCCAGTACAATAGGTTCCTCGCTCAAGTAAGCGGTGGGCCAGGTCAACACTGTTATAATAATTGTCCATGAAAAGAGATCGCCCAGAGTCTAATTTTCCTTCCATCAACTTCCACACAACATTGTTGACATGGCCAACCCCACCTACATCACAGTCAGAGGACCCAGTGTAAACAAGAAATCTTAGAACTAATCCGGATGGTTCGGTGAGCATATATAGTTTGATACCGTACCTGTGTCGCTTACCTTTCATATACATACGAAAGATAAGCCGACCCCTCCAAAGAACCATGGATTCATCAATGCACAGTCGTTGTGTCGGAGTTACTATGTCGTCCATTGTCTGGTGGAATAAGTCAATAAGGGGCCTTATTTTATACAGTCTGTCAGACGGTTGCGGCTCACCGTGACCAGGATTACTTGCAAAATGCAGAGCTTGCATGATCGTGGCGAACCTGTCCCGACTAATACATTTCCTAAAGCAAGGAAAGTTGAATAAAGGGTCTTTATTCCAATATTCTGATATCCTGCTCAACAGGCATGAGCCCATATGATACAGAATGCCCAAAAATGTCAAAAATTCCACCGATGTGAGCGGCTTCCATTTACTTATCCTTGCCTTAGGAAATGCATTAGCCGAGACTAAAACGTCTGCTTGTTTATTCGTCTCAGTCACAATCAAGTCCATCATGTCTTCTGTCAAAATAAGATCAAAATATTTTCTAGCGTCATCTCCAGGGTCTTGTATTTTTAGTCCCGGGGAGTCAGTGAAGGGGAAAGCAGGGTTTTCTGGTCTTTTGTCAGTCCAAGTGTATGTTTTGGTCGCAGTCCTTGTCGTCAGGGGAGGGGGTTTAGTATTGTCTAGAGGGCTAGGAGAAGCATTTTCCGCCCCAGCTGAGGAGAGATCACCCACCTCTTGTGTTTCCTCCTCATCCTCCAGCGACAGAAGCTCTGCTAATAGTTCCGACTCAGAGGATAATATCCTTCGAGTAGCGGAACTTCTTTCTTCCACTCTTCTCTTCCTCTGTGTCGGTGGAGCGAGTGGCCGGGAGGTCGACGGCTGGGGACTTGGATCCCTTCGTAAAAGGCCCGGGGTCTGGCGGCAGCTACTCCTACTGCGTTTAGTGTTTCCTTCCAAGGCATGGAGAGTAGGGTGGGAGGAGACTTGGGACACCGGGGGTGTTGGGGCAATAACGGGTGTTTTACCACCCCTTATACCCTTTCTCGGAACACCCTTCCCCGGTAATCCCTTCCCCCTCCCTTCCTTTTTTCCATCTCCTCCGCGAGTGTTAACCATTTTCTGTGAAAAAATGTGCAGTCACTACTATAAGTAATATATTTGAGCAAATTTCCAGATAACTATTTGCATGAATAATAAGTAAAAAACATAGGTAAATTTTAACATTCACGCACCTTACTCCTGATGGACGAGATATGAATTCACGTACGAGATGAAATCCTTCAATCCTCGGGTTTCTACATAAAAACAATAATTGGCCATATTAAAATATAATCATGAAAAAATAATAAAAAATAGTCAAATGCCAAATTAGTGCATTTTCCGTCAGTCGATAATCGTGGATAATACAAACAAGAATGGCATCATGCGAAGGATGTATGCAATAACTAGGACGAATACATTCCACAGACAATTAGAAATTATAAATAATATATCAATTTTTTCACGAATATATTATCACTAATTTAATTGTATTTAGCAAATATAAATATTTCATTTAAATTGTTTATTATTCAGAGAATTAGCCAACACCACATTTATGATAACTAAGGCAAATAAAATAAAATGTCATCAATCGCTAATGAAAATGATAGGCATAGTATCTGAAAATAAGGAAAACAATTGTTCCTTCACGCGCAAACAGTCATTTTAATGATTTATTTCTTTATTTATTTTTATTTTATCTTCACTTCCCCGAATACAGCACGTGCCAATTTACGTCGGGTGGATAACAGTAACAACGGACGAGACACAAACACCCATGTCCTGGGCAGATAATATTCTACCCAGGCGGGACTCGAACCTGCGACCCTAGGGCTATTGCACTCTTATTAAATAAACATTACGACAGAGACAGAGCTTACGTTTATGATAGAAAACTAATACAGCATCAAATAATAAGAGAAAGAATGTTTAAGGAAAAATACAAGAAATAGTAAAAATAAGAAAATCGTCATTGCAATTGTACTGCGGGGGGAGGGGGTGGGGGGGATTGGAGGTGGTCCAATTAATGAATAAAAACTTCGAAAAGGCACGCAAAGTATTTCATGTTCATAAGAATGCTGAGTTGCTCATAAATGTTGGCTAAAACCCATAAAAATTATAACTACGCGGAGAATATACGTTAAAAAAAAAACAAACTTACCTCGCAAAGTTAAACCACTGCAGCGTCGCTTCAAGACACAGGCAACTCGGGCTAAGGGTACTGCTTACGCTCCGATGTCTATCGAGTGACTGACGAGAAAAACGGAAGTGCTAGGGAGCGTCGCAGCTCCGAAACGGCCTTGAGAAGGCAAAGCGAGGATGGACGACAATTGTCGTCCGCAGTCACCGAATAGCACCCGGCGGACGACAACTGTCGTCGGTCAGCGTTCAACGTGTTAAGCAATTAGTGTCTTGCTATGTTTATGATGAAGTTATGAATGGTGGAAAGAAGGAATTCATTTTCCTTTTGCTCAAAAGTGTACTCACACCTCTTTTACTGATTTGTTGTATGATGTAAAAAGGTCATCCTGAGCTTTGTTCATGTTGCTGCTCTTTCTGCATTTCCTTGCTCATTTGGCATTCGTATTGCAGAAGGAACTGGTGAAGAAGATTGTTCATATCGCTGGCACTGGTTCTAAAGGTTCAGCTCTGATTACACTTGATTTTCTGTGTGACGGAAAATCACAAATTTATTGCTCTCATCTTCCAAATGACACTTATATCCTGTTACAATGAGAGCTAGGTGATTTTTAGATGAAAATAGACCATCTCTACTAAACCTACTCTCTTGAAAAAAATATCTCCCCTCTGTCAGCATTGTGAAATATGTAGTACATTTTTCCTGCTAAAACACCAAGTTCCTGGATTATAAGATAGTGAGAAATGGAGATCACCTGGAATGTTTTATAAATGATCCCACCATGGATTACCACGGGAGAGAATTGGTAAATGCTCTTATAAATTTTAAATTGTTTTTTGGCTCAAGCTATCGGAGACATTCAATCAAATCCATACTTTCAGGTTATTTTAACCAATGGTAGAAGCAAAGAAAATAAGTAAGCTGTGAGACTTCAATTTATCTTATATTATTAAATGAGTAATATTTGTAAAGTTGTTTATATATACATGTATGTATGTAAATATTGTCTTGAAAACTGCCAAATTGATTCTCCTGATGATTGGTATTACAGGGTTTTTAGGTACAAAAAATCCATTATACCAAGGGCAAAGGCCCCAAGGCCCTAAAAATGGGCCCCTATTTTACTCTGAATCAGTGCTCAGAGGTTTCTTTTTTTTGTACTTTACCAGTACTCAGGTGACCCAGGGTGTCAGTGCACTGCATATACCTCCTAGTGGTGGGTCGCGGGCTGGCTCTCAAGGTAGTCATTTCAGAAGGGATCCTAGCTTGAGTAGAATAGTGAAAGTGGGCCTAGGGTATTACTATGCTTTGGTTTCTCTTGTGACATAGTGGCAAAAATGTGCCAAAACTGACCAGAAGAGCCATGTAACCGTTAGCAGGGAAAGCTACTGCAAAGGCTGGTAACCTTGCATACTCTATTGCAACTTCATCATAAGAGTCACAAAGTAGCCTCGGACGGCCGAAGCCACGATGGGCAGCAGAAGCTGAATAAGGTTGGCCGATCAAGATACGGACTTAGCGGTACAAACTGGACTATCAGTACTTGGAATGTGAGAGGAGTATATGGATAGGAGCATGAGTTGTTGAATGAAATGAAAGTGAGATGAATGGATGTTTTGTGTGTATGTGAAACTAAGCACAAGGGGCGGGATGTAATTACTGTAGATGGCGGTGGTCTGGCACTGTGGTCAGGAGTTTACAATAATGTGCACGGCAGTCAAGGTGTAGAACTCATTCTTAATGAGAGAGCTAAGTTACTAGTAAGGAAGTATGAGTTAATATCCCCTAGATTTCTCTGGGTTCACATGAAAGTAGGTATTAGGAGAGTTGTGATTGTGGCGTGCAATGCACCAGTGGATGGTGCCTTGTGGATTGTGTTAAAATTCATGATCACAATGTATTACGCTTATCACAAGGAATCCGAGGCTAAGTTGTTTGGAAAATTATTATTTCATGAGAACAGGGTAGGTTAGTGATTAGGGCATTAAGAGGATCAGAATTTTGGAATATGCTGTAATTTGTTCTCAGAAATAGGATGAGCAAAGCTGTTATTTGATCACTCACTGCTGTCACGTCTACAGTTTGCATTTACATTTGTGGGATGGTGGTCATTGTTGAAACAAAGTTCATTGAATGGCAGTACCATATTTTGTGATTCAACCTGACCCTTACTGTCCTTGCAGCAAAGTTATTGCAGAGTTCTATATTGCTTATTTCGTGGGTAATGTCCCTCTACCAATTAGGGCCAAAATGGAAGGTGCCATTCCAGTCATTGACAGTTTCATGTATTTAATTTTTCCCCCTTGCCCCCTCTAATGGCTTGAAAATCTATTTGTATTGAAGGGGATTGGTAGATATCGCATTAATTAATTAGGCTACAGAATGATGAATGGGATTATAAAAGTCCTTTGTGTGCTTCTACCTCACATGGGCTTGAAAGAGAAAATAACCCCTCTTACTTTTCTTCCTCTCACCGTTGTAAAATATTAACAATGCAACCCGACAGCCCCACGTTGTGGGTCGGAAATGGAAACAATCTCTATTATTGTTAACTCAAAATGCCCACGTGGTGAGTATCAAATGGAAAATAAATGTGAGATAAATTAACCATGGTCTCCTACCTTTTTCAATTGCCCCAGCCTTCTCTGCGGTAGATAACATGAGAAACACAAAACAACATGCGATACGTGATAACTAGCAATTTAATTTATCAGACAAAATCATATCATTGAATCAAGACACAAAAACAAAGTATATAATATCTTTACCTTTAACTTAAGGTCATGACCCAGACAATTGTAATATTCTGCACCTCATACAGTTACTTCAAATGATTTACTTATCTTTAAACATTTTATGATAATCAACTTCTTTGAATTAAGCCATATATCTTCTTTAAACATTCATTACTCCAATGTAAATACAACAAAACTAGCATCAACCTCTAATCCGGGTTGTACCCAACTGGGTTGTATGGCTTATTTAAAATACAGAATTAAAGTCCATATTTACGCTCTTGTTGACAATACAGGTTGATACGTGGCTGGTGACACTCTAGCTTTACAGCCTCCGGAACCCGTAGTCCTGGCGTAATGTGATCACAGCATCTGCACGAATGGTAGTCCTGTATCAGGGTCTCTCTCTCTCTGGCCCCAGTATCGCGGCTGAATGTCCGCTTCCTCCGGAATATGGCACAGAACCCCCATCACACGTCCGTTCCCTTCAAGAACTCTCCTGTCACTCCACGCTAGTGCTTTTCTATTCGTCCCCTTCCCCAATTCTTCATTGTCGGCTTTGGCTCTGCCCTCCGTTTCCCTATTGTTTCACCTCAAAAAGTTAAACATGGTGGGTGTTTAATTGTTATTTCTCCCACGCGGTGGGAAAAGAATATGGAGGCCCGCGTTGTGTTACACCGTGATATTGAGAAAAATGAAACTCCCTCAGCTATAAGGTTATTGGCACTCCAAAAACTAGATCACTACCAGTGAATTTTGAGTTGCACGTGTTTATAATCAGGGTTGTGAAATGTAATGAAATTTTGTACCACGAACCTCTTCGGGAAGGGTGCGGTCCAGATAAACGGTATGTGTAACCAAACCTATTCCGTAACGGAACGCTTGTAACGAAAAGTGTTTCATCACTAACGTGTAACGGAACCATTATTGAGAATTTTGTTACAGAAACAAAAAAAATTGTTTCGGTAACGGTTCACAAGCAAAGAAAATGGTTCGATACGAAAGATATGTAAATATGCAAGAAGAGAAAATGTTGGCACCAAACTCAAATCCTCATCCAATATTCTAGAATGTTTAGAAGAATCTGTTTTATGCCAGCAGCCACCACTTCCCTGGACAACGACCCACTTTGCAGTTCGGGATTTCCGTTTTCTTTTCACAAACTCATCAGAGGATCCCACTAAACCTGGTTTAAGGGGTATCTTTGTCCTTTTTATGGAATTTACTCAAGAAATTCTCTTCATGTTCCCATAATCCGGCTGGTCATAAACACTCCATTGTGCTGCTGGGTTGAGCCGACCATCCTGATATGGCAGCCACCAGCGCGGAGGGTGATTCTTTGGCGCACAGCGAGTGCAAGGTCTTTGGGCCAGCCTTAATTGCTCCTTTAAGTGAGACTTTGGTGAACCGGGTGGGTGCGAAGGCACTATATGTTATACAGTGCTTTCTGGAATCTTCTGTCATTCTTGCGGCTCACTATTGAAGATGCTGTGGGGAATCCCAGATACCCAAACGTGGTTATTTCTACACTCCTGGCATCAGACAATAGCATGTCAGGAACATAATATTGTGTCTTCCCGGGTTATTTTCCCATTGCAGTCAGTGTCGAGCATTCAAGCAGTTGAGGTATATAGTTTATTTGTTTCAGAGAAGCCAATAAAATGAGTGAAGGCAAGAGCTTTGGCATAACTCTGGAATAAATTAAAGAGAGTAATTTTAGAGAGTGAGTAAGGAATATCGGTTTGGGAAATGGCTGATATTTATAACTTTGAAAGGACCCAAATTAGACACATTTACCACTTACTGGCTCATTTAAAAAAGTCTCGTATCAGTCAAAAGAACTGTTCAGGAACAGTGTAGAGAAATATGATACTGTCATGGACTGGATTACTGTCGGAATATTATAATTAATAATGATACATTGCATTGTTTGAATTTGGTACGCCTTACCGTTGCTAAAGTATTTAAGAAATTATAGTAGAGTAGGAAGGACTTCAATTTGAATGTTTCTGCGAGTCCCCTTGTTGCATAGCCTGAGGCTTATCTCTGTAGATTTGCATGTGGAATTAGCATTTTTATGCTGTTTCTATGCACATACTTCCGTGCTAATTCATCATATTCGAAACTAAATGTCAGAAACCTATATTAATATGAATAAACGATGCAAATTATTTATCCCAGTAAAAATTCCAGAGGATCAAGCCATCAGTAGCATCTAAATGTCGGCCGGGCTATGCTTACTCATTGTTCTTTCACAGTGTCTCCCAGCCTGTTTCGCGATGTTAGGAAGTTACCTCATGAAAAACCTACCCTGGTTCCCTATTGTTCATTGTTCAAGAGAACACATAATTAATATGTGTAATATTATGTGCTGAGAAATAGTATCATTGGCTGTACCGTAACTGTAACCGAACGGATGGAAAAATGTTTCAAAAAGCGGTCCAATATGCTACAGTCGTTTCAGTTACTGCTTGGACCAAACCGCTTCACTTTAACAAAAGCGGTTCGGTTCGTATCGAACCCCTTTCTAACCTTGGTAAAGGTTCGGTACACGTGGAACCGTAATGCCTCAAGAGGTTCGGTTACGTTTCACATCCCTGTTTATAATTCCATGTACATAGTTACTAAAGCCCACTGGTGAAACTATTGTCAATGTATTTTAATATATTCTTGAATACAGAATTTTTTCTGTACATGGTCATACCTTAAGACCTTACATGGACCATAAGAATCTTGTGTGTATAAGTTGGTATAAATTAGTAATTTTTATTTCTTTGTCCAATTATTGTCAATAGGTTGTTGAATACAGTGAGATTTCATTAGAAACTGCTCAGAGAAGGAACAAAGATGGCATGCTAACATTTGGAGCAGGCAATATATGCAACCATTTCTTCACGGTGAAATTCCTTTGGGATGTAATAAAAAAACAGGGATGCTCAATGAGGTATGTGTTACTTATTTTTGTGTGTTTGAGCCTAAAGTCTTGTTATAGTTGCAAATCCAATTTTTGGTACTTGAGGTAGTTCCTTATTGTATAAGTTGCTTCTTGTGCTGGAGTATAGGCTAATGGAGGCATTGGCTAAATTTTGATTTGAGAGCATGCCATCATTCCGTTGCCTATTGAAACAATATTACTGATGGTTATGAATTAAGCTGGGTTAATAATAATAATTGTTTATTGATCATTCAGCCAACAATATGTGGAATAGATCTCGTCAAAAGCATGTGAAAAATACAATTACAAAATTTAAATGACAGTAATCAAAAACAAGTAAAAAAGGAGTACATCTCTGCAAAATACAGATAATAAGCCTAGACACATTCATAGGCACAAAACAGATTTCAATGTAATGTTTAATTGAGACAGGTACAAAATAAAAACAGCAATACAAAACTTTAAAACACAAGTGATGGTAAAAACATTAAAAGGTCAGATCTGATATATTTGAGCTGAAATTTTCTTTATTGCTGTAAAGTGAGTGGTGCTGAAGCCACCTTTTTATACCCCTTTTGAAGTAGGCTTCATTTGTTAATCTTGCTTCATAAGGTAATACATTGAACATTCCTAAACCTAAAAAATTGAAATTTTGTTTAGTCTTTTCGATTCCTCAAACAGGCACATCAAGTCCCTCTTTCTTCCGGGTGTTATGGCTGTGACCATCTGCTCTTATGGGCAGGTTTGATAGATTTCTTTTTACTTAGGAAAGAACTTCAAGTGCATACGGAGAGTAAACAGTAATTATTTTATATTGAATGAAATAAGGCTTACAGTGCTCATCATTTTTTAGGCCAAATAGAGCCCTAATGGCTTTTTTCTGTAGTAGAAGCACATTTTTGGTATGACGTGTGTGCCCATAGAATTGTACCATAAAGTATATGGCTCTGAAAATATGCATAATATATATTCATCATCACCTGTATCGAGACCACTGGCCTTATTTTCCTGATTAAATACAACACACTGCTAAGTTTTATATGTACATACACTGTTTACATGGCTATCCCAGGATAATTTCTTGTCAAGGAGAAAGCCTAGAAGTTTAACTGACTTACTCGAATTGTTTCCTTTTCTAAGTCCAAAAGAGAACTTATTTGTTTTTGAGTCATTGATTAATAACACTGGTCAACAAAAAAAAAGTTTTCTGGTCTAGATATGTTGTTGAGTTATCTAGAGGTATTTTTCGTGCTGATTCCGAATCTGGGCTCAGATTTTTTCTATCACGTTTAGTTTCCTTAGGACAACTGGATTAAATGGGGGTTCAAGGGGGTTTCGGCAAATAAATCGTGAATTAAAAAAATGGGAAAAAATGGGTACTTAGGATTTTCTCGCATATTTAGCATCTGGCAAGTCCCTTTTCAGTGTCCAGCAGTAATCTGCTAACATGTTGCTGAACTTTCCTTGGTACCATTTTTCCATGTGTAAAATATACTGGTGGAAATGCTCACCGTGTTCGTCACCAATGGCGCCAAGGTTTGGTGGAAAAAAGTCCAGGTGTGAGTCGAGGAAGTGAATTTTTAAAGACATATTGCAGCCCAATTTTTGGTACGATTTAATTAGATTAGTCAAAATTAAGTGTGTCCATAACAGAGAGAACATCATTGCAAAAAATAAGGTTGTTTTCTTGAGAAAAAATAATTCAAATTTGTCATGGCGAGATTGATGCATAGAAATTTTTGTATTTGGATCCAGCAATTTCCAACCCTTTAATCGTGATCCTAAGATTTCACTCTGCTTTTTGGACAAATTTTAATCTCGCACTAGATCATTTAAATCCTCTTGCGTTATAAAATGAGGTCCATCAGATGTACTCGGTCCGAAATTTGGGTCCTTTGACTTTGCGAATCCTTCATTCTCACATTCTTGATTAATTTCTGAAACTTCGCTAAGATTAAAATTTTCCGGTGGTTCCGGCACTGGTAAATTTTCGGAGTGAGGACTGGTCATATCGCTGATTCCAGGTTGTTTGGATATTTTACTGTGTGTTTTGACTTCGGTGTAATTCCTTCAATTTTTGTTAAACAGAAATAACAGTCTGAAAAATGATCCTTAGGTTCCCGCCAAATCATGGGGACTGCAAATTTCATATGACGCTTTCCCTCAGTCCAACCAGTGAGAAGCCTTACACAGGTACTACACTTCACGTGAGGCGCCCATCCTTTATCCTGGTCACCCAACGGACAGTCAAAATAAAGTTTATAAAGCTGTCTCAAAAAGGCAGTAATGTTCCGCCTTTGAGCCTTGAAAGTAATTTCACCGCACACGTAACAAAAGTCATCGGGGTGGTTCACGCACTGTCTAGGCATGATGAAAGCTAAGCCACTTCACAACGATTACAATGTAATAAGCTGCAATTTCCTGCGAGCAGCAAAATTCTCAAACCGTCTTCAGCGAAAAAACAAACGTCTTCACGCGCCGACTGTTAGTCACATACTGAAGTGAAGTGGAAGCTGATTCAGCATTGCTTTGAACAAAACGATAGGATAGTGCAAGTTTAAACATGTTTTGACAGGATAGGAAGGCATGACATCGTAGGACAACATGTTTTGACTGGAAAGTTTTATTTTCACCTGCTCATTCTATCACGATATATAAATGAAATAAATTACTACTTATAGAGGAAATCACTGAGGGCGGTTGTGGCGTCCTTTTACATGAAATTATTGAGTCAGATAATGCATTAAATATTTGTGCCTGTCACTGGCGGATTGATGTCCAGAATTAACCATTTTTTTATAAAACATTAGGCGAGAAACCTTGAGGCTAGACATATTTGTATTGTTACGAGTATTGTAAATTATTACGAGACTAAAAACGAAGAGCGCCAAATAAGAACACCAATATGGATGATCAAACATAATGAAAAGTAAAGAAAACTTGGTAATTCCACATAAATATTTTATGTACAACCTAGGTTTTGACGTGGCACGTCATCATCTGGTCTGGACATTGCATGTCCAGACCAGCTGATGACATGCCACGTCAAAACCTAGGTCGTACATTAAATATTTATGTGGAATTACAATGTTTTCTTTACTTTTCATTATGTTAAGTCGATTCCATGAAGTCACGCCCGAGACAACGAATTATATGGATGATCGAAGTTGGGTGAATAAATCTATGACACCACCGACGCAGCTAGAGAACCGATGAAGTTGCAAGAACTCTCAATCCAACGCGTGTGTATCCGAGGAAAAAACCAAAGCACAACTTGTTCTTTCTTTCACTGTATATGGAGAAATTAATGCGCCCATGCATTTCTGTCCGGAAACGGAACATTCCGAAAATAGCAAGAATGGACCGCACACACGGTCCACGGGGTCATCAAAAGACGCTTTTCGCGAAGCCAACCGCAGCGAGGGTGGAGGGGCCATTAGGCGCCAGCTGTGGGGCTGGCATGGTTGAAAATACCTTTTCTTCTCTCATAAGGTTAGTGGTGGCCTAAGAAATCTGCTTTACCCTTTCAAGGACTGAAATATATAAATGGAGAATTGTTAAGGTTAGAGCCTTGCTTGCATCGTAGGAAAGTGGTCAAAATGGTAACTCGGCCAACAGTATGAATTGTGGAGGAGATTATTTTTCCCCTGGTGGCATCATATCCACGTAATACGAAGTCGATTAACTTGATATGACTTATTATATTCATAACGAAGGTTATAGAACACTATCGCCTTCTAATATACGCCGCAAGTCACAGCATTCTCTGTAGCCAGCGGGCAGCTCCGTACTGGGGCTCGCGATCGAAAAATGGATTTTATTTTCGCTATCGCAGACGGTCGCTTATGATCTCTTTGGATTCACACTTTGAAAACTTTGCTTCAATTGTGGTGTAAATATCTGTGTCAGTTGATGTCCATTAATTATATTACCACATAAAGACAAAACTTTGACGAAAACAAGAGTCCGCCATTTTGTTATGAATGGGCGACAAATATTACAGTGTAGTCATGAAAATAGGTTATAATAAATTACAATGAATTATTTTACTAATAAACTTCAGCTTTTATTCCATAACTTTGATAAAAAAGGTTCACTGTTTGCCCTTTCCAACACCTTTCAAGAACGGCGTCCCCGTAGCCAGCGCGCAGCTCCGGACTGGGCCGCACGATCGAAAAATCAATTTTATTTTCGGCGTCGCAAACGGTCGCAGATGATTTCTTCGGATTTAAACTCTTAAAGCTTTGCTGTAATTGTGGTGTAAATATCTCAGTGTACATAGATGTACATTTTTTTAAATTACTACATAAAGACAAAAAATTGCTGAAAACCAGGGTCTGCCATATCCGTCCGTCCGTATATCTGGCAAATACAACAATTTGGCCATACAAGTAGATGATAATTAAAGAGAAAGAACTGTTTTATATTACTTATAAGTTTTAATTATATAACTTCACTAAAAAAGGTTCAGCATTATCTTGAATACGGCGATTTTTGCAAAATTTGTTCAACTTTGAGGTCATTTATTTTGTTAGCGCAATTTACCTATGAAAAATTGAATGCGTCATCATATGTACCAATCTATTGGCAATAATTGTGCAAAGTTTCAACTTCCGGACTCAAAAAAAAGACTTTTGAGGTTTTGGCCAGCTTTTTTCGCTTTCGTCCCACTGTGCGACAGCTCGAGTCAGCGCTTCAGGTGTCCGTGTGCGCGAACCTCTCTCCCTTCCCCTACCTTCCCCATCCCTTAGCTTTCCCCTCCAGTCCCCATCCCCCTACCTTTTATTGTTATGCGTGTTGTGTTTCAGTGGGATATAAGGGGTATCATTAAAATAAAATTCACCCATACTGAAGATAAAAAAATGCCAATTTATTCTTCCACATCCAACACAAAGCCATTTCAACGCACAAGAAATACACACAATACAGAGCAATGGGCAAAAATTGCCAAAGGTAAAAAAGTTAAATAAATATTTTCCTATGCAAGTTGCACAGCTGAGTAATTTAAACTAAATATTCTAGGAAGATTAAAACTTGACACAAAAATGTGGGAATAAGCAGCAGGAGACCAAGCTGATGTAAGCTTGATTCGGGTTGGTATGTAACAATGATCATACCCTACACCCAAATTGAAAGATATTGCAGGCAAGTGTTCGTGTATCAGGCCTATGGATCTTTTAAGAATGTTAACAAACTCAGGAGATGGAGAGTGGTGTGTAGTATGTTGTTTTGCACTGCAATTGGGGCAGTGTACAGGTCCTAATCTGCGAAGCATATCCGCTGCAGGCTATGCATTGAATTCCATGGTAGAACTCGCCTCCAAGGGGCACCTGGTCTCCACTGGGTCATTGTTGGAGAAAGGGAGTGCGTCCCCCGTGCTGTGGACAGCCCTAGGCTCCACCCACATCCCGTTGTGTGCGTCCACTGTCTCGGGACTGCCAAAAATTTTTTTTGTTTTCTCTCTCTCCCCCCTCATTCCATAATTTCGACCAATCACGGCACATTATCATCACTCTTTGAATTAACGCTCGTTAATTTAAAGTATTCCAAGAATTAGCTCGAGCATTGTACCGAACGTATCTATTTCAAACCATCTACATACAAATTCCTCCTACCGTAACCATTAGCCATTCTGTTATATTGCACTCATGAGAGCTTGTTTCACAATGTCTGGTTACAGGATTAGTTATGGGTATTTTCGTGGTTATAGATAGGTATCTGTGTAACCGTGACTAATACGACCGTATGTTTCTTGTGACAACACATTGTGTAACCAACCCTTGGTGCCCTATCCCATTTTTTTTCTTTATCCTCTTAGTGCTTATTTCTTCAGAGCCAGCAATAAGTGCATGGAGTAGATATTTTAAGCATATCAACTTTGACTACTATATGTCATAAATTTTATCGCTCTAATCGATATGCAGTTCTGAAAATGTATATATTTACTCATTTAAAAATGATAGTATTCCTTTCCATAATCTGAAAAATAAAATATTGATATTTCCTTGTTGTTATGTTGGACAAAATATATGTATTAGCCGATATGTCAGCTTGCTGCACTTTTTGCTGGAGATACAAAATCTGATAAATTGGCTGTTGCAACAAGAGGGTGAATTAATTAGGCTTCTCAGCTATGATGCATGGTTAACTTGCATATAGTACAATATGCATATAGGGCAATATACTGCCCTAATACAAAATAAATATTGTGTATTTACATTTATTAAATGCTCACTGCTGTGTGAGGTGAAATGTCAGCCATCATAGCACATCATCTTGGTTATGATGCTCTCAAGGTTATAGTTTAAACATAAACTATGCTTGAGTTGCTTTAATCTTGAAGTGTATGGATGCAGAGTTATTCAGTTATGTCATTCTTCATTTATGCTGGTTTGCTATTTTAATATTTGTGGCAAGTTTTATTCAAGGCATGATATCATGTTAAATTTGTAAGAAATGACTAGTCACTGCCCTTATTAATTTTATTGTTGAGGCAAGTTTTGGTGGTACCTGGGCATCTATCTAAATCAGTGGTTTCCAACCTGGGGGCGATTGCCCCCAAGTGGGCGATTTGGGTTATCAGGGGGGAAATAAATAAGATGAGTATTTAAATGGGGAAAAATAAAAATAGTACTGTACAGTAGAAGTTGGCGGGTAGCACGAGTCACTGGCTATTCTCAGCCGGCGAGTTCACTGCACTCACCCCTCCACAGTCATCACCTGTTGTTGCTCAGCGCGGCCGACTAGTGACTCAACCCCCTCCTGCCATCACTACACACTTGCCACTAACCTACATTCGTCTTCAGTCTTCACTAGCCTTCGCGTGCCTCACCATCAGTTTTTATGTGAGTCTTTTCTGTTTTTGTGCGTTTGCTTTGAAGTGTAGAAGTTCATGCTCAATGGATTCAAAAAAGAAGTGTCGTCAATACTCAGCTGAGTATTTAAAATTCGGTTTTAACGCGTCACCGCAAAATGTGCAGTTTACACATTGTCTTTTGTGCGATAAAACATTTACTAGTAATGAAGCCATGAAGCCTTCGCCAATGAAAGATCATTTATCAAGAGTACACAGTGATAAAGTGAGTAAAGAACTTAGTTATTTTCAACACCTCAAAGCTAAAGCTGATAAACGTGCTAATGTGAGTGAATTATTTAAAAAAATGAGCAACCGATCTTGACAAAGGTCTTCTTGCTTCTTACGAGGTGTCTTTATTGATCGCTAAATGTGGTAAACCTCACACAAATGGGGAAACTCTTGTTTTACTGGCTACCAAAAAAATTGTTGAAGTCATGTTAGACGAGGGCCCTAGTAACAAGATAAGTCAATCGGTTCCTTTGAGCAACAATACAGTTTCCAGGCGAATTAACGAAATGGCCACGGACGTTGAATCCAAACTCACCAATTTGTTAAAAATAAGTGAATTTTCATTGCAGATTGATGAATCAACTGTGATTGATAACAAAGCAATTTTATTAGCTTATGTGAGGTATATCAATGAGCAAAAGGAAATTACCGAGGAAATGTTGTTTGCTAGAACTTTGATCACTGATATGAAGGGATCGTCAATTTTTAAAGTGGTGCAGGATTATTTTGAGGAAAAAGAGATTCCCCTAACAAGCGTTAGCGCTTGCGCAACAGACTGTGCTTCTGCCATGTCAGGTCGTCATGCTGGGTTTCTAGCCCACCTTAAGAAAGAAGTGCAAGAGGTCATCACTATTCAGTGTCATTCATCGTCAACACTTTGCTGCGAAAAAATTGAGTGGTGTGTCCTGCATGAAACCCTACAACTGGTTATTACTGGTGTCAACAAGATCAAAGCTAATTCCCTCAATGACCATCTGTTCCGACAACTTTGCCATGAAAATGATGAGGAATTCGAACGCTTGCTTCTACATATGCCTGTGAGGTGGCTTTCCAAAGGAAACTGTTTGCGCCATTTCTTCCAATTATTTGACACGGTTACTGAGTTTCTTGACATGTCTGATCCTGTTTTAAGTGAGAATTTGAAGCAACGCATGTTGGAACTTGCGTACCTTACAGATACTTTTGAAAAAATGAACAAAGTCAGTAAAAGGCTTCAAGGAAACAAGATGAACCTTATCAAGGCCAAAGGAATTATTTCATCATTCATCGCCAAGTTTGATATTCACAAGGTAAATATTAGCCGTAAAGAGCTGATTCAGTTTCCGACCCTTAAAAAGTGTTCAGTGTCAGATAACCCTACTCCTGAACTCCCAAAAGACAGAATCCTAATTTTTACTGATAACCTTGACAAGTTAAAAACTGACATGGAATCAAGATTTGAGCAAGTTACATATTCCGGATTGGATTCTAGATACATTCTCATTTGAAGCTGTGGATAAGATTGAAAACTCTTTGCAGACGGAGTTTCTAGATCTGAAGTATGACTGTGAGGCGAAAATCATTTTCAAGAAGAGCGGTTAAGAGTTAGCCTAGGTGAAGGTTATGGACACTTATCCACAACTTTGGGGAAAAACTTAACCACTTCTCATCTCGTTCAACATATTTTGTTGAAAAAGGATTTAGTTCTGTTGTCCAGCTCCTCACAAAACAAAGAAATTAGTTGGACATTTGCCTCAAAGGACACTTGCGCCTGAACTTGACGAAATAAAGCCGGATATTCAAGCTTTAACTAAAATCCACCAAGCACAAGGCAGCCATTGAATAGGTAAAATAAAACAATAACAAAGTTTTCAAACTTTCATTTATTTTTCCAAATTTTAACTGTCAACTTTCTTAAATTTTCCAGATTCAAATTTAAAAATGAAAACATGTACTCCTGTTTTTTAAATGTGCGTCGATGATCTAAGTTAATTATTTCACTTCTTTGTTCTTAAAAAAATCTGTAAAAAATGTACATTTAAATTTTTTTCTATTTTATTTAAGAGTGACCGTATAAAAATGCTTTGGTTGTTTTTATATACGATAGTAAAATGTTTTAAAATAATAAACTGCTTTATTATTTACACTTTACTTTAAATTAAAATGAGGCATACAATGAAAATGAAAAGGAGGCGATAGGTGTTAATCAACCTTCAGAAAGGGGAGATGGGCCACAAAAGGTTGGGAATCACTGATCTCAATCATGCTTGAATATCTCATAACTCAAAGTGTATTGATACAGTTATTCTGTGATGTCATTTAAGCTCTTTTGTTAATTTGTTCCTGGTGACATGTTGTTACCATGGCATAGCATCACTTTTTAATATTTCGAGACAATGAATTGCTCTCATTGCTTTCATTTTACTTTCATTTCCATGATCAGCTTTTATCCTTCCTGAGGATCTGCCTATATCATGCTTGAATTGCTTTGATCTCAAATGTACTTTTTCCTTCCATTTGGGTGGTAACTCATGATCACTGTTACATACCAACCCGAATCAAGCTTACATCAGCTTGGTCTCCTGCTGCTTATTCCCACATTTTTGTGTCAAGTTTTAATCTTCCTAGAATATTTAGTTTAAATTACTCAGCTGTGCAACTTGCATAGGAAAATATTTATTTAACTTTTTTACCTTAGGCAATTTTTGCCCATTGCTCTGTATTGTGTGTATTTCTTGTGCGTTGAAATGGCTTTGTGTTGGATGTGGAAGAATAAATTGGCATTTTTTTATCTTCAGTATGGGTGAATTTTATTTTAATGATACCCCTTATATCCCACTGAAACACAACACGCATAATAATGAAAGGTAGGGGGATTGGGACTGGTGGGGAAAGCTAAGGGATGGGGAAGGTAGGGGAAGGGAGAGAGGTTCGCGCACACGGACACCTGAAGCGCTGACTCGGGCCGTCGTCCATTGTCGTCTGCTTGGCTGTCTTCACTTTTTAACATTGAGTGTCGCCACTGTGGTCGACAGTTGGGGAAAGGGAGTGCGTCCCCCATGGTTAAACCGATGAATGCGTACTTACTTCCTTTCTTTCTTTCGCTTTTGTTTTACTCAGCTGGTGGTGCTTTGGAGTGATTTGGTTTCAGTGGTTTTACTCTACATCACCTGTGAGCCATATAGGGTCAAGAGTTTATGATACAATAATGGGCAGTGATGATGAAGCCAAAACGCCTTCAAAAAAGAAAATGTAAAAATCAATATGTGTACATATCTTTTGATTTTTGCAATTTGCAAAAAGTGATGGCAAACTATTGCCTGAAGCAAAATCTGTTGCAAAATATATTTATGTCTTCTTAAAGTATAAAATTAAGTTCTTGTTAATTTCTTTACAAACACTGCATTGGTCTTTTTTTTTGGAAATTTTGCCTTATTCTCAATCTCCCTTATTTTTGGCCAAGAATATAGAATTCTCCCTTATTTTATTCAAAAATAGTTGGTCACCCTATCTCGGAGGATGGTTTCGATTTCCTTACTTCCTCCCGAAGAAGCTTGATTTCCACCGATTGCGATTTGATGATGTCACCATAAGCAAGGATATTACTCTTTAAATCTCTGAAATCTTTGGAGAGTTCCAATTGATGTTTCTTCAAATCATTCAACGTGTTATTTACGTCACTAGCTTGGTGGGAAGAGTGAACTTCGCACTGATGGCAACAATAGACAAGTTCGTGGCAGGTTTTTAATGCATTTTGCGAAGGCTTAGTCAATCCCATGTACTGGAGGTGAAACTTAGCTCTGAAATCATACTATGAACAAACATCAACAACCAGCCAAGGATTCTTTTAAGTACCTAATCATGTAAATAACAAACGAGTGTGTTTTATCCTTGAAAATAAATGGGACCTTTGTGTTGGCAAGTTCCTTATATAAATTAAGTTTACGAGCTAGCTTTGTGAAATATGATTAGCAGCTACTATGCAGTACCCGTAATTTGAATCCAATCGCATAATAGGGATACATTTGTCCAACATTCATCGTATGCGTTTAAGGATCCCGGAGAGAGGTCTCGAAGTAAATAGTGGGTCAATGTTTGGAGTAAAATACGGTATTATTTTGAAGAGGTGTGCAGTTTAGATTTTGGCCCACTTGCTTCAAGTCTACCCTAGTTTCCATAATTGTCCGTATGTAGTACGTGTAGTTTGAAAGTTATAATTGTATGATTATGTTAATAATCATACAATACAATAATAATAATTGTATTATTAATGGGAGTAAAGTTCATCGTGTGAGTCAGAATTTAGTATTGAATAGCTTCTCATGCACAACATAATATAGCGATTACCCCGAGCAATTTCCTTGATTATTCTAATGGTAACTACAGTTAAAAAACATAGAGATAGATTTCTACAGTCGGTGACTAAATTATGGCCTCTAATGTAGTATAATTTGATGGTTGTCATGTATGCACATATCTTCTATGATGCTAAACACAACACTTTACGTGTATTCGCGCAAAATTTAACAAGTGCACTCAAAATTAGAATTGTATTCTAAGTAAAATTTTTGAATTCCACATTTTGAAGAGAAAATACGATGATATTTTACTATTTTTCAATGAAATATTGCCGATACTTGGTTTGATATACTTTGTAGTTGATTTAAATACTCATATCCCACAACCTTATGACGCCTATGATGGGGGTTTTCAAGCGTCGTATGCTATGACGCCCCCGTCATAAGAACAATAGGTATGACGCCTATAACATTTACACAATCTACCCGCTGCTGGTAGTCTCTTGAAATACAAAGTCATATGCAGAAAGGCTTCTTGGGATTCTGACCGATACAATCCCAAGAAGCCTTTCTGCATTCAGCGGGAAAGCCAGAAATCTTTTACAAAGTCATTTATTTTCTGTTGTTGCCATAGTTGTGTTGGTCAAACATTATTTGAAAAGTTTTTTATATCCATGTCTAATCTTTGAACTGCATCTCGGTATCAGCTTTTTGAAGAATGTCTCTGGAAAATGTGTTCAAAAAGCATGTCTGTTGGAAGCTCTGTATTGCTGATATCCTTTTCTGTCTTAAGATGTGATTTCTTAAGACTTGGGAGTTACCATGATTTCCTGGGGTTGCTGGGGCATGCTCCTCAAGTGTCCTCCCAAAATATGAAGCCTTAATGGATATGTGTATATATTAATTGTTCTAATGTACAAATAAGCCCCTTCGAATGAATGTAAAGAATTTTTCCCCAAATAGTGAGTGGAACTACTGGCTCATGGCCAGGTGGTTAGCATCCTCTCTGTTCACTGATGAGGTCTCTGTTTCAATTAAAAAAAGAGGAATTTTGTATTCAATTCTTTTTCGAGTCTTATTATTTCTATAACTCTGGATATAGAATATTGTGAGAAATAGTGTAAGCTACTCTTGCAAAAAATATTTACATCTCTCAGCTCAGGCTTTTTTGTTGGCAAACCTTGTCTCATTGACTGTAGTGGTTTGATTCAGGACCTCTTGTCTGCAGTTTGCTGTAGAACTGAAATGGACACGCATGATGCATGCCTTTGTCATGGCCATTCCCTGTTCCAAACTCAGTGGCCTTTCTTCATGCCTCTGATTGTAACTCTTGGATCAAAATGCGTATTATCCCTTTCGCGCCTAGCGTCGGCTATTTCCGAGGTGAATTTTACTATGCAAACGAATGAATGTCGGCTATAGCCGATGGATAGAAACCAACGCAAAGGAACTAATGTTGGCTATAGCTGACGCAAGGGAAGGGAAGTGACTGACGTGGGAGCAATAAAACCAGGTATGCAGAAAGCTCTTGGGACCCAGCTTAATGACTGCCCAGACCCTTTCCTAGGCAAGTGAGCTCGACCCTCTGCCTCATTAGTAGCCCTCCTTGCTGCATGGATCCGCTGTTAATTTATTGTAGTAGCAATGATTTTTTGAGGCAATTATTTTTTGCTCACTACATAATTTTTAACTTAGAAATGAATCATTTGTTTTTTGCTGAGTCTTTGCAAATATCAAACAAAATTCAATCGTTGATACTAACACAGTTTTTGTGCAGAACTAATTAAATTAAATTTGTTAATATTAATGCAAAAATTTTGTTTAAAATATTAAAACGCTGAGAATAACATTAGGAATTCATTTAAATGTATACATTTTTGGAGTATACAGCAATGGATTTTTTTAAAAAACCACTGCCGATGCAACAAATTTATAGTGGCCTCCTGCTTAGAGAGAGAGGGGCTGCTAAGGGTTGGGGGATCAAGCTATGTCCGCGGGGGAAGGGCATGGTGTCCCGCTGAGTGGGGTTTCAAAATGGGCGAAAGGCATACCCGAGTGATTCGTTGCCACGAGAGAGCTTCATAGAGAGGAGTACAGAAAATTCTCATGCTAATCAAAGCAGGGGAAGCATTTCTCTTCGAGAGGCCTGGACGCGAAAGGGTTAATCCAACTCTGCATGTATGTGTCTGAAGTGTGTTTTTACATAAAAACTAGAAATTTTTTTATAAACCGAAGAGGAGAAGAAAAATGACTATGGAGCAAATGAACTGAATATTCATATCAGAAATAGCCATTGAAGCAGCACATTTTTATGGATAGAAGAAAATTGATAATTGGGCAATAACGTCTAGCACGTGTGTACACCTTGCTGCCTTAGTTTTCCAGTCATTTTTTGCAAGTTGTTGATTTCTTAAGAAATCACATTCGAAGTCATTCAAGCTTTATGTGACAGTATGGGAGGCTCTCTCCAATGATCTTGAATGAACGTGAAGCGTTCAAGACTGCTTCATGAATGTGAAATGGGCTTTATTCTCTGGAAATTCTACTTTAATTGAGAAGGCATCTGTGGAAAGTTGTCTTTCCCTGCAGCTATTTTTTTTCCATTCGTAATGCCTCTCTTCGTGTTACCATGTTAATATTGTCTCCAACAAAATAGTTTTCTTGCATCTTTTCCTTTGTTTATTGCTTGTGGCGGATTTGTCGAGCCTCTGTGACGCCAGCCAGTTCTTCTGCCCTGTGACTCATAGGTCCTGAAACCCATGCCATCCTAATATTTAAGAACATACATGTATGGAAAGCTATAAATGTGAATTTATATTATGAATTGTTATCTAGTTGTCAAAAACTGTTGTCTAGAATTCCGTAAAAAAACAACTTTTTGGAATGTGGTGCTGCCTAGTGATGAAAGACGGAAGTTCAAATGTAAATACAGTCCATAGTTTGTAAATTAACACGTCTTACTGGTTTTACTTATAAGTAATCGTAATGCAGTGGATAAAAAATGTAGTACTACACGCAGGATGTAATTATACACTTTTTTAATATCGTCTGGTATACAGATATATTTAATTCCTCTCCAAAATTTAATTAAATAAATGCACATTTAACTTATTAGTACTTCATGAATATCGCTGTATGGAAATTTAATAATAATGCAAGGTGAAAAAAGTGGAATGAATCAGAAGACAGATACAAGATTTCAAAACCAAGAACTGAAAATATCATCTATGGATAAGGGATTACGCCAATAGCTATCAATTTAGCCTTCATTGTAAGTCACTTCCTAGTCTAAAGAGTAAGGTTTTCAATCAAATATTTCATATATATTAAATATCAAATAAACGAGTGATTGTTAAATTTACTCCTAGGTCACGCACGCACACATTAACATCCACATTTATCTATCTAGATCATTCATTTTGAATCATAAGGCTCGCATCTGGTTTAAAAAAATGTAGACGTAAATTAAAAGATCCTAAAGCATACCCTGTTTTACAGTCTGGTATGAAGCAAGTTCTGTCTAAATTCTTTATTTAAGCCTAACGGGCTTAATGCATTCAAATTAGAATCAGAGTCTGGCAAACATTATCGTCGGCACGCGATGGGCATTTCATAAACCTCTTACACATTTCCTTTAATAGATATTTCCTCTCTAGATTTACAAATTAACTTTTAGGTCACAAAAATAGCAATAAGATTCAAAGCATCAAGTAATGCATATCTCCTCGATCGTTATTGAATATTTACCACAGTCTCACGTTAATAACAGTTTACTACATCAATTTACAATTCAACTGAAAAGACTTGATATAATAATAAGAACTTTGTAATATTCCACACTGTTTTATTACTATTAAAAAAGCCTAACCGATTTCAATGTAAACACATGATAAAATACATGTGATGTAATAAAACAGTGTGGAATATTACAAAGTTCTTATTATTATATCATGTCGAAATTCCACCAAGTTAATGCTTCAACTATCTTGTAAATGAAAAGACTTTTTTCGAAGTGGCACCAAGGACTGGGTGAACTAAAAGTGGAAACTTAGACAACACGTAGTTTTGGCAACATTTAAATCCATTATATATATTCATGGCTATGAAGTTCTTTTTTTATTAAATATAGATCTATTGTTGAAGCTAACCTAAGCATAAAAATAAACTCCAGCATTCATGTTCGAACTGGAAATTTCATCATGCCATGTGAATATGTTCACTATTGGCTTGTCATGTTATAATGAAAATTATGTTAAAAGAATTCCTGTTCAGTGAGGGATACTTGTATTTCCTTTTGTTTATCATTGTTAAGTATTCTAGTTTCAAGCACTGCCTTTGATTCTACAAATGAATTAAAGAGTAACTCTGTTGAGATGATGAAATTCTACTAGATGGTGAATTAATTTTTTATGGTGTCATTCTATCTGTAGATTGCATGTAGCTAGGAGGAAGATCAAAACGGCATGGACTGGCAATCCTGGATCAGGAGGAGAGCCATTTGTTGGTTTAAAGCTGGAAAAGTTTGTTTTTGATGTCTTCTGGTGGTCTCAGCATTTTGCTACGTGGGAAGTGAGGAGGGAAGATGAGTTTAGTGCCTTGAAGAATGCCGATGGTGCACCTGGGGCTGAGCCATTGCCTGACACGCCAACATCAGCTCGGAGGGCATACTTCTCCTTGCACTTACGGTGGATACTAGCAGCTGGTGGAAGGTACATAGCAACAAAGCTTCCTCTTCTGTTAAAGTGTTTTTCAGTATCACTACTCTGCAGATATGGTAATTAAAATACCCCAGGGCTTCTCTTTAATTTCCTATTTTCATAGTGAATACTTAGCTCTGTAGTTTGACATAGCTGTAGCATAGAGAATAATATGTTCTGTTAGCTGTGTTAGGACCTTGAATGTTTATTATGATTTGCCCTTTTGCTTTCAAATTAAAGTCTCATTTAATATCTTATTAAAAATGGCCCATTTCATTTTGGAGTGGGTTTGGTTATTTTTTGAAGTATCTAAGTCTCATCAATTTAATCAACTAGAAGTCCATGTCCTCTGAACTTTCTATTTATATGTAGCAAAATATATAACATTAGGAAAATTAGGTAAGCATTGAGAAAGTTTTGAGCTGTGAAATTTTGGCTAGAATTGTCTTTTATTTTGCTATAAAGTATATGTATTTGTTCATGACTGTTAGGTCCTCATAATGGTATGAATTACCTAATACATACTTATATTTGTGGAAATTCAAAACTTAAAATTTTCTTTTTCAGTGTTGTTGATCAGCAAGGCAATCCTGTTACAGAGCAGTCTACACTCAATTCAGCCCTTCCTTGTGAAGTTTCTCCTTTAGTTTCATATGCTGGTGAGGGACTTAAAGGCTTGGTGGATGGAAAGGTTTTCAAGCTACCTTTTCTTTTATCTGCACCACAGGAAGAGAAGCATCGCAATGACATGCTCAAGAATAACTGCATAGGTATCAATAATCTCATAAACACTACATTAAAATGAGCTCTTAGCAGCTGTGGATCCAAAAATTCGAGGAAGTGCAATTACTTTGAGTGGTGAGTGAATGTTTTTATAATGAAATTTATGACTTCTTGAGTAACTACATCATGACTCGTATTTGTCTCATGAGCGTGTTTTATAATGAATTGCTGAAATTACTTGGTAAAATTCAATTGGAATATGGATTTATGGGGGTAATAGCCAGGTGGAAATAACTTTGTACCATGTGTGTGTCAACTGTGTATGTGGCCAGCTCTTATACAAGCAGCTTTGTGGTTTTGGGAAGTATTTTATTTTTGTTCTGCAGGCCTAGTCCTTATGCTCGCTATATTTTTAATTTGTTGGCAGAGCATGAGTAATAGTATTTTATTTTTCCTGTTAACATGCTCTGCTACCAAAGATTAATTTTGTCTCTTGTCATAATAAAATATAGGTAGTTCAAGGGATCAATTACTCCAAACTATGTATATATAATGTTTTTGCTGGAGAATATCATTGTGCACATTTACAGTGTTCAATTATTTTTGCCCAAGTTTTATTGTTGTCGATGTTTCCTGTAATTTATCTGTTTGGTGCTAAGATTGAAGTATTCTTTGTCTTGCAAAGTTTTTTGGTGTCACTGGAACAAAATTTTATTTTTCCTTGTATAAAATTTTAATCTAATTTACACATGTAAATGTGTGTATATTGTTGACCATATTTATCATGTCTATATTATTTTGCATTTCAAAGTATATGTTATTCCAGCATTTATGATGAAATTGTTACAACAGCCCTGTATTTGTATATAAGGACTATAAAATTTGCTTGTTATATTTTGGTGTATTTGTTAAAATTTTGAAATAAGCCCTGAAATGCTAGAAAAATCTTAAAAATTGCTCTTGCCACTCTGGTGATTCTTAAGATTTTTGCTTCATGTGAAAGTCATCCTCTTGACATCTCCCACAGTCATTAAAACTAATTATTTGTTCAATAGGAGGAGGTACCTCAATCTCTTTTAGACTAAAACTATAATTGTGGTGACTACCATAGTTGTCACTGTTATCTTTTATGAACAGGGAATTGATACATGGCGATGGGAATGTTGCAATTTAAATCATATTTCCAGCTTCCTTTATTTTGTAATGTTTTTTAAGTATTTTCAATTATGTGCTGTAAATTTTCCTAGAAAAATATTTCAGACCCTTCCCAATTCAGACCCCTGCATATTCCAGATGGGCTTCTGGCATATTGTTCAGGTAGGGTATTATATGAGGTCATAATGGCATTGCTATCACGTCATAAAAATCATCTATTAGATCAACGGTTTAAGTGGATAATGTTAACTTGTCTCTAAAATTAATTCCATAGACTGATCTTCCAGTTTATGGTTTTGGTTGCTGTAGAAGTTGACAAACATCAGCGAGGAATCTTGTTTTTAGTAGTAATTCCAATCAATGGAACGGCAAAGGATATGATAGCATTGGTGTATGAAGAAAATTTCTTGGTTGAAACGTATTTTGGAAATTTCTGACTTTTTATTGTTTAAAGAGAGCCTCATTAACTGGCAATGGTTAGTTAGGAAAATATTGTTGCCGACTTCACCATTTTAACTGCGCATGACACTCTTGGTTCATAATTCTTTATTTTTCCTCCCATCATCAAAGGGTACTGTATCTCAGTATTAAAGAATTTGCATTGCACTTTAATAAAAAGATAATTCAGTTCCATTATCTACTTGGTCTGAACTGCAGACTCGGAGAGGCATGGTATTGGTTTGTCGCCACTTTTTGCTTGGCCAAGCAGAATTTGTTATAGGGCTTCATTATGGTATTAACCCTTAACTGGTGACATGCATTTTTTGTTACACATCCAGTGACGTGCAGTCTGGGAGACCGCAATTTATTAACTATTAATAAAATGTTATATTTTTATTGTATGGTTTAAATTTTATGCCTATCAGCACTAATATGTCTTCAACTCATGTTTAATATTCTAAATCACCAACGCCATTTTTTAAGGGTAAATTATTATCTGAAACAAGGTAAAAAAATTGAAAAAAAAAACAACTTGTTATTAGGTTCATTAGTATTTAATCGAGAATTGAAAATAAGGTCTGAAATATTTAAGTAGTAATGCTCAATGATAACAATCGATTGAAAATATTTCATTTAATACTTTTTTTTAATGAAATCTGCAATTGATCAAAATTACGGTTTTTTCAAAAAATCCCTCATTCCTTCATATTTGCACAGTCTTTACAAATTTTTGTTTTTTGCATTATAAGCTCGCAGGGTTTTGGCATTTTGAACACAAGAAAGAAGAATTTTGCTTTTTTGTGAAGGCCAGTCTACATGTAGTCCCCTTCTCTAGCTTTTCAACCTCTTCTGCCTATTCCAACAGTAAGTGGAGAATCTGTCGAATAGTCATTCGCACCTGTCTTGGAAGTCTAGGAATAGACATTCTCCTTCTCGAGCGGGGCCTTATTAGCTCTGTAGCTACTGATTTTATAAAGGCAAACCTTGTCATATTTTTTTGCCTTTCACAGAATGCCAAAGCACAAATGAGTTTGCAAAAGAAATACCTAATAATTTAAAAAACACTGCCATTGGCCACCCCCTTGTTCTTCGGCTCGTTGAAGAGCTTCAAAACATTTTATCCAATGTATCTACGCCACCCTTTGTTGTGTTATAGAATGCAATCATTTCTGTATTACTTGACTCAATGTCATTGCTCTCCCTGTGGTACATTGAAGAAACCAACCAAACTGCCCTATTTCTCTTTGGAATATGGGAAACTAGAGTTTTGTATCCGAGAATCTGTGCAGTGAAGAGCCCACTATACACCCTTTAGATGGCCCGAACACCCAAGGTATTTCAATGACTTTTGTTTCGTTGGCAACAACGAGTTGGCTTCAACGACTTTTGGTCTTCCTCTGACATACCTAGCCCATTAGTGTCTTTTCCTGAATATAAATACGAATTATACAGATAACTTTTTTTAGCGTCAGTCAAGCACATCAATTTCAAAGCGTACTTGACTGGCTTGCTGGGGATATCATTTTGAAGTGGCAACGATCCTTGAGGACAATTAACATTTCATCAATGCAAGTTGTGGTGCCCAATGAATAGCAGCATTGGGATTTCTAGAGAGGGCAATAAATCAGGAATTGGAGCAACCGGGTCAGTTGTGTATCGGGCCATTCTTTCCGCATGATTATCAAAAAAGAGACTTGAGGAGCGGAGGATTTTCTACCCTCCTTGCTTTGGCATTTCCCGAAATTCCCCTTCTCACACGTCTGGTGTGTGACCTTATGTCAGACAACCGCCAGGCAGGAGGATGGTGAGCACGAACGGACATTGACATCACACGAGCATGCGCAATTAACAGGGGCAGGCAGGAGTCGCTCTGGTTTTCCGACCACTAGCAGAACTCTGAACTGAAGGGTTTTCCAAGTTATTGTGATATAAAATAAGCCGACAAAGGTAATGGAAAAATATGTTTCTCACCAACCTTTACATAACAGTACTTGCAGTCCTATGTTTTACTCCCATTTTTTTCTGGCTGTAAATTCGTTGTTTTGAAGCAAGTATCCCAAAGACAAAATGAGAGATCAATTAACCAAAAAAGGCCACAAGTGAGGCATGGGCACGTGCTATTTCAGTATTCAAAGTCATTCTGTCAAAATATGTGACCTGTGTGTTGCAAACCAGGAGTGCACAATGGCACAAAAAGAGGTAATAAACCGAGGTTTTGTTATGATTGTAAACAAAATCTCTTCTATGTTTCACATTTATTGGGCTAGGAGCATGAAATTTCCATCAAGCAGATTCCTTTTTATTTTGAGAGCGTCGTCAGCATCGTCTTGAGTAACTATTCTATCTTACGTATTTTCCAAAAATCTATAAATAAATTATGCACATTGCGAGACTGTCAAATGGTACAAACAAGGATATTTTTATTCTTATACTTTTACAGTTGTATAGGTTTGTCTTTTTAAACACTTTTCGGAATCATATCCGCCAACTTAGCAACTAGCTATTTTCCAATTTAGTGATGTGAGGTCTCACAGACCACTCATTAATTCAAGTCATTTTAGAGAATTACAGGAGAAACTTAAAAATTTTTGAGGATGCTACATCCCTATTAGACAAAAATATGAAGGCAACAAGAATTACAGGCATTTCGAAAATATTCATGATTTAAAAATTGCCGTGGTATGTCACCAGTTAAGGGTTAAAACCATCCTGCCTGAATGACAACCTGACTGAAAACTGGGATTGGCTGAAAATCGAAAAAAGCTGATCACAAAAATGATATACTCAGTGAAGAAGTTGAAACTTCTCACTGTCACTCCAATTGATTGCCTCACTTAGTATTGCATGTTATTTTTCATTGTTAGCATTGGTTAAAAATAGCTCTGACTCAATGGTGGACAAATTCTGAGAAAAATTTCAGCCTAAGTTTTCTTCTAATTCCCTCTGATTCAAGCAGTTGTGGTACTTATTAGAGTTCACTTATAGAATAAAAATTGATTCATCTGTATTAAACAATTTTTGAATTTAGAATAATGTGATTTATGTTGCTTTTAGTAATATTTGTTTGCTTTTTGTGGTAAATATTTACTAAATAGAGCAAGAAAGTTTTTGTATCGGTTGGTGCTGTGTTTACATGATGCAAATAGCCATAAAAGTTGATGCATGAGAACATTGACCAATAAAATTGCTCCATGTAAATACCTAAAATTGCATAAATCCTTGAATGCATGGCAATAAAATAACCTGCTCTAATTTTGAGTATTTGCCCATGCATCTGTCCAGCCATGTACTTGCGCAGGTACAAGAATTGTGTAAGTGCCTAAAAAAGTTTATTAATGCTAAGTGATTCCACGAATATAGAGGATCCAGAGAGAATAATCGGATCTGATGGCTCCTGACCTCGTTGGATTTAACTTTCTATCGAGTAGCTACACTTCCTTCAGCATGGTTCTCTGGATCACTTGGCCACGCAAGATCCATCACCATAGCAGAGTCAAGATATATTGGTTGGAGAAAAAGATAATCGAAAAGGTGTAAAAATTCAAGGGAAAAAATATTTAGTTGTGACTTTTAAGCAACTTCTTTTAGGTCACCTAGAGGAAGGAGGCAGTAGTAATCTTGGAACTATACTCTATTAATTTTGTGTTGAATAGCGCATAGCCATTGTCTCATTCATATGTGGGTCAATAACCTTTCATTCCATGTGACCCTATACTCTTGCTGCAGTATATTAGGAAGCCATAACTCATGTCTATGGGAATTGTCCTATTGTTGATATGCCTCTTACTGTGGGTACTGAATTTACCTCAATTAAAACTTATGATTCTTCGTATTCATGTTGAGAGGTCACCTTGCTGTTCATCTTAAGGATATTACAAATTATCCAAAATTAAGGTCATGTGTTTTGATTGATGGTCGGGGATGATGGGGTACACTGTGGGTGAAATACTAAATGCTTCCCCATGTATCAGAAAAATGGGAGTAAATGGAACCCATCTGGCTCTTATTGTCAATTTTATACTTGCAAAGGTATTTCCATATCCTGGCAAGCATTATTTTAAGAAGTACTTCAACCATTTTTCATTTCGGTTTCTTCCATGAATTTTTGGTAGTGGTAGCGTAAGCAAATGAAACATTCTGTGGAAATTTGATGAGCAGATGATACAAACCACCAGTTAAAGAAAATAATCTGTAACAAGGGGAAGTGTATCACATGGGTAAGAATTTCAGTGTACCACATACCCAAGGTTAGAAATGTCTTCATGAATTATTACCTCACCACATAATTGGTGATGATTTGTATCTATTACTAACAAATCTAACCTAGGAAAATAGAACTACAGTAGTGTACAATGTGACTTACTACGTCATTAAACTTGATGGAACATCAATCAGTGGCGTAAACTGACGAAAAAGCTTTTTCTACATGTACATAACCTTGCTTTAGCAAACAAATTCATGCATTGCTATGACATGTAGCAGTCAACGTAACACTGGTTGTCATTTTGTTACTGCATAGACTGGACTAGTTCCCTCGAGGTGGATGCTGCTGCAGTTGGGAGGTAGGGTTAAAGGTTTCTAGGATTAGTTCTTGTGGGCTAAATCTAACCACTTTCTAATAATGATTTCCTTGATCATAATTTTGAACCGAGTGGGAACCTTCATATGCCTAGGGAATTTGATACATTGATTTTCACACAAAAGGAAAAGAAAATAAATTTCGTAATATTAGGTAGTTTATTTCTTATCACAGGGGTATAACATATAAAATGTAAAACTTTAAAAAATTGAGATCTTTATACATAGTTGCACATTAGTACTTGTGGACCATGTCATGGTCAAAATCGTAAGGAAGTTATACAATGACTAGGATTTCAAAAGGTACACAGACTTAAACGTCAGTTTAAAAAAAACTATCAAGTATTGATTATTTAATGTAAAGGATATATTGAAATATCCAAAATGGATATGGTTAATTATTTTTCTTTCCCCTTCTTCGCCTGAAAGCAACTGCTTGTCGCAGAAGCTCAGTATTCTCATCTTCAATGACTTCTGGAGGGTCCAAGAATCGAGGTGTAATCATTAGCCCGACCATAGTGAGAGCTATAATTAAAAGGTTTAGAATAAAATATGGCATCACATTAGTTTATATATTTAAATTTTAAGACCATTTAGCCTACCACTATTTTCATGACTTTTAATCTTTTAATAAACTTGTTCAACACATTCTATTCATTCTGAGCTGCTAAGAAGCAAAAACTCTAATGGTTGAGGGGATACAAGGTAATTAGTGATTGTAGGGTTCAAACCCTAAAAAGCGCTGTTTTGGCGCTAAGGATTCACAGGTGAAAATGAGAACTTCACGGATATTGAACAATATCCGTGAATTGAATATTCACGGATTTTGTCCTGGGGTGCCGGAAGAGTTAACAGCAGTGATGTATAGCTACTGAATGATCCATAGAGTTCATTTGCCAACTTGCTCGACAATCTCCGCTGTGCCCGAGATATGCATGAACTAAGAAGTGTTTATCAGACACAAGCAATGATGATAGTGTATGGCAGTTCGAGAAGACAGTTGAACACTTCATGGAGTGCAAATATTTCCAAAATACAATCATTTCGTTAGCACTTCATTTACAGTAGCGTTTAGAATACGACGAAGTTAATTTTGACACATACTACCATCTTTACGATAGTCTACAGTTCTTCATTATATTTAAGAGCCAGCTGTCCCAAGATTCAACACTAATAAAAGCTGAAGCTAAAATTATTGATGCACTGGAACAAGCTGGAAAGCAATGCCACTGAATTCTTAGCACTTACCGTTCAGGACGCAAGGGAAGAGAACATAGAAGCCGAATACAGCAGTACCAAAGTAAAGAGACTCTGACAGATACAGAAGGATGGTTAAAAGGAGGGAGCAGACACCTAGACTGATAATCCTTGGGTAAAAAGAAGGAAAGTTTCTATAAAAATTACATCCTCTGACAAAATTGCTTGAATTCCAATGAATCACCGAATATCGTGAACACTTACGGTCTATAATGGATGAACAGGGTACAATGAATTAGGATTAGCGATTTTAGCACGGCAAACGCTCCTAAGATCCTAGGAAGGGAACTATCTTCTGAAATGGCACAGAGATATATCAAATGGAAACATTAACTTCGAGAAAATGGCAATGCTTACATTAGTCAAGGCAACTGGTTAAGATTACCGGGCATGTATAGGCCATCGCCGAGGAACGTGCGCTTTTCAATATAGCACCTCACGGCAGTTCCAACATCCATAAATGCAACAAATGCAATCCACCCGCGAAAAGTGTACATAAGTTTTTGGTTGGACATTTTGTTTACGTTTTACCTCGATACTGGAACAATGTGTGCGAAAGAACCACTTCACGTGAGCCTGCACCCATCACCTCAACCACATCTATTGCCACTGCTGTACAGCTGCCGGTTGCACTATCGATATGCAGAAATGATCGATTCGATGAAAATCTTAACGTCCAGTACAGACTGTAGCTATGGTTAAAAGTAGATTTATTCACTTTATTAAGGTGATTCCATGGGTTAAATTTTTAAACTATAATCTTTTCAGAGGATGGGTAACCGAGATGTCTTCATTTAGTGACTCTTTTCCTCTTATCTATAGTTCTGTCGCATATATGTGACGGAAAAGTTTTTCATACTCTCCAAAGTGTATGGCAGCGATTCAAAATACATTTTTGTTGCAAACATAAATTATTTAGTTTTGGTTGAATTAGTCAGGCCCAAGAAGGTGCCTATTAATACGGTTAGTGGCAATGAGATTACCTTTTGGAGAAAAAACTGCACTATTCTGCAATTCTTGTTGGGCGCATATGTTTATAAATATGTGGCACCTTGCTTGGGTGCTGTATGAAACTTAAATATAGCTGTCGTTGATTTTTTTGGGAATTATTTTTTATCTATATCAGCTTTTAAGGCACAGTGAAATACGTATAGTCATAAATGAAGAAATATATAGGATATCTATTAAGCTACTCCCTCAATAATTATGGTGCACGTTCAAATGGATGGTGCTAGCTTTTGATAACGATGCTACCTTAAAAAACTGACACCTATGACCTCCTTGACACCTATGGGTTTCCAGTTATTTTACTGTTGACTACTAAGTTAGTGATATCATATTTCAATGGCCTATTTTATTAGCTTTGGGATTTTTGGTCTACTATGAAAAAATGTTTACCCGTAAATTGACTACATTACCCGGTACAAAATATAGGCATTTATGGCTCTCACTATATCTCCTTCAAGATAATGATTGGTACGAACACGTTGACATTTGACTCATTTTCAGTTGCGTAAATATTGCTTTCAGAGGGCTATGAAAATTCACTTTCTAAAGTTCTTGTTAAAAATTGACAAGGCAATGATGTCAGGAAGTGAACTACACTCATACCCTTGGGTACATAACCAAAGCCATTCGCTGCGAATGACGCACATGGTGTCAATTGGTTTCGTTGTGTATATAATGATTAAGTTTGATTCAAATCTGTTGCGTTTGGTAAGCTAGGATGTAAATTGGCTGCGAGTTTTCGGCGTAAACCCCTGTCTCTCATTTCCGAAAAACGGCCCAATAAGTGGCCCTCATCCGTCGCAGTGGTCCTCATATGTCGCAGGAATCGATTGCTCTGATTTAAAAGTCTTTTATTTCTAATTTAAGCTAATTTATTTAAAGAGATTTTAGTGATCAAATCATTATCATTGATCGCTCCTCCTGTGTATATCCTCCTACTTCTGTCCAAAAACACTCACCACCTTGCAGCCGAAAAATTTTTAAGTTCCGAGCTGGCGTCGACGTCATAACACGGTCAAACCCCGCCCCCTGCCCGGGAAAGCAATAAACATACGGAATGGGAAAAAAGGCCTTTGGTACGGGAGAAGACACACGGAGGGAAAATTTTGACCTACTAGTAAGTCCTCCTAGTAAGTGACTGCTGCTCACCTAGTAAGAAAGGATGGAGTGGGGGAGGACCCAGGCCAGGAGGAATTTTTCTAAGGAGTGGGGGGAGCACGGAGTAGGATATCCTACTCCGTGGGGGGGAGGGTTTAGGCTTCTGTTCACTTGTCTGGGCGAAAATATTCCTAGTGGTTTCGAAATCTCCATTGTTACTTACATGCCTAGATTGATCCAGAGGTAAGTAACTTAGTTTCTTCGGTAGCTGATTCGATTTTATAAATATTCCCTTCATGTAGTTACTTTGCCAGTGAATGCGTAATGAAAGTTCACGAAGCACATTTTTAAGAAATACATTTACGTGTTAATTTAAACCTACATGCTATGAAGTTACACGCATAAGAGGAATGTGAAGATGTAATTGACTGCTCGGAATGCCATATTCTCCAAGAGAAAAATTCGTTGCCTAGACTGCGATTCGATTTTTAAACAAATAATAATATTTTTTTAGCGTAGTTGGTATCACACGAATTTCCTCCACCGCGCTTGTGTGGCAAAAGTGGGACCAAGTCTTAACATGATGTGACAAAAAGATGTCTCTGTCCGGAAAGTAGTGTATTTAATCCCTATCAATTTCTACCGGGAAACAAAAATTGAATGAAGACTGAATTCAGTGGTTGAGATGATGGAAGGTGGAAGTAAAAGCATTCTAGCGGTAGAATAATAGGTCGTAGAGTAATTCCTATCCACATTTGAAGTAAAAATACTTCCAAGGAGGAGTTGTAAAGCTATTAGTGGGAAAAAACATCAAATTAAAATTCAATGACGCAGAGTGATAATGTTCCCAAGGAGTTCATGGAACGATTTTACTAAGGGAGAGAAAAACTTTCGGTGAAAAATTGCGGCGATTTCAGCCAGCGCAGCCTTTCAACCATCCATGGGATGTTCTCGTGTATTCGTTCTACGTTAAATCAGCGGAAGGTACCCAGTGAAATTCAGCGAGGGAGGCGGATAAAGTGTTGAGCATGATGTAGAGAAAACAAACAATATCCTCTCAATTTCCTGTTCAAAGCGTATGAGCAAGCGTGAAACAATTCAGAAGACTCGGCAAGACTAAAATTAATCGCTGATTAGTACGTGAATGATAAATAAATTAATGTGAATTCATAATTGTGCCTCTTTTAAGCTTAAGTCTTCTATTCAACAAAGAATTTCATCCTATATGACAAATAAAAACCTTTATATGTACCATCAAAAGGATACACTTGAGGGCCTCATTGCGTGGTTTTACACACTTTATTGCCTCAGACGCTAAGTGTGCGACGCATTAAATGTGTAAGTCGTTAAAATAAACATATCAAATTAGTATGTGTATTTTATATTACCAAAGAATAATTATATTTTTTTAGGAAAGGACTTATTAGTATTAAAACTCTTTAAGTGCAATTGAATGATTTTGGTATCCAATTCAACCTCTCTGAGCGTCGCAAATCTGCGATAAATTCCTGGTAAATGGAACACTATCGTTTGTTGGGCGAGGACTTGTTGCTTCCTAAAATTTAAAGGTAAAAGAACAATTTTTATATTTTATTTGATATGATTCGACCTATTTTAGCGACGGCAACAGCCTCTGTGCGACCTAATAAAGGGAAGGCGCATCACTTTCAGCTAAGGTTCCCTGTGCGCCGATGGGAACAATAAATGGATATTTGAGTCTTGCTTTAATTCTTGTAACTTCCGAAAACAAGGACGATTTTGTGATTTGCCTTTCCGCTGTTCTTCGTTCGCCGACCGACCTTTCTTATCCCCATGCTTCCCCACCCATAAGCGTGCGGTTAGAGCCCGGATCTGGCAGACACAATAGACCCAACCCACCCCCAACCCCCCCGAAATAAAGCACTTGCAGGTCAAAATTTTTCGTCGAAGGGTGTTCCCTCTCGTCAAGTGAGTTCCGAAGAAGGTACCTTTTCCCTCCCGTGCGTTTACTGCTTTCGCGCGCAAGGGGGCATGGTTCGGCGCTGTCACATCGACGCCAACTGGAGACTCAAGAAAATTTTCAGCTCCGAGGTGGTAAGTTTTTTTTTGGACAGGAGTACTTGTTCCTCTTTATTTGATCCATGAACTAATTCCTGAATCATCCTGTAGGGACTTGACCCTCTATTTTTCCTTCAATTTTGCCCTCAAATAAACCCATTGTGTCTCAGGATGTGTCCAATCCACTGGTTTTTCTTTTCTGTGTAGTGTTCCAAATGGTCCTTTCATCGTCAAATTTTCTGTAAACTTCATCATTACTTATTTTTTCCATTCATTTTATCTGTAGCATCCTCCCTCTGCATCAGGTTTCGCAGGTTTCTTGCCTGTTGCCCGTTTCTTGCCTGGCTTGCTTTTCCAATGGGCCATATTTCCGATTCTTGGAGTGCCACGCGTATGTTTTCACATACTGGTTCCTAGTTTCTAGTCCTATCTTCGTTTAACACAGCTGCTGTCCTTTTACCGTGAACGCTTTCTTAGCTTGGGCTAATCTTCGCTTGATGTCCATAGTGCTTCTTCTGTCTCACGTGATGATGTGTACTTCCTAGATAGGTGAGGGAATCCCCTTGCTCTGGCTCCTATCAGTGTGACTTGTGCATTCAATTTTCTCTTCCGCATAGAAGAATTTTTGTCTTCGACGTATCTATTTTCGAGCTTTACTCTTGGAGAACTTGGTCCATTACGTTTAGTGTCCTTTGAAGGTCATCGCGATTTCTTGTTATGACTGTGATGTCGTCTGCGAAGCGGAGCATGTTTATTTCTTCCCCGTTTATCTAAATCCCATTTAGTGCAATTGATTGTGCTTTTCATATTTCCTCCAAGTACATGTTGAACAGTGCTGGTGAGAGGGTGTATCTTAGTCTTACTTCTTTGTTAATTTTAGTTTCTATTAACCTTCCGCCTCTCATTCGCTTGGTGACTACGTGCTTCTTTTGTAGCTGGTAGATCATTCTTTTGTCGTTGTAATCTATACCGGGTTTTCCTGCAGGTCGAACATTGTTCCATTCGTCATTGTCGAAGGCTTTCTACAGGTCCAAGCTTACCAAATGCATTTGCTTGTTCACAGGTATTGTTTTCTTTACCATTACTTTCAGACAGAGATTGCCCTCTCTGGTTCCTCTGTTCTTCTTAAATCCAAATTGGTTTAATGAGATGAAATAAAATCACTTTGTATAATCCACACAAACTTTAATTGGTAAAACCCAACCGTTTCCAACACTTCCGTGTCATTCTCAAGGGGGATAATACATAAAACAAGGGGGATATTTCATCTCATAATGTGAAAATTCCACAAAGTACGCTCGGAAACCATTGAAGATATCCAAATTGGTTTTCTGAGAGGTTGTCTTCAATTTTCCTTTCAACCCTTCGGCTTGTTATTCGCGTAAGTATTTTGGATGCATGTGATATTAGACTTAAGGTTCGGTGCTCCTCTTCGGTATCGCAATCGTCCTTTGAGAGACCTCTGGAAGCCATCCGCTCTCGTAACCTGGATTATTTCCTACAGGTTGTCCTTGGTTTTACTGCCGAGCGTTTGGATGATTTCTCCGTTGATGTTATCTACTCCTGGTGCTTTGTTTTTCTTGCGGTCTTTCACTGCTCTTTTGAATTCCCTCTTTAGTATGTGTGGGACCAGGTCTTCCTCGTCATCCTCGCTCTCGTCTTTCATTACATTTTCTTCCTACGACGTCGGCCCTTGGTAGCGTTCTTTAATGTTTTGCCTCCATCTATTCCGTGTCTTCTCCCTCTTATCAGTATATTCCCCTTCGCATTCCTGGTGTTGTTTTACGTTTTTCTCTCTCCGAAGTGTTACTTCACTAGCTTGTATGTTGTTTTGGTGTTTCCCTTCTTCATTCTCCAGCTTCCCGTTCACTCCTATAGATCTCACGTTCCATGTCCCTATCCTGCATTTGTCCTTTCTGACTGATGCATCCCTCCCAGTAAATGAGGATTTGAGTCCAGTTTATTCGATCGGGATGTTAAAAGTCCTCGACAAGTGCCCCATCAAAGTATCGACTTCCCCATCTCCAGGAAGCAATGCTATCTTAGTGGTATCATTCTCCAACGGGTAAAACACCACTTTCTACGGAAAACTGCGGCCCTCTACTCTAAGAGCCAAAGGTCATGAGTCGAGCCTACGTTGAAAATCAGTTAAGAGCTATTACTTTAATTGTCTTCAATGAGGATGAAGTTGATGAACAATATGAGCTTATGAATTGGATTGCAAGCCCAATATTTTGCAAATGCGTACGATGAGCAGTGACTGGCGTGACAGCATCGGCACAGCTTAAGCAGCACCCAAAGAAGCTCTTAGGGCAGAAAAAAATTGCTCAAAAGGAGTTTTCTTAGGAAGCTGAAGATTTGCTGTATAGATCATGGATTACAGATTATAACCTGTAAGGGTGGAAAGTTTAAACGTATAGCATTGTTTCTGCACTATTTTTAAAATGCAATTTTCGCGAAACAACGTTTTATATGTTTGTGTACGTATTAGAAAGAGATTTAATCAACCGATTGAGCTGATTATTTTTTATTTTGAAGCTAGTTAGAAAATCTTATGGGTGAAATAAAATAATGGTGTAAAAGTCAGGCAGCATTATTTTTTCGTAACAAAATGGCGGAAATTAATTGCGAAAATAGAATCATAATGTCACAGTCTCATAAATTATCAACTATTTTGTTTAACTAGAATTCTATCATTCATGGACTAAAGAAGACTGATATATTATGTTTCAGACCGATAGAACGACTAAAATTGTGTATATAGTAGGGATTGCGCTCTTCTTTCGTGATATCCTTAGATCAGGTGAATCTAAAAAGGAAGTCGACACAATATTCCTTGATTTCAAGAAGGTATTCGACAAGGTTCCTCTCGAAAAACTCGTATATATATTGCAATGATCCGGAGTTCATAAAAATGGCGAATCGGATTAGGATAAGGGACTTTCTCAGTGATCTAAAACAAAAAGGTTGGTGGTTTTAGCTATGATATGATTGGAGTCACATCCAGTGTTCTTCAAGGAAGCGTGCTCGGCCCTCTTTTATTCATTATTTATATAAATGACCTAAGTTCTCGAGTTAGCAGTAAACTAAGATAAATTGGAGACGATGCGATAATCTGCCGGGAAATTAGCAAGGACGCTGACTCAGAAGTTCTATGATCGGACCCAAACAACGTTCATTCGTGATATGTACCAGGAATGGGGGCTAGAACTAAATCTTAGTAAATGCACTACATTACACTTATTGCGGAAGTCACCACACCAACGCCATGTCTACACTGTGGGTGGATTAAACATGAAGTCCTCAGAAAAAGTCAAATACCTTGGAATTACCTTAACGTCAGATATATCGTGGAGAAAACTCAAAATATATGCGGCATAGCAGTAAAGAAACTTGGATTTGTTAAGCGTATAATAGGAAGATCCTCAGATGAAAAAGTAAAAGAGAGATGCTACTTCGCTCTGGTTAAGCCACACCTTGAATATGCCGCGAGCATTTGGGACCCTGATCATAAAGATTTAACCAAACAATTATAAAATACATAGAACAGCTCCTCGCTTCGTTAAAAGCTGCAGCTCACAACTTTTAGAGGGATTAAGGTGGGAGCTTCTAGAGACTCGGAGGCTACTCGCTAGGCTTAGCTTGCTTGAGAGATTTAGAACTGGTGTGTTTCACAGCGATACAGAGAATATTATCATGACGCCTCACTACATCTCTTGGTCTGAAAGAAGCGATAAAATAAGAGAGATACATTGCCGAACAGATTGGTACTTACCCCGCACAATGAGCGACCACTATAAAAACTGAGCTCCACTCATTATCTCCCATAATACACGTCGCCATTTCACCTCCCAAAACCTTACATCTTTACGCGGCTGGTGACCTAACACTCCCTGCCACAAACCCATGCGGCGGCTCGCAGAGTAGTATTTAGATACCGCAGCTGAGGTGCTAGCAATAGCGATACAATTTTTTAAATAAAAAACAATTATTTTTTCGCATAAAAACTCAGATCAGCTGTTAATAAACTACATAAATAATCCAAAATATTTCGTGCAGATAACTTACATAATTGCTGGAAAATAAATTACTAAATATCGTTAATTTTCGTGTCACTAAAATGACGTACCATTTAAAGTGATTAATAATAATTACTTTATACTCTACTGGTCAGTTCACAGGTCAATAATTTATTGCACAATATATTGCTGTACAATATATTGAGTAAAGAATATACCAATGAATTGTATAAATTAGTTTTTCTAATGAACAGGAAGGCCACAAAGTTGAACAGAGTTTCATTTTCATTTATCAATAAATTAATGGACCTTTAAGCAGATAACAACGTAAACCGGCTGCTTCAAAAGAGCTAGTGGACGCACTTTTGAAGGAAGTGGACCATGGCAGTACTAATACTACCATGGAAGTGGACAAAAAGCTCTGAATCCCGAGAAGTTCTACGCACGGCGCACAGAATGCACCAAAATTGAGTCAAATCCCCTTCCTCCGGAATTTGTAAAAGAAAGCGGCCGTGATAAATCGATGCATTCAATGTGTATGGCGGCCACTTCCAAAGAATAAGGTGACAGTTGCCTTTCACAGTCGCCTACTATAAGTTCACCTCGGCCAAACTGGCTGGGCTCTACCAAGGGCAAAGTAGACATGAAAGAGTGGCACAAAAATGCGGCGACAGTGACGCCGTCGACATTGCTCTAACAGGGTGGAATATTGCCACCCGAGTGACGGAGGATTGAGCTCCCTTTCCGCCCACGTCGTCTCCCAGTTACATTTCGCTAAAAATTTTGTACAAAATGGGCTTATTAGTGACTTTTTCCTGCGAGAATTTTACACTCTTTTTCACTAAAAGAGGGTACCCTGATTGGACGCATAGGAGGAGCCGGAGATAAGAGGCCGTGCGAATGCACTAGCATGTAGAGCTGTTAATGAGCATTTTATCCCTCATTATCCAACTCCGCTCCGTCGAATTTAAGGTTGAGTAACTTAAATAAAACTTTGCATACTCCACTATACGTTAAATAACACGACCCGGGTTTCGAAGATGACACGTAGTGTCGGAACCCGGGTCGTGTTGTTAAACGTATAGTGGAGTATACAAAGTTTTATTTAAGTTTCTATGAATTACTTCCACAAAGTAAAGCCTGGAACCATTTCCTTTGTGTTAAGGTTGAGTTTAACACCCTGCTCTACTTATTATAAGGCCATTTATTGCAAGCATTATTGTAGGGTGTAACCTTTGGATGGAAAATTAGTTCAATAAAGTTAATTTTTATTGTAATTTCAATTCTATTCTTTCATGTCTTCTACTTATTGTTTGAAAATGATACTCAATATTATTTAGTGGGCATTTCATTTTATTTTAAGCTGCAACACTCAGTCTTAAATATAATGAATAAGCATAATAAATTAAAATTTCATCAAAAATTGGAGAATAGAAAGCGTATTTGATGAAGAGTATGCTCATTAGTTATTTTTTTCGGAAATACTGAGAAAGAAATCCAGAAATTAAATTATTTCCGCTCACTGAATACACGAAAAATGCTAACCATGGCATTTTTCTGCATAACAACAAGCTGTTGACAGTTAATCGTTGTAAGATACACAGAAGGCAGAGATAATTGAGCATCAAAGTACATTACCAGCGAACTCCTCCTCTGGATCAAAAAATATATCGATTATGTTCACATTTCATGTACTGCTCGAGATAAAAAAATACCAATGCAGTGAATATGTTGCACAACCAATATGATGGATATTTTGGGACGAATTGACTGACACTGTCCTATTAATCCACAAAAGACACTTTTCGAAATTCACCATTGTCGTCAGTCGATTAGTCTCATCAGAAAAGCTGAAGCAAAATCAAGGCACGAAAAACCATCTGGATCTCCTAGGTCTTCAATTTTTAGTATTTCTCACAGCCAAAATTTTCGCAGCATTTTTCACGGTTAATTTGAGGAGGCTCCTCAATAGTCGTTATCCATTGTTCAGAAAATTTTAATGTTTCGAGTACCTCCCGTCTGATGATGATTAATATCCGATTTCAATGGTTGGGAAGTGAAATAGGCTAGCACTCCTATGTTCAATACCCTGCGTTTCACTGCGAGCTGGGAACGTGTTAACTGTCGCATTCCACACTACAACATCATCAACCATCGGGCCAACGACGATTTCCGCAACAAACAAGCGACGCGATGACCATGACGATGACGAAATAAATTAAAGCACCCGGACTCGACCACGCGCACACTTCACGAGATCAAGCTGCTTCGGCGAGGCATCCGCTCCTCGTGAACAGCAACAGGACAGCATCGAGGCCGAACGCCACTGGAGTGCGCGCAGCAAGAGCTCAATAGATGGGTCAAGTCTCGACCCTCCAGTCGCTCATATGTTGAGGCAGCGCAATTTTTTCGACGGCAGCCTGGCCGTGAACTGGTGCGGCGATGCGGCCGCCACCGCCGCTTCTTCCCTACCTCCCGCAGCCTCGTCGACGAGGGCCCTCTGACCGCGCGCGGCTAACCTTTCCCGCACCAGCCGCTCCAACACGAAGAGGTGGTCGTCCTTGGCAGTAGGGAACGCCGTCCTCATGAACCGCGCCAGGTTGAGGAGGTAGTCGGCGTTGCTCCCACTGGGACCGTGGCACTCTGATATCTGGTCCGCTATCGCCGGAAGCGGGGCCTTGCCCATCCAGTACCTATTGTCCTCTTCGGCGACGTACATCAGCACGGTGAAGGGCTTGGACTTCCGCGGGCGCTCTTGGTCGTGGAACTCCGGCGATGAGAAACCCGAGTCTCCGTGGGGACTAAAGAACTTGGTGGCGATGGAAAACGGGGAGGCGTTGGCGAAACTGGGTCTGTGTTTCATGTCCGGACTGAAGCTACCGGCTGCCTTCCTCGCGGCCTCCTCCAGCCTCAAGCTGGCGAAGAGATTTTGGGCGAAGAGGTCCTCCTTGGTGGGCACGTCGTGGTGGGTGTCGTCCGTCGTCATGGGACTGCCGCTCCCGGCCGATGACTTGGCGGAGGACGGAGAGGCCTGGGCGCCGTTGTGCTGGTGCGGATGGAAAGGGACGAGCCGGGTGGCATAGCCCCCCAACTTGCACTCCCTCTGGCTCAGGTAGGGCAGAGCCGCGTCCCCGGTGACCAGGAATGCTCTTCCCCAGACCACTTCCTGGAAGGAGAAAGAGGCAGTCAACGGTGAAAAGCATCAAGGCTCAATACGATATGTGTTTCATAGCTCTTTCCAAGGTTATTATAAATTAGGTTCTTTCAATGCAAAAATCAGGGTGAAGTATTCATTTCTACATGGCCCTTTTAACTCATGGGCCCACCCGAATATGGCCCAAAGATGCCAAAGTGTATGGGGTGAACTACTCGCTCGTGGAAATTTATGAGTGAAAAGCAGAGTAGTTATCTGCCTAAGGGTCGCGAATATTCATGGAACGGCTCTTCGTCAAATATTGTTACATTTACTGTCGACTGTTGAATATTTCTAGGCGTAAATTTCATTTGAATAAGCGTGTTGTCTACGTCCGGTCCAAATTCTTATTCTCTAAAATAACAATAAAATAAAATATATAATTCGAAAGATTTTGCTCTGTGATGGCACGTAGTACGATTTTATTTCGACTTTCGACGCCACTAGGGCGGGCGTGCTGTGTTAGTTCATGAAAATGGGAAAAGAGAAAACTGGAAATGATAATGGAGATGAGTTTCTGTTAAGTATTTTGCCGTGTGTGTAGCGTTGTGAGTTACGCGTGGAAAAAAAGCGAACGATTGAACCCTTCTTATGTTTGGCAGCCTTTCTCTCTGACTCGGTCGCTTTTGTTTTTAATTTTCTACGTTATATAACATCAGCATTACTTGCCAAAATGAGTCTAATATGGTATTGCTGGTAGTAATCTCGAAAAACTCCGTGATAGATTCATACTATAACGATGCTATCTCGATCGATAATAAATCTAGAAAATGGGGCGACAGTTCACAGCCAGGACGTGTTTTATTTTTTTTTCTCTCGTTCACTCTTATTCTCGTCTGGATATCATTTGATGAAATACATGCACACTCAATGTACTTCGTTGAGGTCCAGCTGTTCATCCCGGGAAGTAACCACAGGGAGGAAGTGGTGGAATGCGCGTACGAACGACTTGAAAGCAGTGGTTGGGGAATGGAAGGACGGGAAGGAAGTGGGGGAGCATGGGTTTAAGTACAGAAATGAAGGAGAAATAAATTAACTATGACTAACCCTTAGTTTAGACTAATCCTAAAGTTAGATATCTTTACAGGGGTATACTCGCATTGAAAAGACGGTGAGACATGGTGAGGCAACTAATTATGTCATGGTCAGGCAGTGGTTAAGGAACATGGTTGTAAATGCACGGAGCTTTCTGAATGCGGATACCGATTCAGAGCATGGTTTAGCTCTAAAAATATATTGTTGGATTGAAAAAGTGAAGAAAAGGTATTAGGGTGAAGAAGTGGAACTTGGAAGCCATGAGACTTGGTGCGGAGGGGAGGGTGTACCAAGAGGTATTCAATAAGAGCACGAGAGAAGATTAGGAAATGGAAACAGTTGAGGAGGGATGGGAGAACATAAAAACAGGGATAACAAACGAACTAGAACTGAAGTGAAATAAAACGAACGAGAAGGAATCGTAAGGCATGAATCTTTGGAGAAATTACTGGGAAATGAGAAGAGAGAAATAGGTGGGAAAACCCCAACATTGAACTCGAAAGAAGGAAGTGGAAGGATTAAAGTAAACAAATTTCGGCCAGATAAAAATACAGCGGAGATGGCAATGCGGTGAAATGGAAAAGCAACATAAAGATGGGAACAGGGGGTGTATGCGCTAAGGTGTAGATGTTGTCGGGCTTTTACGGAGGGCAGACGGCTCCAAAAATTAAGGACAATACAGGTACATACGGAAAGGAAAGAGAGTCAGGAAATGGGGAGGGAATACGTGGCGCAGTGTTATGGCAGAGGTGATAGGCCTGTGGAATTAGGTGTAGTGTATGAAATAACAGTAGAGCAGGATAACCTCAGACCAGAGGTACTCGACAGCTAAGTAGGAAAGGCATTCAGATAGATGGAGGTATATAAATCTGTCGGAGTAGATAGTATCTCTTCAGAGTGTCTAAAGTATTAAAGAAACTATCATTTTTCGAGTGGATTCGTAGGATTTACAAGGAGGGAATATAAACAGAGGAACAATGGCGGAGCTTTGGGGAGTGGGGGGGAATGGGAATTTGTCCCCGGGCGCAGGATCTAATCGAGGCCAAGTTGATGTTACATAGTTTTGGAATACATTTTTTCCCTTTTAGGTGCATTTACGGTGTTATTTAAGCAAAATTATTTATAAAGAAATATGTAATTCCCTAAAATAGCGATAACCTATTTAAAAAATTCTATTTTACTATTACCTGTTGTTCATAGGTTCAAACACATGTCACGAATGTTTTTTTGAAACGGGTAAGACTATACCTGGTGTTGTTCGCCACTTTTAGGATGGTAGTGGGTCTTCAAATTATGGAATTTTTCGAATTGCCCCTTTGAAGTCACTTTAAAATCCCATCTGAGGTTAAATGTGAGACGGGTGTACTCAGGAGTCTTATAACAATCTAACACTTAATTAGGTACAAGATGAAAGTCTATGTAAAAGTAGCCTATTTTTACCATGAGCTGAGGTATCTGGGGATGCTAAATAACTGGCAGTCAACCCACATGTCTGCGTCTTTTCCTGAGAATGTAAGGCTCAAACCCCATACAGGAATAATCTGTAGCGTTGAATGAAATCCGTGGTGTCTTGAGTAAAAAAATCCGTCGATGAGCCATAGTTGTCATAGAGCCATGAGTGTCTGATGACCAAGGGTGCTGTCAGAGGGCCCGAAGACCCTACCGCCCATTAACAATGACAGGGGAGCTTAGGTTCCTCCTCTTCCCGTCTATAGTCAAGCCCAGCGGAGTGTGAAATAGATAATGGGAATGAAGCAGTCACTTAAGGGTCGCAGGAGCATTTGGGGGTCTTGGCCCGCTTATTTAAGCTGTATCAACATCACCAATAGCGTATAGGACACAGATTCTGTGTTCATGAAATTCAAAATAAATCCTCTGTGATCGCATTTGGGGTCCAGAGGACATTTAGGAGATCATATGCTTCCGCGTTTTCCAGAAACAGGAGGTTTAGATCGTCTACTCATACGACGCTTAATGGAGTAACATAGCAAGAACTATTTATAAACAAATATGAGGGATAGGTCTCAACGCCAATCAGGGCTCAACCCATGTCTCTGAGCTTAAGGGAGTTTACACACATTCTAAGGTTAAATGCATTAGACTCCGATAGCGCGTGAAGTCCGTGTATAACAAAATTATCAAAAAACACCCGAGGGTCCCAGCATTAGGACCCACCCCTGGGGCGTTGGGTTCTTTCGTTCAAAGCATGGTTCTTTTTCAGTGCCTCCATGAGCCAGCGAACAAGATTTTAAAACCATGGGTTGAAAAGCTTTTTTCCGACAAGACTCTCACAGATTAGTATAAGCATTACCACATTACTATTACCTACTCCCAATCAAACCTACTTTAAGCCGTAGATCAACTCTTCTAATAATAGCACTCTTTTTAACAGGAACAAATATTTCGCATGATATTGTATGAGAAGGCTTCATCATGATTAAGATGGAGTGCCACATTATTTATAGATATTAGTGAATTGAAATTAAAAATATTTTTCAGCGCTCTGTTTAACTTAGTATTTCAGTTTTTTTATTTTCCGTATCTTATGTTTCACGCCTCAAATATTTCCATTTCACAGAACATGCAGATCAGCTATAAACAGTTCTTCAATCCTCAAACTAGTTTATTGGGGATTTTTTCAAATATGAAGTGATACCATATGTGACCTTCACCTATCTCGGAAGTACCATCACGTGGGACGGAAGAAGTACCACGGACATCAAGCGGAGAATAGCCCAAGCTAAGAAGGCGTTCATGGGCAAAAGATAACTGCTGTGCTCTAAGAAGATAGGACTGCAAACCAGGAAACAGTATGCGAAAACCTTCGTGTGAAGCGTAGAACTCTATGGATCGGAATCATGGAACATCGGAAGAGCTGACCAGAACAGACTAGAAGCCTTCAAAACCTGGCGCTGGAGGAGGATGCTGAAGATAAAATGGACGGAAAAAATAAGAAATGATGAAGTGTACAGAAGAGTAGAACAGGAAAGGACCATATGGAATGCCATACTGAAGAGAAGAACCAGAAGGATTGGACACACCCTGAGGCACAATGGATTTGTGAAAAACATAATACAAGGTAAAATAGAGGGACAAGTCCCCAAAGGAAGACCCAGGAGTAAGTTCATGGATCAAATAAAGAGGAAAGTTCATGGGAAGAGATAACAGGAGGTAAGGGAACTAGCATTAGATAGGGAAGTGTGGAGGGCTGCAGTCAACCAATCTTAGGATTAAACGACCAATGATGACCATATGTGACCAGGCGAAAGAGCACCAAGCAAAGGTATTTTCCCAGTCTTAAATGAATTATACGCATTAATGACGTCGTTGAAAAGTGTTGCTTAGGGCTCAAGTTACTTTTGAATCGGCCAAATCCATACCGTTTCGCTGTTGCGAAATAAAGGCTAATTATGCGGTCGGGCACGTTTGGGAGGAATATGGAGAGATAATGACATTCCTTTTTCACAGAAAGTTGATAGCTTGTTTCACTTGAGATTGATCGAATCACGCCTGAAAAAAATCCGAAAAGAAATCCTATCTCATCTGTTTTTTTAACCATGCATTCCCAAATATGAGGTTGCACTCGGAAAACACGTAATATGAAAATTTGCTCCGATTGATGGCAATATTGTTGAAAACCAGATTACAGTAGATCGAAAATGAATTGTTATTGAAAATTATGCATCGAATCATTGAATTGGTTCTATGAAGCCTCTTAGAGTTTCCATAATATTGTCATAATATTTATTATTCGTGTCCTTCAACAATAATGAATCGTGTGTTTCAGCCATCAAATAAACCATCCTCAGAGTCTAAGCTTACTTACGTAGCATATTGACAATGTCAGACAGATGGCAAGGATGTGCAGGACGAACGAGAAGGAATGTCAAGGGAGGGTGACGAATGTACACATCTGGTGGGCGGAAGGCTGTTTGCTGGATTGTGAAGGGCAGAAAATGCCTCGGAGGTCGTCGAAGATACAGTTTGACGTCAGTGAAAAAATTTAATTTTTGCTGAGACACATGTATCGATGCTATCGATCGAGATTGCTAATTATGCTTTATAAGATGTGATTTGTGAAGCGATTTCAGCGAGTTCTAGCGCGTCTATGAGTAATTGAGATAAGGAAGAATACATCCCTACTCTATGTGGAGTCTAAATTCCGCATCGATGTTTTAATCTATGTTGAAATATTACAATGACTCTAGAAACAGGCTTCAAGTAATTTTAAGTCTCCCGACTTAAAATTATTAGAGGTCTGGTTCTAGAGTCAAGTGAATCATGAGGTAGTCCTGTGGTTGCTCAACCCTAGTGCAGAATAAATGGGACTCTAGTCAGCTATATCGTATTTAGCGATGAATAATACCCCTTGTACTTCGGAGACGGATCCTGGATTACCAAGGCGCGTTATTCGTGTTTATTGATCAGCAGTCAGGATAAGAAATTCCGAGGAAAGAATCAGAACGAATTTATTCGGTGAAATTACGGAAAGTTAACTCTACAAAAGCAATAAGTGGCGACCACGACGAATGAGCCGTTAACCTTTTCCAAATAGGCTATAATTTGCGGTCAAAGTTATTGAGCTGTTGACAAACAGCCAGGCATCGGAAAGATAACTCAAGCGTATTATGGAGGCGAATGACAATGCTGTCCACGTTATGCAATTCTGGGAGGGAGCCCGTCGAAATCATGGCCGAAAAAGGCTATCGAACTTCAGGAAATAACCGGATTAGTGATAAAAAATACGACCCATATGGGTCAAGTGCTTTTAAGTGTTTACTTCCCTTCGTTAAACGACTAAGAACGGCGACAAGTGTCCAAATCCAGTTTTAACAGCTGACTCGCATGTTTATTTACTCCACGAGTAATCATTGGGGTTAGTTTTTTTTTCCTGTTTGCAAAAAATATCTTGATGATGATGTCCTTTTCTTCGATAAGCTTCAGCATGCAGAGCCTTGCTCTACTGCATATGCCTATCGGTTTTTTTAAATCGCCATTCATAAATCCAAGGGATACATAGAAATTGATACAATTTGTGGCGAACTAACACATAAATCATCCGAAGAAGCAAAATTATATTACCAAAAAACAGCACTATTGGAACTATGAATTTCGCTTTTGACCTTCGTTCTTGAAAAGAAATTATCTGACTGCTTTCGAGATGAGTTCGCTGAGTAAAGAATAAAGCATTGATTTAGGTCAAATCAAGTGGAGGTCTTGCACCAGCAGAGTAGACCTCGTGATTACAACCACACCATTCAGACCCGATTTTATGAACTCACATGAAATATTTTGTCGTTATGAAACCGAAGTGATTACATTGTACCATTTAAAAGTATCACATCTACGAACCGACTGTTAGATGTAATGTACATGACCAGAACTCTCTGACCAGACCGAGTCAACGAAAAGGCCACGTCATCTTGCAGTGAAAGCAACCCAATCATTTTTAAAACGGTCATCAAAGAACTGAACCTGATTAGAGATTGTTCATCGCTCTTGAAAGGCTCGTCGAGGGTGTATTATGCTTTAATACATCGCCAAACTTCCACTGCTCACTAAACAACTCTTTTTTTAAAGTATCGTTGGCTTATTAGCTGCACATATATATCCGCAGCCCACGGATAAAACGAGTGGCAAAATATGTTGGATCACCAGCGTTGGATAAGTGAGTGAGATAGAGAAAGAAATAATGAAAGAGGACTGGAAAGGAGTGCAATTATTTGCGTCGAGATCGCGAATTTTTCTTGGAGAAAACGAACTTCGGAATCGGTCTGTTAAGTCTGTATTGTCCTTTTTCCTACGTTCCCTTTGTTTTCACCGTCAACTGGCTGTCATCTTTGGAGATGAGGCTGCTAAATTTATTTTTAAAATTCCAAAATCATCCATTAAGGTCTTTTACGTAAAGTTTTTATGACAAGGAACTATGGACGAGATTTTAGCCGGTGAATTTACCCCGGCGGGTTCTTTCGCGCGGGTATATTGCCAATGTTTATTAATTGAAAAGCAACAGAGTAGTCATATTAGACAGATTTTTATTTCATTGTATATTCATCGTCACTACAGATTTATCTCTATTTCATTACTGCGAGACTCATTGAATATATTTTTGAATTTCACGCCTTCGAATTCATCTGAGGGAAAAATGGAGGAACTGTAACGATAAGCAGTGGGAGGAACGCATTTTGCCATTTTCCCCTCGTATTTATGTAAAGTTTATTATCATGCCCGCATACTGTCCGTAAGAATATAAAAATCCCGAGTTTCGAGTATAAATGTGCCATTTAGGATTCAGATTCAGACAAAAGAATGAGCTTAATCGTATTGAAATTATTAATGAAAGGAGTATTTCCAAAAGCCGTCAACGTTGATACCTGTCATAACTGTGACGGATGAAAAGGAGACCGGTGAGGCGAGTGATTTACGGGGTATCACACTGCACCAAATCAAGTCGAAATAAAATCCAAAACTAACCATTCAATATAAAAAACTGGATACACTCACGCCACCTGTCTTTCTTCTCAAACCTTCTCAAACGACGTTTTCCCACCTCGTCAGGGTGCAACATTACAAGTCGCGCTCAGGTAAGGGGTTAGGAAGACATTATTCCTACACCAACACGATGCATGTACCCACGGAAGTATGTGCTTGGGCTGATGCGTGAAAAAATTCTCCATGCTAAAAAAATGGGTTACTTTATGGCCACGCGTTCTCGCATTTGCGCGACTTGGCGTGTTTACACGATACAATTTTAATGGTGAATGTGTTGATGCATCCTCTCCCGCAGGTTCACGCATCGTGTTAGAACGGCTTAAGACTTATCGCGTAGTGGTTTTCGGAGTTTTTCATCTTGATCCTTTTGACTTGTGGTGTTGGCCATTCATTTAGGTGCTATTGCGTGATTGCTGCGAGGCAATGCCTTTTTCGAGGCGATGCTTTTTTTCGAAATCAGTGATCGAGATTAAAAACCTTGGAAACCAATTGGTAAAGCCTGGTGTGACTGTAACGTTGGTGGTACTCCAGGACGAGGTGGTGATAACTCCTCGTTCGAGAATCACTTGCTGGCAGGGTAAACTTGTGCTGTTTTTGACGTTGAGTGTTTTTATTTATTTTATTTCGCGTTAAGTTGACTCATGGCGCGGGTTGATTCGCAGCTAATTACTCAATATCTTTCCTTTCAAACACCATAGTGACGATAAATACTTGCGATCAAGGCTTTTGGAGACAGTTTCTCATTAATAATTTGGCCTTCGTTGAATTACATATTCGAAAGTCGTTGTGATATATCCTTTTCATCGATTTGAACAGAATTAAGCTCGTATTAAAATATTCATCGCCTATCGATGATGTAAATCACTCGTGAGCTTCACATGCATCAAAATACCAACCTAAAAGAACTCGCATTGCTGTTCGATAATGAGATGATAGAATTGTCTATTCTGTACCTCAGCATTTACAGTGCTTTCAGCCCACTCAATGCCTCTCTCATCCACCAACTTGCTGTTTTCTCTTATCGCGGAGCGGTAGAGTTGTTAAACGAACCGTCTCAGGAGCCCGCAAGAATGCAGGGCTTCTGAACCGTACAAACGCGAACCTTCCAGTTCTATGGGTCTCCTTTTTTCGTAGAAAAGGTTTCTCCACGTGCTGTTTTCACAAAAATTTTCCCTGGAGGCTATCTAACCACACTAATAGTTTTAATTATTGACGTTACCTTACTCTACGTATTGATGGCAATCGATTCCACCAACAACTAATCAATGGGAAGATGATAATCTCGAGGAGGATCAAATGTGCTAAGATGAACAAACGCATTCGAGCCAAAGGGTTCATGTTAGGGAACTTCAAGTGTGGATACTTTTTTATACACCTGAAATGTCTTTATTTTTTAGATTTGAGTGGAATTCAAGAGGCATATTGGCATGCAACCTCCAAGGAATTGATTTGTGATCATTTGAAATATTGATGTATAATGTCAACAACTTCAGCAATCCATTTAAATATTTCTCTCTGTTTTATTTATAAAAAAACACAAATGGCCGAATGCACCGAAAAGTAAAGGGCTAACATGAGAGCAGTGTTTTCATCCTTACAATGTCTTATTTACTCAGCACTCTGCGAGAAAATCACGCTACGTTTGATTAAATAAGAAAGGAACGTTTTGGACTACTTTGAATGGCTTAAAAGAAGAATCTTAGCGTGTGGTTTCTCTAGAATATGCGTGTGGTTTTTCTAGAATATGGTTTCTCAGCTCACTTTCCGTGGCGTAGAACTTCTCAATTCTTTTAGCGGTGCCGATCTAGTCGTGACGAAATGAGCTTGGGTGCTATGTATTGCCAGGAAGAGTACGAAACGTTGGGCGATTTGCCAGTATTCAATCGAATTCCAAGGCATGAAGCTTTACCCATATCAAGGAATAGGCCGTTTTGCAACGTTCGTGACATTAGTTCCGCTGATTCATGGAATTCATACGTAAAAGACGCAAGAGAAGGGATAAGGAAACCAAAGAAAATTTTAACTCTCGAGTTTTCTTCAATTAGCTCACCTTTTCTTCCTCCACGACGGTTGCCACTCTTCCAGGCTGGGATTGTGCCGCACATGAAAGGAAAGGAAAGAATATATCATAAAAAACTGCGAATAAGATATTTGTGTTTAGCTTCGATGCTACACTAAAGTATAAGCACCTATAAGTAGTAATACGTTGAGGTTGGGCGAAGTACACTTAAGTTTAAGATTACAATAAAATCAGGTGAAGAAATTCCATATGTTACTGGACTGATTTTGAACTTCTAACCTTAAGGTAACAGTAAAAGCATGCATTTAGGCCAAGAGAAATACCAGGAGGTATAAGTGGGCGGCATGATAAATGGAAAGCGAATGTTCATTTACTAATCCGTTCCTGAAAAAACGTCATTTACGAAATGTGGCTCATTTGGACTTTTAAATAGCATCTGTCATATTCAAGGCTCGAATGGCGCCCAAGAGACTTTATTTTCACTTTTGCAGTCGCATTTGAATGATGAGGAAGGAACAAGATCACCTTAGAACCAGTGAATTGTATGTCAAGGGCGAAGGAATAGTGAAGTTCGCTCACTTTGGCAGCGGCATTAGTAGGCCGTCGGTCGTCGCAATGGCTTCCTTCCTATTTCAAGACTTCCTCTACCGTATGAGGGGCATTGTTACCGATATCACGTGGCCAGTACCTGTGCGAAAGGCTTCGTCCGAGTAGAGGAAAATAGTCTACAGGTTCGAGAGAAGTGTGAGCGGAATTAACAGAAATATGTTCTTAAATGATTTCAATTTTGCTCCAACAAATTTTTCTTTTACTAAATGAAAGGGCGGTTATTTCAGAAAAAAACATACAGTAAGAAACAATCAATTTTGCCACAATAGGATAATTTTACTATGAATTCATTTTGGAGTTGAGTGGTCTAATTTTAAGATCATCGTGAGACATCTAAATTTCTACAATTGTTATTACCATATCGTTTTCTCTGGGCCGCCTGCATACCACGAAACTTTGGGCTGTAAACAAACAAATCAAGAGGGAGATTTTGGAGAACTTTTTTGCTATGTCTGCACGTATTAGTTAAAGGAGAACTTCCCTCGGATCATGGATTGATATCAAACAGATCGTGAAATTCAAGAAGTCATATTCGTAACTTGGCCTCACGTTATCAACTACGAGCTGCAAGGTAAAATGACTGAAAACTGGAAATTCTGCATTGACTACTACGAGAAAAAAACGTTTGTGGGGTCGGCCTGGCTATCGACGCTCTTAAATAGCCGCACTATATGTTTTAAAGTAGTCATTAGTCTTAAAATATTTGTGGTCTACCATCTGACACAATATCACCATCTGGAACAGATGTGCGATCGTGTGGGGGGGGGGTGACGTTTTTAACCCTGAATAGTGTGTGTTGTTGGAGGAGTACGCTATTGTTTTACATTTTGCCAAACCCTTGATTGCAGTCGAGCATTTTTATTCCAACAATACTAGATTATTTGATTCATGAAGCTACAGAAATGACGTACTTGTCGCCAGGTAGAGAGAATTTTCTATTTCTAATCATTTAAGATAAATCATTCATACTTTTTTCCGTCTAGTCAGAGTACTTTAATTGATTGAAGGGGTTTGTGTCAACTTGGACTTGGCTGGCAAAATGCCGCGTGAGGAAAGGGAACCCTCGGACACAGTTCCTGTGACCCTGATGATTAGGCTGCTGGGAGTCGATATAATTTGCTTTCTTTATCACCACGTTGCCCGCCTTTTTTATCGTTTTGGACTACAACATTAAGGTTGGAGGTTTTTATAATTGGATTGCCCAATAAAGTTCTATGCTAAGTAGTAACTGGTAAGCGATAACGTTAAAACGACACTCTAAGCGCACTCCAATATGAATATATATATAATAGAATGCAAAAGCCCAGTCAGTTCCTGTCGCCGGGTGGTCTCCGAGTTTTCTCTGTATCAATCGAGAACGAAAATAGGACGAAAATTTTTAGGGGATGGCATAAAATTAATTCATGCCCTGGGAAATAATATGTTCGCGTTAAAGCGTCAAGACCTGAGAGCACCAAAGACAGCAGCCAAGGGAATATTTATTACCTTTTAAAACATTCTATTCCAAAGTAGTGTAACTCTTTCATGCTAGGACGAAGAAAAATCTCGGGTGGGTCCGGTGAGCATAGAGAGGGTCTTGAAGGAATGTGGATTGGGTGTCGTGTGTGAGTTTCAATAGCCCGAAAGGAGTGTTCTTCAATGGTTTGGCCATGTTTGCAGAATAGAATATGACAGGACCAAGAGATGTTGGGATAGATCAGCAGTGATGAAGTTTTTTATAAATAGAAGAAGTTTAGGCTATCTACTATTACATATAAACTTACTTATTAAACCTGTGTACATTGAAAGAGAACGTCATGAAGAGTTTGCATCAACTCTGTATAAAAACAATGACTGCCTAACTAAACCAACTTCTTGCTTCCCTTAAAGATTTTTTGAGTACACAGAAAATCACTAGGCTTTGGTTGAATTCACCGAGTTCTTTCGGGCGCATCCGCTGTTTGAACTGGAGCCTGCAGTTAAAGGACGAACTCTATTTGCTGGGATGCCAAGAAATGATGTATTTGAAGCCCCGAAATAGTGCCAAAGTATCCCAATGGGTAAAAGCGTGTGGCCACGAAAAGGAGGGTTTCAGGCTCAAATCCAGGTGAGTCTCCTTTAGAACACTCGCCTAATACTATCATTGGTGCTATTTTCTGGTTGCTCTTTGAATACCACAAGTGTTACAGGGAAAGGAACGTGGTTCCCACACCCTAAATATGCGTATTTCATGTACGCCTCTGATTAAATAAGTAGATAACTTCTTAGTACGAGGCGAACTTCATCAACTATTAAACAAACCTAAGTGTTCGCATTTAATTAGTAGAGTGACTAGAGGAGTAGGATTAGAGGACTAGAGGAGTGACTAGAGGTACAGTGACTACGAACTAAATCTCGAAAAGTTCCTTACCCTGTTGGCCGTTCCTCTGTGTGTTGCATTTCCTTGCCAGAACCGCCTCTTGAACCCCGTAACGTAACCAAGGACGGACTCTTTGTACTCAAATCCGGGAAACCAGCATAGGGATCCATAGCCGAATACCCAGACAGCCTCCTCTTCCTCTTCCAGACAGGGATCGTAGACTTCATGAGCGCCGTGGGCGTCCACTTCCGCCGCCCTATCACTGTCCCCTCGCGACGTCATCTCTGGTCGGACTGGGACCCTGGTGCAGAGCTAATTGAGGGCGGTGGAAAATCGGTGACCGTTGGCCGACTGCTGTCTCAGCTCGGGCTCTTGCGTCCGGGCAACCCCAGCAGTCTGGCGGATCCGGAGGGCCGAGCGGAACTGAAGCCCTTCCGCAGTCTTCGCCGTCAACTCTGGTCCGTTCGCTTTAAAAGGCGGTCACCGGTCGTGGTGTTGTGGCCGGAGGGTGGGAACGCGTGATGGATATCGGGAACTGGCAGTCCGCAAGGACGGAATGATCTTCATTGACACGCGCCGTAAGGTCTTCCCCATCATGCTGTCCTTTCTCCTCCTCTCAATTCTCCCCTCCACATCTCTCCCTAATACCCAGCTCTCTCGAGGTCCGCCTCTGTTTTGCCGTTTGTTTGTTTGTTGCCAGTGCTGTAGGGGAGGTTTACCACCCCAGATTCGCAGAGGGTGGAGGTAGGGGAAGGGCGAACTTCCCTCCGAGCGGAGCGCGACTCGCGGAGTCCGTGGTAACCACTTCGCTTTACGCGACGGCGGCGCGCTATTGTAGTTTCTCGACTCTCTTCTTGAGTCCGCTAGGTGTGTGTCGCGTCGCCGTGGTCCCCACGAGATATGAATCATGTAGCTATGTGTTGAGAATCTTCTTGGGACCCGGTAGTGTCGCGAGCACCGCCCATTCAGTTCACAAAGTAGCACGTTTTATTTCCGAATTAGGTGGGATCTTCTAACTTGCCTAGGGGTCGCAGACGTCTCAAGTTATTCCTCAAGGTCACGTGACGACAACGGATGTTTTCAAGGAATCCTGTCAATTGAAGGAAAGTGTGCATTAGTCGATGATATTTTTTTCCACAAAGAAGAGTAGTAGCGCAGTTCATTGATTTAATAGTAACAATTACAAGAATTAGGTGTTAAGGAAATACAGAGTGCAAAACCTGGTAATCAGATGAACTAAAGATAATAAATATCAAAACCCGTGTTGCTTTAAATAAAAATCGTGAAGTTCATCAATTTATTTTTTATTGTCTCCATGATGGAGAACTTCAACAAAATGAAGTCCGACACCGTTTCCTCAGCCCTGATTAATTTTCTGAGTTCATTCGACACAAAGGAACTCCTCGAAAGTTTCAGTGCCAACGCCAACATAGTCATCACAGTTTGTCAACTATCGTAAATGTTATCAATAGAAATATACGATAGTCTGTGCAAAATTGATAGCAATAAATCCATAGATTCATAGATTCTTAGGGGACAAAAAGGACTGCACCGAAACCATCGAGAATGCCAAATCGATTAGGATTAAAAAAACTCGGGACACGAGGACACTATCAGAAAATTTTCTTTTTTGTTTCCCTGATTACCATGCGGTATTTGAAAACTGAAATGGTCTCTTTCTTGCGAGCGTAATGAACACCCGTATTAACATCCGCTGATATGACTTATGTGAGGATGTATGAGCGCGAGCAGCAAATGTTATGGGCCATTCTTCCGAACTGATCAGCGTGGAAAGTTTTCTGGAGTCTCGTGTTTTGTTTTTATGTATGTTCTGTCGACCTTCTTGATGAGCATCCGTGGCCAATTAGTAGGTATCCTAATGACTCCGCGGGTCAAAGCACTCGAGAGACACTACCTTTTTGTTCGTGTTGTTTTAAAAGTGTTCTCCCTGATGGCTTTTCTTAGCTTCTGGGAAGAGATGAAAAGTACCAAATACGCTCATTGGTCGACGAATGTATTTCTAACGATTCCTTTTGCCAGCTCTAACACATGTACGCAGTTATTTGTGAAAAATTTAAAATATAGGATAAATTAGTGTATTCACTAAGTATACTTGAAATAAAAAAATCACTTTTCTGTAATTTAAATAAAAAATTCTCAAATATTCAAGGCCACGCCTAATGCCACGTGATTTATAGTCAGATTTATGAAAAAGTAGTGCGAAATGGTTGGTCGTTGTCTACATTTCAGATGTATAGAGCAACGTTTTCTGGGTAATTAGATTATTTAAAAAAATGGCATTATTTTACTTAACTACGGTGCTTGACTAGCATGGGACTAAAGAGAAAACATACTCAACACAGCACATGCACAGCAGTTTATATTACTTCTCATTATTTCTGTCGTTAATTTGTCGGTCCTTGAGAAGCGCAGAAGCAGGTGTGGGTTGTCGTCGGGAGCGTTTAGTCCTGGACGGATCTGCTGCTTTTCTTTTGCTCTATTTGCTTTCGAAATGCTGTTTTTGTGGATCTTCATTACTTTCTTCCCCTAAGTTATGTATATTCTGTGATATGAATGATCAATAGTTCCTTCATTGGGATAAATTGGAACTTCGTAAAAATCATTGTGATCAGTGCTATGAATTCTTGGAATCTGTGCTGCCGTTGAATAGGTTAAGCATTCACTATTCTTAGCATTTTAATACTTCCAATCACCTTCGCTAGATTCAAGAAAATATCGCGTAAGCCAAGACTAATTCACGCGAAACTGTTGCCACCCTTACGGGGAAAATTTCCCTTTAATGCTTAAAGGGAAATTTATTCGTAAAGAGGGAAACTGTTCTCGTTATTTCTAACAGTCCTTTAACATAATTCTCTCTGTATCAAAATTAAATTTGGTTTTCTTGTTAATCCAGAAGGCTGTCGTCTCGTTTGCTGTATTTGCATCTAAATGGTCTCACGTCGAGGTATCTCCAGCCAATAAATCACCATTACATTCCTCTTATGGTATTTTTTCATCAACAAACTCTGTAAACTTTGCCACTCTCGATTGAGGTCGGCATGTAGAGGCGTTTGCACACCCTTGAGAGTATTCTGTTGTTCATTTAAGGCAATATGTACGGCCTTTCTCTGCTTCATAAACACTTTTGAAACGGAAGCGCAAGTCGCGCCATTTAAAAATAGCTCTTGAGTCTGCAAAGAGTACTGTTATAATGGCAGTGAATTGATTTATTTGGGCTCATAAGTATAATGATTACGTGTTGTTTTGTCCGTCGGATATTTTGTTGTGAAAGAGAACAGTATAAATAACACTAAACAATTACGCCATAGAGTACAAAAATAGATGTCTCAGTTCCACCGGAAAAATAATTTCTATTATCAAGAGGCACGAGGTACGCTTTTGAAAGTGCCGTGATGAAACAGAAAATTGTTTCTTACAAGCTCAATTTATGTTGTGAGAGACATTGGAGGTTAATATGTTCAAAACATTGTTCAACGTCCTGTCTCTAATCTCTTCCCGAGTTCCTTCAGTCTCCAACGTATTTTTCTAATGCAGGTTCTATGTGTACCTATTTCATCTTAATGAGTTCGAAATATGGAGTTGGAAGAAATAACAGCCAAGCAAACGGGAATGAGGAAGGCATACTGCGTTGTAGACGACCGGCCAGGTCGTGCACATGACCTATTAACTCAGGGAGTCGATAAATTTATTATTGGAAGACAGTGTGTCGAATCAGTTGTTTGGAAAATTCGGCAGCATCCTTTTCTCATGGGATGACGGAGAAAATAGGCGACATCAAATCCTGCGATAATGCAGAAACTTCATTGAAAAATGTGACTACAGTAGCAAAGGACAGAGTGCTGGATATAAAGATTATGGTCTCTTTTTGATAACTTTTTATCGATACCGGGGCAGAGAATTATAATTATTGGTGCGATGAGTGTTTCTGGGTACATTATATCGGTTTCACCGTGAAATATTTCAAGAGTTCTGGGGTAAGAACAGTTTCTATTGGATAACAATAGGCTCATTTGTTGTGAAACCATAACATTTTCTGCTGATTGGTCTGTAAGTTTACATAATTCCTTAGTTCCATTTAATGTTAATGAGTTAGTTAAATATCTTAGTTTATCAGTAGCAATCACTCATCCAGCTCATTAGGTCTGACATAATGAGTTGCTCAAATGAGGGATCACGATGGAAGCGACAGAATATAATACTACTCATCCCACGAATAGCATTCGAGGATTATAGAGCAGTATTTCATCAGTAAATCTGTGTCTTTAACTGTTACCAAAATGATGTATGAAAACAGCTAAAAGCTAAGTAAAAATGCAAATTGCGAGGAGTGAATGACCCAGATCGGTGAATTTTCCACTTTTATAGTGAAGAGGCATAAGACTGACTTTCAACTGGAATGAACTACGTATTATAGGCGTGTATGTACTTTTTAGGTGGTAAGGAATAAACTCGTCGAAGAATGAACGTAATCAGGTATCGTTTTTGTGCATTTACAAGTTCTGGCCGCGTACCATTATTGGACCGAAGGACGCGCGAATGAGAGACGGAATATCGGACAAATGTAAATCGTTGGAACGCAGAAGTGTTGACTTTCAAAAATAGAAAGCTAGCCGCCATCCCTTTAGAATAAAAATACACGTGCGCCAGCCTGAGGCATGATCACATGGGACTCACGGGATGAAAACACACGAAGCCTCGTGAAATAAACACGAAAGCTAAGAGGTTCTTCACGTCGTGGGGACAGTAAATCGTACCATTAAAATTTTGGACATTTTCTTTTTGATATTTTTAAATGCGGAAGGAGTTTTCTTTGAGCGGCCGCGTATGAATGCCCTCCTAGTTTGATACACTTATTTTTGAAGTGGACCCAGTAGACAATTGCGATAATACGCCTACTTTCGATACCAAGTGCACCATAGGCAAGTGCTTTGAATCGGATTTTAGCATTATGAGTTCCATGCTGTTCCATGACTGCATTTTTAATATTATTCACGAGTTCTCATCGAATTTTTAAACAATTGTTTTTGATAAACATATTACCGATGTGTTATTCTAGAGTTCTGGCAGTTACGATTGAATACAACTCAGAGTTAGCATTAAATTATAATATTTTTCATGATAATAATTTCTCACTGGTAGTCTGACACTGGATTCATTCCCTTAATGGATTAAATATATATGAAGTTAACGCAAAAAAGGTATCAAGGATTCACAATCTACAATCTTCAGAATTTTCAATCGCTTATGCAAAAGGAAGACGGATCAAATGAACATCGGATACAGTCGTAAGTGATATTACAAACATGCAGAGAAGCTACTTAGAAGTTTTATTGTCACGATCATAAAATAGGTCTAATCGTGTAATCCTCTTATGGGTGGAATATTCCATTGCATTCCGAAGATCCACGGAGATATTCAACCAATATTGTACTGCACGTCTCCTATTCTTGCTTCAAATTAACCTGTGCTTATCGTTGATTCGTATCAATTAATATTGAAATATTAGACAATAAGAAAGACAACATCCTTGTTGATCAAAAATTTCAATTATTTATCAATCTCCTTCTTCAGTGAGCAGGAGGTTCTGCATGAATGCACATTTTAATATTAAGAATGATTTTAAACGGTTAATGCGACATTGGAACTTTTTTTGGATTTCATGACTATTCGTACGCATCACTAGGAAGATAAAAAACACTGGCAAAACAAAAGCAATTATATGCGTAATCAATCCATGAACATAGATCCTTAATAAAACCTGCTGAAAAATAAAAAAATGAGATTATAATGATGATGGATAATATTTTGTTGGTACAAGATGTCACTTATGCAATGCATTTCCGATGGCAGATATTCTCTCGTTATTCCAAACTATTTTTATTTTTCTTCTGTGTGCGTGCCAAGGTTCAGATGAGTCATTATTTCAATTATGTTTTAACTTAAGAACATCTTAAGCTAACTATAACTTTATTGTATGCTATACCCATAATATTTTTGGATGATTGGAAGAAAACGCTACCATTTTTGGAACGAAAATTTAGTACTCTCCCCATTCTATCTGGGATGTTTATCTTCGCATGAGATATGTGGATATTAGAGTAATTTGCTAGGATAAAAATCCCCAAGAAAACCTTAAAGTCGATATCTCTACCGTTTAACAATCCAAAGGCAAGCAAACAAAATAATGTTCATCACAAGTCAAAATGGACGTTCAAAGGTCTTATTACATATTCATTTATGAAACGTTTTATCTTACTTACTCTGGCTTAAATAACTGTGAGGTGGAGTACATATATGACCTTTAGAGATAATGATAACAGTCGCAAGGGATATTTAACTCCATGGTGGACAGTCAAAAGATTCATTTGCGTATTGATCTAGCAGCCGGAGTATAAGTTTTAGTGTTATTCAAGCCCAGGAATTGATACGAAGCCTATCTTTTATTCTAATCTGCCACAATCTAGTCTAGAAATAATATGAGGGTCTTCAAGGGTCATAGCCCATTATTAATCTGATGTCAGCATAAAATTTGTCTGCAATATGGATATCGTGACACAAGGCTTAATAAACTCCACTTTCTCCGGCGAGATGTTGTAGAACAGCATATTGAACAATGATACTCAAACGATATCGTACTGTCTACCAAATTTATTTCAAACTCTTACAACACGTGTTTCAACTGTCTAGCAGTCATTACTTGATGTCTTACTTGATAATGACTGCTAGACAGTTGAAACACGTGTTGTAAGAGTTTGAAGTAAATTTGGTAGACAGTACGATATCGTTTGAGTATCATTGTACAAGGCTTAATAAAAAAAGGTTAGGATTGACTTTTGATGTGATTCCAAGTATTAACGACCGTTTTTTAATCCCACCGCAATTAATAAAACTTATTACTATACTCAAGTTCAGTAAATGCTTATGGAAAAAAAATATTTCCAGGTTTTCTCACTAAGATTTTAGTAACCCCAATTTTCGTCATCTCGTAGGAATAGAGAAATAGACCACATAGAACTTATTAAATAACTCGGATTGAGGCCGGTTCATTATCTCTCATGGAATAAATTTACATTCGGGTAACATCTCAAGATTTTCGAGGATTGGGATTCATTGACGGAAACTGAGTTCTACACTTTATTTAGGGAGTCTAATTAATTTATCCCAGCACGAGTCTTTTCTGACACCTCAAAGTATTCGGAAAAAGACGAATCACAACGGTCGAGTATGCATTAAGCGCGGGAGCGGAGAATCTTACTGGTTTCAAATGTCATTTTGACTGAAAGAGTGGCCCAGCCTCGTAGTGCACATATCTTACCCAGAAATGTACGCTTTTAATGTTGACATCATTAATTATTATTACATATTTAATCACCCATTGTTTTGTGATAAATATTCAGTGCCACGCGTTAAAATAATCTCAATTTGTGACTCGTAAAAGAGGACATTGCTTACAATTGGATATCCCCAGCCGTAAGGCCATGAAGGAGACTAAACCTCTGGATTTTTCTGAAGTTGTATCTCGGTTATGACGGTCACATATTTGAATGAGTGTCAAAAAATATGCGGATTTTGATCACCTGTTTTGTCAACTTTGACTCGCTCTGTTCCCAAATTTAGCCAAGGAAATCCGGAAATGGCGTTACCAAGCTTTCCACTGTGGTATTGTAATTATTTTACGTCTGTGATGACGCTACAAATTGCCGGAAGAAAAGGATTTTTCTCATTCGTAACTCAAATGTACCCTTGGCCTTTCGGGCCAATATGCTAATCGGAACTGCCAAATCAAATGGCGATTTTTGGGGGGATTTTTTGGAGTTTTTTGTCGTGAGCAACCCTATGCTTTGATTCCCGATCCTGAGAACCCCTTTTCCTCCGGCATTTTGCAACACAAAGCTGTTTATTGCGGTATTTAAGAAATGCATGCATAGAGCGAGATGGTTTTTCGAAATTTATCAACTTCAACTAAGGAATCCTACAAAAACTTAAATTTTATCTGCGGATACTAATTTCAACGCCTAAATAATCTTTACAATGGAAATAGATTGTGGTCTCAATATGGCTATTTTAAATTGAATGAAAAGTGTCGCAGCTGAGTCTTAGACAATCAGGTCGCCAATGTGGGCCAAAGCCAGACGCATGCTAACATGCACGATCGCTGAAATGTTTGACCTACAGGGAAGAGGACTTTCATTCTGAGACTGCAGTTATATTTTTCATATGTAGAGCAACGACTTCACCCTGTTTGAAATAAGTATGGCATTAACAATTTGACTCTCTATCTTCTGATGTGAAACGAGGGGGTCCATGGCAGGGACGCAAGCAGTGATGCATGATTTATGGTTTTGAATAATAATTAAATCTTCGTGAAAGGGAGACTGAATTCACAAATGCATATAAGTATCTATAATATCTATTGGGTCTAACGTTAATATCACGGTTCGTGGGACGAAAAGAGGAGGGATTTTAAGATATCGATTACTCGAGCTCAATAAGCAATAAGAATAGATTGGAACGTGATGGGAAAACTTATTATTTCATAGATATATGAATGACCGTCAGTGTGTTCAAATGATTCCTCCTCCTCTGTACACATCTAGGAGCAAATTTTCGAGCAAAAATGTCAAACTGGTGGGGTTACGTTTGAAATAAATTGGAAAAAATGGATCTCCAGAATATAAACGGTGGCGGTGAAATCTAAAATGGATACTCCTAGATATTATTGTAAGGTAGATGAGGATGGATAAAGTCTTCCGCTTTTGGAGCGTAAGTTCGCGGCGCGTTGTTGGAGTCCCTTCGAAATCTTTTATATTTTATCGGCGTTCACAAGCTTTTTCCCCTCTTTTAAATGTTTCTTTTTAGAGAATCCTATTCTTGCTCTGGTAAACAATATTGTCTTACTTAAGGCGTTCGTCGTTTGGATTTGCGTCAGAATCGCGGATTGTGAACTAATAGTTTATTTTTAGGTAATGATATGAAGTCCAAAAATAGGTCCATTAAATTATTTTTAGGAAAATGATATTTTAATATTCTTCCTGTGATATTATCGGTTGGCGATCAGAAACGTTTACCCAGCTAAGAAACCCAAAAAAATCTATTACCAACCATCAACATTTAATTGGCTTATGAATTTCTAGACCAAATTTTTAAATTTGAGAAAAGATTTTTTCCCTCTTTGCATTGGATTATGAATTTCACAGATCAAAATAAACTCATAAAATTTTCCTCTACTCAATTTGTTCATAATTTTCAGTATACTATATTGGACACTGACGAAGATGGCTGCGGGGGTTTTTCCGAATCTGGTACGCCAGAAGTCAAAAGATTTATAATTATAGCATTACTAGCAGAAATTCCCGTTTGATTCTCAACAGGGGGATGAGTTTAAGAAATATCATATAAGTTCTATCTATCCGAAAGAGAATCTAACTTCCTGTATATTACTATATATCATCTTTAATGTATATACTTTGAGATGAAAAAGTTGCCCGTGTAGGCACTTGGGCTCTTCCACTGAAATTATTTAGTTTTAAAACAACAAACATAGCCATTGACAACTTTTTTATGCGATAATTAATTTCAATTAAATTTTGTGAAAGAAATTGAGTCTGCAAGCGAAAAAAATGATCTATGCGTGTTTATTTTATGAGATCATTTCGACACGTCTATAGGCATTAAAACAAACTATATAGAAATTTAAAAAACTCTATGGCTAATTTATAATATATGCTAGAATCATGCATCATTTAAGGTCAATCGGTTGTGTAGTTTTTCAGGAGAAAAATAAAGAGCAAATAGTCACGACTCCATTTTCATACATTGTGTAGATAAGTCATAAAAGGCCCTGAAGGTATCAAAGGTATTCTTCTGGTTGCTAAGGAAAGGTCCTTCTGTTGAAATCAGAGAAAAATTGAGAATATTTGCTTAGTAACGTGATTTATTGTAAATACGTAGCGTTCAAGAAAAGCGATTGCAAGAGTGAAACTCTACATTCTTTTACACATCCAATAGTGAAAATATCAATATAGTGATATCTTGACTTCAAGTGGGTTAACAAAGCGACTAAAATTTTCTGTCAAAAAACGGGATTTTTAAGCAAATACGAAACGTACTACAAAACCGCAATAATCGCAATAACCAAATTTCCATTTTTATAGCTATTCGATGATAAAAATGTCAAACCGATATCTTGATTATTTCCATTTTTCTTTTCGGGATTCGGCCGCGTCGTTGTTTCTCCGACAATGTTTCTCCTCCTATCCTGGAGGCGTCTTCAGGTCGAAGACCCGTCTTCAGGTCATCTGTCAACAACTTCTCTGTCTGGCCTATCTCGTCGCTTGGAAGCCGTTATTTCATTCAGAGCACCATGTAAAACTGGCATTGAAAATTCTATATCACAATTTAAAAAAATTAAATTACAACACTCGACGCTGGAACCTAATAAAGGCGGTTGGGGCGATTTTTCTTTGTATGCATATTTGCGTGAAGCCGTGTGTACGTGTTCTCAGTAGTGATATCTATAGATGAAAGTGAAAAAAAGATCCAACCGAATGCCCATTTTTGTTTTGGCTAGTCTAAGTTTTTTCAAACGCATATCCTAGTAGAACACGTACCATGACATATATTTCGTAATAATATGCTTAAATATTCATGGATTTTTTTCTGAATACGAAATAATACATTTCTCATTGTGATAGTTGTTGCAAACTAATATCAAGATGTCACTATCAGTCACATTCGAAAACCACATTTTTCGACAAAATTTCTTCTGAATTTCGAATATCACTCCGAAAACACTAGGCATTGCTATTCGTAAGAAAAATATTTCAGATATATATTTCCCGTATCATTTCCATTACTACCTGTATGGTGAGCTCCTACTCAAACAATTTCATTGCATAAAGTAAAATAATTATTTTTAATTTAACCTAAACTCCAGAAGAATAAAGAATTATAATAACCAGACTATCAAATGATAAGGGTTTCAAGATTTTTACGCGAAGAATTATTTAAATTTAATTTAATCTATTTAAATTCCAGCCACCTTAGAGGCAAATTAAATTATTTTGACCGATATATTTCCCTAGCCATAATGGAGACCATATTCGAATTTTTAGTTTCAATTTCAGCAGTTGTAGGAATGGCATGAACTTAATGTTGTTATATAAACGGCGCAATAGTACACTTTAACATGATTGAAATCCTCAGTAATCAAATAAGAATATTTGTACATGTCTTTACCTTGAATCATTTTTTTCACACGGGACGTTTAAAACTCACCTTCACATTGGTCGGTTTTTTTTGTGATTCTGGAAAAATTAATGCAGTGACTTAACCAGTTGAATTTTTTAAATATTAATTAAATTAAATAAATTAAATAAAAAATAAAAAAATGAAACTATTTTAAATCTAGTGTAAGGAAACATACTAAATACAGACTGTTAATTATTTGACGAATTCTAAGAGTTAGAAATTCTTCATTTTTTAAGTAATGCCTCTCTGGAGTACTTGCAGCTTCCCTTTCCCGTGTAAAATGGCTGGTATAGTGTGGCAAATATCTCGGAAAGTAGTTCGGTAAGGGGATGATATTTAGGCATCATTGGAAGGATTAGATATTTTCCTTTAAATGAGACTAAATATATTCATCTACAGGTGAATTGATATTCCGCAGGAACTACTTTAAGGGTGTCATAGCTTCCCACCATTCCTTCTCCAACGTTGCGGCTCTGACCCTCCGCTAGCTCGGCGTCGTCGGAGGGGAAGCGAGTAAGCGAGGCGCTCTGGCCACACTCGCTGGCGATGTTGCATCAGCCGAAACACTCCCCACAGCCGGCGCGCCGTTCCCGAATCTCAAGCGTCGAGTGAGCGAGCCCAAGAAAAGCATTGGCCCCATGGGGGTGTAAACTCTCGGACTCGAGCCGTGCCAAGGATGAATATTTGTTGTCGGCCATGTGGAGTGTGGTGGGGAGAACTTGTATAGGAATGCCGCATAGGAATTCTATTCGCTACGAATTGGGTGAGGCTTTCTTGGGAAGCCGCAGGCGCTCCACCGCGGCGGTGGCCCTGAGATTATTATTAAGAGAATACTAGAAGGTCGCCCAACAACTGCCTATTCCGTATTTGCAGCAAATCTCAATTATGCCCTCCAATTTGTGCGACGGTGTGTCGCGAAACACACGTGCTGGTGCACGAGTAGTGCATCTTTCTTCGATCCTTCGCTTACTTCCGGAATCGAGGCATACTGGGCATACCATCTCCTTACGGTATCTCGCAATATCCGTCCAGCTGACATGGTCGTTGACGGATGCTAGCTGGGAGATTTGGAGAAATACACCTGTCACGACCTTCTCAGAATGAGCTACAAGTTAATAGAGGCCAAGAAGAATAGTTCTCAATTCTTTATGAACGAAGTTAATCAATCTTTTCATCATTGAGGAATAAATTTCAAAGGAACTTTCGAAAGAGTGCGGGTCATTGTTGACGCATTCGAACGATCCTGAATTCCCTTTGTATTCCCCGTTCAAAGTTATAGAAACTTCCATTTTGGTCTTTGGGAATCTACATTTTTCCATATTCCTTCCTTATTACTAGTTTGAAAAACTTTTTCTAAAATTCATGCGTCCTTACAAATTATCCTGGAGGCTAAAGCAATCGTACACTGCGATTAAGGCGGCGGGGCGTCAGGATGCGCTATTTACTTCTCGTACGAAAGGAGATGATTCATGCGAGAACTAGAATCTATTACATCAATTCACGTGGTGGTTACAAGATAGTCCCTTCGCCTTTGACTATGAATAACGGGATAACATCTAGTGAAGAGACATTATACCAGAATTGACCCCAAAACATAGCTTAAATTTGCATTAATACACATGTTTTCACAGTAACATTGTGAATGTAAATACCAACCGTTAACTAACGCACCCCCGACTGAAGCCTCATGATGCGGTCGATTCCGAAACAAGAGGGAACCTATGACCAGTTTAAACCTCATCGAGCTGACCCAGCATAAAAAAATCAAAACTCCTCTCGTGGTAAATTTTCCTTCGAGGGGTGTCGGTGATTCATAGCTGACACTGCACTCTACGCTCAATTGTTACGACGGCAAGCGATCGATGCAATTAAAGAAGGAAAAAAAAACAAGCAAGAGAAAGTCGCTACTCACCTCGCCCGCTGTGTGTTCTCGTGTGATTCTTGAAGGCAATGGGGTCCTTCTGGAATCCAGAATGTGGTTTTCTTGCTCCACTCCACGAACAATAAGGGGTGGTTGGCCGAGTCGGTGGCTGTTCTCTTCTTGGAGCACGTCGATTTGTGTAAATGATGGCTTGGGAGAGGAGGGAAAAATAAAAACAAATATGGGGAAAGAAGTTCTGTTGTGCCCGCCTCCGAGCCCAGCCGGATCGAATGTAGGCCGACTGGCTCTTCCCGCGGTCCGAGAAAGACTGGGGATCCGGCGTAACGATGTTCTTGTCGACGTCACCAAGCGGCGGGAGGCAACGCAGCGTGGCGTGGGGGAAGGGGAGGGGAAGGGGTAGGTTTTCACGTTGCGTATGCGTTTCAGAGGGAAGAGGGGGGCCGGTCCAGTGTGGGGGTTTAAGCCTTGGGACTCAAGCTTACCCCGGCCGCACCCTCGTCGCTTTCTCTACCTTTGTCCTACCACAATTCCCTTGTATTACCAAGTGCACGCACGACAGTGCCCGAAAAAAAGTGGGTGAAACGTCACCGCGCATGCTCAATGGGAGGGCAAAGCAATCTCTATGATAGAGCGGAGAGAGGAGCCGCCACTAATCGATTTGTTTGGCCCAAGTTGTGAGAATCCTCGACTCCTGACGGCGAGCCATCGACTGGAGTTTTTTTATGACAATTGTTCATCATTTTTATGCATGAATTGTTTGGTTATTATGTTGGCGATCGACAACTGTGGCCATTTGCGTTATCAAGCTCAGGGGGGCTAATTGGGTTGGGAAGGAACACTATGGGAATGGATGAAGGATGGAGAGAAACCCAGTGTCGGCAATGGCCTTCTCTAAATGAAGGACGCAAAAGATACCACAGTTTTACCTTCCGTCTGACAGACGGAGTACCGCATTTGAAAGGCTATCCACACAGCACTAAAGAATTGATCGATAGTCAACTAAAAATTGCCGTCACCGCCGGGGTTTGAATCCGAGCCCTCGAGATGGGAAATCAGTAGTGATCTATCTAGAGTACAGTAGACCCCCACTTTACGATAGGTTCGACTTACGATCTCAGCTGATTTTGCGCGCGCTTTTTAACATTTCAAATTCCGCTGATTTTGCTCTTAATATCGAAAGTGTTTTCAATATTAGTTTAATAATATTTTTAATTATTTCAATCCGGGATATTTCGTATGCATTGGCTCTGATGCGTACGCTGAATGGATTGGCACTGATGCTCTTTAAACCGATTCCTCGTCCGGAAATAATGCCGATTCAACATACGATGGAATTCGCTTTGCGATCGGTCCTCCGGAACGGATTAATATCGTAAAGCGAGGGTCTACTGTACTGTACTGTAAAATATTCGGGAAAATGATTGGGGTGGTTAGGTGTCCATTGACCAGTTAGTGGACTCCTGACTCTTCGGAGCAATTAGTGTATCGGCCAATTCAAACGAAAGTTTTAGTTCCTCTGTCCATCCGTACTTCTATCTGAAGTTTTACGTTGGCTGAGATTAGGACCTGACTCAGCGTGAACCCCGAGAATAATTAATTGGCCAGTAATGTGGCCACCAAAACTAACGCGATCCCCATATTTAAACGTGTATAAACCGTTAATACGATGTGGATTTCAGCCTCTCTTGACGGCCAGAAAGTACATTCTGGAACATTCTCCATCCACCGAGTGGCTTCGAGCGAGGCACAGCGATGTCCGTATGGCAGCGGGAGTTGGGTCCCCTTTCGCCGCCTGCAGGCGAGCATTGTTTCCCATTTCCGGAAGTGTTCCTTATTCATCTGTTGGTCTTTTTGCTGTGAATCGTCGTGAAACTAATTCAGCGGACAAGAATTAGATTCTTCCATGTGATATTTCCATTTGAGGAGCGGAATTTGCGCTGATTAGCTACCGTTCATCAAGCCGAAGGTTTTTTGAGCTCTGCACTCCATTCCATTCTCTTTCCTGCCAATGGATTTACTAATAATAAATGCAAATTCGAAAGAAAATAGCCATTTAAGAAGGCTTTCACGAATATACAATTTTTGAAGAGTGTATTTATATCTCTTTCTAAAATGCTCGGCCTCTTAATTGTTCTGCAGAATCGCTAGCAGCATTGTTTCTGTGTCTAGGATTTTTTGGGTGTCTGACTCACTAGCCCCACATTATCTACTTCCTTACAGAGAAGAGTATTAAGTAATTCATTCATAAGTTCGTTATCTACTTCGTTACAGAGAAGATTATTAAGTAATTCATTCATAAGTTTTTAATTTCCTCCGAATAACAAGATCCAGTTGCAAAACTAAACTTGGGCAGGAATTCTCGCGTCATGCCCTCGGCGGCGCATCCATCCGCGCAAAGCAAACTGTCCTCGACTGGTGGATTGTCCGCGTCGGAAGGACATGGACTTAAACTGCGATAATATCAATAATAATGATTTCTGTATTGGCAAGGAAATTTTGGACATAACCGTTCTTCCTTGAAATTCAGGCCATGTACCACAAACGGCCATGACGTTCGAGCCCCACCGAGGCGGGACTTGAGTCCACGACCGTGGGATTAGCAAGTGAAGACTTCATCCTTTTGCCATTGCGGTTTGTCTGTAATATACTGGAAACTCATACTGGTACCAATCATCTAGTTGAGTTGTCGAGAGAACTTGGCGGTCAAGAGGGCATATGTGTATGCAGGCGAAAGAATGGTGTGTATATTGTAGTATTTACTCTATAAAGTTCATTTCAATTTCGATTGGTTGATGAATCATGATCGAAATATCACGCGTGGAACGAAAGATCAATTTTCATGTCGTGGGCCAATTCTCTCTCTCATTCCTGCATTGATATTTCATAATTCACTTCAGCAAAGCGAAGGCAATAGCGAACGCAGTGAGAGCGCCATGAGTTTCGTGCGATCCTCCAGTACCTGACGGGAAGCTCATACAGGAAGCACGAAGTGAGTCCTTTTCCCGTTCAAGGCTATTGGAGTGGCCCAGACAAAAAACTCAGCCTTAAGGTCTTCCAAATAAAGAGTGTTGAAACGTGCATTGCGACGGAGAATCAACGAAAGGAATATCTAGGTCAAAGAAAACCGCTGTATTTCGGAATTGACAGTTTCACTTGCATTTCACCTTTGAAGCTCAGCATCATTTTGCTGAAGATGATGTCCGCTAAGTAAAGCCGTGTTTATTGCTGAATAGTTGGAAGATAATATTCACTGCCAGATCGAAGGTGAATAATGGAGGCATCCTTACTTCGGTGCTTTCTTTTCTAATGCCATAAATATTAGCGTCATGCTATGCCACGCGGTCATCGAAGAATGAATGTGTTTAAACCTGGTCTACCAAAAATCTGGTGCAGTGGAAATTTCTATCATGCAGAGGCGATATTGCCCCTCATCCTCTATCAATGGGGTAGAGAAAAAACCCAAAGCCCTCTACACTCCTTCGAAATCAAATATTTTCAATAATATTTCTCGAGGGCTAGTTGGTTTGAAATAAAAATGAGGAACTCGTGGCCAAAATTTCGGATTCACCGCGTCCATTTTTAGGGTCCAATGTACATATGCGTTGGAACGAAAAACAATAAAGATGGGAAATTATCGTACAACATGATGATGTGGTGAATTTTCCCCACCTCCGAGTAATCACAAGGGAAGGGTTTAAGCACATACGGAAGGACAATATTACAATCCCATATTTCATTTAGAGTGAAAATGGTTTTTTCAAAAATGCATTTCAAAACATTTCAAAATAAACTTCCGCTCCCTGCGTTATACATTCATTTTTATACGCTTTGTCATATAGTGGTTGTGGGATTATTCCTTAGTTTTAATAACGTGCCGTGGTAATTATTCGGAGGTTATGACCGAATCTAAATTATTTGATAACTTTTTAACACGTTTTATTCTCAGACGACCGCTTTTGTCGCATAAGGCGAAAAATTCAGGTGACATCTTCTTCCTCCGGAAGATGTCGCCCAAGCGATGAAAACAGTCATCTGTGAATAAACCAGTGTGAAAAGTTGCTGGCTTTGTAAGTTATTTTGATCCAATCATAATGGATTTTCACCAAGTTAAGCCTGAAACTATCGAATTCTGAGGTGAGATCAACCGCCCATGCACTCTTGTTGTGCTATTGTTCCGCTTGTGTTCTTTGTTTATCCTTTGCGTCTTAACATCCAGCCCTTACGATGGCATTGATCGCTGTGGGAGGGGAGGGAATGGCGCTCGACCCACGGTGTGCAAGCGTCTTTCTGTCGCGTCGGAACAGCTGGTGGCGTAAAGGAGGGGAGGGGGAGTGCGTGGAGGGAGGAATAGCGGGGAACCCCTTCCATCCGCTCGATAGGGTTGTCGTCCTCATGATGCAATCCGCGCACCCTGTGGCGTTATGAATGGGAAGCCTCCTCCGCAGCCTCCTCGTGCAAGAGGGCAAACAGTCCTTGAGCACGCGCGACCCCTTCATTTTGTTTTCCTCATCATTGAACGTTCAATCCCATAGATTATTTGACTGTAGCCCTTCCCTATCTAATGCTACTTCCATTATGTGTGGTCCTTCTCATGCACTCTCCTCTTTAATTGGTCCACGTATGTACTCTTTGAACTTCCTCGAAACTTTTCCGTCTCTTTTTCCTTCAATGACGTACCTATCAAACATAATGTGCCTAAGTGTGGCCCTATCCATCTGGTTCTTTTTTTATGTGTGGTGTTCCGTATTATCTTTCGTTCTTTTGACGCTCCGATTTCATTTCTTCCTTTATCGAAGCGGTGAGGAATTGTTTGAAACTTACTGTGTAAAAATTCATTCGCCTGAATTTGAGTTCGAAACATGGTTTCCCGAGCGTTAGCTTTAACCAGCTGAGTAGTTGAACTTCTGATTAACATTTTTCGACAGTTAGGGCACTTTCCTACCTGCAGGCGAATACTGTTTACCTTTTGCAGATAGGAACTGCAGCATCAGAGGCGAATTGGATGATAGCTTGTCTGAGCTGAGCGGAGCGACGCTCAATTTGGAGGTTGAACGGAAGGCGGTGTTTTCGTCTTGGAAGGTCATTGTACAGTTTATCAACTTAACTACCTACGAATTTTCTTCTCCCGAATCTACTGAAACCAATATATCACCTCAAATAAAATATGGCGTTCGGCTTCAATGTCGTGAATATGAAATTGAAATGCGGCAGTGTGGGGCCAACGCCACAGCATTTTTAATTTTTTTGGAAAAAAATGCTTATAGCAGCGTGAATACCTTGAACTTTAATACTATTCCTATTATTTCCGGTGTTAGTTGGATTTTATCACTCAAAGAAAAACTAACCTTCTCAGTCGTTTCAATCATTTTTAGCCGACTACCTTCATTTTTAATTCATACAACTTGTGCGTCCCACCTTAATTCCAATGAGTGCCCAGTCTAATTAATAGCTAATGTAAATATTATTTTTCTGCGGGTTTCCATAAGTGCGTTTGGGATAATATAACAGTGCACTTATGGTTTTGAATCTGTTGATTATAGCTTCGTTCATGTCATTACCATAATTTTCCTCCGATAAGGTGCAGGCTACCGATAATCTATCAAATTATCTGAGTGCTTTAACTTCTTACTTACATCTGTTAGGGTAATAAGTAATTCATCAGCAAGAAATTGTGGCAAGAAGGTGATAATACTTTGAGCATGCGCTCTTTTTGTGTAGTTCCCCTTAAACTATATAAAAGTCATGTTATGTTCATGAGAAAGTGCGTCCATGCGAATCTTAAGACCTTATTTTCCGTTCACGTTGTGTTCCCTCTTTTCATCATAAGAATTGCCCCCTTCATTTATCTTAATTGCCGACTTCTTTCCGATGTCCTCTTCGACTGGGTGATGTGCCTCCCTCTGTCGAGTGAGACTTTTCTTTTTTTTTCGATTTTTCAGGAGCCTCGACTGCTAAGGTTACATCTCACCGTGTATGACAACGGTCCACAAACTCATGTACGCCATAATAGCAGAATAATTGCGGATATAGGGAAAACATACTCCCAAAGTCCCGGAAATCAAACTGATTGAGGTATGGCTGGCGATCATTAAATAAAATCGCCATAAGGCCATACTCTTACCCATGGTCATTTTCCCACAACTTGCAGGCACGCGCGTCGGCACTTACAACTCTGTAGGTTATCGCGGTAAGATTCCCCTTTCTTTTGCCAAATCCTTCAACGTACCATCGCATCTGTGTCACGTTCGCCTCTCGCTAAGCAGCTTCTCTTCTTGCTTTTAAAGGGAAGTCACGATAATCTACTCATTGAATAAAGAGCGTGAGAAGAGCCGAGGATTCCCCCATACAGCACGTGCTGACAGAGGTTAAACCAATTGTACTAATTGAAGGGCGACATATTTTTCAAGGATGTACATTTTTTCAGACTCCAGCATACATGGATAGAAAGCTTACGCGAAAAATATTGGATGTAGGTTGATCAGATTTGAAACCGCTGTTCTAGTTATTACTGCGTCCACACAAAACGCATAATTCGTCTTAAAATGAGCATAAAATATCTCCACTCTCGTGCTTTGGTTTTGATACTTTTTCATGCTGGACCACCTTACCGTATACAGTCTATGTCTTGTTGTTGTAACAACCTGATCATAACCTTTTTATTTGAACTTACCTGTTCATTATTCAATTCCTGAGGCTCACTCTAAGAGTTACTTGCTAAGTAATTCGTCATCATGTCATGTTCGACCTTCGTACGATTGCCTTCGTCTTCGTCCACCAAATTGGTCCATCATTTTGAGATTTCGTTTCGATTCCCATCAACGCTTACCCTCTTTCCTCAAACTATCAGATCTCGGAATCATTCTCTGCTACATTTCATTAATCTGTATTTTTTCCGTTACTCCCTCACTCAAGTCCGCAGCACTAATCTGAAATTTCTCATCCAACTCACTGTTTTTCATTCATCCTCGTATAACCATTGTATCCTCCACCTTGTTTTTTAGATTGAATAAGTTCTGTTTAATGTGTGAGGAATTCGAACCATTTCATTTAAGAAGTAGGAACCACGGGCAGAAATTAAAAATATTTTCTCGATTGTGTTGCATTTCATTCACATAGTGACCCTCAAAAACTTTCCAGGGTGAAAATAAACATTGTCCCGAAAGTTTGTCTCCTGTTTCGAGGTGGTGGGGAAGCACCAAATAAATATCGACGGCCTGAAATGAAATTTTTCTTTTCTAAATTTTAGGCTTCGGGAGTATTTCCTCGGATCGAATCTAGAAACCTAAAGTGGATAATTTAACCAAGGAATTCGCCTTTTGACTGAACTGAACGACTGATATACCGGCCTAAATTTTTGAAAATTGAGCCGAGGGGTTCAAGTCTGTCTTTAGTATTCTGGGCTTAGATCGATTGGCTTGTCATATCCCGAGAATCGATCTTGAGTGGCTTGAAGGTACCGCTTCGAAGGAAATCAAAAAATAATTACTGCGGTTTTAGGAAGTCGGAGTGGTTCATCGATCCTTGTTTCGATGCATCGATGCATGAAGATGAACTCTGATCTCCGCGTCTTACTCGCAAAAAGATCGATAATCTCTTCGTCGAATTTTGATTGCGAATCGTTTCTAAGTTTGAGAAGCAGCTTCTTTTCAATGGAGATGAAAGGTAAAAACCCCATTCGCTCTTGCTCTTCAGCAGACTGGCAGTACGATTTCACTCTCTTCAGTGCAGAAATTGAGCGGTCAACCGTAGACATGGCGGAAGGTATACATCTACTGGGGAAGGTATAGTGGAGATTAGACAGGCTAACTTGTAAAGTTCCGGCATTGCCCAGATCAAGTCTTTGGCGTGCATCAAGGCAGTTAAATCGCTGACAGATTTACCCAAGATGTCATTGTCTTGAGACGGATATAGTACAATGAGCTCGTTCATCAGTGCGGAGGAATCAAATACGCCACTATAGTTTTCCACCAAATTGTCGATCAGAGCATCCGGGAAATGGCCTTTATAAGAAACAAATTTACCTCTGTCAAGAAGCGACATGAAGTGAAAGGTTTCTAGACTGGAGAACCTGCAACTGATCTGCAAATGGCATGCTCGAGGATCTCATCGTATAGTTTCTTGTAGGCCGCCTCTGGCGACTCGCTGTGGCTACTCTTCTTCGGTCCATCTTCCTCTACCTTGAAATATTCTGCAACGTCCTCCCATGCCTTAGGAAATCCAGACCTCCGAAGCTCAGCTAAAGTACTTACTGTCTCCGTCACTTTTTTGTGGCAGTAAATCACGTCCTTATATTTACTCTGGAGTATACCGGAGAGTGCGTCGGTGTGGGTAAATATTGAAGAAAATATCTGAAGGAGAAATATGATATCGAACCTAATCAGGAACGACAATGAGCCCTGAGCTTGCAGGATCGACGTCGAATCCCATTCACCAGAGCTTTCCGGACCGATCACATCTTCAAAGGAATTAATTAGAATGCTTCTATGATCGTGGACGGTGTTGACGAAGTTTGTCGCGAAATTCCAACGGGTGTTTGCGTGTTTGGGGAACCTTCTCTTGACGGAACAGTGAAGTATTCCACCCTCTTGGCTTCCTTCGAGAAGAAACTCGGGAGCCCTTTCAGCGTCAAGAAAAACGGTCTACATTCCTTGCTGAACATCATCGAGCTCTGAAGCAAGGCATTCAGGACGTGGGCGTGGTGGTGAACCAGCGACGCCTGGGGGAAGTTCTCCTTTATTTTCAAATGCAGGGCCCACAGTTTTCTCGGAAACACAGCGGCTCCATCGAACGTCTGTGAGACCAATTTTCCCCTCAGCTGAAATTCCTTACCTACAGATAAGACGTGCCTGAAAATTGCCTCCGCAGATCTGTCCTCGCTGACGTCGCTAAATCCTATAAACCTCTCTTGAACCTCACCCGACCCGTCCACGTGACACAACACGGTCGAAAGCTGAGATTTGTGCACGCTGTCGGAACATTCATCGAGGATGATAGCCACGGGACACCTCCTTCCTCACGGCGTTTGAAAGAGAGAGTCCGACCGATTCTATCAAGTCGTTTTGCGCGTTCGGGGACACTCCGCGGAAGGTGGTCGAATGTTTTAAGTGCTCTTTCAGCAGGTAGTCGTAGCCACTGAGGAAGTTCACCACCTCCACGTAGTTTCCCTTGCCAGGCGCCTCATCTTCCGTCTCTGCATCGTTCCGGAAGGGGATGTTCTGCCTCGCCAAGAGACAGGTGACGCCCACGAGTCTTGCGAGGATGGTGCGGTTGCTCCTAACGGCTTCGTTGTGTTTGAATACGGTGCGCGCCTTCTGAGCCTCCACCTGCGCGTCGGATGCCGAGCCGCCAAACGTGCACAAGGCGAACGCCCACTGTATGTGATTTCTCGACTTCTGATGCTTGCTCAGGGATCGGGACAGTCCGGATATGGTCCCCAGTCCATCGCGAGACCTGGTGGATTTTTCGCGGCTGAAGAGGATGCACGGCCAGCAGAAGAGTTTGTTTAGCTTTGGACAACCGGTGAGCCACTTGCTCTTTTCGTAGTTGGACACGCAGAAGCGCCTTCGATATTTCCTCTCCTTATCCGAGCACACGATGTACAACCCCGACAGCTCGGGTCTCAGACGTCCTCGCTCCAAAATGCGGATTTTATCGGATGCCTCCCGCTGACCGAATCTCTTCGTCAGCAGGTCCACGAGAATGCAGTCGCAATTGTCATTCGGGGCGCCAGCTGTCGCGGAAGAGGTTGCGGTTGGTGTGCGAGCTATGCTTGCATCATCAACCAGGGATGTACTCGGTCCACGAACAACACTGCACGTTGGTGAACGCAGCGTTAGAAGTTTCTCTCGAAACTGAAGGGGAATGAGAGGTGCCATAGGCGGGGGCGGCTGGTCTCCAGAAACCCTTCCCCTACCTCCTAGACCCCCCCACCAATCGCTTCGCATATTCTAGTCACTCCGAGTGAGAGGGAGTACTGACGTCAGCTATGATATTCTACCGATCCAATAAATCATTAGAGCAGCTTTATCAATGCGTGTTGCGATGCATAGAATATGCCTGGTGTTAGAAAAACATTGGTCTTTGAAAGCCTACCTAAATGATGACATATTCGAATCGGGCATGGCTAATTATTTCTAGTGGACTAAGTCTTAAGTAAGGCATGGATTGCCATGTATTATTAAAATACGAGCGTTTGGAAAACGTCGGGGCATTATATTTGTCGAAGAATGAAATTATTTTTCTCGCATGATGTCAGGTCACCGTAGCATCGAACTGAAAAGTTGGATTTTTATGATATGAATGGTATAGTGCTACGAATGATATGGGAGGAATAAGTATTTTCAATATTGCATTCAGTACACGAATATGTATAATATTTCCCTAGAAACGTGGTGGAGTATTTAATGACATCTAAAGGAGTGAAGAGACAACGTTTGACTAAGGAGGCATTGTGGTGATGTAGAAACCATTGAGGTCTTTAGAATGTCTATTAACCCCTCTCAAAAATTTACTGAAAAGTGGCAAACTTCATTATAAACCTTTTTTTGGTCTTAAAATTAAATTAATATGCGCGTAATATTAGATTGCATTATTATGTACGCAATTAACATTCAGTAAATCACGTGAATCCTGTTACTACTTTCATCTTAAATACCTGGAATGATATTGTATCTTAAAAATTTAAAGATTTGTTTCAAATTCAAAGTCCAAATTTTTTGACGAAAATTTTATTTCCTAATATCAAGGATGAATGAAACTGTTCAAAAGCTAGTATTTATTGATTCAATCTTTTGGCTTTCGAGGAATTTCACATTTTGTGACCTCAAGACTTTCAAGGCTTACGTTCAACAAGAGCATGCATTAGTTTTCTTATTTTTTCCTTTTAAGTGAAGTAGCTTGGCGTACTATACTTTGTTAGCCAATCAGGTTTTTTTTATTTTCTGTTATGGGAATGCCTGTGACTTCTATGTGTAATCACTCTTTCCATACATTTTCTGCCGAGAGACCTGACTTAGGCTCTTAAAGTAAATTAGAGTAACCCTTCGTACCTAATCACCACCTATGTACATTTCCCGTATAACCGTGTAACGTGACAATTTATAATTACATAAAATGCCATGTATAATATAAAATTTTAACCCGTAATAAACATTGAAAATGAATTGATGAAATGAAGGACTTCAAAATCATTACTTTTTAATTGTCGCCACGCCACTTTCGGCTTAAATATGACTGATCACTTCCGCTGTCGACAAAAATAATAACTTGTGATATATATCTTAATCATGTAACTGATGAAGTAAGGCTAGAGGTAAAGGTCTAATTTACATACGCTTAAGGATCGAGGATTTATTTTAAGTGGAACGTATGAATTAAACTCAATAACGTATAAATTACACTCAATTGTCGTCCCCGGTGGCGGCGGGGTAAAGTCCTCGCCTGCCAACCCTAGGGTCGCGGGTTCGAGTCCCGCCTGGGTAAAATATTTTCTGCCCAGGACATGGGTGTTTGTGTCTCGTACGTTGTTACTGTTATTCACCCGACGTAAATAGGCCCATTGTGCTGTAGTAGGGGTAGTGAAGATAAATAAATAAATAAATAAAAACATTATCCACCCGTAATGATTCTTAAGCTTCCACTATGCTTTCTGAAGGACGTGACGTCATATTTTAGCCTGGAAATGGAAGTAATACGGGAAATAGTATCAAACTCGTGAACTGTTGAGGAACAGGAAGACTTTGGTTCGCGATAATCTATAAATTACTTGCATTTTATGGTTTTCCGTGAAGATATTCCTTAGTAATTCTTCCTTTATAAGCCAAGCACATAACGAATAAAAATGAAGTATCCAGAAACATTAGGCGTGCGTTTTTTTTTACAGAAAAGTTATTCTATTCATCATATTCACAACATTTGTATCATGGTACATACCGATTTGTCATTCACTTTAATGTTTGTATTTCGTAATACGATGACGAAATTATCTTGGTATTATTCCCAGGACTCTTCTGTGGACATGAGTCGTATGAAACAGAGTTCAATGGTTAATGACAGTGTAGAGTAAGCAATAGTTTACACATCCGATATTTAAGAAAAACTCTGAGCGGCTGTTGGCCCCTATAGAAACCCGCCGTGAATAATTTTACAAGCAGTTAAGCAAGCTAATACTAGATATTTTAGATAAGATATCAGCGATACTCAAGATTTATTCCTGCCCGGATAATTCTAGTTTATAATCGAACACTGGTAATAGGTATATTACTGCCAAACACCAAGATAATGTTTGATCTCTTGGATTATCAGCGAATACTTAAGTGGGTTTATCTTTACTTAAAGTTTAGAAAGCTAAATACACTCTAGACTTTCACTGAGCGTGAATTCTGGGTTATAGGACCCGTTTACTTCCCGCAGAAATCATGTAGTTTTTCGCGTCAAATAATGCATGAATAAATATTTCATACGTGGAATTGCCAACAATCCTCTTCTTCTCAGAATTGTCTTAGTTTTTCTCGACTAAGAGGAATTTCTTGACGTCCGAAGTATTGGCCCTCAAAATTGGCTGTCTCTTTAATCTTGGCTCTTATTAAAGTGGAAAGGTCAGGGGTACGCGACTGACGGATGGTTACTGGGAGGGCCGCGTTAGACAGATGGTAACGCGGCAGTTTATGGAACCCATTGCTGTGGGTTCGAAATTCACTTGTCTTAGAATTAAGGGCTTCGGAAAGGCAATGCAATGTCACCATAGGAACTCGAGCAAATAAAATCAGGAATGTAATACTAACTGAAAGTCCTTACGGTCAAAATTCCGAAGTAATTGGGTGGCTTTAAGACGTATTACATGGCAGTACATAGTACTTACTTTCGAGAAAGTTGCACTCGGAAGACCAACCAATCAAAATTTTTCGACCCATACGCCCTAGCTTCCAGTGATATGCAACCCTATTTATATTATGAGGCAGCTGCGCTGAAAAATTCCTCCAATAAGTTTGTCTATCCGACGTTGAAGAAATTTTACCTAAAACACCTTCGATCCCGATTTGGAGTTATTAATTGTATTTCTCACCGCTCATTTCTTCTCCGTCATTTTTCGATAAAAAATCACATCCATTGCCTCGAGTCTTAAGTCTGAGTCCAGTCACCGATGCCACATCATTGAATGCTCCAAGGGTTTATTTTTATCGAAGTATTACACGATGGTTACGTGAAAGCATACGAAGAAACATAACAGTTGAACTATCACGTATGAAGCATGAGGAATCAAGTACCCGTAAGAATCAACGAATATTTTAGATCGGAGTGTCCGTGCGTATGTTTTATTTTTATGAAATGCTCCCTTGATTCCATACTGACATTGCTAGCTGCTGAGTCTTCAACTCTTCTAATAGAATTTCCTCTTGGATTTTGATATTCTACTCATATCTTTCTTGATTGATGCATCTCTGGTTATATCTTCAATGGTTATATTAATGTATATTCAATATTATATATGATGGTATTATCCCACTTGAGAATGACACGAGAGTGTTGTAACCGGTCGGGCTTATACCAATTAAAGTTTGTGTGGATATTTACAAAGTGATCTTATTTCATCTCAATATCTCTGGTTTTCATTTTTTACGGAATAGCAAAGTCATTCTACTTGCTACATTTGGATGCACAATTCCAAGGAAGCACGGCACGTAATCGTTCACAATAGACCGCTGAATCCAAATTATTACAATCCCGTTGGTTCTTTTAGTTTAGTAGTACCCCTGTCAAGTACGAGGGTTTAAGGTTGATGAATGATATGTATATTCATATACGTTAGGTAGTATTGCCATTTTAAGTATTTATGGTAGAGTATGTCATGAAGTACGAGAAATCAATACTCATTGAAAAATTATCAATGAAAAAAAGGGTTGCCTATGACCTTTTTAACCAGGGCTATTTGTTCTTGAATTATTTTTTACTTTCTTTTGACAATGACAAGATTTTTTTATGGACAATGTTTAAGAAATGCCTCTGTTAAAAATGCATCAGTCATGATTCTGCAAGAAAAAAACAAGTACTGGTTTCCTTCAATTACCGTTGCACTTGATACCCGTTCCGTAAATAGTGTTTCTGATCCCGCTCTCCTCAAGTTTTTCGTTGAGGGTTCCAGAGAAATAGATTACTTTGCCATCAACGTGCCCCGTTCCTTTTGATCATCGAGGATTTCTCTCAGTCATGCTCAACATTTTTTCACCTCTGGAGAGCGAAAGACGTGTGAACTACTTTCAAGGAGCGCAATATGCGAAAAATTTTCAATGAACGGAATATTTCATATTGGGATATTACCTCCCTTCATTAACTTTCATCACTGGCATTAGTAAGTTTCACCAGTGATCGCTGAAGCGAGGTAGGGATCTGGGAAAATCGACCGTTCTTGCCACGATATGCCTTATGACCTTCTTTTTCGTCGTTCATAGGCCTACCTAAATGCAACGGTTATCAGGGTGCTTAAATCCGTAATGCCAAAGGTTACAGGATGGAGATACATGCTTTGTTCCCCGAGGGAGATACACGGCCGAGAGACGTCAAAACCTATTAGAAATCAAAATCTTTCGAATAAATATGTAAAAAATAATCACCTGGGTGAGGTACAACGGCAAATAGGGCATTGGGGTTTTCATTGCCTCGGCTGCATGCTCGAAGATTTTTTAAAAATATCGTTTTCCCCATTTAACCCATTAAAAAAATGGAGCAATGGCGCACGAGGCAACTGCTTGTTTGTTGTGTTGATTATAACCATATCGGAATGGAAAGACTCGCCAATATCGCTTACAATTGGAAGGGTGGCTGTCAACTGCTTCATTCAGCGCATTCAGCGCCGTTTTCTCGCCAGGGCCGGCAGTCCGCGTGAAAAATTGCCCCCCCTCATGTTTCTCCTTCTCCATATCTCTTTTGCCAATTTCAAAAGGTATCCATTCCCTTTCAATCATCAGATAAAAGTCTCAATGAACACATAGGTATCTGCATGAGGCTTTCGAAGCGTTGAGTTTTTTCGAATCGGAGGACTCTCAGATAGCGCTGCGGCCATTCATCGTTATTGTGATGACGTTTCGCGTTCATTTCTGGCGCATTTTCAGATCAGGATCCGATGGATCTGGCGGAATTTGGCGTGCCCTCTGGGTGGTCTTCTGATTGGTTGGACTATCATAGAGAAGGAAACCAAAGTTGGGGCGATTACATTTTGGCGGGCATTTTTTGTAATCAGTCGTGAACGCGAATTTTGAAGTCGGTGCCCCTAATATCTGTATCCTTTTTCCACTTTAATCCCCTCCATTAGCGTCAGTCATCGAAAATTAAGCGAGTGATGGAGTGCATTACATCTGGGAGAACTTTCGCACTTGGGGAATCCAATTGCCACTGATGGCAACATTTTCGTTCTTCTTTTGTTTTCGGAAAGGTGATCAAAGCCGACGATATAAAGGCGCGTTCGAGTTTCCCGAGGGGAGACAAATGAAAGCCCTTATTAGTAGGCAGCCACAGAAGATAGAGCGCTGTTGTTGTCACCCACTAAATCAAAGTTGACCCAGTCGATAAAAACATTGTTATCATATGTAATATTATGATGTATGCAATAATGCAATATATCTGCTTCAATTTCGAACTGCATGTATTCTCCACCTGATAATTGATATTTAAGAACATTGAAATCGACCATATCTCCCAATGCATATTGCAGACAAATTTGCTGAACGTAGCATCCATCAGTAAGGAGACTAAACCCAGCTCATTCCTCAGCCTTAAATAGACAAAAAATCATACTTTTTTAAAAGGAAAACTGCGAAAAAAATACGGCTCTAACTCTTAAAAAATAAAAATAGGCACCACACATTCTGTATCACTCACGTAGAAGCGAGACTTACCTCAAAGGATCCTTCGGAAAGCCGAAGAGAGAAATTTCTCCATTGAATAACTCCGCTAATTACCGGGTCGCGCCAAATATGGGATATCACAGGATAGCATCGCAATATAGGTAGTGTCGTGTAGCAATCGTGTAGACATGAGTTTTGTTGGTTTTATTTGTTCAGGTGTTTAAACCAGCGTTTTAAATTTATTCGCACTAGGAGAAGACGTTACAATACCTGGCCATGAGTATATGGCGGCCATGCGGTGTGAAATATATTTCTCGAAGCCTTCTCGAGGGAGAAATTTATTTCTTCGGCTTTCCGAAGGATCCTTTGAGGTATGTATCGCTTCTACGTGAGTGATATAGAATGTGTGGTGTCTGTTTTTATTTTTTTAAGAGTTAGAGTCGTATATTTATTCGCAGTTTGCCTTTTAAATGAGTATGATTTTTTGTCTATTTAAGGCTAATGAGTGGGCAGGGTTTAGTCTCCTTACTGATTTCCTAAGACGGCGATGGGACTTCGATTAGAAACATTGTTTGCCTACTTTTTTGTGGACTAAAGTCAATGCATGCTCTCAATGCGATTTGCCCCAGTGACTATAAAATTGGGTTCCCTTCCCAAATCAGTGATATTTTGCGTTGCTTGCTGACTCCTAAATACGCTTCATTGTGGCGCACATATGCCTTCTTGTATATAGTCTTCTGATTATTTATAATCATTCTCAATTCAGTGTTAAATGAAGTGGGTTGCGAATGCTACGATGATCCTTTAGACACCCTACTGTAGACAAAGAAAGTAACTGAGATAGCTTGTGAATGTCTTGCTAATGGCCTTGGGTGTCTTATGTACGGGGCTGTTCAATTTGATACGTTGGCTAGTTGGAAATTATGCGCTTATTCTCCTTTGGGTAAAGTGGATTGCGTATGCTAAGTTGATCCTTTCCAATGGCACCCTTACTTTTGACAAGAAAACTAATTAGGTTAACTTGTGAATGTATTGTTTATGGCCTTGATACCTGGACAGTTTTTAAGTTGTGTAAGGATAATACTGAGGATAGTGCTACTGAGGATAGTAGCAGTGCTAAAATACCCATAAGTAAATTTCTTCGTGAATGACTCCATGCTTGTAGAATTCTGGATATTGATAATCATTCTAATTCCGGTGTTGAAGGAAGAGGATATGTGTATGATGATTGCTTGCAATTTAAATTTAAAATGTGGACCGTAAGGCTGACTCACTTCAGTTACAGTCCGCTCTTAATGCAGTTGATAGCTGGTGTGCAAAATGGTTACTACGTGTTAATCCAAGTAAATCCGCAATTATGTCCTTCACATTAAAACGCAAAACTATCTCCTCTACTTACCAACTTTCCAAAGACCCTTACCTTCCGTCACTTCCGTCAATGATTTAGGGGTCACCTTTGACCAAAAGCTCCTTTTTAGTGAGCATATGTCTTCAATTTCTAAAAAAGCTATGTCCACAGTGGGGACTTGATACAGACCTAATGAAATTACCGACCCTTTTGCCCTTAAATCTGTGTTTCTTGGTTGTGTACTGCCCATCCTTGAGTACTATTCTCTCATCTGATTAACTGCGTCACCCACTACACTTAAAATACTCAACCGCCCTCTTCATTTCTTTTTAGCCATAGTCCGGCATCGCGTGAAATGAAATGGCATGCAATTCTTTTGTCACTAGGTCTCTCTCACATCTCCCACATGGCCGATTGCTAATTTCCGACCAAAAATTCCTTCACTCTATCGTGAACGGGTCCCTCCGTTCTGATCATCTTCTCTCCCGTTTTTCACTCCGCATCCCTGCCCGCACCACTCGCGATGTTAGTCTGTTTCACACACCCGAATTCCGTATCTCTCCACCTCCCAACGTTCCATTTTCTATCGCCTACCTTCATTTTTTAATACCCTTGCCAACAATCACCCTACCCTTCACCTTTTCTCTTCACGCAACATCTTTTCTTTCCGACTTAAACGCATTGTGTCCCTCCTCCTCTTCCTTCCCTCCCTCCTGCCACAACAATTGATTTTTCTTTTTCTTTCTGTTGATTGTTGTTCTTATTGTTTTTACTGTATATTTTTGTTTTATTTATTAACTTACTTTTTGTTTATTTAAACCCATTGTAAAGGCCCTAGTTACTGTTTTTGGCGTTTTAGTAAATAAATAAATAAATTACATCCCTACTGTAAACAGGAAAACTGTTTAAGATAACTTATTAAAGTCTTTTGCAGCCTTGGGTGTGTATGAAGTGGATTTTGTGTGTTATGCTGGTTCTTTGGAATGAAACACGCACTACGGCCTGGAAAACTGTCTAAGATAACTTATGAATGTCTTGTTCATGGCCTAAGGAATCCCGTTGGAGGGGATAATTTGATATTTCGACAGTTTTCTTGCTGCGTTCTGATGATTCTAAGGTGACTGCTCATCGATACATTTCTTGATTGTTATGTTATCGTGTACCGCAGCCGTAAAGGATGCATTGAAACTTCTGCCTTTGAAAAATTACATTTGTTTGCTTCGCGAAGTGTTTTATTCATACCGTTTTGCATATTTATCTCTTTTAGCGTTTAAGAGCAGTACATTAGCCGTAATTAGACATAAAACCTAGAAGAGTCCATCAATTTACAAGGAGACTACTATTAACTTTAACTTTTGTCGAAATACGAGCAAATGTTACAAGAAATGAACTTCTGTGAATTTCAGTGGTGGTTTTTGGGACAGTGAATGAGAGACAACACTTGCACAAGTTTATATACACCCATGGCTATAGGATATTAAATTCATATCTATTCCGATACTAGCTATTTGGGGAAAATATTGAAGAAATATAATAAAATATTAAATAAATAATTATTTTTTCTAGAGTACGTTTATTAGATCGACCTAGATTTTGGCAAAGCACTGTCAAGGTGCCAAATCAAAACTTGCTCCCGCCTAGTTCGTTTAAATATCCTTAGTATTGATACTCAGCCGGCACAAGGGTACGTGGTCACGGAGGCTTCCGCGGTTTTCTTGTAAATTAGAATTTTTCGCGTTCTTCCCGAATAGCAGTATTTTCATGGACGAACATTTCGCCGGCATTCCAGTTGGCATCATCAGGTATAAAATGATGCAACGCGGGAAAAACCATAAAAATTGTAATTTACAAGGGATATGTGCATCGGAAGAAAACCGGGTTAAGTTGACGAAGTTTTCCCTTTTCTATCCTTGCCACTTATGCAAACCTGCGTAGCGCTACATAACGTCTTTCGGATGGTAGGATATTGCCAATTAAACGTATTTAGTCGTTTATTTTTAACATTAAATGATGATCAAAATCTCCTGGCGATCCCTTTGGATTGATGTGATCGGTAATGCATATCTGTACCAAAGGAGCGACTTGTTATTAGTCAGGCTCGGCGATCTCTTCTGGGAATAAGACTATTGGTTATTATAAGCATACTTCAAATTTTGAAATAGCCTAATTAAGAGATAGTTAAATATGACATTTTCCCTAGAGCCAAACGATTAGTCCGAGAGTCGTCATACATACAACATGAAGATGAAATCCCTGCATAGAATAAATACGATGCCTTAATTATCAATCTAGATTTCGGGCAAGTGGCTTCGGCTTTCCATCGGGACAAGGGCATGTTGAGCTATCAATCTTGCAACTTTCATGGGATTTTTTGTTGAATAACTTCTCAAGAATGTTGAAGAAAAAATGCAACTTGGTTATTCTGGCATATGGCAATTGATTAGCCTAAATTCTCATTATAGTTAATGTGTTTCATCTTCTTGTGATTAATAATGCTTCCTAGTTGATGGACTTTGCAAATATCCTGTATCTGATCTGTAAATGTAGGCAGATCTGCAAACATGTTGTGCGTAGTGATCTGTATAGCATGACGAAATGAATGAATTACTGATAACTATAAACGTTTAAAATATTCCAAATCTTGTTTTTCCCTATTTTCTCTTGTTATTTCACATTTCTCCGAATTAGTATGAGCTGAAATTACTGCTAGCATTCAATGTTTTCTCTTCATGTGTTTTTTCACCGTAATGCCTCTTCATCTCAGAGCACACTGTAGTAAACACACAGGTTTTGTACTAATTTCACGTTTCTATCTAATCGATGCATTCCTCTATGTCCTACAAAATCTTCATTTTTCAACTCTTCAGGCATTTCCGAATACTCTTCCTCATTGTGGAATTTTGTCCTACTGATGTCATTCCACGAGTAAGATTTTGTGCTCTCCCACTCTATCTTACTTTTAGAGAATCTCACCAATTTCGTCTCCTTATCGTCAGTGTGTCGAACTTTAAATTTTTATCATATTAACAGTTACTCTCTCTCTATTCTCACACTATTCCTTCATATCTCTGGCTTCTTATCTTTTGCATATTGGTGTCAAAAGTGGGAATGTTATGGCAGAAGAGTACATGAAGCATAGGCTGGAAACGATATGATTTTACATAGTATGCTGCTTGTATTGTTAACAAGGGTTGGCGAAAATTGTTTCTTTGCAAAGTATTGTACTGTTTAAATTAAAAATTGACATTGTCAATAACAGAGTTACATTTCAGGGGCGTTTGGCCATTGTAACGGTCCCAGCCAACCACATAATAGGACCGGGAGAACGCATACAAATAAGCGCGTGTTCCCTCCCGAAAGAGACGCTCGTACCCAACCAGCGTCACTTGTCGGGTAAATTAATAAAAAAGGGCCTACCAACGTAAGGCCAATGCGGGTGGTCCCCGACCGCGTTCAAATCTTGTACTTTTGGCTTTACTGCCTGCGCTAGGCATCGCTAAGTAGTAACGCGGAGAAGGAATTAAGGAGTTTCCCACTGCTCGGCCCACTGGATAGTAATGATTGATCTCAATCACACGAGAATTCGATTTCACCAACGGACATATGTTCACTTTTGCCTGAGGCAGAAATCACACCTACATATTTTTTTTATTGAGAATTCAATGTAACAGGCAAAAACATAGAAAAGAAAAAAAAGAACCTTACATGCTAATGAAGGATGAAAGATGTGGATGGTGAAATATTCAGATGAATTAATGATTACGATGGAATTGATGGGCGTATGATAAATATACAATTGATAACATAAGATTGCGGAGGAGAGAACACATTTGAAAAAACACACGGGAGGTAATTGACCCATTGGCTTGGTATTTTTTGGGTGATTTCCGCACCCAGAAATACGACTTATTTCTTCAAACTTTTTGTAATAATTATTATTTATCTCCGAAGATAATTGCGTATTTAGCAAATTTTTTTCCACTTTTCAATTATATAGTTGGGTAAATATAAGTATTTTTTGTTGTTGCGACCGTTTTTAATAAATCATTGCAACAATTGCAAAAATGTAAACTTTTACAACAATTGTTATATTATTATTGGAAAATAATATTTCACAAAAATTACCACGAATTTAAAAAGCAAACTTTCCATTTATTCTTGTGAATTTATTTATGATGATCTATAGAGTGGTATTGAAGAAACCATTTGTTGAATTCATTTGTCTAAAACTATAAACAAAATTTCTCACGTTAGCACTTCCCCATGAAAGTGACCGCAACCCAGCCGTTATTTTTATCATTTTCATGCATTATATAGTTTTCCGTTAGGTGTGAGTTCCAGGAGTATCGATAAAGACAATAAATAATAATTTGCATATAATACATTTATGGACACTTACCTATAGTTTTTTTGGTAAGATAATCTTTGAAACATTCAGGTGGGTCATTCCACGTCAGATCAGCAGTGAGTTGACCCTTGGTGTCTCCGATTCGAACCAATATTTTTGTTGGGTTCCATCTGGAGTTGTATGAAACAGTGTAGAAGCGTTTTTGAAAAAAAAAATTGGCAGATCTAGAGATGATCAAAGTTTCGACCCTTTTGCGCTTAGACAATTTTTATTTTTGTTATATCTCCTAAACGGAAATAGCTAGATAAATGGTTGACGTCTTATTTTGTTTGCAAAAGAATGCACAGCAGCAGCAGTGTAGTATCAATTTAATAAATAAACTAAATTTTATTGGAATTGTTTAAATTTTAACAACAAAAATGCAGCTACTTTTGAATTTAAAACTCACTGCTGATCTGACCAGGAATGACCCAGGTACATGACTAGCAATATGGCACTGCTCACACTCCTACCGGTTTTCCATCTTCTTTCCGGGTAATTTACACGCTTCAAGCACGGAAATGGTTATTTTTCACCATATTTGGAGGTATACGGTTTGGAAAGTGGGCTCAGTTGGCCGCTAGAAATCTCGTAGGTGACGGGCCTGACGTTGGGGGCCATCGCCTCTTGTACTCCGGCAGGGTTACTTTCTCCAGAACTTTTTCCTCCAGATTCTCACCAAAGTGATCGAATCTAGCTATTTTGCCGTTGGATTTTAATACAGCAAGTACGCGGTATGAAGCACCATGTCCATAACGTAAAAAGCAACTGTTCGGGATCCCACGGAACTGCAGCGCATTATTGGAATAGAAGCTATTTTCAGTGACCACTCGCGGACTCTAGTATTCCCGAATGTCATTTTTCTTTACAAGTACCATCCAAACATTCACTGCAAAATAGGACTGAAGCAATCCATCAGATGCTGTGAGCCATTCCTCTGTCAAACTACTTTTGTGGCTCATATTTTCATTCCAAAATGACTCTGCAAATTGGTTAGTCTTCTTGCTGATCCATTTCCAAAAATATGGTTGCACAAAAGTGTAAAAAATCACAGAAAAATCATTAGTATTATTAGGTAAATTTTGAAGGTCTCTCGCATTTATGCCGGGTACACTACATATTACAAAGTTTTTCCCATTGCCATTACTGATACTCCACTTCCAGCTGTCAACTTCTTCCCGTTTCTCGGGCGGTTGATATTCCACCTCATCTTCACTACTATCTTCGCTATTTGAATCCCTTCGAACGCTGTCATCCATACCATCCAGTTCATCGGATGAACCCTCCTCTCTGCACTACTACTCAAGCCACCGCTCTCAAACAGAGCTCTAGTAGCATTTTCCCTTTCTACTAGCCATTTTCAGGAGAACAAGCTCAAGCGAAATAATTCCGCGTGCGATGCTCAACTTTCCATCTGCATACGAAACTTAGGGCTTATATGCCATTGAAATTCTAGAGGGAACTACTGTCTCACACTGTAGTAATTTATAATAAGGGGTAATGTAACGAAAAATGATAATAAAATATTTGCTTCTCGTGATACGCTGTTCGCAGGAAGATGATGTCATATCATTCGGTACATCCCTTATCTCGGAAAACAAGGGTCTCGTCTCTAAAAGTCGTGTTTCATATAACAGAGGAAATGTATCCGATTTAAAAAAATTACGGTAAGCATTGTGAGAATAAATAAATCACCTCGATGAAGATTTGCTAAGGAGTAAATACAGCATAAGTAGTAAACAACACCACCGTCGGCTGTGATGGACTGCGGATGGAAGTGATTGCGAAGAAGACAAACTATTTGCGTACGAAGCACATTGACGGTTGATATTCTATAATAAACTGTTGACTTACCTTTTCATGTGTCTGAATGTGGTGTAGTGGAAAACAAAATTGATAGCAAAGTAATATCTTCTCATGAATTGTCGTTCACAGCAAGATGTTCTCATACCATTGGGCAGGTCTGACTCCTCGAAAAAGAAGTTGTCTCAAATGAGCACCTATCTTCCTGTCCTGAGACGAAATGAATGCAGTGGCCAACAAATCTACGATAATCAATGTTAGCAGAAAGCACTTCGAATACGATTACTCATGTGATGGATAAGGAGTGCCTATGAAGCTCTCCTCACCAAGCAGCGATAGCAGGCGGGCAGCCGCGACCATGTAGGAGGCAGCGGCTTTATAACGTCACGATAATGAGCAAAAAAAAGAGGGGTTCAAATATATAACTATCTTTCTGTAAAACGACAATAAGGATTTTACCTCGAAGTTTCACCCCTTTAATTAATTATGCAAGTTAAAAGATAACGCTGCATACAACCGGCGGATCGCCGTCTCTTTAAGCCAATGGGTGAGAGTCCTTCCCCTTTCTGATTTCTAACTTCTTATTTAGGTATTATTTTGCACGCAGAGTTTCATCGCTACATGCGGTCTATTCTCGTGCTCCGGGAATGTCACCGAGGTTGCTAGGGGAGCCATTAATGATTGGAGACTTGCCGGGAAACAAAAGGGGGAGGATAGGAAAAAGGGAGGTAATGGACGCGGTCCGTTACAATATATAGTATTAATATAAAATAAGTTACTGGTGCTGCCGATAGACGGCACTGCTTTCCACTCCATTTCCCTTAGTGTAACAATGCCGTTAGTAGAGCTGTCATCGATTTTTTTAAACGATAGACCGGCCCCCATTGTCTATCTGAAGCCTATGAAAGACGGAGTTAAGGTAATAGTAGCCACACAATCCATCCTAGGGCGGCAGTTAACATTTAAAAAATAAATTCAAATATGACGAACCAGGCGTACCCCTGAAAACGGTATTATTCCTCCAAAAGTGTGTTATGGCCTGGCACTGGCGATCTCGAAAAAAACTCCGAGCCTGTCCATGTTGGTTATCGGGGGATTATTGCCCATCTAGGTTGACATTTTCCAATATGGCGATGATAATTGTTCTTATGACCATTGGAATAGTTGATTCTAGGCTAACAGTGCCTTCGAGAAAATCTAAACCAGATCCTGCACCAATGCACACCTCCTTCCTCCTTTTCACCTCCATGAGAATATATATTTGGTGGCGCAATAAATGCGAAATTCATCAGCATGGAGGAGTTCTCCGGAAAAGATGAAGAGACGTTGGTTTCCCTGAATCCTGACGTGGGTATTCTCAAGAGAACAGTCATTTACGGAAAATATAATGTTGAGATTGGATTATTAAGTATGCTGGCTAAATATGTAATTGGTGTGCAAGCATTTTTTTTGTATCCTCATCGGCACTGACATCAAGTCTTCCTGCGTTTCTTCACTTTCGGAGTTCTTATATCCCTCCTCACGGCTGTGCTTCAACAATTGGCTTTTTTTGTTTCCGAAAACTTTGTGTCTCTTGATGTAGCGCACGTTTAACTGAAAATAAACTTTCTGCCGCACCCTTTTTTGATGGCTTGCTTGATACCATGTAGATAAGTTGTCTAATCCTCCAGAGTAACCTCCAGATCTAATATCGGATGTCTTAGTTCAGATCGAAGAGAAATCGTTCAGTAAAATATCGCAAGAAATCGGATTAAACGTGACACTGTTTCACAGTTCGAGGGCCTGTACAATATTAGCGGTTGATTTTCCCGTCAATGACACCACTTTAGAAAGAGGAGAATTACAAATACCCTACTTTAGAAAATTAAATTCTTTCACGATCTATGATGAATTTCGGCGGGGTCAGTCATTATCAATAAGGAGATTCCGACTTCTACATTTACATCTACGTAATACCCTGCGAGCCACCACGAGGGTGTGTGGCAGGGGGTGAAGATCACCAAACATGCACTATTGCCATGCAAATAGGATATTTAAGGGAGACATGCTAGAGAACATGCAGCTAGATGATTAGTATCTACATAATAAGAAAGGGATTATTGGTTGCTATTACATGCATCATGCACTACAGACTACTCTAACTATATTTCACCTACCTATCCCTTTGCTACGCTGCCTATTGTTCTCTCTTATGGTACGCGTGAAAAATGACATTTTAAATCTATCGGTACGACAATCTATCTCTCTAATCTAGTTAATCTGATCAAACCTAGCATAATACGCAGGGGTTCTTAACATATATCTAACGTCATCTATGAACAAATCGGTTTCCGATTTACTTAAAAGGTTTGACCTAATTTTAACCTGCGTTCTGATTGTAATTCCCATCCTAGTTCTTCTATTAAATTCGTAACAATTATACAATTATCATAACGGCCTTTAACAAATGTAGCGGATCTCCTTTGCACACGCTCTAATTCTATTATCATACCTTCCTCGTACGGATCCCATATACTAGCAGCATATTCTAAATGAGGCCTGACAAGTTTAAAATTGCTTCTTTCTCGTACTCTCTCATCGCATTTGCCTAGAACCCTTTTTACGAATCCTAATCTACGGTTTGCTGCACTAGTCATTTCCCTGATGTGTTTCCCCCATGACATGTCTTCAGTGATGGTGACGCCCAAGTATTTAATTGAATATACGTTAGATATTTTGTTTTCCTTGATGCAATAATTATTCCGGGGAAAGCCATTCTTTTTCCAAAAGTTCATAATCGCGCATTACTTCAAATTTAATTCTAGTTGCCATCTATCACACCAATCATCAATCGCATCTAAATCCTTAGCTAAAAACTGTCTATCCTTTTCATTTCTAATTTCCTTATACACTACTGCATCATCGGCAAAAAGACGGAGCTTGCTATTTTTTACTACTGTATTCAAGTCATTTACGTAGAGAAGAAATAAAATTGGGCCTATCACGCTTCCCTGGGGAACACCTGATGTAACTTTTACTTCGCCGGAGCTGACACCATCTAATACCACCCTTTGAACGCGTTCATGTAAGAAGTCTCCTATCCAGCCTACTATATTACTGTCTATCCCGTATGATGCTAACTTTGCGATTAACTTACAGTGGGGAACCTTGTCAAAAGTTTTTCTGAAGTCAAGAAACGCTGCGTCTACCTGTTCGTTACCTTATCCGGAAATAAAAATATCATGAACAACAAGACCTAATTGAGTGTGGCAAGACCGTCCCTTTCTGAACCCATGCTGGTTTGTTATCAATAAATCCTGGCTGTCGAGATGTCCCATTATTGACGTAACTATTATATGCTCTATAATTTTACATGATAGTGACGTTAATGATATTGGTCTATAATTACATGGCTCTTCCCTATCGCCGCTTTTAAAAATTGGCGTCACGTTTGTTACCTTCCAGTCTTTGGGAACCGCGTGTTCTTCGAGGGATTTGTTAAATACTACTTTAAGATACGGAGCCATTTCGAGAGCTAATTCTTTATACACACGAGCTGGAATTTCATCAGGACCTGAGGACTTGTTCGGGCTAATGTTAATTAGTACGGATACGATTCCGCTACAAGATATATCGATCGGGGGCATTGGTTGCTGAAATCGGTCTGGTATGGTTTCGTACAAACTACGTTTAGATTGATTAAAAACGCTCTGAAAGACATAATTCAACAAATTAGCCTTATCTAAACTGGAAGATACTATTTCGCCTCTATCGTTTTTCAAGGAATTAACCGTTGACTTTTTATTTCCCTGTACTTCCCTAACATATGACCAAAATACTTTCGGATTTCCCTCTAGTTGTTCTCCGAGTACTTTTCTCTGGAATTCACTAAACGCTTTTCTAAGGGCTGTTTTTGCGGCTGCTTTACAGATTTTATAATGTTCGATAGTATTTTTTAGATCGCTATTAGCTACATTTTTCTTCATTTTTCTTAATTCTTTTAAGTTTTAGTATTCTCATTCTTCTACTCGACAGCGACGAAATTCTGACCCTGCAGCTTTAGAAATCTTGCTTGAGGGTTTAAAATACGGAATTTAACGGGTTGTGTCGTCACAACACCAGCGAAGAGGAAGATCAACATTTTCGAGTCCTTTGTGAATGAGGACCCAGCTCAGCGTTCACTGCAAACACTAATTTCTCCCATCCCCTCCGAGCGTCGGGGGAACAAATAAAAATTTTGCAAATCATAAATGTGTGAATATAAATATTTATTTATTTTTCTTAAATCTCTATGTGTTGATTTTTTTATTTTAAGCTCATTACGCTATGGTATCTCTCACATCTCCTCATCCTCACCAACTGATCCGACTGATCCGGTGGAAGTGGACTCCGTTGATTCGATCGGAGATGATGTTGACGAAGTTGAAGTTTTCTCAGATATAACCGGGTAGATGATTCTTGTATCTTTAGGATCCTGTGTACACTTTTTTTGGTAGTCGGTGTTTTCGATCGCTTCCGCTGCTGTATCTGGTTTAGTACAGGCATCAACGGGGCTCTTTAAGCATGCGCTGTTGTTCCAGGAATCGCTGCAATTTTGATATGTCATGCTGAAACTGGAACCCTCCGGACACGTGTAGTGGAATGATTCGTCTTTCAGGCAGCCATGGTACTGAATACATGAATATGGATCCGGAAACACATGCTCCACACCGTCAGCGGTCACTATGGGGCACTCGAATGCCTTGTACCTGTGAAGTAATAGTGCAAGAATGCCTTCGATAAAATGTTTCGATAATGATACTCGAAAAACGGTGTTACACTTAGCTGTTACGGAAAAGGTGATACTTATCTTTAAGGATGCAAGAGATCGATAATATGAGTAATGTAATGTAAAAAAAATAAAGCTACGTTATATATTACTACTACCCCCATTGGTTCCTTTGCGGCCAGTGCTCGATTAAAAAGAACTTTTTGCGTTGTTATTTGCCCTAAATGACTCGTGGAAAGGGGCGGGATGAGCTGTTGGACTAGGCCTTACGACTATGAATTACTTTTACTTAATCTACGTCTACACATCAGCCTGCGAGTAACCTTAATGGTGTTTGGCAGGGGATGGCCTAACACCAACATGCACTATGCTACAGAAACTACTGAATCAATGTATAATGCAACATCGTGAACGAGACACTAGAGTCATGCAGGGATCATTCGAGAAGTCCGTTCTATACAAACGCTCACGAGATAATAAAAGGTATCTTGAGACGTCACGTAATGAAAAGGTCTAACGTGCACGATGAACAATGATAATTGTGTTTCGCGACATTGGAATCCCTCAAATTCACCACTGGAAGTGGTCGTCGGGGTATTCTCTCTATGAGTTTTCCAGAGGCATAGCTGCGGTGCAGGCACTAGAGATGGCTGACTCACGAAAAAAATCAAGAAGCATTACGTACGATGATTTTGCGAGAAGAAAAATGATCCTCTCTCTTTTTGAGCAATTTCTAGGAAGCAATTAGCTCAATTTCAGCTGCTCTCGACGAGTATCTTATTTTTTTCAGAATTCCGTTGCAGCACACAATATAGAAGTATAAGGTAAATAGCATTGAAACATAGCCGAGGGATCCGCGGCAAAATAGTGATGAAATTATAAGTCGATTTCCTAATGTGACTTATAAATATAGAAACCAATGAAGGAATATTGTGTAATCCGGTAAAACATGGTTTTTATATGTGCCATTATCCCAATGACATTTGGAAAGATACCATCCCATTATGAGTCTCATTATATCTGAGAGACGCGTTCCTGTTTAAGTACGAGATTCCAGTCACCCCCGGCGAAATGGTCAAGATATGCTCGAAAATAATTCGAATGACTAAGATTAAATGGATGGGGAGATGTACAAAGAGGAGTAGTTGTAGCGGCGTCAGCGCTTCAGTCGTTTAAGCGTCAGCGCTTCAGTCGTTTAAGCGTCAGCGCTTCATTCGTTTAAGCGTCAGCGCTTCAGTCGTTTAAGCGTCAGCGCTTCAGTCGTTTAAGCGTCAGCGCTTCAGTCGTTTAAGCGTCAGTGGTTCGAACATTTGGGAAAAATGTTCCGTCGGGAAAGAATTTTTTCATTTTCGAACACACCCTAAGCGATAATACTCCAGAACTATTCTTTCTTGTTAATTCTTCCGCGATTTTTCTCATGCAAGACTCAGGCTTGCCTACCTATAAGTCATCTCGTGACCGAAAGACCCAATCTAGGATCTCAAATATCATATAGAGATGAAAAAGCTAAGCTTCATCAGACGTGAATAAGGCTGGCTCTGAGTGAAAGCTTCATTTCGTGCACTTCTCTGAATAGAGTACTTTTAGGATTCTAAAAGTTATATCCTGCCCTGCATGATTAAGAAAAATTCTATGAAGAAAATTCCTACTCCAAGGACTGTCAGTATTACTTGCAGCAGACGATCACAAGGTTATGAGGCCTGGAAAGAGAGATACAAGAGCCCTCATGACACCGAGCAAGATCAGTCGCAAGCCCGAAAAAACGCAGAGTAGAATAAAATGGATAACATTGTCAAACCAGTGAGACGAAAAACTATAATCCATTAAGAATTCTTGTCTTCCTCGAAATAATACGGCTCTAATAGATTTTTAAATTTCGCATGCCCGTATGACCAGGGCTCAAGAGGCGTTTTTGATGTCCGAAATGGCTTGAGGGGTGCTCAAAGGATATTTATATTTACTATTAAAGCCTGTATGATTCTTCTTTACGGTAACACTACAGTGATTGGATAGTTGTCAATACTTCTACTTATCTAAATCAGATGCGTTCGGATGCTGACGGAAGCAGGGACAAGGATGAGTATGGGCAAGGGGCCAATAATTACCGCAGTGAGAAGGCAGTCGAATTTTGCAGGAAAAATAAATTAATTACAACATTGACTTAGTTTGAACATCATCTCAGGTGTAGGTACACATGGAAAATGCTGGGGGCTACAGGGAGATATCGAATTGATCACGTCGCGGTAAGGCAGAGGTTAAGGAGGTGTCAAAAACTTCCACCACTTTTTGGGTATAGATGTGGACTTAGATCATAATTTAGTTCTTAGGAGATGTTAGATTCAACAGGCTGAGTAATAGTTCGGAGGATGAAGAAGTAGAATGTGAAAGCTTTGAGAGTGACGAAGAGGGCAAAATGCCAAGAGCAAGCAAGTGGAAAGGGACGTACGTAAAGAAAAGGAAGCAGGAATGATCGAGGAAGGGTGGGAGATCATAAAAACAGGAATCGTCTGGGTGGTAGAGAAAAGAAATAGGTTTACCGTAAACGAGAGGGATGGAGAAGCAATCGGTCACTGGAGGAATTATTTGGAAATATAATGAGATGTGGAAGTGGAAAAGCATCGAAACGGGAGCAGCAAGAAATTAAATGATTAAGACCAGGGAGTAAATAACCGGGCGAAGGAAACCTGGAGGCAAAGGCAATAAGAGGAAATGGAAAAGCTACCCATAATAAGGGGAGGGCTGCAATGTGCACATAACTGAAAAGGTCAGCGGCCGATAAGACAGGTTAAAGAATGTAAAGTCAAGTACAAAACATGGAACATAGTAATCGAACGGGAAATATCTAGGATGGGTGGAGATAATATGAGTAATAGCCATATAGCAGCGGTGATATACTGGTTAACTTAGATATTGAGGAGAGAGCTGTAGGGAAGGACAACCTTGGCCCGGAGATATTCGACGGTGACGTAAAGAAGGCATTACGAGGGCTGAATGCAAGAAAATCTGTTGTTTTTTAACATTCCTCCAGAGTTACTGAGCAACGACGGAAGACGAAATTATGTCAATCAAATTCGCGGATGATTGGGAGGACCAACAAGGAATTGGTTGACAATGAGTGGTAAAAAAAGATTTTTGGCTCAAAAATCCTTTTTTAATCTATTTCCAAGCACAATTTAAGCGGGAACCCTCTCCTGCCACATAACTAATTCAAAGAATTATGTATATCCATCCTTCTGCCTATCAGCCACGCCAAATTATCGATATTAAAAGCTAACTAGGAAGATGGAAATCGGGGAAAATACAATATGTGGCCCATAACCGATAGGACTAAAGTAAAAACCGCGAGCAACAATTAACGGGGGTTATTTTTATACTATTTTTTTTTTTCATTTTCACTCCCACAAGAACAGCATTTTATATGCTAAGTATGAGAGAGCCAGCTAAAATTTCGAATGCTTTGGAATAAATCGAAATTATTTGACTGTCTAGCAAACTTCATAATGAGCTACTTTATCCGCATTCCCTAACCTCTTTCCTTCTAAATTCTTTGTTGCTTAATAACCTTTCCCACCTCTCAAAGCCCTGAATCTCTTTTCTCCTGCCTTCCATTCCAAAAGTTAGTTTTTCTCCACACCCTCCTCCCTCACATCTTGTTACTATTACGACAATAGATAAATAAATATTATTCTAACAATCGTACCTGACGATAACGATGTGAAATGCGTCGTCCAAATTAAAGATTTGCGGAAAATTACGAAGAATTCTTTGCAATATGGGTACTAATATGTGGATATTGTGAGGTTCACTCGTGTCACTGATATGTGCGTAAGAAATGAAGGTGATTCTAATTGAAAGTGAGCTCCGGCAAATCTTCATATCCATCATTACCAAGGGCGACGTATTATTCTGTCCTTTTGCCCAAAAAACTCGCGGAACTGGAAGTACTGGATAAATAAACCAGGGCTGTTTCTCAGAGTTTCAAGTCTACAAGTTAAAAGTCACGTGACCATTTTCACTAGGCGGACTGGTTACTCATATATACCTAACCGAATACTTGTACTAGTCCAAAAAAAATGGCGGGCCTAATAAAGACCATGCATAACTCTTATTTAGATTATTTCGATACATTTGGGGCGTGCACCTCGCAATATTACCAATTTAAAAGTTAGTGCAATGATTTTGGGTAAATAGAATGATTGAATATGTGCTGGAAAGTAATTTGATGTCCCAACTTACCTTAAAAGATCCCAAGCGAATGAGAGTTTTTGGGTAAACCGAACATCATAAGATATAATCGTTTATTTCGCCGTATTTCGTGAAGGATGAGCTCAAAATGGTAGTTATTAATAAACCTTACCTTTCAAGATATCGTGTTGGATTGGTTTTAGCTTTATTGAAACTGTATGAACGGATTTCTTACGTAATATTATTACAAGTATTCGGTTGGGTATATCTGGGAAACCCACCCGCCTTGTGAAAATGATCACGTCACTAATGACCTGTAGACTTGTAGCTCTGAGACACAGCCCCCAGGTTAAATGTGAAACAGGACCATCGACAAACATTTTTTACACCCATAAATACTGAAATGAAAATGAATTGATGAAAATGAGTTAATGAAAATTAAATGTCATGTGCACAAAATGCAAGTATTGTTTGGTAAACGCAATTCTAAGCCATCGTAAAAATGACGGATATTGAAAGATGTTACATTCCGGAAACGTGGTTTTTTGAGAAGACCATCTTGTATCTTCGGATAGTTCATGAAAATACCCACCAGATGACGCAATGGTAGCGTAAATTTCACATCTCGTCACAGTGATGTAACCATAGACCTTGGATATACGGGACCTTCGTCCAAGGTCTATCAATATTCCACGATTACGCGATATTTATTTTCATTTTCCCGAGGTTGTTATTGCGCGGGCGGTGTAAAATTTTATCTTAGAAAAAGAAACCCTTCCGGCTCCCCGCTACACAACCCGCCCCTTCGGGATGACCCCATCAGTTGTTATTTGTAAATATAATTATTTAACATATTAGAAGAAATAATAAGTAATGAAACATCCCTCTTGTGCATAAAGTCGAAACTTGGAAATATGGCGTCGAGGGCAGTTGAAATATGAGAGAAATGTGGTTTTCAAACGGTTTGGAATACTATAATTGCTGAAGTATAGAAAAGAAAAAGGTACATTTAGGAAAAATGCTTAAGGTTTAAAACGAGGTATAAATGACATCTGTAGAACGTCTGGAAAGCTAAGGGAACTAAGGGAACTCGATGGGCCTATTTCACAAACATTTACCGTAAACCAGAGTTTAAATTTATTCGTACCCGATACAAGACAGGTACAATAAATCGGAAAAGTATCACGCACCACTTATCCTTGCCTTCCAGAGAAGTGGTGTGCTAAGGATGATCTGTAAAATTATAAACGTGCATTATTATTAGATGGATATCGAAAACATCAAAAATTGAGTTGTCATTCAGGTTGGACATTATTTCCGAGTCATCCTTTCTCTTAAAAAGTCAATACCTCAAATTGCTCACTATGCGTATGTAGCTACCGAGGCCTGGATGGAAATTGCCATGAACCTCGTGGATTGCGACAAAAGAATTACAGTTATTGTCTCTTTTGGCCTCTTCGTATGTATTCCGTGACATTTTTGAAGTGTAGTTCGAGTTAAGTAGTGTGCGATTTATTAAGTGGTTTGATCATGAACATTTATTTTGACTGTTGAAATCGCAAAACAACGCTTTTATAACTAGCTTTCTAGCAGTGCAATTTATCGTAAAACATTGGCACAAACAGCAAAAGTTCAAAACGAGGAGTTGTTCTTTTAAATAATACCATGCAAAAATATCTTAGCTTCTCATTTAAATAGAGAATTCTCAAATTTGGGGTCTTTGTGATATTATTACTTGATTCCGCCCGTAAAAAGTATCGAACCAATCTATTCCTGTAGTCTAGTAATGGCGAAGTACTTTTTAATGATAAGAGTTTATATCTACGAAATACTGTGCTAGACACCACTTGAGTGTGTGGCATGGGATGATTCCACATCCCAGCTGAAATCAGACCCGCGCCCTTTCGTCCGGATGCCAGGCGCAGGCCAAAAGCCGTCAGGATAGGAATGCGCGGTCAGTCCAGAAACTAAGACGTAGATGAAAATGCTACCATGCAGGATACTATTTAAGATATATCCGCCGGTTAGTATAATTAATGCGACTGACGAATAGCACTACAAGGTACTAGATCATGTAAGCGCTATATCATGCCGGAAATTTCATACGGGGTTAGTTGTCAGTAATGATGATAAGATATTTAGCACAAGTTCAAAACCTGCTTCACCAAGTGAGGGTCGATGAATCTTAGCATCCATCCACAACTATCCGCAACTATCCATCGCAACTATTATGGGCTCTAGTTGTACGTGAAAAAAATGGCATTCTAAGTCTACCGGTTCTTCAGTCTATTTCTCTAATCTTATGCCTGTGATCGATTTAATTGGTTTGTGAGGTATGCACTGGCTTGTAAGCTTAGGGAGGCGGAAATTTTTACATTTCTCATGGTGTGATTGCTGACAACTCGGACAACTTACCTGCACAATCCGCCTTCGGCTCCGCCATTTTCGGCTATAGGGGTGCAGGCTAGCTTCGTCTCATCACAGGGAGCGTAATGTGGGCAATAAAGTGCGACGTCGTAGGAGAACTTGTCAACACGATCCTTTTTGCAGCTCACGAGAGTGTTACAGTCCTTACACATGATTCCTTCCCTTGTGCATAGCCTTTCTGGGGCATCTGAACCAATGCTGACGAGGGTTCCACTTGGTTGAAAATCTAACGAGATGCACAATGCTTCACCACACATAGCGAGAACCTGAAAGAGAGCAAGAGTGGTGAACATAGATCAAAGTTGTTTCCACAGCATCTCATGGCCGTGCGATGTCAGACTACGAAATGCATCCGAAGCAGCACGGAAATCCGACGGAAATTTGTTCCATTAATATTGATAGCTTTTTATACCGGAAAGCTTGTCATGCTACTGAAAAGCCTGTCCTGTGAACGCAGTTTGCACTGCTCAAGTGCGATTATCAATAGCCCTGGTTACTAGCTAATATGCTGAGTATGAATGGACGCTTGCCTTCTCGGTGCAAAATATTACCTTGAGAAAGAATGTGTGTACTATCCTAAGATTGTTTAGGGCTGATTTATTTTACTATATGCGGTCTAGGAGCTGCTCCCGGCATCAGTATCACTTATGGTGGCTTTTTATGTAAAATTCTGAATGAGTTCCCAATTTGATCGCATTTCCAGTCTCTCCTCAGACCCGAATCTAAATATGGGATCTGGAAGCTGCCATTTTTCAGAAAATTGGGTATTATCCGATGGTGCAACATCAGAAGCGTCTTCCGGCGTAAAAAATATTTAAAACTTAGCATTACAGGTGGCTACACAAAGGTAAAATGATGAACGCTCTGTTGTCTCTGTACGCTTCAGAGACGCATAATTGAAAATATATTTCTAAGCATTAAAGCTACCAAATATGCTTGATGTCATTAAATTCCACTGGTTACAAGTGGTTCAGTATTAGTATCTTTAGTTAGGTAAACAAGGTCTTGTGAGTGTATACGGAAGCTATTTGAAGGAGTCTCATAAAAGCTTATATATTTAAAAAAAGACACCAATCTGTAATCTTTGCAGCTCTGGTCCTAACCAAAATTTGAGCTCCCGGAAGCGTGGTTTGTATTGTCGTTGAAATACAGTTTCTTGCCACTAATATAACGAGTAGCACCGTAGCTATGTACGATGAAATTGAAGAGATGGGAAACCGGAATGGTTCGCACTCTCGCTTATGATTCTCTGATAAGTCAGCATCTTGGCAAAGTTAGGCAAAGCTTAAGACGTGAGCCGCCGAAAGTTAATGAAACTTTCGAGTCCTCTAACGTGGATTTAGATGTGAAACGACGGTGACCAGAGTCTCCGTCAGAAGCCTGCGCTATTTCTACAACACCACTCTCATTCCCGCGCTGTATGTCATGTAATTTTCAGCGACATTCAATCGACGTTCTGACGAGAAACAAGCTTATGTAATAAGAATAAAAGGGCTTACTGTTAGTAGAACAACGAACTTCATCAAATTCATCTTGAGCAGTTGAATATGGCCACGGAGATCGAGAAACGGTGAGTGAAGGTATTCTCCCAGGGAATTCACTTTTTATACGATTTTCGGCATGGCGCGCGTACTTTTTCCCATTGTCAAAGATAAAGTCTCCTCCCACTCCCACGAAATTTCCACGGACTTGAGGTAATGTCCGAAAGTGTGCAAATCTTGAATTATCATTTAGATGAAATGATAGGTGTATCCAATTATGTGCAGGGTGTGACGCATGTCAGGTGAATCAAATCCTCGAATGAGATGGAAATCGAGGACCAAGATACGAAACATTTTGACTTATCTCCAAATAACCTAAATCTCGGCATCAGGAAATTTGGTGATTTAGCTTAAGAATGAAAGCGGATGTTATTTGTCTGCGCTGTTGGTCAGGCACTTGAGATTCTCAAGGAGTGTACCGATGCCGTGAAAAGATAAATCGCAATAGTGATTTTTGAGTCGTTCGAAAAGATGCGATAAAAAGGCGTCAATCTCTTAGACCTCGACAGAGTAATATTATTTGGTTTAGTTTTTATGTACTTTCTTGCCTTACGTCCTTTCGATTTGTTCTCACTCTGTGTATACATCAGCGTCCACATAGTACCCTCGTAGACATCTCAAAGGTGTGGGGCAGTGGGTGATTTACCACCAACATGCTTTACACTACACCTTATTCACATTTATGTAACTGAGACTACTGGTGAATTGTCAAAAACCTACTCGTACTTATTGTGATACATAGTTTCACAAGCATGTGCTATACTTTAGGTCTACTACCAGTGTAATACTGATTATATTAATGGATTTTACGGCTACATAAATGCACAGGGAGCTACGCCGCCAACATATCTGGCCAGCTGTTAGTGTCTGGTGTCAGATAAGGATAAAAACATTAGGGAGTGCATCGACTACACAGTGCTACACTGCCTATCGACAAATCCAGTGAAAAGTCTCATCGGCTTGTTCAGTAAAGTGATGTACTTGACATGAAGAACCGTCAAACAAAATGTAATTTATTCATCGACGTATTAACGATGTAGTACACAAAAATCGTGTGGGCAATGAGAATGAGTCAAGCAAATTAGAATGCGAGGACTTCAATATTGGAAAGCAGAAAAATTAGCTGTATTTTGGAAGGGCAGTGAAAATATTGTAAAATGGAAAGGCTTCAGGAAGCGCGAGGGTAAGATAATAAGTAATCGATTGTGTGCATCGTTTAATTTGTGATTGAAAGTTTCTGTGATTCCAAAGGATTGAAATAATGAGAAAATAATTCCAATGTACAAAGGTAAGGGTGGGAAGGCCGAATGTAAAAATTATAGAGCAATCAGTTTAGTAAGAATCCGGGGAAAAGTTTCCGTTAAATATTGATATAAAGTTTCAGTAAAGGATGCATGTGAAAGGAGTGTGCTTCGTTGATTTGGCAATGTCGAGAGAATGAAAGAGACTTGAATAACGAATCAATGGCAGTGGAGACGATGGTGTGTGGGGAGAGGGAAGAACGCCAATGTATTGCACTGTGGTGGAAAATACTCTACGGATGAGGAGTCTTAAATGGAGGAGGTCGTGTATGAAGCAATACGTGAGGATGACTGAAGCTAAAGAGAAGGATGGGCGAGCGTGGAGGACATTTTTAAAGCAAAGTCAGCTTTGTAGACCTATCGTTGAGAACTAATGTCTTTTGACAGTGCACACTCCGAATGGAAGCGGCATGCTGGAATGTGTGCATGTTTGCGATTTATCATTTCTTTAATAAAAATGTAATTAAATCAGTTTTGTGGCAATCACGCGAGGTTGAGATAATTTCGGGAAAGATTCGACAATTGATGAGACAGGAGAGCTAATTAAGGAAAACTTGCGTAGAAATAAGCAACACTGAGAGTGAATATCCCATCCTCACTTTAATACATTCAACATGACAAAATTTAGGCGGCAAAACTAGGTTCAGTAACATTTTACAGCATTCAAAAATGCTTAAAAATGCCATAATTTGATGAAAGTACTTACATGAGAAAGCAGGCAAAGAAAAGTAAACAATGTTGCCACAACAGCAACAAACTGCACAATGCTATCTTGTCTCCGTGTGCATAGTGATTCGCTTCTTTAGCCGGTATTTTATGATTGGCTGCATTTACTACCGCCAAGTAGTCATTTAGTTCTTCCTCTTTCTCCCAAGTTAACCTACATTCCGCTTATGTAACAGCCTTAAGCATATATCTATCCCTAAGTGTCTTTTCCATCCACTCCTGTATTTTCGAGCTCTTATCTGAAAATCTACTCCCTCTATTAGGATTATGTAAACATCAGTGAGCACAAGGTACTCCTATCGGCTTATAGGTTTTGAAAATTTTCTTTTACTTTCAAATACATTTCATACGAGGAAAATTGAGTTGGTAATTCAATTTAAGCTGTAGGATTTAATCGATTTCCCTCATATCTCTCTCGCGATGAGTTGTGTCCTCGTGGGTAAAATTCCAAGACTTCTCTATCTTATTCTCTTATTTCAAAATCTCAGCTCAAGATTGACGCATTATTCTTGAGTACCATGTTTCTAAATCTCTGCAAAAAGTTGGAGCCTCACCGACATATTATAATGATAGAGTTTATCCTGGATTTTTCCTATCATCACGCATTGATTGCGAAGTTCTTGAAATTGGCTGCGATCAAGCGATCGGTCCAATTCACCTTGACATGATTATCTACCAGCTGCTATCAACACACTCGTCTCATCTCAGTCTATGGCTTTATTGGCGTCAGCTTGTTGCATACGTGCATATCAAAACGTCATTCCTTTTCGGGGTTGGAAAAACCGAAGAATTATACTGTTGCCGTTCATCTGAGAGAATTGGGTCCCCAGTTTCCTCCATTATGTCCCATCTTTGCAAAACACTATCGCTTCTCCAGCTCTGATGCATTGTCTCATACGCACTCTATTATTTCGAGAACTCCTAATATCCCTCTTTATAGCCTCATCCACCACATTCACTCATAACTTTCAAGGTCTACTCCTTCCTTTCGCACAATTTACTTCACTACCATAAAGCAGTTTTGTTATTCGATTCTTTCCCATACTCTCGACATTGCTAAACAAACGGCGTACACCTTAGCCCAGGCACTTTAGCTAAATATTCGCTTCAACCTAGAAAAAAATAATGTAGAGCTGAAAATTTGCACAGATGTAGTATTTTATGTAGAGAAAACATATTAAAAGTCCCAGAGTCTCACCCCTGGGCTTCACCTTTTTTTTGTATCACAAAAGTGTCAAGAGGTCAAATAACGCGTTAGAATTTGAGAGGGGCGCTGCGCAGTTATTTGAACTCGGATCTCGCTCAGTTTGGTATTAAATGAGTCTTATTGAACACAAGTTACATAAATTTGTGTTATCATGCCTGATTGTGCCTTTAAATCGCGTTGAGAATGAATTAATGAACGGAAAAGGTTAAAATGTAACCTCTAATCGCTACAGATGTGGAAGTATTTTCTCTCTTGCACCATAAATGTATGATTTATTCAAAATACAATGTAGCGTATAGTTTCACCTTCCCGAGAGTGTTTTTATTTCCCTCTTATGTTGTCTCTAAGTGAAGATAGTCGTTCGGGTAGCGAGCGGCGTCGCGCGTGCACCTCACCAAGGGACGGCCCCAGTTCGTACCCACTCGTTCGTAGCTTTCGGCCTACGGCCTTCCCCATGCTTAGATTTTTATAGAGTGGACAAATGGTCCCTTGTTGACTGATGTCAACAATGATTATGCGCAGGCCATGTTTCCAAATCTGCCATTTCTTTTTGTAAAAATACAATTTTTTTTCGCTTTTTCGTTTTTTTGTCAACTTATGATGGATTAACAAGTGGAAGATAGCCGCGGATAAAATTAGGAGCTTAATTTGTGTCATTCGTAATGTTTTTATTCATAAATAGTTTATTACCAGATACATTTTAATCTATCACCATGGGTCATCCTCGTCTTCGCTTTCTTCATCATGCAAACTGGAATTAACGCATGATACACCTGCACATTCTCTGCACCTGCACATTCACATGCAGCCTTGCAGTACGTTAGACACAGAATGTAGCAGCCACATGCATCTATCTGTCTAACGTACTGCAGCCACAACTTCGAAGTACTGCTCTGCGCTGTAGCATCTGCTGCAGTCCTCTCTAGCGCTTGGCACAGAGAAACAAGTGATGTAAATTCAGAAATATGACTAATAATTTAATTATAATAATATTATTATTTACAAAATAGTTTACATGCTGTAGTTTCCCTTTGGATGGGTTACAAAAAAATTACAACTACCGAAGGAATATTTATACTTTTTTTTCTGGTCATTCATCGTTCATAAATATAATAATCACTAATGAATTTATATATTTACCTTTAAAGAAAAAATTACTTTTTTATAAAATAACATAATAATAATTTACTTCTTTTCCAGGAATTACAGAGTGATATACAATAGATAACCCCTAAGAATAATCCTGTGTTGGGGCTACTGACAAATGAACCATGCAAAAAGCAATAGCAGCAAACAAAAATGGTATAAAATTTTCGATAAAACGTTTAACAATACAGTGAAGAAACGAATACAAAAATACAAAAAAGGCTCAAAGATATACAGAATTATATACAGTGGTTACAAAAAAGAGACACATAAATACATGATCAGGTACACTTACTATAACAATGGTATTATGATATCACTTCATTTATTACATTAATTCAATAAATATTTCATGAAAATTTTCAAAACAAAATCTCGATGTTTTTTAATAAGTGATAACCAAGTTTTTTATTTTCTTAAGAAATTTTCCTACGTGTTTTTCTTCCTTAATGTTTGTCGGTAAGACGTTAAATATTTTTCGAGATATATACACAAAACATCTTTGAAGTAAAGACAAATTGGTCTTGGGTAAAGAAATAGTATTTCTTACTCAAAGATGCAATAAAATCATTAATTCCAATAGCAAAAGTACAAAAGTTTTTCTTTAATGAGACAAATGTATGCAAGAGTAAACAAAAGTACGAAATTTTTTTAAAATCAAAACACAACATTTATCCATCAGAAATTATTTAAAATATCGACGAAAAACATAAAAAGTAATTGAAACACAAAAATATTCACAAAACACAATTTAAACTTTACTCTTAAATCATAACTACCTCAGTATATGTACAATTTTTCATAATAAACAAGTGAACAACATTGGTTAGTTAAAGACATTTTAAAATTATAAATTAAACATTTAACAGATTACCATATTAAGTCAACTGCATTACTTTTGATACTACGATGACCATTGTTTCACTTCTTTCTTTAATGATGACATTTTGTCAGTTTCTCGAATTGGCTGTGGCAATTTGTTGAATATCTTTGGAACAATGTACATTAATAAGCTCTTACCGTGGTTGTTGTAGTATTTTGGAACAGAAAAAAATTAATACAGCGGAGTTGGATATCATAATTTGCATTTCTTTGTATTTTGAACTTGTTTTGAAAGAAATTGTCACATATTATGACGTACTGGAAAAGTTCAATTATAGGTAATAAACCTAGTTTGATATATATATGTTTGATACATTGGATTCAGTTACATCCAGACAGGATACTATTTTATTTTGAATTTTAATTACCTCATTCAATAAACTTCGGTACGTTTTCCCCAGATTGTTAGTCCATATCGCATGATAGCTTCGGCTAAACCTTGGTAAAGCAATTTGTTCACCTCAGTTGGTAACACATATTTCAAGAGTGATAGCTGAAAGATAATGCATCGAAGCTTTCCACACAAACAATTCAAATGTAATCTGAAGTTATATTTTTCGTCTAAAATTATACCTAAATATTTAAAATGATTAACCTGGGAAATTACAAAACATGAATGCAAGCGACAGCTGTTGCTTGTTTTGCAGCCCTGAGCGGAATGCAAACATAATTGGGAGTGAAGAGTTAGATTTATAAGTCTTCTTTTTTTCTTTTACACTGAGCAATTGCAAGTTAACAGTTATTTTTATTATTAATGACTAATTTATTATCATGGCACCATCTTTGGATGGCACAAAAGTCATACTGAAGTTTTGCCTAGCCATCTCGAACGATCTACTGGTCGAAAGTAAAGCAACGTCGTTTGCATACGTATATATTTTACATCTATTAATATGGTAAGGTATATCATTTATATATATTATGATTGAGTGCATTAAAATGCTGCATTAAAGCATCTTTGGTTCCCAATTTACTTCGAAAACCAAATGGTGAAGAGAGGAGATATAATTTTCATGTAACTTATGTCCAGTTTGCAGAGCTCATCTCGTGTTTCCTCATTCAGAGATGCTGTCTTTCTCAGAAGTTAAGTTACTAGAGCTAACTGAGTCAAGAAAAGCGCTCGAAGAGCGCGCGAATTAAATGATCAGACAACATATGCACAACGGATGCTCTGTCATAAACCTGGGCCCAAACTTCATCTAATCCACTCCCTGACATTATGAATCCAATGGACCCCGTAAAAGACATCAGTAGGTAAAAGCCTCCCAGTCTCAACACAATATTGTTCAGGTCCCCAATCCGAGAAGCTATAAAATCCGCGGCCTTGATCTAGAGAGGTTGGTCGTAAGTAACTAAACACATTTTTTGGCCATGCTTCCGACATTCTTCAGATGCAAATCTTAACGCTGTGTATATGGTCGTTGCTCTTATGTGTATCCTGAAATACCCAGATTTCGCTTCCATGTAATTAGAACGGGTGGAGAAAACTTATGTACACCGCGATTTTCGCATCCCTGCTATAACACTCTCCCAGAATTATGGAGTTAACCACCTGCGACTTGCGACGACACTACCCGCATCGCACGCCTAATTATCGCTTCATCTACTCTTCCATCTTTTGAAAATATTCTGTCAATGTACACTAAATCGTCCATTTTTCAATTGTAATATTATTTAACCTCATTGTAAAAACATACTTACAACTCTCCCTAACCAAAAAATGTACTATGTTCCATGACGCATTTATCCTCAAATCTACTCTTTGCTGCTTTAAAGAAGTCATCCAGGATTCTGTAATCCTTGAGGCCTTCAGAACACAACGCAGCATAATCTGCGAAAAGTAGAACTCGCACATTTACATCTCCAACCGATACACTGACGTTCTCACTAGGTGCATCTCTCGCACAGTTATCCATAAAAAAATTGAACAGCCACCGTACAGACGCATCCCCTCTTTTACACATTTCATAAATCTCAAATCAGTCACTATAGGTCCCACACACACTGTCCTACTATTACCATAGATTGTCTTCATTAGAATCAACATATACGGAGTACTCGATAAACTAATTCACCCGATAGTTCTTCAAAATCTCCCACTGCTTATTTCTGTATACCTTATCTTTCTTTGCCCTCTCTAAATCCACAAATACGCTGTGTAATTCTTTCTGCCGTTATTACATTTTTCAATCGGTTGCCGAAGTGCGAGCAGCTAATCTCTACGTCCCCTGCCAGGCACAAACCCTCACTGCACTCGTCAGATTCCGCAAACACTAATCTACATCACTCTGTCAATTAATATGTTGCTAAAAAATTTTCCCGGAGTACTCGATAAACTAATTCCTCTATAGTTTTTACATTCGGTATTAACATCCTTTCCTTCGAAAACTGGAGGTATTATCGGATGTTTCCAATCCTTTGGAATTACAGGACCCTTTACTCATCAGCTATACAATGCACATGAGCAATCACTCATAAACTTATATTTCAATATCTCACTGGATCAACACTGGCAACTATGTAATAATTTCGTTAATATCCTCGCTGCCGTCACGAACAAATTTTCAGTCATGTCCTTTTGCTTTCCTCCCAAGTCTCACCCTCATCGTTGCATCATTTTCTAGTAATTCTTCAAAATATACCTTCCAACAATCTCTATCGCTATTTTCATCCCACACATTACCTTTCCTCATTTATACTTTATTGTACGTATTCCCATGTCCTCATTATCTTGCTTTTTCCTTCATTCCTTCCTTCATTTAAAAAATAACATTTTCTGCCTTAATAACCCCTCTGCATTGTGCTAGCCTCACCCGCTCGCATTCTTTCTCTTCTCTCTGTCACACCGACTCTGCATTAATATTTGTTCGCCATGTATTCATCGCATGGATTCCCTCGTGTACTCTGAGGTTGGGTTTAAAACAATCTCTTGTGCGCCTCTTTGTTTTCGTTCACTGCAATTTTCACTCCTTATCACCGTGCATCGCCTATCATTTTCGCTACCACTCTTTTTCCTTATACTTTTCTGCGTATTCTACCATTATCATTTTCAAGCCCACCATGCAGCTTTCACTCCCCCATTATTGATAAATTTTTCCTATTCTCTCTTCGTCTAAGATAGCATATCCTCTAGCATGCATCATTACCGTACACTAACCTCGTTCTCTGACAAGCTTTCCTCTATAATTCTCAATTACTTACGTGCCTTTTTCTTCTTCAGAATCTGATATTTACTCAGATCCACTCTCCAGACCATCAAATTGTAGAGTGATCCGCATTTGGCACCCCTCATCACCCTGCTATCTAATGATAAACTCTCTCAATCTCTCCTCGTATGCAATTCGTCACGATCTTACAATCGCCCATTTTCCATGTATACACGTGAATTTTATTACGTTTTAACCATAGATTCGAGGGAAAAAATCCTTTCCCCTAGTGTGCACTCACCATTCTCACCTTCATCAGTCACTCGAGTGTCACCAAAAGGAGCATACACTCTCTTTGATGTATCTCGTCCAACACCAACTTAGCCATTCATAGCACCTAGTACAATTCTCTCACCAGGGTCACATTCATTCCGTACCTTTCTCACTTTTCTCCGTCTTTCACACTATTACTCTTTCCATCCAAATAACATACCACAATCACATTTCTTCGAATACCTTCTTTTATACGAACCTAGAGCAATTTAGTGGACAATAGTTCGTATTTTCTAGCGAGCATCTTAACTCTTCCTACTTCTATCTTATCAACTCTTCCTTCTTCTACACATGACCACATTGCCCACCCACTGCTATCAGTCAAAACACACTACAAATCTGTTTGTTTCATTTCCATATCATTCATCAACTCATTCTCCTTTTTGTAAACACCTCTCACGTTCTAAGTCCTCTCGTCCGTTCGTTTTATGATGTCCGTCTCTTGAAGGGCGAAGCTTATAGGGCGAGCTGTGTCTAGGGGCTGTATGTAGAGGAGCCTTAGGCCGTCCTTCCTTTGGAGTAGGCAGGTATCTGCAATATATTGACTCAGCGGGACGCCTACTTTTTGAAATATCCTTACTGTACCTCGATAGAACGTTTTGCATTTAAGTGATCACAGATAAAAAAAATATAATGAATGATTTTACGTGTATTGCAGTGGTTAGTATACAAGTAAAATAATTTAGATTCAACATTGATAGGTATTAGCGCTAGAATTAAGCTTGTAGCGGGGATTGATGTTCACTTGTCATTATTCTGTTATTGGCATTAAAAAATCACGAACTATTTTGCTACCTCTTACCATAGAGTCAAAATTAGGAAAACATTGGTTTTAAAAGCTCTATTCTCATGTGCTGGTGATACGTTTCATCAAAGGGAAAATGTGTGAGTCTCGGTAAAGATTGGATGGCCAGATATCAAAGTGGCCTCTGTTAATGCCACATGTTATTGTGCAATGTGTGTTGTGTAAGGTGGATTCAAAGTGACTGGACCAAAATCTGTGTGATATCCTTTATTCAAATATACAGAAGTTAAGGTTTGGATTGACAATTCACTTGCCCTCGGCTGCTCTCTTTTGGTGCTTTACTTCGAGCCATATTTTCATCTCTCATTATTTGAAAGGCATGCATCTTTACTTCAACAAGCAAGTTTATTCGCCTGTGTGACATTTTTCCTCGGCACTTCTTACGCCAGAATTTGCGGGTGGTTTTCAAATGTACATATATGTCGTCATTGTCTCATAGTGCTTTAATTTAACATAGGAATTTGACACCTGTGGGCATTTGATGAGATGGATATTCGCCCACTCTAATTCAGGCTCCGTCCAAGGATGTTTTACCACGGTAATCGAGTGGGAACGGGTACATCCGTCGCGGCAGGTCGATGCCCTAGTCGTAGTTGCGCATATACTAATCCTAGTATTAGTTAGAGCAAGTGTCGTGTTAATGGAAGTGCGAAAAATAGGACGCTCCAATTCCATAGCTGCGTCCAGAGATCGTAGTGACCGACCGCCGGCGACTGCATGACGCTGTGTCACTTTCAACATCAAGTGACTTACTTGCTTGATGACCTCAAAGAAAGACTTGCGGCTAAACTTCAGCGGCACAAAGTGACATATGGGGTGAAAAATTGTGAGAAATAAAAATAGTAAAAATTGAAAGAAGTATAGAATGTCGAATACTCGGCTTCATTATATCTTTGGTTCGTGAATGGACATTTTTTTCTGGCCTAGTTTGTCAGAGTGGTAATTTTATTTGGTAAATGACTCATTCATTACTATGGCAAGAACAGCTGGCGAGTAGAAAATTATTCTCCATATCTTCCACAAATTCCAAATATTGTGGGAGACCACATTTTATAACGATTCACATTTAAATAATTGCTCTTCTACGTGGGAGCGAATTTTTATACTAAGGATTACGAATGGATATCTCGTAGGAAATCAGGCGTTTGACGTATCTTTCCATTGCTTCTAGTCGCCTCTTAATGTCCGATAAGGCTCTGTCTTTCGATTCTGATTCTTCCATCATAATCGAAAGCTTGGATGATATATCATTTAACATCCTCGCATGGTGAACCATTTCGTTAACTTCCTCAAAACCGTTGCTTTCTGCATGAGAATCTACTTTTCTTATCTTACGAATGCTTCCCCATGACACCCCAGGCTTGAAAGGGTCCTTTCTGGCACCAAAATCGCTTTTATCTGATATCGCGCTCCCACGTTTCTTGCCATGACTTGTTTTAGTTGCCACCAGATTATAGGCTGCGTCCAGCAAGTGACGAGGGACTCGTTTTTCTCTCGGATCGTTTGGCCTAAGGTGGATGGACATGTTGTAAGGTGCAGAGGGTACGAGGAGGGCGCTTTTGAGGCATGGCTTTAGAATAGCAGATGGAACGATTTTGTAAAGGGATCGCGAGAACAAGATACTCTCTAAATGAGCTATGTTTTCTGCTTCTCTGACTAATCTGTTTAACCTAGCTGTTTTCCGCAGTCCTTGTATATCACTCACCGCCAAGCCGACCAAAAGATTGGTCAAAATGACGGTCATTAATAGTACGAACGCCAAGAACATGATATGTGAAGTTCCCTTGAATAGTATCTTCTTTTCTTCATCAAAAAATATACTTTCATATTCTAATTCTCCTGACATCATTATAACAGATGTTAGCAATGCCAGGTATGGCTTTCCAAAAGCTGGAAAATTCGGTAGTAGAACCCCTAGGCCGAGACCAAAACCGACGAGTAAGCAGGAATAGGCAAGTAGGAGCTTGGAAAAATTTACTGACACAGTCGTGAACATCTGTACGTATACTCCGAATGTCGGGTAACGTCCTATCTGTATCATCAGATCCGCCCATATGAAAACAGTTGCCAACGCCGCAACATGATGTTGAAAGGTATACAGGTCGCATATTGGCCCATTGTTGCTGCGGAAGACATGACTCAAGAATACACTCACGATGATGACCCACTGTAACCAATTTTCCCAGTTGTGAAAATATTTAACCCAGCCATGAGCGATCTGGAAGCTTTCTTTGGCCATTGAGGCAATGTTCATCATCATCACCATGTAACCCACGGCAACTATGCGCGAATCAATTGTTTTGCTGAACGGATCGCCGTCGATCTCCGAGACGCACTTCCTCGTGTCGTTGCTCGTTCCGTTGTTGCCGTAAACTCCTGGATCTCTGGAAAACACACCGATGATGTAAGTAGTGTAAAACGTGATGAAGATGAGGTGATAGCAGAGGCCGATTATGAAAAATTTTCGTATCCTTCGCCACTTGAGAAAGAGGAACGTCTCGCAGAGGGGATGCTCTAAAACCGATCTCATCCCGACTTCGATCAACCCCAGCAGAAGCGAGCTCTCGTTGCTCCTTTCGCAATATCCCTTGTCCTCCAGCATCGTGGAAGGCGGAATGGGCGGCAGCAGAGGACGGAAATCCAAGCGAAACTCGCAGTCCGCGTCGCCCAAGTCTCGCTCGCACAAGATCACGGATGAGTCCAATCTCTCGAGGAACAGGGGAACCGTGTCAGGGGTCCTCCTGACGATGAAGGTGAGCGCGGACACACCCCCCCTCGTCCTCGCCATGACATCGGCTCCGGCCCCGATCAGGAGGCCCACGCAGGTCGAGAACTCGTTGAGGGCCGCGAGGTGCAGTGGCGTGTAGCCGAAGACGTCGGGGCAGTTGACGTTGCAGCGCTTGAAGAGCAGGAGCTTGACGCATTCGGTGCACTTGGACTCTTTGACGATGGCGCAGTGGAGCGGGGTCCGCGAGTCCACGTCGACGGCGTTGAGGTCCGAGCCGCGTTTCAGGAGGAGATCCATCGCTTCCGGGGACTGGGACAGTGCGGCGAGGTGGAGTGGGGTCTGCAAGCGGGCGTTTGTGGCGTTCGGGTCCGCCTCGAAGTCCAAAAGGATCCTCGTGCAGTCGGCGCTGCCGTCCTTGGCTGCTAGGTGTATCGCTGTATTCCCCAAACGCCCGGCTTTGCTTTTCACGTCCGCCCCTGCCTCCAGAAGTGGCTGGAGGCACTTGGAATACCTGGGGATGGAAATAAAACGTTAAAATCATATTATGCTGAAGACTTGTACAGTCACTTCAAATAGTATTGCGACACACTACGCTTGCGGTTCTTATTGGTCTGCTGTTGAAGCCCGAAGTACGTTGGCTATCCTGGGTCGTCTTTGGTGACAATGAGAAACATCTTGTACACTACGACATGTATTCTAAGTCAAGTGGGACTAAACTCCGACAGTGCTATGAACTTCGTTCGCGTTGGAAAGCTAACACTGAAATGAATTAACAGCGGGGAGCAAGGGTATTCGCAACTCAGAGGCATCGTAATCATACTCGGAAGTTCTCTTACTAAGAAAGAGCTCCTCTATGCGAATCCAGCACGACCCAGTGCGCTCTGATGGCGGGCTTGTTGAGAGGCGGGCAGTCGGCGTCCAAAGTGGCTGCCGAATTAGGAGTCAATCTTCACCTTCCTCACAGATGAGCCTTCTTCACAGATGGCTAAGAAGGGCAAGCGAGGATGAGACATCCCAAAGTACGCGCTCGATCTGTGAGCTGTACCTCACGAGACGAGGATGAGTCGGTATTTCCCTCAGTGATGGATTCTCCCTTGACGGTTGGTGGCATACCAACTCTGAAAAGGGATTTAAGACTACGGTGTAGTTAAAAAAAACAGTGCTTTATATATTTCATGAAGCAGGCCTGCGACACTATCGTCCGGCGCGGAAGCCCAAATTGACCGAGGACCAGTCCGTTTGGATTTTATCAAACAAAAATAACACCAATGATCAAGCCATTAGGGACCTGACCATGTTCTGAGGTGAAAAGTTTTTCCAGAGTAATGGAGACGGAAAAATTAGCCTGAGGCATCCAAGAGGAACTCGATAACTAAAATCACTGATAATTTTAATCACGTTTTTACTTGTGGATGTTTGACATATGCATTGTCACGTTTCTTTTTTTTTAACAATTACGCTATTACTTATTTGTGACTTAATAGCGATATGTGTTCAACTGGTGAGCTGCTGGATATTAAAGGAGTAAAAACGGTACTTCATCCTTTTCGATTCTCTACCTCAAAATTGTTATTATATTGAATTTTTTATAAATAATCAGGAAAATGGTTTCACAACTTTAAAATACTATACACCGAAACAATAATACTGTCCAATGGCTTTAGTCAATACATCTGATATGTGTCCATTAGGCGGTTAACTTAAAATATCAGTCTTTGATGCCCGAAAGGCTCTCTGGTTCGCTGAGCTTAGACGATGGCAGTCCCCATTCTCCTTCATACATAAGTTGGAGCTCGTTTTCCCGCGCATTCGTCTCTTCTTCGTTTTACCTCCGTGCGACTTCACTCGTATAATCACTCAATCGTTTACTCCATTCAATATTGCCTTTTCACAACATTTCCCTTCTTACTTCTTTCACCGAATACGTCCTCAAGGCCGAGTCAAGGAGGAACTCTGTCCTCGCCTCTGAACCAGAGCATTCCCATTATGCAGTCCCACTTAACCAGGCGCTTTGTCTGATGGAACATGGAAAGGTACCTGCATATTCTTATTGCTACCAGAGACGACCCAGGATAGCCAACATACTTCGAGCATCGGCAGCCGACCTATACGAGCCGCTAGTCTAGCGTGTCGCGATACTTTGTGACTGTAAATATTGGCCAATCAAGGTTGGGTTCCAACGTATCGAGAATATAACCGTAGTCGCACGGGTTCGCGCCTCAAATTTTTCTCCACAATAATGTTCGATATAAGTATTTACTTTTACTTCTTTCGCTATTATCTCATTTCCCTTCCAAAGTTCGTAGTTTTGTTAGTTTTACGTTGGGAAGATAACTTGCATTATTACTGTCCGTTCAAAAGTGTGCAGAAGTTTAAAAAAAACACTTTTGGTGGAGAACGAAACAGATGAGTCGTAAGTTCCGTGCAGGTAAACAAGTCATTAATGAACAGAAAGTCATAGGTTATTGTAAAAACATCTAAAACAAGATTTCCATAAGCCACTAATCATTTTGAAGCATCATTCATGGGTGGAGGTCATCAGGCATTAACTCATGTCCCGTATTGAATTGCAAAATACTAGTCTAGATTTTATAAAAAAGGGAATGAAGGCAGTTAAAGGTATTTTTACGATAGGAATCGAAACGAGTGCTGGGTTTTGTTTTACATTGCTATCGTTGGTGAAGAAAGTGGTATATGGTATTTGTATTGAGTTATGCTTGAAATCAGTACTGTTGATGTCGCTAGGCGACGAAACCTAAGTCGGAATTAAATCTTTTAAATGTGGAATAAACAAAGTTTTTCATAACAATCTTGAAGCTATTTGATAGAGTTTCATCAGAAATCATCACATTTTTCCCATGAAGTCATTTTGGTATTCGTTAAACTGGCTAAATCAACTTTTCCAGCAGCTCTTTTTGTTCTTAAAAACTCTCTGTATGTGACGTGCCAATGCTAAAAAAGGGTTACGACTGAAGCGGAAAAGAACGCGAGCAAAACAGTTAGACCGTCTAATGTAGATCTTTCACTTTCCAAAGTTGTTTTCTACATTATTGCGTAAGCCCCTCCTCTCCTGCTTTCTGTTACGAACTTAATTTCCTCTATTGGCGAAAGGGAACTTCGCAAATCCTAACCTAAGGCGGGAGCGAAAATAAAACTGTAAACTCAATAGGGCTGGTCATTGGAAAAATAGATAGCATTTGACAGATTTTCATTTAAGTGGGAAAAATTTGGTGCATCGACCGACTTTTTGTTAATTGCATGAGGGCATTTCCAGGAGCTTATAAGCTTTGTTTTAAGAAATATCTAATGCTTTCCTGGCGCGTGATGTGATGGAAGACTCTTTGGGTTTTCGGTCGGGTCAAACTCTCCAATTAGGGTGTTGCTTATTTTTTCTCGGATCTTTGATTTCTACCTCTTAAAATATGCTATCATGGGGTGTAGAATGGATATCCTAAAAATTTCAGCCCGATTGCTTAACATTTAGAGGTCGCTCAAAGAGCATAAATGCAATAACATTCAATTTTCCCGATTTGAGGAAATAACATCAAATTAAGGGGTATCGCACAATTTTACAGCACCTTTGATTCGAAATTCGCTCCATTTTTGCGACCGCTCAACAGTTTTCCAGGAATAAAATACTTATCTGCGAGCTACAGCCGCGCGTCACACCCCTAACGGCGAGCTGGTTGCTCGCAGGCCGCATTCGCGGTCAGCTGATAGGTCCTGCGCCCCTCATTGCCTTACGCCCCCCTCGCGCCTCCCCTTACGAGAGCCAGCGGAAGGAGGGAGGAGTTACTTACAAACTTCCATTGTTTTACATTGTTATAAATTCAGGAGACTGTTTCGTTGCGATTAACCATTATAGATGGAATCATTTAGAATCACTTATCTGCGAGCTACAGCCGCGCGTCATACCCCTAACGGCGAGCTGGTTGCTCGCAGGCCGCATTCGCGGTCAGCTGATAGGTCCTGCGCCCCTCATTGCCTTACGCCCCCCTCGCGCCTCCCCTTACGAGAGCCAGCGGAAGGAGGGAGCAGTCGAATACCTTGGTGAAATTTTCACACCGCTAATGAATCACACGAAGTTACAATCATTACAAGACTGACGTAAAGCTCTAATTTATGCATGGGTTTACGCTTAGTCGTAAAGAGGAAGAAAAATTACATTTTTTGCTGTTAAGTTAGTGAAATAGACAACATCGATTCACAGAAAAACTTCCTTACTTTAATGCTGTCACAAAGTCGTAAATAAAGCAGCACAACATATTAAGAACACTTATTTATTATCACAAATCCAAACGACATCGCTCTTTAACGATGGACTTCCGCGAGTCTTTTATAGCCCTTTGGAAGTGAGCAGCACCAAGGAGTAAATGCTGGAAACTATCTTCTTTGTATGTAATAGTCTTGTTGAAATTCTCCATCAACTTGATAGCGCGTTCAGCATGATCATTGGTCACACGTAAAGTCTTCACTTTGTCTTGACTAATTCTGTAGTCGCTGTTGTTGTGCCATTTCACAGGATCCTCTTCTAAAAAATCTACTGGAATACTAAGTATTTGAAAGAATGAGAGACTATTCGTTGTGACAAAATCTGCCAGCGCTAACCTGTTGGTAAATTCCAAATTCATGGGCAGTCGTTTAGAAGGATTTGGTACACCTTCTTTTTTTTCAGGTTGTACACCATTTTCTTTTTCTCATATGGGCCGACACTATCGTCGAAAAATGATAGTGCCGACAACTGTTCACTCAGATACCACAATTGCCTGCTGAATTTCTTTAGGGCAATAGATGCTGTTGCACTGTCAAAGTTTCTATACTCTATCAACCTGGTTATTAGTTTCAAATCATTTTTGGTGCCCCCGGAGCGTCTGTGGCTGTGTACCATGAAAATATATATACTTTTAAAATGAAAACAGTCACATCTAGTAGTCCGTTTCTTTCACTTTCTGATGAAATAAACTGATTTCTAAAAATCCATATTTTTAATGAATATATTGCCTTAGCCATCCATCTAGCCCTATGGAATGCTCCGGGTGCTCTACACTTCATGCCTTTGGGGGGACGTCTTCTAAGTACGACAAGAGAAAGGTTTAAAAGTTCCAAATAGTCATCTCTAGGTTGACTAACCTGTGAATGCAATTTAAAAAAGGAATTAAGTGTATCTTACGCATGTATTAAAATGATAATGCAAGTGAATGTAAGTAGGTATAAGTATATATAGTCAGAGCTCATAATTACCTCTATTTTGTTGAGAGCAAAATCAACTATCTTGTTTGATGCATCCCCGCTAAAATACTTAGCAATATGCTCATCTGAAAGAGCTTGAACATTATGTTTGTCCATTACTGGTCACTCTTGTTGGAATCTTTTAAAGAGCGATATATCAGGTCCACCCACAGGTTTAAGGTTATGCTTAAACACTGCTTCCAGGATTATTTCTAAGAAATGGTGGCGACAAGCAAGATGCAAAACATCTTGCTGTAGTTTATCTTTTAAAAGAACTGCAGCACCATTCTTTGAACCTAACATATGATAAATAAAGAACTTTTTAGGCTGAAAATCCCATAAAATATGATAAACTGAGAACCTCAGATATGAAAACATCTTGTTACCTGTATTTACGCTAGTAGTATTAAATGAAAATGCTTTAATTTTGTCCTCTAATCTCCACTCCACGACACTGTCGTAAACAATCTCAGCAGTTGCCCGCCCACTGGCAGGTTCGGTGAGTTTTGGAATCTGTAATGTTTTGTTTTCTTTCATCAATCGGCCATAAGATTTATTGAACCATTTAATGACGTAATATGCAAAATAATATTTAAATTACTTGATTCAACGAATGAGTAAAAATTATCTTTAGTAGTTGATCGCTAGTAACCCCTGTTACTACAACTGCAATGCGATCTACATTTCTTTTGCTGGTTAGATCGGGTAAAATTTTTCCGTCCCAGTGGAGGGTTAGGCAGGGGTCTGGCTTAAACTTTTGTTTAATCGATAAAGCCCTCTTCTGACGTTGATTTGTCCTTTGTCGATGCACCGAGGAGTAGTTGACATTATAATCGTTAATGTTTTGCCCAGTGCTACTCATAGTAGCAGCAAGAACCTTTGACGCTCCTCTTGCGCTAATGCCCAAGGCATCACAGGTCAGTGCGATCTGGGGTGTTATGAGGTTTTTCCTACCTCTCTGCCTTTTACTTGACGACCCCGTTGGCTTGTCATCAATAGAATCTGTTTCAGGAACATCCTCACTACTTAAGAGAAGAATATCGTCATTTCCTAAAAGAATATTTTATCATTAACAACAATGCCATTGCATAAAAAGGAAATCGATAGAGATTTAGTTTTACAAGGCCTATAACTTACCTTCCTGTTTACTCTTTAACTCAGACTTCTTGCGATACTCGTCATACCTTCTCTTCCTCTCCGCTCGACTTCGCTGCCTCCTCTCTCTCTCTCTCTAAGAGTGCTAACTTAAGATCTTTTGAAGCACTTATACTACCAGGACGTCCCGGTCGCCTCTGCATTTTCAAGAACACTTTGTCCTCATCATTTTGCATAACTTCTAGAGCATCTACGGTGGCAATATCAAACAACTGATCCAGTTTTTCTTTAAATTCTACTTCATTCTTTATTTGTCGCATAGTGCGTCGTCGAGAGTTTTTCTTGAGTTTTAACAGCTCCCCGTACAGTGCCTCTATTTTCGCAATGCCACGTATTTCCTGAATAATTGGAATTCTCGACAAAACAGTCCAGAATGGGACCACGGACCTCATCGTTATTCTCGCACTTGCACGCACTCCTTGTTTCAGGGTTATGTGGTGGTGATAGAACACCTGCAGCACTTCGCGAATCAAAGGCAGCTTATTTGTCGGGAAACAAGCGGCTACAGTTCCGGGGACACCGATTAGGAATACTTCACTAGACTTGCGCGTGGTAAACGACATCGTTTTTAGCGCTAGCGTTTTGACTCCACTCTACACCATTCGAAATCCGACTGCGATGTGGTTAAAGGAGGCTTGAAACACGCAAACTTGGGTACGAAGACGTACACATAGTTGTCTCTAAACAACATTCTAAATGATTCCATCTATAATGGTTAATCGCAACGAAACAGTCTCCTGAATTTATAACAATGTAAAACAATGGAAGTTTGTAAGTAACTCCTCCCTCCTTCCGCTGGCTCTCGTAAGGGGAGGCGCGAGGGGGGCGTAAGGCAATGAGGGGCGCAGGACCTATCAGCTGACCGCGAATGCGGCCTGCGAGCAACCAGCTCGCCGTTAGGGGTGTGACGCGCGGCTGTAGCTCGCAGATAAGTATTTTATTCCTGGAAAACTGTTGAGCGGTCGCAAAAATGGAGCGAATTTCGAATCAAAGGTGCTGTAAAATTGTGCGATACCCCTTAATTTGATGTTATTTCCTCAAATCGGGAAAATTGAATGTTATTGCATTTATGCTCTTTGAGCGACCTCTAAATGTTAAGCAATCGGGCTGAAATTTTTAGGATATCCATTCTACACCCCATGATAGCATATTTTAAGAGGTAGAAATCAAAGATCCGAGAAAAAATAAGCAACACCCTAATTGGAGAGTTTGACCCGACCGAAAACCCAAAGAGTCTTCCATCACATCACGCGCCAGGAAAGCATTAGATATTTCTTAAAACAAAGCTTATAAGCTCCTGGAAATGCCCTCATGCAATTAACAAAAAGTCGGTCGATGCACCAAATTTTTCCATACCGCAGTTGAATGAAACGACTTAAAAATTTCTTTTCCACCTCGTTTTCTCGCAACTGCAATTATCGTCTTATAGTAGAAGAATAATCTTAAAAAGTGTCTGACTTTTGGAACAACCATTTCTCTTCCTCGAGGCAATCTACATCTTTGCGCTCAAAATCAATAATTTTTTAAAATTTCATTTTTTTCTCCATTAATGGGGATATTAAAATTATGTGGCTTACCAATCATTAAAATATTTGAAGGTACAACATAGAGCAAAAACTTTGTTAAAGATTCTAATCGTGAGAGAAGTATGGTGGTTGGTAACTTGCTTTGCCAAAATCAGCAATCTTTGGACTTTATTTACTTCGTTGAGGGAGATTTTATAAACATGGTAATTATAAAACACAAGAACATGCACTAGTAAGACATATAACTAAAAAATTGTCTAACATTCTACTCGTGAGAGATTGATGGCAGTTGCTAAGTACCAGTAAATTAAATAAAAAATGTTAGTTCACCCATTTTTGAGTGTTACTAGGGGATACCAATTGCTAAAGAAGCTCTCAAAACGGCAGTGAAAACATGATAGGGGGCGTAATTTTGTCCACAAGATGAAACAACACGACAGTAAAACTGGAAGATCAACCCTCCAACTGAGACCGTTTTCCAATCCACTTCAAGGAGTACTAACTGTACTTCATTTTCTCCAAATTCAGGACGTTACGTCACAACTTTAGCCTTAGGACCAACATTAACACCACGAAGGGGCTCTAAGGGCTAGTGAAAGAAAAGGCTTCCTTGCCGGCCGCACCACTCCTATTAGTTCGTCAGTGTTTCGTCCGCTTTACTTGGGCTGCGTGCTTCGTGAGAGCTAATTTGACTGCATAGTAAATAATCTATCGTATCTATAAAGTATAATAGCAATCTATATCATATCATAGCCATAGTAAGAACTGGCGATTATCTTCAAAGGTCGTTAAATGCAATGGACCAAGTACTCCAAGAATACAATATGAAGATAAATACGACAAAGACTAAAATCCTAGTGTGTGGAAGAGAGAAGTTGGATGGAGAAATCATACTGAGAGGAGAGAAAATGGAGCATGTGGATTCCTGCACTTATCTCTGAAGTACCATCGCGTGGGATGGAAGCAGCACAATGGACATATGGCAAAGAACTGTGAGAAAATGTATGTGAAAAAATTCGCAAGGAGCGCGCGCGCCACTTAACGGATCGGAAGCATGGACCAATGGAAAAACGGGCTAGAAAAGACAAAATGCCTTCGAAACCTGGTACTGGCGGAGGATGCTGAAGATTAAATGGACGGAAAAAATAAGGAATGATGAAGTGTACAGAAGAGTGGAAGAGTAAAGGACCAAATGCAACATCATAGAAAAAAGAAGAACAAGATGGATTACATCTACGTAATACCCTGCGAGCCACCACGAGGGTGTGTGGCTGGGGGTGAAGATCACCAAACATGCACTATTGACATGCAACTAGGATATTTAATGGAAACATGCTAGATAACAGGGTCACATGCAGCTAGATGGTTAGTATCAACATAATAAGGAAGGGATTATTGGTTGTTATTACATGCATTATTGCATGCATGGGAATTACTATCAGTACGCAGGTTTAACCTAAATTTTAACCTGCGTTCTGATAGTAATTTCCATCCGAGTTCTTCTATTAAGCTCGTAACACTTACACATTTATCATAACGGCCTTTAACAAACCTAGCGGATCTCCTTTGCACACGCTCTAATCCTTTTATCATACCTTCCTCGTACGGATCCCTTCAGTTGGCTTGCAGGATATTATGTAGATGTACATGGTGTACTCTTTTTTGGACACATAAAATACATATGCGGCACAGCATTTACGAAACTAGGTTTTGTTAAGCGTATAATAGTAAGGTCCTGAATGAAAGAGGCAAAGAGAGATGCTACTTCGCTCTGGTTAGGCCATAACTTGAATACGCTGCGAGCATTTAGGACCCTGGTCATTCAGATTTAACCAAAAAAATTAATAAAATACAAAGAAAAGCAGCATGCCTCGTTATAAACTGCTACGAGCGAGCATATAATGTGTCAACTTTTAGAGGGATTAAGGTCGGAGCCCCTAGAGACTCGCAGGCTACACGCTAGGCTTAGGTTGCTTGAGAAATTCAGAAATGATGTTTTTCAGGGCGACTTAGGGAAAATTAACATTACTACATCTCTAGGTCTGACAGAAACTATAAAATAAGAGAGATACACTGCTGAACAGATAGGTACCAAACTCGTTCTTTTCCGCGCACATTATGCGACCACAATAAAAACTGAGCTCCACTAAATACTCTCTCATAATACACGTCACCATTTCTCCTACCAAAAACTTACATCTTTACACGGCAGGAGTCCTAACACCCCCGGCCACACGCCCATGAGGTGGTTCGCAGGGTATTATGTAGACGTAGATGTACAGTGAACAGGGCTTTGCCTCAATTGAAACACGGCCTAATCCCCATGGAAACCTACATCAACATGCAGTGGGTATTCAAGGAAAGATTAGCATCGGTGAACCATCGCTCATATTCAAGGATAGAATGCCTTTCGTTGCTCCATTTAGGAATACCCGAACGAAGCGGCGACATGCAGGGGTGCCGCGGCTCCTTCCCTCGTGGGAGCAGTGCTGGCGCCTGCGTCGAGGAGTGCCCTCACACACTCGGGAGAGTCAACCTGTACGGCGTAGTGGAGAGGAGCGGGCGCCTCGTTCAGACTCGCGTTGACGTCTGCTCCCGAGTCCACGAGTAGCTTCACGCATTCCTGACATCCGGAGCTGGCAGCGCAGTGGACCGGAGTGGCCTTTCCCTCGTTGTCCCAGACGTCCGTCCGTGCGCCATGCGCTATGAGCACTGCCGTACTTTCCTCGTCTCCCAAGTAGCAGGCGAGGTGAAGAGGTGTCCTAGGGTGCAAAAAGAGACGCGAAAATCAGATTTTCCAATCTCTACGTATACACATGCCAGCAACGATGCCGCGTTCACGAATTTTGTTGCGAGAAAACTTCCATCTGTCCAGCGTAGAGCGGTTTTAGACTAAAAAGAGTTAATAATAAATTTTGGCTGCAATAGTGCCATCTGAGTTTTGTTATACAATTTTATCTAAATATGGTAATGTTTGATCCTGTTCTGTTTGGATGGTAAATTGTTGTTTTTGAAATAAGTTTCTTTTCAACATTATTGTCATCGGTGTAGTCTTTTGGAAATGAAATTATTATCATCAACATATGTATATAAAAATAGGCTTTGAAACGGTAGGTTTTGAATAATATTATCCAGTAGTTCATTCATTATTGTGTCTGCAAGAATCGGAACAACCGGGTAATCCATTGGTACTCCAACAATATTTTTCAAAAATCAATCCATACATTGCAAATAACCTTGATTCACAAAAAAAGTGAAAAAGTTATAAAAGATCACTTTTCCTAGAGAGGCACGATGAGCGATAGTGTCCCACTTAGATGCATTTTAGTTTTTTAAGTAGGAAAGTGATTTGGCTGAGATCGGTTTTAGAGCATCCCCTCTGCGAGACGTTCCTCTTTCTCAAGTGGCGAAGGATACGAAAATTTTTCATAATCGGCCTCTGCTATCACCTCATCTTCATCACGTTTTACACTACTTACATCATCGGTGTGTTTTCCAGAGATCCAGGAGTTCACGGCAACAGCGGAACGAGCAACGAGACGAGGAAGTGCGTCTCGGAGATCGACGGCGATCCGTTCAGTAAAACAATTGATTCGCGCATAGTTGCCGTGGGTTACATGGTGATGGTGGTGAACATTGCTGACAGCTGGCACCGTACAGTGGTTCAAAAAATCGAAAGCCCTTCACGCCGCCCCATGCCTAAGGACTCAAAAATACTCTGTGCAAAATATTAGCCCAATGTCGGCCGTGGTCCACGCATTTTTGTATCTAGCATATGCCCTCCTATACGACAGGCAACATTATGGTTATTTGCATCCTCCAATTATCCCTCTGTGGGCTCAGATACATGCACAGATATACTGGTAAAAGCACGGACCGATTTAATAATTAAGAACTCCTGCAAAAAGTTGGAGAGGAAAGTAGTAAACTTTGAGGAATAGAGAAGACAAACTTTTTGGACATATTTAGCGACACAGTTGCCTGTTGAAAACTGTAATGGAAGGAGAAATACGTTGGAAACTTTAGCGGACGTAGACCTAGAATGAAATAACCAGAAAAATCATGGTGGTTATCTTTGCAGTGACAAATTATGCGGGAATGAAGCAGTTGACTGACAGAAGAGCAGAGTGGAGCGCTGTATCAAATCAGTCTTTGAATCGATGACTACTGAATATGATGAGGTGCCTTTCGTTTGCTAAATTTCCTCGGACGGGATATATTTTCCTCGTTACGGAGTTATGTTTTCTGCTCCTCTCTTGCGTCTAAATAGGTTCAATGGTTTTTAAAAAATAGAGTAAGTTGCTAACTAAAATTTTAACGGACTAAAATTTTCATGAGTAGGGCCGCGATCGAAGGCGTATGACAGGCACTACGCGACTGGCCTTTATCCAACCTGCCAACACTCTCCTGTTATCAAATTCATGTATTTAGTTATATAAATATGTGTACATATTTAAATGTGTGTATTATATTTATGTGAATTCATTAAATTATTATAAATCAGGCAACCGCGGTACTCGGACGGTGTATTACTCGCATCGAAGATAAAAGAGCAATAACTTAGTATTTCGATTCGCTTTTCACTCAGCTGTCAATAAATAATGAATGAATGTAATGAATGGATATGAATGTATCCCCATGCCTTGATGAATACTCTCGATGCATAACCCAGATCGGTAGCCAAATGCTCCACCTGCTGCGCTATCACACTGTCAGCGACATCCCATTCCTTAAAAACACTTATTGTGGAATGTTAGTCCAACCATTTTGCAGACTAGGTTTTTTTAATTACTGCAAAGCAGCACAGAATGGTAATACAGGAGCCATATATCATACGCGGACTTAAAAGGTCTATCGTATTAAAAAAATTATTTCCTGAAGGCAAGGTACCCCAAGACAAGAAAATAGCCAACGTCACACCAATATTTAAAAAAAGAGAACACGCATGACCCAGGAAATTACCAGCCCATATCGTTAACATCGCTTTTAAGCGAGAATTTCGAGCACGTTTTTGTTAGCAGTACTCTGACGTTCCTGGATAATCGAAATTTCTTACACGGCAGTCAGCTCGGCTTCCGGAAGGTTGAAAGAAGGAAGGTTCCTGCAAAACATAGCTTGCGCCCTTCATTTATGACACCCTAAAATCAGGTGAATCGAAAAAGCAGGCCGACCTTGATTTCCTTGATTCCTTGATTTCAAGAAAGCATTCGACAAGGTTCCTTACGAAAAAACTCATATTCAAATTGCAATCATGACGAGAAATGAAAAAAATAGCAAACTGGATACAAGACTCTGTGATCGCAAACAAAAAGTAATTATTAATGGTATTAGCTCTGATGTGGTCTGAGTCACATCCGGTTTTCCACAAGTAAGAGTGATCGGCCCTCTTTTATCCATTATTTATATGAATGACTTAAATTATCGAGTTCACAGTGAATTAGGATTATTTGCAGACGACATGGTCGTCTAGCACGAAATTAGTGAAGACACGAACCTAGAAATTCTGTCATCGGACTTTGACAATGTTCGTTCGTGGTGTCAGATGTCGGAACTAGAATTTAATAATAATAAATGCACCACAGTTCACTTCTTGTGGAAGTCATCACACCAACACTATATCTTCACTGTGGGTGGAGTAAACACAAAGCCCTCAGATAAAGTCAAATACCTTGGTATTACCTGAACTTGAGACATATCGTGGGAGAACACGCATACAAAACATACGCGGCTCAGCATTAAAGAAACTAGGATTTATCAAGCGTATATTAGGAAAGTCCTCGAATGGGAAAGTGTAAAGAGAGCGATGCTACTTTGCTCTGGTTAGGCCACACCTCGAATACGCCTCGAGCATTTTGGACCCTGGATGGAAAGAATTACCCAAAAAATAAAGAAAATACAAAGGAAAGCTGCGCGCTTCGTTTAAAACTGCTACGAGCGAACATATAGTGATTCTCAGCTTTTAGAGGGATTACTTAGGGAGCTGCTGAAGGCTCGGATGCTGCGTGCTAGATTAATTTTGCTTTAGAAATTCAGAAAAGATGTGTTTCAGAGAAACATAGAGAATATAATTTTGACGCCAAACTTCATCTCTAGGCTCAAAGGTCATAATAAAAACAGAGCTCATCTCAAAACACCCATAATACATTTCACCATTTTACCTCCCAAAACTGTTTAAAAACCTTTACACTAGTGGCTTATACAGTAAACCTTTAGGCTAGTGTCCTAGCTACCCATGCCACACGCTCATGTGGCAGCAGCTCCCAGGTTAGTACGTAGCAGTAGAATATATCTTGTTTCCAAGAGTCTGTACAGGCAGGGATAGTAGTGCTGGCAAGCAGTTTTTTTACCATCCGGAGTCACACTAATTCAAACCACATTTTCGAAGGTGATGCCTTGATCCTCTTCGTACCACAGGGGTAAAACGTATCGTATGAATCCTCACAAACTAGAATAATAAAGCTTGGCTGCTTCATCCTCGCATTGGGGGATGAAGCAATCAAAGAGAGGTTCACATCACGTTGAGATGCGGAGCGAAGACGCCTTTGAGAAGTTAGAGCACGCCACCGTAGGCTTGTGCGATGAACGAATTTGCCCATCGAGTGTCGATGAAAAAAAATTATCGAGATGATTCGGTTTCGATGATTGTCATCGACGATGATGAGTCAATGAATCCATGGCCGTCGATGAGTCAATGGATTAATCGCCATCGATGAACTCACCGACCTCGATAAGTCGATGAATTCATTCATCGCCGACGGAAAGGTAGGGATAGGCACGGGCGGGTGACGCAACACAAATAATTAGTATCATCTAATGGGGATGGATTCATTGACTCATCTACATCGGTGAATTCATCGACTCATTGACGTCAGTTTATTTATCATCTCATCGACGTCAGTTAATTCATCGACATCGGTGAATTCATGGATTCATCGACGTCGATGATCGATGACGTTCATTGTCATCGACGAGGTTCATCGCAACACGATGACTAAAATCATTGTCGATGATTCGACTCATCGCACAAGCCTACGCCACCGCCTGAGCTCCAGTGTCTCTCTCTCTCTCTCTTTTGCATACTTTTCCCATTAATGTTTTCATCACACATCTTAAATATTTCCCAATCTGCTTATTATTAAGAGTTTAAACCAATATTTAGCTACTTAAGAATGGTAGTGTATTGGAGAAGTCTTACTGTACTCACTCAAGATATCATGGCTTGTTAAAGCAAACAGTTGAAGTATAAATGTGCTTTCTTATGCGACTCTAGGAAATAAGAAATAACCCTAGTTTTTCATCCATTCCCGAATAATTATTTTTTGTCCTAAACCCGAATGTCTAAGCATTAATTTAATGAATGAATTTATAGATTTTTCCTCGTCTAACATCTTTCAAAGTGACTATCATTCAGGATTAGGATTGGATTTTGGGGTGGCGACCGACAGCTAAGGTCATTTGCGCCTTAGGAGACAGGTAAGGGAAGAAGGGTGGATAGAAAACCCGGCGTCGGCATTAGCCTATTCTTAACGAAAGGCGCCAATGGGACCACGGCTTAACGTCTCATCCGACAGACGGAGTACTGTACTTGAAGTGTCCTCCACAAGACACTCAAGTAGAGATCCTCCTCTAAAGAGATTTTAACCCTGGCCGCCCGTATGATTAGCCAGTGCTCTAGCCACCACACCAACCCAGTCCACAATATCAGTCAGCCATGCAAAATAAATTGTTAAAAATGTAATCTATCCACATATGCAGACTTGGATCAGTTCGCAGTGGAACTGAAATCAAACTTTGAGACAGTGTTAAAGTTATGATTGAAAACTAATACGTTCATCGCTGGCTACAGTGAAATCCTGGAGTTCTCGTTGGGTTCGAAACCCTCGGGCTGGTAAACGGCAAATGCATATGGCCGTGTAGTCGCAGCGAGACCGTTATTAGTAGAGCGCGAAAAAAAAGTCTTCAATTTTGCAAAAAATGTCGCCTAAAAAGTCACCAGTATTATTGAAAAAAGTCTCTCAAAAGTCTGAGTTATCTCCTTGAGAAAGTGGCTGAATTTAACGGAATTGATGGAGAAAAGAGCGTAGAGATGCGGATTCGTGGGTTTTCGAGTTATTTTATGGACTTTAAGAAAGGAGAAAACCATAATTTACAAAATATTTTTAAAATTCTGAATAACACTTCGTTTGATGATCAGAAATTGTGGAAGAATAATGTTGACCCCTATAATTTTTATAGCTGATAAATATCTATCTTTATTTTGAAAAAGGGAAATTAAAGTTAAAATACAGGTTATGGATAACCGATTTTATTTCTATATTGCATAATATAAAATATAGGAAAAATATTTACGTACTTTCATTCACTTTGAGTTGTATTGCCTCGGCGACGCGTCATTATTTCATGAAGTATTGACAGACAAGGTATTTTTCTATGTTTTCCATAGAGAACGTTGTGCGACGGTCGCTCAAAATAAGTTTGTACATCGAAAACGATCGCTCAACTTCACATGTTGTCATAGGAGCATACCTCAGAGTAGCCACTTCACTTACATTGAGTTTTTGGAAAATCTTAGATGTCTGCCCCTTGACCTCTCCATTGAGAATCTGAGCTGCATCACTCATCAACTCAAAGCCTTCGTCTTTACTCAAAACATTACACAATTTGGCATAAACACTTTCGGCTTGTTCACCCTTTGCATATGCAAGTTTCTTCTTCACATCCATAATTGTCCACACCGAATCACTGAGGCTCAGGATGGAAGATTCGAGGTATTTGATTTTTTCAACCAAAAACCCAAAGGATGCTGAAATACATATCATTTCCAGTGGAAGTTTGCTAACTTGTAAGAGTTCTCGAGCATTGTCTACACATTCTGCATCATCTTCAGGGTCAATATTCTGTATAACCTGAAGTAAAAAATTAAAATACAGTTTTCCTCTTCAATTTAGAACGTGCAGTTGTAGTTATTTTTAACTGAGCAAAATGGCAGGAATTCTATTTCATATAATGAAATTGATTCATCAGTCACAATTATAACTACAAATAATTATTTACATTCTTAATTTTTTCGAAGTGTTGGGCATTGAACACGCAAGCTTCCAGCCATGTTCCAAATCTCGTGAGGACTGGGTCCGGAGGCAATGGCAGATCACAGCAAAATGTTTTATATATTTCCACGCGCGATGGTGCTTTCAAAAATACCTACGAAAATATTAGTTCTGCAGTAATATATTAGCAACGAAGTTTTATTTTTAGTTTTATTAAGAGCAAGTACCTTTTTAATGGTAGAGACCCACTTATTTGCAGTGGGAAATCTTTTGCGAATTTCTTCACATACCCTGTGAAGAGCATGCACTTTGCAAGTGATTTGAATCATTTTATGGTAGAAAACCAGCAAAACCTTGGGGGCTTTAACCATGTACGCCGCTCCATCGGTTAGGAGAAGAAGCAAATTCTCTCTAGCACTATTATCTCCAAACAAGGAAGCTGTAAAAAATTGGTGAGTACATTACGATAAATAAGGTAAAGATGCGGTAAAAACTCATCAACATAAGTCATACCGTTAATTAATTTCAGTTCTAATTTGAATATGCTCGCTTTTTCAGCAAACATTTCACCATACCAAATTAGGTTTTATTACTTACTCAAGGATTCGTCAATGCAGCGAGCGATCGTTTCATTATTTACTCTTTCAAGTTCCTTGGATTCCATGAGGTAGGGCTTATTGGGCTCATCTGGTGTCAATTTTCCTACCAATATGTTGCACACATATCGACCCTTAACATCAGTTGTCTCATCAATAATGGCATATAACTTGCTTCCTTTCAGGTCATCCTTGATACTTTTCGTGATCTAAACCACAAGAACATTTTTTAAAAATGTTAAGTAAGGCAAACACTTAAAAGAGCAATAAAAATTGGCAAGGGCACATAATTACTTTCTTCGTAAGAGTTAATACTTTTTCGTTCTTAATCTTATTCCAGTCGGATTACCACCAGGAAATAGTAAAAGTATTCCAGTAGATAATATTATTTCCGACGCAAACTATGCATGTTGAAAGGCATGTATTCAAGGTATAAGTTATATTTTAAACTTACTTATACCTTGTTATATTTTAGTGAACTATTTATGTAACACAATGATTGATACAGCTGAATATTTCTTTGAAATCGTATTAAACCAAAGTTTTTAACGCTTATATCCAAAGATCAGGTATGTAAAAGATTTTTAGAGCACTTACTACGTAAAAGTATTTAAAAACTCATACCTTTTCGTTGACTATCGGTAAGTAAGTTTTCCGAATAGAACTGTCAGATGGAACTGTCCGCCTTAAATATTTTTCCATAAATGATGTGAATAAAGGGTGTTTTGATTTGTGTGTAGGAATGTTCAATTCCACAAATAGTTCGCACAAGTCCAAAGCAAACTCATCGCCGGTGGATGTAAACGATAGTTGGCTCTGTCGTAAACTCTGCAAGCTCACGGTCTCCTTTAATTTCACTTAAGATAGATGCGATGAGCTGTCAATGTGCTGTTTCACATGTGACTTTTTGTCCGATGATATCTTGAAAAATAATGAGAAAGATAAATTATTATCAGAATTACTTTTAAAGTTAGTAATTCAGAATTGCTGAATATAGGTCTTTGTATTTTTATAAGGAATTATAATTAAAAACACACGTAATGTATAGTTAAAGATGTATATAACAATATTGACTTATTCGGGAATGTTAAACAATTCTTAAGGTAATAATTATAATTAATAAAGTCGTCAGATTCAAAAGTTGTATTGATACTCACGGTTTTTTCACAAGCATTGCAGTAAATACTGTTGCTCAGTACTTGCAGATACTTGCATAGTGAAGCATACGCAGTCAGCTTGGCTCCTGAAGACGCCTGTCCTTTCACCTTGTACATTTTCTTACTTTATACCTTGGGCTGCACAAACGAGCGGACGATGGTCTTGCGACGCTTGGGGACCTCAGCAAATGACTGAAACTTTACGCGGCTTACTCGAATATAAAAGAGAATAGTGTTCATACAATGTGTATACATTCACCGGTCCTTGTTAAGCCTTCACTTTTCCTCTTCGACCGAGTGCCAAGGGCGCATTGTTTGCCTCTCTACAATGTAGGCTCATTTCGTGACCATCTACACACAACGTGAGGCATTCACCTCTTCGGAAATTCTAGATTATCTTTCATATATTTGTATCATTTTTCCATTAATCTCCTACACAAAAGCGGAGTGCTAGCATACAGTGTAGCGCTGTCGCCTTGTCAAAAGACCACCCGGGTTCAAATAAGTTGGTTCATAATATCCCTTTGGGAAGTCTTTGGACACCCTTAGCAAAAAAAGTGCGAGGTGGCCCAGGGAAAGGAACAATATGTGAATTTGGCATGCAATTGGATAAGTACGGGGTGAGCTCTACCCTCACATATCCAAACCACCTTCGGGTTGAATCACTGCGTGTGTTTAGTTCATGAACGGTGGAGTAATCGAAAGAATTCATTGCAGTTTTCGGAGCTATTAATAAAATTCCGCATTAGCAAATGTTAGGAGCTTACATTTTACGGTACATCTCTGCTCCGTGTAGTAGGTACCCCATGAAAAACAAGATGTGTCCAACACACAGCTAAACAAATGTGGTCACAACAGCCAAATATTAACTTAGGCATGTGGTTTAAATAAAAAGGCCCAGAAAAGTCTCTTTTAATCAAAAAAGTCCCGCCAAGCCAAAAAAGTCCCAAAAAGTCTCTAAAAAAATCATTAAAAACTGTTTTATTTGATGAGATTGGTGAAGATTTGTATTTAAAACCACAAAAGTCCCACTTTTACAAAAAGTCAAAAGACTTTTTTTCCGCGCTCTAGTTATTAGGTGTAAGGTGAACTCATTTTTTCGTGGATTTTGAAAACCTTGAGAAAGAATAATTTGAAAAGAACAGGAGTATATTGGTATTTCGAATGTGTTTAGGCTGTCATTTACACTGAAGCAAAGTTCCTTGGCTGCGGCCGCATTTTTTCTTTGCTTTTGTCGGGACGAAAGGGCGCGCATATTATAGTTATGCCCAATCCATAATATTTAAAATAGGCAGTTGTAATTCATTGTGCGCAGCCAAATATTTGATTTTCTTGATCCTTTTATTCATCCACTGTTTTCCTTAATTTTTGTGTCGTTTTATCCTAAATATCTCATTTGTTAAGGGTATTGATTTCATATGATTTTTCTTACATAGTTTATCTTTGCAGCCCTACTGTTCTCGAAACAGGAAAATTAATGCGTTACGTACCACATTTAAGCGGGAATTCCCGAAAAGTTAGCATCGTTATCGGAACATGGGTTACGAAATTTTTAACGATTTTTATCGCAAGAGTTTTACTCGATAAAAACTAGAAATTTAATCAGGACTATCGCTGCTATCGTGAATGATACGTATGCGTGAAAACTTTGCTCATCGTTGCTGATTGGCAGTCAATGTATTCAATTTTTTATCCAGCTGTGAACTTTTGAAAGAAGATGCTTTTCCCATGTCTTTCACAACCATTGTATTGGTTACTAACCTGCCACATCCGTCCGTCGCACTAGGACCGATGCCATCTTCAAGTAGTCTCTTGAGTACATCGGGTTGCCCATACCAGGCGACCAACAGGAGCACCGATTCACCATTCCCGTTTGTCACTGCGTCATCAATGGCCTTTTCCAATGTTTCTTTTTGTAAAGCATTATCTTCAACACAATTTTCCTCTTCCGATATCGACATGGCCTCGAACGCTGTCCACAAAGCCTCGCAGCTAGGTAAGGTCCGCAAGCTGGTAGTGACATCTTGCGGAGACCAAATGTAGCGAGTTTTTTCCGGGAAACAGGAGTGTCGTCTCTCGCAGACGAACTTTGCAGCAGTTGGCGACAACGGCTGCAGATATTGGACACCGTCGGATGCGCTGCTGTCCAAACAATCCTCCCGTTCGTTTTCACTCGAAATGCTGGCTGCGGGAAACTTCTCGCCGCTTTCAATCTAAAAGAATAATGCAATTAGATTTCAATTCACCGACTACCGTCATTTTTTTTATAACTGCTTCGTCCACAATTTGAGCCATAGTGAGAACATCAACTCTGATACCCGTTTTCAAAATGCATCGTTAAAAGAAACTGTCTCTTTGCGCACTTTTTACATCAATTCCGTGTACATGGGCATTTTTTAAGTCTGGCTCATATTTGAGCCAGGTTGGTGAGAGCCTTTGAAAACTATGGGGAAATTGCGAATTTAGATCTTAATATTCTAAATTCGGATGTTATCGGAGTCACAAATCTTTTTGAGAAATAGCGATGATTTTTTCAGATGATTTATTTGTGATTGTTTACTGATTTTTGCTGCAATAAAAACGAGATTTGACACATTTCTATAGAATAAATTTACGCTTAGATTAATTAATTACACTACTTCAGGATAGCTAAAGAAATGGATCAATGAATCGATTCCTGTAGACAGCTGGTATTTGCTGCATTATATCTAGTTTTTTTTATTGAAGTAAATAAGTAGTGTCAATGACACCTTGCTTTAATGAAGTGCTATTTTCATTTTAACCGTCAGGATAATACTTTGCCTTATACGATTACATCATATATATATAAAGAAAAAACATACGCTTTTTTGGTCTGGTGAATGTCAGCTTATTAGGGTTTTCAATTCTATTGTCAAACTTTGTTGTAATATGCTGGCATTAACGAAGAAACGTTTGTACCATAATCATTGCTTATAATTGTGTTATGACTCAGATGAGTCGAACCTTTGAACTTTAACTAACTACTAACTAACTACATTTTACTCCATTTTTCACTTCTAATTTTAAGATTCTCATCAAATTCAGTAATTTCTGTGAGCAAATATTTTTCTTACCGTGAGATGCATTCAAACGCGAATAAATATGGTAACTAGTAGTTTTATGCGTCAAACGTACGTCTGGGCAATGTTGAAAATCCGAAGCTTGAATTAAAATTCGTGATATGAGAGTGAAAAGTTAAAAAAAAAAAACTTTCACGCTACCACTTAAAAAATAACACACAACCTGGGTTTCGACGCGTCTAAACTTGAACGAGAGAGAAGTCGAGTTTTAACGTCATCATCGGCAATGAGAGTGCTCTACAATGAATGCCTTTCCCTATTTTCCCTATATTTAGGAGGAAAACATAATGCTAACTGCTCTTCGCCACCTATTTGATGGTCAAAAATTATATCGTTGGGGACCGTGCCGTTATAAACTCCCTACAACCAAGCACAAATATGCATACGATTCTACTTCGTGCTTCAAAGACATTGAAAATATATATAACTTCAGCAAAAATTCAAATGTTATGCGCATTTAACTCAATTTCCGGAAAATCGAATACCTGCGGCTAGCTCATGCGATAATTTTTACCTGCAATGATCGTATTTCTTAAATTACGACACCCAGGAAGATGATTTTTCAGCAACTAACCAACTGATGAGTTCCGTTTGGAGAATTTCCTCTCGGTAAGTGTTCAGAGTGACTGACCAAGTAGATAGGACTACAAAATGCCGTTATAAGTTTGGGGATGGCAAATGCCAGCAAAATCGCAACCAACCTCATGAAGCGAACTACCCTCCTCCCCGAATGAGCGCCAGTCCCTCGGACGACCCCTGTGCGACCGACTCCGGTACGAAAAGGTTTCCCGTCGCTTCACGGCCTCCGTTGACATGATGTCTCCCGAGGACCTCAGCCAACTGCTCCGGAATCCTCGGCACAAGCGAAGCACCTGGGAGAGAAGATCGACGCACGCTCCTGCGGCCCGCCCGTCATCGACTCTCCTGGTCAGCGTCAAGTAAGCAAAACACTCCGCCGATCAATGCCTTCCTTCTTCTGAGACAATGTAAACTTTATCCAGAGTCGAAACAGACGAAGGGGCTTGCTGTTCTGGCTACCGTCCAAGCTGAAACAAAAAAAACATCATCTTTATGCATCTATAATTTTGCTCCCTTCTTTAGAGGAGGATTAAAATAACATTTTTGTTGGAATGATTAGAAAAATGGGATGGGAATTTGCCATCGATGATTTGAATGGCCTTACGAAAACTCCTTCTGATTCGGTAGTCAATGATTCACCTTGAAGCTATTAAACTTTTTTATATAATCTCATACGTTGATTGGGAACTTCAAATTGATGTTACTTCAGAGATTATTGTGCATTTATGAGAATGGTTGCAAGCAGGGTCGTCACTCCTTTTGCTTTCCTTGGACACTTGGGAAGAAGAACAATTGTCTTGGGCTAATCTGACCTAATTTTAATTTACCTGCCACACAAATTAAATGATTGATAATTTATTTTACCATGTTAGTTTGAAATTATCCCGCTGTGCCACCCACGGGCTGAACGAAACCGACTGAAATTAGATCGGGTTTTACTTTTGTATTTATCGTCCCTTAAATGGACTCTTCGGAATTCTTTTCATTCATGCTATCATTGAGGCAATATTTTGCATTGAGAATTATATTCTGGTGAAAGTCACGCTAGGAATATTAAGTCGCGAATCGACGGTGAACCAACTGAAACCTGTAACCATGTGCTCGCATGAAGAGGGCGCGTGTGATGTTCATAGTTCAGCGGAAGCTGTTGCTCTTCCTACTCTACCGGATATCCTAGCAGATTCTTTGGAGTACTCAAGGAAGTTTGGCGAGTTCATCCATTTAAAGTGACTTATTTGGTAGTTTCCTACATTGGTTCCGCGTTAACTCACGATCTCACCAATGGAGCCACTCTATTTCATAGCCTCATAGCGTTACTTGTTGAGTAAGCCGCTCATAAAAAATGCGAAGGGATAATATTGCTAGCGCCAAACTTCATTTTATGATATTTTAATATGAGGGCAAAAAGTTCCCATTTTTACGAGTAGATATTCATTTTATTCTCTAGCTTTTGCAGTTGCTGCTAATGGCGCCACAAGGAACGATGTTTTAGGCAAAGAACATGAAGAACATGGACTTTTGTAATGATTCCTGCTGCGAAAGAGTGAGCGATGGAAGAAAAATTGGAAACGTAGTGAAACTGGTTCTCTTCACCAATAAGTAAATTTATGTCACTGCCAAAATCTACGTTCTCTTAGTTAATGCCTGCTAAATTTTACCGCTTAATAGTCTACCATTTATCTCATATCAAGGGCCGAGCGCCGAAGGACTTCTTCAACTTCGGGCACTGGCATCGTCGGGCATTGCGGGGTCGGTTGGAAGATTATTTCACGGGATAACAGGAAACTAAATGAACTGATATAATTAGAATTGTAATTTATTTCCACAACAGAATAATTTACCAGCCTATCAAAAACAAAGTATCGCAACTGGAATGATGAAAATGTAAGCAAAGAAGCAAGGGAGTCAAACAAGGATGTTACCCAACACCAATCCTATTCAACCTGAAGAGGCTGTCAAAGGAGCCCAAGAAATGGAAATCCAAGGAGTAGATTGAGATGAAAATGCTTCGTTTCCTTTAATTCTCTGGAATTCGAACCATTGGCGAAAGAACGAAGGTGCACGCCTATTCCAGCTCTTTGACCCTCTATCAAGTCTTGTCGAATCACATGCAGTAATTATAATCAGCCATCTGCACCTTCTCTTTCCAAAGTCTTTGTTTAAAAATTGTCCTAGTCAATCGTTAGATGAAAGCGTAAGCATAAAATACTCGTGATCAGTGAACTGAATGAATCAATCGAACGGAGAGGTTGTTCAGTGCTCCTAAGAACTCTATTCATGAATCCGTTGACTTTCTGTTTGTGGTCGGGAAAATAAACAGACAGATGTAAGACCAGTAAGACTTTTACATCTTTAGCGGCTCTCGCCTTCGAGCAATAAATGTAAGCTTAAGCTCAGGCTTGCATTTCACTCCTTTAGCATTCGGTTACACTGTAGACAAATGAGCATAAAAGCAACGATATTATAATGCTCGGTTAGTTTGAAGATGACATGTCAAATAGTTCATACATCGAAGTATATCATATCCTATGCTATTTTATCAAGAGTTAATAAAAAATGCCCTCAAGATGAGTATATGTAACCCCTTCTATTGAAAAGTTGGAAGGTTATTTCGAGAGGTGAAAGGTACTAACTAAATGAGCAGATATAATTAGAATTGGAGTTATTTTTAACAATAGAATAACTTACCAGCCTAAAAAATCCCAAGTATCGCAGTAACACCTTCAGATAGTCAAGGGCCCTCCTCAAAGTAGGCTGATTTTCTCATATCTTTACAGCTCTCGAAACTCGAAAAGTCCGCGTGCCCATTACCGGTATTGGAATCGTTTGTCTTGTTATATTATAAAATTTTTCAACCCGAGGAGTAGAATGAAGATTGTATATTTTTATCAGCTGTGCCGCTCACTTTCAGAGAAACCGTGTGTTGACTTTCTGCATCCTTGTGATCCAGTGGTGTGGACCATCTGAATGTACTCCCATTGACACATGTGACATTAAGCATCCAGCTACAATTATAGTAAAATTCTAATGGAAGAGGCCTCAAATTGGGGGCTTACCTTAGTTTCTCACTCAGTGGAGCACACTCAATCCAGATCGATGACTTGACAGTTCTGCTTCTGAAGTTGAGATGTTGGCCGACTTTCCTTGCCTTTGGAGAGCGTATTTGAAGCTTTAGATTGCACCATATGTATCGCATACGTAGAGTTATTTTGCGCACGGGAGCTCACCGACAGAACTGTCAAAATTAAGGCGTTTCTAGCGAGAGTATGAACCGTGAGCGGATGTGCGAGCTTCTCAGGACGTGGAAGCGAGGAGGAAGGGGAGGCTCTGTCAGGGGAAGCAGTGGCGGACGCAAAAATGGGCCAGCTGCCAGCTATTCACGAGCACGTGTGCAATGTGGTCCTGCGTCCGTATGACTCACCCCTCGCAGCAATTTAGTCGGCCAGCTTCCATTTTTGTGGAATAGCGCATCAGCAATCACTCAGTGCTGAGGTAAGTTTACGACAGTCCTCCATCCGCCCTATCCTATGATAACTCTTTTATATCCTTGTGTAGTTTTGTGCTCTGCATCACATATTTGCCATGTCATGCATGACACTTCAAGGGAGTATTATGGGGTAGAATTTCCAGCATGCCTGTATTACGATTCAACTCTACAAAAGTGTTGGAGTATACATTGTAGTTGATGTATGTTAATGGAATAATCACGTTCAAACTTGGTTAAAGACGCTGAAGGTAGCAGAAAGTTAAAACTTGGAGTTGAAAGGCGAGAGGAATAGTGGTTGGGGTTTCAATAAATTAGAGGATTTTACGGTAATGAACCAGGGCCAACTACCTGTAGAACAAACTTGTTATCCAGTCGTAATACGCACTTTATGTTATTATTGGCAATGGTGATACATCCTACTATCCTACTATATCCTACTAATATTATAAATGAGAAAGTTTGTATGTTTGAATGTTTGTTACTCAATCACGCAAAAATTACTGGACCGATTCAGCTGAAATTTGGCATGTAGATATGAAATATATCTGTGGATAATATAGGCAACATTAACAAGCCCTCAGGATCCCCTAAGGCCCCCAAAGGCCCCTCTGGTAGTCCATGCTAATCATTGGGTTCGGTGCAGTGGTTTTATTTTTTTCTTTTTAAAAGTACTTTCACTCAAGATAGAGGGTTGAAATTTTTTTTTATCGGATGGCTGAATGAATGAAAATTCTAACTCTTCCAATCGATTTTCTATTATGTTTCGTATTTGTGTGAAAGTCATGTTTTTAACTGAAAAATCTCACATTTTCTCTGAAATCAACAATACCATATTTCCTTGGCAACCAAAGATTTGATTTTCAAAAGATATTCACGCTTCTTAAAATAAAATTTTTTCCTGCAGGCCCATGATATCATGTTGAGAGAAAAATTTTTTTAAAGAAGGGCCTAGAGTCCCATGGGCCCCAATGGGCTCAGAGTCCTAAGGGCCCCATGATGGATTGCTTAAGTGGGTTATCGATAAATTCAATGCATATTTACAATAAGTATACATTCAACACTCCTAAGGGAAAACCGAAAATATAGGTAATGTTTTAGTTTATTTGCTAATGAGTTGATACTGATGCTTTAATGATGATCAGTGTTTTTAAACATTGAACGAAAAAACAAATAAGAAATCCAACACAAAAATACCAAAAAAAGGATACCTATATCAACAAAAATGGGAAACTAAGTCGGTCAAATTCCCGTTGTGTTTCTCGGGTTACACTGAGGACCGCACAAATTTCATCCTAACCCAACCACGGAAGGGTACCCAGCTATAAATCTGGTTCAAATATTGACCCGTCTGTTTTGAAACTTCAATCTGTTTTAATATGGCGGAAACTATAATAATGTCACTACATTCGACGTGCCCGAAAGAAGAACGGGGTATTCTGCTCAATGAAGGCCATCCATGCATGAAAATCGGCAATTGCCCTAAGACTCAACATATGTTTTTGATTTGAAATACGAAACCAATCATTATGGCTACCCTTTACGCCTAAGACGCAGTCCAGGTAACGGAGGCTTAATTGGTAAAATGAACATGGCTGCTGCTGCAAATGATCCGTTTGACATTTTATTGACATTGACACTGGATTGTACCCGTACTCTCTAATCCTGTTTGAAGATACTAAACGCCCATATCAAAAATGAATATCGCAACTGAAATTAGTCATTAAATGCAAATATATGTATGTACACAATGGAAGCAATTAAGTTCATTCACTCAGAAGACGACTCAAAGAAGACCGCTCAGTATTCTTCATGTTTTGTGGCTTTCGTACATATAATAAACTCACTGTTGTTCACACCCGTTGAGTTTCTAACGGGAACCTTTCGCTAGTTGCATATATTTCAAGGACAACCCTACCACTATCTGTCCGTCGTAAAAGTGCTATTGGGCATTTCAGTCTACTGCCGATAGGGTCTCTTTATATAGGTATCTTTCTATAGGTCTCGTTCTATAGGTCTCTAGCATGCATGCACACATGGCGTACTCACGAAGCGACGTCATCGTGGATGGGTAGCAGCCGATTTCAATGCTAAAAATGATTTCAACTGTTCGTCTTTGTATTCGATTAAATCCTGTGATCAAAGTCAGCCAATAGACTTAAAAAGTTTCCCGTCAATGTAATTTATCTATAACTTTACACTCTTTTCTCATTTATCCATCCCAAAATTCCACATTTTCAAGCTAGTATTTCTAGTAGTGCTCTATCGATTGATTTTGCTACGCGGAACAATGTCATGGGGCACAGTACAATATGGAAAATATCTTGGAAAGTAATGTGGTTAGGGGCTGATGTCTTAGTATCTTCAGAAGGGAAAGATATTTTTCATTAAAATGAGACAACATTCATTGAATTTTAGGTGAAACGATATTTCGCTTAAACCACCTTAAATAAAATTTTACGCACAACATGAGACCTTTATTTTACACCAATTAAATCCTAAAACAAGTCCTTATGTTCAGAGGAATAGTTGGCGTTCCATTGGGCTCTAAGACCCCAAATCACTGATATTTCTATGGCTATTAACGAGTGCTTTCGCTCAGGACTTTTTTGTTTAACATCTATAGAATAAAAAGTTAATATTAGCGAATTTCAGTGAGGTTTGAGCTATGCCGTAACCTCTCCATATGCGATTGGTCGCTTTGTCATATTATCTGAATTTAGCCCGTCAAATTGCTTATTATCATTGCGTGCTACGATTAACATGGCTTTCTTCCCACTCTGGACTTCAACGGGCTTCCATACATTTCTCTTATTACCATCATTTACAGCCGAAGTACGTATTCAAAGATCAAATGGTACAACTTGCATATTTCTGTCAAGTGTCCAAAGAATTCGCCTGTGGAAGCTTTAATGGAATTAGAACTTTAAATATTGATATGTTGGGACGTATATTCAGCCTAAGAAATCGAAATAAAATAGTTCAAACCGGAGATGATAAGTTAAATGAAAATTATCTCATAATCTCCACAGCGATGGCATTTGATAGTACTTGAAGTTTCTTGATTTTCGTGTTTTCTCTCTGCCTCTGAAATTAAATGGGCACTATCGTTTTGCCCGTCATAGCAATTTTAGGTATATTTTAGCCAAATTATGTTATCACCTAAACGTACAGTACATTAGTCATTTTCTCGGAAGGGGACACGTGCGTAGAATGCAACATTTGTAAAACACATTCAGGTAACTTTAACACAAAACTTTGTAGTGCAGGAACATCATGTTGCCGAAATTATAGCCAACATTGCCCTCAAACCTTTTATTTTTGGGATTTTTAACTAAATCGATTCGGCAGTTTCCTCCCAAAGCCGTCTTTACATAGGGACAGAATTGGAATCATTGCGGAGGTTATTTTTAGGGAACTATTTCATTATTGCAAATGATTAGATTAAAAGTTTGTGATTGCTTGAATATTGAGGGTTTAATTCAAATACCATCCATCTTTCTACCATTTCAAAAACTGCATCCTGGTTTTTCCAATAATCGCATTTTAAAATAGCTATATTTACATTACGTAGTACAGTAGGAGCGGATCCTCGGTACATAAAATAAAGATTTAGTGTTGAAACCCATGTCGTTTATACAAATCGGATATGACATAAACAAGGATCTAAAAACTTGATTAGTGCAAAAATGACGGTAGGTCACAGACTTAGTTTTTGAGAAATTAAATGATTAGTATCGAAATTTTATCCGAGGCATAATAGTTAGCTGATCGGGGCGCTGGGGTCGGTCACACATGTGGCAGCGTTGGAAGTGAACTTACACATACCGTGGGAATTCAAAGAGAGAGGCACGTTTCAGAAGCTGTAAATTGTTCGTTTGAAAATATAATACCACCTCGATCAATGACATACATCGGTCGAAAAACGAAGGGCCTCATATAACCCAAACAGACCCGGTAAATATTCCTAAAACATTATGTGTATATTAATATACAATATTATGTGAGCGATCATAAATTCGTATTCAAAACAAAGTATTATGTTCTGCAAGGTGAAAACGATGTCCTTATATTTCGAAATACACATTGAAATATTGGAAACAGTCCTTTGAAGAACATATAAACCCTCATGAGTATCAATGAAGAGCGTCTTTATCGCTATACAGTGACGTCTACTATTTTCAGGGATCTATGATATTCCGGGTAAGATAACTGCCATGTCTAATAAAATTTGAGCGCACTTAGTTATTGATTGAGTAACCGGTACTGGCAGGTAATGTAATACTGGATACACGTCGTAGCATAAATCGCCTGCAATCGTGACGTGAGGCATGGATGACGGAGGTACTGCGCCGGTTTGTTTTGATTCTTCCCCTAGCATCGTTGCCAAACTTGTTTCAATATGGCGGCTATAGAACGGAAGTTGGACTCTTCATCGTTTTTCAATCATAAATAATAGTCTCGAATGGTCGATAAGTGTTGAAATATTAGCTCGGGAGAACGATTACCAGGGATTTCTTGGAGCTTTGAATGAAAACAACCGGCTCGTATAGGAACAACATGGCGAAGGACAGTTTATTTTAGAAACAACTTCCGGTATTACAAAAACAAATGAGTGAGTAAAAACGTCACAGGTGGGAGATTACAAAGAGTTAGAAACAATTACAACACTCTCCCTTAATCGACCAACATCTTTTTCTTCAGCAAATACACATTCCTAAAGGCATAATACACTTGCGGTGAGCAGTAACATTAAGTGCCTTGGTGAATACATCAGCAATCATTCTTTCTGATTCCATGTAATTAAGTATTACCTTTTTACATTTAATAAGTTCCCTGATGTGATGAAACTTAACCTCTATGTGTTGAGTACGTGCATGCAGAACATTATCAGAGGCTAATTTCAATGCACTCTGATTATCATTCCATAAAAGAATTGGACCTTTTCTACCACTTAACTCAGACAACAACCCTTTCAGGTAAACAGCTTTCCTACCTGCAGAGTCTATAGCAATATATTCTGCCTCAGTTGAAGACAGAGCAGTTACACTTTGCCTTTTACTCTCCCAGCAGATTGGCCCACCAGCATTCACAAAAACATACCCAGTAACAGATTTCCTGTCAACATCATTTGCAAATGAGGCATCAACAAAACCACAAATGTCAGGAGTGTTTTCAGTCTCTTTGAATTCAATACCCATGTCACTGGTTCCCTTCAAATACCTTAAGACTCTTTTCACACACTGCCAGTGTTCACTAGTGTAGCAATTATTGAACTGGCTAAGATAATTGGTCACAAAAGATATATCAGGCCTAGTGCACACAGATAAATAAAGCAGACTGCCAATCACCTGCTGGTAAGGTACACTTTCACACTTTGAGGCGTCACTCTTGGCCAGTCGAGTACCAGGAACCATTGGAGTTGACACAGGCTTACATTCTGACATTCCAACCTTACACAGTAGGTTCAAAATGACCTGCTTTTGGTCCAACTTCACTTTACCGTCACCCATTCGTACTCTCATTCCCAGACAATCCACAACTGATCCCAAATCTTTAACCTTAAAACAAGAATGCAGCTTACCAGGAAATTCCTTTCTTTGTCTTTCTCTTATAGGATATCTCCTTTCACATTCTGTAACTATGTTTTCAGGGACATTCACGTGTATTTCACTTTCACCCACAACAGACTGATTGTCAACACCATTTTCCACACCATGAATGTGATTGACATCAGCATTTATATCACTGTGACAACCATCATCGTCATTGACATTACACATAGGAAATGGAAAAACATCATCTAGGTTAACAGTTACAGGCACATTTAAAAAACCTTTCTTCCCTCCACCAATAGCCTTGATTGCAGTGAAACAATTTTCCTTAAACTCAACATCACGAGCAACATGAATTTTTCTTGGGTTATTAGGATCAAGTAAGCGATACCCCTTACAATCTGATGAGTAACCCACAAAAATCATTTTCTCACTCCGAGGATTCAGTTTGTCCCCTCTAATTTCCTCAGGGATTAGAGCATAAGCATCAGAGCCAAAAACCTTAAGCTGATAATGACTGACCTTCTTACCAGACCACAAAGCCTCAGGGACATTACCAGGAACACTCCTATGAGGGCTCCTGTTCAGTAAATACACAGCAGTGTTAGCAGCCTCCGCCCACATCTGCTTAGGACTTCCTGAGTGGAAAAGCATGCAACGCACTTTCTCAAGAATAGTGCGGTTCAACCTCTCAGCAACTCCATTTTGTTGGGGAGTATACCTCACAGTTTTCTGATGAGTGATTCCTCTAGATCTGAAAAAATTCTGCAGCTCATCACTCAAAAACTCAGTTCCATTATCAGACCTGAAACATTTCAACCTTTTACCAGTGACATTTTCAGCCATATTTACAAAATCAATGACTCTCTGCTTGGTTTCAGATTTACATTTTAGGAAATAAACAGTCGTCCTCCTAGAGAAATCATCTATGAGAGTAAGAATATACCTTGACCCACTCCATGACTTCACATTTGAACCAAAATCGCAAAGATCTGAATGAACTAGACCTAATAGCTCATCTGCCCTAGTACCTCCTTCCTTAGGAAAAGGTTTCCTGTGCTGTTTTCCAAGAACACAAACATCACAATCACTTGTAGGCTCATGTTTGAAATTAATGCAATCACTCAATTTGTCTCGCAACAACATCATGTTTTGCTTACCCAAATGACCCATTCTCTGATGCCACAATTGATAATCATTGCCATCACATACAAACGCCTGCTTTGATTTGACATCCAAACGGTATAACCCATTACTCGTTCTACTTGCAGTGGCTAGTTCTGTACCATTACACACAAAGTCATTGTCATACATTTTACAACCCTTGTTATCATACACGACAGTGATTCCTTTGTCGGCCACTTGACTAACAGAAATCAAATTTTCTTTCAAGCCAGGAACATGCACAACATTTTTCAGTTCAGAAATATGGTCACTTACATTTAAGTTTACAGATCCAACACCTTTGCTCACAAGCTTACCGTTATTACCAACAGTAATCTCTACATGGCCTTCAATGTCTGGACAATAATCATGCATACGGTCTCCATACGGTGACATATGCACGGATGCTCCGGAATCTACGAACCAATCCGAGTCACAGGATGCAGCCGACAGGGCACACAGAAGACTTCTCTTCATTCTCCTATCTTCTCCACTCTTCTCTCCCTTAACCTCGGCTCTGCTCTCGTTCGGATCCTTCTTCTTCCGCAACTGTGGGCATTGCGTTTTAAGATGCCCCTTTTCACCACAGTTCCAGCACTTCCACGCCTTCACAACCGACGAACTCCCAGCCATGGTCGAAGAGTTGGACTTACTGCCCTTAGAGTACAGGGCACTGGATTCGGGAACACTAGAATTTTGACCGGCACTCACGCTCTTCCGGTAGCTTTCGTCGAGCAAAATAGTTTTCACACGATCCAAATTCAAAACACTCTCACCACTAGTGATAGCCATGACGAGATTATCGTACGAATTTGGCAGCCCCTGAAGCAGCATTGCAGCAACAAAATTCTCAGCCATCGGCTCACCGATACCCTCCAGCTTGTGCGCCAACCCGATCACCTCACTAATATACGAGTCCATTGATGCGAACTTATCCAGTTTCATTTGGCACATTGAGCGAAGCAGGGAAACATACCGCCATTTATCTTTGTCCTCATAAGCCTTAGATAAAGCATTCCACGCGTCCTTTGCTGTTTTAGCTGGCCTAACATGAGGATATACTACAGGCTGTACCATGAGGCAAATATCTGCCAACGCTTTTTCATCCCTACGCTCTTTCCCTTCACCACTGTCCGTTCCTTGAACACTACTCCACAACCCATTGCGACGCAAATAATTCGTCATCGCAAAAGACCAGTCATAATAATTCTCCCGGCCCACGAGTTTCTCAAAACCGTACGACTGCGACGTGACCTGAGTTTCGTACATTTTGCTGACAGAAAAAACACTGTTTACCACAAAAAACGATCTCTACACAGCGGCGATTCACGGATGTCGTCCTGGGCCCATAACCTGTTGAAATATTAGCTCGGGAGAACGATTACCAGGGATTTCTTGGAGCTTTGAATGAAAACAACCGGCTCGTATAGGAACAACATGGCGAAGGACAGTTTATTTTAGAAACAACTTCCGGTATTACAAAAACAAATGAGTGAGTAAAAACGTCACAGGTGGGAGATTACAAAGAGTTAGAAACAATTACAACAATAAGGCTACCTGAAAAAAATACATTTCATCCGTTGATTATTTAGTCAAAATATAGTGGTTTTTGAGATAGCCTTTTCGGGGAAAATATCGAGAAATAAAATGTTTAAGTGAGGGACGTCACCATTCCTCCATAAGAGCAATGTAATTTGAGGCTGAAATAAACGATTTTGAAATCCTGTAATCAGCGTTAAATGGCCGATTACCCCAAATTATTTTTCCACGGATTGACGAAGAAATGATTTCTCTATTAAAATATGAAAATATCAAGGGGCATGTTATCGGAGGTGCTTGTAGTGGTAGAGAGGTGTTCTGCCTTCCTCGGGGATTCGTTCATCATTTCTATTGGATTGGATTGGATTTTGGGGAGGCGACCAAAAGTTAAGATCATTTGCGCCATAGGGGACAGGTACGGAGGAAGAGTGGATGGAAACCCGGCGTCGGCATTAGCCTGCCCTTAACGAAAGGCGCCAAGGGGACCACGGTTTAACGTTCATCTGACTTTTACTTGAAGTGCCCTCCACAAGACACTGAAGTAGGGATCGGGTTTCCTCTGAAATACATCCTCCTCTGAAGAGATTTGAACCCTGGCCGCCCGTATGGTTAGCCAGTACTCTAGCCACCACACCAACCTGATCCTCTCATGATTTTAAGTCCACAATGTACAATCCAGAATCATCTCTAATCGTGCTGTATAAGGATATCATAAACCTTCAAAATGTCACCGTATAACTGCTTCATAGATCATATTGCATTTAACTGAATTCTTTATCTCCATCTAAGACGCGTAATATCCTCAAAAATGATTTCCTCATGATAAAAAATGACTAAAATTTCCAATTTGTTAAATTTGTTATGAGCTTTTATTTTCCCGATGTATTAATACCAGCATAAATACCCGTTGGTACTCAACTTGAGGGAGAAGAGAAAGAAAAATCATAGTGCAAGGGAGAATCAAATGAAAACCGCAAAAGTGCCAATAGAAATCTATTTTACTTTCTAATCATTTGGAAATTTAAAAACGCAGTTCATGAAGTTTTTTCAAACTGGTAGCATGAAGATGTACCGGTAGGTAGGGTTGGAGGTGAGTAACAGCTGAGACAAAATGGCGGCACCACTACACAGTTGTACCAAGCAGGAATTGCGTGGAGTTCTTCGATTTTTATGGATTGAAGGTGTGAAACCGGTTGATATTCATCGGAGAATGCAAACGAAGTATGAGGACGCCTGTCTGTCACAGCGGCAAGTCAATGATTAGTGTAAGAAATTCGCAGAGGGTGGAGCTTTATTGACTGATGCTCGCCGTCCGGGTCAGGCTCTTCGATTCGTGACAGAGGAGACCATAGCCGCAGCATATCGGCTTGTTCATGAAAACCGGCTTGTCACCCTGGTGGAAATGGCTTCCTTGCTGAATATGAGCTTCGGTTCAGTACAGTACATAGTGCATGACGCACTCCGCTACAGAAAAGTGTCCGCCAGGTGGGTTCCTCGACAGCTGACGCAGGAATTGAAAGACCGTCGGATTGACGCATGTCAAGAGCTTCTGAGGCGTTACGAAGAGGAGGGTGACAGATTTTCTGGCTCAAATTGTCTCCGGGGAAGAAAGTTTGGTGTACCATTTTCACCCGGAAACAAAACTTGCAAACAAAGAATGGCGACATTCGTTGTCACTGAAACCAAAGAAGTTTCGCAGCCAGCCATATGCAAGGAAAGTCATGTTGATTTTTTTCTGGAATAAGAAAGGTTCTATACTGGAACACTACATGCCCCCACGTACGACAGTGAATAGTGCCACCTACACCGACCTTCTCAAGAACCATTTGAATCCAGCGATTCTTACAAAGCGAAGGGGATTGCTGAGTACAGATATTTTACCTCAACATGGTAACTCCCGTCCTCATTCTGATCGTGCAACCATTAAAACCATCGACGAACTACGCTTTAAGTGCCATCCGCCATACTCGCCAGATTTGGCACATCTTTGGTTCAGTAAAGGAACACCCTGGGGGGGGGCAGAAGTTCAAGTCTGATGAAGACGTCCAATGGGCGGTGCACGAGTGGCTACAGAGTCAACCAAAAGAATTTGTCTCGTGCGGAATCGAAGCACTGCTTATCCGATGGCGTAAGTGAATTGAAGTAAGAGGGGACGATGTAGAAACATAATACACAATCAAACATTACCCCTTCATAAAAATTGTGGAAAAAAATTAATTGTGGTTTTCATTTGATTCTCCCTAGCAGTTATATCTGTTTAAAAGATAATCTAACTTCCTATTTATTATCTTAATGTTCTTTACTAATTGCGAATTTCCCATGAAGGAGCTTGGGGTCTTTCGCTGAAAATTTTCAGTTGTAAAACAGTAAATGTAGTAATTAACAGCTCAACTTATGCGATTTTTTATTGCGATTAAATTTTGTAATCGCAGTTGAGCGTGCAAGTGGTGAAAATGATCTTTAAGTATATTTTTAATGGGACCACTTTGAAATGTTTGGTGTCGAATCGGTAATACAGACGTACACCTCTTCATTTGTATGCCCTGTATTGTGTTTATATGCATTATAGATCACTACATGCCCTTCGCGCAAAAGGGCTCAAAATAAAGGGCTCATTAGTTCATTCATTCGGAGGCTACATAGAAAGCAATATTGGCTCACATCGAGCCCAGTGGAACTCCAACCATTTCAGTAGGAGACTATCGGTCGGCCAGGATTATTGGGTTTACGGATTTTAGGAAGGATGTAGAAGTGAGGGGTATATGGGCTAGGGAGGAGGAGTTACCTATAACCGAAAATATTGCATCATTATCAATTAAATATTGGGCACGATGGTCGCGGGCATATAGAAAAAGTAAATGATTTTTTTAATCCGAACAACAGATCAGTAGCCTGTATCTGTAACGTTCGTAATTCTCTTTTGTCACGAACACACGACCGAGTTTGAGTATCTTATCAGTTACGCAATATATGCAGCTGTTGGTGATATTTAACTGCTACACAGTGTAATCAATTTATGTGGTTAAAATACAAAGAAAACGTGCCAAACATGGCTTGTCAAAAATTGTTTTACTGATGTATTTTACTGATGGATATTTTGACTATGTCCACAGAAAATGTTGTTTGCTTGTTTGTTTGGTTGCTTACTTCTTTGATCGCAACATTTTTTCCTCCAGTAAAACTTATAGTGGTGAAATGGCCTTTGCGCATCTTTAAGTGATGTTCTTAATGTAATTATATAAAACTGATAAGGGAAATGCATGTGCATTCCGTTCAAGAAAGACATTTGGGTCATCTGAGATTGAAAGAGAGATAAAACCAAATGATTGGCCGGCGATTGTTCGAGAAAAAAAACTGGGATTTTTTATCTCTTCGAGACACATCTGTGACAGAAAATTTCCGCTGTTCATTGTGTAACCCAATTCGGTAGTAAGCTCCTTACTAGACCATGAACATTAACCAAAGCAGTTCTGCGTTCAAAACACTTCTGCGTTTCCAAGGAAAGCGCATGTCAGACATACTATTGCAGTTGGCGGTTATAACTGTGAAAATGAACTGTTACATAAATGGATTCCATCTTCTGGCCGTGATAGCCGGGTTTTCTTTCTTGGGTTTATTTTCCAAATCAGTCCATTTCGTTGTATTATACCATTTAAGTCACTTCTAAGGACTGACAGGCGTATTTTTTCCGTCATTATAACACTGCTACAAAATTTTAACGTTTAGTTGATAGCGTAATCGGGCCTTACAATATCGCTAATACCCATGTAAGTTTTCCAAGGATCGTTCTCATCTATGATTAATTGTCGAATCTCTCACTATAATCACGCGAATTTGCGTAATTTTCGTTCACTAAGCTATTAAACGTTTATTTTCTGTGGTAATAAAAGTAAATTTCACAATAACATTGATTTTGTTACATATATCACAGCACTCTTTGATATATTTGCTGTCGACATTGCCAAAATATATATTCATCAGTAACACATTGTTTGACTTGCTATTTCTGATACGTTTATTTCACTGTGTAACCATAGAAACTGCGTAAAACGTAAGTATCACTTACAAATGTAGGTACTACGTATTGAGTAAGTGATAGGATAGCCAAACAAGTCATTCAGGTAATTTACGACGTGCAGATACAGACTAATGATGTGTGTATCGAGCTAAACAAATATTTACGTCTTTTATATGCTCATTATATGTATATTTCAGTATTGATCGATTTCATACGAGATGGTGGTTTCCGATGTACAAAATTCCTATGAATAGCTATAAATGTTTCATAAATCATTGCAATTAGGTGGCAAGGAGAGAGTTCGATAATATTCAAGTCACTTATCACGCCCAGTAGCGTTACCTGCAAACGCTCGCTACAAACGCTCCGAAGCGTTTGGAGCGAGCTTCCGAGCGGTCCGTAGTTCGCTCCGGAGCGCTACGATATACACTGTGACGTCACCAAATATGTCATCACATTCTTTCCCGCCACGCTCCCAACGCTCACGGATGAAACTACGGTCTGCTGGAGCGAATCATTTCTCGAGGGAAAGTCAAACTAGTAAGATGGTGGAGCTTAAGCTGTACGACGAAGCGACGGGGACTATGTTTAATCTCGAGGTAAACGAAGAGGTTTACCGACAAGCGCACGAAGGTAAGAACTGATTTAATTTCATGAATTGTTTTTATATGCATTTGTTTTCGCCTTATATGCAGATGATCACCTAGCATTGGCTGATGACTGGTCTAAGGTTAATGGTTTTGTATTCAACAGGGAAAAAACTCAAAAGCTAATCTGTAGCATGAAGTTCGCCTCAGGTAATCAGAATCCAACAAAACTTTTTGAGTTTTATTACATCGATACCAAACTCAACTGGAGCTATCACATAACTGAGGTTAATAAAAAGCTTTCCAAAGCACTCTTTATTTTAAGAAAGCTTAGCTTGATAGTCCCACATGACTTCATTAAATGTATATATTTTCCATTTTTTAACCGCCACTTGGAATATGGCTTGGAAATATGGGGGAATGCCCCTGACATTAATTCTGTATTTCTGTTGCATAAAAGACCATTAGAATACTTACCAAGTCCACATCTCGGGAACCCTGTCGCCCACTGTTCATAAAATTGAAAATTTCAACTGTGTATAGTGTGAATGTGTACAGAGTTTGAATGTATGTGAAAGAAAAACTTGATCTCTTCGCTAAAAGATGTGCTACTCACAATTACGGCACAAGAAATAATAATCTCCTATCCCTCAATCAAAGCAGATCATCTAAAACTCAACGTCCCCTGCCTAATTTATGCATCAGGCTATTCAACCATCTACCAATTCCAGCCAGAATGACCAGCTTGACAAAATTCAAGAGTGTGACTCACTCCTGGCTAGACGTACATGCTTTGTATTCTATTGATGATTTTTTTACGCTCAGTACTAGTGACATTGTCTTCTAATATTCAGATGATAAACTGTAATAATGTATACTTTCCGTGAGTGCTTTGTATATTTATGTACACTCGAACTTTTCTTGGCGAGGTCTTTGTATTTCTTGAATACTTTTGACCAATAAACATTATTACTATTATTATGCATTTTTAACGATATATTTCCTGCACTCGGACTTCGCCTCTTTCAGACGTAGTATTTGCAACGAGGTTGCTTGAGACATTTAAGCTTTTAATTAAGACATTTAAATAAATGAAAGACTTATGAACAGGATTTATTACGCTTCTGTTTATTTTGACCCCTTGCCTGTTACCAAGTAAATACCATCATGTTCAGCTCTTTGTCCTCTTTTACTCGGTTTTTGTGACGATTAACTTCCTTAAAATCTGTAGTGTATGCTGATGATGTGTGTAATACCTTCAAGGCCTATCTTATATCTAAAGGAAAGAATGTGACTCATATAATGGCGTGTATTAAGAAGTTAATCTATTTGAAATCAACAAAAATGGTGATTTGACATCAATGATTCCAGATTTTGATGAGACTTGACAGGTTTTTTAAATCATTTGTTGACTCCAGTTGTTTTAAATTTTATTGCTCCATCTGAGTCAGTTAAGGTCTCTCAGGCAGTTTACAGTTTTTGGAATTCTGCAGGTTCCATCAACCTCAGAGAGGAAGTTGTTGTTTAGGAGATACTTGATATCTCCCTACTTCGGCAACAAATTTCAATGGAACTTTTCTGATTAAACTAGAATGCATAAGGTATATTGATAGCAGGTACCTACTTTGGATCAAGAGTAAACTCTTAACTGTCATTTAGAAATAATTTCAAATGAAAGACGGCTACATGATGAATGGAATGAGTTTGGGGAAAGGAATAATCAAAATTTAAGGATCTCACGCAAAAAGACTTGCTGTATCAATTTTCCGATTGCAGATTATTATCTTTTATTTTAATCAACTTCAAGGCATAATTAACCAAGTACCACGGATATTTAGGGATTCCTATGGTATCATTCTGTAGGATTCCTCCCCAATGCTATTTGAAGTCCAAAGAATATTATTCCCACTCAAGACTTGAGAAAGTACGACGCTCCGCCATGACACTTCGCTCCAAACGCTCCAAAACCGGTCCACTGGCGGAAACTTGTGAACGACTTGGAGCGACAGGGGACCGCTTTTTGGAAGCGTTTTGAGCGAAGCGATGGTAGCGTTCCGTTGCGAGTTTTGGACCGCAGCCACAGTAGGCGCTCTCCGCGCAACGAGAAACGGCGCTTGTCTTTCATTTGGCTAACCTCTCCTGACAAGACCGCTCTCACTAGGCTGGCGGGGACGTCCGTAGAAGACCGACTCCAGAGAGGGAAAATCAAGACTGTGGATTGAAGAATAGAGAACAGGAAACCGGACGGAATAGGGCAATCCCGAATTGCCAGCGAGGAAAACTGGATTTCATCAGGTGTGGTACTTTTGTATACCGGTGCGCCTTGGTCGGTGTTAATATCCCTGTATTTTCATGGTGAGTTCAGGTGATAGAAAACTTCATCGTGGGTTATTTTGTAGAGAAGCTTTCTAAAAGCATTGAATCACAGTGATGGGCACGGCTGGCATTGTACCTGAATGTGATCGTTTGCACAACTGACTGCTAAGAATTTTACGTCAATTTTAATTGACTGACGACTATCATAACCTGCCAATGAATATTTGATTGGTTTTAATGGAGAAGTTTATGAATATGAAGTCTGACCGTGTAGGGCTGATTATAAAACGTTCCTATGTGCTACGCCAGATGGGTGTTTCGCCATCTTGGCATTTTGAGATAATAGTGAAATTGCTAACCCTAGGGTCGCGGGTTCGAGTCCCGCCTGGGTTGAATACTATCTGCCCAGGACATGGGTGTTTGTGTCTCGTCCGTTGTTACTGTTATCCACCCGACGTAAATTGGCACATCGTGCTGTATTCGGGGTAGTGAAGATTTAAAAAAAAAAAAATGAATGTGATTTAACCTTTTGGCAAAGTAATTAATTAGCCACAAACATCGCAAGCAGTTTTGTTTCATAATAAATAGTCGGCAGGTGTCGAGTGGGGAATGGCGAAAAATGAAGAATTATTTTTGGTTGTCGATGCGCGGCAACATGATTACAGCTGTTCCGAGCATAGGCATATTCAGCCTCCATCGCACACTTCTAGGATCTGAATTACACAGCACGCAAAATACAATACCCAGGGGGCAAAACCGACATCACAATGGTACGAATTCGTTGGATTTGGCACATTGCCTCAGCAAGGTTTATCGTAGTCATTTGTTTCGCCGTCGCTTTTTCGTTCATCGCAGTTGTGTGGTAATTTTGAATATTTGAAAGGACGGGAGATTTTCGTGAAACAAACCGCATTTATCGAATCGTTGAAATGAATTGAAGTCCTCAAATCTAGGGAGCACTTATTGGATTTGGTGGGACTTTACGGGAAGATATTATTTGCTTCAAGGTGAACGTATTTCGGAACAAGTGCAGATAGGAAAATTCATAACCCCGAGGGTAGATGAAGAATATAGAAAATACGTCCATCTATCTTTGAAACATTTACATTTCAAAGAGAGAAGGACATATATTTAATATATATTCTCTCTTTGAGAAATCTCTCTTTCAGAGGGATCGAAAACACAGGAGCAGAGGTAAACGTAGGAAAAGATGGGAACAATGAGACTTGGATAATAGCAATGCTATTGAATATATTCTACCTACATGTACATGGTACCCGGTAAGCCACCCCAATGGTCTGTGTCAAGGGATGAGTCGTTACAAATTTTTACTACAATATATGTTAATTCAGAGTTTGTTGCTCAATTCTGTGGTCAAATTATATCAATTGGTTTATCACATACATACATGCACGAAAATAGTTGACTTTTCAAAACCATATTAAGCAGGCATGACATAAGTACTTACTGATGGTAGGGTCAACCAGGTATATACCTAAATAGTCTTTACGCTGACTTAGTTTTATCTAGATAGTCCACATAGCAACTCACCAACAATGAATAATTCTTTGTACCAAATTAATTATATAATGATTTTTATAAATTTAGCCTCAATTTCCTTGAATTTCAAGGTAATATTAGGACAGTGACTTTCTTAGTTCAGTGCTGCGTCATCCCCTAAAAAACAAAATTAACCTTTTACAAATGTATTTCACCTCCGCAGAAAAGAAGATTTGAACAGAACCCCCGCCCCTATAATCCCTACGGAATTGTTCCATGCGGGAACCTTCTAGTAAGGTTCTCATTACCGCTATGATATTTGGTATACTGTGTACGTGTGGATCAAAATTATGGTGGGAATCTGGAAATCATGGCAGTGTAACTATTTTCCTGCACAGTTTACAAAGAAGGCTGGAGAGTGAATTGGCAAGAGTAAGTGAAATTATCAGTCTCCGAAAATGGGGAGTCTCAGACTATAAATGTTACAAATTTGGGCTCGATTCTCTCCTGCACTGTAAAAAAATACACTTTTGTTACTCTAAACAAGTGTTACTTAGTTAATGAAACAGTAGAGTTGGCTCCCTTTATGTAAAATAGTTTTTTGTTAAACTGATCACCTTTGTAATACTTTTATTCCGACAATTATTTACACTTTATGATTACAGAGAGCAGAAGAAAAAACATCTTGTGCAAATAAAATTTTTGTACTTAGTAAGAGCCACAAGAGTAAGGCCACAGGGTTTTCAGATAATGCATAGTTGAGTTCAAAGACTGAAGGATTCTCTATGAATCAGGCTACGTCATGGAATATTTTTCCCTAAATATTTTTAGCTAGCCTTCTTGCAGCCAAAGGAAAGGAGTTATTCGGGCTAAAATAATTTACCTAATTCAAACTATTTAGAAGAGTTATTTTCCCGATCTTCGTATTTGTGAATACGTAATGATTCCATTAAAATATATTATGGCATGATACTAAACCAAATGTTTGGAATACACTATTGCGTGCTTCTGCTGTTTGTCTTTAAGGAAGATATAGACTGTGGTCATGAATTCACGAAGGGGAGATATTAGAAAACGCATAGTGTCATCATTATGACAGCATTAAGCAGTGGGTTTCAAGTCCCGGCGTTTCCTCGAATTTGAATTAATTTTTTCTGGCCATAGGATACAAGGCCTCGGAACACGTGAGGATATTCAAGGAGGATATTTGGCAAGAATTCTTTTTAGTTTCTGAGTTAGCTTTGTATTCTCTAAACCAGCACCTTTGCGAAATTTTTACCGGCGCATATTGCGTTTATTCAGTGGCTTAAGTAGCCGTATTGGTATTTTAGTCAAAATTTGATATTTCATATGCTACATTTTGCTATGGAAAATTTTGGCAAATTTTTGCTAAGTATGATTGCAATTATTACAAGTTTTCATCGTGAATAATTTTACCTTTTGAGGCTTCAAATACTGCTGCTGGTGTTTCCCTAACATTAATTTTGATCGAAATTTTCGTTATCCTTTGGGCCTCTTTTTGAATCTCATCTATGAATGTTGAAGCTCTTTATAATTCAGTCTTTTATCGAGTTAGCTCTTCTTTTGGTTTAACCAGAAAAGCATATATTGATTAAAGATCTCTTTTCTTGGCGTCTATTTGCTCCGATCTAGAATGTTAGGAGCTGACCTCATCTTGACGACTTTCTTCCCTTGATCTTTGCGTTGATCGTCTTCATCGTGCTGGGGATTCATTAACTGGGATAGGCGTTCGATTGAACTTTCCATGTGTTCAAGTTGCCTCCGTATCTCATACGTGACGGCCTCTCGAGATTCTGTCTCAGCCGCTAGAAGAGATATCTGGGAGGACAGGAACTCCAACATTTGGCCCCTTTCCACCATTTCTTCCATCCCTTCGTCAGACTCGGCGTCCATATTGCGGATTCCGGAGCTCCTTAAGCTGTACTGCATCGCCCAGTTTTTGTAGGCGTTCCTTCTGGAACCTGGGCCCGTCTCGCTTCCAACTTTGATCTTCCGTCCAGATCTAGAGGCGACGAGGTTGTAAGCGCCCTCTTGAAGGTGGCGTGGCAGCCTCTTCTCCCTCGGATCATTTGGCCTGATGTGTATGAACCTGTTGTAAGGGGTCCACGAAACCAGGAGAGCTCTGCTTAGATACGGTTTCAAGATCGCCGTGGGAAATATTTTGAGAAAGATACGAGAGAATAGCACGCTCTCAATGTGCGCCACTAACTCGGCCTGGCGCACCAGTCTGTTAAGCCTCGCCGTTTTCTGCAGTCCTTGGATATCGCTGACGGCGAGGCCGACCAAAAGGTTTGTCAGAATAACCGTCACAAGGATCACGAACGCGAGGAACATAACGTGCGTGGTCCCGTCATACAAAATGTTCGTTTCCTCGGAGAAGAAAATCTGCTCGTACTCAAGTTCACCCGCCATCATGATGAAAGATTTGAGGAGTGCGAGGTGTGGTGACTTGAATGAGGAAACTCTCGGGAGAAGTACCCCGAGGCTTAAGCCGAAGCCCACGAGCAAGCAGCAGTAGGCGAGAAGAAATTTAGCAAAATTGATGGAGACCGTGGTGAACATTTGCACGTACACTCCAAATGTGGGAAAACGCCCTATAATTATCATGAGGTCGGCCCAAGTGAACACTATTCCTATCGCGGCTGCGTGGTGCTGTAGCATTGTTACCTTACTGTAATGAACGTTACCCAGGCTGTGGAATAAAAATACACTGATGATAATAAAACACTTGAACCAATTCTCCCACCTCTTCACGTACTTTTCCCAGTCATGGGCCATACCGAACATCTCTTTCGCAATGAATGCAAAGTTTAAAAACATAAGGATATAACCAATTACGATGTACCCTAATGGTATTTCGTCACAGTTGCCAGGGAAAGACGATGACGTCGAGCCTCCAGAATCCTCGGTTGTCGAATACGTGAAGTTACACGTGGTTTCATCGGTCGAGTTCGATTGCATTTGAGCAATGGGCTGCATGAATACACCCAAAACGTACGCAGTGTAAAACGCCACGAAGAGTATTTGGAAAGCGAGACTGATGAGGAAATACTTCCGGATCCTCCTCCACTTTAGGTAGAGGAAGGACTCGCACAAGGGATGCTTGAGCAGATGTCGCATCCCCACCTCGATGAAACCGAGCAGAAGGGCACTCTCCACCCTCCTCTCGTAGTAACCGTCACCTATCATGGTGGGGGGCGGATTAGGGGGTAGGAGAGTCCGGAAGTCCAGTCGCAGCTCGCAGTCGGCGTCTCCGAGGTCGTGATCGTGAAGGGACACGGAGGTGTCCAGCCGCTCGAAGAAGCACGGCAGGGTCTCCGGCGTCCGTCTGACAACGAACGTCAGGGCGGACACCCCTCCGTTTGTCCGGGCCATCACGTCCGCCCCGGCGTTGATCAGGAGTCCGACGCATGTAGAGAACTCGTGCAGTGCGGCCAGGTGAAGGGGAGTGTAGCCGAAGGCATCGGCGCAGTTGACGTTGGCTCCTTGGTGGAGCAGGATCCTGACACACTCAGTGGACCTCGACTCCTTCACTATGGAGCAGTGGAGAGGGGATCGCTTGTCTACGTCGAGGGCGTTCACGTCAGCCCCGCGCGACAGGAGCAGCTCGACGGTGTCCGTGGATTGGGAAAGGGCCGCTAGGTGGAGGGGCGTCTGTCGCCTGTGATTGGTCGCCTTGACGTCCGCCCCGGCGTCCAGGAGGATCCTCGTGCACTCCACATTTCCGTCCTGAGCCGCCAGGTGCAGTGCGGTGACCTTCGAGTTGTCGTAGCGTGCCTTCACGTCTGCCCCGTGGTCCAGCAGCGTCCGGATGCACTCGGAAAACCCGAAGGCGGTGGCGACGTGCAAGGGCGTCTCCATGAAGACCTGAGGCGTGTTCGGCTTGGCCCCTGACTTCAGCAGTTCTTTGACACAGTCGATCGAGTTGAGCTGCACGGCGTAGTGGAGGGCGGTGTAGCCTTTGGTGATGCCGGCGTTGATGTCGCTGCCGGCGTCGATGAGGAGCTTGAGGCAGGTCAGACTGCCGGCGCATGCGGCGCAGTGCAGAGGGGTCGCCTTCTGCAAGTGGTCCCACGCACTTGGCTGCGCCCCGTGACGCAGCAGCATTGTGACGCTCTCTTCCTCCCCGGCGCAGCAGGCGAAGTGGAGGGCGGTCCTGTAGAGAAAGCACGAGACTCAATTGCCCATCACTAACGCATGAGAGAAGCATCTTTCGCAAAATCAATTTTATATCTGACTGTTTTTTTGTATATATTTATGTGTTTTTATTACATTTTAGGGTTTTCATTCATTTAAAAAATATGTTTTCTGACTGATCAATGTTGTGCATTTGTTTTATTTAATAAAAAGAAAACATTTGTACTTATCCTAAGGTAGTTTTGAAGTGACAGAAATAATCTAATTGTATTTTTTAATATTTATTTGTTTTTATTACATTTTAGGTTTTAAATCTTTGACAATCCGGTGGACACTAAATAAGAGACCTGCTGACAAGCCATAGGCTTAGCAGGACTTAATCAGAACACATTTTGTATTTTAATAAATTCATGATAAATATTGTATTGAATTGTAAAAATAAATAAATTAATTATCACAAAAATATAAATTTTCATTGAAATGTGCCAGATTCCAAATACATTTTAAAGAGGGTAGATATTTTACAAAATTATCCGTACACCTGATAGTTATGAAATTGTATTCCAAATTCTCGCTTTCTCTCTCTCTCTCTCTCTCTCTCGATTACAAGAATAACTGGAAATTACATAGAAAGTTATCTATGAAGCCAAACTGAATCAAAATTAGTTCCGCACCAAAACATGGGTTACATAACTTCTGGGATCATTAACTGGTGACCTCTTGCTGGACTGAGAGCTCTCTGCTCGTATAAGGTATAACATTCAGGTATGTTATAGCTCTATAAATTATCTTCCAATAATGTAATTTCATTTCACTCTAGCAGAGGGTGATAGCCTGGATTAAAATCGGTTTTGTTTTTTTTTAATGGTCTTTTGTTAAAGGTATGTACGAAGAGCGATGCACTTAAAACTTCCAGCAAAGAGAATGTAAATAGTTTATATAAGAATCAAAGAATATTTATTAAATAATTACTCTCGAGATATTCTCTCAGGAAGGAAGGAAATTTCTGCCGAAATATTTTTCCTGGTGAAGCCAGTTAGTAATTTGTAAGAGTCGAGTTTGATATTTATACCCATCATACATATGTATCCTGACTTCACTCATGAAAGCTAAACACCGACGGCCGCAGTGACAGCGGGGTAAATTTCCTCACTTGCTTATCCCAGGGTCGCGGGTTCTACTTCCGGGAGTATTTTTTGATCTTTATTTTATTTGTTCATTCATATATTTTTAATTTATTTTTACTTTCTTATTATTCATTTATTTTAATTCTCTTATTACGCATTTAGTAATTTTTGGACTTTGCGGTTATGTAAAAGTTACCCTTTTTATTATTATCATTTCATGTGCATTTCATGCATTGTTTTTTTTTGTTGGTGTTACATTACCTTAATCTGTCTGTAGGTTTTCGCAGGTTTTTCACACTCCCTTTCATGTGTGGGTGTTTTTTTCGTCAAGGATATCACTTCCTTACATTTTTCCCACAAATGTGTATAAATTTTTCTTCACACTTATTTTATGTATTTATCTGACGAGGGGTTAGATGGAAGAAGGGACTTAGTCTCAATCTCGCCCCAATAAAGATGCCTCTTTATTGTTATTATGTCCTTCACCCAGGGCATGGGCGTCAAGTTCTGCTTGTTTGACTCAGAGAAGCCTGATGACAAGCCACGAATGGGCTTTATGGACCGCAGATAATAAGACGAGGGTGCAAATTGGGTAGGGCTATTGATGACGAACCTTGCTATAGTGCGGTGGAATGGAAAACGTCATATGTCCAAGACTGGATTTTTCCCCAAAGGGAAGTGGAAAAAATAATCTTACGAAACCCCTGATTGGCAGAGAATGACCTCGAGGAGCGATAGGAGTGACCGAGCTGAGTCGGCAGCCGAAAGGAACATCATTATTGGATCAACAAGAGCACCAATACCTAACTGCATATTATGATGGGGGGATACAAATCCAGTTAAACGTTGTGAGATAGCCCTGTATTCTGATTGCGAATGTTTATGCTGTTCTAACCGTTCATGTGTTGCTGTTTATTGATAATTGATAATATTTCTAGTTTCATAAATTACTAGACGATAGGACCCGTTGAATTCTAAAGGGAAGAACAAAAATAATGACATCTTTATGTAGTGCTAAATGTACCTTCCCACAATTAAGTTTAAAATGCATACATTATGCATAGCATTAGCAGTCATTAACCTCACACGGAAAGGTTGCGATGAAAAGTATCCTTACTAATATCTAGCTATGCTTCTGTAATATTGATATTCTGCAACGATTGTCATGTTAATGAAATTTCCTATTCTGTAACACCGCAAAAATTGACTGTTTTGGAACCATAAACTGAATATTTATGCCAAAAGAAAGAGGATAGGGAAATAAAATGTAAGAATTAAAAACTCTATTCTATTAATCATTCAATAATAAATTCCTAGCCTGTATCATGGCTGTAAGTAATTAAAAAAGCAAAAATGACCTCTGCTCCACATACCTTGCTATTTTTCTGAGAGTAAAAGTCGGTTAAAAAGTCAATATCCTAAGGAGCACCTAGAGCCCTTTGGTCTCTCTAATATTTCCTAACAATCCCTCTTGCCCCTGAGAAAATGGTGCTGAATTCCGTTCGCATCCGTCGGGGGATTTAGAAATGTATTGCGTTCGCACAAACAGAAGGTCAGTTCTATAGGTGTACATTTTCCTTACGTATCCACTTTTTCAAATTAATTACTTAAAGGTATTTTACATAATCGGCGCCCAACGAGGGAAAGAACATGTAACCGGCTAAAGCCACCCAAACACTAACATTGATAAGATGACCGTCACGCGAACGAGTTACCTTCCATCGCAGTCCGCGCCCCCCGGATGGATTTTGTCCTTTTCCAACAGCCTCTGTATGAGCCACGGCAAGGCACACCATGCAGATATCAGCAGGGCGGTCGACCCGTGGCCTCGGAGAACGGCCTCGTCCAAGCCCTTATTCACCTTCTCCTCCTGGAGCTGTTTCTTCGTCTCCTCATTCTGGTCCAGCTCGACGCCGGCCTCCAAGAGATTCCATAGCGTCTCACCACCCGGAAGGGCCTTCAAAGATGCGGCGATATCCGGAGGGGACCATATGTACCTGCAGGACCCCACCACACGGGAGAATCTGCGAGCCATGTTGTGCTCGTGGGCGTTATAGCACCGGTAGTACTGATTGTGGTTCAACGTGGCTCTCCGCTCCATTCCTCAACCTTGGCTGGCCTCGGTTGTCGATGGCGACGTTCTCAAGACGAGGCGGCCGACCTGGAGGAGATAGAAAAAATTGTATTTATTTCGGACTTCGATTCCGTGTGCTCAAGCTCCAACTTTGAACTTGATACCGCTCCGTATAATCAAAGGCGTACGCTTCTATCACAATTGCTGCGAGTTAACAGGGATGAGCTTTTTCAATGGAGCTGATGGAAGGATTTGGCTGTTTATGCCGTGCTCGTCAAAATTTACTCGTGTACCAAACTCATACAACTTACAACAAAAACTTCAAAATTTCAAATCACTCTAGTAAAAAGGTGACACGAATAATATCTTTGTAACCTAGCTCTTTGCCTGTAGGCCTTACAATCAACAAAACTAGAGAGATACGCTAAAGTACTTTTTGGCTAAAATTTAATGATCGCCATACAGAATTAACGACTGAAAAAAACAGCGTGACATTAATATTTCATGTTATCCCGCTTTTTGTCATTTTCCTCTCAAAATCCTCTTCCCTAATGAATGACAAAATCCCTTTCAGCTATATATATGTTATATTGACGCCCCCGTCCATACGGCGCTGTGGCGGTTTGAAAGGTAGTATGTAGAAGTAGACCCTGTAGGGATACAAAACGCACGTAGGTACCCGAAATGGGAATCGAAACCGACCTTGGAGTTGTCAGTTCGGCGCGATACAACCTTGGCAACCTTGGCTGGGCGTAGGAGTTGGGATGGTGGAATAAAAGTATTTTTTGTCCTTTCTCTACCTATTGTAAAAAAGTATCGTCTGTCTATTCATTCTCGAACTGCGGAGAAATCTGCGTTCCTGGACTCATTTTCTCAGTAAAGTCACTTGAAAGTTATATTAAAAATATGAATATTGAAATCTGTCTCTAGTATTTAGAATATAGCACTGCTTTCAAAAACAATATTTCAAAGCCACTGAAAATAAGAATTAAAACCAGCAGGCTAGCGGAAAAATATATTTTTCTTCCGAGCTTACTATAATAGGTAGCAATTATTTTGCTGCTGAATGTTATCAGCCGTTGAAAGCTTGTAGCTAGATAAAATAAGAAAGTAAGAGTTGTTTTGGTGTAGTAAAGGAGCCCAGGTTATGATTTGAGAATAGTTAATGAAGTAAACTCACGCTAACTAACTCACGTAATCTTGTTTGGGCGCATCTTGTTTTTGCATTGAGATTTAAGTTATCTGATATCATTATTTTCATTTTATTATCCAGTTTTAGGCAAGATTTGTAACAAGAAAACTATCTGTGATTGGTACCAAAGTAGTCCTTCTGGCCCAATGTATATCAAATATTGTGGATTATAGTAACGCTATCGCCACAAAGGCGTAGTGGTATCCCGTTGGGACATGGAGTTCGGCTGCGAATCTCCGGGTTCTTGTGTTGCAACTCGGTTTTCGGGATTCCCTCCGCGTTCCGTTTTCTTTTGATGACGATGTTTTCCCCTGGGGGGGTTGTGTTTGATCCGTTCGAGATAATCACGTAACTAAGGAGTCACGTGGTACAGCAACGAACAGTTCGAGATTTTGGAGAGTTTAAACCACTCGGATGGGCAACTTGTACGTCTGATATGTCGTTTATTGGGTCTCTAATCGCGACATTCAACTTAATCGACAATATTCCCGCAAGAAAAACTCCATCGGCAAGGCTGAGTAAGATTTTGAATGATTCCAGCACACCAAAATCTCGAACCCTTCGTAACTGTTCCAAGTGGCTCCGAGGTTACATGATCGATTTTATTTCTACGGTTCAAACACAACCCACCTTCCTTCCTTCTGGTCTCTACAGTGTAGGAGGCTGACCTCCCGACCTGGCGACGCAAGCTGGATGGCCGGATGGAGAAACTGTCGCCATTAAACGACAACGCAACGCGGAGGGAATCCCGAGAGCCGAACTGCGAGATTTGAAACGCCAGGTCATGGATTCAAAGCCCTCTTCTTATAATTTAAAGCCCTCTCCTTAAATCTTAGGTATCCCTGGACTTCTGGAAGTTCAATAGAAGTTCAGAAGAATATTCTAGAAGTACGAGGATGTGGAACTCCCTCTTGTATATCTGTGAATGAAACTCTCCGTTCGCGGTTGAGTTTTTTAAATTAAATTTTCAACACTACAGAAGTAATGCCGAAGGATTCTAATATGTATTTCTATTTGGCGACTAATTCATTCTCTCACCTACTATATTTGGTACTCTATTGTGCCTTGTGTTTTGTAAAATCATTTGGCCATGAGGAAGAACGATGTAGCTCAAATTGACCAAAACAGTCACAGATGAAAAAGTTTTACTAGTAGATGCGGAAAAAAGATATTTGATAAAAACTTTTGAGAAGTAGCGGAACAATTTTCAAGAAAGTCCGAGGATATGCAAGGAAAATTATGGAGATGTTAATGTAAGGATTTGGGAAGGAATTGAGAGGCTAGCTTACACGGGAAACCAGTGGTGAGCAGTCGATTCTCGGTTTCCTCTTTATGTGCTCTGTGTTAATTTTTTCCCTGAACAAAGGCCTCCGCACACCAAGGCGAACGCGGACGCGAGCGCGAACTACCCAACACAAGGAAGGCATAGCAGTGACACACACCGGCAGGCGATCAGTTCGCGCGGGCAACGGGACGTGAGCAATCAGATGCGCGGGCAGGCGAACTATCGCTAACGGCGGGTTGTTCTCGCGGGTCGCGAGCGAACAGAGACTACAGGCAGTTTTGGACTTTATATTGTCGTTAGCGGTCAGTATGAACTTAATAGCTATGAATGGAATCAGAAACAACGGAGAAGCTTATAGAAATGGTGAGAGTGCATGAAGTACTGTATAACATGAAGTTTGATGGGTATAAAAATTTCTGACTCACGCAGAAGAAAATGGGATGGAATAGCCTCAAAGATATGTAAACTAACCTTCCAACAGTTATGATACATTTCCCTGGGATTAATGTTATTTTTGAATGAACTTGAATGAATGAATTAATGAACTACGCACATGAACTCAGAGCTTTCCATAAATGACGTCTCGTAATTTCGCGAGCATGGATGAGATTTTACACGCGACGCTAGCCCTGAATGAAAGAGAAGGGAATATGAGTGGGTGAACTAAAATCTAAAGGCAGCTTTGACTCATTTATTTACAAAGAGAATAGTTTCGTCTTTAGGTCGATAGAAGCCTGTTCAACGTGAAACATGAAGCCTTTTTTTTACTGAGCATCGCCCTTAGCGCTGTAATATAGTATATCTTTGTTATTCAGGGGTCAAATATGTCATGTTGTATCTATCGAAGAACGTTATTATGATTATATCATAATATGCATATATTTTATGATTGCCATTATATGATCAACCCCTTCAAGCTTTTGACATCACACTCGTATCTATGGCACGCCTAATAGTGATCTTCTGAAACTTTACTATATGAAATAACGGCGTAGTTTACAAAGAATTATGGTATTCCATAATTAATTAAACAATCCTGTTTCCTGTAAATTATGGCGTCTAATAATTTCTTGAAGGGCAAACATCGGAACAGGTTTGGAGTTAAAACAAGGTGCTTCACCTTGGCCAAGTGATCTCCATACCTCCATATTATGTTACTCCTTCATTCTCCTGGGAAGTTACTTTGGCGGACGACTGGCGTAGATTCAGCTTGTTCAATCGTATTATGAGTAGATGTACCTCACATGATACAACACTGCCTCGTCGTTAACCGTTCGCTCGAGCAGTTCGCTCGGGCAATTCGCTTTGGTGTGAGCTGGATCGCTCGCCGTGGGATCGCGTTCGCGCTCGCGTTCGTGTTCGCGTTCGCCTTGGTGTGTGGAGACCTTAAGCGATGGATCCTCGTATTATTATCTTACCCTGCATGTGTATTTCAAAAGATTCTGTAGCGAGAAAATTGCGAGTCTGGTATTCGTCAGTGTTGTCAATTCGTCATTTCGACTCACTGCACCTGCAGACGTCCAAATAAAAACATCTGCTGGCGTTAGAGTAAGGTAAATGACCTCATGAATTTCATGGGCTCTGATGCTTGGACACAAGATACTCGAGGTGCCCTGTCCACTACGCCTCGTCTCGTTGGTCGGGTGCCTATTCTGAGTTTGGCCTTGGACGCTTATTGGTTACATTCCGCTTCGGAAGGGCACGAATTTTCCTTGTGCCCACTCCCTGTTTTCTTCATTTTTTTCGTTTTAATGTCTTGGCATTTGACCCTCCTCTCATCTTTCAGTTCATCCTTGCCTTTTACGCTTCAACCATCTATTCCGGTTTTCATGGATCCCTCCGCTGCCCTGCATCAGGTTGCTTGTATTAACTTCGGGGCTGAGCCACTCAACGAGGAGATTCATTAATTTCCGAAATACATTTTTAAAAATTTTCCCGACCCATACGGTGAACATAAATCTCTCTCATTTGCAATTATTAAAGTTTACTTAAAGTAATTATATTGATTAATTTGTCACAATGCTCTCCATTAAAAATCGCCCTTTTAGAAGGCCTATACATATATTACTGAATCGGCATATTGATTGGATGATGGGAATCTCGATTTGATATAAAAGGAAAGGGCCACTAAGGGAATGTTATTAATATGCATGCACTTGGAGCAACCTTGTGCGCGCAAGTGGTTCTCATAGAAGTACGTGGTAATATTTTGGCAGGATTTCTGGGAACAACATAAGAAGAATGCTAAGAACTTGGATCGATAAACCGTTCAAAAGAGCGCACAGTTTTAAGTGATATATAATGCTCATTGAAAATTAAATAAGAATTTTGTGCTCTAACTTTGGAACCCAAAACAGCACGTTTCATGGAAGATGTGAGCGTAGATAATTTCTATCTGATGATACTATCCGTGGGTGCATTGACCCATATTCTTTATAATATCCTGTGGATTTTGTTATCTTAGAAGAGATGAGAATTAAAGTATAGGGTGTTTCATTTGATAGTTCACCTGAAATAATGAACAGATGGTTCAATGGTGATAATATTTGAGGAAAGGTTGGAGCAACGACAATGCACCCCGGATAATTTTTTTGCGCACAATATTCCGTCAATATGTCTAGCGCTGATAATAGAGAACATAGTCAGATTCCGCTTTCACTTTCATCTTTCAACGTATTTCTGCAATGGCCTACAGCTTTCATCAATTTCTCCCATTTTGTACCACATGCTTTACATAATATGTAGGCAAAGCATTCTTCGTCTATTAAGTTCTAAGATTAGGTATATTGAAAGTTACATTTCGGCAGCACTCCAAATACTCAATTTAAAATTCTATTTTCTGCTCCAAATGTAGCGATCCTAACGCGGCCAATGAAGAAAAGTGCGAATCATAGAAGAAAGAAACTATGCGCCTTTGTTTCCGGGAAAGGTCATTGTCATGCGTTACTCCAAATTTTTAAAAGGGTCTGATGAAGAACGCATTGGATTAGGTTAGTTTAAGGCCAAAAAAACTTTTCATGTGCTCTAATTTAAAGTTAAATTGCCGGCGATTCATTTCGAACTGCGAGACAAAAATATTAATTTTAATTCCTACGACTTTTCTACCTTAGTATGCGTACCAATGATTCCATCTTATCACCCATTTCCACGTTGTATTCAATAGAATTTCATGGCGTAAAGAATTACGGAAGATCGTAAAAAAATTGTGTGTTAACGGAATTTCGATGGGAAAAAGTTAAAGTGTACCCGAGTCGGAAATGTAATATTTACTCTGAATGCAATAGGTACTCTAAAATACCTTGTAAATATCTATAGACATATATTTTAGGAACGTACTGATTGAACCTATAGTCTATAGTGATTATTATGCAAATGGAAAATATGGTTAAAGGGTAGAGAAAAGTTGTTTTCCAATTGATTATAATGGAAGAAAGGAAACTTGTGAAATACGCAGTTTCACATCGGAAGAGAATTCCGATACATTTTCATTTGAAAAGTAAAGTACGATAAATATGACCAATTCTCATTAAAAGAGTCGCGTAATACCACGAGCGCCACGTAACAACATGACCAAGCGGAAAGCTAAATGACGGAAATATTTCCTTGGCTGATGCTTCATTGTGAGGCACGATTAAGCTTTAGTCCTGTGATGTCGTCACTCTTTTGCAGGCATTTCATTCTCGATAGCATGAGATGAGGAAATTTAGTTCTGTCGAGAGACCCACCTTTTGACGACTTCCTTTAGAATTGGGAAACGACGTAGTGAGTGATTCGTCACGACAAAACAGCGATACATGTCTCAGAAGCTGTGTGAACGTAATCAAACTTTCTATGGAAAAACTGCATTGGCGCAGTAAGGCAAAGATCTTAATACTAAAAGCCACTTCATTATAAATTGGTGACTGGAAAACGTGCTCTACAGTCAGTTTCGTCAATAGAATCGCAACTCTCAGGCATTCGTGGTTTTTCCACAAATCTGACATGAATCGGCATTTACATACTGGTGAAAATTACTTCCAAAAAAGCAGATTTGAAAAATGTGACATGCCATGTAATTTTCGAAAACCTTGTCAAAGGCCAGTGTAGATTATATCTTTCATTACTTTTTTGAGATTTGAGCGCCTTTTACAGAGGCTATTGCTTGAAAATGTGATGGGTGAAATAGAGCTCAGCTCGGCTACTATGAATCAAGAGAGTTTAATTCAATTTACAAATTGATCGCACATCAAATGAGTTGTCAGATTTCGTCTTACAATTGCTTTCGTTTACTTTCAGAGTAATATGTTCTGAGTGAATATTTGTATGCTTCGCTTTCTTTAGAAGTTGATTAATTCTCGCCGAAAGGCTTCTTTGCCATGGCCTCCTTCGCTTGAAGGAGGCCGTGTTCCTTGCAGCCTCATACGTGCCTTTTGCCATTCCCAATAATCGAACGCTTTAAAGTGTTTACCGCATTTCCCCAGGTTTCTCGTTTCATTGTGACATTTCAACATTTGGACCGATCCACACTTCCCAGTTCAACCTTGAAAGTTCCATGCCCTCGATCAACTTGGCATCTGCCCGTTTCTGTGCCAAGAATTTGATCTGAAGGAAGCACTTTCACCGATCTATTGTATTTCGGTTTTAGTGTACTTATTCCAAATGGCGAGAAGTCCACAATTCACATTTTATCTCATCTCACTTGGCCTCATTTTAAAAATGCTAATGTTTGGTATTTATATTTGCAGTTTGTGTTTTTGTCTGATTTGTGTACAATGTAAGAGTTGTAGCCATTTCTCCAAGGTGAGTTCTCACCAGATCGACATCGTCCATTTTTAGAATCTTCCTGAGCATCTTTGTGACTAATGAATTAAGAATAATTTTGAGTCTAATGACTTTGAGTTGATTATTTGAATGCCTCACCATATAAAAGATACTATGTAATCAGCTCACTGAATCTCTTACTGCGGCATTTATCATGCAGTGTGTTTATGTTTTACCCCCTTAGGGGGTTGTAAACTCCAAGTTTATCATTACTTTAGGAATAATGTATGTGAAGTAACGTATAATGTATGCGAAGGACTACAATTTAACTTCTTCCAAAAAAAGGCCATCGGTAGCCAGTTTACCTTGGAAACAAATTATTTTCTCTTCCCTGTATCTAAGCTTTTATTCTGATCTTTTCTGAATTATATTGCCATTTCATTCGACATGGGTGCATTTCAGAGCGTCAAATGGGAATTCTCAAGTAGCAAAAAATAATTAACTTGTTCAGAAAAACATGCGTCCAAAGATAATCACTGAATACGTAGATAGCCTATATCTTGAATTTCGCAAAAAATGTAAAGGACGTCTCGTGACTGAACAGTTTTAAGGAAGGTGTATTTTTGGAACGTGTGCCACATTTAATCATTTGCTACTTTTTCTTGGTCAACTCGTACCTCCACCTCTCCTCTCGAATGACTTTGGCGACGTTCCAGCGGGCTGCTGATGGTCAGCCATCTCTCGCGCAGGCCACAGTCGCTTCTCGAATGATAATACGGTGAAGTGAAGCTCAAGATCTACTTTCCCTCTAGAATGGGCCGCACGAAGTGCGGGGTGTTCGAGGGGAGGGCATCTGTCTTCTTTCTTAAATAGCGTGCTTCCAAACCAGATTTCCTACCTCGTCCACCAGTCTCGAGAGCAGCATAAAATACTAAGGATCATTTAAGGAACCTGTTTCGGGGGATTCCCTCTCCCCATGAACCACATTAGGCTATCCGCCTAAATCCGCTCTTGGGTTGACTGAGATTCTTTTTCCAGCTATCGTAAAATAAACTTGAGGGTGTTGATAGCCCTGACGGGATTGCGTTGACGACATCATATGCAGGACGCAAATACAGAGCTCGCCCTTGACAAGGACGTTGCGGAAATTTTTTAAATTATTGTTAAGTCGCTACGACAGGCATTCATTCACTGTCCTCATTTCCTCTACGGATCAACATTTCTCTTGATAATTCGCGGGTGACTTCAACAGCACAATTCATTTTTTTTACTAAAGAGAGAATTCACAATGGTGTGATATAATTATAACCAGCTCTCAAGTTTTATTTATGCTTGGAAGAAAACTCTTCCTCGAATAAAATAGCAAAAAAGATTTTGAATATATACTTTCTATTGCCTGTGATGTCTCATGCATGTTGTCCGCAGTGTAAATTTTGTGCTACAGTGCCTGTTCAATATCAAAGTCTTCCATAAAACGTGGTTTCATAATCTGTTTTAGGGAACTAAGATTATTATATTTACTTTAAATAATTTTATACAATTTTAACACTCAATTTTCCAATTGTAATATTTTATCAAGAGCCCCGGGAATACGGAATACATTGACATCTCTGTAGCTGGAGTAGATGCATGACGAGCGAGGTACTTCAGTGAATGTATCAGGTTTATTCTTGTTACTAGTTCTGAATGTTTTCACTCGATGTTATTTATTAGCCTTTATTTAATATAATAACTCGGGGGAGTTCCTTTACATGTGTTGTCAACGCGTCCACTTCATCTCTGGCTGAATTCATGGCACTTAATTACATAGGTGTGCTCACGAGTGCGAGCGTAGAAAGAGAAAACCCACTCTGTTCGGAGTTAGGCACAACAAGTGCAGAGGTAAGAGAATAATTCTTAGATTATATTCAGACGTGGCTGAATTTTCCAGCCCGATATTTTCCTAAAATTTCCTAAAATACTCTTAAATTAAGATGAGTTGGCTCCTTCATTTTACTACCATTACATACAAGCTTAATAAAGAGGGTATTTTATCATTATTGGTCTTCCAAAAATTAATTAACACTAAACTCAATTGTTTTCTTTAGATTCACTTATTATTGCCTTCAAGCTTTGACGAATGACGTGTGGATATTAACATTTTGTTATTTCTTCATCCTAATTGTAAAACGAATAATACAAGCTTAAACATGACATTCACAAAAAGTAGAGAATACGATTGCGTGAAAATACATCTTTGGACGCCTTTTTTGTGTAACATTTTGTTTCTACAACCCTTATAGGCTTACTTAAACGCTAATGAAGGATTAAGTCGGAGAAAAGTGGTAAGCCGAAAGGAAGCAGGAGTTTAGAGCTGCAGCAACCCAATAGATTGATTATTGCTGGTTCCGCAAAAGAGGCTTTTCTCAAATCTCTTTTGCGTGGCTTGCGTCTTGCCAATGGTTATCAAAATTTGTCCTCGGGTACACGAATACAGCTTAGTGTTTCATAGTTTGATCAATTCCGTAGTTGAGCTTTAAAGTGAGCCCAGCAGCGTATACTCTTTATTAAACAAATGCCAATGCCTTTTTAGTCGCTGCGAGGGCGTGCGTCAAGAGGCTGGACGTGAATAAGGAATTGGGAATATCAGTGGTAAACATGGATTGGGAGCTAAGTGATTTATCGATAAATATTTAATAGCTAATGTTTACGTTGAAGATACTATTTCACTGCATGAGTTTCTTCCTCGAATGTATATTGGGAAAAACTAATCCATGTACATGTCTTTCGTCATTTATCTACCATTTCACCTTTTCGTACCTCATTTTTTCCTATACTATTGTCTGTACCGCAGATTTATTTGTTTGGAATCATACCTCTCCCATATCAGCTACTTGGTTGAAGGGTCTAAATTTTCATGTAACATGCTTTGTCTGTAACTTTTGAGTCTTTGTCAAATATCTTCCGTCTATATCCCTTTAAAACCCATACGACGCTTACTATACTAAGAGTTATATGCGTGAAACTGACTTCTTTCTAACACATTTCAATCAGTTGATAATGACCCTTTTGCGCTGAAATAATTTTGTACAGAAATAAAATACCTAAGAATATTTGCATTGGTGTATTTCTTTCTTCAACCCAATCTCCTTTTGTTGGATCTTAAAGACTCTTAGCTCTCGAGACTAGCGTAACCCTAACTGAGCGTAAAAACATCTCATTCTCATTTTCTAACCAGAAAACCTACGCCGCACAGTGGGTTAAAATCGAAAAAAACTGACCCAAATAATTTTTTTCACTTTTTACGATTGATTAGATAATGGTAGAGTATAAATTATAATATCACAATATTCAAACTGCAATATCCTGAAGTCATTTCAGCTTTAAATGCTTTTCAATGTAAGTAGAGATATTTGAAGTTTAGAAAAAATAGTCACAAATTCCATCTGCCTTTTCTTCTACATCTACATCTACATTCACATAAAACCCCGCGAGCCGCCGCATGGGTGTGTGGCAGGGGGTGTTAGGTCACCAGCCTTGTAAAGGTAAGTTTTTTGGAGATGAAATGGTGAAATGAATTATAGGAGTGTATTTATGGAGGAGCTCAGTTTTTATTGTGGTCGCTTATTGTTCGCGGGAAGAACGAGTTCTTGTACCAATCTGTTCAGCAGTGATTCTCTCTTATTTTATCGCGTCTGTCAGACCTAGATATGTAGTGAAGAGTCATGATAATATTCTCTATGTCGCTCTGAAAAATATCAGTTCGGAATTTCTCAAGCAACCTAACCCTAGCGTGCAGCCTCCGAGTCTCCAGGGGCTCCCACCTTAAACCCTCTTATAGTTGTGAGACTCTAAATGTACGCTCGTAGCAGTTGTTAGCGAAGCGCGCTGCTTTCCTTTGTATTTTATTAATTTTTTGGTTAAATCTTTATGGCCAGGGTCCCAAATGCTCGCGGCGTATTCGAGGTGTGGTCTAACCAGAGCGAAGTAACATCTCTCTTTGACTTTTTCATCCGAGGACCTTCCTATTATACGCTTAACAAAACCTAGTTTCTTTAATGCTGCACCACATATGTTCTGTATGTGTAATCCCCACGATATATCAGATGTTAAGGTAATTCCAAGATATTTTACTGTATCCGAAGTTATATGTTTACTCCACCCAGAGTATAGGTATGGCGTTTTTGCGACGACTTTCGCAGGAAGTGGAAAGTGGTGTATTTACTAATATTTAGTTCTAAACCCCACTCCTGGCACCACGAATGAACGTTGTTAAGGTCCGATGACAAATATTCAAAGTCCGCGTCTTCGTTCATTTTACGGTAGATAACTGTATCGTCTGCAAATAATCTTAATTTACTGCTAACTCTAGAACTTAGGTCATGAATATAGATAATGAGTGAAGGAGGGCCGACCACACTTCCATGAGGAACAGCGGATGTGACTTCGACCATATCAGAGCTAAAACCATCAATAACTACTTTTTGTTTTCGATCACTGAGAAAGTCCCTTATCCAGTTAACTATTTTTCTATTAACTCCACATGATTGCAATTATATATGAGTTTTTTGTGAGGAACCTTGTCGAATGCCTACTTGAAATCGAGGAATATCGCGTCGACTTGCTTAATCGATTCACCTGATTTTAGGATATCATGAAGGAAGAGCGCAAGCTGTGTTTCTTCGTGAGAGATGCCAAATATTTTTGCTCTTAACGCGTTGTATGATCTCGCGTGAATTTTTCCATCATATCACAAAAAATTATGTATCTTATATTAGAGGTTTACTATATTTTTAATCGTATATTGTTTTTACAAGATTTTATTAAATATTAGAAAGACACTGTTTTTCACGTGTTTTTTTGCACAATGTGAATAAAAACTTTATATTATAGGTATTTCTACGAAAATCTATTTAGACTGCATTGAAGAGTGAATTCTCTCCTACATTCTGGGAAAAAAATCCTGCCCCAACTTGCCCCCCCGCCCCCGTCTACTACTGGCTATTTATGTGCGATAAGGACGACCCACCGTCTGATGAGAAGTTGAGGTGCGGAAATTTCAGATTTTGTTGTAGCCAGCGTAAACTTCATGAAAACTTTAAAAAAAATCACTGGTTTCTACACAATCCGCTTCAGTAGAATCTATTTAACATTCTCCGTTCAAATGTTTTCTTTTTAGCACCAAACAAACATTATCTAGAACGATTTAATGCCGATTCGGGTGTCTATTATACGTATGAGGCATCGCAGAAGGTGGCGTGCAGGATATTTGAGCATACCCAGCGAGTTTAGCATAGATGGTAGGCAAGAGAGTAGGTCAGCTAGTGGGGGCGAAATCAGTGCTTTTCCGGAAAGTCAGATAATAAAGAGTACACAAAGCTTAGTGCCTAGGAAAAGCTTAATAGATAACAATAAACTAGAAATATTTAGGGAAGAGAGTAGGTCAAGTAGTGGGCCATTAAATAACTTGCCACTCATCAGGATAGCAAAGAATAACAAGTTGACCAGACAACACAGCATAGGTTTATCGGGACGGAAGAAAGCTCAGAAAAAGGAAAAACATATAAATCAAAACAACACCCATGAATTTCCAAACTGTAACTTTCCCAATAATTTAGAAAACACAATCCCCACAAATACAATAGGCAGACATATTAAAATAGAGGAATTTTCAGTAGTGGTAGTTAATTGTCGTAGTTTAAGAAGCAAGATACCTGAATTCCATCACCTTATAGAGAGTACTAATTCTGACATATTATTATAGGAACCGAAAGTTGGTTAACAAGCGATATTGCTGATAGTGAAATTTTTCCAGTAAATTTTAGGGCATACAGGAGAGATTGAGAGAGTCGACCGGGAGGGGGAGTATTTATCGCAGTTAAGGACACAATAGTCAGCAAAATAGAAGTGATTCCCGATAATATAATAGAAAGCGTATGGTGTTCCATTCAATGTGCTAATTCGAAAGGAATATATGTTTGTGTCTACTATAAAGCACTCCATTCCGATGTACACTCAGTATTAGAACTCGAGAAACAGATCAGGTCCATTAATTCCCATAGTAACGAACGACAGATAATTGTAGGTGGAGATTTCAATACACCATCGATAGATTGGAAAACATGCAGTCATAGGTCTGGTGGTAGGGACAAAGAAATCTGCGAGTCATTGCTTAACCTGTTCGCATCACACGCACTACATCAAATAGTAAATTTGCCTAATAGGGGGGAGAATGTTCTCGATTTACTTGCCACAAACAACCATGAAAAAGCAATTAAAGTTGAAAATGTCGATGGAATAAGCGACCACAAGGTAGTATACGTAAAATTTTCCCTCAATACTGAAAAAAATTTCAAATTAAAAAGAAAGATTTACCTTTTTAGTAAAGCAGATTTTAACGGATTTAGGCGTGACTTAAAGACATCTTTTGAAAAATTCGCGAACATTAGCAAAAATAGTGATACAGAAAATACATGGAAAGAGTTATTCCAAATTACACGGTCACTTGTCAACAGATATATACCTCATAAGTATAAGAGCGAGAATAGGGAACCAAGGTGGTACAACGCTGAGGTTAGAAAATGTTTAAAACGCCATCAAGTTAGCCACGCGAAACTAAGAAAAATGAAGAAACATAGCGACCTAAAAAATACTAACGAACATTATAAAATTTGTAAAGCAGCCGCAAAAACAGTCCTCAGAAAAGCGTTTAGCGAATTCAAGAGAAAAGTACTTGGAGAACAACCAGAGCGAAATCCGAAAGCATATTGGTCATATGTTAGGGAAGTACAGGGAACTAAAAAATCAACGGTTAATTCCTTGAAAAACGATAGAGGTGAAATAGTATCTTCCAGTTTAGGTAAGGCTAATTTTTTTAATTACTTTTTTAAGAGTGTTTTTAATCAATCTATGCATAGTTTCCGCGAAACCATACCAGACCGATTTCAACAACCAATGCCCCCAATCGATATATCTTGTTGAGGAATCATATCCTTACTAAGTAACATTAGCCCAAACAAGTCCTCAGGTCCTGATGAAATTCCAGCTCGTGTGTATAAAGAATTAGCTCTCGAAATGGCTCCGTATCTTAAAGTAATATTTAACAAATCCCTCGAAGAACACGCGGTTCCCAAAGACTGGAAGATAGCAAACGTGACCCCAATTTATAAAAGCGGAGATAGGGAACAGCCATGTAATTATAGACCAATATCATTAACGTCATTATCATGTAAAATTATAGAGCATATAATAGTAACATCAATAATGGGACACCTCGACAACCAGGATATATTGACAACAAACCAGCATGAGTTCAGAAAGGGACGGTCTTGGGAAACTCAATTAGGTCTTTTTGTTCACGATATTTTAGTTTCCGGAGAAGGTAACGTACAGGTAGATGCAGCGTTTCTTGACTTAAGAAAAGATTTGACAAGGTTCCCCTCTGTAAGTTACTCGCGAAGTTAGCATCATACGGGATAGACAGTAATAGAGTAGGCTGGATAGGAGACTTCTTATATGAACGCGTTCAAAGGGTGGTATTAGATGGTGTCAGCTCCGGCGAAGTAAAAGTTACATCGGGTGTTCCCCAGGGAAGCGTGATAGGCCCAATTTTATTTCTTCTCTACGTAAATGACTTGAATACAGTAGTAAAAAATAGCAAGCTCCGTCTTTTTGCCGATGATGCAGCAGTGTATAAGGAAATTAGAAATGAAGAGGACGTCCAGTCTTTAGCTAAGGATTTAGATGCGATTGATGATTGGTGTGATAGATGGCAACTAGAATTAAATTTGAAGTAATGCGCGATTGTGAATTTTTTGTAAAAGAATGGCTTTCCCCGGAATAATTATTGCATCAAAGAAAAGAAAATATCTAACATAGATTCAATTAAATACTTAGGCGTCACCATCACTGAAGACATGTCATGGGGGAAACACATCAGGGAAATAACTAATGTAGCAAACCGTAGATTAGGAATCGTAAAAAGGGTTCTAGGCAAATGCGATGAGAGAGTCCGAGAAAGAAGCTATTTTACACTTGTCAGGCCTCATTTAGAATATGCCGCTAGTATATGGGATCCGTACGAGGAAGGTACGATTAAAGAATTAGAGCGCGTGCAAAGGAGATCCGCTGGAGTTGTCAAAGGCCGTTATGATAATTGGATAAGTGTTACGGATTTAATAGAAGAACTAGGATGGGAATTACTATCAGAACGCAGGTTAAAGTTTAGGTTAAACCTTTTAAGTTAATCCGAAAGCTATTTGTTGACAGATGACGTTAGATATATATTAAGAATCCCTGCGTATTATGCTAGGTTTGATCAGATTAACTAGATTAGAGAGATAGATTGTCGTACCGATAGATTTAAAATGTCTTTTTTCACGCGTACCTTAAGAGAGAACAATAGGCAGCTTAGCAAAGGGATAGGTAGGTGAAATATAGTTATAGTAGTCTGTAGTGCATGATGCATGTAATAACAACAAATAATACCTTTCTTATTATGTAGATACTAACCATCTAGCTCCGTGTGACCCTATTATCTAGCATATCTCCCTTAAATATCCTACTTGCATGGCAATAGTGCATGTTTGGTGATCATCACTCCCTGCCACACACCCTCGTGGTGGCTCGCAGGGTATCACGTAGATGTAGATTTAAAATGCACGGTTCAGCGCGTCCACCTGCTCTTCGGTTGCTACTCATAAGAGGCGGGAGTTGACAGCTTCAGGAGAATTATTTTGTTATTCTTGAGAAAACAAAATTTCCCACGATTCGCACATTTATACGTTGATTTTTACAAATTTTTTTAGCCTTCTTACCATCAGATCTTGAAGAAGGCAAGTGTTCCGGGATGGACATGATCATAACCACACTGATCGTCATAATCCTAATTGTTCCGCTAAATTTTGTCTGTGCAAGATTTACCATAGAGTTGGGAGTGATTTGTTCCTCGGACGGCTGAGTATGGGATAATAAGATTTTTGAAACTTTATTGTTCATTTATTGAAATTCCGCAAATTGTATTCCTACCTCGCAACATGTGAAGCGATTGACGCACCGAGGACATATGTATGCACGAGTTCCACGCATTGGATTTTGCAGATTTTTCTGAAATGGCATGTTTCCCATTGGTCTAAACATTTATATTCTTTACATATATTTTATATTATTCACAATCATATTCCGTATTGTTTACTGCATTTATGATGAAGTGTATCAAAACATTTAATAGTTCATCACATTTCCTACATCAGAAACGAGTATGGTAAAATCAAAATGCTCGATTGCATTATCCTGAATCCATTACCGTAGTAGTTTTTTTCAGTTACTAACCCGAAACTTTTATCGGTAGAACGTTAAGAAATGGCAGGTCAGTAGATGCGTCCGTCAAAGGGCTGTATCATCTATTCTGATCGTGCTCATTTCACATTGTAGGATAATCCATTTAGGCAATTTTAACTAGAACTTTGAGATTTTTATTCAAACCAAATCCACTAATGGGAGCAAACATGTATTTGAGAAGAGGAAAATTCAGTCCAAGAGTCCATCTTTTTTCATAACAGTTTCATAACAGTTAAACTTCATAACAAGAATTAGATTTTTGAATACGTTCCAAAACGTTGAAACGGGACAATGAGTGTTGATAATAATGCCCATTGCTTTTTTCCTAATCCCATTGATGTTGTCGGAAATTTTCGGAAAATTGACAATTTATTGCACAAAATATATATTCCCCACTAAAGAATTTTACTATCAGAATGTTTCTTGTGGATTAGATTATGATTACAACGTATTTCCTAATGCAAATTAGGTTTCGAAGAGGAACTTATTCTGAGAATTACAACTTTTTGGAAGCATTGTGTTCTGGGGCTATAATAGTCGATACCACATAATCTGATTATTGCTCCAGCACCATTTCCCTTAACGCGAAGTTGTGCCTATGGCATATACTCCACCCTCTGGACATAAGGGACTACTTCATGGTGCGCCTATGGCAGAGGCATTAGTGCACCCGATGGGCCAACCATTGGAGGAAGCCCTGCATTTGAGACACGAGTATATAGTACGCGAAAAAATTCGCGGTCGGCTAAATTCGAAAATCTTTTCCAAAGGCTATTCATTAATGCATTGATTTTAGTAAATGACATACCAAAAGTATAATAGGGTGAAACGTATCAAACGAAGTACAAGTTTCCCTCTTCGTGGAGGTGCCAACCACTTCTGATGATACCAGTGTTAGTATTGATTTAGACAAATATTATCAGAAGTTCAGTGCATTCATATTGTTTATAATTAATTAGTGTACTTTATATTGTACATGATCTATTTAGCATTTGAAAATACTTGAAACAATTCATCTTGCGATATAATACTTAAAGTAAGATAAGCTCTTTTCAATGCCTGGGTGCAGGGAATTGATTATTGGATTTTTACCATTACTGCTATAGTGTTATCACATCAGAAAATGACATTCCAAAAATTATTGTAGTGAACGTATCATTAGGAGTTCGAGTTAACCTATTGATAGAGGTATCAACCATTGCCGATGGAGATTGTGATAGAAATGATTTTGATAAATACTGTCAATAGTTCAGTGCATTAATACATACATACATACATACCAATCACGCCGTTCCCTTCCGGGGTAGGCACAGTCACAGTTTCACTCACAAACACACATTGGTAAACCTAGCTCTGCTTCAACAATTTCCTCCATACTGAGGAGTCCTTTTGCAAACTACTTGCAAATACTTGCAAACCTCTTTTGCCTCATTTACCCCCACACACTGCTTCTTACACGCCCTCCTGTATTTTAGATTCCTAACATTCCTCCTCCTAAGAATTTCCTCAACCACATTCAACCAGAACTTTCTCGGCCTACCTCTCGCAATGAACGTATCTACAATCTTGCTTCTTTTTTGTGCCGACTGCTCTGATTTGTGACACGCTCGGGAGAATGGCTGACTAGTATATGGTTCCCCAGGGATTACCAACACCTCGTCTCTTCATATAGACTCATGGCAGTGTGTGTATGGATGCCTACTTGTCGTCAGTTAGTCAGGCATGTGAGCGAGCGAGAAGGTAGTTTGTGAAGTAATCAATCCTAAAGGCCTGGTTACACGATACATTAACTTGTACGTGTTCATGTACGAATGCATGAACCGAATAGGGCAGGTTCTATTTTCCTGTTCACGCGTTCATGCATTCATACAAGTTGGTGTGGTTACACGGTGAATTTTCGCGTTCATTCACGCGTTCATGCGTTCGCACATTAACTCGTACGGGTCAATCGTGTAGAAGATGTACATAAATCTTCGTGTATCCAGGGCTTAAGACATTTTAATGGAAACAATCGATGTTGCTGTAAAACTCTTCCCTACAGTCTGATACGTCAAATGAGTACAATCTCGTTTTGCTGCGGATAGATAAGGTTATAAGTAACAACGATCCTCTAAATCCGTTTTCTCAACCTTACGCTGCCATATTACTTAATCTCTGAATTTAGCCACACCTTAATTAATATTATAATTCCTTAGCAAGAAATGATAACTAGTTTTTGATCGTTGTTTTATGTTATTTATTAAATATTTGGAATTTAATTCTAAGTCTCACCAGAACAAAACTGATTTTAGACGGGACTTTTCCCGTGAATATAATAAAAATATTCTAAAATCTTGATTTTAGTCCAAATTCCCATTGTTCCGCTCTGTTGTCACCTCTTTTTAGTTTCCCTCGAAAAACAGTGGTCCCGTTCTTGAGCATTTTTCCTTTCTTTTCACTTGGCAAAGTTATATCTCTTAATCGTCAGAATATCTAGCATTGGGATCGCTTCCCAAACGAAACGCAAACGTGCGAACCTGCACCTTGGATTTGATTCGGGCTGCTATTCCTCGTGGGAAGCACTTATTTTGGCAGTAAAGATTTTAGGATTCTGTTCTTCCAAAAAAGAGGGGGATCCTTCCAAATGAGACTCTAACGAGCCAAACAGAATTGGCTGAGAACCTCAAATATTTTGGGAAGAATCAGGAACATTTCGAAGCATTATTGTCTTTATGGTATCTTCCTATTTTTGTGACGACTGACTTCACGATAGAAGAAAATGGTTAAATACGAAGTCAGAGTTATGTAAATCTGCTTTCAAAGCCAACGTCAATGACAAGAAGAGTTATTGAAAAAATCCATAAAAATTATTATTTAACCTTAGAATGAACAGGGGACGTTTTGCGTTACACGCAACTAATGAAGCAGGAAATACCTACGAGTTCATGGTGATTGAATACAGAATAAATACTTAACTTAAAGTAGATAATAGTTGCCAGGTGCTCTACTTCCTCGCGATGCCCAGTAGCCACCTTAAGAGAGGGTGGCAGGGGATGATTCCACACCAATCATGCACGTCAACAAAAGCCAATGCCTTAGGCATGCGAAACGTGCTGATAGTACTGGTGAAGTAAAAATGGGCCTTCGGACAGATTCCCTAACTGCTAGTTCTTCAAACTAGAATAATTAACGAAATATCATTATTTGGCGAATATTCGAGATCGGTCTTCGGGAAAAGCCGACTACGGCACTCAATAAAAACCAATTGGCCTTTCAACTTGGTGTAGCGAAGGAATTGGACATAATCTGTACTTTTCCTTGTAATTTTTTTCAGATATTTAAATGTCACTACGTGAAAGTCAAGCTTGTGAGTAAGGATGGACTTCGCTTAATAGAAGCCTTGATCATTTTCTTATATGGCAGTGAAGCTTGGAATATAACTGAAGCAGAACCAAGAAGATTAGAAGCGATGGAATCATCATTTTATCAAAAAATGATGGATTGACTAGATGCGGAGAATGACCATTGTAGAAGTCTTTTGAAGAATTCGAGAGGCAAGCGTTTAAGGAAAATCCTACTTGTTAGTATCGATAAACGTATCTGAAACATTCCGCGGCATAACAGCCTCTTGAAAACAATTATGGAAGGAGACATCAATGGTTATCATATCGATAGAGACCAAGGATGGAATATTCACGAAGCTTAAGGAAGTGAAAATTGAGGCAAATGGAGGAACAAAATAGTTTGTGGCAGGAATGGTGGAGTGGATATCTGCTGCTAACCTATATTTGGATTGATGCATGCTGATGGTGATTGGGAATATCCCTCATGTCGGAGAGAAAACACTGGTGAAATTCACATAGAGTAATGAGGAACAGCTGCAATTTTACAATGGAAATACCATGGTGGGACTCGCCTGTGTTTTCCCTTCCGCCAAACGGGCAATTTTCTCTCGCTTAGCTTATGTAAAGCTTGAGGGGGAGGGGAGGAATACATCTCTCGGGCCGAGCGTATCACTTGCGGTGTCCCGGGAGTCAAAACATCCGCTGCCGCCATCGAATCACGCTTGCGTTGCCACAAAATAAAAATACATTCCCGACGCTCGAACTCTCATGCGCTGTCATCAAAACCTCTCGACTCTCAAGAGAGCGAAGCTTTTCCCTCCAAAGCGCTCTTTTAAACTCATTATTACGCAATGGGATTACAAAAATATTAAATTTAACCGCGCTGATGATTTGGAAAGGACTAGGTTGAAAACTTTTCCTTAAAACTTTCGCTTTCCTTTGCTACGTTTCTTCACCTGAGTTCGGCACACTTCCTGCCTCCCTTTTTCCAATGTAAAACGCTTACCCTTCTCTTCTCTAACCTATATCTTTTTCCTTGTCCTCACAGAAGTTCATCCCCTGAAATGGAAAAAATCGCTTAGCTTCTCACTTATTCACCCCTTTTACATAGTATTATTATTATTTTACATATTACTCTGATTATTTCTCTGGCAACATTCTTTCCTCTTCTACCGCAGCATGTATTTATCCGCTGGTCATAGTTTCGGTCCTTCGTGCGTGCCAAGGTTGTTTCGAGGTGACGGTGGACGGGAGAGGTGTGAGGGAAATTAGTATTCGAATTGTGGATGGATTAGGAAAGCAGTTTGGGAAAAGATGAAAATGCAATGCATTAACATTATCGTTCATTTACTTCTGAAATTCTAAACTAAACGAAATGATAGTGAGAACCTAACAAGGAAACAGATTTAAGAACAGCGAAGGTTAACAAGTGATGATGTGAAGGTCATTAAGAAAGGGTCAGGACGGCTGGTCTAGGAACAAAACCTCTCAGACCTGAGAAAGCACAGTAACCATAGAGGCAATGAAATCACGCCCGATGTCGTTGAACGGCATATTAATACTCCATATTTAAAAAAAACTTAAATTTATTACTTCAGTATTTATTGTCCTCATTGTACGAAGCTAGATATTGCCTCAGTATAGAGATACAGGAGTGGTGCCATAAGAACAATGTATACTGTGGATCTGACAAAATATGTCCTTCCCCGAATGTAAATTACGCATACTTATGCAATACCTCTATTTTTCTCCAGCCCCACACCTCATACGCCTCCGATCCAATTCCCCTCCACTCTCCTCGAGGTCCATGATGTGCTAGCGCACAGCGCCACGCTGGGTCGGCCACTTGCTCTCTTCACTCCATCGCCTCTACGACACACGCCTCTTCACCTCGCGAGACACAGGCACTGTTCACGCGGTTGAGGGATCCTCAACGAAAGAAAGCACGCTCACTCGAATGCACGGCGACGGCGTGCCTGTGACACACTTCGGGGGAATCAAGGTGCACCGTTTTCCTTACGTCTGCACTTTCTTCAAAGAACAGAGTCGCGGTTGAAGCGCGGTTCATACGTGCAACCAACCTTGGGCTGCCCCGAGCGATCCTCCTCCAGCGCTGTGGCGACATCAGTGCGACTCGGGACGTCTAGGCGTCGGTGACCGTCGCTCTCGACTGCCGTCCGGAGAGAAACGGCGTAGCTCTCTCGCAGAGTCTTCCAGCCTTCTGGGACGACATTCCTCCGCCGCCTCCTTCCTCCGAGTCTTCCCCGTCGACTCCGGAACATCGTAACTCGAGTTCTTTTCCTTCACCGCCCGCCCTCCGCTTCTTTCTCCCGATGGGATGCTATCCGAGCGAAGGTTTTAGGGGGAAGTAACCTTGGGGTCCCGAGCCTTGAAATCTCGATCGAGGCGGTCTCCTCGCCTCCGCTGTAGTCGTCGCTTCCGTAAAGACTTGCTGGGATGAGTGTAATCGCAGGCGATCGTTTTCCCGCCGTGGGAGCGGCGCTGACGTCTTTCCCATTCTCCCGCGAGCAATCCGAATTATATGTATTCGCGGTAACGTTGGCGGAAGCACGATTTTATATACTCACTTCTATCCTTATTCTACCGGAATCTTTTTTGTCCTCCGGAGGGCGAATGTATTGTTTAATGCTCGAAAACTACCTCCAGCATGTACATCGACCAACATTAGTATGCTGATAAATGCCGATCTTTTTCACTTTAGCAGCCTTCGAGGTTTCATGCATAAGCATTGTCACCATTTCTTCCCCGCATGGACAACAAATTCTTAAGTTAGTAATTGGAGTTAAACAAAAGAATTAGTACACTGGTTTCAAAATTAAACACGTGAGCAAAAAAAGGCCTGGTCTAACTTTTCACGACGCAGTTGGAATTTAAAGCGGTGAAAGGGAAATAATTATTGACTGTTTCCATCTGGAAGTCCATTGGTTGAGGCCTTGCAGTAGAAATTTCTCCTAAAACAGGACTGTTTACTGAAAAGTAGAGGTCGAAAAACATAAAATATCAGGAGATAAAATTTGAATAAAATTGACGACATCATGCATCACTTCGCTGAAGAATTTTCCCACGCGTTTCCCAGCTTTCCTGCATCGTCGGGTACAGACACTGGTTTCCACGCATCCCACTATATCGTTTGGTACGATTGTTTGTATCTGACGATGCAGAAAATCTGTGAAACGCGTCGTACAAATTAAATAATTGTGGTATAGTAAAAAGCAGTCTTTTTAATATGGATTCTAATATCAAATTTGAAGTTTGAACTTAATTTTTATTCCTAAGCCTTTTGCACAAAAATTCTTCGAACACTTCCTTCATCCTTCATCAGATTTTCCGGTTGTAAACCTTGGTGTTCCAGTTTTCCTCTTTCAACTTGTTATGCCTAAACTAGAGGTCCTTCCTTTTTCGGATTCTAAAGAAGGTTCACGAACAGTAAATGTAATAATTAAAATTGAAGTATAAATCGTAGTGAATGAGCTGAGAAACCATTTGATATTTTCGCTGTGAAAGAGATTGACATACTGTGAAACCTCCGTTCATGGACACCTCTGACTTAAGGGCAGTATTCAATTCCCCGGCAGAAGGATATGCATTTGTATAAGGATCGAACCTCTAGTGTACGGACACTCCCACTTACGGACACGGACACCTTGTTGGGCACAATTTTTCTCTTATACGGACACCATCGCCGTGCGTTTTTTGACCCATCTCTCAAACATGGAAAGTTTTTTCCTCTAAAAATTGCGTTTATGAATAGCTGGGGGAAAGAGGACAGCGAAAATGGTTAAACCTGCGAAGATACAAGAATGCGCACATGGGGGGGAGGGGGGGGAATGAACGAAAGGGTGTCCTGGAATTCATTCTTGGATCTACATCTACATCTACGTCATACCCTGCAAGCCACCCAAAGGGTGTGTGGCAGGGGGTGCTTTCGCACCAGGCATGCATGAATGATATGGTAGAATACCGACATTACATTAAAGCCCGCGTACCACACATGCAAAGCGCCAATTACAAATCTAATACCCAAGAAACATTCTATCTCCAATCGTTCTAACATGCAAGGGATACAAAGACTACTACTACAGATTCAAAATATCATGCATAAATAAGAACACCAATATTTACATCATGCATAAATAAGAAAGAGGAGAATATAATGAGAAAGATTAACTGCCTGCCTATTGTCAATACTCGAACTATTCATGACGACGATCACAGCTGTTATGGTCCCGAATGGTACGCGGAAAAAATGACATTTTATACCTATCGGTTCTACAATCTAGCTCTCTAATTTTATTGGCGCGATCTAATCTGCCGTAGTACGAAGGGGTTAATAGTATGTTTTTTACGTCGTCAGTAAAATGATTTTCCTGAAATTTATTTAGGAGGTTAAGCCTATAATTTAATCTACGCTGTGATAGCGATTCCCATCCTAATTCTTCTAACAGTCCAGACACACTAGCCAACTTATCGTAGCATCGTTTCACAAACCTAGCTCCTCTTCGCTGGACGCGATCTAACTCTGATATCAAGCCCGTTTCGTATGGATCCCATACACTAACAGCATATTCCAGATGAGGCCTAACGATTGAAAAATAACAACGTTCTTTCACTTTCTCATCACATTTTCCGAGTACTCTCTTGATAAAGCCTAGCTTCCTATATGCTTGACCGCATATTTCCCTAATATGTTTTCCCCAAGATAGGTCGTGACTAATTGTGACTCCTAAGTACTTAAAATGCCAATATGCCAATCCCAAACGAAAGAGTACCTCGGCCAGACGCGCGTAGGACCCTCGAGCAAGCGGTTGCCTATTATTCGTACGCAGCAGTCTACAGATAACACAACTCGCAGATGGGGAATAAACAAAGGGGTGTCCTGGAATGAATTCTTGGAAATGCTAATCCCAAACGAAGGAGCACCTCACGGAGGCCTTGGCCCCGAGGGTTGCGGGATACGGCCACGAAGGAGGCCTCGGTAAGACGCGCGTAGGATGACCGTTGCCCTCGAGCAATCGGCTGCCTATGATTCATACGCAGCCAATTGCCAGACGTCTTCTACTGTAAGATGTAGAACTCTAAGGGCTTTCGACGGATCATGCACTTTCAGTACCTTTCGAACCTCTCCAACTGTGCCACCTCGCCGTCACTTGTGCGTTGTGACAGTTCATACTGTTTTCGGTGCTAGGGGGCATCTCGATTTCATTACGCGATGCTGAAGGGTAAAAGTCTTTCCTTACGAGAGAAAGTGCAGGTGTTGGAACATGCGGATAAAGAAAAGAGTGGTGTCCGTAAATTAGCGGTTCATTTTGGTGTGAGTAAGACTCAAATCGCTGATATTCTGACGCAGAAGCGACCATCATGAAGTTGTGGACGGAAAATCATAATGAAAACGTAAAAAAAGTGATTCCTTCGGAAAACAAATTGGACGCTGTTCTCTTCGAGTGGTTCACGAAAGTGAGGGAAAATCATTTGCCAGTCTCCGGACCACTTTTACAAGAAAAAGCGCTTGAAGTTGCAGTAGCACTGGGTAGAGAGAACTTTTCGGCCTCAAATGGGTGGCTGGAAAAATTCCGTTTAAGGCATAATATCTAGTGTTAAAGCTGTGTGCGGGGAGGCTGCAGAGGTGTGCAAAGAAGGTGCTACGGAGAGGATTGAAAGGTTGCCTGTGCTGCTAGAGAACTTCGAATCCAGGGACATCTACAATGCAGATGAAACAGGATTGTTTTTTAGAGCCTTACCTAAAAAACCCTGGCCCTAAAATCAGAAAAATGCTCTGGAGGGAAGGCGTCTAAGGAGAGGCTGACGGTCTTACTTGGCGCAAATATGGAAGGTGATTTTCTGAAACCGCTGGTGATAGGAAAAGCTGAAAATCCAAGGTGCTTCAAAGGAGTAAGTAAAGATAAACTACCCATCACGTGGAAATCAAATAAGAAGGCTTGGATGACTACGGAGATAATGACAGAGTGGTTGCAAAAAATCGACATAAAAATGGGACAGGAAAAAAGAAAGATTTTACTATTTCATGACAATGCTCCTCGCCATCCCGATTTAAAGTTAAAACATATCAAATTAATTTTTTCCCTCCAAACACTACAAGTGTATTTCAACCAATGGACCAAGGCATCATTAAAAATTTCAAAGTCCTCTACAGACAGTTCATTTTAAAAAGCATGCTATCTAAAGTTGACCAAGGGCATTCCCACACTCGTGTCGGGATGTCGATTACTGTTCTTGATGCAATATATTGGATTGATCGAGCGATCAAAACATAAAAAGTTCAACCGTGTGTAATTTTTTTGTTAAATCGGGGTTCTGTCAAATTGAATTATCACCAGTGGTGGAAGATGTTACAGATGGCTTGCAGTTAGACATTTTGTTAAATGATGCTGGCGAAAGTGCTGAATATGTGAACATTGATTCTGACTTGTTGACCGTGGACCACGAGGTTGACGTGGAAGAAATTATTAAAAGTACTCTTGATGAAGGAGACGACGAAATCAGTGAAAGTGAGCCTATAGTGGGAGAGATGCTTGTGGTGTGTCGTATGCCGGTGCGTTGCATCGAATTGAACTGTTCAAACAATCTTGCATTTCAAAAGGCAACAGCAAGGCATTAAGTAGCCTTATTGATGTACAGTTATATTTTAAAATAGAATTTGTAACAAAAAGAAATAAACAAACCAAAATCAATGATTACTTTACACCTAAGTGAGCTATGTATTTGTATCTATACATATTAAAATGTGTAAATGCTTCGAGAATTTTAAATGTACGTGAGTAAATGCATTACGTTATTTTATTATTTCCAATTTATTTTTAATGATTCAGAAGTGATATTTGAAATAAAAGGATTTCTTTCAGCTGCCTTAAATTCCTACAATATAATATTTGCGTGGTAAAATAAAGCGTAAAAATGATGTTTTCTTGGGGTCACCTCCAACTTACGGACACATTTTCTAGGACCGTTACTGTCTACCTCTACGTAATACCCTGCGAGCCACCACGAGGGTGTGTGGCAGGGAGTGATGATCACCAAACATGCACTATTGCCATGCAATTAGGATATTTAAGGGAGATATGCTAGAGAACAGGGTCACATGGAGCTAGATAGTTAGTATCTACATACCTAATAAGAAAGGGATTATTGGTTGTTATTACATGCATCATGCACTACAGACTACTCTAACTATATTTCACCTACCTATCCCTTTGCTACGCTGCCTATTGTTCTCTCTTATGGTACGCGGGAAACTGTCCGTAAGTGAGAGGTTTCACTGTACTTCTTTTTGACAATATCAAGGAAACTCTCTAGCTTATAGTTCAATACTTTATTCTTATTTACCGCAGCAGTTATTTACGCTACATTGGGAATATCAAATATTTTACTCTTGTGGTGAGGTAGTGAGCGAAATTGGCCGTAGTTATGATTTAAACATTAAGACATTAAATTTTTGATGGAAAATATTTTTAATGGAAAGATTTTCCATTTATGACAATATTATCAAATTTAATGTAAAAATATGTGCAAATATGTCGTGGACATATTCGCCCTATTGAGAGACGTGCAAATTTCCATTTCATGAGGTGAAATTGAAATAAAATGAACAAGGCATAATCCATACCGGACCACAGAATAAAACAGGTAATAAAATAACAGAATAAACAGGTATTAAAATATTATAATACTGGCATGGCTCTTGCCTTAATCCAAACGCGGAATGTTTGAACTTTAAAGAAATTCTTTGGAGAAGCATTAAGTCCCTCATAATACTTGGCCTTAGCCATCCTCATAAAAAATATTATTTCCTTCGAAGTATAGCAATTCGCGCTTAGGTTTTCAAGTATTTACTGAAAATGAAACCGCGAATTTACTGAAAGAATGAGGAAGTCGTGGACTCATGCATTGCAAGGTCGAAAACCACTTCACAGGACTGATCACCGTCTCGACTGAACATGCTTCCTTATTACAAATGTTTAGCATGTTTTGCACATAAGTTTTCTCTTATTTTTCAACATGAAGTACATTCAAAATATATGACAATTTTTATCAAAAAGTCCAGCACTAGCGTAAATATTATTGCTTGCCTCTGTCGGCGGTGTGTCTTCGTCCGCCAATCGAATGGTCATGGGTTCGCGTCTCGCCTGGGTGGATTTTTTTGGATGGGATATTCGTGTGCCCGTCCATTGTTGTTGATTAATGTTCCCCGCTGTATCAGGCGTTTTCCGTATTTGAAGTCAAAGGAAAATAAAAATACGAGTCATGATAACATTCTAGCACATTTAATAGTTGATCGTTAGCTTTTACTTATGAGCCTATAAGAAGACAGCTTACTTGACAAACAGTCCCTGCTTTTCGCTCTACTTCGGTAAACATTTTCTTAAGAGATAGCTAGCCAACTAGCTGCCTAGGTAGTATAATTACGGCAGACAAAAGGAAAGTCATTCTATTTTTTGATGGATATGAGCTTTGAAAGTAACTATTTACGTTGAGTAATGGCCACAGGAAAAAGTTCCCTTGAACCGGGGATCTAACCGCGGATTCTTCTTTGTTCCATGGATCATGCCGTGGTCCATCTTTAATTCATCGCCTCGGCAGCCATTCCACCATTTTTATATTTTTTCTTAATTTATGACTTTGATATTTCAACGCGTATAATTTTTGTTTTGGATACTGTCCTGTGCCTATTACGTTTGTATGTTCTATGGGAATGACTATGCAATCAGGAAACTTTGCGGTAGAACTGTCGCGGACTCAAGTTGAAAGATTCATTATGGGTGGGAAATTCAGGTTTTCTCATCTCTTCCAGTTTTACAAATTTATTGTATATTCCATTTATGCGAATTTCTGGCGGGATTGGCTCGCATTACTGGAGAAGGGTCTCATACTTGATCAAAATGAACAAAAAAATTAGCTTCGGTTAATTCTTCAACAGACTGGATTTTACAGCTATTTTGTTACAGAGTTAAAATAGAAAATAGTTTTTGATGGCGGTCTCTCTGACTTCTGACATAAGTTAAGTCCTCTTTCTATGAAATTCAGAATATTTACATCCAATGTTAAACACATAAAACCAACCTTCCAAACCGTAGAATACAGTGTAAGTTGGAAGCCAACTCGACAATTCACAAATAAATATGATGTGGACTTAGTTCGCTTTCCATTAATCCTGTTGAATGGAAGTTCATTCATTCCTTTCGAATTAATACTGTTTCCACCAACAACAGCAGTAGCTGCGACTATTTTTTCGCGCTCAGTTCTGACGCCTAATGCTATGTAGAGAGCAAAAATTGTAACAACTCCAATTACACTGGTACACATTGAATCCCACGATATTGTTAATAAATTGGCGCAATCTTCGACTGTAGCTGATGTCAAACTTCATAAATCTATATCATCGTGATTAATAGGATAAATATTTAAACCCCAGAGATTCGTGTGATGTGATGTGATCAAAGAGGAAATGTTAGCTTTGGGGAAGAAAGTGGCTCTTCGCCATTCTCTTTTTTTGATCGTTGTCTGTTTTTTCGGCATGTTGAATATTATGGTGAATTCGCTTATAATACTACAAACCAACTATGAAAGGAAGTGAGTTGATTCGATCAACCTCGTCAGCGTGTTAAGAACAGCGATGCAATTAAATATATTTAGTCCATTTCCTAGGACCTTTGTAATATTTAAGAAATTTTTTTCTGGACTGAAAATATTCTCTACTTAATTGTATTAACAACACGTCAGGCATAATTTTCAAGCGGAAGATGTCATCTCTTTAATGTGTTCCTCATTTCTATTCACCGAAGTTTTTTCACGCCCGTGGAAGCCACTCGTGAGAATGGTTGAAAAACATCTGATTTTCATTTCCGCGGGTTGGCACGAATGTGAGTGACAGAATACTTAGATAACATAGTGGCGGGTGCCGTTGTAGCGGAAGGGGAGTATGGAATAGATGAAAGGATGGAATGTGGTCGCGAGGAAGAGGTATGATAGAGCGTTGGCCTGTTTTAGTGGCAGGGCGTCATAAAGCCCAGTGCACAGTGATGTTAAACCTCAAATTCCCGTTCCTGACTTGAATTTGTGAAGGTGAATCTATCTGCCTTTCATTCGAAATTCATACTTATATCAGATGAAATGATATGGGATGGTTTCTTTTCAAGTTTAGGAGTTTGGGTAATTAATTAATCGAACGTCGCCCGGCAGAAAGATAATTATTTTAATTTCAAACTTAAATAATTTTGCTTTTAAAAGTTTTGGGCGTTCTAACCTCTTTAATAGAAGTTGTACCCGATTTGGTGGAGTCAGACTTTTTGTGAAATTCGAATAAAACATTCCTATGTAGTAAGAAATTTGACTTCTCAATTTACTAGGAAACAAGTTCCTGCAGCGAATATGTTGAAATCAAACTTGTTGGGATAATCTACATCTACGAAATACCGTGCAAACCACCACTAGGGTGTGTGGCACGGGGTGATTCCACACCATGTGAGCATGCAGCACTCATCCCAGTTCAGATCAGAACCGCGCACGTTCCCCTGAATAGACCTAAAATTCATGCCAAAAGCAGTCAGGGCAACGGTACGCAGTCAGACCACAAACCAGGAGAGTGATCTTTAATGAGTAGTTATCAAAGAAAATTTGTCAAAACGTTATATCAATTTTGAGACAAATATACTAGATATCAAGTGCATTTATTCAATGCTTAAAAAATGCTTATCCTGAAACTGTTTTCATGTAGGTATTCCATGTTTCTTTAACTTTATAATGAGTGTATCCCACATATACGGGGAGGAAATTATCGCGGTAACTCTGCTCCATATTGGAGAGTTTACTAAACTAAGAAGTATGGATACGGAATAGTGTGACTAGAAAAATTGGCAACCGCTGAAAAGTTAGAAATTAGAGAATGAGGATACAGCATTCAATAGCTTTTAATGTTTTCAATACTGTTTCCTACGCTCTGAGGAAAGGCAGGATAATTTAGCGATTTTAAATTAATTTCCTGGGAGGAATGTCTAGAAGCAATTCCTCTTTCTGCTTTAGTTTGATGTAGAGAGAATTTAAGAACTACGTTATCCTTGGAATTGATTTTTTATGTGCACACTTCATGGTGAGGATAGTTGCAACTCCAAGATAAAATACACGAAAAATGTAATTTGCCTTAACCTATATCTTTTTTCATGTTTGTCCGAATGAATTGACTGTGTAAACAAACTTCATCTTACTGCTTCATTTATCAAAAAACTAAACCTTTACCTGTAGATCATCTGCTTTCATCCCACCCTCTAAGATTTTATGTTTCGCGCGGGGCGTTTAAAAGCTTTCCAAGTTCCTAGAAATACTGTAAGATGTCAGCGAAATCGAGAGGATGGCTTTACTCGAGGGCAATGTCTTTGTGTGCATTGATACAGTCATGACTTATTAGTTTAATTTTGAGTCGCAACGGTTACAATGAAAGCATGATTACAGTAGTAATAAATTGCCCAAGTTCATGTCCTTCGAAATAGTCTCCTGTCCCGCGAACAGCAAATAAAAATTTATGACTTACAAAGAGGGTTCGAAATATACTCACTCGCCACCCTTCGACATCTCTTCGTTATATAATTTTTTGTGACTGACGACCGTAACGAGTTTTTCTATAAATTTGTAAAACATTGTAGCGGTTATAATGCAATTAGTAGCAACTTTAAATATTCTCTTCCATTCTCTCTTCCTCAAATATCCTCTGATAATTTTATAGATATTTGTCATTATATGTATCGATATTTGTCATTATACATGTCTTTTGCTATTTTTTTATATATATTTAATTGTTATAAATTAGGCTCATTTTTTCAAATTTAATTAAGCAATAGACTCAGGTTTGGTGTTTTGATAGAATTTCACAGTGTGTCATAAGGTTTGAATCACAGATGGAATATGCTGTTTCTCTCGTCTATGATGAGAGTACTCTACTGTTAACAGTGTTCACTGAGAAATTTATTCTTGTGGGTGTAGCTTGGACGTGACAACGATCGCAAGGAGGAGTATCATATCAGCTTATTTTTTTTAATCCTTCAAGGGTCATATTTTCACGATTTACAGCAATTATCCAAGGAAGAACGATATTTCTTCCAAATTTTACTCCCTCCATAGATGGCAGCAAAGTTTTTTTTAGATTTTATTTGTTAATATTTATCGAAGCAGTCATGTTTGCTTGATGAAAACATTTCTGGGGTTCAGATTTGTCACAAACGCTTAAGCTGCACCCACAAGAATAAATTCCTCAGTGAACACTATTAACAGGAAAGTACTTTCGTCACAGACGAGAGGAACAGTAGGAAAGGTCATTCAATCCTTATGACGGGTCAGGTTTAGGACCAATATTGTCGGATTTAACCTTAGTTTTAATAAGGACACATATCTCGAAGAAGGAAAAAGGAAACATTTAACGCTGCTGAGCATTCTTTTGTTTTTCTCATTTTTTACGAGTATCTCCACATGCCGATGAAATATGGTAGCCATATTATATTGTTATCAAGCCGTCATTAAGCTCGTGTTACGAAAGACGAATGGCAAAGCTTGCAGCGAAGATTAGTTAGATACGTCCAACGTCGCGCTTCACGATAAAAGTTATCAGGGTCGTAATACAGGCAAAATGAGGACTAAAATTATAATCGGACGATAGGCTAAATTTAAACTACACCTCTTAGCTTTGCTCAACGGAATATTTATTCTAACAGCGTCACAACTATTTGGCAAATTCCGCCGTTCTACGGTCAGAAATATCTTGAACATGAAATTGGGCAATATGAGTGCTGAACCTTTCAGTTTAAAGTACTATTCGTTCATGAATAGATAGATATCGTGACAGCATACAGTAAAGAATTATACTACTATTTAAACTTTGGGTTTAGCCTCCATGAAGGTACTTTCCTTAAAACTTTGCATCAATCATAAAACATAAAATATTTTTCTTAGTTCTTCGCCTTGAAATAGAAAATTCCCGAGAAATTTCGAGGGATTCTCCGTTCCGAACACAATTCCGTTGATTTTAGTACAGTTACACTATAAAATTGTATATACTCAGCGAGACACATGAAATGGATTTCCGAGCCTGTATTTTCCGAATATGCAACAAATAAGTATTTGACAAATGCACTGCAGAAAAAAGTAATTTACCTCGGTCACACACCCTGAGAGTTCAGCTGCCAATGCGGTGAAGGGTCGAGATTACCTCCGCCCTTCGGCCGAGGAATGGTATCGGCTCTATTGTTTTGGTATTTTCTGGCTAAATCACCGGAACTTAGGAATAAAGGAAACCTTTCTCGAGGGTAAGCTTCGTGGAAGTGTTCCCAGTGGAGGAATGATATCTATGCCGCGCCCAAGTTTCTCGTGAAACTCATTTACCGGGTTTATGCTTTCTAGGAAATCTCATTTTATCCCCAAATGAAAGCCCAGGACGCATTATCTGTTGGGGGTAAATTTTTCTCATTTAAGCTTCTCCTAAAATTTTTCCACGATGTTAATGTTACTCTTTTCAGAAGAATACATTTTCTCTTTGGTCGCTTTCATGCTTATGGGTAAATGTTCTTCACGATGCACTGTTGCCATCTCCTGCGAGGACTTCCCCAGAAATGACGTATTCGCACATGATGAAGATTATCTGTGCATAGATTTGAAGATGTTGATTCTCGAACGCTAACTACACACCAATGATTGCAGGTTGTGCTTCAACACAATGGATATCCAGTTTTAGAATATAATGCAATATGATAGCCGAAATACAAGGAACCAGAAACAAGAGTTCCGTAGACCGTGCATAATAATCATGAATTAACACAGTGAAAATTTCTAAGTAGCGATTTCTTTATTCGCGCTATGATGATGCCTATAAGCTTAATAAGTATATTTTAAATTTGAAATAATTTCCATCGTTGACTAAACTGGACAAAATCGTTTCCGTGTGCGAAATACAGGGTGCGACAGCATAATTAGCTGATTTGAATTTGACGCTAGGAAGCCAGGTTCAAATACTATTATGTGATGAAAAAAGTTTGTCCAACATATTCATCTTGAGATGCATAACACTTTAATGCCTGGAATGCATGATTTAGAATTTGGATTAAAAAATGACGACAAGGATACCTATGCAATCTTTTGTTTTATTGACCATTCAAATCAGAAAATTATGCTGCCGCACCCTATACTAAAGCGAAATTATTTGTTTAACCAATGATATGAATTTTTTTGCCACAGAGATAAATATTAATGGTGGAATATTGTTAAAAAGGAGTAAAGGGACTATTAAACAAAAAGTCTTGATTTCCAATGTAATCTATCTCGAGGCTGCAGCAACTATTTTTTTAAGTAAAATAATTGTATAAACAAATAGTTGACCGCGACCGCATGCCGTTATGGGCGGCTACCCAAGCGGAAAGGGATTATCCGGATGCCGGGGGCCGAGTAGAAGGTCCGGTCCCAAGTTGAGGAAACTCGTACCCGAGAAAGTCCTAGCCTATGTAGTGAAAGCTTCGTAATGGGATTGCCAAGAAATTTGAGTGGTATTCGGGAGGGAAGTACCATTTACCGACTTGTGCCCTCGTGGCGAAAGGGTTAAAGTACTATTTGTTCATGAATGAATAGAGATTGTTACAGCATAAAGTAAAGAATTATTGTATTATTTAATCTTTGGGTTTGGCTTCCATGAAAACTAGACAACAGGTTTGTCGGCAGGAAGTGTAGCAGGTAGTTTAATCACTGGAAAATCTTAGTTTATCGACACACTAACCACTGCTTACATATCCCGCAATTTTATATCACTAATTTTGTATGAATGCGCTTAATCGATTGACACCAGTTCTTTACGATCGTAAAGTAAATGAAGCATTGTGCGAGTGAAAAATAAGAAGCTTGTAATAGTTGTCTTATGATCGGCGGTTTTTTCCGTGTTGTTCACGCAGCGTTACTAGCCCTAACTACTAGTAGATGTAATTTCTGAAAGTTATTGGCATTATGCTTTCGTATGGCTTGGGAGATTTCGAGAACGTTGTCCGAAGTTGGAGAGTGTAATGAGTAGCGCAGCCGTCTGTACTTTGTACTGAGTCGGTCCTGTACTTTTTAGAATCAAACGCATCCTCGCTCCTCTTCGTTCTAAGGGTTCGACTCCATTCTCTCAGGTGAAGGGCAATAGGAAGGCATCACTTCGTCAGCAGAGCAAACAGAAGTCATCTATGAGATAAAAATGTAAATTATAACATCATCACACGCTTTTGGATGAAGGTACGCTGTTACAACTTCCATTGGCCCCTGCAGCAAGAATGCTGGAAATGCGAACGTTTCCATTCATGCAAAATAATATAATGAACGAAGGAAATGGAAGTGCCGAGAATTAATTTAGCAGTCCAGGAGGTATTTTTGCAAATCGTGAAATTTCTTGAATACTTGACTAATGCCTTGTCTGCACTGCCACTTTATCTCTTGGCTAACTTTATTTATATATAAATAGTAAGTAAAGTAAGAAAATATTACAACAAACTCAGTACTTCAATCCGAATGCAACAACATCGAGGTGAGAATTACCAATTCATGTGATAAGCACGAAGAACCCCCTTACTGAATTTTAAAGGGAGTCCTGAATACTTCCGGATAAACGAAACAGCTTTTTGACACGGATGAAAACGCTGTTTCTCTCCTCCTTTCCGTGAGGATTGTAGGACCAGGAGAGTTGCACAATGTGTAGATTAATCCTGACGCTGGATTTCTTTCCGCCTTTTTTCAATTCCCGAACATTTCTTTCATTAACACCCAATCCATAGAGAAATAATGGCATTGGCAGTAACTTGGTGGAATTCCTCCATAATGAAGTGATGAATAACTTTCTACTAAATATTTATTACTTTCTTTCGACCCGGGTTTCATCGCTGCGCTACATCATCCGATCTTGATGATGTCTGATGATGATCGTACCTGTTGATCGCACATGACGATGTCGCGCAGCAATTAAACCTGGGCCGTGAGAAAGTATTTAATATTTTGTGGAAAACTAAGTTATTCATCATTTCATTACCCCATCCATGTATTCGTAGTTACGCTTCTGTATTCACACTTGCCTCAGTGGTGTGTCGCTTTCCCTCGTGACTGCTACTCATTCTAAAATTAGTACTGCTTTTTCACTGATCATGAGAATGTTACTTTGAAACCATCTCTCCTGCACTTTCATCATCACTTTGCATAAAAATTTTGTTGGAAACATTTCGTAGGATTTACATTTCTCTCTTCCCCGCTAGCCTCTTCATATTTTCTCAATTTTATTCAGGTGCCAAAGACGAGAGTCGTGAATCGCGGATAGCTTGGGAGATAGTTATTGGCTTGGCCCTTGGCCTTTTTTTTAATTCGGTCCGCCTGGGGCACGCGCATCACCGTGTCAAATCCATCTCCGCTTCATCTCCCAGATTTATAAAACCGAATCCCCTGCTATCCATCACGAGCGTTTGTTTTCTTTGAGGTGTTCACTCGCCCTCTTCGGTCAGGATGGAGTATTTTAAGCGCTCGAGATGGGAATGGCTCGGGTGATGTCACGCTCGGAACGCAACTTCCCTGGAGAGGAATTCAAATTCCTGTGGCCTTGAAAATTATTTCACGCCTACATATCAAGAGATGTGCAGATGGACACCGATGTACAATTCTTATAATGATTCTGTTCCCCTTCAAGTGATCGCTCAAAGGGCCGATCGAAACGCATACTGGTCAATCTAATTATGTCATTCTTTACATTGTACTCCGATATTACTGCCGTCTCTCTTGAGTAATAACTATAGTAATCTGAAGAAAATAAACTTTCCTTTTTTGTGGCCGTCATAGTTTTATTGTGCGTATTGCCTTCCCCTAGAAACTAGAATAAAAGGCTATTAAAGTGAATGGTTTTTTGTTATTAAATATCTCCAGTAAAATATTTTTTTAATGCTGTGGTTTAGTAGGGATATTGTGAAATGACCACCAGAAGATAGATTTTTAATAACTGAGACGGAATTTTTGTAAATATCACGGATCTTAGGAAGAAATGAATACCTCTCTAACATACGTGGTGAATATTCTCATCGATAAGCTTAGTCGTTGAAAGTGGTGTGCAAGAACAGCATTCCTTTTTAGTGGCCTTTATGATTTCGTATTAAAATATATCTTATCTGCTTCGTTATTAATCTCTTGGTATGTTGTTTGCTGTGATCGGTTGGTCAAATCACCTAAACTGCATTCGCAATAATAGCATTCTTCTTGTTTACAGTGTTTACCGAACGAACGAAACTCAATAAATCGATAACGAGAATTAGTTAAAGAATTTGCTATTTTGGTAGAAAAACACTCAGAAACATTGACAGAAGACTCTTGGTCTTGCATAATAAATGCTGCTGCATTTGTCTGATCCGTAAAAGGTAACTTTAATGATCAGCTGCGAGAGCAATTTTCCAGTTGCGAGTAAAAAGTAAAGTACAGATGTACCAGTTGAAATGTTCTTTCCTGGTTGCGATGAGAACATGAAGATTACAGACGAGCATTTAGAAGTTATCTCCATTCAAGGAAATGCTATTAGTGAGGATTGTTTTGCTTCAGTATGGAGCTTTTTAGAGAAATTCGATCTATCTCTAAACAGGCTTGTAACTGTGGCAACTGAACGTGCGAGAACAATTATAGGAAGGGATAAAGGATTCGCATCAGGACTGGCAGCAAAGTATGAGAATATTTCCTCGGATTAAAAAGCTAATGTTATTGCAGTGCACAATTCATCAACTAATTCCGTGTTTGAAAATATTTAAAATGGACAAATTTCTTGGGTCACCGAAAGCTATAAATTTCATTCGATCCATGGGTGTTAATCACCGCCAGTGTGAAGTATTTTGTTAAGACCACAAAGTTTGAATTTGAAGGACTCCATTATCAAACAGATGTTCGCTTGTTATCTTGCCACGAGGTCTTGGAGAATTTTCATTTTTCTTGAAATAATAATGATTCTTTTCATGAAATCTGGAGATGCATCAATTTTGAATGGTCCAGCGTGGATTCAAGATTTTATAATTTTAGTTGATATTATTCACAACCTAAAGAGTCTGAAAATTAAGTTACAAGGAAAAGATAAACGAATAACGGACGCAAGCGATCCAATGCAACGTTTGGGACAGAAATGGACTCTTGAAAAATCATCTAAAAACAGATACCCTAACTTACTATCCAGGGAGTGAGCAGTTCCAATTCGAAAAATCAAAGTTGTTGGTACCACTTTGCCGCAACATTTGAACGAAATTAAATGGGCTCAAGATGAATTCAATAAACGCTTCAATGGTGAAATCCGAGAGAAACATGAAATATTTGTTATTTTCATCGGAAAACTTAACTTTGAAATGAAACTGGTCCCTGTTTCCTTACCTATGAAACTAGTTGATTTGTGGAGGGACTTGATTATTTGGGAAAAAAAGAGAATTAAGGATTTCAAATGTTTTCTAATTTTGGACAAAAACACCCCAATATTGAAATGGTTTCTCCACATATCTTCGTTACTCCGGAGGTTAAAAATTTTTCGAACTAATTTAGTCGCTCATCAAACTCGATGAAACAGCTAGCAGATTAGCAAATAAAAATCTCTCCACCATAATGAAGGTCGTGCGTGAACAATGACTACCTCCAAATCTCGATAACTTAGCTGGAGACAAACGATTGTGCGTTCCCGGCAAAAAATGTTAGATACCAGTTATATGTAAAATTTAGCATTGAATGCAATTGTATTTATTTAGTTGTTTGGCCAATCAATAAATTAATTGCATCGATAATAACCTGCATACCCATTATTACATCTGTATATTCCCGGATTGCATTGCATATTTGCTTTCGACAGCTATGCTCATTTGCGCCATGGGTGACAGGTAACGGAGGAAGGGCGGAGAGAAACCCGGCGTCGGCATTAGCCTTCTTTTAACGAAACGCGCCAAGGGGACCACGGTTTTACGTCTCATCCGACGGACGGAGCACTGCACTTGAGGTGCCCTCAACAAGACCCTCAAGGAGGTATATGAAAAACCTCCTCTACAGCGATTTGACGTCTGGCCGTACGTATGAATATCCAGTACCTACTCTAGCCACCTCACCAACCCGATCCCCCTCAATATGCCCTTTTCTTAATTCAACATTTGCTTTTTCACAACAGTTTTATTTCTCGATCATCGAGCAAAGCAAATTTGATTTCATGCTTAGAATTTTATTATAATTTCAATATTTCTTGAAATTATAAAAGAATGAAATTTGGAAATGGGAGTAAGCAATTCACGCGGGCTGCATATGGTGCAGCCCGCGTGAATTGCATACACTTGTTTGAAAAAATTCTGGTAGCTGACACCCCAGTGTTAAAGTTAAAATTAGAGTTAAATCCCAGTTCAATGAGGTCAATATCAGAAGAGTCCAACTGCTCTCTCCCACAAAGGTCTTACGTAGAATAGGTCCCACGGTATTGGGTTTGCTTCAATACTCTGTGGATCGATGGGATCTTGTATCAACCGTTTCCGGTGACGTGAACAAAATATATAATCAATTCCCATTATTTGCTTGAAATCAGACTTTGTTGCTCTTTGATAGATATAATTCAATGGCAACGTGAGGTGTTATTCGAAATGAATGCTATCTTGGTCGAGGCGTTCAGATTCATTTCCCGACTCCTCCATTTCGTACCATTGAATGATTTAGTCTGTGGGTTTCGGGTTCCCACTGACCTTTGAGGGAGCTAGCAAGAGTTGCCAAAGTAAATGACAGTATTTCTCATTTTTAAAATGTTCATAGTTGCTTTATTTTCCCCCTGGAATCATTTAAGATATACGAAAACCATATAATGCTTTGAATGAAAATGCTGAATTTGTAACGCAGAATGAATGAAATACTAGACAGTCTATGCAGTTTCTGGGTACATCCTGACATCCGATTTTAAAATGTTTGCTCCTTATTGTGCTAGACAAAGAGGAACGTAGTCCATTTCGTTGAAGTAAATTCAGTTTTAGCGTCTTTGAAAGCATCCGTGGCCCGAACTGGAAAATTCACTGCGAGTAAAATGTACCGCTTACGTCAAGTGCTAGCAATCTCAAAGTGATTCTTTCCTGGAGGAATGTGCCGCACCCAATAATAGAACAAAGATTGGTAAAGCTGTGGATACCATTTTCAGAGCTTACTCATGAGAAATCATATTTTTGTCGTTGGCATATTTCCATCCTAGAGCAAATACGGCGGTAATTCCTTCAGATGCCGACTTTAACTTAGAAACGCAAGGAATTCCGCAGTCAAATTTTAGTTATAATCTATACTACAGGCTAATTGAAATGTAGAAAAAACTCCACTACCGTTAAATTTTTCGCATATACCAAGTTTTGATGTCGATGTGGGTGAGGTGCGTCAACAGGTAAATCTTGTGCTGCCATTAGAAGTCAGCTTGTTCCCACGAGATGGAGATGATTATTTGTGCGAAGAGACTTGAAAGAGAGTAATCACTCTCTTTCAAGTCTTCGCACATAATGCGAATAAAATACTGAATATCTTCACAGAAGGTCGGGGTCATTTGCAATTCCTTTGATTGGACTATTTCGAAATGATAGCAAGAGGGAACACAGAGAGCTCAAATGCTTTCCAGGTGCATGATATTTATTGAGGCTGTTAGTGCTCTTAACCGGGTCAAACTCTCCATCTCCGCCAACGATTCGATGTACGAGTCGTCCATCGTCGTCAGGGAAGGTGAATTGAACTCAAAAACAGCTAATTTGGTCTTCAATACGTTGGATCTCAAATCGATTGCCTTTGTTGTTTCACCAAAGTTTTCCATAAGTTTCCTTAGTTCCTTTGGACTCGTAGACAGCAAGACAGCATCACCGGTGTTTAGTGGTCAGAGTCATCTTCACGCCGCCATCACAACTATCAACTATCAACAAATGGAGCCTTATTTTTACTTCATACACAAAAATATGCCTGACAATTATTATAAAATTATTTTATACACATACTGAATGAAGGTGAAAACTATCGAAATGAAAATGTATATACATATCGAAAAATCTAATGAGTTGTCGTGGATTTATAGAGGTTTATACTTGAGTCTACTGTAGTTTGCGCTATCAAAAGTAAATGGTTCAAGTTCCCATATTGCTTGGAGTCACAGGAAAAGCGTACTTGGCTCTCTGTTTTAGGTAATCACTCTTTAGTGAACAAAAAGCTACATGAAGCTGCCATGATATAGCGATCAACTGACTGAGAATACGCGAACAATACGAAACTTTTCTGCGGGGCACGTCCGCGAGTTGCTGAAATATAAAATAAAAATAAATTTCAAGAGAAAAACTTAAGCTGCTATTCTGAATGAAATAACGTTAACGCTATTTGCCAGAAATAGCTTTCGTTACGCTTTTGTTTCGAAGAAGAACATGCTATTCTTCAAAACAAAAGCGTAACGAAAGCAATTTCTGGCAGATAGCGTTAAAGTTATTTCATTCAGAATAGCAGCCTTAGTGTATTAAATATATGCTCATAATTCAAATCATTTAATAAAATATTTAGAAGTCTTACCTCACAGAGCTTTGCGTGCGGACTCAGCTTCCACTTATCCCTTCGGCACATCTGAAGCCATTCTTTCTGGATCTCTGGGGAAGGAGAACAAACGGAAGCCATTGTCTGTTCTATTAGCGCAGTTCGGTGAACTGCATCCTCCCATAGTCACAAAGCGTAATGCGTGTCGCAGTTTTCAAATTACAATAAAATACTGATTAACGCGCAGAGGCACACACGACACTCGCCTGGGACGTCCCAATAATGACGGATTGCGACAACTCTACTTGATAATTGTTGGGGCGGTGTGTAGTTGACACTGGTAAGCTCTAGCGCATTCACACCTCCAACCACTACGCGTACATTAGTACTGCAAGCGTCTCTCTCGTACTTGGCCACATAAACATTGAACAGCCCTGGAAACAAGCACCCTTCTTAAAGCCATATTTTCAATCCTTAAAGAAATTGACTAAGCTTGGTGAAATCTTGCATCATTTTTTTACACCCAGTTTTATTTCAAACCAGTTACTTAAGCCCTAATTTACTCTCACGCTTGCCTTGGTTTTTTCAATCATCGCCTTCATATCATTCAATGGCTGCTGATACGCAAGACTCCTTGGTCCTACAAAACCTTCCACAGCTAATTTCTATTCATAAATCACTGTTATGTGGGAATTATCCACGTAAAGACTTAAAAAACTTAGCCTTCCTCTCCTTTGCCAACGACCTCGTCAAGTATAATGAATGTTGCCTAAATGCGAATTAAATTAGCGTAATGTGAAGCAACACATGCAGCGCGCCATACTGTAACCAGAGGTCGAAAAGGCAAACCCTTACATTAAAATCCCTCATCATTTCCTCAGTCACAGTCGAGACGTAAAATTAGCAATAGAAGACATTTCAGTTTTTCACCAAGATACATACGGAAAAAGCGATTGGTGTCGATCGGAAGAAATTTGACAAAAATACTGCAAACTTGGCGGAGATATGTCTAAAAAATCGACGTATTTCCAGTGAAAATGAGAGTTTTACGAACAGAGAGAAGGAGCATCAATGGGGCCTTCCATCTCTCCAGCCACAGCTAATATATACATGAAATACTTCCAGACAACCGCTTTGGAGAACGCCACCAGCGAACGAGTGACGTGGCTGCCGCACGGGGATGAATCCTTAGTGATATGGAAAGAAGGCCGAGAGATTCTGGAAGAATTCCTCAAATACCTAAATAATATCGAAGAAAGGTTACTCTGGCATTCCACCGGGTCAGGTTCTCCATTTGCGCCGACGTTTCGATGAACGAGTCGTCCATCACCCTCATGCCCTGAGACTCGTTCATCGTAACGTCAGCGGTAATGGAGAAGCTGACCCGGTGGAAAGCCCGAGTAACCTTCCACGACACCACACGCCGGGAAAGCCTTCGATCATTCTTCAATATTAATATATTTTTATTTACAGAATAGTTTACATGCTGTAATTTCCCTTCGGATGGGTTACAGGAAAATTACAACTAGCAAGGGAATATTTATACTTCTTTTTCTGGTCATTAATCGTTCATAAATTTAATAATCACAAATGAATTTATATATTTACCTTTTTAACAAAAAATTACTTTTTTATATAATAATATAATAATAATTTAATTCCTTTCTAGGAATTACTAAGTGGAATACAAAGGATAACCCCTAAGGATAACCCTGTTTTGGAGCTACTGACAGAAAGTATCCGATTCGCGAAAGACTAGGTATGGGGTGAGAAGTTACTCTTTCTCAATTTCCTCATTACTAGAAGAGAAGACACTAGGGAACTCGGTTTACAGAATAGCACGGCCAACACCAACAAGTATTCCGTCGTCAGATCCCACCATTATCCATTGCAAATCAAAGGAGTAATGGTGACAATGATCCACCGATCAATCACCCTCAGTGACGCAGACCATAAATACGAAGATTCTAATGCATCGCCGGTAATCATCGCGAAGATTAGTTACGGAAAAAGGGAAATACGAAAGATAGTCTCCCGGAAATTGAGATCACCAATATAACCACCGGAAGAGGAAAAAACCGACTATAGGAAAACATAGACATACTTGCCATGTGCTAAAGGAGCTTATCACAAGATATCCAGGATATTTCGTAAGCACGGCGTGAACACGACATTCAAACCCCGGCGGCAAGTTAGGAGCATGGTGCGGAATGAAAAAGAAATAGACAGAATGGAGACGGATGGAGTTTATCAAGATGTGACAGAGTGTGCGCTATAGAAAAAATGAAGAAAATTAGGACGAGGATTAAGGGGAACAATCAACGGTTGCGGAACATGCCGCCCGAGGCCACAATCTTCCTCTTCTTCTCAGTGGAGTCTGTCTTCTCCTGACAGGTTTCTGGACTGGATTGCCCTCCATCGCAGTCGATCCGGAGCATCCTCTTTCATTTGCCTGTAACTTCGGCCATTTTTATGTCATTGAGAATTCCCATTCTTCTTCTTCGCCTTCCTCGCATTCCTTCTATTTTTCCTTCAATAATTCTTTTAAAAAGACAATTTTGGCGTAATATATGTCCCATCCGAGCTGTCTTCCTCTTTTTTATTTCCCTCAGCAGTTTTCTTTCTTATCCTATTGTCATTATTATTACTTCCTCATTTCTCATTCTATCCGTCCTCTTCACCTCAAGTATTTTTCTCCACAACCACATTTCGAAACTTTTCAATTACTTTCCATCTTTCTTGTTGACTGTCGATATTGACATCGAAATCCCAAAAATCTGTGAAGGAGGAAAACACTTCGTGATGAGAGCTTTTAGGAAGGCTTTGGAAATCAATTAAAACCGAAAACAACTTTGATATAGAGAATGGGCAATTGGCTGGCGAGTCGTTGGTACCAACACTTTCTAGGAAAAAGAACAACATTAAGGAGACTCCACAACAGCTCCCGTCCTCCCTTTCCCTCGAGAACATATATTTTGATGCGCAAAAAATGGTAATATTCATTAGCCCTTACGTAGCCTCCGACAAAGAAGCGTTGGTTTCTAAAAGTCCTGACGTGGGTAATCACGATATTTTATGCAAGATTTTCTTCTTGAAAATGACTCCGGAGAATTCTCGGGAGTCAGTGGGATAAAAGTACGTTTCTGATTTCTCTATTATCTAATGGAGATAAATAAAATAAAATAAAATCTATGTAATCTATCATAAATAATTCACAAATGCATCAAATCCAGATTGAATAGAGAGAAAGAGATATGTGCCCAAATTCAGTTAGAAATACAATAAAACGGAATATTAACCGACGATAAAGATGGACGGATAGATGAGGAGATAAAGAGACGTGCGAATGCTGGAAGGAAAGTGGAGAGGTGTAGCATGTGGAGCATATCATGAAATGAGTGCTTGTCTAAGGAAGCGAAAATTGCCGTGTACAAAAGTGTACTTCTTCCCACTTTGCTATATGGTAGTGAAACATGGGTATGTCAGGATAGACATAAGAGTAGACTAAACGCCGTGGGTATGAGTTATCTGAGGAGTATTTGTGGCAAAAGTAGGATGGATAGGGTCAGGAATGAGTGGGTCATGAATGAATGTGGGTTAAATGCTCCAGTAATGGACGTGTATGAAAGGAGTGTGCTTCGTTGGTTTGGCCATATTGAGAGAATGGATGAGAGTAGAATAACGAAACAGATATATGAGAGTAGAATGAATGGTGCGAGAGGTAGAGGTAGGCCGAGAAAGTTGTGGTTGAGGAAATTCTTAGGAGGGGGATTATTAGGAGTCTTAAAAACAAGAGGGCGTGTATGAAGCAGTGTATGGGGGTAAATGAGGCAAAAGAGGTTTGCAAGGATAGGTCAGTGCGGAGGAAATTATTGAAGCAGAGTTAGGTGTACAAATATGTATTTATGAGTGAAACTTAGTGACTCTGCCTACCCCGGAAGGGAACGGCATGATTGGTACGTATGTATGTAAGCATGTATTTTAGTTTAGACGGGAGTATAAATAGCAGTTTGGAGGAGAGCAAACTTCATTTTCTTGTTCTTTTGGTTATTATGTAAACTTAATGTGCTTGCCATTTTAATACCTGATTCCCATCTGAACGTTTGGCTATTAGCATATTAAAAGTTTGTTCGCTCAAGCTCCATAGATTGGTATCATATGAGCAGGTTTTTCTAGGCTTGCAGAATGATTATCTCTGGTCACATGGTTCAAATTAATCAAGGTCTCATTAACATTTAAATGTAGCATGATTTAACATATTAATTTTGCCTCTCTGTCCCTTGTAATGTTTGGAAATATACTGTTGAGCCCAAGAGACATCCGAGTCACTCAGTCATTGTATAAACATGATTTTAGGACGACAGAGTTACTTCATCCTCACATTACCCCGAAAGCTAACTCAAAGGTGAGCGTCAGAGGATAACTTTTCATTTAACAGGCACTACGTTTTAAGCTATTATAGTTTAAAGTAATCCTCAACTAAAGATCCTTTTCCCATATACTCTGTGGTTTCAGGCTTGATGGAGTGGAAAGGGAATATAACTAAGTATGAAAAAATAGGCAACAACCTGAAGATGCCGTAGAAAGCGAAACCGGTCGGAATAAATTTTATCGCAGTGGAATTCGCCTATTTTTTCATACTTAGATCCTTTTCCCGTTTTCATTCTTCATGACTTCATACATGCTACAGTGAGATTTATTTGTTTAACATAAAATAGGGTCATATAGTATTTATTTTCCTCCGTATTTCCGTGTAGATAATCTTTTCCCTCATACGCTTATTCACCTTGACGTGACTTCTGGTTGAGATTTACAGTGAAGGACGGTAAAGTCTGATCGGTTGCCGGAAAAATTGTCCAGAAAATACCGCAGCCAATCAAAATTATCTGGCGGTTGAAAGAATGCATTTAAGGGCAGAGCCTTTGATATTCCAATTTTCAACGCTTAATTTACGGAGCGTGACCGCCGAGGAAATCAGAATTTTACACACATTCAACGATGCCAAAAACAAAAGTTGAATATCCTTCGAAATTCAATGCATGGGTTGCTTGTGAAGTGACTCACAAAGGAACGTCAAACGCAATACATTCGGAGCGTTTTTATTCCAACTCTGCATTTCGCAATCAGCGTTTGGAACCCACTCCATCCTCGCCCCTTCTTACGATTAAGGGCGAAGAATTAGAACGGTATTTTCGTAACGGGGTGTGGTCATAAATGTTTCACATCATAAAATCGCCCGATGAGCGTGTAAACCCTTCACGTACTTGTATCTGTCCATGCTTTGAGGCGTTTGTGTGGAACTCCAACCCCTGCCAACGCGGCTTCCCGGAAAATTTTTAATTTTGAAATGGAACGTTCCCTCAGCGGAAGACATTTCTTCTTTAGGTTTGTGACAGCTCACAGCTTTCCAAGAAGCCTTATTTAGACTTCATAGGGTTCCGAGTGAAGTATTTCAACGCTTGATTGACAAACGTATGTGACAAGCTCCGACGTCTCTTCCTCGTTGCTATTCTGGCAGACAGCTTAACTTAGTGGACATTAACGTCTCTCCGTAATTTTTTGCTCGGAAACTTCAGTTTAATGAGTATCAGCAATTGCTCAAAATAGTTCTTTACGCCACAAAAACAATCCGTATGATTGATGGAAAACTTCGTAGAAGGAACTCTATGAAATTTATGAATGATGAGAAATGGAAGGAATGTTAAGTTACCTGAAGGCTTCTCTGCGCGGCCTCAGTTGTATCAGTATCTACCATTATCGTAAGAGAAATAGCACTAAGGACATTGCATGCAAACTAACGTTAGTATCACTTAAGCTCATGTGAACACTTGCATGGAATGTTATTTTTGTTGAAGATTTAAATTTAGGGCTTAGAAAAATGCGGAGGAAGAAAGCTCTAGATAAAACCACCCACAGATATGATCTTTTTACTGAAATGTGGGTTTTAAGTCATTGTGTACTTTTCCATGTACATCTCGTAATGTTCAATACCAATCCATTGCCAATAATCAGCCATTTAAAATGAATATATTTCACATTCATTTTAAATGGCGGATTATCAGAGTGTTTTCTATTGATGATATGAATAATTTTCCTTGAAAGACACATACAATATTTATTTATTCCTGAATAGTTTTCATGTTGAGAGCAGAAGAAGAAAAAGGAAGAACCAGATGTATTTCTCGTACCCTGAGACACAGTGGTTTTGTGAAGAATATAACTGAAGGAAACATCCATGGAAAGGTCCCAAGAGGAAAGTTAAGGGATTAATACAAGGACCAAATAAAGAAAAAAATCATGTGAGAAGAACTAACATGGAGTAAGGGAACTATAGCATTAGATAGGGAAAATTGGAGGACTGCAGTCAACCAATCTTGGAATTGAGAGATCAAGGATGATGATGAGAAGTTAGTATTATATTCAATTGTGAATATGGCAAAGCCCTGCCACTAGCTCGGAACTCCGAGAATACACCCTGTTGTCCGATCTAATGAACGTTGGTCCTTACAACTCATGGTTCAATGATTTAATGAACTTGATTTACTGGAAAAATTCATCCCTTATGATTTAAAAATCATCCCCAGAATGCACCTCTTCAGGAGGACGTGTCGTCCAGTGGGTGGAGAGTAGCAATACCAAACTGATGTTCCGGAATCAAATTCGGGAGAGATCTCTTTCGTCACTGAGGGGAAATTTCCTATCGCTGGTTTTAAATTGTTCGCAGCGCTTAAAATATTATGGCGGGTAGGCGGCCTTCCAATTACGTAATTTGTAATGGGAGGTATTTGAGGACGAATCCATGACATACACGGGAAACCACGGGCGGATCCTGTAAAGGAACATATGTAAAAATTTCCGCCAACGCTGGACATTGTATATACTCTACTTGGTCAGCTCTCCCCTTTCTGATCAAGCTGACCTTCGATCGCGGTATGATGATACAGCTACACCATAAGCTTTTCAAAATTTGTGATCAAAGTTTGCTCATTACAGACATTAAAAGCTCCTACTTTTTATATTTGCGACCAAGACCGTAGCCAGGGGAAGCCATGAAAGAGCACTACCCACTGATGATTTTCTGCCCTCCCTAACATAAATCCTGGCTACGCTCATCTATATCGACATATTACCCTGAAAGCCACCTCAAGGCAGGGATTGAGTTATCGCCAACATGTAATACAGTGTACATGCAACTTTCACCATCATGCACTGCACTCTAGATTTGCTACCAATTCTACAGAAACTATTGAGTTAATATACAATGCAAATCTTATGTTTATGACTGATCCATTAGATATTGCGAACGCCAAAAGGCAAAATCTCTGCGCTAAAAAGGACTGGCTACTGTGTCCAATATTCCTAGCTATGTGGCTAATATAGGCAACACGCATTTCCTTGTTCTTAATTCCTGCCTTGCAGTCATTTCGCGCAAGCAGAAGCATTATATCAGTCAAATTTGATTTACTCGACGGAATTCGCGAGTGGAGGGTCATTTAGCGTCAAAATATGTGAAATTCCGCGAAGGAAAACAGTTCGAGAACCGTGTTGGAAATAGAACAAGCACCAAAGCATTCGCTTGCATGATGCTATGCTAGCCCATCCACCTCCACCCCTCTCTCTCTCTCTCTGCACTGCCCCTCAAACAACCGTCTTGTCAAAACACCCGCCTCTCTCAAAGTTCCTTCCCCCTCCCCGCTCCACTCCTCCCCTTCATCTTAGCTATCCGCGCGGGAAGGAAGCGAACGTCCACAACACAGCTGCTCTACTTCGCGGCTCTCCAGGCTTGAGGAGGAGGAAGCAGCCCGGAGAACGACACTGCCTAACAAGTTTTTATCCTAGCTCTTATCAGAGAGTTTTGCGGTCGGAAACCGGGGCTTTTTCTTTTCAGCATATCGGTGGTCGTCGTCCGAGAGGAAGGATGCGTCTTAGCCTTCAGCCGCTTCGATCCCGAGGCTCGCCGTTCGGGGGGCCTATTCAGTGACGTACCCCGAGGGTTCTGGCCCGATGCTGACGCAGGAGGGGTCGGTGGCGAAGAGTGCCGACGCCTTCGACGGCGATCCGCGGGCGAAGAGCGAGTTAGTCGGCGGAGGGGAAGTGAATGGTCCGTCCGTTCCCCTGGATGCGAGTGCATCTCAAAGAAGCGTGCCCATTTTTCAGAATAATAGGAGGGTTTACTCGTCGTCCGTAATGCCCTTCTTGAGGGAGGCGAGGCGTGGGAAGTGGATGCGGCGGCCGAAGGTCGGCGAGAGGGACGGCCCAGACGGCGGCAATCACCGGCACGTGAGGGTGCCCTGCTCCCCGGACAGGAGGTTGGAGGAAGTTACCGCGAAGAAGGTTGGTGTTGATCGCTGTTATGTGACGTGATTCATGGCGACAGGTCCTGAAAAGGAGTTGGCGTGGAATACTTCATTACGCTCAATTGGAATTCTATTCCGTGCAGTACTCACCATTATTTAAGTTTCCAAATTTGTCTTGTTGTTCTCCCTTCAAGAAAGATGTTGATTTCGGAAGCGAATTTCAAGTTACATTGAAAATTAAAAAGCCTATACTGAATTCCAAGCATTGTAGTTTACCTTGAGCGTGAGTCATTCCAGAGACAGGAGCGTGTGAAATTCGCTGCAGAAATTATCATTTGCCCGGACTGGGAGTTCCCGATGTGATTTTACCACTGAGAATTTCACACACTCGTGAACCTGTACTAGTCTTAAAGTTGAAGACACATCGTCAAGTTACGGGTATTGATTTTGTTTTTTGATTCCCTTCCTATGAAGTTAATGAAAACTTTAGGGGATGCTAAGTTTCCCCTTTTTCCTGAATAGATTTCCGTTTTTGGCACCTCAACTGGAGTAAGTTGAAGGGACTTACATCAGTTTCTCTTTTTGATGTTGCTGCCCTTTTTACATCTCATTATGATGATGGACTCTCTTTCATACGCATATCAAGATTTGTGAGAAATGACTGTGATTTTGTTTCTAGGCAGCACCATTTGGCAATTTTCATTTTTTTATTGCATCAGCAAATTACGATAACAGCTGCTTTATGAATCTATGACCTGGGCGTGGGAATAATTTTAGGTAATTAAATTTTAGATACTATTACGTCAATTATAAACAGCAGTAGCTACTATTATAGCTCACTATCTAATTTGACCTTTCTTTGTTGGTTTTACATTATATTATGTGGAAAACAAATCTTTCTGTGTAACCGTCGAAGTTCATTATTCCCAAATAGCCAGATATGGATTCTTAAGTTAGAGAGGTGATAGTAATGCGTATGTAACTGAAATTGGTGGATAGCTGAGAAAATTCCTATCCTCTACAAATATGATTTCCTTGGCTTATATCATACCTTCCAGAGCTCTTGAGCATCATGATGCAATCTATGCCATTTTTTTATGATGTAATGATCGTATTTTTTTGTGTCCTGGAAATATCGTAGTGCTGAATCAAAGAGTATCGAGAATGACCATGTAGGAAAAAAATAATTTAATACTTCAGTTTGATTTCAATTAGAAATGTGTTGACTGGGGAGCGTATTTAACGCCCCTTTTTCTGAAATGTCGGCATCATTTCTTTAATTTTCATAACAGAATTTTTTGCGTTGTAACTAACATAATTGAATTTTTAACGTTTTTGAATATTTATAATGAAGTAACCTGAGCAGAAAAATTTGTTCTTTGACTCTCAATCGTGTAAAGGTCCAATTCATAGCAGGTCTGCGTATTTAAAAAAAAATCTTAATTAATAACTGTGTATTTTATCGCTGTTTACGACATCTCTTTTTTGTAATTTACGGCAGAAACTAATCTAACTAATTCGTTGGTGATAGTCACCTCGATAGGTACTTATATGTTGAGCTCATCGATTTCATTTAGCATAGATATTATCATGGAGTAAGCAGCAACTACTTACTCTGTCATTGGACTATAGTGGACTTTGCACTTATATATACTTCGATTATGGTTTTACTAAACAAAAGTTGATCGTGAGTTGTTTTCAGGCTTTGAGGCTAGCATACTATTATTGTAGGAGATACCGAGTGAGTCTCACTGATTGCACATTAGGGTGGTTCGAAAAAAAGGCTTTTCTCGCAAATTGTTTCCCTAAGGGTGCCAAACCTAATCTTTTGCTATGACTAGGAGGTACGCACAAGATTATTGCGCAGGTTTGAGGCCTTCCACTCTAACCTGACAAAAAAATGAGTTTTTACGCACAATTTCAGGAATTTTCAACTTTATAAGGGTTTTTCTTCCATATTTCTTAAAATAATTTTTTTTTAATTTTTACTCTCACTAGGAGTAATATAAAATAGTTCGTTTAACACATTTAAGTTGATATTTAAGAAATATATTATGTAAATTTTTATCAAAAAACAGTCTTCTACCTCTCGATCGTTCTCTTTAAAATCAGCTTTCATCATAAAGTTGAACCATTAAAATCCATACATTGGGAAAAAAAACGTCAATAGAAAATGTTAGGCCACTTTTTCGTTAATGGTTTATTTCATTAAATGCGCGCGCATTTTTGTATGTTCATATACTGAAACGCACCAGTCGATCATCAAACCAACCTTAAGTACCGATAGCAATCAACTGTATAAATTCAAAGCAGAATTTAAGTAAATAGTTTCATCAATTTATAAAAATTCATTAATTGCGATAAATGCGATTGCGTGAAACTACGTGCCGTACGTAGCTATGGTGAATATTAAAGAGCTCAATTTCGACAGCTTTCACACTTTTAATATACATATTGTTAAAATAGTGAAAAGTAATTGTCGATGCACTGACTAAAAAATGGTGAGTTAGTGACAGAGCTACCGCATATGTTACTTCTTCAGCTTTAGCTGACGCTGGTTTAATATCAAATGAGTTTTTGGTTATAGAGAGGAACCGAATTCAACGTGATATGGCAAAATTCCACACATCATTAAAACAAGAAGTCTGTGAAAACTTATTGGTATCGATAAGTGTATATTTTGACGGAAGGATAGATGATACCATTATTCAAGTCAAACTAGGATCCAAATTTAGACGGAAGACAGTCAAAGAATAGCTATATTTTTGAACTATACAAATAAGTTCCTTTACACGGCACACACCCACGTGAGGAATCGTTGAACTCAAGATGGGTACTTGAAGATAAAAATAAATCCTTTTGTCGTTACTCGTGGACAGTAAAAAGGATTTCATTTTCAATTCTCGCGGTTTAATATTTCAGTCATGTTTGATTACACAAACACGCTTAAACTGTAAGGTTGGTTTGCAGCTAGGTTGGCTATATTGAGGAAAATCTAGACAAAAACCATTAATTACTTTTTGCTTTGATGGAGTACTTTGATGTTTCTCAGCGAGAATGAAGTATCATATACTTTGCATCCTCTTAAATCTGAAAAAATAACTCTACCGCATAACTCTACCGATACGTGTGCGTGGTGGCAAAATTAAAGGTGGCAAAGGTAACGGGAAAACAGTTTTAATAAGGAACAAGAGATCTTCCATTTTCCTCGCTCAGCCGCAACCCACCATCCGAAAACGATTTTACACACCCAACGGTCCAGCAGAGGCGCACGTCAGCCAGCCTTTGTTTAGATCATGTATGCCAAGCCACCGCAGTGAAAGTCAGAAAATAGCACAACCCACCACGCGGTGCGCAGAAATATTTATCTACGCGCGGAATCGAGAACATCTGCATCCCACAAGACGTTGTCGATAACTGGAAGTTCGATAGAGCCTTTCTTTGGGCCAGATCGATTTTTTAAACCTGATGACCTCATTGTTCTTTCAGTTTACAAAAGCGTTGATCAAGTCATAGTAGCTGACGTTTTATATATAGAACTTTCACGTCCGCAACCAAAAAAAAATTTTTAAACATTAAAAATGTTAATTCCTTCCATTTTTACATACATTTTATTTCACTTTTCCACGATGTATTTGTAAATAATTTTCGTCAAGAAAATGTGGAAACAACTGAGGCATACCTATTGGACGAAAATATATGGCGTAGAATGTAATCACAGGAGGTAGAATTCAACGTAATCAACGCTGAATCTCTATAAAAAATGATAATCATAATCGATGTTAAATATATCGGAGAGAAAGGTTAGTGCAATATTATATTTTCCTATACCTTATAATGATACAGGTTTGTCGTAATTCGAACTATAATACATGAATGTCTATCGAAGTACATATTTTAAACACCTTTCAACGCTTAAAAGGAATTGAAAACGTTTTGACCCTTCTCCGCGTATGCGTTTGCCTTTTTAAAATCTATGAATTCATCAGGAAAACTGAGTACCATGAGACTATAAGACACCAAGAATTAGGAAATGAATTGATATTCACATCAGAAATAAGCTTTTTTTCTAGAGCCCTGGTAATTTCTTGAGTCGAATAGGAAGACGAGAGAGAATGAGATGTGCAATTATATAAAAATATTTTATATAAAAGTAATATTTTGGTGCAGACAAACAAATAAAAAAAAGGATGGAAATTGTAGGCAGTCAATTTAGTGAACCAATAACCGTCAGAGAACGGCGTGGTTACAAAAACGGGAATTGATTGGATAAGAGAAAAGTTTGACTCATGACACGAGTCATAGCACGAGGAATAGTAAATCGCTTGGTAAGAAATGGAATCGAGAAAGGAAAGAGAGTGGGTAATTAGGATGTTCACTTTATGTTTTTTTAGTGAAGTATAACTGATATTATTACCGAAATTTAATTGTACGCTGTTTATAACAGAAGTATTACTAGAAAATGTACTTTATAGTTATTACACGTGAAGTAACTCGACACAGTATTTTTGAGTTACTCTTCCGTTAAGACATTTAAAGTCAGTTAGATGCATAAAGTCGTTATTTAATAATCATCTATTACTTAGGAATTGGAGTGGATGGTCATTAGGTCTGAGGCAAAGCTATTTTCAAGTTTTTTTTATCTTGTGACTTTGCCATTTCTAATCTAAATATAAAAAAACATATAAAATACGTATCTCCCTAAAATAAAACTGGCTATGGGTTATCGAGGCGCTCCCCATAGTGCTACCATTTGTCATTTGCCAAAAGGAATGGGTGATCACCAGCGATCTTCTTTTTTATACTCCACTTTCTCAGGCGAGATATCGTAGAACAGCATAATGAGTAATGAAGCTCAAATGATTTCGTACTGTCTACTAATTTTATTATTTGACATTAGACAGATTATATATTAGTAGACAGTACGAAATCATTTGAGCTTCATTCTTTATTATATTCACACCAAAATTCTATCACCATTTGCCTCGAGTGGAGGAGCCCACTTGGAGTAGGCCCAAAATATTCTTTTATTTTAGGCGATGGATCACTCTCGCCATTCTGATAGGCATCGCGGCCGCTGGAATCCCACACTCTGTCTGCTATTTTTCAGAGATCAAGGATATTCTCATCTATTGGCTCCACTTTTACCAGTCTTTACATACCTCTCCTCAGAGGAAAGCTTTAACTAGAAACAGCAGATGTTATTTCTTGTTTGTAATGAATATTTAACTCTGCTGTTTTTGGCTACACTGTTTCGATTTCTTAAATATTCATATTTTAAAAATTATACTCATAGGATTCGTATGAAGATATGTAATTAATATTTGACGATGGAGCCTGGGGTATGTAATATGTTGTAAAAATTGATAAAAATGGTTGTGCGCACAAGTTCAGATTGAGGATGTATACATTCACTCAATCATCGAGGTGCCTATTCAAGATTCTCACTCGCCACTGTGTTTCCTCTCCTTGGACTTAATAATATATCCATCAACATGCCTAATAGAAAAAGAGTAACTTTTGAAAAAGATGTTCTAAAGCAAGAGGAATGTCTTCTTTGCGAGAAAATGAGCCCTCGCAAGAAGAACGACAAAGATTAAACTTGGATTCTCATAGACTTTCCCACCAGCGATCTAATGAAACTCCTTAAGAGCGGCACACGCGAAGGGAGCAGAAGACACGCTTCCCAGCGTCATTCCCCCGGTTTCCGGGCTTGACATATCTGATTTATATCACAATAAATAAGTCACAAGGGCAGACTCTTCAAATGGCTGGCCTTTACATTGAAAGTCATTGTTTCCCGCGTGGCCAACTTCACGTGGCTTGCTCCCGTGTTTCGAGAGGCGACAACCTGTTCATCAACACTCCCGAGGGAAAAGCTGTATTTTCTAAAGAATTGATTCAGATGATTTAATGATGATCAATGTCCACAAACATAAAATAAAAAAATAACAAACAGAAATACAAAAAAGTATATATCAAGAAAAATGATAAACTAAGTCGATCACCTCCCCGTGGTGTTCCTCGGGTTACGCCAAGAACCGCACAAATTTCATCCTAAACCAACTGATAGATGGGTAACCAGCTATAAATCTGGTTCAAATATAGACCCATCTGTTTCGAAACTTCAATTTGTTTTAAGATGGAGGAAATCATGATGACGTCACTAAGTACATGCCTCTTACCCAAAAGAGGAACAGGAAATTTTGCTCAATGAAGGACATCCGTGCACGAATATCGGCAATTGCACTAGGAATCACCATAGATTTTTGATTGAGTTACCGAAACCAACGATTACTTTACCCCGAAGGCGCAGTCCAGGTGGCGGAGGATTTATAGGTCAAATAAACATGGCTACTGCTGCAAAAGCTTCTTTTGACGTTGTCATCCGCTAGATTGTACCCTACTTTTCGATTCTGACTGAGATACTCAACGCACATATCAACGTTGAACAGCGCAACATGTCATTGAGTGTAATTATATTTTTGTACACAAGGGAAGCGATCAAGATGTCATTTCACGCAGAAGACGGTTCAAGAGAACCGGAGGGACTAGGTGACCATCAATCAACCTGGGTACTATTTAAGTAGTACTAAGTCTGTGTGGCCAATTGTCGGGTGTCCCGTGCATGAAAGAGGACCAACAGTCACTCATCTCTACGTGCACCTGGAAAACGGTCAGCGTGTCACATAAAAGATAGGTTAATAACTCCTCAAATGACGCAGACAGGATTCTTCTGGCTTAGTGGTTTTCTTATAAAATTAGTTCAATATTTTTTCACATCCGTTGAATTTCAACGATGGGCACCTTCCGCTAGTGATCGGTATTACTGTAAAAGCTGAGTGAACAGTGGAACAAAGATTTAAGGTTTTCCCGGTGAATAGTATGTAGAAAGGATTCTCGGGATTCCATCCGGGTTGGAAGGTCCATGACCGACGTTTCGGCTGCTTACTCTGCAGCCGTCCTCAGGGAAGTGAGATGCCGATGGTCAAGTCAAAATACGTTTATTCCACACCAAAACAAATACAAGTATAACAAAAAACAAAAACAATGGCGTGGACCCCGTTCTAGGCTGTCGCCTCTTCAGGGAAATCACTGGAACACTTTCACAGGTGCGGGAAGATATTGGCCCGGCATTCGCCCTAGGACGGTGGGAAACCCGCTAAAACCACCGCCAGGCCACAAACTTAACAATATAAAACAAAACAACACAAAGAAATAACAAATCTTAGAATTTCAAAAGTTAACACTGAATAAGTCTCTGTAATAAATAATATAAATAATATATATATGTCTCTGGTAATAAATAATTAAATATCTGGGGATCACTGATCCGGTAATAACGTGGCTAAACTATGAAATTTTTCAACATGGAATATATGTCTCTGGTAACAATAAATAGATAATAAATAGTCAATATCACTGGGAATCACTGGGGGGTGGGAGGAATAAATATGGGTATCACTGGGGAGGTGGGGGGGAGTCACTTGGGGCAAGGGTTGCTGGGGGGGCCATTGTGTCGGACGCCGATTCTTCTTCTTTCTTCTTCTTTCCTTTTTTCTTGGGGCGGAGAGGAAAACCTGGTGTGATGGTAAGCTGCGCGGGTGCGGGAACCGTGGGTCTGATTGTATGAGGTGGCAGCGCGACCTCCGGGTGGTAGAGATGTAGGTGGTCCGAGATGAATCTTGGAGTGGAGTACAGCTTTTTCTTAGGCTTTCTGGGCAGTGGACCACCTGCTGTACCAATGATGGAATCCAGAAGCGTCCTGTTGTTCTCCGCTATCCTCCTTGTCCCGTCGCAGCGTAGGCGGCACAACCTGTGAAGCAGAGGTTCATTATTAGTGAGGTCATATACGGTGCGGGAACGGGTCAATGGGTGCAGGTCGAAGGTCTGCCTGAGGATCCTTCGCTCAAGGGTGGCGTACGACTTTAAAGTTTGTCGTAGCGGGAGAATGGCCAGCGCGGCGTACTCCATGACTGGCCGTATGAACGACCTGTCTAGGAGCAGGCCGCACCTCGCCGAGACTCCCCGCCCCCTTGCGCGGACTTCCCTGATCAGGTTACTTCGCCTACTACACCTTGCGACCACGTTCCTCACGTGCTTCCTGAAAGTAAAATGTCTATCGATTAGTGCCCCGAGATACGTCGCCGTATCTGTGTCCTTAATCCATTGGTCCCATAGTCGTAGCCTGCAACCATCGTGTTTACTTCCTAGAGGTTTGGCGATGAGTAGTTGCGACTTGCTTGCGTTTGGTCGCATCCTCCATGTGGTGAACCATTTCTCCAATCTCTTTGCCATCTTCTGTAGATTGTTTGTGGCAGTCCGGGCGGAATTCCCTGCGCACCATATCGCGGTATCGTCTGCGTATTGGCATAGAGTGACCGCGCCTCTTGCTCTGCCATAAGTCGGCATATCATGGCAGTACAGGGTGAACAGCAGGGGGGATAGTACGGTGCCCTGGGGGACACCTGCTTGGAGGGGGAAGAGCGCAGAGTGGTTTGAGGCCACTCTTACCCTTGCGTTTCTGTCCCTGATGAAGCAGTTTATGATGCGCAGCAGGTTTGCACCCACCCCTGGGAGTTTTGAAATTTTACACATCAGCCCATCATGCCATACACTGTCGAAGGCTCGTTCGATATCCAGGAACAGTGCTGCGGCATATCTGTTTCTGTTTATGGCTTCCGTGGCGGTGCTTGTTAGGAGTGCCAGAGGGTCGGTGGTGCATCTACGCGGTCGAAAGCCATATTGGTGTTGGGGCAGGACACCATTGGCCTCGAACACGGTGCTCATCCGTCTGGTTAGGATTCTTTCGAACCACTTGCCGATGGTGCTAGTGAGGCTGATGGGCCGGTAGTTCTCCGCTTTCTTCTTGTCCTTTCCTGGCTTAGGTATCATTACCATTGTAATCCTTTTCCAGGAATCAGGGTAGTATCCAATACAGAGTATGGCATTGAAGATAGTCATCAGGAGTGGGGCGCAAGCAGGGGCCTTTTTAACATGAAGGGTGGTTATACCGTCGTCGCCCGGTGCCTTGTTCTTCCACGGTCTGCTTTCCTCCATTTCTTCTACTGAGATTGGTTGGAGTACCGGGTCGCCCTCTATCCTGGTTGGTGTCTGCAATGGTCTTAAAAGTATTTCTGCCGTCTGCACTGCCCTCGTGCATCTGTCTTTTTTGACTTCGTCAAAGAGGGGATCTTCGGCGGGCGTGTAAATTTCCGACAGGACTCTCCGGAATTCCTCAGCTTTTGCTGTAGCATCAGCGATCGGAACCCCATTAATGTCAGTTAACGGGCATGTTTTAGCCTTGTGTTGTCCTGTCAGTATTTTGAATTTTCTCCAGAATGCGCCGCCGTCCCTGTAATCAAGCGTTCTGCAGGCATTTTCCCAAATTTTTTCCTTCTGCAGAATGACCTTTCTTCTGATGAGGGCATTCATTCTGTTCCATTCGGTCTTTAAGTCGGGGTCTTTTGTTTTAACCCAATCCCGGTATATCGACCTCTTTTGTTTAATCATATCCACCACATCCCTGGGTAGTGGTGGCCTCTTCGGGTCGATTGTCTTCGTCGGGATGCAGCCCGCGGCCTCTTTAAAGGCGTCCTCCATTGTCTTTAGGGCACTGTCCACCTGGTCCATTGTTTCTACGCCTTCAATGTCCTTCGTCCTTTCAGCGATTGTGCTGTTGAATTTGTCCCAGTCTGCCTTCTTGTAGTCGGGCCGGGTGACGGAGATGCAAGGGAGAGGGTCCACGAGGTAGAGGGGGAAGGAAAAGGGCAGGTGATCGGAGGTAAGGCAATCGTCCACCGTCACGTCACCCGAGAGTGCCATGAGGTTTCCGGTTACCAGGGCATGGTCGGGGTATGAACACCCATTGCCCACGAAGGTGGGCGTCGGGATATCCAGGCGGGTTAGGGAGTGCTGTAGAAGGTAGGTTTGCAGAATCCTCCCCTTAGCATTCGTCACCTGGTCCCTGAAGGAGGTGTTTCTTGCGTTCAGGTCTCCTATAATGATGGCTGTTGGACAGGACGCTATTATGTGGTCCAGGAGTTTCACAGGGAGTTCCACATTGGGCCTGGAATAAATGACACAGATTAAAATCTTCCTTCTCTTTAAGTGGACCCGGGCGAGAACTGCTTCATTCCCCGGGGTGAGGCAGTCTTGTGGGATGTCTTCTCTGACGGCGGCAATGTCATTGCGGATTAGCAGTGTGGTGCCTCCCGATGTGTTGCCAAGCCTTGCGGTGCTGAATTCCTGAAATCCAGATATATTTACACTTGAGTTAGGACGCAGATAGGTCTCCACCAGCCCCATGATGGCGACCTTCCTTGTCCTTATGTGCTCTTTCAGGAGGGGCCTCTTTTGGCCCAAGCCACCGCGAATATTAATGAAAGACACTCTTGACTTATCATTGGCCATTGAAGAGGCTAGAGAAGAGCGATGGGAAAGCCGGACGTGGGGAGTACAGCGGGGTGACTGTCATCCCCAGTACGGTCTTTGCCGCATCGTTGATGGCTCGACCTACTGCCTGGCGCTGATCTTGGTGGATGTTGGTCAGCACCATCGTCAGCAGGTGGAGGAGCTCCTTCCTGGTCACTGGCTTCGCGTCCACGGGGAGGGCGGGGATGGCCTGCAAAACAGACGGGTCGGGGTGAATTGGGGCGGCCGCGGCGAGCGAGGGCGGTGCGCGGGGACGTCGGGGACAACTCCCATCGCCCGCCCTGTGCTCGCCGCCGCAGTCCGGGCAGCGCGCCTGACGGACCGTGCCTTCCCCCTCCCGGCGTGGACCGGAAGGGCGTCCGCGACGAGCCCGCTCGTCACTCCGCCGAGACTGCTTAGCCTGGGAAGGGGGGGAGGGGGGCTTGGATGCTTCGCATCGGTAACTTCTCCCATAGAAGCTTATCCCGCGTCGCATCAGGTCCCTGCAACGGTCCTCTGCATGGAGCTCCGTGACGACTCGCATCACGGTGCTCGGCCTCTTCGTCCGCCTGGCCCTGATCCTCCAAATGACGAGGACAGGAACACCAAGGTCCTGCAGGCCGTCCCTGATGTCCTTCTCCGGCGTCGCATAGTCCACCCCTTTAACGACGAAGGAGAAGGTGTTCTGAATAAATGATTCAGACCTAGGGACTTTATGTTTAGGGACGGAGCGGGGACCCAGCGGATAAGAGACCCGTATGGGCTCTCCTACTAGGTGGGCCAAGCGTTTCTCTCCACCGTGTAGGATTTCCAGGCCCTTTCCGCAGAGCAGGACTCTCACAGTCCTCACGACGGAGCGCACGTCCTTACGCGCTGAAGACAGGCTGGGGAAGAGCACGAGTGGAACTGGCGCTGCGTGGTATTCGGGGGTAGATTGGCGATGGACACCCACGAGAGGACCTGCCCGGGAGGGTTGGGAGGGCGTGTGTCGGGGGGAGGGGGCCCTGACTTCATGGACCCAGCACGACGGCCGGTGGGGGTTGTCCACTCGCCAGGGGTGCTCGCTAGTGCGGGCGGGGCTCCCTTCGCAGGCCGGAATGGTTGTGGGAAGGGCAGGGAGAGGAGTGGGAGGAAAGGTCCATGGGTGAGGGGGGGGGAGGTCCGACGATGAACGGGTTCACCGACATGAGGGGCGGGATCTGGGATGGTGGCCTGCTAGGGAGTGAGAAGGTGGGGGGTGCCGGCCCGATCGGCTTGAATAGGGACGTCCGGCCATTGGGTGTAGAGTGGCCGTTGTTTGATGTGGTCGGCGTGCTTGTTGCGGCCGCCGGTGCACCGGCGTGACAGCGTCTTTCCCTCTTCTCTATATATAAAGCTACAGAACTGACTGACTGACTGACTGACTGACGGACTGACTCATCAAAACCTCTAGGGTATTTCTAAGCAAGCTAGGTGGGTGAAATTTTCAGGATGGATTTGGAATCATGTATCGAGTTGGGAAAAAATCGAAAAAGTTAAAAAAGTCGATTAGGCTTCGATTAATCGCAATCGATAGCTTTACATGCGATTATACGGGAAAAACGAAAACTTTTAGTGTAGACCTTTTTTCTTTCGTTCATTAAAATATGAAATAATTAAGTTACAGGACTGATTCTTTCACAAGTATGAGGCTAAATGTTTGAAGAATCTATTCTTGCAATCGATTTTTTCCTACCTACCGTTAAACTGATATATTTAAACTTTAGTTTGGGATTTTAGAAATTTTTTCACTTTCGTTGCTATGGATTTATTCCATTGTCGCCTAGCCGAGTGTCGACTCAGGTTTGGAACTAAGCTACGCGGGCCAGTTTCAGGGAAGGGTTATATTTATGTGTTGATTTAGGGTAAAATCGGAAAAGTTAAAAAAGCCGATTCGGCTTCGAGATATTGCAATCGATAGCTTTACATATATGAGTTAGGTATCCTAAATGCATGTAATTTACTCTTCTCTATGCCATTTTTCGCACTGCTAAATACTGGGTATAATTTCTTCAAACTTTTCCTGCCCTCTACCATACCTTTGATGGCCAATTTCCATCAACTAAGCTTCATGATATTGTCGTTTTCATTAAAAAAATATGCAGTCCATGTAGAATATTAGAAGAGAAAAAAAATTGAACATGAAAATTAGTATATTAAAAATCTCGATTCCGATAGAACTTATATAGTAAAATTCTTCATGTGAGCTCTAATTAAGTATGCTGAACTGAAATGAAATATCTAACGTAGAAGAACGTCTTATATGCCGTCAAATAAGGTGATAATAATCTTTCAGTGGTTCCACGTTCGTTTCGGTACACTGATTATAGTATTTTGAAAAGTCGTTAATGACCGGATGACATACAATATAAGTTTGTACTAGAACTGTCTGGTATCCATACCTCATAAGGCGCGTATTTCATTTTCGAGAATTATATTTTTCTTTACTTGCATGTAGCACGCAGACTTGAGAGCTTTCATTTTTTTCCTTATTTAAAGAGTCTCATCATCTAACTCTCCCCCCCGCCCCCTGTTTGCAAATTGCAAGCACCCATATAAGCATCATTAAATGGACAGGTGCTATTAATACATCGCTGCTAAGTACTGGGTATAATTTCTTCCACTTCTTCCTGGCCTCTACCGTAGCTTTGATGACCAACTTTAACCAACCAATCTTCATAATATTTTAGTTTTCATTCAAAAGCATTTTCAATTCATGTAGAAGATTGAAAGAGAAAAATTGAACATGAAAATTAGCATATTAAAATTGTCGATTCGGATCGAAGTTCTATTATAAAGTTTTCATGTTAGACCTTATTAAGTATGCTGTACTGAAAGGAATATCTAACGTAGAAATGCCTTCAAATAAAGTTATGTTGAATTTTAGTGGTTCCACGTTCCTTTCATTTCACTGACTATAGTATTTTTAAATGTCGTTAATTACCGGATGAGATATAATACGATTTGTACTAGAACTGTCAGGTATCTCATGGACCGTGAAACACGCCGGCAGGGACAGGAGTCGCGCAATAAAGACATGAAGAGATATCGTGAATATAACACACGGAAAATATCAAGAGAAGCGACGAATGAAGATCTGCTGCATATGATGCTGCTATCGTCTGACCCCTTAATATCGTCCCTAAGTTGCTTACGCAAGAAGAAGAGGGAAAGTGTTTCATATGAAGTGCTCTGTTTATTAATGTCTCCCAGATGCGTAAATCTTCCAAATGAAAATGAGGATTCTGACTCATCTCTCTCGTCATCCTCATAACAACCAGTAGAAATCTCGTGTAGCCTCATTTCATTAAGCTTTGCAGCTTCTTATTTTGTGACAATGTTATAAGTTTAATTGGATTTTTAACTTAAGCTTTTGTTTTTAAATTCAGATTACTTAATGTAATTGTTAGTTGTTGCCGCGCTATTGATTAATCATTTTTAAGAATAGTACTTTTCCAAGAAAGACCTTATAAAATTGTGGTAAATCAGAAGGATAAGTCAATCATTCATTTATTATTGTTAAATTAAATTTTACCTTAGTTTTCTCCATTAGTACTCCCAGTAGCTTATGTAGCGATGTGTTTAATATATAATGCATCTTTATAGATTATTTTTTATGCCAAACTTGTACCCTCAATGTCTTCCCGCAAACGCGAATGTTTTTCATTCTTGTGTTTAAGTAATTAAATAAATAATTTCATGTCAAACTACTGCCTAACTTTCGTTTTTTATGTTAATTTGTTACTTAGTGCCTTCCTTACGAAAATTGTATTAAAATAGTGGATGAAAACTTCAAATTTTCCACCCCACGAATTTTGTCCGGCAAACGGGGTCCCTCCGACCACTGTGCGGTGTCGGGCCACCGACGGTCGGGTCTGTAGGGACGGGGGACTCGAAATCCGGCGACGCCACGGATCGAGCGGGATGAGGAATCTGGAAAGGTGGGAAGGAAGTTAGGGCCCTGACTTCCTCATCCGGGGAAAGAACGGGTGTGTTCCTCAGAGGGGCCTTAACTCTGGGACTCATCGCAGGGCACGACGCTGGGCGTGGGGAGGGGTGACCCACGACTACCCTGGGACCCCTCGGTGTGGAGGCGTCCGAGTCGGTGCTCGGGGATGCGGGCCATTGGGGGGAGGGGACTTGCAGCTGGAGGTGTCCGGATTGGACCACTGCACGGGGCGAGGTCCTCACGGCCCTAGAGCGCAACCGGTCCGTCCACACCTCCGTGCGCACGCCGGTGAGCATCTGGTGGGCCATCGCCGCATCTGGCCCCCAGCCGGGCCAGTGAGGCTTGACCCGGTTCCGTTACGCGGAACCACGCAACGCTTGCCTTGTCCAAGCGACCAAGATTAATAGGCAATAGTTGAAGACCGGTGGGGGAAATGCCGATAGGCTCCGTTATTGGTGTGTGCTCCGTTATTGGTGTGAGACTAAGAAGATTTAATTCAAGTGACTAAGTTTTAATTCGACTAAGTTACTTGGAGTGAGTGTTTTGATTGGCATGCCGATGGTTGGAAGTGTCCCTTTATATATAGTGTTAGGGAAGGGCAGGTGCGAAGCTGTTTTCCCGCGCTTTCCTCTGATTGGTCCGCGTTACCTCTATGGACTTCAATACTGGTTTCCAAGTGTTGCAGAGTTGGAAACCGCTGTCTCTGTTGAGTTTTTTCTTCTCTAGTCGGATTTCGACGGCTTCTTTCACCAAACGGTCCCAAAAACCGTTTGCCCGGCAAAGTATAGTTGTCTTGTCGAAGTCAACTTTGTGGGCGTGAATGAGGCTGTGTTCAGCTATGGCCGACTTGTCGGGTTGTTTCAGACGAATGCATCGTTCATGTTCTTTCAGCCTCGTCTCCACAGTTCATCCAGTCTCCCCCACATAAGCTTCTCCACACTCACAGGGAATGCGATATACACCCGGAGTTTTCATTCCCAGTGGATCTTTTACTTTTACTAGGTCGTTAAATAATTTCCTGTGGGGTTTGTGGATAGTCTGTATTCCATGTTTTCCAAGAATTCTAGATATTTTCCCCGATATTGTAGACACATATGAAATACATGCCTTGGCAAACGGTTCCTCAACGGTTCTTTTCAGGGTCATGACTTCGGGAACTTTTCCTATGGCTCGGTTTACTTCTTTCCGGGAGAATCCGTTTTGGTGGAACGTCTTTTGTAGATGGAGTAGCTCTAGGGGAAGGTTTTCTTCATCTGCTATGGATCTGGCGCGGTGGAGGAGAGTTGTAAGAACAGCTCTTTTCTGCGAGGGGTGATGGTGACTCTCGGCGTTCAGGTATAGGTCGGTGTGGGTCTTCTTGCGTAAGACACCATGTCCTAGTGAGCCATTCTCCTTCCGGTGGATCATAACGTCTAAAAATGGTAGGCGGCCTTCCTCTTCTTTCTCTATGGTGAATTTGATATTGGGGTGTTGATTATTCATATGGGCGAGGAAGTTGTCTAAGTTGTCACTCAAGGACTCTTTACCTCTCAAGATTCTCGGCCTCTGACCCAGGAGCATCGACCAAGTTCCTGTCTATTTGTGATTTCCCTCCTTCGATTGCCTTTAGAGCGACGGCCTCGGCTCTCCTCTGGGCCTTTCCATGACTCATGGACGAATGTGCTCTCACAGAGTTTAAGAAAAAGAATAATTTTAATAGCTTTGATTTGCTAGGTCAAGAATATGAAGATAATTACCACATAACAAGCTATTGCCTATACAGTAATCTTATAATAATAATCCTTAGCTGCCATCAATACAAAGAATGGTTTGCTACAGCCCTGCATTCTGTTCTCATTTCATCTAACCACTTTATCTGTTTTTGATTCATTATGTTGATAGTTCTCATAATTTCCCGTAGGCATTCCGTCTTTGGCCTTCCTCGGTAATTCTTCCTCTTTGTTTTCCCCTCCATTCTTAATTTCAGAGGCTCTGCGAGAATATATGTGCCGAATATTGTCCCATACATATGTCTCTCCTACTTTGAAGAGTTTTCATTGTCACTTTTTATTTCAAATTCTCTGTAATTCTCTCTGTTTATTTTTAATTCTTTTTCCTGCTATAAGACTTCAATCCTTTTCCTCTTCGTTGGGCAAATGTCGTCGTTCAAGCTTTACTGACATTGAAAAGCATCTATTTTGATGAAGTGTATTCTTAATTCCAAACTTGTAATGCTAGCTTCTTCTGTAAGAAAACCTTCGAATATACTTTCTTTTTTAACAAGTCATCTCTTTCAAAAGTTATGGAATAGTATTTTCCCCATTCTAATTTCTATGGCATTCAATTTTTGAAGTTTAGGCATTCGAGGTAGAAGCTGTGTTTTAGTTCACAGTACTACTGTGGCCGTTTGATGATCAATCGGGCACTGACGATTCCATCGTGAAAGTGAAAAATATACAACTTAATATTTGCCGAACGCAATGGTTACAAGCGTTTAAATGTGGCTTCGGTGTAATTGGACTAGCGTGTATCAGCTTATTTTTATGACACTCCGTGTCAATTTTTGAAGGGCGAAAGATTTTTCCAGGCAAAGGTTCGAAGAGGAACTGGATATCACTTGTTTTGGACTGAAATCATTTTACTTGCAGGTCGCTATTCAGCCTATTCAAATAAGATTTCATGAGGAAGATAGGCATGGTTATTTTAAAGTAAAAGTTTTAAAGTTCACTTTTGATATAGGTAGCTAACAGTCCAATAATTGAGTATATCATTAATCTTACATTCGAGGATAGAAGATTTGATAAATTCAATATAAACTGGCTTCAGTCGCTGGAATCATTTTACACTAAGTAAGCAACTGCTGCATATATTGGGTCGCTTGACGGAGAAAATTTCATTTTTCACGTCCTCATTTCGTTTGGCAATGATTTATCCATTAGGCGACGTGGAGATGATACGAAAGGAAGATTAAATCGTCCGTTGAAAATTCAGCTTGCCGTTCCTTTAATATCTGATGCTTCCATTTTAGATTTTAACATATTAAAAGTCCAAGGAAAGTTATGTAATAGAAATAGCTGAACTGTTGTTTGGGGGAGATTTGGTCAATCGAATTATCGACCACGTGCTTCACTTTCGATTCTATTTCATGCGTCGTTTTCCTTTCCTTGTCTCCATTTGGCCCCCATAGCTCCACTCCCTCATTCTACCCCTCCTAAGACCCCCCCCCCCAATGTCCTTCATGTCACGTTTGCCTGAAACGTTCCCTTCGTTTCCCGCGTTTATCTTTAGAACATCACTCTAACTCCAATTCATTCGCCAGCCATCTCATCTGAATCTCCATCCGAAATCTTTTCATCCCACATTCCTCCCATTCATAATCAGTCGCAGTGGTTTTTCTCCTTCAAAGAGGACGGAAAGATAACTTCAATTAGTCTTCCGTTATTTGACTTGAAACGAGATGGGGTACTACATTGTGTTGTAAGCGTAATATGGTCTTAATTTCCTAATTTGTCGGCGAAAACTTGGTTTTGTTGAAAGCTTAATGTTTTGACTATGTGCTGTACTTCTGCATAGCTTTCTAATCTGTAAGCCACACATGTTTGAATGCTCCCCATCGGAGAAAATAGAGTTCAAAAATGGTCGATCTAGAGATGCAAGCTAGTTTACAACTGCCATGTTTCTCTTACCAGTAGAATCTCAAACTCTAAACCTTTTACCCGTCGTAGTAATTTTAGTATCTACATACTCTCTTGGCCACACATTTTTAATAGTCCTCACTAACGGAGAAAATGAAGTCTATATATGATTAATTTTGAGTACATACATTTCTGTTACCATGTAGAATAGGAAGAGTTAGTTCAACACGTGGAACAATAACTAAGATATTTCTTCTACTTCATTATTTTAAGTACAAAAACACTCAAAGCTGGGATTTTCTTTCTTCGTACAGTTTTGTGGAATCGAAGAGCAGTATTTTAAGGAAAAAATGGCGGTATCAAGTTCTGTTTCAGCAATAAGTAATGTAAAAGGAAAGAAGAGATATTTAAAGAAATGTTTTCCACTGTTTAAAATAGTATGCTCACGGTATCTCTCCTCTGCCGTTGATAGTTTTTTAGATATGAGGGATAGAGCAAACGTCAGTATCATCAAAAATTCGTATGCGTCATCTTGGAAAAATTGCTGCCGTGAGAAAAAAGTGGGATATTTTTTTTTAAATCGTCGCATTTAATTGCCATTACATGTGGGTATAAATGTGAAAAAATGGATTCTTTATAAAATGGTCTAGCGACCATCATTGGATCGGAATGACCCCCATCGTTACTTCATTGCCGATGGTTATTAATTAATGGACGATTTGAACTACTTTTAGTTATAGTGATTAGGTCAACTCATGTTTGCACTAAGCATTCATCGAATGACTTTGGATATCGTGTAATTAAAATCCGCTGTAATTAATCTGAATGACTCGCTTCAGCTCTCCACACTATTCTCTTCCATCACAATTCATCATTTTGATGTGCATATCTCATAACGTGCTTGATACCCACCCTCGGACTTCCTTGGTAGTTCTCTTCAATTTTTACATTTTCCATTCTTGTTTTCAAGAGGCTGCTATGTCTAAGAATGTGCTCAATAATACGTTTTACCCCAAATTCGCAGAGCTTTCTTTACTTTCAATCTCTACATAGGTTTTCCGTATTGGTGATTATCTTCGTCCATTTGGTCATCAATATTCTTTTGTACGACCACATTTCGGACCTCCCAGTCTCCGTTGTTATGCTAGTGTAATCGATTAAGCTTCATAGTCCTGTAATATTCATCCCCATACATATTTTTCCATGAAATGCATCTTAACTTAGAAGCTTGTGCTGTTAACTCTTGGTCGAACTGAAGAAAATGCTTCCTTTGCTTGCACTACTCTGCTCTCTCTCTCACTATTCTTCTTGATTCTCCCTTCACTGCTGATTCAACATGCCAAGCAGCAAATTCTTCCCCTTTTGCTAATGAGGGGGAATTTTAGAAAGGCGTGGTAATTTCAGTAATTATATAATGTAGTTTATTGTATATTATTTCCAAATATCAAAATTATTTTCCACCTAAGAATTGATAAACCTATCTCAGTGTTTGGCGATTCTCCGGTCCCGATTGCGTCTCCTATCTCTTATTCGAGTGTGTTCGAACGGAACATTTGTCCTCCGGATTCCGCGGCATTCGTAAGCAGATCCCGGCATTTCCTTTGCAGTTTCGCCGCTTGCGTTGTCTTTCTCTGGCAACAATTCCCCTAACATTATAATTTCCGTTTTCAGGATGATTCATATATTCACGATATTTACGAATATGGTTGTTAAGACCTGGAACAACGACGGGATGCTCGGCGAAACTGCTGACCAAGAAATCAAGAGAACACGGAGGCAACTCGGATGAATTGCTCATTAAAGTCCTATCAATTTTGATCTCTCTCCATTAATGATGCCTTAAAAAGGACAAAGGACATTATATTGGCTTATCATTTCGTTTATGCTTCAATGCGAGTATTTTTCAATTCTATGCATTTTAATTTTGGGACGAGGGGAAGAACTGGTAAAATTACAGTTAAAGAGCGATATTTATCAATATTAAATATTTCCTCGATGAATTATAATTGAAAATGACATTGGCCATCATGAGTCAATTCCAAAGGCTGCTTTACCCGGCGAATGATCTTGCAAATTATTGTTCGGTTATTTTGGATGGGACTATCCAAAATAAAATTCTGGGGAAAAGTAAAAAGTTGTATTCTTTAAGAATGGATGTTATTAACTTCCATGAAATAAAGCCTGAATCTGTAGAGTGTAATTAGAACAAGTTATAATTTTGATCGCATGATATCGCGGAAGATCGCACGGTGCAAGCGCAATACGTCCATCTTCATGCTTTCGTTAATTGGACAACCAAAATTCAATAGGAATTTGCTTTTTTTATTTGATGTTGGAAATCTGGTTCATTTGGACGTTTCGATTCATAATATTTGGTTCATGTTATTTACTCATCCTTTCAAATAAAATGCGAATGTAACGCTTTCAAATTATATGCGAAGATGAAGGGTTCAAATGATATACCTACAGATATACCTACAGGGCATTTCATTCAGAAAGTTTAAAATTCTACAGGAGGCAGTATCATGCGTAATTTACCTTAACAGGGCTGAAATCATTTTGTGTTATTATCACCAAAACTTGGCCTCGGCTCTATCATTTTATTTAGATGTCATTCACAATTTTACTCCATTGTTATGTTTTATCGCAACTATATACCATGTAATGTGAACAATTAAAACAATTTCAAATCACGTATCAAACCTTCAAATAATCCGTTTTCATTTTCCGTTGAATACTTCACACACTTCAGGAATATTTAGGCTTCTAGAGCTTTCCTGAATTCTTGTTCCTCAAGTATGATCTTCCATTATCATGCCGAGTGAGAATTAAGATTGTATCAAATTCCTCCTCCATCTAAAAAAAAATTCTGTAGACCTAGAGGATTTCCGTCAGAAGTTTATCTTGAACCAGGTTTAGGATCCCTCTGTTCCTCCTCTTCATCAGGGTCTTGCCCGGGTATTTCGTCTCCTAGATTTCTACGCCATGATTTAGGCTGCCACCATTATAATGGACACTGTGGTACCGGTTCCTGAAATCAGATCTTCAATGCGGTCCATCACTAGCAGCTTGACTTCCTCGGATTATGGTAAATTTTCCACGCTGCAAGCGTTGTCCCTGCCAAGATGCACTATCAGACGGTGTAAACAAACCTCTCCTGCTCTCGACACCCAAGAGGTATGATCGAATTAGCTGCTTCAATCGGAAATTTTCCGTGAATCGATAAGAACCATAGATAGGCCGACCGGTGCGCATCCTTTCAGGGCAACGTTTCACGGAATTTAATTTATCGTTTAAAACACACAATATTCCGGGTCATCAATGAAATAAATTCGCGAATAAATCCTTTAAAGATCATTTGCAGTGTAAAGCTGTCTTAAGAATAGATGACTGCCGCTAAGTATACGCGTAATAGTTCCAGGAAGTCTCACTTTAGCTCTGCCCCTCAGGTTTTACTTTATCTATTGACTCACCGTATGAATCTGTTCTCCTTTCAGTATGCGTTTCCACGCTTCTCTTGCCCCATTATCCATTTAACATTACGAATCCTCTTCCAGAACTGTTTGAAAGCTCTATTTTTTCGTAAGTTTTTCCAATAGTTCATATATGACTTTGCTTCCTTGTTTCTTGTGGTCACTTCGTTGAACATAATCGCCTCATCGTCATGAACACCCTCACGTCTTGAGTTATTCTGCGCTTAATATCGGTCGTGTAATAAATCCCTATCACTGAAGTAGGCGCATTTAAAGACTCGAATTTGCTGTAGAGTTCTATTTTTTCGCCTTTTAGTGACTATCGCCTTGCATGCAGAAATTGTAAGCAAATCCGTTGCTATCCGACCAAAGATTGCAAATTACAGTGAAATCTGTGAGATAAGTAAAAGGCAAATTTAACAACTTATAAATCGAGTTGAGGTCGCAAATTTCGCTTTTTATCAACCTGTGACCTGTCCTCAAGTTCAAGGCTTCTCCTGCTTAGACATGACGTTTTGCAGTGCCACGCGATCCAGGGACGTGAAATAATTGTTTTCATCGCGTCTAACGTTGCCGTTCACTCAAAATCGATTTAATTGTCCTTCTCTACAGTGAAAGTCGCCAATAGCTAATTCTAACGAGGTGTAGTTCAATTGGGATCATGCGAGGATTGTGGCCAGAGATCGGGTTTTACATCTAAAGGGCTCGGGCGGAAGTGCCGAGGATATTGGACATTGTTCAGAGGAATCCTCCATGAGTGCCACGTGGAGTCACTACAAGTGTGGAGTTCCGTCTGCAAAATGGAAAGTTGAATGACACAATCCTTAACGCCCTTTGCTAGAAGAGTGTTCTTAGTCCTTCACTCCCCGAATGTCTCCCTGTACCGTCCTACTCGACTATCCTTGTGATGTTAACATTTTTAAAACTATTGGTATTGGCAGTAATTTGGTGGAATTCTTTCATAATGAAATTATGAATTACTTAGTTTTACACAAAAGATTTATTACGTTCTTACGACCCGTGTCATTATCCCTTTGGTGGTTGGAGTGAATTTTATGTTCAGATTTGGGCGAAACTTTGCGTACGTGTTCTTCTTATTGATATACATAGATATGAGAGAAAATTGCAACACGCCGATTTGATTTTTCGCCACTTCAGCACCTTTTTAACTCGAAACATTCTGGTGTATGGCATATATTTCGTAATAGTTCGATATCATAAGCACATATTTTCTTCAAAATGTGAAATTATACATTTTTAATTATTATAACAGTTGCTGATTAATATCAAAGGGTCACGCCGAGTCTAATGTTCGAAAACAATGCACCTCAATACAATTTTGTCAAAATGCCGAATGCCACTCCGAAAAATCTGTTCAAATCGTGCTTTAGTTATGGAAATAAATTTAATCCATGCTTTGCGTTGTTTCCATTACTGGCTGTGTGATGAGTTCCAACGCATAATTTTATGCATTTTAAGTGATATGTGATCCAAAAATTTTCTTCCGACTTACTTCGAAAGTTATTAAATTGCCAACTCAATGGCCAACGATACTCCTTCATTGCACAAATGGCCTAGTTTGTCGGTCGCCTCCCCTAATAACCAAAAACTGCAGTATGGTGCTGTCCGATCCTGCGGTATCGCCGCTTCCTGCTGCCTAAACTATCGCCTGCGGTCTAAACGCTTCCAGACGGCTTCTGCTTTTTGTTATCTCAATCCTACATTTGGTACTATGCGTCTTACTTTTGAGGATGCTGCGAACTGGCATCTGTATTTCCCTTACGTCGTCAACCGCAATATAGTTTCACACTTCGCTTATTGCCGCATATTGAGCATTTGATAAATGAGATAAAGAGAGAAAAATAACCTGCTGTTCATAAATTGAGAGGTCAGAGGGGAATGTGGACTATGAAATGAAAAACCGAACGAAAACATTATTTTTTTAAATTAGTAATAATGCCGATTTATGCTATTGCATATGTTGTCGTTATTGGGATCGAACTCGTTTTTTAGTTCCTGCGTAGCGCTGTGAACGATTTTAGGTCATAGGATACTGAACTCTGAAAAGGTTGCGGGACGGGGGAGGAAGGTCGTTCGGAGTAGAGGGTCAGGATACATTTCTAACTGCTGCCAAAACAAGCGCATCGGGAAGCGGGATGACTTACCTTCACCTGCCGTTCCTCAATTCGTTTCTCAGCTATATCTCAAGATGGGATTCTTCGTAAAATCATATAGATGGGTGTTTTTAAGAAATTGCATTGCGTATGTATGCTCCTCTTGCCTCTTTTGCCAAGTAGTTTGATTTTCCTGCCTCACCCCCTTTCGTTGCCTCCCTACCTTGCCCTCCATCTTCCATCTCACCTCGTCCTTTATTACCGCCTCTCAATGCCGCGTAGGTCTGCGCCAGGAACCTTTGCGGGAGCTATGTTTCTCCCTTTGTCTTCCTTTTAGTTCAATGTACCTCCTCCATTCCCACACTCCAAAACCATTGAATATTTACTTCCTCCCTCCTTTTTAAGGGTGTAAGTTTCATCAGTACTGACAACGTTCCATATCAGGTTCCTCATTAGTCTTCTCAGAAAAACACATATCTAGTGTCAAAAATAAATTTGAGTGCAGTCTGCGTAAGAGACCAAGAGAAATAGTGCTGAGTAATGAAGAGATTCCCGCGTTCTTGGGCCACAAAGTATACCCCTCACAGATAATATACTATGACGAGGGGTCCGAAATGCCACAAATGGAACGAGACAAGTCATCACTCTACTCCGTCTTTAGATATTGTAGAATATTTAGTCGGGCTTAGGCAACGTCGAATGTAAAACGAGATAAAATCAGTACGGAGCAGGATTAACAGTGCAGTTATTGGCCACTTAAGGTGAATTTCGTGTTTGAAGTGCTATAAAAATCACAAAAAATAATAGCAATCAAAGTAACTCTACTTTCTTGAAAACCTCAATGATTTCTCTCTCTCGAGTATCGCAATGTAACCAAAGAAAGAACGTAACAATAATTTTGGATTTAGAGTCCAACGTTGCACATTGGTATAATTATTGGCCAACTTGCATAGTAATTGGCCACATGACTGGTTGTTATTGGCCAAATTAGTTTTGCTTTCTTAAATTAATTACAAATTATTATAATTTTCACAGGTAAACTCAACAACTTTAAACTTATTTTTACTCTGAGAAGCAAATGAGCAAGATATGGCTGAATTTCAATCTGGACAGTTCAGCGGGTTGTTTGTGGATGTGTATAGGGGCTAGGTCCACTCCATTAAAATGAGTGATTTGACTATTTAAAATAGAGATAAGCCTACCGCAATTTAAGATATTTCTGAATCATTTTTATCGGGATATTTTCACGTAATGAGAGGTTGACGAGCTCTATGTCAAGAAATGTGAGAGCAAGAGAAATATTGTGCTGGTTGGATAAACGATTCACATGATCTTTATAAATAAATTTTAATTATTATTTCTTTTTTATAGTCATGATATTTATCATCGTGCTCTCCATCAATTATGTCAACTTAAAAGTGTTTCTTTTTCTTGAATTGTCAAGTGCAGTAATTCTTTCCCGTGCTCTTAAACTTCACTCGATTATTAAGAGTTCACAGTTGAACGAATGAGTAAAGCAATTGAGAATGAATATTAAATAATGCTATAGCTTTATGATCTAATGATAAAGCAGTTAGTTAGCCTTTTTTAGATTTTGCACAATGTAAGCATAGATTTCCATTTGTATATAATTGCCTTGCTTCATGAACAGGCTGAATGAAAGTCGAATTATTCCAGGCCAATTACATTCCTTGACTCTTTTAACATAGATGGAAAAGTATTTTCTTAACCTTTAGTCAAAATTTCAGACCAATTTTCTACCAATAGGCTTGGTTATCAACATCGTCTGGCAGCTAATCTCATTGGTGGTGTGATCATATGATCAAAAATGATCATGTTGCCAGCAAACTACAGGGACTTTGAATTAGGGCGCCTGGCTTTAACGAAATTTATAATTGGTTTTTCAAAGTAATCTAAAGGAAAAAGTTGTAACTAGATAACCAAATTTATGAATTTCACTGCAAAAACTTGAGTTTCAATGGCCAGGTCGAATACAGCCTTCCTGATTTTCTCTCCTTGTTATCATAAAAATATTTGCCATTGTCTCCGTCATAACGTTCTGAGTACCAATTATACCCGATTATTAACCGAATGATAATCATCTGGGAGAACGACTCTGTGTCACGAATTAACAAGATTCTGATACTAATAGAAGACGATTCCTTATACCCGAGTAACAACAAAAAACAGTGACCATGACACTTCGCTACAAACGCTCCAAAACCGTTCCACTAGCAGGAAGTTTGGAGCATCCATGGCGACGGTGGACCGCTGTTCGGGATCGTTTTTAAGCAATTGAAGCGTTCACTGGAACGTACCCCATATAAATTGTTAACTGATGCGAATGAGGCTTCAACCCTTGAAGCAGAGAAGGTTCCACTGCTCATAGCTTCCTCCTTTTCACAGACCCTTCAGTGGTGGCATTTGCTTGACTGTCCTTAGAATTCCTGATTCTCAATTCCCATTGCAGTCATTATTCCTTCCTTCAGTTTCATGTGGCGCTGTTATGCAATCAAAAGAAAAACTTTCTCTGGAGACTGTTGTGCGGTTCCCATTTTGATCGGCACTGGAAACTCCACAAATTCTATTACTTTAAGATGTGAAGTTCTTTTTCCATTTGAATGATATGTGGATTTTCCGTTATTTGGTAGAACGTAGAGGATTTTTGCACGGAAATGTTCCCTGTTAAAAATAAAAACTGAATCACTACTTTCATTCACCCCTCTGTAATCTTTAAATGGATAAGGTCTTGGATGCCGAGTCGAACCTAGAATATATGGCCTCGGTTCTTGGGGAAAGTCTTTCTACCCACGCCACGTCACGTCTTTTTTTAGCCACGTCTTTTATCCACTCAAGGAAATCAGTATGTACGTTCAAAACGGTCTTATACTCAATATATTGGCCAGAACACATCTTCCAGTGTTCTTACCGAACAAGCGTGTTTTATTATTAAACTGAGAAAAAATTGGTGATGCACCGCAAGTATTACAGTGCCCAGACATTCCATTTAAACCGTAGGCTTAATCTTGGAACTCGGTATGTTTTTGCCTCTGCGTAATCAATACGGTTAATCATCCTTAAGTTCAGCCAACTAAGTGTTATTGAGTTAAGAGTTATTATAGGCCTGGTGAGTTGCAGTTAAATGGCTACTGGCGGAAATTCAAGAAAAATTAAAATTCATAAATGAAAATGAACCAAAACTATTAAAAATGATAACCAGGAAGAAAAGTTAAGGTAATATTTACGTAATTTTAAAATTTTAGTATACTATAGTGATTATTCGGGGTGGCCAATAACTGAAAATGAAGTTAAATAGGATTAGTTACTCGCCACCGTCAGTTTGGGGTACTTGATAAGGCAAGTTGCATTAATCTCTTAGGTAGTACCCTAAATTATGCTCTCAAAATGTTGTAAAAGTGGATTTGTACCTGAGATAGTCGCAGTGACGCCTTAAAGTTTCTTCTTTTTTTAGGAAAATGAGAACTAACTCCTCCATGAAAGCGCCTGCTTAGAAAAATCATGCCTTACTGAGTTATGTGATATGTGGGGGTGATTTCAAGAGAGTTGTTGGTACAGAAATATCTCTCCATTTGTATCGTGCTCATTGAATTTGGTCCAACCGTGGTCTTATTATATCCTTGAAAACACCAAATGGCAAATAACTGTACGGTTTACCTAGAAAAGCCTAGAAAGAAATTCATATTTTGTTTTCATAATTAGGTGCTCCTTTGGGACTCTACTCTTCAGTTATTCCCACAGTCATCAGTTAATCCTTTTATTAGACTGTAAAAGTTAAATGATAAAAATAAAGTGTAATAATAATTAGAACTCAATGCTTTGGTAATAGATTACATGTAAAGTAATTGCAGTCTACTTGTAATTGTAATCAATTAATTTTTTCGAATGTAATTTTTACTGGTAATTGAATATTTGATTTTTGAAGTAATTTAATCCTTGTCAGTGACACTTTATGAGTAATTTATCTAACAATGATAATATAATTGTCTAATAATTTCCATATTATTGCCAAATTATGGCACATTCCATACAAATTATTAGATAATTACTGACCTTGACCCTTTAGATATAGATTGTAGTTTTATAGGTGACGTGTTGGGGAATATTTTCACAACTACCAAGACCGTTTCATTTGTAATTTGGAATGAGTGAGGCCTTAAACCGACCTCCCTAGTGAATTGAATTTATAATTTTAACACTTTTATACGCAGTCCTTTTTAGTTCCTCATTTAGCATAAATTTTTAGGGGGCAATTCTCAAAACGTTCCACATACGTGTCCGCACTCCATTTTCTAGTTGATTGCACACTAGGGAGGGCCGAAAAACACGAAAGTGTCCAAATCGAATCGTAATAGCGCGGAAAAGTTGCTACTCGTCACCCTGATCAAAAAGAAAATTTTTTTTTTGAAATCGGACCATATCTTACGGTCGCACATCTCGTTCGAATTTTAGAAAAATCGTAAAAACTTTTACTTTTTTAGGGAATTTTAAAAATGAGTTACAGTGATTGGGTTGCGTTAAAAATAGGTATGTGGCCTCTTCTAAAGATCCTTTGTCTTAAAAAATATATAATTCCCCTTCCCTCCCTTCTTTTAGGGGGAGGGAGAGTCGCTCAACGCGTTCAAATTATCGAAAAATCGTAAAAAACATGAATTTTTTCGGAATTTCCTCTTTATGAGTCACAGTGATCGAATTACGTTCAAAATCGGTATGTGGCCTCTTCTTAAGGTCTTTTGTCTTTTAATAAAGATATAATTCCCATTCCTCCCCTTCTTTTATGGGGGAGGGGAGGGGCATTTACAAAGAAAAATGAGTGACCTTACTGTCGTTGTTTTCCTCGTTATAAGTATGCAGCTCTTCGCCCGCTCCTATAATCTTTAGGTATGTGGGAGCGACTCAGAACTCAAATTGTAAATGTAAAAATAAATGTGTTTTGCGTACTCCTTTTGTTTTTCCTCATATTTTTCTTTTTTTCTTTGTGATCAGGGTGACGAGTAGCAACTTTTCCGCACTATTACGATTCGGTTTGGACACTTTCGTGTTTTTCGGCCCACCCGATTGCACACCGTCCGTTATTGACACTCATTCCGTGTGAAATATAGAGTCGGAGTGAGGATGTGATACTTCAACTGAATCAAATGCAGTGAGGTGCCAAGGGGAGTCCATTGGTTTGAACTCTCCCACCCCAAATTTTGAATTTGTTTTAAAAAGAGGGTACTGAAGAAGAAAGTTATATTTGTTTTTTTAATAAGATTTTCGATTTAATTTTTTCTTTATTTTGAATAAGTTTTCCAATTTATATGTCAATAAAGTTTAAACTTACCAACGTGGGCATTATATTCTCTCAGACATTTTCTCAGCAAAAATAAAAAAAATCGTCTCTCACTCCGCAATTTCAATTGACTAATCACTCAATTTTTTTGTGATTAAACAAAATATTCACCCCCGCCTGGAAAAAAAATCCTGGCTACCTCCCTGGTTAATGCCATTGTACTTGATTTCTTCCAGTGCATCGATCAACTGGCACTTCAAACGTTTTTGCCTTAGTCATCCATATTTTTTTATTGGAATTACATTGCCGCCGTGAGCGTAATAAGGGAACTTTTTTGATTTTTAGGAGGTGGAATTTATTAAAATGAAAAACTTCCTGTTGTCTTAGCCCAAACGATTACTATGCCCATAGGCTTCAATATGTCACTTGTGAATGCGATACTTAACCCAGGGTTTCGCGAAATGACCTCATGAAGTTCCGAAGTATCCTGTACTCTCTCATTTTGCCTCTCAATTTTTCTTCCGAAGTCATTCTGGAGAAGAACACGGATAGGCAGCGTGTCCAGCGAAGAGGACTCTGAAGAGAACTTCGGCCTGCAGGATGAGGATGGGGTGGAGCTGCGGGAGATCCACGTCGACCACAGCGCCTACAGGTCGTCCGGGGGATCCGATGGCCGTCGACCCTCACGACTGGTCGAGTCGTGCAAGTTCATCTGGCCGGCCTACGAGGTTGCCGGCTCCCTGCGGGCGCTTCCGGGGGGCGAGCGCCTCTGGTCCGCTCTCGAGGCTGGGGGGGTGCTGCTGCACGCGGGAGACGTGGAGGAGCCGACGGAGGACGAGGCCCTGGTGGAGGCCGTCGACGGCGCCGTCGCCTCTGGACACGGCGAGTCGGCGCTGCTCATCGCCGCGTGGTGCGGGAGGCCCACGCTCATCCGGAGGCTCCTGGAACGCCACAAGATCAGCGCGAGTGCGGTTGACGGAGATGGCAGGTCATGGCGCTTGGCTCCTATTTCGCACAAATATACTACATCAGTAGTAAAATTTATTATACCCAGTTAATACTATAATCCGCCGCTACAAATTTCACAAACAGGTGTACCTAATAGGTATTACAGAGTCAAGGCTTATGCAGTAGGTATAGGTTATTCGTCTTTTTCATCATCCAGCAAAATGTTTTTGTCGTCAAACAAAAAATAAAATTTTAAGCAGTCATCTAATCCATATACCTTTGGAGTAAAATTATCGTACATATCTTTTCATCAGAGAGAAATGTACATACGCTTTTAATGCTGGACTATGTTGGCAATTTTTATTTAAATTAGCTGGCTCGGTGCAGAAGAAGCTTACTCATTTTGAAGAATAAAAACGATTAACTTTCCGAAAAGAAAATAGTTTCCCCAAAGAAATATCTTTGTAGAAATTTGTTTGCTTTTATTCTGCATTATCTAAAAGTTCCACTCAATTTCGCAAGGATCTTCGGATTTTACACTCATTTTATTTTGACGAGTATTCTCATCTGAGTCTTAGGTGCTTTTTTATGGTAATCCTGGATTTTATCAGTGTTTATTAGAGCCTTTTTTTACTTTCCTCCTGACCAATATTTAATATTTCGTTGGGACACAATAATTGATAATTTTTTTAAATTTTCTATGAATTTAGATAAAATAAACTGTACACACTAGACTGGTGAGAAGTTAGGGTTCCAGAGAAAAATTTGTGCTGCCAGGAATTTATGATTTCCAAAATGAGATCAAAACGCCATAATTATTTACCACCTACCATAAACTGGTTTAATACGCAAGTTCAACAAAATACAAATGAAATATGCGCGCTTTGCGAGAAACTACTTTGAACTAGTAGAAATGTGACACAGCTACTGGAAGGGTAGGTATGCATATGTTGAAAAGAATGAATTCGAGTTATCAAAGCAGTTTAGTCACGATTTTATGTAATTGTTGCATCATAATTGAGTAAAAAGGTCATTAGCGTCCTGTGTGTTTCCTTACATTGGAAAACACTTGTCATTAATTACAAATATGTCGATCACCGTTTATGTCCAGCGATGCACGCTCAACAGAGTCCTCTCCCTAGTCCTAGAGGCTCCCCCCCATGTGGCACAGACAGTTGGGCCAACGATGGGAAACGGTGCCACAGTTGGGGAATGGTTCGGTTACCTTTAGGCCGTTGGGCCAACGTTGGGAGCTGGTGGAAGTCGCAATCGAAAGAAGGAAACGCGATCGAGATATCGAGTTGTCATCGAGATATCGAGTTATCACCAAGTAGGTGGTGGATCGCAAGGTGTATACTATGGCAAGGTGTATACTATACTTGGGCGGATCGGCAGTTTTCATCGAGGTTAAAAAATGGAGGACGCATGGTCGGAGGAGGGATGGTCGAGAACACTCATTGGCGAAGGCGAATCGAAATCGTGGCTTTTTGCTTCATCTTCGCCTTCACAATCAGTGTCTGGGAAAAGCATTACCTTTAAAATTACCTTTAAAATTACCTAGTTCTGACGTAAATCAAACTTGACCCCCAGGAACATGAGCCTGAGTGAGACCTATAGTATGCCGACCGTAATGGCGGAATCGAGTTATCACAAAGTAGGTGGGTGGCTTAGAGAAAGGGGAGGGTAATTAGTTAGGCACTTGCATATACCAACCAATTAGGCATAAAATGGCAATGCACATTAATAGAAAAAATGGTTGTATGATTGTTGGTAAATGGTGGGGGAACTGTTTAGCCAACGGTTGGGGAACCGTGGGGCCATCACAGTTGGATAACGGTTGGATAACAGTTGGCAAACAGCCATGAATAACGGTTGACCAAACGTTGCCCGCAACAGTTCCACAACGTTGGCCCAACCGTTGGTGCTACATGGGTCAATCCCGAAGTTAAGTATGTCAACTTCTATATTTGAGTCTTTTTGTTATACAAAAAAATTACAACCTGCATTAAAATACTTAAAGTTATCACTTGAATAGTCCATACCACTCTCCTGTAAACACGTTGATGGCGTTTGAGCAATAGTTAAAGGTCAGAGTCAATCAACACATGACACCGTCTTTTAAAACGCGGTGCCGAGTTGTAACAATCAATTATATATTTTATATTAATATTGTGTTATTGGTAAAAATGCCCCTACTTGAATATGAATTATTGCCGGATTTTTATTTTTTGCGTTATAAATTTTCATAACATTGTATTTATTCATTTTTATTAACCGGGGCCCCTCTCCATATTAGCGCCCGGGGCTTTAAAATCCAAGGGACAGCTCTATATTGGAGTGTCTGTTTATAATTCTCTAATTTGGTCGATGAGAATTATTAGCATTGGTTTCCTATTCTGCCATTTCCACAGCCACTTGGATGCGAAATCCTAGTATTTTCTACCAGGGGCGGATATCCCTCCAGGCTCAACATACAATATTTATTGCATCCCCTTCCCCAAAATTTCCTGAAATCCCTGATTTTCCCCTTCCCCCGCCTATAAAATTACGTTCATGACGTATTTTACGTCATGACCCCCATGTAGGCTCTACTGTTTTTTTAAATAAAGCTGCATATTTAAAATAATACTGCGAGACCCCACAAAGTGTCTGTGGCTATGTAACCAACCGGACATGTATGCGTGCGCACTCTGCATAACCAACATTTTTGCACAAAATATTCTCATTGCACCGACACTATGTAATAATATTATGTAGATGTAAATCATCTGATCTGCTTTCTCAATTGGGAGAAAGCTGATCAAGCTGATCAGCTTTCTCCCAATAAGTAGAGATGATAATAACCCCTATTTTTTAAGCGGTCGAATAAAGAAAGTTTTGCATGGTCCAACATGATCATCTACATGTTTGCTAATACTTTCAGTACACGTTTTTTCTTATGAAAGATATGCATTTAATATTATGGATAATAACAGAGTGCGAATCAAGCTTCTTGTTGTTGGGGGAAAATATTTTGGCAATCTGCTTCGCGCCGACATAAATATAAGTAACATTTCCTCAGTTACGAAAGTGTGAAATTGTGGAAAAGGTCGCGCGAAAGACTGCAATGCAAGAGGATTTGCCTCTTTCGGCACAATTTGCTTATTATAAAGAAAATTCAAATTTTAAAATTTTTTATACCTTTCAATATGACTAATTAGATGAACAATGGTTAAAAAATTTTAAAAATCGATCGACTACTATTTTTTTTTATTTTTCGGTACTTTGCGATACTTTCAAAGATGTTGAAAAACTTTTTTTATTTTTCAATCAATTTTGAAAACTTTTGCATTGTTACACTTTAATTGAAGTAATTCAACTTTTATTGAATGGAAATAATGCTTACAGAAATACAAGTGGATTTATAAATGTATATTTTTTTTAAGTTTTACAATTTCCAAGTTGAAAAAATACAAAAACATTTTTCCAGAAGTCAGTTTTACGTGTACAGACATTTTATGCAAAGAAACTTTCTACATGGTTTCCAGATAAGGTGAAAACATTTCATTGTAAAGCTTTTTTTCCATTTCATTCTTGTAGTTCTCATGGTATTCAGAAGACGTAGTTCTAAGTGACATATCCCAGTTTAAAATATTTGGGCTGTAATTGCTCTGACACTGGTCTGTAACTGCCCTGAAACTGATATGTAACTGCTATCATGGATGACTAAAATATAGGGACCCTGGAATTTCGTGAATGGGTTTTGGCACGAATTTGATTAAAAGAGTAAGAAAGTTGTTATTTTGATGCGTGAAGTATTTATAAGTTATAAATAGCCATTTTAACGGTTGCGAAATTCACCGAAATTTCGCGAATTAATTTTTATGCGCGAAATTTAACGTATTTTGGTTTTTAGCACGATTTGTTTTGCGAAATTTCAGCTATGTTTAACTTTCCGTGTGATATTTTGCAAAAAATAAATGAAAATTTTTTAGGTTTTACTTTGACGTGCATAAACACACACAATAACATTCGTCCTATTCATTGGCCACTTCCAGGGTTCAAAATGTTTGAAACCTTCCGCATGGGATGGAATAAATACAATTGTTGTTATGTGACGGCGTCGTGCACCTAAGAATCTCTAACACCAACACGGTCTGCCTGCTGATCTTGAGTGCACCGTGATACCAATATCAGCTATCAGCCATTCTACGTGTCACAATGTCCATATCCATAGCGTTTTACTCTTGAGAATCAGAAAAATCAAACGAACAAATTCCCTATTCTTAGCCTTTATTGAAATCGCAACCAATTGAACGAAAGTCAATCGACGATTGAAACTACTTGGCGTCAAGCGCACCCATTATCGGCTAAATGATGCGCGATCTGAGACCTGTGTTAGTCTCCCGAGACGCGGCTCTCTTTTGGCGGAAACTAAGGGTGTTTTCGATTTATACATGACACCATCTACAGGCACTGATGCCGAAGGACTAATAACTACGCTAAATAGACTAGCGAGTCTTACATGTCTTCACTAATGGACGAAGAGGAAAGCGAAATTGTTAATTGGACTTAGTAAATGTAATTTAAGCAGGGCTCCACCTAACCTGTCACTGATGGGTCACAATTACTCTTCGAGTATATAAAAACTACTAAGTAAAGATAAACTAGGGAATTCACGTACTTATGATGGGCAAATGTTGCCGGCTTATGATCTGACTCTGGCGCGGTGGCATTCATGCCACCAAAATATAAAATAAAACCAAATACCTATGATCATTTCCATTTTGCATCTTCAGTAGTTTCAATCGTCGTCAGAGAATTTGCTGGGTGCAGATTTTTGTTCGTTTCCTTCAATAGTCCACAATTAATTACATATGTGCGTAATAATGGATATAAATGCAAACAATTTCGTCTTCTCCAATACTATTGTGAGCATGGTCTGACCAAAATCGGCCATGAACACGAATTGCAATCAGTTAGGCATCACAGTGGATCATATTTCATCACATTTAACTGTTCGGACCTGTGGATTAAAGATGATAAATGTAATAATGAAATGCAAAACTGCCCAAAACGTATAGTCTACTCACTGCATAAGGAACTCTACGGCAAATGGGCAACATTTTTTAATACCTTGCATTTTGGAACTATAAAAAATCATAATAATGCACCAATTATCAATAATTTTAACCAACTCTTAACTGAAAACGAGGCTTTTAATCCCTCATGAAGATCATCCCTACAAGGCCAAAGCTAAAAGTACCTATACAAAAAATCGAACGCAGTCGACTGATACAGAGCATAAATACGTTCCACACCGAAATACTTTGGGAAAGACAATAATATTAGTTTCAATAATAGTATTAGTAGCTGTTAGATATCTTATTTATTCTGTTTTGGCAGCCAAATGCAGAGAACGATACCATTTTTCACGCACAGATGGCCTCTCGCGGCACTCGCTTTATTTCCCCATTTACGATATAAAACGCGAGACTACGCACTTGTGTTGATTTTGGCGACAGCCACAAGCACGTTTTATTCGACAAAATCCTCTATGGACTCAATATATCCACAACTGAGCCACGAAAGTCACCAGATTTCAATGCTTTTGCATAGGATCACCCAATGTTTTCATCACGGAGTCGTTTATATATCCGATATATCCTACTCCATGGTTTTCATAGCCACAACCTCCGTGGCCACAACATGACAAAATGCGCAAAAGCGATCGTCAATTCGGCTTCAAGTTTCCCCGCTGACCCGCTGGAGAGAGCCTCAAGGCTACCAACTGCCGGCCGGCCGTGTCGTCGCTGGTGTAGCGGGGTCGACGGATGAATCTGGGCATGCAAACATTTCCGATTCTCATTACATCCGTGAATGAACTAGTGTCACCACATGTAGATGGTTCAATCGGGGGTATTCTTTAGCACCAACTATAGGCTTGTGCGATGAGTCGATTCATCGAATTAACGGACGATGATTTTAGTCATTGCGTTACGATGAACCGCTTGGATGACAATGAATGTCATCGATGAATTCACCGACGTCGATGAATTAACTGACGTCGATGAGATGATAAATAAACTGACGTCAATGAGTCGATGAATTCACCGATGTCAATGAGTCCATCCCCATTAGATGACAATTATTTGTGTTGCGTCGCCCGCCCATGCCTATCCCTATCTTTCCGTCGGCGATGAATAAATTCATCGACTTATCGAGGTCGGTGAGTTCATCGTCGGCGAATTCATCGACTTGTCGACGGCGATGAATTCATCGACTCGTCGTCGTCGATGACAATCATCGAAACCGAATCATCTCGATTTTTTTTCATCGACCCTCGATGGGCAAATTCGTCCATTGCACAAGCCTAACCAACAGTATCACTGTAGACCAAATGCCCAAAGATGTTAGTGTATATGATCGCCAAAAGGAATTTGAAGGAGATGGTTTATATATATTTGACGCTAGAAGCAAAATCATGATGTGTAAGTTTTGCAACATTCGAATTGACTGGAGTAGAAAAGATGAAACACATTATAGGGACAGCAGCAAGCACATCAATAATGTCCACAAATCGAAAATCATTGAAGGAAGCAGCAATCACATTAAGCGACAGTTGTCTGTGCCTCATTCAATCAACAACGCTAAAAAGGCCAAGCAAGAAAAAGAAGAATTGATATGTGACACAGTTGGTGCTCTAATGAAAGCTAGCATACCTTTGGAAAAGTTAGATGAACCGAACTTTAGAGCATGGATGAATAAATACATACCAGGTAAGTTTTGTTAATTGGACCACATATAGGTAAGGAATTTAACAGACATACCAGTTCTTAAAGCACAAGTCTAGTTGTGTAATTGCACACCTAAGAAATAACAACCTTCATAAAACACCAAACCAAATGTGTGTTCTGGGCGAGTTATGCTCTCGTCACCTTTTGAGAGATTGTGTGGCTAGTACCTTTTACCTGTAGATGTGTAACAGAAATACATATCACTGGACTCATGCTTCTAGAAACAACAGGTATCTTTGACTGTTTTGCCTTTGACAACATTGAATACAAAGAGTTGTAAATTTCTAAATAATTACAGGAGCTGGAGACATTCCCACAGCTGATACCTGCCGAGCAGCATATGCTCCCCGAGTTGCAGAGAAAAGGAAGGACAAGATAAAAGCATCAGTTAAAGGCCAACCAGTTGCAATTATGTGTGATGAGACCACAGACAGGAAGGGTCGGTGTGTCTTCATCCTCTTGCTAAGGGTTCTGTCCTGTTCTGCTGAGCAGAAGATGTTTGTCGGGGCAGTTAAAATGCTACAACAGGCAAATGCAACTGAATGTTCAAGAGTTGTAATGACTGTGATACAAGAATTTGAAATTCCTTATGATAATGTAGTAGCTCTTGAAACAGATTCAGCTAGGTCCATGACTTTGTGTGCCCAAATGTGTATTGTTTTCTGTCCTACAATGGTACATGTTCAATGTTGGGCCCATAAGCTGAATCTTGCAGCAAATTTATTTTCTTCTGAGCTTCAACAATTGAATACATGTGTGTCCAATGGAAAAATGCTCTTTCTGCACACTAGAAAGAGGAAACATAGATATATTTCCTTCTTAAAAGAGCGCTATCCAGATGATGATTCAAGGACAACTTCTTTTCCATCACCAGTTATGACTAGATGGAATTCTTGGTACAAATCTGCTCTTTATATTGGGGAACATACTCAGGATATGGTAGACTTCAGCAAGACTGTGGAGGAAGGAGGTGCTGCAGTGAAATACTTCGCTGAATTGGAACAGCAAAATATTCTGATAATCACTGCCAGTGCAGCCTTTCTAAAAGAACATGGGCAACAAATAATTGACTCCATCGTCACCTTAGAGGGATCATCATATCCTTTCTCACATAAACTGCAAAGTAGAATTGATGGCCTGCTTAACAACCTCAAAGTAGTTAGCAAAGGAATGTTAGGCTGTCAGACAACTTCTGCCATTAATAGCCTTAAATCTATAGTGAGAAGGGGGGAGATTAAACAGCCATTTGAAAATCTGGGTAGTTTGTGTGAGAGCAAGTTAACCAGGCTCTTGATATCAGACACTGCCCGAGTGTTCACTCCAAATATGGATAAACTATTTGATGAGAAGAATATAATTGAAAACTCTGAAACAACCGTGGTGCAGACAGCAGCATTCATTCCCCTTTTAATGAAACTTGAAAGCACTGTGCTACTTCCAGGATATCTTTGCATGCAATCAATTGTAAAACAGAAAGTACAGGAAGGTGAAAATGTAAATGTCCTCAATATATTGTTGAGTATCAAAGGAGACCACAGTGAGTTCGTGGAATCTTGTGTGATGGCGTTGTGGATTCCATGCTCAAATGTTGACAGTGAGCGTGCTATTTCCTCTTATGGAAATATATTAAGTGACTTAAGAACCAATGCTTCCCCAGAAACTTTGGAAATGCAACTAAATGTATACTTTGGCTCTGCATGGAATTGAGGAATCACTGTGTGTATGGCATGCATGAGATTTAAGTGATGTCCAGCGGTATATTTGTGATATGTATGTATACATAAGGTTCTATTATGTATTTATTGGATTGTGTTATTATAATATTTTACCCTTCTACTCATGTCATTTATATAGTAATTTTTTTGTTTTTATTGAGAAATAAACAAATTTTTCTTTTTACTGCTGTAACATGAAATTTGAGATTTTTAACCCGCTGTGACTAAGATTTTTATACTGCTTTCCCTTGAGTTTATTTACCACTTTTCAGGGTCCCTACTAATATGTGACCTGAAAACGGTCTGTAACCAGACAACTGGATTTTTAAAATGTCTCAAATCCACAACCAGTAGCAGACTACTTCCAGATCAGATATTAGTCTTTCAGAGCGGTTTCAGGGCAGTTAGAGCCCAGTTTTAGAGCAGTTACTGACTGTGATCTTTTAACCCGGGATGTATATTTGTTGTACTGCCAATATTAAAATTAGTTATGCTCATTACTGCTAGTTCAGAATCAATGTTTACATCTTCTTTACAAATGTAACTAATTGACAAAAATACATCCCAAAGAGCATGGCTACGATCATTCTACATATCTGAAATTCTTCCTTTAATTTTACAGGACCCCTATGCATCTTGCATGCTGTGCTGGTGATGAGGAGTGTGTAGAAAGTCTACTTCACCATGGAGGGAAGATTGATGCATGGGACTATGCCAAGAAAGCCACGCCTCTTCACTGTGCCGCCTGCTCAGGATGTTCTGGCTGCATTGACCTCTTCATAAGAACTGGAGTGGATGTGAATCTAGGCATCAAACAAGGGAAGACACCCCTCTATTATGCTGTCCAAGTGAATTCAAGGGACTGTGTCACCCTCCTCCTCCAGGCTGGAGCAAACCCAAATACACCACAGGTTTTTTCTGAAACTCCTTTACATGTAGCCGCTGCATTTGGATTTTCAGAATGCATAAAATTACTTCTGAGTGGTGGAGCTGATGTTCGAGTTCATTTTGGCCCCTCGAAGGCAACAGCATTGCATCTTGCAGCCCAGGATGGTAATGCTGATTGTGCAAGGCTGCTTCTTGATGCAGGAGCCGACACAGAATCTACCAACCACCGTCTGCAGACTCCTTTACACTTAGCAGCTCTGGCACAGTCAACAGAGACATTGGAGCTGCTGATTGAGAGGGGAGCTGACCTAAATGCAGTTGACATTGATAGAAGAACTCCCTTGCATTGTGCCATTGTGAAAGAATCACGATCCAGTGAATGTGTGAGATTGTTACTGATGAGAGGTGCAAACGTCAACTGTGCCGATGCCTTTGGGTACACACCACTCCACCTGGCTGCTCTGCATGAGTTTTCCAGTTGTGTGGGACTTCTTATCAATTCTGGAGCTGACATTATGGCTCGCACCAAAGGGGGTGTGTCTGCTCTGACATTTGTGGTGAGGAGGACTCCTGACACATTGCCATGTTTCATCGAGAGACTGGATTCGTCTGTGACCTTGCATGACCATGACATAGGAGATGCTGATTGTGAGATAAAACTTGACTTCCGTGCACTGTTACCATCAGTGTCACCTGTGGAGACCTCGAAAGAGCATGGCTTTGAACGTCAAGTGGAAAGTGGGATGCTTCTAGGTTTTGTGGAAGTAGGTATGAGGCATCTCCTCAAGCACCCCCTATGTGAAATTTTCCTCTTTCTCAAGTGGCGCCGAATAAGAAAGTTCATCCTCATAAGCCTTGCTTTCCATCTTATATTTGTTGCCCTTTACACTACCTACATAATTGGAGTTTTTTCTGGTGAAAAAGGAGCAAGTTCAGCAGAGGCAAATGACTCTAATTCTACAGCAAGTGGCCAAATAATATGTGACAGATATGATAAAACCTCTGTTATAGAATTTCTCTTTATAGTTGTTGGATATGTTTTAATTGGTTTCAACGCTTTCTTCCTGCTCAAAGAGATGTTTCAGCTTGCTCATGGATTTGTCCAGTATGCCAAACATTGGGAAAACTGGTTGCAGTTGCTCATCATTTTGTGTGTTTTTGGTAGCCATGGCTTGGGCCACAGTAATGTATGTGACATATCCCCTTTACAGCATCATGTGGCAGCTCTAGGAATTGCCTTCACCTGGACAGATCTTATGGTTTTAATTGGCCGTTTTCCTACTTTTGGAGTTTATGTTCAGATGTTTACTACAGTGTCCATTAATTTTTCTAAGTTTCTCTTGGCATACTGTTGCCTTCTCATTGGATTTGGCCTTGGGCTGGGAGTTTTATTCCCCATGTATCCCTCTTTCAAGTTGCCTTACCTTTCACTCCTGAAGTCAGTCATTATGATGTCTGGAGAGCTTGAGTACGAGGACATCTTTTTCAGTAAAGACTACAAGCTTCTCTTTAAGGGCACTTCACATGTCATGTTTCTAGCTTTTGTGATTCTTATCACTGTTATTTTGACAAATTTATTAGTTGGCCTTGCTGTCAGTGACATCCAAGGACTGCAGAAAACTGCTAAGTTAAACCGCTTGGTGCGTGTGGCTGAATTGATAGCGCATTGGGAGAGCATTATGTTTTCACGCCTACTTTTTAGCATAATTCCCTTTGAAATCCTTAAGCCATGTCTCCGAGGGGCATTGCTAGTGTCCTCATCCCCTTACAACAGAACTATTCATCTTCGACCTAATGATCCCAGGGAGAAGCGTGTGCCACGCCATCTCCTTGAGGCAGTTTATGACTTGATCGCTTCTCGCTCAGGGAAAAAGAAGCACCATAATAATAAGGATCCTGGACCAGGTTCAAGAAGGAATGCTTTCAAATCATGGGCTGGCCATTGTGGATTTGGAAGTCGTCGGAGAACAGTGGCTTTTGCTGATGAGGATGAAATTGATGATGAGGAATTTTCAAAGCAACAGGGGCAAGTGTTAGAATATATTTCTTCCCAGATTAATTCTCTAGTGGCTGATACTGAAGCAAGAGAGTCTGTGTTGGAAAATATTAAGCATAAACTGGACTCTTTGGAAAAGTCAATAGCACTGCTATCTTCAAGCAAGGATAAGAATGAAGTGGATGAGTAATGAAACAGCTAATGTGCTTTAATTATGATGAGCTCATATTCATTTTGCGACTTCATTATTATTAGTATATTTAGGATATTATTATTAGGATATTTAGGATACAGCTATATTTAGGATAAAAGTCTCTAGAATGGCTTTGAAACTTTTTTGTAAATAGGGTTGCTGTTTTTGTGATCAAATTATTATATTGTGATAAATTTAACGGTTTGATATACTGGTGCATCATGAGAAAAAATATGCCTCTCTCTATTTTTTTTATATATATATATATATATATATACACACACTTACAAAGTTTCTTGATATTTCGGTGCCACTAGCACCTTGGTCGCAAGAGCGAAGAAGAAGAGCAAGAGTGAGTCTTCGCTCTTGCGGCCAAGGTGCTAGTGGCACCGAAATATCAAGAAACTTTGTAAGTGTGTTCATCATTTTTTTGTTTTCTGTGTTTTGTTTGTCGTCTGCCTTCCTCTGGCAAACTTTTATATATTCGTCACTTAAGTGATCCTAAGTGCATTTTTATATATATATATATATATATATATATATATATATATATATATATATATATATATATATATATATATGTGTATATATGTATATATATATATATATATATATATATATATATATATATATATATATATATATATATATATATATATATAAACACACACACACACATATATATATATATTTATTTATTTATAAAAAAAAATATATATATATACACATATATATATATATATATATATATTTATTTATTTATAAAAAAATATATATATATATTTATTTAAAAAAAATATATATATATATATATTTGCTATTTTGTCATTTTCACTAAAACTTGGTGCAGTTAAGCCCCTCTCCTGTCTTTCCCAAAATTTTATGTTTGAAATTTTGATGTGCAGATCACCCAAAAATTGTGTTTTGAAATTCCCATATTTTGTATTCGATACTTCACAAAGTATATTTATCTGCATTTAAATAACACTGTAGATAACCACTATTTAGATTTCACTTTTTAGTGGCAATAAAAAATCCTGGAGCAGTCAAACATCTATCATAGAATTAAAAGAAAATGCAATAAAGCATGTCCTAACCAAGTTAGAGCTGGGATATGACAGTAAACAAGTGGCTTGAATCATTTAATATACTCACCTGAAATTTTGAGTCAATTAATGGCAATAACAAAAATCTATCAGTCAAAATTTAAGACCCTGTCTTTTCCATGGATGTAAATGAAGATGTAAACTAATTAAAGGAACTATTTTTAATGCCCCTGATGAGGTGCTGAAAAAGGAGAAAAAGAGAAATAGAAAGAAGTGGATCAACAAAGAGATAATAAACCTAATAAATGAAAAACTAAAACTCAAGAACAGCCGGAATGAAGAAGACCAGAAGAAGTACAAAATGATAAGAAATAAAATTAATAGGAAAGTAGATAAGGGAAACGAAAAATATCGTGAAGATGATTGTGAGGAGATTGATAATGATATGAAATGGAATAGAATAGAAACAGCCTATAAATAATCAAAAACTTCATTGGAGAAAGAAGGAATAATCAGGGGAAATTCATCAGAAATGAAAATAGTGATATTTTGTTTGAAGAAAATGAAATCGCAAAAAGATAGAGGGATTATTTAGAAGGATAGTACAGAGACAAGCGACAGGAAAATTTCTAAGGAAGGTAGAATAAATTAATGAAAATGACTTAGGGGAAGGAATTTTGAGAATAGAATTTGAAATGGCATTGAAAAGAATTAAGAATGATAAATCGCCGGGGATTGATTCTATACCAGCTGAATTGATTCAAGCATGTGGAAGTGGAACAAAATATGCACTGTTTGAAATGGCGAAGAACATATATGAAAGGGGCGTGAAACCAAATGACTTTGAAAGATGCATATTAAGAACCAATTGCAAAGAAAGCCCATAGTAGTACCAATACCAAAGAAAGTCCATGCAACCAGCTGCGAAGAGTACTGTACAATTAGCCTAATCTGCCATGCTCAAAAATCATTAATATCATAATACTTAACTGAGTTGAAGGTAAGATGAATGCAGAAAGAAGTGAAGATCAATTAGGCTTTGGAAAAAAGAAGGGACATCGCCAGGGACACTGCTAGACAAGAGAATCGCCAATAACCTAAACACATACATGGCTTTCATAGACATTGAAAAAGCTTTTGATAATGGAAAATGGGGACAATTAATTTATTAAAGAAAATAGGGGTGAAATTCAGGGATAGAAGGGTTATATGGAACCTCTATGTAAATGAAAGAGTGGTATTAAGAATAATGGGAACGAGTGGGAGGAAGCAGAGGTCCAGAAAGGCGTGAGACAGGGCTGTGCCTTATCACCAGTTCTATTTAACCCTTTCGCACCTAGCATCACCTATAGCCGACGTGAATTTTCCTCTGCAAACGAACAAAAGTCGGCTATAGCCAACAGAGAAAAACCAAAGTAAAAGACCTAATGTCGCTTAGCCGATGTGAGGGAAGGGAAGTGACTGACATGGGAGCAATATAACCAGGTATGCAATAAACCCTTGCGACCCTGCTTAGCGACATCCCAGACCTTTTCCTCCGCAAGTGACCTCGACCCTCTGCCTCATTAGTAGCCCTCCTTGCTGCATGGATCCACGGTTAATGTATTGTGTTTTCAATGGTTTTGGAGGCAATTTTTTTTGCACACTACTAATTTTTTAACTAAGAACAGAATTATTTCCTTTTTGCTGAGTCTTAGCATTTTTCAAATGAAATTCTAGCGTTGATACTAACGGAGTTATTGCACAGAACTCTAAACAGTTTATGTGTAAATATATATATTAGATTTGTTCATATTAATGCTTGAATTTGGTTTAAAATTGTAGAATGCTCAGAATAACATCAGAAATTCATTTGTGGAGTAAAAAGCAACGGATTATTCAAATAAAACCACTGCTAATGCAACAAAGTTACAGTGCCCTCCCACTGAGAGAGCGGCTGCTAAGGGTTGACGGGGACGAGCTGAGTGCCCGGGCGAAGGGGACGGTGTCCCGCTGAGTGTGGTTCCAAAACAGACGAAAGGTACACCCAAGCGATTCGGAGAGCTCCAGAGAGAAGTACAGAAAATTTGCATGCTACTCGTAGCAGGAGAAGCATTTCCCTTCGAGAGGCTTTGGTACGAAAGGGTTACCTTGTACATAGAAGAAGCAATTCGAAAGATACGCCAAAAGATAAGCAGAGGGGTAAAGATACAAGGGATTAAAGTGGACATACTAAGATTTGCAGACGACATAGAGATCTTAGGAGAAAGTGAAGAAGAACTACAGAGTATAGTGAAAAATATTGAAGATATAATGGGAAAGGAATACAATATGAGAATTAACAATTAAAAAAACCAAGGAAATGGTTTGCAGTAAAAAGGCATATGTCAATTGTAAAATAAGTATACAAGGCAAAAGCATACAAATGGTCAAGGAATTCAAATACCTGGGGGCAATAATAACAAGTGATGCAAAAAGTAAAAGAGAAATTAGAAATAGAATACCCATGGCTAAAAGAGCTTTCAACAAGAAGAAAAAACTTTTTACTGCAAGAAATATCAGCATAGATGTAGGAAAAAATTGATAAAAGCTTTTGTATGAAACCATGATCAATACGGATGTGAAACCTGGACCATTGCAAAGGAAGAAAAAAGAAGACTGGATGCTTTAGAAGTGTGGTGTTATCAACGAATGCTGGGAATCCGTTGGATAGACAGAGTTAAAAATGAAGAGGTGTTCAAGAGTGGGAGAGAAGGGGAATGAACTATGGAAGAGTATTGTGAAAAGAAGAGCAGAATTGGTGAGGCAGATATTGAGATATGAGAGTCGAGTAAAGAGTGTGTTACAGGGAATGGTGGAGGGGGTATGATAATACTAATAACTTGTCTTTATTGAGGGAATTAAGGACTGTACAGTCCTCTCTTACAATTAACTCATTTAACGAACACAAATATCCATGTCCTGGGCAGTGAATAATCTACCCAGGCGGGATTCGAACCCGTGACCCTGGGGTTAGCAGGCTTTAGTTAGTTAGACTTTACCCCACCGCCACCGGGGCCAACAAGGGGAGGGCAATGGGGTACAGAGGGAGGACAATGGGATGCAGAGGGAGGCCAAGGGAACAATATCTGGCACAAGTGAGGAAGGATTCTGGGGCAACATCCTATGAAGAAATGAAAAGGAAAGCTCAGAAATGAGATGTGAATGGAGGTCTACATTCAAACCGAACTAAGGATTGATAACTGCAAGAGAGACTTTTTCATTATGAAACTGTCCCTTGATGCTCATACAGTCTGGATTAATTTTACTGCTAAATAGACCTGCTTTTAGGGAGTCGAATCTAATAATTTTGAAATCTGGAATGATCTAAGTAACAAGAGAAATATTCAGATTCTTTAAGGTTGAAACAGCTTAAGAGGAGCTCAAGGTATTTCTTAACACTTCATACCCTGCCTATGAGGCAAAAATATGACCATGAATTTTGACTAAAATCTTGACAATGGAGGAAATTATCTGAAAGAAAATGCATGAAAGTATGTAATGCAAAATCGATGACAAAGCAAGGTATTTATTTCAAAATACATCGTGCATTTTCAGTTGAATAGCCACCCATGTATTTTTGATGCATGGAATGTTTAGGTACCCTCAACCTTTCAGCTTTGGATTCTACCTTTAGTTTTTCGGATTCTACCCACATATTGGCACATTCAGGAAAAATCTATCATTGGGGCATATTATGAACTACTACTGTTTCCTTCATGGCTGTTATGAAAACAATGAGTTTACAAGTAACAAGAGGGTTTTTACGTTTTATTGAGATTGTTGATTTATTTTTTTACAGAGCCCATAAAACAAATAATTTGTCAAAAGACCATTGCTTCTTGTGCTTCAACAGTCGTCAACACCCTCCCTCAGTTGAAACTCCTCAGGTATTTTTTTAATGTCCAAACCATCGTGGCACCTCTGGAAAGAAGTTTTCTTCAATGGCTGGGCCAGTATGTCTGCAAACTGTTTTCTGACTCTCACCTCCACAAGTCCATCATTGACTTCTCTCTTAAGGCCACTTTACATGGTAGATTATATTGTACAAACTAATGTATCATAGAATGTACAAGAAACAGAATGGAATTAGAGCAGGTTCTATTTCCCATTAAGTTATTTAGACAATTTGCCACATTACCTGGTACAATTTGCTTCATGCAAGAGTTCATACATTTATACAATAAATATTAACGTGTAAAGTGGCCTTTATGAAATGGAATCTTATTTGGACATGTTTCATCCTCCTGAGGCTAGCTTGATTTTTTGCGACTAACGTTGCAGATTGGTTGTTCTCCATGAGGGCAATTGGTTCTTTAAATGACACGTGCAGGTCCTCTAGCAACTGCTTCAGCCAGCAAGCTTCATTTGCAGCAAGACTAAGACCTAGATATTTGGCCTCAGTAGATGATAGGGCAATGCTATTCTGCTTCTTGTAGGCCCATATGATGGTCGATTCAAATACCTTGAAGACATCCCACAGTAAACTTTCTGTCAATGATATCACCTGCCCAATCTGCATCAACATATCCAATTACTTTCTCCTCTATGCTTCTTTTGAACTCAAGACCAAAGCCCAATGTTCCCTTTATGTATCTAAAGACACTCTTTCAGGGCCACCCACAGGTTTTCACCTCCCTGGGATTGGAAACAGCTCAAGTAACTGACAGCAAATCCTAAATCTGGTCTTGATCCAATTACTGAATACATAAGGCTTCCTACTAATTATTTATTATCGCTTCATCATCTGTGTGTTAAAAATGGCGTACTAAGGCCGTTTCCGTTTTTCAAGGCAAGATTGCTTGATTTGCCAAGTTCGAAAACGGCTTCATGGCTACGGTGGCGACCTCCATTCCTCGAGACGGTCAGAGAGGGAACTACCCATCTTACAATTAGAGGCGAGAAATTTGACTCGCTTTCCAGATTTTTTTTACTTAATGGTAGCTGAATCACTGCCGCAAGCTTTTATAATCTCTATCTACTACTTCCGAAGATGACATAAAAACAAAAATCTCCCCAGCTTGATGTAACGGCTGAAAACATGATATCTTAATTAAGCAATTGAAGTGAAGCAAAATGTAAACATCTCATGGAAATATCATCACTTCTTTCCATTTATTATATTTATATATCTTATTTATAAGGAGTCGTCCACAAACGAGTCCTCCCTCTCCGCGGGCTCTACAAGAACACAGGTCCCCCTCCCTCAGACTTCAAATTTCAAGAGTGGGGGGACTCGTTTCTTCCTCTCGTTCACTTGATTCTCAGCTTTGCCGAGATTCTCAGCTTTTCCCATTTCCATTTCCAAGAGTGGCTCGTGGCTTCGCCTGTCAGTTAGTTCCCATCTTTGCCGGGCGATGCGCCTATTTTCATTACGAGTCGTAAGAAACGACGGTTCTTTGCCGCGAACGACTCCGTTCGTCAACTCACTTCAAAGAGTCGTTCGAATTGATTCGTTCGTTCGCGACCGACCCATCTCTGTGTGATCCCTTGCGATCCTACTCCGTGGGCGAATGCGAATGCTTAGTGATGGTTTTCCATGGGTTATTAGCCATGGGAAAGCTTCACGTGTGTTGATGTGGAGATCATGTAGCAGTCAGGAAGAGTAGAGAACCTTCGTGGTAGCAACTTAGGTCAGGGTTTTTTCATCACTAATGCAGGATGAATTCTTGTTAGTATCTGAATGTGATCATTTTATCTGGTTGAGTTTTTAACACCTCTAATTGACCCCCGAATTGTTGTGGGGAAGGCCGTCACACACAAGTGAATACTGATGGTAGAATGGCATCTTCAGAAGATGATGAGGCCTATTGGAATGAGACAAAGAGCAGACGTTTTAATTTTGACGATGAAGACGAGGTTAGTATCTCTATTATGTAATCTGTCGGTTCTTAATTTTCTTATTGTCTTATGTAAAATATACTACTTGAAACTATGTCTTACTTGTGCTCCTGAATGTATGTTTATCCATAGAATGCTGGTAGCCAGTTATTTGGAGTGTCCCAAGCCGGTACATCACGCTTATCTCGTCAATTACGGTCTGTTATGTCTAGTGATGCTGCTGGAACCTCCCTCCTCAGGTCTGAAAGTAAGCTGCCATTTCACAACTTGAGCTCACAGACGTATTTTAATTACTAATTATTTGGCTGTGTTTCATAAATTATATGTAAACTGCAACATTTGATAATTTCCACCTTATCTTATTTCCCAATCCTTATACTCCGTAGGTACTTTGCTTGGTGAATCAACGTTGAGCAGCGGGTCGAGTAGTGTTTTATTCTCTGCAAACACATTCCTAGCACCGACTATTCCTGGGGATGGACTACTGCCGTCTTCTGCGGTGTCAGACAGTACTATTCAAAGAAGTAAGTCACTTTCGTGGTGCGAGAGTTATCTCCAAAAATGTTATTCGTGGCATGATAAGTAATACGATCCTCTACCACCAATAATATACACGATGTGCCAGTTTACTAGAAAGGTTTCGCCTGGCGGAAGGCTAGTGTGCTTTAAAAAACCCTTCATTCGATGACTTTACTGGACCCCAGTATCAATTTTTGGATTAGGTAATGAGAAGTTGGAATGCATATTTCGCATTTTTTACAGTCATAAATGCTGACCGAATGACAGAACTAAAGCCGAGAGGAAATCTGTTGCCTGATGAAGAACTACAAATACTGCGAAGAAAAGACCAGGTACGATTATAAAATTCTGCCGGGCCCACACCAATATTGATTTGTTGTGTGAAGATAACCTGTAGTCGTGCAGCTGGTAATGTCCTCTATCTTTTGTAATTTTGTGCTACTGTTATTTTACTTTTACATTTTCTAAGGAAGATATTCTACAGTTGTAATTTGTAGTCCTATTTAGATTACAAGTTTCCCTGTAGAATATCCTATAATTATGTAACTGCTTTTCTCAGATGCCATTGAGGTATTCATTTTCTTGATATTCCTGTGATGCTAATCCACTCTCCCCATTGCAGTAAATTTAACTTGTGCAACATAACACTTAAGTTTTAGTGATATAGTATCTTTTTACTGTAAAAAACTGGATATAATTTAAGAGAAGACTTAAAATATGTATTGCTTGTCCTATGTTAAATACACTCCTACAAGTTCATCAAATTATTTGTTTTCTGCTCATGAGCCTTCCTGTATAGTTCCTCTTTTCATTTCACCAAAGGCCAAATCAACTTCTTGCTTTTTTCAGTCCTCTTAGTCATTAATACACATTTCATCATGACCAGGTTGTGGTCGCTGTCTACATCTGCTCCCGGGTAGCTCCTACAGTCTTTAACTTGGTTTTTAAAGGTAGACCTTACTAATATATCATCTGTTTGGCATCTTTTTCTATCCCCTGGGGCCGTCCATGTATATGTTCTTCTTTTATGGTGCTGGAACCAAGTATTAGACACCCAAAGTTTCTTATTCCTGTTATGTATGAACTAGCAATACGAAATAATACACGATTGGAATGACCGTTCATTATCATTCTGGGCTGCAAAGGGTTGTTTATTTAAACATCTCTATGGTTGCCACAACGGACGGGCTGGACTTTTGCCCAGCAGTCCACCAATGAGTAACTTCCGTTTGAATACATAAAACTCCTCCCTCCTTATTCATGAACACAATAACTATTAAGAAAAACAATACAAAATATCACTTTCACATAAACTGAACATTATAACAAGTCAAGATTCCAATAACCCCAAAATTCCAATTAACAAACAACCTAAAATACATGATCATTGTATAACCAATTAATTAATAGTCAGAGAAAATTTTGTAATTACAGATTTAATTTAATCACAGGTTTCCTAATATGGATAGGATAGCGTCTTTGATTATTCGCTGTAGCTGTAGGTGATATAGCTATTGGAGTGGGTGAATTTTGTGGATCAGAACTATTAGGAGTACTGCTACCAGGCCGGTCAGGAGTACTGCTATCAGGCCGGTCAACTGTAGGTATTGGAATTGGTATGACTTCTGGCACTACAACAGCTGATTGCAATCCGATTAACTGGTCTATGTGCCTCTTCCAGTTGATTCCTGATTCTAATTGCACTATATAGGTTACAGGTCCTAGTCGCTTTACAATTTTGGCTACAATCCATTTTTTCCTCCCCCTATAATCTCTTGCCAGTACTGGTTTACCTGTTACCAATTCTCTGGTTTTACTGCCTTGAGAACTAACTATCTGTGTACTTTGTCTGTCAGGTACTGTATCTTTAACCCCAGGTCTTCTTAAATCCAGTCTCGTCCTAAGCTGCCTTTTAAACATTAATTTGGCAGGACTCTCATTTGTAGTGGAGTGAGTAGCATTCCGGTATGCCAATAAAAATCTACATAGAGTTATATTCACATCCTCGTCTTCCAGCAAAGCACATTTCAATCTTTTTTCAACTAACTTAACTGCATTTTCAGCTTGCCCATTAGTGCATGGATGATATGGTGGAGATAAAGTGTGTTTAATGCCATTTTGCTTCAAAAATCTAGAGAACTCCTCAGAAGTAAACGGTGGTCCATTATCGCTTATAATCCGTTCTGGAATGCCAAACCGGGCAAACAGAGTTCTCAATTTTTCCACAATTTGGTTAGCCGAAGTGGAGGGTACCGGTTCCACTTCCAGCCACTTACATCTATGCATCTAACACAATTAAATATAATTTATTTTTAAATGGGCCTAAGAAATCCATATGAATTCTTTGCCATACTCTAGCGGGAAGGTCCCATGTATGCAATTTACTTTTTGGTGGATTATCTCGCAGAGCTAGACATGTTGAGCAACTCTGCGTAATGTCCTCAATATCCTTGTCAATAGAAGGCCACCACAAATAGGATCTTGCTACCGATTTCATTTTGACACTGCCTAGGTGCCCAGCATGTAATTCTTTAAGCATTGACTTCCTTAAGGACCGAGGTATGACTACTCTATAACCCCACATCAGCACTCCCTGTTCAATGGCTAATTCATTTTGTCTTTGAATATAAGAGTTTAGGTTATATTCTATTTTTTCTAAATTATTTTTATTTGGCCACCCATTGAGCACATAACCAAAAATTTTAACTAATTCGGTGTCTCAGCTCGTACCTCCTCTATACTTATAGGGATATCATTTTCTTCAATGCATTGCAAATATGTCCAGATATTACTTGGATTCCAATTTGGATCCAGTATACCATCAGCTGAATTGTGTATTGGCAATGGGGATAACCCATCTGCATTTCCATGTGATTGAGATTTAATGTAACATATGTATGTTGTAATCATATCCTGATAAAAACAAAGCGTACCTCTGTAATTGACTGGCAGCAGCAAAAGCAGGTAAACCCTTTTTAGGTCCACAAATAGCTACAAGAGGTTTATGATCGGTACACAGCATAAATTTTCGGCCCCATAAATACTGATTAAATTTGTTTACTCCAAAGACGAGGCTTAGGGCTTCCTTATCAATTTGGGAATACATGCATTCCACACTATTCAATACCCTACTAGCAAAGGATATGGGTCTCTCCACACCATTCTTCTGTATCTGAGTACCGATGCAATTCCATAAGGGGATGCATCACATGCTAATTTGAGGGGTAGATCAGGGTTATAATGAGCTAAAACTTGAGCAGACACTAACTTTTCCTTAATTATTTTAAAAGACCTTTCACAAGCAGAACTCCATTTAAACTCAACATTTTTCCTAAGTAATTCATGCATTGGACTAAGTATTGTAGCAACATTTGGTACAAATTTAGCATAATAATTCACTAACCCTAAAAAAGCTTTGAGCTCCATTAAATCTCTTTGTCTGGGTGCTTCCACCATCGCTTTCACTTTACTCTCAGCAGTACTTAATTCTTCCTTAGAAATTACAAAACCTAGGTACTCTAAACTATCACAAAAGAATTGACATTTATTCTTAGTTACCGTTAACCCTTTGTCGCGTAAGCATTCACAAACATGTTTTAACCGAGCGAAGTGCTCCTCTGTATTTTCACCGGTAATAATTATATCATCAAGGAAACAGGCCACTCCTTTTATCCCTTGAAGTGTCTGTTCCATGACTCTCTGAAAGATTCCCGGTGCCGAAGATATCCCAAAACAAAGACGGTTATAAGAAAACAACCCCTTGTGGGTGCTAATGGTGCAATACTTCTTACTTTCATCCTTCAGTAAGAGTTGTTGATAAGCTTGTGATGGATCTATTTTAGAAAATTTCTCACCCTTTTGCAATACAGTGAAGAGAGCCTCTATTCTTGGAATAGGGTGCCTATCCACCTCCAGATAAGGATTAAGTGTTACCTTGAAGTCTCCACAAATTCTTATTTGACCATTAGATTTCAAAACGGGAACAATGGGAGTTCCCCACTCACTTGTACTCACAGGGGATATAATTTCCTCATCCACTAATCGTTGCAACTCTCTCTCTACTTTACCTTGTAGTGAAAATGGTATTGGCCTAGGTTTGTGATACTTGGGAATTACATTTTTCTTAAGAGTTAATTTCACGGGTTCCCCTTTGTAACAACCTAACTTGTCAGTTAAAATATTAGGATACTCCACATAAAGGTTGACAATCAATTTAACCTCAGACGTACTTTTGGTTACCTCACTTACATTGCTCACCTTTCCAGTATTAGGGATACTAATTACAACTTGAAATTCCTGCATCCAATCCCTACCCAGTAATGGGTTAGAACCCTTAGCCACTACATACAAATCTAACAATTTAACAACAGATTCATAATTTACATTAACTAGTAATTTTCCCACAGGTTTAATTCGCTCCTTGGTATACAAACTTGAAATTAAGTCAGTTGGATGTAATTTTACATGACTCAGATTCTCATAATAAAAATTTCCTGATACCACTGATACACATGCACCGCTGTCAACCTCAAATTTTACTAGTTTTCCTTCTACTACCAAGTTAAGCGTGATTGGGTCAACTTTTAGTATATTTAGGCCAATTGCAATTGGGCGCGATGCAGTGTCAATTTGGAGTAAATTAGATAGGTCATACGAGGTTTCGGGTTCATCCGGTTCATCACTTTGTGTCTCAGCTTCACTTATTAAGTACTGTTTGTTCCCATGATAACTCTTACGGTTATTACCCTGGTAAGGTTTAGGCTTACCTAGAACATTCGGGTCGTTACAATTACCAGACCGAGAATCTGGCTTACCCTTCAAATTACAAGCACGTTGTAGATGTTCTTTTTTATGACATACATTGCACACATACTCACGAAATGGACCTTCTTTCGTGAAATGACCCTTTTTTTCCACAGCAATAGCATTGCAGAGTTGTCCACTGCCCTGCGCTAACATCTGCTCTCTTCCCTCTGCCATTGGTTCCTTGCGTTCCTTGCCGTGCAATGTTTTGAAGCCCCGCGTTGTGGTGATTCATCAATTGAGCTGCATCCTTCTTTGCCGCCTCCATAGATGTCGCCAGCTGCACCGCCTTGTCGTACGTCAGCTTGTCCTCCCCCATCAGTCTCCGCTTGATCTGGATGTCTCGAATGCCGCCGACCAGTCGGTCTTTTAAGTACTCTGGCAGTTTGTCTCCGAAATCGCAGTACTTCGAAAGTTGTTTCAGCTGCACTACATATTCAGCAATTGTTTTGTGCTCCAACTGGTCCCGCCTGCTAAATTTGTAGCGTTCTATGATAAATGATGGCTTCGGGTGAAGGTGTTTTTCAATTGCGGCTACTATTTCGTTGTACGATTTAGACGCTGGCTTATCAGGCGTTATCAGGTCCTTAAGTAATGAGTACGTTTTCAACCCCATCACAGTTAGCAGGGTGCTTACTTTTTTATCGCTTTTTATGTTGTTACAGTCCACAAAAAGTTCGAAACGTTCCACGTACGATGCCCACGTTTCTTCTGCACTGTCGAACATTCCAACCGTGCCGATTAATGCCATATTTGCGTGAGGCTGAGCCATGTACCTTATTACTTGGTGTCTCACCACTCTTTTATCGGTTCAAAATTGCCACGTGAATTATCGATTATCGTACTCGTCGCCACTGTTATGTATGAACTAGCAATACGAAATAATACACGATTGGAATGACCGTTCATTACCATTCTGGGCAACAAAGGTTGTTTATTTAAACATCTCTATGGTTGCCACAATGGACGGGCTGGACTCTTGCCCAGCGGTCCACCAATGAGTAACTTCCGTTTGAATACATAACATTCCAACAGAATTCTACTAACTTATCTCCCCTCTCATTCCTGTCGCCTAATCCATATGCCCTGACTATATCTCCATCGTATCCTTCTCCAATTACAGCATTCAATTCCTCACATATTATTAGGTTTTCATAGGTAATAATGTCAAAGAATTCTCTCTTCATTCAAAACCACCTTAAGAATGTATCTAATGCAATTCCCTTGTGCAAACTGTGTCAGGATTGTGACTATGCTTGCTCATTAGATATACATATGCTTAAAGATATTGGGTGATAGGGGATTTTATGTCAATGTTTCTAGTCATTCGAGCACAGTTTATTCTGGCTAAAATGGGCTTATTTTTAATTTCAATTATGTGATGACTGTATGCATAATTTTGTGGAAATGCCAAATGTGTGATAAGATTACAAATATTTGATCGTCAATGATGGGAGTAGTTGATTACAAGTTCATAATCAGATTATTTGTAATGATAAATTTTTACTAATTATAGTTACTTGTTTGAAATTGTAATTTTATTGATATTCTACTCCAAAAGTATCAATGCATAGTTTCCAACTGCAATAGCAGCAGTTTTGAATCCTATATATTAGCTATTTGATTTGACCATTGCCCCCTCCTGTGCATTTTAACGCTGGATCTCCATTATCCTCCTTTTCCACCAACATGTTTCGCGATTCTCAAGAGCTGTATGCACCTTATCATAACATTCTGTTGCCTGCTATTAAATATTTAATTCTAATATATTCATTTGGTTGGATGTACACGGCATATTTCCTTACTTTCCGTTGTTGTCCATGAGTCAATCTGGTCTTCCAAGTTGCTGAAACTGATTTGTTACTGTTTAGAAGACTAAATTGGGGTGAATATGAAAATAGAGAGCTCATGGACGTGTTTCATAAGATCCATCAGGATTTTTGAGATTTTAGTATGATTGCACACAATCAAAAGTTTAAGCCTGAATCACACGATCATTTTTTCCATCCCTCTTAAGGGATAGCTCCAATGATAACTCAAATGATCGCTCGAAAATGATTGTGTGATGCGAACAAAGTCAGGGATGGCTCCAGCGATAAGGTTCCCTGTCACTTTTTCCGTCACTGGGCATGTCCCTTTTTCCATCTCTTATTTCAGTCTCAGCAACATGTGCAAGACATGTTGACTTGCTAGGAGCCTTTTATACTCTGTTCTCTATAATATTTACATGGTTTCAGGGAGTGCAACATTATGCCAGCCTTATTGACTACCCTTAACTCCAAAGCATATGATTTTAGTATTTTATGCTGAGATCCCTGGTTTTATGGTCCCTGAGCAGTTCTGTCAAACTGTCTAAAAGAAGATAGAAAGGAAATAAAAGTTTTATTTTTTAAAGAAGTGGTAATAAAATCTTTCATGGAAATAATAATTGGTTTTTTGTTCCCTCCTGTCTGAAGTTGGAAATGTGAACTTTTTGGTTTGTTAATTAGGTGGACATTTAACAAAAAACATGAACTAAAATGGCACAATATATCATCTCTTTAATTGCATTTCACGCCCTATCTGATTTCTGATGCATAGCAAATTAAAACTTTATTTTTTCCCATACACCTAGCATCTTTTGATTTCACCTCTTCTATTGCATCCTCAGCCCCCTTTCATATCTGATACTTATCAGATATGATAGGGGACTATCAGATTTTAATGCCCAATGTAAAAATCTTTCATTGCAGTTTTTAATTGGTAAAGTTTACTATATGGACTACAAATCGATGGAACAAATGACTTGGTTGCAATGTTTGAGCATCATCTTTTGGTGATTTCTTCCCATTTTAAATCTCTTATATACAAGGCATTAGGAAAGGGGAAATGGGTGGCTGTAAAGAGAGGTGGGGTGAGGAGTTGGCAATGAGGGTGGACGGGGGACCGTAGGAGGAGGAGAGGTATGTTCCTTGGAGGGGGAGTGCTAAGTGCTAGGAGATGGATGGGAGAGGAGGCAGGCTACTAATTTGCATTTATAACCTGCACATCAGAGTGTTGAATTTCTCTAAAATTTTGTAGCTGCTCCAATGAGTCAAGCTTGCATCTGTTATTTGAGATACATACATACCAATCACGCCATTCCCTTCCGGGGTAGGCACACACTACCGTTGCCCACGACCCACCACTAGGAGGTATTGAAATATTAATATTTAAAAAAATCGTTTAATTGAATTTTAGGGAGAAAATCATGAGCTGATTGGTGAGAAAGAGATTCAAGTGATGGGAATGAATAGCATTCTGTAATTGATGCTGATGGGATGCCATGCTGTGGAGGCAGATGCAGGCGATGGTTGACATAACTTCTCCCAAGTTCCTCTTCATGCTATCAGCCTGTTTCCTCCTACTTGTGGGAGTTGTATTCTTGCTTATCATTGATGCCTGACCTCTTCTTGTATGTGGTTGAAACTTGAGCGAATGTGCATTAGAGGCTTGGAACCACCTTTAAGAAGTTCAATTTTAAATTGGTAGGTTCCTTAATATCCACACCCTAAGATTTTTGTGTGTAGAGTACATTTCGAAGACCAGTTCAGTTCAAAATATCAAACTTATATTACAAAAATAGCTTATTCTAATGTATTTGTCGGAGTTTCTTTAAATGGGAAGATTTCACTTTAAAATTAGTCCCATATATTTGATACACATTGGGACCACGACTAAGAGAGTGACTTGGTAAAATTTATTGCTGATAAATGGGGCATTTGCTTCAGATATGAGCCTTTCACATAAGACTGAATTTTAAAGGGCCATATAAAGGAATTTTATAAGATGTCATTACTATCGATGGAGACACAGTATATATAATAATAATTAGGTGCACCCTTGGGAAAAAGGGATAAGGGACTATTCTTGAGATGTGCTCCCATCAGTCATGATAATTCTAATGCTTGAGATCTGTAAAAATTACATGCACAGAGTTTTAAGAATCAGTAACATTTAAAATTCATTGTTATAGAATTCGATTACATGTAAAAAATTTGAATCTACTTGTAATTGTAATTGATTCCTTTTCCTGAAAGTAATCTTTACTAGTAATTAAATACGTTTTCAAGGAAGTACATATTTGTAATCTGCCAAAATTACATTTCTTGTGTAGGGATAGAAGAATTTACACTGCTATCCCACATGCTAATAGATTTATTGACCCAACCGGTTTCGCTGCAGAGCAGCATTATCAGGTGGATTGCTGATGATGCTGCTCTGTGGCAAAACCGGTCGTGTCAATAAATCTATTACCATGTGGAATAGCAGTGTTAATTCTTCTAGCCCTGATATCAAGGAATTCCACCAAGTAAGGTCCAAAACTATTGTCTACATTTCTTGAGTAATTTGCCGAACACTGATGGTAATCTCCTGGTGTAAAATGGTTTTTGTTTTATTTATTCTAATTGTACAGATGCGCTGGCACCCTCCTCCGGTGGAAGAGACTCTTCGGCGAATACTTTTGGGACTTCCATTTTCCTTGGAGTGCTATCGTTCTCTTGATGATAAGACAACAATTCTTGATGCAGCATTGGATCAAGGAAATGGTGATGCAATTCTTTGTGTATGTATAATTTCTGTGCATTAATTTGATAGGCTACAGAATTTTGGTCACAGTACTTCATTGGTTAGTGCTTGGCTATGGACATTAACATTAACTCTAAACTTTGATTTAACATTCCCTCCCACCCCTAGGCTCAATGACTTTTCCCTCCATTTACAATATTTTTCTGAACATCTCTCCGGCAAATTTCTAGAAATACTCAATTTCCCCCTTGAAAATTATTGTTATGGCACACCTAACATCATGACCCCTTCTTGTGGACTCAACTACTGTAAACATTTAAATTCAACTTATTTCGGCATTTCAACTAGGTAGATATGATGTTGCAGTCAGGGATAACTCTTAGTATATTTCTCCTGGATTCATGGGTGGCAGTGAAGCACATTTTAAGATGAGCTTCAATTGAAGAGGTTAACACTCCTGCATCTATGTATTGAAAAATTGCCATACAAGTGCCCGAAAAATATTTTTGCCCTTATTGCAACTTCACAAACCCAAACCCTTTTCATTCAAGTTTTCCCACTTTCTCTATTTTGCTCATCTGTGCTAATTTAGCTTAAAGAGCCTGTGATATTAAGATTTTCTTTGACTCTTTATTTATGGCATCTAGTGCCATTTATTAACATTTGATCCATTTGTTAAAAGAATGTTTGGTGAGTAGCAACTGGAATTGTAAGATTAAAGCTCCTTATTTGTCTGAATATCAGCCACTTCTCAGCTATTCATCAGACACTGGTAGAAAAGCGTAATTATTCTCATGAGCTATGCTTTGTATGTAAGACTAGCACTATATTGAAAATAGGGAATGCAAATCCCCCACCAGTTAACCAGAATTTTTCAATGAGAGAGCATAGTTTGTCTTTTTCATCTTTTAAGTACCTTGGTAGTTCTCGTATTAGGGGGAAAAATATTCAACCCATTACCACCCCACAATTTTTTTACAAATTTTTTTCTAAAAGTGATCAGAATATGTTCGAAATAATCTCTTATGACAGGGAAACTAAGTTTGAGCATGGTGTCACACTGTGTTACCTCGTGCGTGACTGGGTCGTAAACGACCCATTGGGAGGTTCCCGGAGAAAAGGAATTATAATGCAAAATTTTAATGATCTTTTGGTGTAAAGTATTTATTCACTATTTTAACAAATACCTATGAATAATACCACTTCACAGCAATTATAACAAAATGTCTGATTTTGGTGACAATAAGTACAGTAGAACCTCGATCTATCGTTTTTCAAGGGGATGGGCAAAAAAAACGATGGATGCGGGAAAACGAGCAATGCGGGAAAAGATTTCCCGGGAGCCAAAACGAGATGAAAATGCGAGAATTTTATGGTAACTTTTCACAGTAGAGGGGAATCTTAAAGGAATTTCTCTTAAAAGCGGGAGAATTTTTAAATTTAATGAAAATACTTCGTGTATCTCTAATTTTTCGTTTGACTACTAACTGTTTAAAATATTTTATTAGTATTATATATCCCAATGGTGTCTCGGATGATAAAAGTAAATAAACAAGGTCCATTATCATGTTATTGGATGATCCTCAAGCCCGAGCACCGACCTATCCATGCATAGGAATTTATTCGTTTCAAATATCCTTGAGGGTGAGAAGCACGCCTAAAAGTAGTTGGGGAGGATGTAATCCTTTTTCGCGCTTTCCATTGTGCTCCGCTGATGGAGGAGTGCCACCCGTTAAAGATGGAGCGAGCTTGATGCTACCAAGTGTACTCTTGTTTATCTGGTGCAATCGCGTAACCCACGAGGCATAGAGCAAGAGAGGTGTAGCAGGTTATCGCCATCTGGTTCAGAGAGGCAAAAGTTAGCGGGCAATCGGGTTGAAATGAGGAATTCTGATATTGGCGGTTGGAGTTCGGCTTGTCATTACTAAATGAAAACCAATTTCAAAAGAGTAAATCATTTTGATGGGCCACGGTGCCTAAAAAACAAAAAAAAACCATTTCTGGTAATGCAAGCCCACGTCAGACAACGGACGAGAAGGAACTCAGCCCACGCTCGTAGGACTTCCACTACGACAAACTAATGGTTGAAACATCTGCGTTACCTTCAGCCGTCTTAAAACACCTATTTTGAACAGTTCTGGCTTTAGGCTCAGAAATAAATACTTCAGGAAAATGAATAGACATCCTACATAAACCTACTTCAACTGGCTAAACACGGAAAAAATAGAAAAAAGAAAGAGCACAGAGCACGTAGGGTTTGGCCGCACTTACTAGGGGCCCTCGAAGTGACCATCACTCTCTTGGCACTTCCATTCCCAAACGAGCCCCACGATCGCTGCGCCAAAAATTGCGCTGGAGGGCGGGGCGGACGGAGGGAGTACTAAACGTATCGGCGCATGCGCAGTTTCGCGAAGTCGGCAGTTCAAATTTGGGGATGTTGGTGAACGCTGCCGGCGCTTGGAGGGAAGTTGTAACGGTAAACTGCTTGCTGGTTGAAGGTAGGCTACATTCTATTATTGTTTTGCTTTGTTTTTCAATAATTTGGTTGTGGTTTTTACTGCCGAGTCTTTCGTGGGATGCTGTATGTTATATGACATCGGAAATTGTGTGTATTTAATTTATAATGTGAGTCGTAATGCTAGTGGGTTTCTTAGCTTTGTGGTAATCTGGATCTCCTATTGCAGATTGAAGGACTGAAGTTGGATGCCTGAGTGGGTGGTGAAATGAAAACGGTGTAGGAAATGTAAAGGACTAACAGTTGGACTAAGGTTTGATTTTTCATCACTCGTTAATCCCCTTTTGAATGAATTGAGCAGTGAGTTCTGGCCAAGATCATGATTCAGTTACTCTTCCTTTGTTCTGCATTGACCGACCTCTCCTGATGATTATCCTTGTGCTCCCTAACTAGTCTTAACTGAATTTTTATCTATTTAACTCATTGAATTAGAAAGAGGGTGATTAATCTTAACTAATATCCCGTTAGCGATCGTGATGTAAGCGGTGGGGATTTTGCGAGTTTTTCCCTTATTGCCAACTGGTTTACCTTCCTTACGTGATATGTATTGTGTATTTGTATGGTGGAGATTTGAGTAGATTTTCTCGCTGTTTTCTTTAATTATCATCTCCATGCATATCAGCTTTACTTCTGTGTATCAGCTGCAAGTCTGCCAAGTCTGACATGCCCCGTTTTGTTTTGCGTTATTACATTAAATTTAGACTGATGGAATTTCACACAGCGTTTAAAGAAGGCGTCAAAACATATCACAATTGGAAACTTTTTATGTTCTTTTTGTAGAAATTACTCATCGAAAGTTATTTTTGGGCGATTTGTTGTACTGTATCATTTTGATTTTCTGTCAATTCTGTGTACATAATGTATTTTGGAGAGTAATGTCAATACTAGACTAAAGTCAAAAGGCAGTTATGTATAAGGTTCCATCAATTTCAGTTGCTTGTGGCTTCAGGTACATTGTGGAATCAAGTCATGTTGAAAGAAAAAAGAAATGATATTTCAGAGAACACCCATTCCTAGATTAGTGCTCTTAATTCATTCCAGAGATTCATTTGAAAGAGGCCAGAATGAAGTCGTTCATTTTTTTGTTTTTTTAATTAGTTTCCAACTTGCAGTTGATCCATAATGGGTTTGTCATTCATGTTCTGATTCATCTATATGTGCATTAGTTATACATCTTGGGAAAATGGATGTAAATGTGTGTGGATCATTTCCTCTGCACTCCTTGAGAGTTTTCATGAATTTCCTGAATTTTTAACATCTTCCTTTTCAGAGCATATGGATTGCCATGATGTGGTGGGACTTCCAACTCCCTTAGGAGTATCTCTTCCCAGGTTCCTCTGAGAAAAGGTGAGTACTGTTCTAAACATATGCCTTGTTTCTAATACTGATAGGATTTTATTTCATGTAAGCTTTATCTCCTTAAGTCCTTCATGTACTAAATATCTTCCTTGACTTATTTCAGAAGTATCAGAGAGGAGGGGATCCTACATGAGCTTGGCACGAAGAAGTTAGTAGAATTGACTCCAAAGGCTAAGTATATACATACCAACTGATCATGCCGTTCCCTTCCGGGGTAGGCACAGTCACAAAGTTTCACTCTTAAATACATGTTTGTATACCTAACTCTGCTTCAATACTTTCCCCCTCTGACCCATCCTTGCAAACCTCTTTCGCCTCATTTATTCCCATACACTGCTTCATTCACGCCCTCTTGTTTTTAAGACTCCTAATATTCCTCCTCCTAAGAATTTCCTCTACCACATTCAACCACAACTTTTTCAGCCTACCTCTACTTCTCACATAATTCATTTCACTGTTATATATCTGTTTCTTTATTTGACTCTCATCCATTCTCTCAACAAGGCCAAACCAACCTAGCACACTCCTTTCATATATGTCCATTACCGGAGCATCTAACCCACACTCATTCCTGACCCTATCCATCCTACTTTTGCCGCAAACACTCCTCAGATAACTCACATCCACAGCATTTACTCTACCCTTATGTCTATACATACATGTTTCACTACCATACAACAAAGTGGGGAGAAGTACACTTTTGTACACAGCAATTTTTGCTTCCTTAGTTAGTCACTCATTCCTTGATATGCTCCACATGCTACCTACCACTTTCCTTCCAGCATTCACATTTCTCTTTATCTCCTCATCTATCCATCCATCTTCCACAAACATCTTACCCAAGTACACAAAATCATCCGCTTGTTCAATTAATTCACCATTTGCCCTCATCATACAGTTATTCTCCTAATTAAAAGTTACTACTTTAGTCTTGCACGCATTTTCCTTCAATTCCATTCTCTCTGTTGATTCACAAAACTTGTCGAGGAGCTAATGTAATCCCTGTTGACTGTCTGAGATCAAAACAGTGTCATCCGCATATAGAAGAACTCACATGTTTACATTTCCAATCAAAACACCGTCGTTTTCACTACATGTGTCTCTAACACATCTATCCATAAATACATTAAACAGCCATGGAGACATTATGCATCCTTGCTTTACACCCCAGTTTATTACAAACCAATCACTCAGAACCCTGTTAACTCTTACACTTGCCTTACTATTGTCATACTTTGCCATCATTCCATTTGCCATCATAACATTCAATAACTGCTCATTCACTCCACAGTCCTTCAAAACCATCCACATCTTTCTATTTACCCTGTCATGTGCCTAAAAGGCGCAGCAGCATGAAAACAAACAGGCACCCATCATATATTATACACACAATGTAATTAGTCTAAGGGTCTATAATTTTATAAAAAATGTTTAATCAAGTCAGTAATTTAGTCTAGCATGAGGTATTCCATGTACAATTAATCTTTAAGAATTTTCAATTTCATTTTATGGTGCCTCAATATTTCTCGAATGAAATGCTAAAAGTGGTAACTTTGTGGAATTCCATGTTTTTAAAATGGATTTATGAAACAACTTGTACAATCCACAATGGTCAAAAGCAATGGCACGACAATCCAAGGACATAAATTGATTGTAATGCAAAAATTTTAGCTTTTAGTAACAAAAGACGTGAGTTGGACTCCTTGGAGCAACTCGAAATTAAAAAAAAATTGCTTAACCCAAATTGTATTGTTCTCAATGAACGTTTGTTTCCTGCCACTTCCCCCATCCTAAACACCTTGACCAAGCTTCCCTAAGCCATTAGTCCCCATTCAAGAATATCCTTTCCACCCCCTCTCCCGACTTCTAGCTGTCCATTGCAAAAATAAACCATGGCGGACCTTGAACCTACCCCCTTCTTCACCTAGCCTGTCCCCAACCTGTCTCATGAAATCCTCTCCCCTCACCCCCCCTCCAAAACCATATATAAGTGTGTAATACTTTTTGTTTCTTGTCATTTAGCACCTGATGATGATGCTTAAGCGTCAAAATCTGGATCGTGCCATTGCTTTTTATTACATATTGCTTGTTTTTAATTAGCTAAGAAATTATAATTGAAATCATTAGATACTCCTACTGCTGAGGTTATATCAAGTGAACTATAATTTATGAGGCTGTCATGGCTGGATGGTTATTGGTTATCGAGAAGTGGGATAATAAGTACTGCTGTCTCTGGTTATTCTCTTCTTCTTGCCAATTGCAAATACAGCATGTTTTCCTGGCATATTGCCTGTTTCTTCAAATGATTTGAAGGTATTAACCTACCTAGTTTATTCATCTCAAGTAGTTCTTTACATTTAAAGTCTAAGCGTTACTTGTGAAAAAGCATTACTTCATAAATTTACAGCAAAATGAAATTACCATTCTCCTTACTTTATGATCTGGATTAGTATGGTCTACTGCCAACTCAGTTTTATTTACCTGTATTTGGAACTTTTTATAATGTGAATATTCGACAAGGTTATTTAAGTTTTGTGAATAAGACTATCTTTCAAAAATTTTATGCAAATGGTGAAGTTGCATTTGTTGAAAATGTTCAACTTGCATTTCTCTCTTTTGTTCATTATATATTTTTTGTTCTGTTTAGTTCATTCTGGCTTTATTTTTTATGGTTGAATTTTTGTCATCCTGCTGTGCTATTTGTATAGTGTCTGGATCAATAAAAGATATTTCATGATTTAAATTTTCTATTCCTTATAATTGCCTCTCCAATACGAAAATATGAAATTCGCGGCTATATGAGCATCCTTGCACGTAGGCACCAGGGGGGCGGAGCTAAATGGGTTAGTTCTTCCCTCCGTCCACCAGCATTGCTTTCCCGGCGCCATCGGCGCGGCGTTGGATCCGTCCGTTGGTCTCGTTTTAAAGCATTGAGTGTCCCATCCGTGGGTCAGGAAGTGACTGAATTACCGAGGTTACAAGCCACGCCCGCTGCCCTCTAGTTGGTTCCGCTAGTCACATGACAGGAAACCCCACCTCCCTCCCTTCCCTCAGCCACTCCCCCGTTTAAGCCCATGTGGCCCACGTCATTTGAAATAATGCACTGGTTACATACAAGAATTGGGTGAGACAGGTGATTGGGGGGCCCTGTTTTCCGTCAGGAGGGACAGAGCAGGTGGAAGACCTTTGACCCTCCCGAACCTTTCCACAGAAAGGGCCCCACCCACTGAGGGGCGCATTAGTGGAATTTCAGTTAATTTTGCTTAAGTTTTTAATTGGCATAAATCTACAGAACAAGTATTTTATGAAGTTAGTCCGTTATTTTCTGTTACATTTGATACCAAACACCAGGGAAATCCATTGATATTTACCCACCTGGGTTATATCAGATCTCGATATGGTGCCGAGAGCGAGCGTATGACAACTACTGGTAAGAGAGCATTGAGAGGATAATACGAAGAAAGGTTAGAAGCTCATGGCGAAGGAATGCGGCCGCTAAAGAGCGAGGTAGGGACTCGTTTGGGTAGGAAAGGAGGAATGCCAATTGTCCTCTAAGAAGGAGTTTGGGCCATAAAGATAAGAAGGGACTCGGACGGCAAGGGCTACCCATCCGTCTTGCGCGGCACATCACCTAACTCCCTCCCCCCCCTCCTTTCCCGCTGCGGAGTGCCACAAAAATCCCAAAATCTTACTTCGGTGTAAATGTTTGGTTTTGTCTTTTTCAAACAATGAATGCGGGAATTGCGATGTGGAGACCGTGATTTGGAAATGATCGAAGTGGGAAAACGATACTTCGGGGAACGATGGATGCGGGAATTATTAACTTTATCAGCATGGAACTACATTCGGGACCAAAGGCGGCGAACGATAGAAGCGGGAAAACGATCAATGCGGGAACGATAGATCGAGGTTCTACTGTACATGGCATCAGAAATACATTGCAATGCTATGACTTTTTAACACATCAATTACTAATACTAGCATTAAATTGGTAACATTTAGGGTGAAATCTATTTTTAGTATGATGTACTATTGAAGTGTTTAAAGCATATAAATAAAAAACAGTTGAAATCATTTTTAAAGTTCACTATAAACAAACCTTTTTCAAATAGGTGAAATATAATTTAGGCAAAAAATCAAATTATGAGCACAAAATTTGAAAATTACAAAAAACCGTGCAAAACAGTTATCATAAAGAGGAGCTTTACACCTTTCACAAGATTTTGTAGTTTTATTTTGACATATGCGAAATCTTCGCCTCGGCTGTTTCGTAATGAGGATGTGGCCGCCATGATCTTTTCTTTGATGCTCCGCTACAGTATCAAGATAATTGTGAGCGATCAGCTTAGGTGCTTTGCCATACTTCAATAGTATTGCCCGTGTCACTTCACGGCGAAAGTTAAGTGAAGACATATCGTGACTTTGGGATGGATATAGGATCCAAGCATTATTCATGCACACATCAAAAAGCCAGAACATAATGGGAATGTACCATTTTTTTCCATGAATTGAAATTCGATAGCCCGCTATATTATGGTCCACAAGATCCACTCCACCCATGTTGCGGTTATATTGTTTGAACACTTTGGGCTACGGGACTTTTACTTTCTTCTTTCTTGCTACAGAATATCGTGGAACTTCCTGTGTTGGAGAGATCCCATGTTGATTGGACATGATGTTAACAATGCTGTTATCTTTCCAGCTAATGACGATGATGTTCGACTCTATGTCCACAAATGACTCCTATGAACCTCTCACTTTCTTGCTCATAGTTTTCTTGGACAGAATGGGGCAGCGGTCAACCCTGTTCGGTTTGACTGTGCCAGTGCCATGGGTACTCTTTTTTGAAATGTTATCTAATAAATTACAGCAGGTGAAGAAATTGTCAAAATAAAAATTAAACTTTATATCGGGGAATGCATTTTCCAGTGTTTCCACAAACTTCATAACTACTGATTCTCCTAAGCTAATATTATTCGCTTTTACTTCACCGGCCTTACGCCCTTGATAGATGTCAGCCTGCTTGCAGTAACCAGTGCGCTGTGCAGCTACCCCCGCATTGAAGCCAAAACGAATATGTAGACTTACCACGGATGAACTGCTTACATCTGTGGCGGCCAAAATAAGGGATCATAGATTCATCAAACCAGTCATTGTATTCATTAGGAGCATTTATGATAAATGCGCTATTCAACTCATCTAGAAGGCCTTTCAGTTTGCCCATTTTATCCCCTGGGGGCAATGGAGAACTTGCAGATTTTTTGAAAAAAATAGAGGTAATAGAGGATGATGAATCTTGCCCAACGCAAAAAACCCGAGGCTTAAGTAGCGCTTAGTTTCCGAGATATAAATTCTCAAAGTTGTCGAAATTCCAACGGCGCGAAAAACGGGCGAAAAGGGGGGCGTGGTCAGATCGGGCAGGCCTGACGTTACACCTGTCGTTCAGAGGCCGCAGCGGTGGCAAGCCCGACGTTGTCTCGGGGACTCCGGGCGGCGTCACCGGGGACTAGGGCAGGAGCGCTACGCCTAGAACGGTGGAGTATTCAATGGATGCAAGCACGGAAACATCTACGCTGCTACCAACGATGGAAATTCCGCTTACAAAGTAACGGAACCGATGCGAAGTTTAATCATACACATTAATCCAAAGTCGCATGTCATCGGCATTGTCAGAACTTATTACACTGTAGAGACTGGGTTAGGCTGCTAACGACACAACTTTTTTTTCTGAAACTGGAGAGAAACGTGGGAAAAGTGTAAGATTTTTTTTCCCCATACGCCTGGGTTCGCGATAAAATTGCAACTATAAGATTTCTTTCCACTATTTTACCTGCCATTGCATTTATTTTTGTAACATTTTGAGGAATCGAAACGGCGTCCTAGGGGGGGAGAGAAAGTTAATACATTCCAGTTCATTACAAATGTAGGGCATGATAACACAGTATTTTCTTTACCTTGTTATGCGTATTGCAACTCTAGGGATTTCATCTTACGTTGACGGCGTAATGCGGCATGATTTCAAATGATATCACTTGGCATGTTAAGTAAAAAATGATTCCACAATAAGCGCATTTAATAAAGTTATTACCAGATGCTTTGCATCGGCACGAACGCTGTTCATGTGGGTAACATAATTTGTGACCATTTTTGTATGTTGTCGAGCATTAAGGTCTTCCGGGTTTTCAACCGCGTTGGTTGATTGTGCAAGGAAAACACTCCATGATCCTTCGATCCACGTTTTGCTTACATTAAATACGTCACTTTAAATGAACCTCTTCACAAACCTCTGCTTTTAAATACCCTGTTATTAACTCTCTCATGTCAGAAAATTCTTCATGGTGAGCGAAAATTTGATTAACAAATATCAGCATTCGACTATAATTGCTAGGAAATTCACAGTGAATACGTCACTATACGATAAAAATTACATCTTTGTCTATTGTTAACACTCTTCAAATAGACTCATGACCGATCGGAGCTCTCTCTCTTCCCTAAAATGTATCCTCGGATTACAAAATGTGCCGGCAACGACACACCTTCCACTTCTTAAGTGTAAATCCAGGCGAACTATAGAATCCCAAAATTTGCTACTAGTTGTACCGTTGTACTCTCTTTGAAGGGTTAGTTGAAGATCCAAGTAATAGTTAGAAAGTTAGAATGATGCAGTGACGGTTTTACCTGTTCGGGGTTGGGAATTCTACTTTTTTTCTGAAACATATTAAACCGAAAAATAAATTACGTAGTATGGCCACGATCCTGTACACTGGAGTCCTGTGCACCCAATGCCTTAACCCACACCACCATGGCAAATAATTATTTTACGAGCGTAATACTGTCGTTAATTACGCATGAGCAGATGCGTAATCTTATTCATTAAATCCATTAAAATAGCATCGTATTTGCACCCAAAATTGCGCCAATGCATGAACTCGTGGACATAAAAAAGCTCCTGTTATGATACGGATAATTTGTCCATGCATCTATCTATCAACGTATATACTTGCAAGGACATGCATCGTGTGAACATGTCTTAATGAGACGAATTGAAGATGAGCCAAATTCTCGAGTAACCTACAATTTTCTCGCGAACCCGGGCCTATGGGAGAAAAAGCAGTGACCCTTTTTCTACATCTATCCCCAGTCGCAAAAAAATTAAATCTTTGGCGTCAACTCAACTCACCGTAGGTCTCGCGATGTCTCCTCGTGAGACTCTTCGCTGATCATAAGGCTAGACTCACAATTTTTTGCCGTTACTTTATGTTCCGGCAATATTTCGCACTTCACTGTGCATACATTTTTCAATATTTGCTATCGAACGCGTCCTATTGCACTATCGATGTCATACTTCCTCATGGAACTGAAATAAAATTTAAAATCGAACTTTTCGAATAGATCACATTTCTAATAATGCCGAAATACTGCAATAGAAATTTCAAACATATAATATATTAATTTAACGGGAAAATCACAGTAAATAATTAACGAAGTGATTTAACGGTTTGTATTTCCGACTATATTTACATGTCGCATCTCATTATAAGTACTCCATCATCACTAGAGCGTCGACTTTATAGGCAGATTATCTGAGTTGGCACAAACTTCCATGCAGATGAAACACTAATAAATCGTCAAAGTATTGCACACCAAAATACATACATACTTTCCGAAACTCAGACGCAATATTTCAACGAAATATCACGAGGCTAAAGATAAATGAACGGTGAGTGAACGGTGATACTCGCCGAACTATTCGCCGGTATCTCGTATGTCTCGTACGGTGGACGGCAGGTGTGACGTCACGCGTAACACTTCCAAAATGGCGCGCAGAAAGCAGCGTTTGAAACGACATCATCCTTTCCATTGACTGTAGTTCAATAAATATGGGTCGCTCAGATGAAAGAAAAGAATGTGTAGGAAACATTTTTGGTTATCTATATGATGCATGAGTTAAAACAACTGTAAAAAAACCTTGCAAGTTCTCCATTCCGTATTGTCGCATGCAGATAATGGAAAATTTCATCAAAACGATTACGTCGCATACTATTGCTAATAAGATGTTATTTACATCATCAGCTCTCTCCCAATACATTCTTTTGCTTGGTGAAGGCACGTAACCACTAAAATATAAAATGCCAAGGAAAGTGTACATTTACTCTAGGAATAAGTGAAAGTTGACATTGTTTTCCTGCAGTGCATTCTTAACACTACACTTCACCAATTGTAGAATAGTTTTTTCTCCCGGAAAAGTCATAAAAATGTAGGGGTGTTAAATCTTCCGTAAATGTTTTCGCATCGGGATGTTTTGTGTGTTGGATGGGATAACCACAAACGTGTAAATCACCCTTGACCAACTTTCTCTCCCTAATTGTACCTTTTATTGTCGACCTTTGAGTAATGAAATCCCAACATTGAGCAATGTTCTGAATAGTAACTTCAGAAGAAACTTTTCTTACTTTCCTCCTTTTGCGTCCTGAACGTGAAATCTCCATCACTAGCGGTGTCTGGACAGGACTTCAGTCACAGTGATGGGATCCTCTTCCTCTAGGTCTGCTGTCTCCTATATAACGATATCTCCTTCCACACAGAGCTGATGACGGCTAGGGTCATTGTAGTCTTCATCGCCCAAGTCACCGTCGCTAATTCCACCTTCCTCGTCTGGAGGACTGATGTATATATCAATCTCGGACCTAGGAACTTCTTCACGAGTATTAAATTTAAGTTCCTCTAGGATCTCGGCCACAGTAAGACCACCAAAGCTATGAATGAAATTTGTCGTATTGAGTATAGGTTACGTCCATTATCATTTGTCATTGAATAATAGAATAGTATAAATACAAAAAATAAATAAAAAGCTTAATTCATCATCAAGAGTGTATTACTTTAATTCTTTTCCTTTTAGAAATTGCAGTAAATGTGAGCATATCTCAATTTTCAAAGCGAGGTAAACCAAAAAGACAAATACCTAACAGATGAAAATTATATTTGAGCGTTTGATTTGCGATGAATGCACTTTCTGGAGGAAGCACCCAAAGGGTTGTTAACGACCCATATTTGACTTCCAGTGCCATTAAGTGTAAACAAGTTGCGATCGCATCAAACTATTATTTTTATTATATTCCTTGATCTTTTACGAAAATAAGTCAAAAATATATTTGCTTTCAATACATTCTATACCGACAAATACTTACATTTTTTCGAAGAGAATCGGGACTGAGGTTCCATGTTGACGGAATGGCATGCCATCGTCTTATGAAAAGCTCAAATAAGCAGCAGCGTGTTTTGTTACGTAGACTACTCTCCCCAGCATTCAAAGAGTACATTGTATCAGTGCTATTTACAATGTCGCAAAAGCTAGAGTGTATTTAGTGATGCGTCTCAAACGACCCGCTTTGGCGGTAATGGGTTAACCCTTTCAACGCTGAGCCTATATTTGTGTACCCTTCTCCCTGGCTGAACCTATTTTTTTATGTTTTCGGTAAGTTAACTGGCAACAAATTTGACCCCTTTTATTTATTCAATAAAAAATTTAATTTTTTTTTTTAAATAAAATTTTTAAAATTGGACTGGAATTCCAGTCCTCAGTCACCCACAAGGGTCTTTTGTGAGCTGTACAGGGTTGCATCATTTCCCCTGCAATTTAAATTTTTAAGATGTCTTGAATATATTTATTTCCCAGTCAAATATAATTCAAATATACTATTGAACGCTTATTGATAGCATCCTACATAATGACCTTATTATAGCATAGCCTATCAGTTAATTAAATATCGATTTAACTGTTTTATTGAATGTTTATTTTCGTTTTTTGTAATTATTTTCTACTTTCTGTTGTGCCGATGGCATGAATGGCGTATTTTTCTCTTACATCCATAAATATATCCGACCAAGGCTTTGCTAGAGTACATAAAAGGTATAAATATTTCCGTATTGACGATTTTTGTAACGAAATGTGCAAAATTACAGTTATCCTTGTTTAGCATAATTATGGAAGAATAAATATAATGAGAATTCAATATCATAAAGCAATCTAATTTACGTAAAATAATTATAAGTCTGTGAAATACATTTTTAATGAATTGAAATACAATACTAAAATGGAAAAATACATAAAAAATATTTCATCACTTCAAATACAATACCATGAATAGAAAACTATACATAAAAATACATTACATGAATTGAAATTTAATACATAAAATGAAGATAAAAAATACACACGCTGTCAATTATAAAATGCAATTTTATTTCACAGAAAGACATTTATGTTCTAATATTTCTGTGATAATTCACAAAACAGGGGTGGAGGCAGATGGTCCTCACAGGCAGGGCAAAAAAAACTTGTCTCCCTCCGCAAACCCTGTTTCGTGCACTCCCGACACCTTCTTTGCACTGTCCTCTTTCTTTTTCCTTTGTCGTCAACAGGATTTGTCTGCGGAAAATGCTTAGATAAGCCTAAGCCTCTGGAGGGGAGGGAAGGAGAAGGTCGAGTAAAGACAGGTTGTAACATAGATTTGATTACCGAGAGCCGAAAGTCATAGAGAGAAATTTTGGGGTGCGTTTTTTTGTAAAGAAAAAAGCTATTTAATAGAAGGAGGTGGAAGATGTGAATGCCCACCTTTTTGTACCACTTGAGCGTTTTCCGCTCAATCGGGTAATAAGCCATCATCTGATCAGCATGATCGATGCCACCCATTGCCTCATTGTATTTCACCACTGCCTCAGGCTTGGGGATGGGTTCCCCTCCCCTTCGGCGGGGAACATCGACCATATCACCAGTAAACTGGGAGCTAATCATCAGTACATCTCTCTTGTCCTTCCACTTCAAGACGCACACACCATCTTCAGTGAAGGCATTCACAACTTCCCCCTTTTTTAATTTGGAAGAAATGACTTGGGGAGGATTACCCTTCCGGTTACTTCTCAGAGTACCGGTACAATAAGTCTTCCGCTCAAGTAGTTGGTGGGCCAAGCTGACACTGTTGTAGTAATTATCCATGTATAATGAATGGCCGGAATCTAACCGACCTTCCATCAGTTTACTAACAACAGTGTCAACATGTCCTCTGCCTCCTACATCAGCATCTCTAGACCCAGTGTACACGATGAATCTGAGAACTAAACCGGAAGTTTCGGTGAGCATATAAATTTTAATACCATATTTATGTTTCTTCCCCTTGAGAAACATTCGAAAAACTAATCTGCCCCTCCAGAGAAGCATAGACTCATCTATGCAAAGTTGCCGCGTTGCGGTCACTGTTCTGTCCATGGAGCTGTGGAAAAGGTCAATAAGGGGGCGTATCTTAAATAGTCTGTCAGTAGGCTGAGGCTGACGAGGTTCTGGGTTTTTTGCAAAGTGTAAACATTGCAAAATACCCGAGAACCTGTCACGACTCATGCAGCCCCGAAAGCAGGGAAAGTTAAATAGAAAGTCTGTGCTCCAGAAATCGGATATCCTGCTCACAGGAATAGTTCCCATGTGAAACAGGATTCCGAGGAAGACCAGCAGTTCTTCTTTGGTCAACGGTTTCCATTTAACTATCCTCGCTTTCGGGGCTACATTCTGTGCCTTCAGCTGTTCAGCGAACCTGTTCGTTTCAGTAACAGTCAAGTTTAGGATGTCGTCAGTCAAAAGAAGGTCAAAATAATGTCGGGGCTCGTCTCCTTGAGGGGGAACAGTCAGTCCAGGGGTCTTTGTAAAGGGAAGGGGGGGAGCCATTGGTCTCTCTGAGGTCCAAGAGTAGGATTCTTTTGTCCGTCTGGCAGTGGTCATTTGCAAAGAAGGGCCAGGGATGCAGATCTCTGGGGTTGACTCTAAATCATCTTGTGAGGGATCCCCTTCCTCATCGGATTCCTCATCGCCACTCTCCCCCCACTCAGTCTCTCCAGAGAAATCACTCCCGTCGCTATCTCTTCCACTTTCATCTTCTTCCTCGATGAGTCTCTGGAGTTCTGCGACATTTTTTATAACCCTGGAGTCCTCCACCCTCCGGGTTTTTTGTGGAGGAAGGCCAAGCGGAACTTCCTGGGACTCTTGAGGAGATAGCGACGGGGGAATTTCTCGCGAGGTAGAGGGTTGAGGGCTTTCCACCATCCTCGGCTGCTCCACAGCCCCTTTTCTTCCACCACGAGTTTTGACCATTCTAAAGAAAAGTCATGAGTTAGAAAAAAAATGTTAACTTTATGGATTTTATCTTCAAATTTTAGAATTCGGCCATTTGTTATACCTGATATGATCCTAAGATCTCTGTCTGTGCTCAACTCCTTCCTTCTAGTGACTCCTAATATTGTGTCAGAGAAAGAAATTCAACAATTAGTATTATGGAAAGAACATTTGCACCACTGTTTAAACCTTAAGTGTATGAATAAAATGATACTTCCTTACCAAACCGATACTCAATAGAAGACAAAATGAAAGTTAACATGATATCTTGTTAAAAAATTATTACTAAAGCTTGAGAGATTAAACATTTTATGGTAATAATACTACAGCCTAATAACACTGAGATAATCCGCTAGAGTTTGAAACTGTATCATTTCTATGCCCTTTCATTCATTGAGTCTTTGACAAATAACCAATTTCACTTATAATATGTCCAACTTTGGGATAATGAATTATGTATGCCAACGATATAATCAAATATTTTACACCATTTTGTTTGTGGTTTCTAAATGCAAATTAAACTTAACCATTTCCCGTTGAGCGTCATCTATAGACAACATGGAGATACCCTCTCAAACGAATGAATGTCGGCTTTATATCATCATGCCAATATTTAAATAAATAATTGCTTTAAAGTCCAATATATATAACATCTGAAATGATTAACTTGTGTTTTGATAAACTTTTGCAAAATGTATGCGACGCTGTCTCCTTGGTAAAAGCGGATATTGAGGAGAAAAAATTATAGAGTAAATAGGTTGAAATTAGGGTTAGAACTTCGTTTAAAATGAAATGCTCAGTTTCAAACAAGAAAAAGAGCATATTTTCTACTGCACAACAAATGTTGGTTCTGAAAAATTGCTGCGAATATAATCAGTTGCCCGTAACCACATACCGTGAGAGGGCCCAGTAATGATGGAAAGGGTCGAGACGGGTACCAAAGAAAGTGTCCCCTTGAGAGGGGGAGACATATCGGAGAGGATTGCCGATTTGAAAGTACTCTGTTCAGGACCGCATAAAAATATCAAAAGGCTCAGACTACTGAAGATATTTCCATGTAAATATCGCTGGCGTGAAAGGGTTGGGATTTCACAAGTGGCCAAGTTATCGGATGGCATTGACCATAGGCTGTAGATCTGCAAAGGGAAAAATTCCACAGCTGGTCGGACTTCCGTGCACACCATCTTTCTGTTTCTTACAATGAACCCCCTCCCTGTGGAAAGTTCCCACTTCCACCCATTCCTGCCAACTGTTGTTTTGCCCACCACCTACATTCATTTTATTTTTCACAATTGAGAAAACCCCACTCCACTACCCTCCGGCTTGTCGGTGTTTTTGACGGTCCCTTTACCCTTATTCCCTCCCCTAATCCTAGTCCTTTTCACACAGCAATAAAACCTGCCCGCCTCTGTGACCACCCAACCCGGGCATTTACTGCCTCTGTGCCCGCCAACTCGAGGATTTGCCGTTACAAGTGGCAGAACACAGGCCAGCAGCTGTGAATAAAATGAAAACCAAATATTTTTTCCTCTAAAATATGTTAAATATATGAGAATAACTGACACGCTTGTCTTCCACTATTGTCATCTGTTCCATGCTTCATGCTAAATGGATTCCTTTTTATAGAATTATTGGTATATTTCGTACAGACACAAATATATACATCCACATAATTCATATACGATAATTACAATTAAAGTACATAAACTTTGTCAAAATAACGCTTCTACATTTACATGATACATATATTATACTTGCAATTGATTTACTTAGCATTCCTATTTACAGACCCTGTTAATCGAATTCACTTTAAAAATTTGTTATTTGCTGCTAATATAAATGGCAGTTGAGGACCCTGAGATGAATTAAAAACGTAAAAACAGTTGTTATTCACTGACATTCTTTTACAATCCCTATTGCATTTTTATAGCTGGAGTTTTATTGCATACGGCGTAAGAGTAAGATAATCTAATAGAATTTTCTTCATCACAATTAAAAATAGATATTTGCGCTATTTTTTCGCATTTGTCACAATATACAAAACTGTGGTGTAAAAACAAAATAACGATAGCCAACAAAAAAAAACAGGAATATGCTCCACTAAACAGATGAAATACATTTAAATTTAACCAGCACAAAAATATACGGAATTGTTTTTGGAAGGAATTGAAGATGGTACAGTGATGATGCATAGGAAAAACTGGAAACATTATAAAAAATGTACTCTACGAAATATTTTCAAAATTAAAAAAATAGAAACAAATTACATGACTAAAATATGCATATAAAAAACGCGACGTGATAAATCAATGACAATTACATTATTCCATTTTCCGTTGCGTCAAAAAGAAAAAAATGCTAAGGGAATTAGAAAATATCAACAAAGTAACGAAAACAAGGGAACTAATTATAACTATAAAATAAAATAAAAATATAGTTTGCTTATATTATCGATATTCATGTATAATTAAGAAAAATATGCTAACTACCAAATGAAAAATTAAAAAGTATGCACAGAAAAGCATTTGCGGCATACCTAAAATTTATGATTTTTATTCCAACAAAATTGTCACTGAAAAAATGTAAAACATTAAAAGTACTCACCAGCACAGGATAGGATCAGGAAGGAATATTAATGGAAAGAGATGACGTTATTCCAAGTAGAACTGAAAAAAGGACAAGGTAATCAATTTTACGAAATAGAACCTAAATTTAAAAAATACAAAAAATTTATTTGCCTACAGCATATGTACTAATTAAAGGCGATAACATTAGTCCGTTTTTACCCTGTGCCGTAAAGATACAAGAACGCAGTAAAGGAAACAGGAATTATCAGATAAGAAACAAAAAAAAGTGAGGAATGGTGATTAACTTAACTATCTATTTAAAAAAATTTATGTATATATATTACCGAATTAAAAAAATAATATTGGCTAAAACTATTATTATTTAAAAATAAATGAAATATATTTTAATTGTCAATTGAAATATTAAAAATAATGCAAACAACATAAACATATATCGAAAAAAGTGAAAAATGGCAAGATTTACTCACCTCGAGAAAAAAGGTTCGGAAGCCGCAAAAACACCCGGGCGAGAAGAACTGACCTTCCCCAACCGAAGAGCAGTCACTTACTGATGACTGCAAGGCAGCGGAAGCTTCCCCGAGTGACTACGACGCAGTGGTACCGTTATATAGGGAAAGGAGCGCTGAACTGGAATTCCAGTCGTGCCGCCATTGGCAAGGGTGCCTCATGACTGGAATTCCAGTACTGCCGCGCTGAATGGGTTAAAGCAGTACTACTGTAGGGCAGGTGGATATTATGTGGTATTATACCTGTGTGATTCAAACAGCCTTGGTGCTAAACAATGGGTTAAATTGTCGTACTGCTGATGAATTTCTGGAAATGAGATGAGAGCAGCTGGCCTTCTGTCAAAGATATTTGCATTCTAATCTATTTGGCTACTCTCTAACTAACTAATACTTCTCTCAGTACTGTAGAGTCCCACCAGTTCGAACCCTGCAAGTCCGAAAATCCACCTAATCCGAACAGTGCTGGAAAAGATTGTATAACAGGAAAAAATAAAGAATAATATTAAACTAGTTTTTCTAAGTAAAAATGTAAATTTATTAGCACACAAAAACTTGAAATAAATATTTCAGGAGTGTACAGTAAATCTATCTTATACAAAAGAAAAACTAAAGGCCTAGGCCTACTAAAAATATGCATATAAAGGTTTGAATGCAATTTTTTAATTTGACCACAAAATGCAAAATGGAAAATGCAAACCAACATTTAAGAAGTGAAGTCAGTGATCTTCTTTTGATGCAATGCACTGAAACGACTTGAAGAGGCGATGCTTCGCCAACGTCGCATAAACATTACATCACTAGGAGTTGCAGTGGCATGTTACTCGACGTAGTGTAGGGTAAGGTCAAGGGCACTTGCAGCAGCAGTGTGTGGAACAATATCAGTTTGGGCATCCCCCTCCTCCTCACTGTCGTCTGTGTCAATCTCAGCTGACATCTTTTTTCTGATTTATTGACAAATAGAGTGACCTGATTTATTGACAGATAGAGTGATTCGGCTTTTGCAGAGATGATGCAGTTTAACCGCCTTATGTAATGATTGAAAGAAAATTCAAATGAAACTAGTCTCTAAAACTGCTCAGTGTTGAAAATGCTGATTTGTGAGCAAGTTGAATTAAATTATGCTGGAAATCAAAAACTTTCGAGTAATGGTCCACTACTTACTTGAAATTTTTTGATTTCCGATATGGAGAGGTTCCTCATAGTGAAGCCTGAATTTATTAGTTATTAATTATGCTGGATTAAATTCAACTTATGAGCATCGGTATAAGTTTAATTTCCAATAACCAGCTCTAATTTCTGCACATGTTTTTAGACCCTTTTTGTAATGTGTTTGGGGAAAATTTATTTTGGAAGGTGGTGCAATTTCTTTCAAGAACCTTGAAGAGAGCTCACTTCACTCATCTGCTGTCACAGAGACCTGTTGCTGTAAACCATTATGCTGCACATCTCTCCACAAGGTTCCAGCTGGTCGAGCTGAACAATCTACTTGAGTAAGTTGGGCCAATTTTATGAATTTAGTTGATTAAACTTTTTAATTTCCTCCATGATTATTGATTTTACTAAGAAAAAGTTTTGGGACTCAGTATGCATTAGGATTGGAGATATTAAGAAAATTTCAAGATTTGTCATTTTTTCTACTTGAATGGGTCTTGAAGCTTATTTCTTTTCCTTTTAATGGAAATATAACATGCACAAAATTTGAAGTTGATTAACCCATGGGAAGATTTCTGCCTTGGTGCTGGTATTTTGAATCTGCATCTTCCTTAGTTAATCATTATTAACACAGCAAAAGGATGCATGATTTCCAGTCGTTGGAATGGACTCTGAAATAGCCATTTCAGAACACTGAAGGAAGCGAGAGCTTTCAACCTGAAAATGCCTCATTTACATTTGGTCCAGCCAAGCTTCTTCAACTCATATCACTGAAGGAGATCTTTGATTGTGTTCCCTGATGCTAACATAAGGTCGATATATGGAGAAAAGGAGAGTATTCTCCTCGGCAGAAGTCTTAAGGTGGAATTCTGGGAAACCCTGCCCTCCTTAAGGTAGTTTGAGCGAAATATCATTTTACTTAGAAATCAATAAATTTGATCTCATTTGAAGGAAAAATATCTCACCCTTCTAATGTCACAAAAAATTTTACCCCTTACCACATTACTTTCGGAGATATTTTCCAAATTATACCAGCCCTTTTACATGGGAAATGGTTCATTTATGCACTCCAGAGAGACATTATTTACAAAATGAGGTATTTCTAATACTTTGATGTCATAAAAAACCTAACAGCATGTAGTTAGTATGTTTTCTCAACTATTTTTGAAAATTAATCATTGTCATCGCAGTAGGTTCTTGGGTATCACAAAAATCCTTCTGTTTTGAATGAGTTTCAAACGCACTGTGCGAAAAAATGGATTTAAGTTAAAGACTTACGTAGATTTTTTTCATTTAATTACTTATAATTTCTGTCATATAAAACTATATTATTACACCATTAATAATGCAATATTTAATTGATGTGTCCTACAGCTGGTGAAATTAAAACGTGTAATTGGAATATGGTCTCTATTATGAATTGGGAACTATCTCGCTCGGACTACATTATGTCCCTCAAACACTGTGCTTGCACTTGAATGTGTCATTATGCAATATGCACTCCTTCACATGGCAGTTACTTTCTATTAAAAAATTTTGGATGGACTAATATCAGGTTGTAAATTTACCTCTCATGCATACCTCATATATTTTTTTCAAGAACATACTTAATGTGCATATTGTTGAGGTATCTCAGTTGTTGAACTGAAGTGAGAAATTGTGGTTAAGTTTGCCGTTGGATTCAACCCATACAGACATCCTTATCTCCAAGATATTAGATGACTCATTAGCAGGCATTGCAGGTCCTGGATGAGGATATTAGTGGAATATTTGGAAAGACATGGCATGTCGGTAAAATCTTCTTTGTTCTCTCGAAGGTGAAACCATGAAGAAACAAGTGAAGATTGCGTCTTTTAGAGGCGATTGGAGTCAGCTCTCGATAGTGAGCGAGAATTGCCAACATGCTAACAAGTGTGCTGGTGAATAACAAAATGGTGTTGATGAAAGTAAAGTGAAAAATATGCAACAAAATAATATTTCAGTGCTTATAAAAATAGAAACACATGAAAAACACTGAAATAGTTCCGAGTACATCTGGGGATAAACTTTTGTCAGATGGTTGAAAATTTGTGAAATCTTCTTCCTCACATTTGAGAAATCCTCTGTATTCCTTCCATATTACCGATCTCTAGCTTCATCTACAAGGAGTGGTCATGGGAAAGTGGAGAGATTAAACAATGAAACAGTTTTCACAAAATGGAATTAGCAAAATTCAGCTCACTCATGGCAGTTTGAGGAGTGGGATTGTTCAGGAGCATTCCCATCCTTAGAAAAGTTATAAAAATATATGCATTGAAGTTTTTTATTTTTTTTAAATATTACCTACTTAATGGAGATATTTTTCTCTACACAATACATTAAAGCTGTGACTGGTAGACACAGTGTTAAAATATCGCAAATCTGGCTATGTTGTACTTGAAGTACCCTATGCCAGTGTTTGGGGAAGTTAAAGCCATAAGAGTCCATAGTAAATTGAAAGTGTGAAATGCATTTTAGTTTACTTCTCTTTAATTGATTTTTCTTTGGACTAATGTGAGTAAAAATCTATTTTTCTCCTTCTCTGAAGTTATATTGTTCTCTTTATTGCATATTCTGACCTAGTTGTTATAAAGTTGTTTACATTTTTAAGTTTGTTTCCCTAAAACTTTCTTTGTATTGATGATTAAACAGTGCAATGTTGCTGATCTTGGAAGGTGAATTGGGTGTGCTAGAACATCAGGTGAATGTTAATTGTTCAGAATCGTGGAGGAGAATTCCTAACACTGAATTTGATATTTCTTATAGCTATTGTTGAGTTATTGTACAGCAAGACTCTATCTTTCCTTTTAGCTTCTTTATATTATAGCCCGTAGCCTTGTCATCACCTGTATTCAACTAACTAATGAAAAAATAGTGTGAACAGCTTCTTCTGTACCCTTACAGAATCCTTGTTGCTGCTAGCTTTTGAACACTTTGAATGCATGTATTCATGTAATATTTTGGCTAATATTTTGTATGTATCAACATAATTAAAATAGCTTTCTTTTCCTTTCCAGGAGCCTGGGCAGAAGTAGAGATGCCTCTGTGAGTTTATTTAATAACTGAAAGTAATATTTTACCTATTAAAGCATTCAAAGTAGCATGGCAAAGTAGTGTGTGTTCAGTGAATTGCTTATGGAATTGTATTGTTATTGTTTTATTTACTTGCTTTATAAGTTCCTGAATTTTTTTCTCTTTAATAAGTCCACAAAGTGGATTATGTACTATTATCAGGCCTCTGAATATAATCTCATTGGCAGATTAATAGTATGTAGTACAGCCCCTAAAATTTCATTTTGCTTAGAGAATATCTGTGATTATTTTCTTAAATGTTCTCATTGATTTGTTTCTTGGTAATCTGGCTTTGGTTGTGATATATTTTGTATAAAAGTATTCATGATTTACGTATACTGGAAAACATGGCATGATCCGTAGAAAGGTATTTATGTTTTTACTCTATTTTCTAACAATATTCAGCTATTGTTAAATTTGAAATGATACTTATGTAGCACATTTACTTTACAGTTTTAGGTCCTTTATCCAGTACACATTTCTAAATACATGTGTATCGGTATATCAAGATATTAAATCTTTAAAAATGTGTTTTAGGATGGTGCAGCTTCTTCAGCTTGTTTCAAAACCTTGTTAATTGAATCATAGAGTAATAATATAGAGGTCTTACCCCTGTGCTAAAGAGCTTATGGGTTTTGAAGAATTTATGGAGCTGTCGAACGGCGTCTCTGTGGTCGACTGGTTCCATGCTCTCGCGACCAGTTTCAAATCATTCCGAGCTGTAGCCCACTCTGACTTGGCATATGTGCATTTGGCTGTTCTCATGAGCACCCGCTGACTGTCCTGCGAGAGGGGAAATTTGTGGAATGAGCATGGTAGGGGCGAGCAACACCATGGCTTCATCATATCCAAGGCAACACAAAGCCATACTGAGTTTCAGGCTAGTGCTGCGATTGAACTTGAACGGATGATGTAATTGGCAGTTACATTGTATCTATGCACAGCAAGACGTTATCTGGTGAATGATACTGATCAAGTTGGCTTCACACGTTTATATTTTAATGACCCATGGAAATCCAATGCAAATGTACTTCATTTTCAAAATGACAGATCCAAGTTGGAAGCAAAGTGAAAAATACTTCTCATGCTGGGATACGGGACAAGAGTAAACTATGAGAGTAGTTGGCTTTAATCTGATTTTCGGTGTATTAACGCTAGAATGCTCAAGGTAGCCAAATTACTACTTTTAATTTTTTAAATATTCTTTCACATTCACATTTTTCATGACAGAAAAATAAACCTTCCGTGACTTTCATTCATTTGTCATGTGTGCTTTAAGTAAACTATGCTTTAAGTAACACTGTTGGCCAGGATTTAATTTTTCATCCCATTTTAAAAATTTGGCTTGAATCCCAGAGTTATTCTTTTTGACTGCCTCGGCTATTGGGGATTACTTACTTTATACACCTATTTTCTTGACCCTTAAATGCCGGAAGTGCCCGTAATGGCACCCTAACTTAAGATGGTTCTAACTTGGATATTTTTCTATTAAGGGACAAAAAATTTACTACTATCATAGTTAAATGCCTTGTTAATAAGCAAGCATGCATATTGATTTTTTTAAGTTCATTCTTTTTGAAAAATTATTTGGTGTGGTAAATGATTACGCACAATATTAATATTTCTCCCAGCCCAACTTGGCGACAATTGAACTTCAGTTGTTACCTAAATCTGTTATTTGCCTAGTATTTATTTTATTTATTTATTTATTTTTATGTTTTCCCAATAACCCAAGGGAAAACACTTTTAAAATACATTGATTACCAATTACAATAATTATTTCAAAAACTTACTGCATTACAAAATGTTTACAAAAGAATTATTAAAAAAAAGCATTGCAAAAATATAAAAATACACACTTGTTTCCAACAACTACAATAATTCCTCCAATTCTGAAAATATTAAATTTACAAAAAAACATACAAGCAATGCATAATTCGCAGGTCAGTGTAATGCATGCTTCTTCATTATGAAGTTTGTCTGGGAGGTAAATACATTTTTACCCCACGATAAATCTAACTGGTCACATACAGTGTTGTATTCCTTACACATTCTTATAAGTGGTGAGTTACGACAATATCTGGATTTAACAAATGGAATAAAGAAGGTTTGCTGGTACCTTTGGTTAAATTGTGGGACATAAAAATTTTATTTATGGAGGATAGCCCTGTCTTTACCATACTTTATTATTTCATATAAGAACTTATAACCTATGCCCTTCCTTCTGGCAGAGAGTGTAACAAGTCCATAGAGATTCAGCAGGTTTTTATAAGATATATAATTTTTGTACATCAGATGCACTTAATATTCCCTGTATAAAAGAATTCTAAGAAATTGTCTTTGTGTCCGTTCCAACAAGTCTATATATTTCTTTACAAATGGTGCCCACACAATAGCTCCATATTCGAGTTGAGACTTAATTAAAGCATTATGTAACATTACCATTGCTTTATTATTCTGAAAAGCAGTTGTACTTCTTATAATGAAACCCAATGTCCGATATACATATGTCACTAAATTTTCAATGTGAAGTATGAAGGTAAATTTTTCATCAAAAGTTACTCCCAAGTCTTTACACTTACTTTCTTCCTTTAACATGGCTCCACCCATAGTATAACAATAATCATAGGGTCTTTTCTTCCTTGTACATGTGATCTTATAACACTTATTAGCATTTAATGTTAAGTGGTTCCTTTTACCCCATTGAAATAAATTATCAATGTCCTTCTGTAGAAGGGTGCAGTCATGTATTTGGTTCACGTTCATGAATATCTTTACATCATCAGCGTACATTAAACAACGGGAATGCATTATATATTGAGGTAAATCATTTATAAAAAATAAGAACATCAGTGGCCCCAGGTTTGATCCTTGTGGTACACCTGAAGTGGCTTCATACATTTCAGATTTACACCCTTTTCAGACAACATAATGTTTTCTATTTTGTAGGTAAGATTGCTTAATATCAACATGTTATCAGAAAAGCCAATTTTTGTTAATTTGTCCAGCAGAATGTTATTGTCAACCTTATCAAAAGCTTTTTGCAAATCCATGTATATCACATCAGTCTGCCCTTTCTTACTTAGATTCTCATAAACTTCTTCTGTGAAGTTAATTAGATTTGTTATAGTCGATCTTCCAGATCCGAACCATTGTTGAACATCACCAATCAAGCTCTCTGCTTGCATGAAAATATGCTTGTACAAAATTGTCTCAAAAACTTTTGAGAATACACTCAAAATTTAAATGGGTCTGTAATTTCTAATGTCTCCTTTCTCACCACTTTTATGAACCGGACAGATTTTAGCAGTTTTCCATTTTTGTGGAAAAATATTTGTTTTAAGAGATAAATTTGTAACACAATGGTTGTATAAATATGTCACAGTAAGCTTTAACTATATATTCAGGTACACCATCATCCCCTACAGTTTTCTTAGGTTTCAATCTTTTTATGGCATTTTTAACATCAGATTCTGTAATAGTCACTATATTAATACAATTTTGAGAGATTGACTGTACATTCGGAAGGAAGACGTTCTGTACTTTGAACTGAGTTTCATACACTGATTGAAAATAATTCCTAAATTCAGATACAGTCTGTTGTGGATCCATTAGTTCAGTCTTATCATGCTTCATAACATTAGGAATGTGTCGATCTGATTTTTTATTTTTTATAAATTCCCTAAAGGAAGTAATTCTTTTGGTGGTTAGGTCTTGTTCTACACTTTTAATATAATTTTCATCGCAAAGTTTTAAGTTCTCTTTTACAGAAATTTGTACAAGCTGATATTGATACTAGTGATACAGAGAACCACTTTTTTTGTAATGCTTTAAGTGTCTCGGTTTCTTTTTTATTAACTTTATCAAATTAGTTGAGTACAATGCTGGATAATTATTGGACCTATTCTTACACTTAGGTATACACTCATTCATTGCATCATATAAATATTTATCAAATATATCAACTTCATTAACATCATGTACTCTCTCCAATATTTTCCAATCTATATTCTTAAGGCAGTTGTACAACTTGAGATAATCCCCTCTTTTGAAATTGAAAGAGTTCTGACTAGAAGTGGACTTCTTATATGCATTTTCTCTATGACTGTTTACATACAGGCAGTCCCCGAGTTACGTATGTCTCGACCTACGTAAATCCGTACTTACGTAAGTGGTAACCTTATATGAAGAGATTCCATTAATTTTGAACACAACCACAAAAAAGTAAAATGTTCGCTCATAAACCTACTGACAGAGAAAATATTGAATGGTTATCGAGTTTCTAACGTGATACAAAACAAATTGGCCCATTTTTATCATTCGTCTAAGGAAATTTCATTAATGTTCATTAATTTTTGTAGAAAAATCGCTTAATAATCTTATATCTTCTACCCAAGTCACCAATCAATGTGACAATTTACAGTCCTAGCGAAAGAAGTGGTTGAGCTCACTCCAGTACGTATCGTATAGCTTGCTACGCATCATACAGACCTGAAACCTTTACTACGACTTTCGTTTATCTTAAAAATGTACCCCTAAGTTTGGTCATGCCCGTATGTGGCTTTAAAAGAAATTGAAGTTCTAACAGAATTCTTTATTGCGGAAAAGACTTGGTTAATACCCACGGAATGGAAATTGGCCCACGGTATGGCGCCAGTCAGTTGTGCAAACGGAGTATGACTTATTGCCAAGAAATTAACTTGTATTTCCTCTAACCACGAACATCTACCTACATTCTCTTGAACTCTTAAATCGGATTGCAATGAGAAGCCATCATCATCTTCCATATCATTTTTATAGAAATTGACTAGAAATAACTGCTTCGAACCTGGCCATAAGAAAGTCACAGCGATCAGAGACTTACCCGTGATTTTCGAAGGAAATACTATGTTAGAGGTAATGTTATATCTCGGAGGCTATGGCTAATGCATCATTCTGTAGTTTAAAGTATATTATTATAATATTCTGTTCTTACTTTGCTTGAAAAAAAAACGTTCGCGTCCGCCACTTCCAGTGCCAGACTTGGGGGCCCTGTGGGCAGAGCAAGCAATGGGGTCCGTTGAGGGGAAATGGGGGAGTGAGTCGCAAGAGAAGAGAGGGGAAAAACTCTCGGGGCCCATAGGCAACTGCCTACTTTGCCTTATTGTTAATCCAGTCCTGTCCCCGTCGACTGCCAACGATGCAAAAATGTATTCAACTCGGGCAACCAAAGACATCTTGTTTGATTGTTTATTGTAATGTAGGGCACGATAGCACTGGCAAAATCCATTCAGTCATTTTCTGGCACTGGAAGTTGAGAGCTGGATTAGTGAAAAATTTTAACGTTGCATTGTTTTGGATCCTCTGACAATAGCTGATAAGCATTGAAGTGAGAGTAAGCCAGGTGCTTCTAAAAGGCGACGTACAATCACTTTAGAAGAGAAAATTGATATCGTGAAGAAATATGAAAGCAGGCTAACGATATCGAACATATCACGTGTTCTAAACATGGCCATGTCAACTATCAACACAATTGTGAAAGACAAGGAACGAATAAAAGAACATTGCAAATGTTCTGCTTGTATGAGATCCACCATCATTATCAAGCAACGCAATTGTCTTCTGGCTGAAATGGAAAAATTAGTGATGGTGTGGATGGAGGAGCAGCATCGAAGAGTTACACCGCTTAGTCTTATGAAGATTCAACGTAAGGCCATAAGTCTCTATGAACCCTAGTCTCTAGAACATAAGTCTCTATGAAGAATCAGAAAGGAGAGGCGGGTGGAAGTTTTGTCGAGAGTAATGGGTGGTTCAATCGATTTAAAAATCGTTGGAATTTGCATAATGTAAAATTATGTGGTGAGGCAGCCAGTGGTGATATAGAGGCACAAGAAAATTTTCCAAAAGTCCTTGAAAAAATAATTGAGGGGGGGGCTATTTACCAGAACAGGTGTTTAATTTCGACGAAACGGGGCTTTTTTTTTTAAAAGAATGCCTCACTGTACATTTATTTCGAAAGAAGAAAAGTCTGCACCTGGCTTTAAGACAGCAAAAGATCGCCTGACACTCTTGCTTGGAGATAACGCGATTGGAGATTGCAAATTGAGACCTCTTCTAATTTATCATTCGGAAAAGCCGCGAGCATTAAAAAATGTCGATAAATCCTCTCTTCCAGTCATCTGGAAATCAAACCCAAAAGCTTGGGTTACATCTGCCTCATTTGAGGACTGGTATTGCAACCATTTTCTACCAGAGGTGAAGGAGTACAGCCTTAAGAAAAAAATTCAATTTAAAATCCTGCTGATACTTGATAATGCATCCGGCCATCCTCCACACTTGGACGATTTAAATGAATTTCTAAAGGTGATTTTTCTGCCCCAAAATACAATGTCCCTTCTATAACCAATGAATCAGGGAGTCATAGCATCCTTCAAGGCTTATCGCTTATGGAAGACATTTGCTGATGCCATTGCCGCTACAGATGGGGATGATGGAATGACACTTATGGAGTTTTGGAAGGGCTACAATGTGTATCACGCAATAAAAAACATAGCATCATCCTGGGAAGAGGTAACAAGCAAAAATATGAATGGTGTTTGGAAAAAACTTTGCCTCGGTCTCGTGCATATTGAGGGATTTATGGCGAATGAAGTACACAAAGTCATTGACCGAGTTGTTGATTTTGTGCATGTTCTCGACCTTGAAGTGAAGGCGGAAGATGTAGAGGAGCTGTTGGATTCGCCCGAGGAATGGACAAACGAAGATCTGATCGAGTTGGGCGCACATAGAGCAGAAGTAGGGGGTGAAGATGATGATGGGGGATCTGAAAATGATGTGTGTGGACAACCAAAATGCTTTACGGCCAAAGAATTGTCTGAGGTTTTCGAGCATATTAATTCAGCAGTAGAAAAACTTGAACAAATGGATTCTAACGTCAATAGGTTCGCGAAGGTCAGTAGGGCACTTCAAGATGCCATGTCTTGCTACGAAGAAATATATTGTGAAAAAAGGAAGGCATCCATACAAACATCTCTGCACAGCTTCTTCACGAAAGTTGACTCCACATCAACCTCATCAGCAGCTGACGCCAAAGGTGACGTCACCGTGCAGCCTTCGACATCACAGTGAGAGAATGAAAATGTGTCTGCGTGCTTGAAAGATTGAGTATGTGTGCGTGTGATTGTAAGCATTGATATGGACATTTCAGTGATTTACGGGCATTTTTGTGTGTAATTTTCTCGTAATCCTCGACACCCCTCTACGAGTATGAACTGTGACATTGAAATCACCAGATCCATCAATCAACGTAACATATAGGAGGCAGATGATATAATGGTTAAAGGTTAGTAAATTATGCATTTTATGGCTCCTGCGATCGTAGAATAACATAATAAATCAATATTAGTATTCAGTTTAGTTAAGTAGCATTAAGATACCGTACTTTCCTGAATCCACGTGATCGATCAATTCGAGGATTGATATTAGGCATTTTGACTAGCAATTCATGAGATGCAACTTTCAGGCGATATGAATGTTTATTGATTCTATAATAAATTAAGAATACACGTAAGAGTTCATGAATGTTGCAGTGAATTGAATGAAACTTTGCCGAGAATTTGCCGCGCATTTTTCCGCATCGATCGAAATCTCTGAAGCACTGATGCAGAATTTTCGACTTACGCAGAGTCTGTTGGAATGCATCTCTTACGTAACTCGGGGACTGCCTGTACACATTCTTAAATACACACCTTAGGGGTGGATGATACTTATCCTTAGGCACTATTGTATCACATTCATCAACAATTAACATATCACTTTTAACATTGGTGAGGACTAGATCAAGCAATCCACCATTGATGTTACTTATTTTATACACTTGAATCAACTCATGCAACGTAATAAAATTTCGTAATTCAATAACTTTCATATCTGTCGATGCTTCATAGTTTAAAGTGGGTAAGTTAAAATCACCTACAATAAAAATATCTTCTAAATTAACATTATTGCTGATAATTTAATCAAAATACCTTTCATATAGATTTTTTTTTGAGTTTTGGGGAAAGTAAACAACCAAAATATATACCTTTTTCTGGCCATTTAGTGTGACTTGAACACAAATTTTCTCATCCTCTGTCTCCATTTCTATTATTCTATTTGATCGATATATATATTTTTCACAGCCTACATAACACCACCACCTTGTTTCTTCCCTGTCAACGTTGCATTCCGATCTTTTCGATGTAATATCTATCGTCAAATAACTCAGAGTCATGAATGCCAATATTAAGCCAAGTTTCTGTTATACTCATAACATCATAGTCTGAAAAAAGTAAATCTTTTAAAAGTATCTACTTTGCCTCTTAAACCTCTAACATTTTGATAGTATATAAGGAAATAATTTTTGTCTCTAGCCATGGATATATCAATAGACACTGTGAAAACTTTCACAATACTTTATTTAGGAATGCTTTCTAAAGACCTGATTAACACTACTGGATTGTTTTCATCTTTTCTCATATAAACATTTCCATTACGAGTCCATATGTATTTGTAATGATTTACTTCCCTTGATCTCTTGGCACTCCTAAACAGAAATGGTTGATAGGAAGTTAGATTCTCATCAATGTATATGTTCTTACGTTCACCCGGAACACCAATATCTGACGTAGTCAAGCACATCTTTTTATTAGTTGAATTATTCTTCACCTTTGACACACGTAGGAGTTCATTCCTCTTTCTTTTACTCAGAAACTTTACTAATATGTCCGGATTTTGACTTTCTGCGTCTTTAATGCGATGGGTGATACTAATATCTTTGATTTTAGGGACTACGTTTAATTTCTCAGCAACATCGCATATAATTGTCTCGATGTTTTCATTTTCACACACCGGGATTCCTTTAATCAACACATTATTTCAATCTGACTGTTCTATTGAATCAAGTTTACCTTCTAGTTGCCGAACTTTGTGCTTCAACTCCTCGTTTTCACTAACAACCTTTTGCATTACTCCAAACAACTGTTGATGTTCATCATATTTCTCTGACAGAAATATCACAGCCGCTTTTATTTCTAGTTGCTCCCTGATCATTGTTCTCAGAAGCTCATCTGTAGTGAGCCCATCTAATTTCACACTTTCTGAACTTTGTAGTTTTTCAAGAGGTGATGTCACATAATCTTCGTGCTTGCTGCCAGCTTCAGCTACGCCACAGTTTTCACAAAGCCAAATATCATCACCACCAGCTATCTTCATGAAATCATCATTTCCCAAGTTAGCACATCTCAAATGCCACCATTTTTCACACTTAACCACTACATTTTACTGCTTGACTGTTTTTAGAAACACTATTTTTGCAGCTACCACTCTGTGTGTTACATTTACCCGCCATCTTGAATTTAATAATGATAGTCTAGAATTTAATAACTAGTATCTTTCAATTATTCATTTCATTATCGTTTGCAATGTTTATTGGCAAAAATATTGTGATTTTTTGCTTCTTGCTTTCAGTGTATGCCTGTCTAGCCCTCATGCATGGAAGTATCTCTAGCTTTAATGTTTCCCTGCATTCTTATTTCCATGTCATGAAAAATGCCTTCTAACAGCGACAACAATTCCATTCAACATACAGCGTCCTTCAGTGCATTAATACAATGTTACTGCCATTAAATCCTCGCATCAACTTAAACGCCGATTAGCTTGCCTGAAACATTTTGTTCTGGCTTTGCGTTGACATAGATACGGCAACGACTGGCTAGTGCACACCCCTCCCCTATCTCACCCCTTCAACAAATTTCCCCTCTCACACAAGAGCAAGCAGGCACTAACGAGAACAGCCGAATGCTCATAGGACAAGACATTTGAATAGAACTTCTAATTTGTCCACGCATCCACATTTGCGGGGCACAGGTGGGGGAGGTAGGCGTGGTTAACCTTGAGAGAATCAGTAAAAGGCTTTCAAGTACATCAATGCTGTGATTGAATTAAACAGTGTATGTGTGCTAAATGGTGATACATACTAATTTTAAGGATATATTATTTGCATGAAGTTGGTGAATTTAGGGGCATGGTAATTATGAATTTTCTTTAAATTAGTGGTCTTCTTAGTATTACAATGGAGTATGGAAGCATTGGGTCCTGTGATTGATGTACTTCAGGGTAGGTACCTCAGATTCAGAAAAAGTAATGATCCGTTCAAATTGTCACTCCAAACTCCATAATTGCTTGTCTAGAGTTAAGATATATGGAACTCTTTGATATATGTACCATGTTTTCCTGGCTTTGTTGAATGTGGGAGGTAATTTGAGGTGATAGTTTGGGAAAATTATTTGTCACCTACCCATATGAATATTTTGCTGAATCTGATATTTCTAATTGTGCCACAATTTTCTTTGCCTTTTCTTCCGATAATTGCTCTCTTACAAGAACCTTTTTTCCTCAGCATTCACAAAAACACTCCTATGAGTGTTCCTTAATAATCTTCATATTGGATTTTACTCAACTTAATCCATTTGGCAAATCTAGATGCAATGGCATCCTTAATTTTCTCTGTTTCTTACAATTTTGGTTATTGGCATTTGGCTGTGGCTGGTTTTGATTGTGGTTGTTGGCTGTGCAATACAATGATTTTTTATGATACATACGTTGGAAAGGTTTCCTTCATCATCTGCAAGGATCATCAACTTTTTGCCAACAATTAAGCATTAAGACTTCTTAAGACTTCCATGTATAACTACTTGGTCAGCCATAATTGAACTGGGAATATTCTCTGCTTTTTCTCTTTCTTTCTTCCTACCCCTCCTTTCACCTTAAAATCTAGCATTCCCCTTTCCTATTGATCTGAGTTAGTTTGTATAAGAACTGTGAATACTAGGTATTGTACCTTGACATCCATGATTTTTGAAATCACATTTAGAAATAGAAAAATGTGGATTATTAGGGATTTCCAAAGAAATCAGAACAACCGAAGAAAGTCCTTTCAGAATGAAACTTTTACCTTTCTTTTTTCATTTGGTTTCAGTTCAAAATGAAACTGTATGTTGAGAGGGACTAAAGTTCCATTTATGGAATGAAGGTGTAAAGATGAACAAAGTTCAACATCCCAGAACTGTTCGTACTCTTGAGTCGTTTTGGTTCAAGTCAGGAGGGGATGGACTATATTTGCACTCAGGCTCTGGCTAGAATTGCATTAAATTGGCATTGCTTTCACTCCATTTGCTTTGATTTGATCCATTATAGAATTATATCTTCACTATATGACTGCGAGGTAATAAAATTATCCTTTATGGTTAGCTTTTAGATTGCATTGGCTTGGTGTTTTTGTATCTACATCTACATAATACCCTGCTTCATCTACTGTATCATTCCATATTACCCTAACAATATGTGAATTCTGCTGCTTCTTATAAAAATCAGTTTTAATTAGTTCTTTCTATGTAAAGTGTAAATATCTCTCACCTTTAAATTCTGCACCTTACTGTGCACCCATGCTGTGGACCCACGTTGCCCTCTAGGGTGAGAGCAAGGATGGTGTATCAGGATTCTACATGCATGTTACATGCATTATCCTAGCTACCAGATCATGCATCTGCGTTACATGGCTGGATTACTCATCCAAACCCAATACGTACTTGGGTTTCTCACCCCAATTCTGAACTTGGGTGCTGCACATGGGGTCAACTCCTGAATTTTGTGCTTGAGTAACTTCTCTGGATAATTCTGTCAAGTCATTCACCTCAGCTATTCCCCAACTTTTTGCATTGGGAATCAGTACCTGGGTATAGTGTCACATCTGAGCTCTGCACCTGAATTCTGCATGAAGGTGTCAAAACCACATTCCTCTGTGGATTACAGGACTGCATTTAGCATTCTCTTCACTCAGCACCACTCCTCAAGCACCCATGTTTCATGTCCATGTCTCGATGAAACTCACAAGAGATCATCATGTCTCATGCACCAGCGTCACGTAACCACACCCTACATGCGCACACCCTGCACCCTAATCCGGTACTTGCGCTCCACACTTCACTAATTCATGCCAGTTGAAAGAAAGTTTTCTCTTTCAAGGATTCTGTGTTATATTTTATGTTCTCTCCATAGATAAAACAGTTTGGCCTAGCAATCGGAAATATTGATAGTCCATCAAGATGTCAGCGATCGTTACAAAACCTCAGAAACTGCTTGGCTTCTCATTTTTCTAGTGGTGCTGCCGAGATGGACAGACCATTTGTTATGCATGCCATCAAGCTGCTTGGTAAGTGGTTACACATGCTTCTCATATAAAAAGACATCATTAAAATAAATTTTCATGTAAAAAGACAGCTATATAAGTCAAGATTTCATCATAGAGTTGTTGTATTTAGCATGTGACTAATGAAAAGTTCATGAAACGTAGAGCATTAGAATTGAAAAGTGAGTCACTACTATTTTATTGTCTCTGGAGTAGAAGGTGCATGGTCATAAACAAATCCATTAAAAGATCTGTCTAAGATGTACTTATTATTTGCAGAAAGATTGTTTTCAAGGAGCTACTCCCTCATTCAGGCTATAGTGCATTGATCATCAGTACATCATACACAAAGATTATTGATCGAAAGTATCATATTTCTCTATTTTTATGATGTTGATTCATTGCTTTGAAAACTAATCTATTGTTGCTGTTTAAACAAAAAATATGTTTTGTAATTTTCTTACTCCTTGAACAGAGTGGCAGATTGCTGCTGATGAGAAGTTAAGGTCTCTTAGCTTTGTTCAAGAGGCCAGTGAGAGCATTATTGGGAAACCAGCATTACAATCCCTTGCTCATTCTTGCAGATACTATTGGGAAAATCCAAAAGCTAAGAATCCCGTTCCCGATCCACTTGCTCCTTCTGCTCTCTGTCAAAGGTTGGTCTACAAATATCATGTATATAAGATCATTTTATTAATATCATTTAAGTGCAAAATCTTGTGTCCCTAAGCTGGAACTGGTGGATAATGCATTATGGTACATGCTAGACCATTTGTGGAGAAATTATGTATGTTTTTTACCCACAAAATCCTGCCTTTGATTTATGGTTGAGATACTGAAATAGGTGACTTTTTCTGGGTATTGGGTACATTAAACTGTATTATTTCTCTATCTCTATTAATCATTTTCTATGGAGAATATTTGCCCAAAATTCATTACATGTACAGTAGAGCGCCGATTATTCATGGTAATGGAGGGAGAAGCCCAATCGGATAATCGAAAAAGATGGATGATCCATTTTCCTAGTAGTTTTGCCCTTAGTTTCAGCGCCACGGTTTCTTTGAGTCTTTAGCACACATTCCATTGAAATATTCGTTTTCCAGCTATTACATTTTATGGCCAATCATTTATTCCATTTACTTTTCCGAAACATTTCGCCAACTAAAAGTATTCCTGTCGAATACATGCATTGATGACGCTCTATCATTTCGTGGAAAATTCAGTGATGAATCTTAATCTCTGACACGAAATGCGTCCCGTTTTTACATGCCTGACTACTATTTACCCAGCAAAACTGTTTATTACGCAACGTATTACGCTCATTTCGAGGAATCTGAGACTATGCCAATGGGTAAAATTAGCCTCACATTTTTTAACTTCCCGTATGAAGCTCGTCCTGATAGCTGATCCAAAGTTGAATGACTACAGTTTGTCTGAGTTAAATTCCTCCAAAGCTACAGCTCTACAAAGCACATACCTCTTCTGCAGAGATAAGGAGTCACTTCTTGGAGTTCCGACCCTTCCGCCTAGGGAGCGACCGGCTATCGAAGTAAACAAGTCAAGGTCACAGACCAGCCCTATTCCTGAACACATGAGGCCACGGACGCTAATTACCTCCTTTTCGCATGCAGGGGTGCACTTGCAAATTGATTTTTTATCCAAATATTTTAACAGCTTCTGATGTTTCCTGTGATAAATTGGGTATGGAAAATTTGTATCCTCTATGGACTCAATAGAAGCTTCTCACAGGAAACTGCGAGAAACTTTAATACATTTCCAGGTACATGAATACAAAAAATCCTGACTTCAAGCAAATATTTACAAGATGTTAAAAAAATCTGTCACTTTCCTTTGTATTTTTGCATTGCATATTTTCTTTTTAATGTCCATCCAAATTTTTCTAACACACAAAATGTCTGGCCTCGGAAGTGTCGTCTTCCTGTTCCAAGAAATCCATCAAAGTTTCTGCTGATTCCAGCATGATTTGGAGGGAAACTCATTTTGTTTCAATTGTTTCTTCCTCATCACTTTTGTATTCACCTGCACGTACGGAACTAGTATTAGGAGTTATGGTAGCGGAGATAATGGCATCATCATCAAGAATCTCATGTCCTTATAATCCATCATCATGACTGAGCCACTGATTAATATTTTCCGTGTTAACCTCAGGAAACTGATGATTGCCGGCAATTATTGATCGGATGGTGTCAATAAATTTGAAACTCTCTGGGTCCTCTTCAAACCCCTCAAACCCATTAATCGGTTCATCAAAATCACTGTAAGTTTTCCTTCATGACCGAGAAATAGTAATTTTCGTCACCATTTTCCAAGCTTGATCCGACAGGTAAGGTGCTTCTTTCACTTTCAGTTTTTTCCAGAAGTCAATCATGTCAGCGCCTTCTTTTAAGAGCAGCTCCAAGAGTTCTAGACGGTAATGTCTCTTCATAGTCACTATCACACCTTGGTCCATCGGCTGGATCAATTAAGTTACATTTGGGGGTTGAAATGCATATAAGGCCATCAGCACTTTTCAGTTCGCTGTCAAGGGGATGTGATGGGGCATTGTCCATGAAAAGAATCGCCTATTGAGGTAAGCCTTTTATTTTAAAAAAATGTCTCACCTCTGGAATAGACTTGGAGCGGAACCACTTGGACTTAAAAATATCCCTCGTCATCCATACTGATTTGCTACTAAAATAATCCACCAGCCTAAATTTCACTTCTGTACCTTTAAAAGAGTGAGGATGTTTTGTTTTCCAATGCGCGTCAGTTTCATTTTATGCTCCCCACTAGCATTCACACAACACACAATCATTATTCTCTCTTTATTGGCAATTCCATGGCGATTCATAAATCTTTTCAACCACCCGGAAGATGCTGAGAATGTTTCATTTGTCCCCAACTGTTGATGGAATACCTGTGCCTGTTTACACAAAATCGGTCCACTAGCAGGCACTCCTTCACTTCTCTTCTGCTGAAACCATAAGTAGAGTGCATTGTCCACATTGGTTACAGCCGAACCTTTAATTGTTTTTCTCTTTTGAAGTCCACTCGTGCAATCTGATTTTGAAGCATACTTCAACAACTTGAGTTGATTTTTAAAAATATCGTGCACTGTAGTGATCCCTATGCCACAATCTGCCACTAAATTAGCTGGTGACTCTCCCTTGGGTGCACTTTCAATACTTCTTAACTTCTCGGAAATATCTAATACTATGCGCTTCCTCTTTCCCGTGGAATTACTCATTTCGAATCTATTATTTTGCCGGTGCAAACTTGCCAAATGTAAAACATCCACGGAAGCAATATAAACCGAATAAACTTGCACACCCAGGTCGCGAATGAATTGAGCACTGAGCAGAGATTCGGTAGACTCACCATATTATAACAGAGTCATGTGCGTTGTTGAAGTGCGTATTGCAGGAAAATCTTTTTTGTCCGCAAAAAGTAGCAAATTTGTTGACTTTAACACTGTATGCGACTCACTGTCTGTCTGCTACTGTCTACGAGTGCGGTCAGAAGTGGTAGCAGGTGGAGGGCAGAGGGGAGGGTTGGAAAAAGAGAGTAGGGGAGGGTATGAAAGGGAGAGAGAGGGGAACTTGTTGAGGGACTGTTCGTCGGATAATCTGACAGTCGGTTAATCGGATGTCGGATAATCGGCAGTCTACTGTATGTTTCATATTGAGCCTTATCTCTTGGTACTTCTTTTTTGCGATATTAATGCATTCCCCAAGGCCAGTTTTGCATTCAAAATGGGTACATATTATGTATTATAAACATGAATCATTGAGTTCATAATTAGCTGCTTGCGATGCTGGGGCTAGAAATCTCTGTAAATATACTGATTGATATGTAGTGTATTTTTTCACATGATATTGGTGAAAATAAATTTGAGAAAAATGAAAAACAAAATATTATGGATATTGAACTCAAGAATGAAATGAAATGGAAACATATGGACTATCATCATTAAGACAGTACTAAAGCCCTGTCCACAACAACTTAACTTGACTTAACTTGGTGCGATTTAGGAGTTGAGTCCGTGAGAAAGCAACACACTGGTTCACAACAACTTAAAGTGGCTTAACTCAACTTGGCGTAGTCTTGGAGTTGAGCATTTCTCAACTTTCTCTTAATTTTAGCCAATGGCAAGGCCTGGTTTACTATCGATAGCGCGGAAGGTCGCTAAGGAAAAGGGGATTACGACACAGAGTATACAGAGAGGACATTTTCCATTTACCCCCTTTAAATTTTGTAATGCGGAATGCGCGCAGTGGCCATGTTCCTAGCGAGTTATAAACGGCGGGAATTCAAAATGGTCTATGTAATATAGGTGTATCCCCGCATTAGGATTGAAGGTGATTCTGCCAGGTATCTCTAAGTAAAATCAAAAGCAATAGTTGCGCGATGAATAGCACAGCCGTAGAAATCATTTTCACTGTATAACCTATTACTACAATTCTCAACGCAGGTGAGGAATCTTGCGTAAAGCACCTGTTAATCACATCGGGTAAAAAATTAGCTTCAATCAAGAACAAAATAAAAAATTGTTGGAGGTACGTTGTGAGAATATAACAGCTGCATGATAGAGAACACGGGCTTAGACAACGAGATAGTAAAGTAAGGGGTAGTGGAGAGCCAGCTGGGTCCTGGAATATATGGTTTAATAAATAGTAAACATTAAGTTGATAATGGTTAGAAAAGTCTCAAGTTTATAATTATTCAAAGCCTTGGCAGTACCAGAGAAATGTGTAACATGAGAGCCAAATGATATGATTAGTAGGGAGTTGATAGGCCATTTAAACAGCATTGTCCATTTGAACCTAGGATCTTTTGAAACAAATTCAGATAAAATAGTACAAGAGCCTTCATGCTACACGAGATAGACGCGAAAGTAGGATGGGGACAGGTAAATGCACAAATGATGTTAATTCTACAGGAAGTTAAAGTCAAAAGATACTCCAAGGAAGTCCAGAATGGGGTTGTAAATTAATCACATAGACGACAGCCAAATCAATCATTCTGATACTTTTACCATGAATTAGTAAAATCAATTTATTTTCACTAACCACACATTTCGTATACATTTACACAGTTATAAAAAGTAGGTACCTACCATATCCTTTGCTCAGCTTCATAAACAATCATATTAATGGTGTAGCTAATTTAATTGAAGCAATGAAGATTCATACAGTCACAGAATGTTGTCCCTTCCCAGGTGGAACCAATGCACATTAAAAGTGCATTTAATGCGCATTAATAGTAGCATTTTATGCGCATTAATAATAGTATCTGATGCGTATTTCCAATGTGCATTAAAATCACATTTTTGTCCATGCCTTTTATGTGCATTTAATGCGCATTATTAATGCACATTATATTTGTTGGGGGGAAAATATTTTTAAAGCAAGTAACCATAATAGAAACAAAATGTTTACATTATGTAAGTGAAAAAACTATGAAAAAAGAAGAAAAAGATATTCTCGCACCGAACTTCGCACCTTCTGCATTGCTGTCTACAGCATTACCTCTTGTCTACCGCTCGATTAGAAGTAGGGTATTGTACTTGGCGCAAATATGTTCTATGTCATGAATTATATTTATTTTAATATCATTCTATGTCATGAACTATATCTATTTTCATATCATTTTGCTGTGGTAGGTGTTTGCTAAATGGAACTCAGCCTGATGTGTTTCAGCAAAGTACCTCACTTTCATGTTTCCCTGTTCACAAGAAGAACCTAGTCATGAGCCTTACATGGCATGAAGTTCTCTCCTAATAAGACTCAGATTATTTCTCATTAGGTTGATGTGACTTCTCATAGCAAATCTCATAAGTTGTCGTAGAAAATGCGCGTATTACGCACCTGATTAATGTGAGACTAATGCAGATCTACGAACGAGGAGGTTTTACGCGCATTTAATGCGCATTTAATGCGCATTCAACGCACATCGGCACAGCTTGGGTCGGAATTGAATTTTTGATACCTGGTTGCATTGAGCATGTAGGGAAAATCCACCTTTTCTCTCCTTTTCAGATATTTTGTGTTTCCAGGGAAACAAACTATGGCCAAACTCTTTGGGAAATGGAGTAAATCACCAAGAAAGAGAAATACTCTATGAAGCTCTCACTTTTCACTACATTGACGTGACAGCGAAGTGAACGCGCTTACAACATGGCCGGAAGCGCATTTCGTGATTACAGGTTGAAACGCCATATGTCCTCTCTGTATACTCTGTGATTACGATATCAATAAGGCCCATCAATCGATTGTAATATCGACTTTGAAAGTGGCGTGCTGTGATTGGTTGGAAATTTCAGGCCCCGAATGACACTCGGGAACAGCCTAAGGCTGAATACGACGGCGAGTTAGTGTGAATCTCCCTCACAAGATGGGACGACGGTCGTAGGCCGTGAGTGCGACCTCCTAAGCATGTATCGGAAACTACGTCGGAGCATGGAACTTGAGAGTTCCCTCCCCTTCCCAGTCTTCCTCTCTCCTTCCACAGAGGAACCCGACACCACCGCAGCTGCGAGCTTGGGTCATGGAGCTGGCGCATTTTTCTTCGAGAGCAGAGTATCAAGTTGCACTTTAAGTGTTATCTTACACACCTCACCTTTCAGTCGCTTCCAAAGGAATCTTTTCCTTGGAATACTTGGTTGCTTGGAAAGACATCTTGGTTATATCCCCATGTAGCGAAAATTATCCATTTTTCCCTTATCGCACGTGCCCTACCGTGTAAGAAGCTGAATAATTTGCATTTTGCAATAATTAATTCTATTTAGTTGTTCACTACCCATTTATTTATCTTTTGATTGTTATTCAATGAACAGTAATATGGCTATCGTCTTAGACTTTCCCGTAGAAAATGCAGTCCTCGACATAGAATTCAGCAGAGAGTTCGTTTCCAAGACGAACTTACTGACATTTACCCCATTAGAAGGTCTCTTTCCATTATATCATCCTTTTTTAGTTTCCCAATCTTTTATTTTAGTTTATCGTAAGGCACGTTGCTGAAAGTCTTGGACTAGCATAACCGCATCTACTTCTTGAACCCTATCTAACCAATTGTATATTTACTGACAGATCCCAAATTGTCGAGTTTCGTAGGATTACCCCTTGAGTAAGGCATGTTGGGTTTTAAACAGCCAATTATTATCGTCCCACGCAAATAATCAGCAATATTTTTTTCCTTAAAGTTACAGGTTACAAATGTTTGCTGATAGATCGCTAGTTCTCAATAAGTGATTTATTCCCATCCATGAGGACGGGAATATTATACACTTTCTTCAAATCATATGGAATGTCATGGATATTTAAGATTAAGCTTAATACGGCCCAGAGACATTGTTAATGGCCTTTAATCCAAATTTAACGGCATCACTTGGGATGTCTTCCCGGTAAAAGAACGTCAGTGGCACCGGCGATTGTTGTTTTTGTGTTGATATTCTGTTAAGGCGCCAAACTGTGATGGGCATTTTTAATTTCTCTGTGGTAAATAGCATGCACTTTTAAAAACGTGGATATGTTGAATGAATTCTATCACAAAACTCGGCCGTGGCTTTTTCTATATCACAATTGTATCGATAGGCTATCAAACAATTCGTCAGTAGGTACTCATTGCTCCATTCATCAGCGCTTAAGTTTGCCGATAATTTCCGATGTGCGTTATCTTCAACCCGTGGAATGGAAACTATTCTAGCAGCACTCTTATTTATAATCTAAATTCACTCGAATATTTCTGCAAAAGTTAATGATTGAAAAAGCCTTAAATGATCATTTATTATAGTAAGTACATAACCGGCGTAGATATAATGAATTGAACTCAATGTTGCACAAACAGCCACCAGGTGCGCATACCATAGTTAAAAAAAACTGTTCGTATCTGAAAAGGCAATGTTATTCAGCTCAAACTAGGGCGCAAATATCTATTCTAAGTAGAAATGGCCGCAGAGTGGAAAGGAAGGAGGAAGTCAGGAAGTAATGGAATGCATCAGAGAAATTATTAAGCAGATGATACAAATATTCTTTCAGAAGAAGGCAGAAGGTGGACATGAGAATTAAGTGTGGGGTGCTGCAGCAAACTTCTCTTAGGAATCAATCTTCATAAATGCTGATTAAATTGACCAATTATACTGATTGACAAACTTTCTGTATCTGAAAGTAGGTTATTTTCCGTATCTTTTTTTACCTACAAAAACGGACAAAAATGCATTATTTTGAAGGAAACTCCGGCTCACGTAAATCCATTGATCTACTTTATCTAGGATCTATTATTTCCGGCAGGAGAATTTCTTTATAATAAAACTTAACTTATGCACCATTTTTTTGTCCAAAAGTCACCATCCCCTAAAATCCTGTTCATTCTGCAATCATTTTTAGTCCATACCACAAAGTGCCAGAATAGGGTCACAAAGTGTCAGTTACAATTAGCTGGCCATCAATTTGGTAGTAATAATTGAGGTTTGTTTTTAATTGCAGACTTTCATCAAGACAAAAATACTAAATTTTGTTCGCTGCTCCCGGCCACGTTATTGAATCTGTAGTGGAGTATACAAAGTTTTATCTAAGTCACTAATTGGATAAAGTCAATCGATTAATTTGTTCCCCCACCACCTTTCCTTCTCATATTGGCCCTTAGTGTCCTTCTCCAGTTGATCCCTAGAAGCTGTAGTCACTTTTAATTTTTCCATGAATTCTTCTACTCCTTTATCATATTCTTCGCCATCCATGTCTAATTTTTGGCACATTACACCGTAACCAGCCCCATCACTTGTTTTTGTCTTCTTCTTTTGTTGTTTAATGTCTTGTTTGGCGAGCAACTACTTTATTGCATTTATACGTTTCAGTCTTCTGTGACAAGTGAATTCGACAGGCTTGTGGGGACTTCTGCCTATGAGCGTTTCCCAAGTTGAATATCTCCACACGGGTCCTAGTTGGAAATCAAGACCAGAGCCACAAGTCCTGTGTTGATATGATCCTCTTTTGCCCCTATTCACTTGTTTTCTGCCCGAAAATTTGGCCAAAAACATAAAATTTGGCCTAAGACATAATTTTTTCTGTACTGTTACTAGTGTCGTGTGATTTGAACAGCCCAGAATTCGGATGAGTGGCTTAACACTTCTTGATCCGGTGCCTTTTAAATTTGACTAGCCCTTGGGGCTGGCCATTTTTTGCATTTTTGTTGGGAAGGTACATGTATACAATTAAATTCACACAACTCCAGAACTAATGTATATTTTTTAATGAAACTTTCATTCGTTGCATATTATATAACAGACCTGACCATTACCGCTGGTGGCGGAAACACGTAGTTTTACGTGAGCGGACTATAATATGTTAATAGCCACATCAATTTTTTCGAGGTATGCTATTTCTTCCTCGGTAATAACTTTCAACTTTTGATCGACAGCTTGACAGAAGTAGTCTCGGCAAGATGCGTGACATCCAATTCCGTGCTTGGGACAATTTTTTTAAAGCCTTGACCAGGGACTCTACGGTATTCCCTTCTGTACAATTATACGTAATAGCGCCACGAGCTGCTTTTTAAATCTCGCCTCCGCAATCTTGATCAATCCTTTGGTGAAGCGCTTCACTGCGTGATTTGCGTATTCATTTTTTTTAACGTAGCTACCATACGGCACTAGTTTTAGCACTACGTTTTTCATCACGCTTGAGTCTCCATCTCCAACAGAGCTAGCTGAACTAAACATGCCCCTTAATCATTATTGAATGATCTAACATTATGGAACAGCGTCAACATACATTAAAGTTAGCGCTAACTTCAAGCAAGAACATTCAGTAACCTATAGGAATAGTAATTTTTAAGCAGCTAAAATGACTGATTTTCCTACTTTGTACTTAGGACTCGCCAATGCAAAACTGAGAGAAAGTCCACAAGGTAATGCACATCTACATGGTAATGACCTAGCTCAGCAAAGCAATGCCAAAGCATGTATGTATGGCTTGAATATGAGAAACTGTCATCCAGGGCGTCCGAAGATTATGCCGTATGACCGGCTTATTGCTCCTCGATGGAGCTGATAAGGTGGTCGCGTCTAGGATGAGGTACTACTCCCGTTTGTAGCCAATGCCACTATATGGGATACGTTCAGAGAGAGGCCGTGATGTCAGTTGTCTAGCAGTCCGTGAGAGAAAGTGAAGAGGATGCGAACTCAAAACAGGAAAGTAGGGATGCCAGCAGAAGCCGAGTCAAAGGTGGTGCCGTCAAACGCCGGATGATGCCGAGTCTTCAGTTCCTCCTCCACAGCGTAAAACCTTTCCTGCACACCGCTCTAGCTCAATCCTACCAAGTACTTCCGACTTCATACCCTTCCCCTCCCCTCGGGGCCTTCACCTCATTCCCCTCCAGTGGCAACTCATCACCTCCCCTCAAATCTTCGTGAGCGCCTTCACCTGCTTGCCTATTTTGCCGCTAGAGCCACTCTTGATCGGCGCGTTTTCAGCTGGTTCTAACTTTCCTAATAACTTATTTAGTACCCAGCGTATTTCCATTTTTTTAAATTTTAATTTAATATTGAATATATTGTTTACGTCTGCCTGAGACAATTTTTTGTAGAAAGCAAAAAATGAAGCCAAATTTTACAATTTTGAGGTCTTAATTTAAAAAATTTCAAAATGTACGCTCTGGGAAACATAACTAGCAGTTAACTTAATTAGAATGTGAAATTTGTTTTTCATTAATTTTTCCCCAATCTACAGGGAGTAAAGTCGTTTTCGACGCAATCGTATTTCGCCTTAAGCCAAGTTAAGTTGTAGTGAACGGGCTTAACTCAGCCTCTATGCTTCCCTGTACATCAACACTCAGGCGGCCAGCTGATCCAGTTGGCTTCAGTTGAATGATGTAATCTAAGATATTTTGAATAATTTTATTGTAAGTTTGTTTCTTTTATCGTTAGATGTTTGTCCCTCCTACCTTCAAAATTCAGCCGTATGTTTTCATAGTTTGCTTTTTTAATTGCAAAATAAGGAGTTCATGCAATTTTTACGCTTTGCTTTACTCTGAGGCCACTTATTGTCGTAGATATTTTTGGCCTGTCGAATTAAAAGGTCCATCTGTTCGTTTTTGTCTTATATCTGTATTTTACATTGCTAAAATTAGAGAAGTTACATCGTTCTTATTAAAAGTGTGGGAAGTACATATTGATACCAATGGCTTCACGTCTATGTTGAGAAGATGGTTATAAAGCAGTGAAGACAGAAGTTTCAACTTCCTATGTGTTCTCTAACATCCAATGTGGATTAAATAATTAAAATTTTCTAATTTTTAATATTTTTGTGGAAATTTTTATTTAATTTTGTAGGTACATAATTTTTGTTCTGTTACAGGTTTTGTTCAAAGTAGTAAGGGGAGGAGGGAACTCAGTATCTCACTGATTGCTGTGAGGTCTTTTCAGTCTTGAACATATTGTATGTGTTGCCAAATTTACTGTCTGCTATTTAAACTTCATTGTTTAAGACTTAAAATTATTGGTTAATGCACCCCTTCTCCTCTCAGTGTGCATACATTCATGAAGAAGTGACTATGTGTTTTGGATGCCAGGAGCCAGAAAGTGAGGTAGATGGGGAAATGCCATTCATTTACTGCTTGCGCTGTGACATCTACCCATCATGAATCGGGAAAAAGGGTATAGGAAAAAAAACTTGACTTCCTGGCTCACATTTTGATATGCTTTTTCTCAGTTCCTGAAACTAAAACAGGTCTAACAAATGGCCTGATAGGTATTTCATTCTGAGCTGAATAAAAAAAGAAGGGTTTCAATCTGGAGAAAAGGAAACAAAATTTTGGAGAACTTGTTCTTGATCACTGGCATAGCCAGGAGGAGGGGGGGACAGCTGCCTTCCTCTGGGCAAGACATTTCATCCCAAATCTGCTATATAGCCGGACAGGATGATGAACCCCCCCCCCCCCCCCCCCCCCCCCCCCCCCCAGCGTTAATCCTGGCTGCGCCCATGTTCTTGATGGTAACATCATGGTTCTAATGTAATTATATTTTATGCAGAAGAGCTTCTGAAGGGATTGTATGTGTTTATGATATAAAAATATTTACCACGTTGGCAAATATTGATGTTAAAAATTTTAATTTCAGTCTGGGCATCAACCAGCGGGCTTACCAATGGACTGCCCTTAGGACAAAGGCTCAGGAACAAGCTTGGGATGCTGTTGATGGTTTGTTCATTACCAGGGTAAGGGAATTAAAATGTAACATCTGTTGTATGATCAATTTATTGTTGTGTCTATCTGAAATTAGAAGATCCTGTGGGAAGTTTTTGTTTGGCAGTATTTCCATTGTCATGAATTATGTAGATGCAAATATTGATATTCTAAAGATGTTGGTGCTAGAATCTGAAAATGTTGCTAAATTATCTTTGGGAGTATAACTTTTTCCTAGCGTAATCTGGTGTCAAAGTAAGTCCACAGCCTCAAACTTGCATGAGAAAGATGGGAGAAGTAGATTAAGTCTTTAGAACACTGGAGTTATGTGAGGCAATGACTATGAATATGAGTTGGAATGGGAGAGATAATTGAGTAGAAGTTATTCTTTTAGTCCTGTCAATATTGTCAAAATGCCTATAATGATGATTTGATATTGAATTTAGCATGAAAAGCCTTCAGTCAAGCCAGAAATAAGTTATCTGATTGGGTGAAAGATATTCAACTCTTAGCTATTCAAAGCATATACAGCGGATCCCCACTTTACATAATTAATCAATTACGAAGGACCATTCATGTAACAAATTTCATCCTGAGTAAACCAAAGTATTCCCAGATGTCACTGTTAACAGCTGTACATCAAGGAGGTCATATAATGGTCTCACTAAAGATAGGATATGTTATTGTATTGCAATATCAGTAATTTTTTTAAAGAAGTTAAGTTTTGCATATTTCAAATATCATCTTGAAACTAGGAACCAAGAACAAACACTCACTACCATAAGAGAATGATTCTAATCTGAAGTCCGATGTTGACAATTTTTACTTCTTTGACAATAGTGCCCTATACTACTCTTTGCAGTTTTCTTGGCAACTGCAAAATGATCCAAATATAATGTTAGCTTTTCCCCATTTCCCAGTTACTAGGGAGTTGCCACCCCTTTTCTCAGGATAGAAAATGCTCAAAATCACCTGCTTCTACCTCCTTAAGTATTGCTGTTTCTCCTTAAATCACAACTCATGTAATTTTTATTTCTGACTGCTATTGAAGTCCTAAATATTTCTTTTTCAATGGTATTGTCTGATATAGAATATTTAAATGTGTAACTGGTGCAGTTTTGATTTACCTATTCCTTCAACTGCCTTGCTTTTAAACTTTTTGTTTTGACTTAAGGTTTATATTATATTAACATAAATGATAATAATAATAATTATTATTATTGGTCTAGAGAAATATTTACTGAATATGTTTGGGGCAAGGCAAAGAATAAGTACAGTTAAATACAACCACATTACAAAATCATTTGTAGATGGTGTTGAAGTATTCCAGGACAGAATAAAAAGTTCTTGATCAAATAATTAAATAATTCATTTTTAACTATGGCTGTATTGTGATTTCTTTGATACAGTTTGGCAGCTTGTTGCAAGCATGAATGCTCGTGTTTTTACTCCCTGTTTTGTGCACTTTGATTTGGGATCTCTCATCATGAATATCTCTTTTTCTCCTAGCGTCTTGTTGATGGAACACTTCATTAAGACTGAATTCACAGTCATAGTCTTGACAAATAATAGTAAGCAAAAGAGATATACAGGGCTCAGGTAGAATATTATATTTTTTAAAAAGGGTCTTAAAGGCCCCTTTTGAAAAATATACAGTAGAACCTCTACCTTCCGAACTCCCACTAAATGAAAGACTCTGATGAACGAACAAATCCCAGTAGTCCTGCCAAATCCCTATGTAAAAGCATTAGGAAATAAATATGTACCTCTAATGAGTGAACTCCTGCTTTACGAAAACTCCAGACTAACAAAATGAAAGATTGGCCCTGACTCACATTACCTCTTCGTAACGTATTTTGCCAAAAAAATTGTTAATATTGTCTATTTTGCAGGATTTTTGTTGTTTTAAAGCAAAAAGGGCCAATCAGAGACTCTGTGAGAACTAGCAAATCAGAAAGCACCTTCTTGTTCATTGCAACTATCATCTGTGACTTAATATCAGCGTGGTTTGAGCCGTCAACAGGATTGTGCATCAGTAATCGCCGCTCAACTTTGCTCATCTTCGGTTGGATGTTGTTTCAGCTGATATTTTCATGTGGTTGAGTGCCACCACCTGTGGAATTATTTATTACTTACGAATAAGTGAGAAAATGGCCGAGTATTATAAGTTGTCAGTGGCAGTGATTTCTGTTGAATGATGGCAACCCTGTTTCCAATGTAATTCCGAGGATTTGGAGGTGGTGGAGATATTGTGATGGCCTACGGTTGCCCATTTCCTTGTGTTCGAGGAGCTGCCGAATTCTCTACTTGCGTGATGCGGAAAGCCGCCATTCCTCCTCAATTTTTGCGTACTTTCCTTTCTTCAATGGGCTAATAACTATGTCCTCGGCCACATACCAATCGTTGAGCTGACTGATGACTAGGAAAAACTTTGTGGCATTATGGGTAACTTCACTTAAATGCAATTGCCCCTCTGACAGGAAAAACCACAGGGCCGATACCTCAGGCCAAATGGGGAGGTGCGCACACTTACGGGGTTAACTGCACTATTTTCGGTATCCAACCTAACACAAAGTCATAAAAATAATATTTAAATACACTGGCTGTGATTCTTTTGGGCCCATTGGTGGTAAAAATCACTTGCGCTTAATTAGTACACAAAAAGCTTTCCGTCACATCGAGGACAAGAGTTTAGGAGGCGCTGAATGAATGAGAAGGCGAAATCCTCTAAACTCAATTTATTATTTAATTTGAAGGCCCTTGGTGCCGGAAGAAAACCATCATGGCGGCATATCTGGGCCTCCATTTTCCTCGTCGAGTTGCTCAAGTGCGTAGTGATACAGACTTCCGCCGTTTTCCGTAGCAGCCGCAAGGTGACCTCTCGCAGAAGAATGGTGAAACACAAACAATCCAACCCCTGTGGCTGCTACAGTGGTAGCCCTGGCCCATGGGCAGTCAACCGTAGTTCGTCCTGTGATTCCTTGCTATTGCTACAAATTACGTAAATGGAATTCCAGAACAATTATGTAATAATAATGTCCACAGCTTATTTCTGGCTCAGCGAAAGGACTGCCAGAAGGTTCTTCGTGAGCATGGAGGGATTACCTCCATGGCTATGCGGCGAAGTGGAATGCTGTAGGCAAATAAGAAACTGTCATAAGTGTCAAACTGTCAACCGTAAACATTTAAGTTGAGCGTGGTTTAACTCCCTCGCTCTCGCTTTAAGTAAGCGGTGGCAATTTCACGCTATCGTTTAAGTATTCATTACAATCCGAATTTGAAATTTATGTTGATGCCAATTGTATGGGCTTAATTTCCTCGAATTTCTTCCAAAGAGAATGGTTGAGATGAGCGTTTGCGGTCCTCTGCGGATATTTTACCTTTAATTGAGTTTTGCAAACCTCTTCACCGGAACATTACAGCAGAGCAATGGGATGTTTAATTTCCCCTTGGAGTGATGCAACGTGCAAATCACCCCCCCCCCCCCCAGGTATGAATTCCCAATTTACGAACTGGCAAAATTTAGGTCCGTTGAATTTCGTTATTAAGAGGTTCTACTGTAGTACTCTTCCTGAAATTTAAATTTTAAATTAGGTTAGGCATTAAGGGTGTTGTTTCCATTGTTGCCCAATTCTTGTTATCGACCATTTTAACCCTCCGCCGGGCTACTTGTTTTTTGTATACACTGTCAGGCTACTGGGACAATTTCGTCTCGGGCCATTTTTAACCTAACTATAGACGACCGAAAATTCTGAAAAAATTCAGGGAATAAGTTCTAGGCTTTTTCTAGATGTCCCCGCCGGTTGTGTTCAAAAATATTTAAACACTGTCCCAATATAAATTTTTGAACATGAAAAAATTAAGATTTACTAAAAAATTCATATCTTGGGCTTTAATTGATATTAAGAAAAAATATTTTGGGGATTTACTCTTCATATATAAGCCTTTCAAAAGCACTAACTCAGTTTTGGTCCCGTTACAAAAAATATATTTATTTGAACACCTGAACGTGGACAACTTATTGAGCAGGAAAATCTGATGAAATTCGAGTATTTACGGAAAAATAATGCTTTTATTTATAAAAATACAATGTTTTATTATTGAAAAATAGTTTTTAAGTAAATATACTGTCTCAAGACTCTCAATTCCCAACACAATTCAAGCACATGTTTACGCGATGATCATCATATGCAGCTTTTTTGCAATAGGAACAGCAATAGACGGTTTTTTTCCTCTTGTCAGACGGACAAACGCTGTAATAATGCCTTTTATCTTCCGGGAATTTTATAACTATATTATCCCGCGGTGTTAGTTGGATATAGTTGAAAAATGCCATTTGGGACCAAAAAATGAAGTTTGTTTACTTACCTCAAAATCGTGTTTTTTGTATACTCCGCCTGGCTACTGGGACGATATCGTCCAAGCGTCAACTTTAACCGCGTCTACTGCGCGACAGCTGCGCGCGCACTGACCGGTGTCGGTTGGGTTCGTCTACGTTTAGGCCAATGTTTTTTTAGGGGAGGATACCCGGGTCCCCCCACTCCTCTTCGAGATACAGCAATGTGGCCGAGCGCGCATGGACGATATCGTCCCAGTAGCCCGGCGGAGGGTTAATTCTTTGGTCTTCATTAAATATTTGAAATAATATTTGGACTTTGTAAATTAATTAACTCTGTACTTGTTCTACTTTTGTTAAGTATATCTTGAAATGGAAAATTACATTAGTGTTCTGCTCCATTTATAATGAATTTCCATTCAAAAACAGAAAAGTAATTGAAAATGACTTTCCTCATTCTCATTTATCGAATGACCAGGGCTGGTTCCAAGGAATACGCTTAATAGGTGGATCAAATAGCATTCCAATGGCTGATGTGGCTGCAGAGTTGCATGCACAAGGAGCCCCTGAGGAAGTTGTGGTGAAATATATCAATCTTGTTGAGGGTGTTGAGGAAAGAATCTCATTGGCAAATAGATTGCAGTGCCACCAAGCTGCTATTGATGTATGTATCCCTTCTGTTGAATCTTAATGAGAGCCTTATTTATTTGAAAATCACATTTATCATGTTTCTGGAGTAATGGGTATGCTCTCTTAATGTTTCTTATCATCATTTTTTTTTTTTAGATAATGAAGTCTCAGGGTGATAGACTGGGTATAATCAATTTGAAAGACAGGCTTCCTTCACGTTCTGAAGAACAATTGTATGCTGAAAATGCTCTTAAATCCTCTGTGAGTTAAGTTTTATTTATCATAAGTTGATGAAATTTGCTAAATTGGTAGCTTATGATTTTGGCCTCTGTCTGAAATAGGTATTCTTTGGGTTTTCGTTTTTTTTTGCGGATGCAGAAAAAAATTCTTACTTATATTTTTGGGTCTTCATAGTACTGTCATGGAAATGGTTCCTATAAATATTCATTAATGAATTTGGTTATATCATTATTCTTATGAATAGGTGGTAAAGAAAGATGTTATTCACTAAATATTTTTATATTAAGTTGACCCTCGCTAATCCAGACCAGGATTATCCAAAACCCTTTATATTCCAGATAGGCCTCGACAGTGTAGTACTAGTAGTTTTTATAAGGGCTGTGAGATGGAAGCACCACCCAACTTTGTTTCAACCCCTCAACAAAGTTTGTTATAATGCTGAGTGTTTCTGCGTCTCAATGTTTGTGTTTACTGCAGGTGGCTGTTGCAGTGCATGCTTCACATTATGTGTGAAATGTACAAATGGCTACAAGTTGTTGATGGAATGATAGTGTAACTGAGAGAATACTATGGCCTCAAATTTTTCTGATATCAGAAAGAACGAGGATAAAATCAGACAGTTCACATCAAAGTTTGATGTCAACATCTGGACCTGTGCTACTCAAGCGCAAAAGATTCTGAAATTGACTGAAGAATTAAGACTAGAAGAAGTCGTTCACCAATGGTTCATGCAGTAGCAATAAAATAGTGTTGGAATATTTAAGGTGCTTAGATTGACGAGACACCACTCTAAGACTTGCTAAGCATTTTTGGATGGAGAACCTAATGGCAAGCAGTGGTTGGCTCTGGCAGTTGAGGAGGATGCATAATATTTGCTACAAAAGAAAGTCAGGTGAATGAGTGCCAATTTTGATGCTGCAAACCTATTTGGAGAAAAATTGCAAGCTTTAGTAATGAATATGATTTGATGTTGTCCCAGCCGTACAATGCAGGTGAAACAGGTTTGTATTGGAGACCCTGACCTGAAAGTACTCAAGCATCTAAAGGAGAATCAGGTCCTGGGATGGAGAATCAGTAAGCAGAGGATGTGAGTTCTTTTATGTGCCTATACAAATGGTAGTCATAAGTCAAAAAGTGTAATTGTAGGAAAGCATAAACATTCTTGTGCTCTGAAGAATATGACTGATGGCCTTTCTGTTTTTATCTGTACTCTCAGAAAGAATCATTCGCAGTGCAATGCAACAGACTAGTTGCATAATTACGTTAGAGGAGAGGAAAAAGCCTTTTAAGGATATGTTTGAGGGATTGAACACGTAGGAAGCAGGTCGTTCAGAGAGAAGTTGAAATGGTTAGTGCTGGGAGGTGATATTTGTGGTGATGGGAATGCTTGAGAATTTTTTCTCGAGGAGGGTGTCGGGATAGCCTCATTAGAGAAGGGATAGTTGTAGGTTAGTGAGGAGTTTATCTTGGAAGTCAGAATTGTTGCAGATTTGGTGGCCCGTGATGGAGAGAGGAACTTGAGAAGTGGTCTTCTAGTATGGGAGGGGTGGCAACTTTTATAATGGAGATATTTCTGCTTATTGGTAGGTTTGATTTGGACAGTGGTGGTGAATAGGTGGTTAGAGAGGGAGATTTCCGCATTAATTAAGGTAACTGAGGAAGAAGAGATGTGGGAGGAGAAGTAGACCGAGAAGAATTCATTTAGAGAAGAAATGAAAGAGTTTAAGGAGTTGACACCATGGGTCCAGAGAACGAAGCTATCATTGATGCACTGGAGCCAGAGGAGGGGTTGTGCGTACAGGAGGCACTCCTATAATTAGCCAAGGAATAGGTTGGCTTAGGATGGGCCGAATATGCTTCCCTTTGCACATGCTTTAGTTTGGAGGAAAAAAACCGTTTTTGAAAGAAGCAGCATTGTGGGTGAGTATGAAATGGGAAAGATCAGTTAGAAAGTCAGAGCTATGGATGTGTGGAAGGGGGCAGGTATCAAGGAAGAAGGAAGGCACACATGCACACACACACCAATGTGAGCATGCTTAATGATTTGATAAGCTATTCATGTCACAGAACACTAACATGTCATCATTTATTTTCTAACCTCTGCAGGTTTGAACAGCCATGAGGCTAATGATATTTACTTTGCTCTATTATCCTGTTCTGGTTAGATTCTGGGGCTCACTGATGGCTAAATACCCTGGCACTACATTTCATTACTTACTGATTTACCACTAATTCGTCAATAGACCAATATTGATTGTTTCCCAAGCGTTATTCCTTTCTGTGCAAGCTCTCTGCTGAAGTCCTCTGCCTTTTCTTTTCTGACCTACTTTTATTTTTTGAGTACCTGAACTGCCTAGGTACACATTTTACCCCTTATGTCTTTTTGTGACCATGTAGCATTTTTGTACTACAGCTCTTCAGCTGTGCTATGCTTTTTGTGAATTGATACAGTTTTGTATTTAAGGTAAATGCAATGCAAGTGAAGGAAATAATTTTGTATAAATTCTCTCTTTCACTTTCAGAGCATCCGATGGAAGAATTGACCTCAAAGTGGCCGAAAATAAAGCTTTATTTTTGCTAATGCATATTGAAGAAATGGTGAAAATAAATATCTGTTAAAGTGATTGGAAAGGTGTTTTTGGCACGTAATCTGAAGACACTTCATGGTAACTGAGTGTGTGTGTGTTTTTCTGCTGTTAGGTTAACTGTCTTTTATATGGAAGTTTACTTTTGTTTAATGTTTACTTGGGGTGAAACATTACCTGGGAAGAGTTTTATTCTCCTTTTCACACAGGAGGAAAAAAATAAGTGGGCAATGCTTAATTACATTCCTCTGTTACTGTAACAGTACCTAGTTAACAAATTTCTCAATCAGCTCATCAGCTTCTTTTAAGAATGTTGCCTGAAGAGTGATTTGTTTTTATTTCTAGTTGTGTTTTAGTGTAATATCATACATGTTTATATTTTTACTGTCTTAAGAAGATATTCCTACTCCATGGAAACATACTTGTGTCAAGTGTGAAGCTTGGATGGACTCCTCATATTTACTTGGAGAAACCTGGGATTTTTTTCTATTTAGATATTTAATCAAAATTTATGTACATACGTATGTTATTTATCTGTTTAAAATATACAAGTTTTTCTTATGATGACACTTTATCTTTCCTAGGTGTATGTGTAAATGCTTACACAAAAGCAATACCTATCTCTTGTGGAATGTTTTTCGTATGGACTGAAATGGATTGTTATAGTTAGAGACTCAAATTTGGAGAATCTCATGATTGTAAATGAAGCAATCTTTGAGTATCTAGCATATTTTTCTTGGTGTATGCCTCCCATTTTTTAAAATAAAAAATGGGATGTAAAGCATGGGAATGGAATGAATGAATGGATTTATTCAATGCTCTGGGTACATACCCCTTAAAGCAACAAAAAATATAATGTACATAACATTATGATTGTTATAAAATAAATACAAAATGAATACCTAATTCGAAATTTGCAAAGAAACAGACATATCAATTACATGCTCATAAATTAACGGTAGCATTAACGTAAAAATAAATAATTTGATTACTTCTGTAACAGGTAACTGTAACATTTACAAGTGATGATGAAGTGAAGACAATGAATTAAAATGATTCCATAGTACAATCCAGTTCCAAGCAACTTTTTGAATTGTTTTTAAATATATTAAAATTAAAATGAAAAACCTAATACAGAATTGACATTAAAACTGACATCAATTACATGGTCACTAATAACCGTAGCATTAAAGTTAAAATAAATAATTGATTACTGCTGTAGCAGGTAACTATGGCATTTATAATTGATTGATTCCACCGTTCAGTCCAATTCGAGGCAAAAAAGTGTAATGTACATGACATTAAAAAATGCTATTGAATAGAAACAAAAATGAAAACTTGTTGTAAATTTTACATTTAAAAAAACAGACATCAACATTAAGGTAAAAATAAATAATTTGATCACTGCTGTTAAAGGTAATTATAACATTGATACATAAGTGATTCCACAGTCATAGTTTTTTATTTTGTTGGGAATTGCATTCCATAGTGCAGTAGATCTGACGACGAACGAGTTATGGAACATTGTGGATCTATGTGATGGTAGATATAGATTTGATGAATCACTCCGTGTTGTCATAGTTCTGGTTACAGGTGCATACTGAAAGAGGTCAAGTAAATATTTTGGTGTTTTTTTTGTGCAGGGAAAATTAAAAGATACATAGGAGGTATTTCCGCTAAGAGGAAATATCTAGCCAGTTTAGTTTTCCCCTATGGGAGGAAATGTGTTGATCCCAGCGTAGATTAAAGATGAATCTAATGAAATAAAAAAGAGAAAATCTCCAAAAGCCCTAAACAATTGAATTGTTTAAAACAATTAATTGTTTACGGCTTTTGGAGATTTTCTCTGTTTTATTTTAATTGTCTAGCCGTAAGAAGCTCACCCCATCTTTGTGATGGCCTTCCATGAATCTAATGCATGAGTTCTGTAACCGTTGCAATTTCAAATTTTGTTTGCTAGTTTTTCTCCGAAGGATAGAGTGCAATACCCTATGTGAGGGAAAATTAAGGTAGTAATTTACAATTTCCTTATATGCACAGGTAAGATTTTTTCTGTGTTTTAAGCTTGTACAATATATCATTAACTCTATTGGATACTGCATGTATCTGATCGTGCCATGTCAGAGTGTTGTTCATAATAATACCCAAGTTACGGACAAAATTTGAATAGGGAATAGCTTTGTCATCAAGCTATATACCGGATGTTGTTTCAAGATTAATCTTATTAATGTCTCACATTACAAATGATTATGGACTTGGTTTTGATGCATTTAAAGTTAAAAAGTTTTGTTTGGCCCAGTCCGAGATACCATCGACATCGCTCTGGATCTTTAAAATGGACTCATTAAGATCTTTCAATCGTCAGTGAAGATATATCTGTAGGTTGTCTGCATATAACATATATTTACTATGTTTGATTCTTTCAGGTAGGTCTAACATGACTAAAGAAAACAAAAGCGGGCCTAAAACAGACCCTTGGGTGATGCCTTGCTTTGTTGGTTACCATGAGGATAGGTTTCCTTGATAATCTTTCTCTGCCCGTTTTCGTCCATTTAAGTACAAGAGAAACCAGTTCAGGGATGATGATGAGAAATTGAGGTTTTTCATTTTACGGAGCAAAAGCCTGTGGTTTACTCGGTCAAAAGCTTTACTGCAGTCAAATAATACAAGGATGGTCACAATGGAACGATCAATAGCCAAGCGTATGTCATCCGTGACCTTGATGAGGATGGGGCTACTTACAAGCATAACGAAAGGAAACCACTCACAAGTTCCATGGCCTGTGACCCAAAAAAGGAGGGGAAAGCTGATAAAAATGAGCTAAAACATTATTTTTATATGTAAATATTGAAATGTGTTAAGAATTTGAGAAAAAATTATAATTATCTCATTGACACTTTCACCAGCCATTGAAGACAAACTACATACTTGATATATCTAGAGCATGTTGTTTTGACTATTTCTTTTATTGCCAGTTTTCTTGATGCCATTATCAGAATATAAAAATGATCCACTCCAGTGGTGGACAGTTGGCTGCTTGATCTCTAGGAAGAGCACAAGCAAAGAGGAGGCAAATGGTGAGCACAGTTAGGTTAGAGTAGTTGCATTGGTGGAGTTACCATTAATGAGTCCCTGAGACACTTAGACAAATTTGGTCCATTGTGCCTACCATCGTATCAGTGGTTACCCTTAGAGTCCAAGTGCTTTGCTGAAAGCAAGCATGTCCCTATAGGAACTACCCCTACTTAATTGGGCTCCAAGAAAGGTGAGCCTCGATGCCGGTTCCGAGTCCTAAGTATGGCTGGACATTTGCAGAGCATATGGGCAGTTGTTTCATCCACTTCCTCGCACCACCTGCATGTAGGAGAATCTGAAATCTTCCAGAGATAAAGATGTCTCATCACTAGATAGTGTCCCATGAGTAGTCCCACTACCATTCAAATATGACTCCTGTTTGACTGAAGGAGTCTCCTTGCAAAGCTAGGCATTGGTCCCTTAATATGAAGTTTGGCCTGCCATAGTTTTGATACAGTTTGCCAGATCTCAGAGTGTTGAGCCAGACCCCACATTCTGATCTTGTCGGCCTTCAGTCATCCTTTTCAGTCACAAGTTTGTCAGCCTTCTCATTTCAAGTTATTCCTGCATGTCCAGGTACCCAGAAAAGTTCCACTTTGCCGCGTTTGCCTATCATGTTGAGTGCTTCTCGGCACTCTTGCAGCAGTTGTGATTTGCACCAAGGTGACCTAAGGGCTTTTAGAGCTGCTTGACTATCAGTGCTTATGTGGAATGGTCTGTCATGCAGTCCAGCTTCTTAAAAATTTGAACATATCAGAAGGACATAGACTTCAGCTTGAAATACTGTAGGGTATTGCCCTAGAGGGATTGGAAGACTCCCAGCTGATTTACCACGGTAGATTCCAGCGCCTGCTCTTCTTTCCTTCCTGGAGCCATCTGTATACCATACATAGGCTCCTGCATGAAGTTCCCTCCCTCCTTCTCCGACCCACTGTACCCTATTTGGATAGTGGATCTTGAAAAGTTGGGGTGAACAGATGAAAGTTGCTGTCATTGTATCAGAGCCCTTTTCAGCGATAGGGCTCGACTCTCTGAACTCCGTCCACACTTGTCTGTGGCTGGTGAAATTTCCGTTATCATTCCACTGTCCTAAGCATTTAGTGCACACGACCACTTTTATAGCCAATTGAAGAATTGACTTTGTTGCCTCCCTTGAAAAATGCCCCAAAAAATTAAAATATATTTCACATGAACTTTTTTAGCATGTCAAACTAGTCATCGGCATGCCATGTTTGGCAGGGTTGACCACCGCTTACCTTTCGTGGGCGCAAACATTGTGTGGCCCTGAATTTGAGGGACAATGTAAAGAGAATTCCATGGCCGATTGAAATGGAACAAACGTCGACATGCAGACTTATATTTTTCGTTGAATTGTCGTAATTGCTATACTTTTTCATTTTTGCCGAAAACCTTTTGAAGGAAGTGCTGCACAGACAAGTGCCACGCCTCTTCAAAGATTAGGGCGCACTCCGACCACCCACCCTCCTCGCCGGGTTCCAATATTCAACACTTGTATTTTTAACATTGGTAATCCAATACTCAATGTTCCAATTGGTTTTTCGATATACAATATTCCACTTACAAATACTGGTTTTTCCGACCACCAATATCCAATGCAGGATATATTGGAAATACCAATATATTGGAAAAACGCCCAGCCCTACCACCGACGCTGTTGCTCCATTCGAACCTCTTCGAATGGCATTCATTCCTTCCTCCCCGTCTGCTATGGTGTTCCCACTCCCTCCCCCCACCCATCATCCTCCTCCCCCTCCTTTTCTACCGTATCCCCTCCCTCCCTCCCCGCCTACCGATCGCCTTCATGTAGTCTCCTCCTCCTCCTCACATAACCAACCCCCTCTAACCCCTCCGATGAACCCACTCCCTCTCTCCACCCGTCCCTTCAATCCTCCCTCCGCAGCGGCAAACCGTGCATAAATACGAACGGCCGTGCATTGGATCTTTTTCACGGGGCTGGAGGATAGGTGGGCACGTCGCGTCGTAGCTGACGAAATACCGTTGGTTATGTCTCTTAAGGTAGTCCGAGCGAGATAGTTCCCTGGTCATAATAGAGACCATATTAGAATCATAAGTTTTAATTTCTCCAGCTGTAGGACACATCAATTAAATATTGCATTATTAATGGTGTAATAATAGATAGTTTTATATGATAGAAATTGTAAGTAATTAGATGAAAATATCTCAGTAAGTACTTGACTCATTTTATTCGCGCGGTGAGTTTGAAACTCCTTCAAAACGGAAGGTTTTTTGTGATACCCAAGAACCCACTGCGGTGACAATATGATTAATTTTCAAAAATAGTTGAGAAAACATGCAAATTACACACTGTTAGTTTTTTGACGACGTCTAAGTGTTAGAAATTCCTCATTTTGTAAATAATGTCTCTCTGGAGTGCACACACGTACGATTTCCCATGTAAAAAGACTGGTGTTTTCTAGCAAATATCTCGGAAAGTAATTTGGTTAGGGGTAGAATTTTTGGTGTCATTGGATAGGTGAGATATTTCTCTTTAAAATGAGACCAAATTCATTGATTTCTAAGTGTAAGGCTTTCGGACAGTACGCGAAGTGTATGTATACCTTATTTGATGTAATCATCAATAACCCTCGGGAATTAGCATGATTACACGTGTCTTCAATCCCAGAATGGAGCGGTTTCACCCTCAAAATGGCATACTTACTAATTTTCAAAAATCAATTTAATTAACCAGAGATTCTATATTTTGCGGGCGAATCCCAAAGTGTAACATACTTGATATTCTTCTAGTGGAAAATTGGTCCGTAATAACTGCTGTCCGTCACGGAAACTTAAACCACCTTGTGCCCAGGAAGGCACATTAGAGAGGCTCGAGTGTTTCGGCCTGTTCAGACACCGGTATGAGTAACAGATGCAGATCTATTCGGGTAGACAGTGGCGAACTTTTTGCCTTGCCTCAATTTAGAAATAATCAGATTTGTTGGAAGCCACACTAACAGTGGGTTAATTATCTCGAAAGTTGCATGGCCAAATGAAGGGGAACGACTCGTGCCATTTGAGATTCGGATGTTTAGAGCAGCGAGATGCTTACGGTCGCCAGTAACGATTAACGAAGTTGAGATGTGCCCTCATGGATTACAGTTTAGCAGAAGCGAGTGGCTATTTTTGCTTTACTTAAGTTTCGACGGCTATTCATTTAGGGCTTCGAATTTGTGGGAAAGTTTTTTCGTTTTTTTTTTAGATAACGCGCTCTCCGTCGCACCTTATGATATTAGTTGAAACTTTTGGGTGCTGCTATTTTGTAGAGGTAGACGCAGGCTTTCGAGTTAGAGAAAGTGGTGAATGTTAGCAGAATCTGCTGTGTGGGAACAATCGTAAGAAAATATCGCTGGAGAATTTGGTGTAGCGTCATAATCGAGATGATAAGACGCAAGTGTGTGGCATTTAATGAAGTTCTTCGCATTCTTCGCTGGCAATTACGTGGTTTTTGCCGCCAGGAATCTTCTGCAGTTAATTCATTAATTGGTCGTTCAATCCTAGGATTGATTTGTTGCAGCCCTCCACCTTTCCCTATCGAATGCTATTTCCTTCACCTCCGGGTATCTCTTCCTATATACTTTTATTTTAATTTGGTCCATGAACTTGTCCCTTGGTCTGTATGGTTTTCCATTTAATGGTCCTTTCCTCTTCTACTCTTATTTACACATCATTATTTCTTATTTTGTCCGTCCATTTTATATTCAGCATCCTCCTCCAGCACCAGGTTTCTAAGGCTTCCATTCTTTTCTGGTCAGCTTTTCCAATGGTCCATGCTTCCGATCCGTAGAATACTACGCTCCACACAAATGATTTCACATATTGTTTCCTGGCTTGTAGTCCTATCTTCTTTGAGCACAGCAGTTTTATTTTTCCCATGAACGCAATCTGATGTAGTAATCTTTTAATCCCGTCTTGAGCTCGTGTCTTCGAGTGAGAGAGTGCCGAATCTGACTTGGGATGTTAGGTGTTATGTCATGGTGGGATGATTTTTATCATGTCATCTTATCGGTCATCATGAGTTACGTATTTCGGGCAGAATTGAACAGCACTCACTTGTAGGAGGAAGACTTCTGAACTAGCTAGGATATGGAATTAGTCGTACGTCCAATGTATTAATTCGCCGTCAAATTTAAGATGGTACTGATTCTTTTTCGCTGGAGAAAATGTGTAACTTTACAAATTTAATTTCTTGAAGGATAACTTTCGTTTCATCTGTGTAAATTTCTCTGATGGTTTGAGCTTCTCGGGATGGTTCATCAAGTTCGTTGGTTTAACTATTTAGGGTTGGATTATTATTTCTTCAATACTTCCATGCTCATTAATGTGTCGCCGATAACCTTGCTTTCCATTTCAACTTGGAGCCGCCATGGAGTCGAAGAACCTCGCGCGGTGGAACCGTGTCTGATTGACCCTCGTTGGCAGATTCGTTCAGTTATTACTATCTGGATAAAACTCGTGTTTACTTCCTTTGGGATATAAAGCGCAATATGGCTTTCTTCGGAAAAGTTCCAGAAATAGCGATTAGGTGTCTTAAAAATGGATAGGATGCTCGGAAAAGGCTATTTCCACGAAGTTGGAAATTTCGACAAATGGTCACCGAACGGTCGTGGAAGCCTTATCATTTGCCGTGCAGAAGTGTCATAGCTTGGGAATTTTTGTGTGCACTTAAATAGAAGGGAGACTGCATGTTCTTTTTTACAGCATCTTCAATTACTTCTTTCAAGTTGAGAGGGCATACTGTGGTATAGATGGGGTTAATGGTTTATCCTTCTCTTACACCATGGATTAGTACAACGGAAACAGAAATAACACGAGGAGAAGATTGAACTCCAAAATGTCATTCTAATGACATTTGATTTTGATTCTAAATTTTGATTGAGCATAGGTGATGGGGTGTACGCGCGTAGTCCAATACGCTGCGCTTAAATGCCCCTTGCGTTTTCGTGCTACGTTACGGAATGTCCTCCTTGGGGCCTATCTTTTAAATTTTGAGCCTTCTCTATGTAATAGTTAGCTAAGTTAACAATCGTTTTATGGAACGGTAATTTGTCACCATTGGTCTCTATCGAAAGCGGCAAAAGTTCAATTTTGAATAGATAGTACTTGTTTCACCTGCCTGCCTTGGGTGTAGTCAAGGCATACTACCTACTTGTTACTATAATCCGGTGAGTTTTGTACAGGGATGTTAAACGAAACCGGAACCTAGCATATAGTTTCGTTCCAGAAAAAAACTATAGACTTTCTTTTTGATTTTAGTTTCGGTTCGGAATGGAACTTCATTATGGCTTTACTTTAGTTTCGTTAACGGAATGGAAGTACAATTTTGAACGAAATAAAACGTTCCGGAACCGTTCCTTCTCGTGAATAGTTTCAGTTCAAGTGAAGTGGCGGATGGACTTTCGGTTCGCGCTCATGGTTCCGGGCCAAATCGGGATTTATCTCAGAGAATCGTCGTCGTTGCTCGCACAGCAACGGAGGAAACAATGGGAATCCTTGTGGCATACCTACAACAAAGGCTTGGAAACAGCGCAACAATGGAACTATCAGAATTTCATAATAGCGAACATCTGACGTGTCCCAACAATAGATTACTTACTAATCTCAGCATCAAGAACGCGTAACAATTATAAAAAAATGTAAAATATATTAAAATGAGAGATGGAAACGAGGGTAATATTTGGAATTAAAATTTTTTGGAATATTCGTTTTCTGAGAAATATGGGATATTTAAAAATAATTTCTTTTAACCGAAAATTATTAATTCCATCAATAATATCACGATTTCAAGATGTCCATCAATCATATATCTAGTCCGCTTCGTAATTTGTTTATCATCTACTTCATATGTAAACACGTGCGCTCTCCGCCCATTTGTGTCAGGCAGACTTCGAAAATTGTAGGATTAATCTCCCATTTATATGTGAGTACAATTTGAAAATTATTTTGCTTCGAAACTCCTACTTATTGTGCGTGAAAAGAGATCGAAAACCAATAATGTTTTTTTGTACCGCCTTAAGTTTGTAAACATAGGAGTAGCAACTCTTCCCATCCCCGAACCCTCCCCACCTTCTCTTCTTCATCCAGTTATGCCCTGTTTACATTACAAGCTTTTAACCAGGTTAACTCTTAACTCTAGTAAAAGTTTGCCGTGTGAACGCAGGTTGGCGCTGACTACATGTGCCGAATTTTCGGCACAAATTTAGCCATAATTTCGCCGCGGACATTTTCGCTCGCGGTCATGCGGTAGGGAGATTTCAAAGTGCGCACAGTCGGCGATATTGCGCGACAAGAACAAGGTGCTCTACTTTTATAGTGAATTAGCATCTGGCGTCCTCTTTTCGGAACTTTGTGGCAATAGTGCTCCTCTACGCCGCCGTCTCAACCAATGGCTGGACGAACAGTTCCCCTGCTTCCCCCTTCTCCACTGATCCAGAGCTACCTCCCCTCCTTTGACTGCGCCGACCGGATGTTTCATCGCAGCGGCTCTCTCCTCTGCCAGCCACCGAAGTGTGTACCTCGTCAGCAGGCATCGCTCGTCAAGTTTCGGCAGCTAGCCTGCGAGCCTCATTGTCGTGTAATCATAATTGTAATTTAGTATATTACGTATAGTGTGACTGTTGGAAATCATTCCGTATTGGTCATTTTTGACTCCTTTCCCACTGTGTCAATTCGTTTTTCCGCGACTTTCGTCGCACAGTCAATTTTTTAACCGCGCTGGAGTTACTATAGTAGGGTTGGAGCTGGTTACCATCATTTTTCACTCGTGTAAACGCAGTTTAGTTAGAATATTAGTCGAGTGAACCAGTCCACTCGCAGCTTTTACTTGAAGCGTACAATGTATTTAGAGAGTTTCTATTGTCATATTCCGTATCCATGCATCCGTGGCACATCGCTTGATGTCTTTTAATGCATTAGTGAATGATGAACCGTATATTAAGTTCAATATGTACCTTAAAAGCGCAGTCGAGGATGGATCATGGGCGGAACTTCTCAGGAAAAGTTGTTAATTGTGCTGCATATTGACATATGGTCATATGGTCTATGTGGTAATGAAAAAGAAAACCCTCAATACAAGTTACCATGGGGAAGAAGAGAAAAGTTGTTGTTGTTTACTTGGACCGTTGAGGAAGAAATATAAAAGAAGTTGGCGAATATATTTGTAAATCTTCCGAAGGAAATAAAGAAAGACTAAAAAAATTGTAAGTAGTGGTCTGAAAATTAATTCAACCGCTGCTGTACGACAATACATTGAGGCAAGGACTCGAAATGGAAGTTATTTACAAATATTGAATGTCAAGTTAACATACTGAATTGTTTCTATCCATCATAAAAGAGTGCAAAAGACATAATAACGTATTAATCTCGGGGTATCTTCATAGTAAAGAATAGCGTAGTGAGACGTCGTTCTATTAAGGAAATTTACTCTCTCAATTTTTATCTTTCGATGCATAAAGTGGTTTAGACATGAAATGAGGACCCCAGAAGTCAAGGGGTCTAAATAACAAAACCATTGTTTGGAGAAAACTTAAGTCAAAGTTGAAAATGTTTGGTACAACCCTCTAAGTAGTTAAGAGGCATTACCCTAGATAGCAGCACCTGTCAAGAAAATCACTTGGATCCCTTTACCATCTAATAGATTAATATTTTCACATCCCATTCCTGTAACTTACTTATTTTTTTTCAAAAATGTCACTTTGACCCCTTGACTTCTGGGGTCCACAAATGATATGTGTATATTTAAATACCAATGAATGAGAAGTCTAACCATGTGAAGCATTCGCGTATTCAATCCTTATTCTCGCCCATACAAGTTCCGTGAATATGGCTGAAGATAGCCCAGGAAACAAATGAAACGCGACTTGCGATGTTTGTCAGGCTGTGGGCTAGTGAGCTTCATCACCTTCTTGACTCTCAACCAGAGGCCACCAGGAAATTAACAAGGGTTAAATTATACCGCGTAAATGCAAGTTAGTTAAGCCGCCATATTAACTAACATTCTAACCCTAGTAATGCAAACGGGGCATTAGGGGGTGGGGCAGGAAGAGATGGATCCCCTTCTCACCCCCGCACCCTCCACGGCTGGGATTCCCCGGCAGGGGTTTGGCGGTCAGTCTTGCTAGGTTATAAACCGAAAGTGTGAGGGATTTTCCCAGGCGGATGAGCCGAGTTCTAATGCACAGGACACTGACCTCATAGAAACGGAGAAGAAGGGTGTATGGCGGAAGGGTTATGAAACAAGACGGGATAAAAGTCATCAGAGCGCGGTTGCAAAGAGTTTGAGGACACAGTGGTGACTATTGGTGCTGAGGGATGGAGGTCTCTTCCGAAGAAGGGAGAGAGACGGAAAAAAACTGGACAGTTTGTAAATTGTTAATCCAAAATGCAGCAGCCAGGGAGGAGGACTAGGGTGCCCAATAGGTGGCAGGCCGGGCTCTCAAACAGTAATGGGAAAAATAAAATTACCATCCCCTTGTTCTCTCTTTGTCTTTTGCTTTGCTTGAAGTCTTTTACAAATATTCTGTCCGCATGTACTAAGAGGACGATAACCTCTGCATTTCCCATGGTGATCCTTGGCCTTGAGTACTTCAGGACGTCGGGGAGTAGCGAATTCACGAACCTACATTTCACGTTAACTGAGATACAACTTAAGAGTACTTTCAAAAATCTCTTTCAAAACGATGGATAAGAAGAAACAGAAGCATTTATAAATAAACTCCATCACAAACTAGCAGAGAAAAATGTAAACACCGGCGAACCGCTACCACCGCTACTTCCTCGTTGTGACCGTTCCTTTAAAGCAAGCCTCCGCGCCTAAAAATAGTTCCGAGTAGGAGATCAATCAGTTACGAAAGTATATTACGTATACGAAAGGAATGGATACCAGGGGGATACCTTGTATCTTAAGTAGTAATTTTGTTTTAATAAAAAAACGGACGTAGCTTCAGAGTAATTAACTCGCGCATATTACGGCTAAATTGTCGTATAAATATGTCTTACATTGATATGAAGACGCACAATTGTTATCTAAATGAATTATAATGATTTCGCTCAGGTAATAATTGTAATAGTAGGTCTGTTTACATCATAGCGCTGGTCTGTTTACATTCTGCCGTAAATTACTATTTCGTTTAGTTTTTGTTTTGGAAGCAGAACGTTGTTATGGCTCACATGGTGATAGAAACTTCTTCTAGTGCTTCAGTAATGTTCATGAGCTACTAAGAGCACTTAGTCGCATACTAAAAATTATAATCATAGATCCTTTCCAGTGAGATACTAGGAGCTACTAACCTTGTGTGCTAAAAGCATCATACTTTATGTTTTATCTTCTAAGTGGATAAGTGAAATCAGTTTCGTTTTATTTAATGCTCAGAAAAGATTCATGAAGGGACAAATAGGTTTACAGATGAAATAGTAACAATGTCCGCTGTACCGTGTGCATGTTCGTTTTTTGTTTACAAAATGATGGTTAGAGTGTGAATGTGAGTACTGTTACATTTTCTATGTAAAAACCAGATATTATCCATTATCTGAATGCAAACATTTTCTATTTTGAGTGTTTTCATATTGATGGAACGGTGGATACCTCAAGAAAGTCCTGTATTTGTTTGAATATAACTCATACCTTAATTTGGTGCGATTGGGTAGACTTAGTTCAACTTTGATGTCGTGAAGCTCCAGTGTGTCCAAATGATTTTATGAACGATCTGTGCAATTTTGTGGTGTATGAATACGTTTGGCCAAAAATAAAGTTTATTACAAGCATGTATTCCCGATTTTTCTATACAATGGCAATAAGATTTTATGGAAGATTTGTCGGAATTATGATGGTAATGCTAAAATATGGGGAAATTAGAGTATTTAAAGATGGCCTCATTGAAGCAATATTGATGTATGACATACGAATTCACGTACAATGAAGCCAGTGGCAGTGTTGTCAAGCGTTGCTTCATTGTTTCTAGGGCAGTCGCTACCGACAATTATGTACTCCGCTACGATAGTTGCGATAGTAGCACACTACGTTAGTAGCTCCTAGTATCTCACTGGAAAGGATCTATGAATATCAGTTTTAGTATGCGACTAAGTGCTCTTATTAGCTGACTAAGTGAGTCGCCTACTAGCGCCGTTTAGCTGAAATCTATGAATACAGGCGTTCGTGTTCACGTTGGTTTCATCCTGCACATTTTTCAATGCGACATCGGTATCGGGGTACTTGCGCTCCTCAGGTAAATACCTTGCGCTCTTTATTTTCAAATTTCGGCCGGACCGTTACCAACTCTCGCCCCCTCGCTGTGAAGAAACTTCGTGAAACTTTCCAAAGTAATATGGAATCGAGGCCATAGCCATATGACTTGAGTGTGCCAAGAGATGGTCGTGCGCTCAGCCCAGGAGAGCGACGCAGAACAACCTCAGCATAGTCAAGGGCGCAATTCAATGCATTCAAGGCATATTCAATCCATTCTACATTCGTGCAAAGTTAGTTGCTCGACAAGAGTTCAGTTGTGCGATGACCTGGTGATGACGAGATTGACGTGTGTTAATGATGAGATATATGTGATGCGTAGTGATAGTGTCACTTTCTTGTTTCTGGTGTTTCAAGTTTACGAGCTCGGATTTAGTTTGTGCATGATGAAGGATTGAATTATACTTATCAGTGAAGCAAAATATCCCTGTGGAGCCTCGATCCGCTATTGAAAATACCTTTTATAAAAAAAAAGGTTTACTCAGTAAACTTATTTATACTGCTAAGTAGTGTGTGTGGTGTGAAGTGTCTTTTAAGTTCAGTATGATTGTGTAATATTCTGAGTGCGCCCAACAGTTGCGAATGATGTGCAATATCCCAAGGGATCCGGGCAACATGCCATGCCCCTGGTCTTCTTGCGCGCCGAGTTAGACTGCATAGTTCCCTGCAAGCCACCTCAAGGGTGTGTGGCAGCGTAGTCCGGAGTGATTGAAAATCAAACAAATAACGGATAGCGCATGATATGAATTTCAGGTATGTATTTATTCTAACCAGTGATAACTACCGGGAGTATGTTGTATTATCCTTTTGCCCTTTTTTGTTGCTCAGGATGATATGTTAGTGATCGAAATAAGTTGTAAACTTACGTACATGATTACATTTTATTCCTGAACTAGGTGGATAAAGAGTTTAATATGAAGATTCCTGCACTATTCGCGTGTTCACCGTGTTGCTCGCTGCCGCTGACAGCACTTTCGCCCTCCACATTGATCTGCAATGCACCGTGAGGGAAGACGAGAAAATCTGTTGTTAGCAGAAACAACCAATGTGTGTGAGACACAAATTCAAGAAAATTTGTCTAAAAGCCGCGGAAACCTAGGATTTAAAAGGTGAGAAATGTGTGGAGGATTACTCTCGCGTGAATTTGTCGTGCATGTTATCAAACTTAAGAGAAGAATGAATTTCTGTACCTTTCTTTGTCCTGAAATATCAATTATAATGTTCTTCATCATTGGATTACTATGCACCGCAGTCTAAACTCTGACCACTGACTGCGCGCGATAAGAAGGCATTTATGGAAAAAACTTGCTTCTAGGTATTTCTCACTGATTTTCAGAGTTCAACAGATGTAGCAAGGGAGTAAAGTAGAACCTACGAGAGAACCCCAAACTCGTGTGATCTATTGTGCTTTGTAACTAGCTCTGTGAAGTATTTTGCTAGTCATAGTCATGCGTTAATCCTTATAATTTCTAGCCTGTTCAAATTCTGTTCTGCTAATAGCTCTTCAATATTTTCTATTCGATCGATTACATTAAAGCGCACAGCTTTCTTATGTATATGGTCATATTCGCGATCTAAATCTTTTTGACACAAAAATCCTTTATGCGTGCTCGAATAATGACTAAAGAAAGACTATTGCATCTCTTGAGCTTCTTAGCAGGTGAACTCTGTTATTGTGCAGAGTAATGCTATTCTTTTTCAACTTTTTTTTTAAAACTAGTCGTACAGGCTATTGAATTTGTTATTTTCCTTTTTATGTCGACATTAACTATCCTAATGTTCTCAGTGCATGAATTACTGCAATGAAGAGGTTATTACACGAGTCCAACGACGAAGAAATTTGTTCTCATTGCTTGCGTTCAAACGATAGGTGCACCAATTGTAAGTTTTCTTTAAATTTTGGTCAGAGTGTGGTCATCCTAACCTTTTTCTCGTAGTGCATAGTGGTAATTTAACGGCATTATAGGAAACCATTAATATAAAGATTCAAAATGATGAATATATTTGAAATGGGGGGGGGGGTTTCAACATATGTATCTCATTTCGAAAAAGTAGAATATGAGGCCAGTTAATTATCTAGTAGTGAAACTTAATGGGATGTTGATGGAAGTCAGCAGTGGTAAGGCTGAAGAGTATTTAATGATAGGGGATGAATGCTCGAGGAAGCATTTATCTAGAAAACGGATGGAACCGACTAAATGGCCCATCTCTTTCGAAGGGAGGGACAGACGGACAAAAAGAGAGGCGGCGGGGACTGAAAGAGGGGAAGACGCAGTTTGAGGAAATCCACACTCTCTTAATTTTGGAATGTGGGCCTCTACATGGAGTTCAAAGTGAATGAGGTACCCCAAAAAACGCTTGCTGAATGGAATTATCTTCCTTAATGTCCCGAATTAGGAAGAGGGCTTTAAAGTCGGAGCGGGAGATAATTTACGGTAAATGAATTTGGAGCCGTTTGCTCGGATTAACTCCCTCATCCCACTCTGCCTCACGCTCGAGTGGCCATTCATGCAAATGTTGACTTACTGGCAATCGCCTTCCCGTTCCACTCCCCGCTCCCATCCCCGCTCCCTCCCTCCCCTCCCTCCCCCTTTTCACACTCCGCCCCACTCCTCGCACATCGGTGACGACCAAAAATATTGGAAACGCTGCTAATGTCCCTCCTATCTTCCGTATTTTTTCAGGCATGTTGGTGTGGAGAGAGAATTTAGACACTCTCACGTTATAGGTTAGAACTTGAAATGTATCTATAAAATCCGAAGATTCTTGCAATATTGAGTGGAGCTATGCTTGATGAAGAAATAAAAAAATGCTATTATCCACCGAAATAAAGTTTACTGCGACCTAGGCTTCGATGATGATGTAAAAACGTCGAAACCTAGGTCTCAGTAATATTTATTTCTGAGGATAATTGCAAGTTACTTCTGCATCTTGGAATGTATCTTTTCATTACTCATGTCGTCGCATCTGAAAATCGTTTGAAAACAAGTGGGTGGGTGAATATAAAAATGTAACTATGACCATATGTATTTTATCGCCAACTTCCTTGGGGTATTGAGGAGTTTCGTGGCTTTATTCACTTTCACCATGGTGCGTAATGGATTTCTAGTCCAATTAAGTACGTCATGTTTCGAAGTAAAATCATGAAAAAGTAATAGTGTCTTTTCAGTCTCGTTATAAAAATTAAAAGCTCACGAAATGAAACCTGAGACAATCGAATGAAAAGATAATTCTTTCCTGCAGTAGAAGAGTGCTTCCGCGTGAAATGAGTCTCAGGGGGTCATTCAAGTATTACGAAAGACGTTTTTGGGGGAAGGGTGGTTGTGGAATCATCTTACATTGTCTTATGTCGAGGGGAGGTTAGGGGGTCTGAAACCAATTTACGTAAGATTTTAGTTCATTTTGAAATATTTTATCGTTTCCGAATGATATTTAGCGGTGACATGGAGCATCGGGTCGTTAACGGCGTATTTTCCGTAGTCTCACCACCATTCACCAATTCTATTCCTATTCTGACACCTGACTGGCCAGCTATATTTCCTCAATGCACATTACCGTACATCTAACGATTATGAGGGGGGAGGGGATTGGAAAAAATCTTACTGTCTTACTTAGGGGGGGAGTCAAAAATGGCATAAAATGTCTTACGTAATAATCGAACGGCCCTCGCTTAGCGTCATATGGCAGCGCAGAGGCGAGCGCGGACCGCTGGTTTGTGCGTCAGAAGTCTTTAGAAGTACCTAATCTTCTGTGTGTTGTGGCGTAGGGTGCACTCGACTCTTCCTCTATGCTGAGAATTGCCTCTTATCGCAATGTTTGGTAAGTAAGTACACTTCAACTTGGCGTATTTTTATTTATGTTCAGCGAGTTAAGTGATACCCAAGAGAGGGAAGATTCTTTCACTGAAAGTGTGTGTGTGAACCGACCGTAATCGTGGAAACGTTGACGTTTAGCTTCAGCCTATCGGCCACGTTTCAGTCGGAGCTTTACGGCGTGTCTCCGCCGACGTCGCTCAACCTCGACGCATCGTATGCCTCATCCCCTCACCGCCTCCGCTTTACACCCCTATTAAACTCCTCCCACCCCCCGGCGCGGATTGCAGCGCCACCTGGTAGACGAGTGGAGAAATTCCGTCGACGTAATCCTCATCCTCAAACGTCTTCGTCTCGCAATAAGACCACCCATTCTCAAAATCCCCTCGTAATCGCTTTACTTCCGTGGTTCGATTTTCTGGGAAGTTGAGGAATGAAAGAGATAGGAATACTCTTTTAAGTGGAGAAAAAGAAAGAGAGAGAAGGATGATATCTCTCGTTCTTGTCGTCGACTTCCGAACGATTTCAGACAAGCGGTGGGTGTTACTTGAATGAGTGGAGAAGCACGAATTCGTGAAATTCACAGTAAAAAAAATCATTCGTATAAGCTGTGATTCGATCACAGTTTTCCTGATTTTGCGTCGGCTAAATCATTTGGTATGTAGAATATTTCTACCGTGGATTTCTCCCAAATGCGTTTATTTCGACACTTTTATGCGTTTTATTTCGTACTGAAAATGGGAGCGCCGAGGAATTCGTGATCCACTTCAACTGCAATTCGATAGTGTATGGAGTAACATGGTCTGTCATAGTGATAATTATGTAAGATATATTTCTTTGAGGGAAGAAAACTGTATGAAATGTCAAACGTTGCGAAGGATCATTCCGTGGGAGTATTGGCACCACGCACCAGAATATCATTGAGGTAGTACATTGAGGAATTCAACCAAAGACAACTGAAAAAAAATCTCTTGAAATATAATACTCTCTTCAAACTAGCAAAACCCATACCAACCGGCCAACAAGGAAGTGTCGGATTGTAAGAAGATGATAAAAGATCCATTGTAATAGATGAAGGATGAAAACACCAAATGTAAAAATTATTGAGAAATTAGTTTATTGAGTATTCCGAGAAAAGTGCTCTGTAAAATATTAATGGAGAGGGTGAAGAACATTACTTTTAATGGAATGTGGAGTGTGTATTGTAGGTTTATGCCTGTGAAGTGAAGGGATGTAGTAATAAACTGTTCACATTTTGGTAGAAAAGTCTTTCGCAGTATTTGGGACCTAATGAGGAATGAGTGGATGACGAAGTAAAATCGCGGTGTACAAAAGTGTTCTCCTCCCGAAGTTGTAGCATCAGGATGGTCATTAGAATGAGCTAAATGCGATGAGAATGGTTTTCGGCGACGGTGGAATGCATCGGGATAGGAATGAGAACGTTACGAAAGAATGTGGGTTGGATGCTCCAGTAATGGGCATAGAGGATTTCCTCGGTTTAAGACAGTCTCGATATGCGACTTTCGGAGTTTACGTCGCTTACAAAATGTGAAAATAATTTACGTATGAATTTTCCAGCTTAGGCCGCAAGAGGCCATTTAAGTTTTACGCTGTTATTTTTTTTCACCCTTGAACCTCCCACCTCACTGTATGTGACAACGTTAGATTTCATGATCCCCCTCGTCCCCAATCAGTTATCCGTTGATTTTAGAATGCCAACTTTTCGAACGAGTGTTTTGTGAGTCTCGTCTACTGTAACACGCGATATTTCGAAAACCGCGAATCAATCTACTTTCTACCCACCCTGCAAGCCGTCGCAACGGCGTGTGGCAGAAGGTGTTAGAGCACCAGTCGTGTAACGGTGTAAAGGATAATGTTTTGGGGAGTAAAATGGCGATGTGTATTTTGCACTTACTTTGAGTGGAAAGAGTGAATTTTTGTGCGTATATGTTCGGCAATGTATCTCTCTTATTTTTCACTTCTGTCAAGAGATGTATGCGGCGTTAAAATGATATTCTCTGTGTCGCTCTGAAACACACCTGTCCTGCATTTCGTAAGATAACTGAGACCAGTGTGTAGCATCCGAGTCTCTTGCGACTCGCCACCTAATTCCTCTAAAGGCTGTGGCGCACAGTAATATGTTCCCTCGATGCAGTTTTTAACAAAGCGCATTGCTTTCCTTTGTATTTCTTTTATTTTTTTGGGTTAAATCTTTATTTCGATGACCTCAAATGCTCGCGGCGTGATTGATTTATGGCTTAACCAGACCGAGGTAGTACTTCGCTTTCACATTTTCATCCTAGAGCCTTCCTATTAAACGCTTGATTAATCCTAATTTATTTAAGGCTGCGCAGCGTATGTTTTGTGTTCCCCACGGTATGCCTGTTGAGATTAGTTTAGGTATTTCCGAGGTATTTGACTTTTTCAGAAGACTTAATGCTTACACCACCCACAGTGTAGGTATAGTGTTCGCGTGATTAATCTGATGCTTCAAAACACAAACTATCAAAAGGTGAAAGTAATGAAATAAGTAAGAGATTTCGTCGAAGAAGTACGTACGTAAGAGATTTTATTATTGTCCTCGAATGGAGAGTCGGTGTTTGTTCGAAGTGGCTCTTATAATGTCTCTTCGGTCTATGAACGAGTCTCCCGTTGAAAGTAATGAGGGTTCGCTTGGAACTATGCTTAGAATTTAGCCAGTGGTAGGCAAAATAGAAAAGGGGGCAACCCCAGAGCGAAAATCTGCAGAGATGAATTAATCGGGCGAAGAGATCCACGCGCTTATTTAATGAACAGCTCTTACGAAGCGTCTCCTCGGGAAAAAATAATGAATATGAAAATATGGGTTTTCACTATAATAAATATCAAAAACTATAAAAAAATAAACAATGGTGTATACTGCCAACAAGTGAAAGACAAGCGCTTTAATCACTCTTTATATATCCGGCCGATTCATAGGAAGAGATGGTATATTGGCATTCTTCGTCGGTGCTAGTCGACATTATTTTCGAAATTGTATTCGAAAATAGTTATATTGCCACTTAGAATGAGATTATTTACATGTTTTCCGCTCAAACGCAGCAACAAGCAAGAGATAAAAGTTGCTGAAGAACGACAAAATAACTCGGTGGCCTTCCAGATTTCGAGCTATAAAAATCTTACCTGAAGCCAAGTGGGGCACCACTGAATCTTGATATAATCGTAAATGAGGGAAAGTGACCTCATAATAGAATGTGAACGACTTTGAGTAAAGAGGGAGTGTTTATTTGCTGTCAATACGTGAAACCGATGAAAAGGACATGTTTCAGGTCTTACTGACGTGCTTCACACACTACTGTGCTTCTCTGGAGCTCGCTCAGAATAGGTTAAGGGAATAGATTAGGAATATCACGAAGATCGTAGAAGTTCATAAATATGCAGGAATGGAGGAGCAGGCAGAGAGGGGAGTGGTGTGGGGGGCTGCAGCAAATCAGTCTTGGAATCAATGGCTACTGATGAGGATATAACTTTGTCGAGAATCATGTAATCACCCGTTAAACATTCTTGTGATATTTACGAAAAACAAGAAACAACAATTAAAGACGGAAAAAATCAGGATCTCTGAGTTTTGTTCAGTAGATACTGTGAATTACCTTAAATGGAACATAATATTATAAATATCGGAAGGGTCCTCGAGGATTCCGTTTTGAAAAAACATACGTCTCGAATTTCAGTAACATCTCTCAACGTTGACTCAATGAATTATTCAGAGTGTCCTCTTTGAGTAACGACTCACTGGATTTCCCTCATGTAGCGAAATTTCATGGATCTCTTTCTTCTAAATTGTGAGCTCTTGCCATTCTGAGTCCTGGAAATATCTGTCATTTTGCTCTGGAGGCGAACTTTGACGTTCTCACGAACACCCTGAGCGTCATGTCAAATTATGGCGAATGTTGTACACCTGCACTGTATGATATTCAGTCGCAAAAGTCGGGAAGTCTCAATGTCTCTTTTAACATGGGAGGAGATGTAGGATGCGAGTGTCGCATTTCTACAGCCGCTTTTTCGGTGGGGGGAGGAAGAGATGGATTTTGCACCCTCTGGGGGTGGGGGTTGTCAGGGAAGTGCAGGCGGGCGCCTTTGTGACCATCAGCACGACGAGGCCCGGAGGCTTATTTCTCGAAATAGTGCAATCTCGCGTGTTTCCTCCGCTTTTCGATTCACCGATATGTTCTTTTTCATTCCCTTTCCATCCAGGCCAGTGGATCTCATTGTCTTTCATTTACGGAGTCTCGAATTTCTCGGAGGACGAAATGGTTTATCCATACTTTGTAGGGAGTCATTGCTCCGGGTAGCATTGTGCTGATGTTTTCATCCTGCATAGGCACGTCCCTCATCCGAGAAGCGTCCTCAGAAAGCCCTTTGTGTCAAACTAATTCCTCGCTCAAATTGGAAAATACAGATTTCTTTCGAGTGCGCTGATCATGCGAAGGTGCTAATGACGAATAAAGCCCTAGTGTCCAGATCAAGATTTACTTTCATGAATCGAATTTTTCATTTCGACGAATATGATACACATATCTCTCTTTAACACTTAGATACATATATCCTAAATTAGTTTGATATCCAAAATACTGCGTTAAGGTGTTATGATGCTATTTTCTACTACTTATTGGTGCATTGAAGTTGCTATTTTTATAGAGTTACGTGCTTTCATTTACCCTTTTACCTCGAGCCTAGATCGTTAAATTAACAAAAAAGATTTATCACGGAAAGATATATATATATATTTACCATGGATTTGCTTCCCCAATAATACAAACTATATTTAAATCTTGTTTCATTGAGAGTGCTTTGATTTTTGCTTTATTATATTCAGTCGACGCGCTTCTAAGGCACATAACATTATTTTGAGCATTGGAAGAACAAAATTTGTGTCGACGTTTCCAGGTCTGAAGGCGTGTATACAGCTACCGAGTAATATCCACCACACCGCGGAAGCCCTGGTGAAACTTAATGTGTCTCCTTCAAACACGCAAAAATCAGTTGTTCAGCTTTTGCTTTAAACAAAATTACCCGTCGCATATGGTTCATATTTTGGTTACCATACATGGCCTTAGGAAAGAAACTGGTCTCTAAACCTTAACTAAATATGTTACAAATTTAACCTGAACCTGATCATGTTTATTTCAGATGTCTCTGAGAATAATTATAGGTTGTTTCTGTCCACAAGTTTCAAAAATTTTGTTTCTAGTGAGAGATTTTTAACTTGGATAACAGCTGAGAGGAATTTTTTGTGTGTTATTTTCTCCCGTGCTTCTTGAACCGTTGCCCTGAAGTATTTAGTTTGAATCATTTTACTTACTCCATTAGAGAAACGTAAAGAAGAAAGACATTTTGAAAACTAAGTAGAGTTTGAACATGGACGCTCTGGGATGTGCACTGAGATAATCAAGAATGCTTTTTATTTCAAAGCATTTGAATTGAGTTATATTTACCATTAATAATAACTGAGTACACGAAGTTTAGCAGAGTGCACTGGATCTCGCTCTAAGATTACCATTGAAAGCAAAATTGATATACCAATATTCTGTGCCTAATTTTAAAAAGATAAATAAAATAGTGCTCCAAGTTTGTGTTACAATAGATTTATAACATTAGCAACGTGTAGCACGAGTGTAACTAAAAGACTTAGGTTATTCCTGTCGGATAACGTTAAGTGTGTTACGATTTAATGTTTTAATATGTACAATATGATTACAATAATGTCTGTTATGATACCTTGAGCTATTTCAGGCAATGTAAACTTATCAATAGAGAGTAATTTATGAGGAATGATTATGCACTCGACAATAGGTGTTTAAAAACTGTCCAGTTCATGGTTATATACAATTTAAATGAGGCTGAAGAATGCTGAGTTACTTAATTCTGATTTAATATTCAGTATTTGACCTCATTTTCTCATGGCATCTTTCATGATTCTCTGTTTGAATTTTTTCATTCAATTCCTAATAGAGAAAATAAAAATATTCATCCATAAGAAATATATGTACCACAACGAACTTCTGCCTCAGTATAAGTACGTTCCAGATCGTGACTGTGCAATATGAGAAGTCACTCGTATTGTTTTTTCCTAGCTATGTGTTCTTGATAACTAATCAACACCATTTATGACACTTTTAATAACAACTTATCACAAAAATGTTTTATTTTCCTTGAATGGAATTAAATCATTCCGCCTAAAACATTAAACATGCATTAAAATTTTGACAGATGGAGATTTTCCTATCCAGAAATAGCAAAACACAAATGCATAAATAATTTGTCGAGTCTTGAACACTAGGGAATACATTACTATGATGCCCATCCATTTTCGGCAACTTTGTCCTTATTTACATCCATTTTCATTGAAGAATTGTATTTTTATTAGATATTAGTTGATTTCAATCAAGATTTTCTCTATATTTCCGTTCCATTCCAAAATGTTTCTTTGATATCATTTTAGGGTCTTTTGATGATCTATAACTAACAGAATGCTACGCTTTCATTTGTTGTCTCTGACCCTATATCTCATTTCTTCTACCTTTGGATAAATGCTCATCTACCGTCCAATTCACAGAAAATCACCAGACAATAAAAATACATAAAGAGCATTAGCAAAAAGACATGAAAGAGCGAGGAGAGATGGGCGGTCATTTTTCGGTTCGTATTGCGCCGGCAGATTTTGGCACCTGGCAAGGTGTCATCACGACGACGCTCTCTCGTCGCCTTAGGTATAAACTTTGGGTGTTCCTTCCGTTCCTCCCGTCTTTCTCCTTAACCAACAATCAAGACCGTCGAGGTCCATCCTTAGATCCGGAAATGGAAACTCTCGGAGTACCAAAATCCCGAATTTAGTTTTGGGGAATTGAATTAATTTCAAAGCATTCGGTTATTTTTCTTCGTACTGCAACCATCCTTTACTTTCATCCATTTGGAGACAGTTTAGAATCAATAAAATTAGTTTTTATCAGCCATTGATGAGTGCGGCCATGTTCAAAAGTATTCAAAGTTGAATCGAATTAAAGTTTCGACTAAACCACTTCATTGTGCTGTGATGTTCAGCCACTTATTTAAAAAAAATCAGCATTCGGCTGGTATTTGCTTACTTTAACACCTTGTAAATCATATATAGCTCTTGAAACAACAAATTCTAGTATTTAATCTGGAACCTCCATTTGGAAGATTATATTTGAAGAGTCCTTAATGTGTAATTAGAATTCAATTTTATGTAAATTGATCTGATGCAGCGGCATCACGCGTTGTACTTTTATTCGTTGACATTCGCATTGTATACTTGACCAATGTAATTAAAAGTAACCTTATGTTCATTTTACTTTGACAATGTGAGCACAATATTCCCTAGTTAATCCTAATGTGTTTGACTCACGAAATATTCTATCAATTACTACCGATATGATAAATTAAGATAACGATTCTCCTGCAGAAAAGAAGCATTGCGATGATGGATTGACTTGAGGTACTTCGAGCCCATCGATTGGAGTATTTGGTTGCTGATAAACGACGAAACCAGAAAGACCTATTTTCAATTACCCTGGTTATTATATGAGAAAACCTGAACTCAATTCTTTTCCGCACGAGGCGCAATGTACTCCACACTCTAGTTAAAGTGGAACAGAACTAAATTTTGGATCAACTCACGGCGTAGGCATTGTACATATCGCTTCGTTTTTACGGATGTGATGTGAATATGACTCTCATCTTGGGTTTTTGCTCTGAGTTAGAGCTATTTGCGACTTTCAAAACCCATTTGTTGTGTGATAAGGAGGGCAGGATTATCCAGAACACGAGATGAATGAGGGTTAAGAGGAGAGGGAGGGCACTTTGTACAAAGTATGTCTCGAAAGAGGAAAATAAGAAAAAATGTCAGGATAATCTACCAACTATATTGGAAACAACTCCTCACCGTGCAAATAAGAGACGGAAGCCAGATAGAAGCTAAAATGAACTAAGGAGTGAGACAACGATGCAACCTCTCATCAGCACTGTTCAACATGTGCTTAGAGGAGGCCATAAGAGAACCACAAGAAATTGAACTGAGCGGAATAATGATAGATGAAGAAGAAATAAACATGCTACACTTTGGAGATGATATTCATTCATTTATTGTCTTCCTCTTTATAAACACCCTCGCACATGCGCAGATAACACTATTAACAATCTTGAAGAACTCATAGGCATTTTTTGGTGAAAAAAATGCTGATCTCCCACCTCCAAAATCAAAAAGTAAATTGTAAAAATTGAATAAAGATTGAGAAATTTATGATAAATGAAAAACAGGATATTGAATATTCTATTTTATTCAAACAAAGTAATGTCAGCTGGTACAACATTGAATACAAAAGTGTAGGATTTTGTAAATTCTCCTTTTTCCTTGTTTATTCAACCATAGTTTATTCTTGATTGTCCTGTTGTAAATGTCACTGGGCGCACACAATCTGGTTCGTAACAGGTCAATCCGAGGCTCACATGGATATTTTTCGTTCCTTTTGATACACAAGCACCACCATCACGTTCCAACACTTCTGATCCTTTTGGTAAAGATAGTTCGAAAGGACCATCACTCGCTATGACGTTATCATGATATATTTCGTACACATTGCATACAATAGATGTTTCTTGATTCATAGCTTTCTCTAAAATTTCACCTGTGAGTTTCAACTGTTTCACGGTGGACACATTGAACCGCTCAATAACTTTAGTAGATGGATTCCAGAAGCCGGAAAAGTTAATACTCCGCCCCACGAGAGCAATCCTCTTATTCATATGTTTCACTTCAACGTAGTATCTATTGTCGAAACTCATATGTAGGATAAGATCGTTTTGGTCATTGTTCTCCAGCAGCGGTGAGGGGAGACATTTCGTACACATTGCTCACATTCTCCTTCACTTTGCTGACGCGGAGCTGATGCACACCGCCCAGCTCTGCAGTTGCAGATAGAAGTATGTCCCGCATCCTTACACTAGTAATGATTGGTGAGGTCTGGTGATAAAAAAATTCTCGCGATTCTATGAATTCAATCTCCTCATCCTCCATAATGATTCGTGGAGAAATCTCTGGGGCGTGGCTAACTATTCAATCCACATCGTACTCCATTCTAATAAGTATCATCAATATCTTCTTGGAGCAATATGGGAAAGACTGACTTGTGTACCTCGTTCTCTCTCTCGTCGTGGATCAGAGGCCTGGATATAACAGGAGACACAACCTGCCCTATTGCGATGTAGTTGCGTACATGGTTAGAAAAATGCAATCGTCTGTTCTTTTATAACTCTCAGCCATGAACGTGTTAGAACATGTCCAAGCATTATGACCACATCCATGGGTTGCATCATGTGCGGTGCAGCTGGGTGAATTCCCTATTTTATTACGATATTTGGTAATGGAATGCATTTTTCCAAAAAAATAAATCCTGCCCAAGTCTAAGTAGCGTTATCGTCTTTATCTTATGGCGCTTTGCTTATGAATGATGGGTCTGTTCCAGTGGATCTGGATGACCTTGATTTAGTTGTCGCGGAAATGAGAGAGGGAGAGTGGAACGATGAAGTAATTGTGACGAGTCTCTGAGGTCATGGAAAGCGAAGTCGCCGCGTCGCTTTGACTACACGCAGTAGTAAGACGTTTGAAAGTGAAGAGTGAACGTAAAATCGGTTTTGGAGACCTTTAAAAGGAGGAAAAACGTTATAGGTATCCCCGTCGGACTGTCTCTTCACCCTTAGGATGGTATTTTGATCATCGAAAATTAATATGGGCTTAATTTGATAATGATGCTAGTTTGAATGGTAATCGTAGCCAAAATATTAACGGAGTTACTGCTATTTTTATCACAAAATGTCTTATTGCAATTAAACGACAGGTCCAGGAGTATTGGGAGTCAGATGGGGTTTAGAGGAAAGGATAAGGATTCCACTGGCATCATTGGATTGGCTTTAATTAGCACAGTTTGCAATTAAATAGCCAAATGATCTTCTCGGCAAAATCTCTACGCGGAAGTAACTTCGGATTCCGATTGCATCTTCTTTTTGGCTGTTAAAAATTATTTTGGAATTATTATTTAAGTTACTATCATATGTAACGAATATTTAACGAATAATTAGTCAATTGACCTTGCTCTGTTTCAGCAGCGAATTATTGGAATAGACTTGCGCATGAATTAATTTTGCGGGAGTAGTTAACACATTTTTAGTAGTTGGAATTGGCTATCAAAATACGACATGGACTGTTAATTAAGTTTTGAATTTTTTTGAAATAAATTCCTTTCATTGGGAGTCGGGGATACGAAGGTAGACGGTAATCGTCCTTTGGGAGAGCGCGGTTTCCGTTAGTACGAATTGCGAATATATGATGTAGCCAGTTACTACAAATGCTAAAGAAATATTCCCGGTTGAATCATGATAGACCTGAATGCCAAATCACTTTCAAATTTCCTTTTGGAGACTACGACTATGAGGAGAAAAATATGAAGTAAGTACTTATACTTGCCTGGGATCGAACATTTTTATTCTGTCGAGCAGAAGCCAACGAGCCGACAATGAGGGGGCGATCACACGTGAAGCCAACTTGCCAATTACATTTTTCACAAGTTCCTGGAGCTCGCTATCATCGTTTGGGGGAGGGAAATTCCCGTTTGGCAGATTTGCAGTGGGCGTCTATTAATCATTGACGTGTAGTGGAACTCTGCATAATTCGAATGGCTATGCTGGAATCATTGCTTCGACACCGTTTATGTCCTCAGCGTTCACCCAATATTCATCCGATGAAGAACCCATCTACGATGGAGTCAGCGGACTTCATGAACGCTTGTCGCAAATTGGTTTCCCATTAACTTTCCTTTCAAATGCCCACTTCCTGACTGCCACTCTTTCGGTTCTCTAGGCAATGCTCCCAGAGCTGTTCAGAATTTCAAGGGAATCGAAGGTTTTCTTTAATTATTCGTATTGGAAGGTTGATCGAACACATGCGCTTCCTTGAAATCATCCACGACCTTCCTCAACGGCTCTTTCTCCACCGCCCTATACCCGCCTCCTTCCCCTCCCTCTCTCTAATCCTCCCCGCCAAACCCCTTCCTCCCTATCCGCTTTCCTCCACCTCTCACTCCCCTCCCACCCTCCGTCTGCCATCATCAGCCATCTCTTTCTCATGCGTCACCAGCGACGAAAAATCTCAACTCTTGGAAACTTCCTTCTTCACGGCTGCACTCCAAGTAGTCCCTCGCCTTCAGTCGCTATAGAGCAAACATTACTCTATGGTTTAACTCGATAGTCAAATTGAGTCTCATAGAAATAGATTCATATTTGACGGTTTTCCAAGTTTTATCTTTTGTGAATTTCTAGCTCAAAATGGGACTATTAAAGGGTGAAATTTTCATCTTTAAAATGAAGATTAGGAATGACGTAGTCGTTTATCTCTCGAAAATCGATTAACGCTTTTGTACTACTCTACTTTTGTACCATTTTCGTACTGTTAGTGTCCTTTGTGGGTAAATCTTGTGGTAAAGCCACCCTAAAATCCTACCGTCTTTTATGAGTCTATTATCTGCGATTGGTTGAATTCAATAAAAACTTCACGGTTCGCATTTTTGGTTCGTGGCCTCGTGCGATCAATTAGTTTGATCAGTTTTGAAACCCATTTTCACGTACGTGTTGTTTTCATTTTGAGAAATATATTTTTTGAAATGGCTTCGAAATTTCTTCTTTGAATCTATTTGAGAAGTATCTTCGAAATCCAGTCAAACTTAATTTCGGGAAAGCCGTCACCATTGTTGCCGCCGTATTTTGCTGTCTACATTTCGGATCTCTGGCCTTTGGCTCGGTTGCGCCGCAGTCTGTTTCGAAGTTACTGTTGCAATACAGTATACTGTGATTATTTTAGTGTTTTACGAGGATGGATAAAGTTTTGGTCCAACATTATGCTTTTATTTATACCCTAGAAACATTAAATTTAAAATTACATTTACTATTACCTTAGTAGAAATACTTTGTCTTAACCCATCCTGGAGATCACAATCGACTACCTACCTGCAATATTGCTCGTAAAACGTTTCATTTTGGTACGAATTACGCGCAAATGGAATGCCCACATGAAAGAATCGCTTGGGTACGCCTTTGAAGTATTTCACGTTGATTGTATCCCTAGACAGTTTTTTCTCGTGCCTAGTAATTTTTTGTACTTCGACGGTTTATATTTGTTACGTGTTTTTTTTTCAAATGGAGAATGTCTCTTTAGGAATTTTATATCATTACATTGGTATAGTACTTTGTTGAAACTGACCCTAATCGAACATAGAATAAAAAAGTGTTATAGCCTCGTCTCTACGAGAAAAATGAAAAATTGAACTTTTGCTTAGCGATACTTTAGAATCAGTCAAGTTTCTTGTAATTCCCTTTGTCAATAGCTGCTCTCTCGAAAAACTCTGCTTACTCTGGGAGGATATATCAAGCGGGACAATTTGGTCCTCAGTTGAAAATAGTTAAAAACCGAAATACTACTTTCTCCTTATGATACGTAATGACTGAAATGTCACCCCCTATCATAATACTTAAACTATGATTCTTAAAAACTAAAATGTTACTTCCCACTTATTTAGCCGGGGTCTAATAATTGAACTTTTACAAAACTGCTGCCTGCGCGGCATTTCGTAGGAGTTGGTTCTCAGTAAAACTTTTGAACTGGTGATCAACTTTTCTCGCCATCCGCACTTTAACTTCAATAATAAATGTCTTCATGATTATCAGGAAAAAAAGTGGGTGATGTTTAAGATGTCGGAGTTTGCTGGGAATTGGGAAGAGAATGACACTCGGCGTTCGAATTGGAGATATAGGAGGAAGGCCATCGAAGTCCGGGCGACCCCCCAATATCCGCCGTCGGCGGACCGCTTCGACCGCTGTTATCGCCTGCGCCTCCTAATTCCTCGAGCGTAGATAAAAGGGCAATGCTCTTCTTCGCTTAATCACCTCAGTCCCTCTAAGGTCTGTTTGCAAAGGAAAAAATCAGCTTACTCTGTGCTCAGTTCGGTCCATTGTCAGTCTGTCCATATCGAGACGCTGGGAATCACCACCAACACCAGAAAAATCCGCTCCCTCCGACACCCCTGTCCGCTTGCGTGAAGTGCCCTAACCATATTTTCCTATCGTAGCCATCTAGTTTGGATTGAACCCTCTTTCAGAACTTATTAGAAAACCAGGACTCCGTTCCGAGGAATTACTGCACTCACGATCTAGAAGTCATCTGTCTCCTCTTACCGAATTATTACTGGTGTCGCTCAAGGCTTAGATCTCTCATTATTCTGCCATTGAAGAGTCGATTCGAGCGTCGACATTAACAAATATACATCTCATAGTCACATAAGTGTGTGAGGAAGAGGATTTCGGGTAAGAAAGAATTAATATTTGATCAGGAATAAATTCGGAGGCCCGCCTTCAGCCTACGGATGTGGTTCATCCACGCGTTTCAGAGAGCAGCATCGGAAATAAGGTGATCTAAGATGCATGTTTCATCTTTGCCTTTTATTTAAGGAAAATGCATGACGAAGAACTGCAGTAATTTTTCCTTAGTGGTTCATTCTTTTTGTGAGTTTTTTTTTAACGCACGAGAATTTTGATGAATTCCATGAATCCTCTCTTTTAAAATGTTCCAGAAATAAGAGCATTGCTGTTGATTTCTTCTATGTATTACTTTTACCTCTGTTGAATGACCATACATACGTCTTGCAAATATGCCCCTCATATCCCCCACTCACCTGCCTTACCCTCCTCACACTAAGGAAGGCGACTCCTTAGTCGTCCTGCTACGACTTATTTTAGTATGAAACGTTTGTGGGTACTTATATACCCAGATGGTGATCATTTGTCTATGTAAGTTTATGTGTGGGTTATGGTTGAAGTATTACTTGTGCAAAATCGCTTTATCGGTTTATCCCTTCGTTATCTTCAAATTCCACGCCATCTCGCCGTTATTTTCTTAAGCAGATCACTAATCTGGCCTGGTGAGAGTGTGTAATGGGTACAGATTGTTTAATTTCAATTTGGTTTCACACGTTTCACCAAACATGGCCACTTTTATTCTAATCCAGGACTTTTGAATACATGCATTTCATTTGTCCACATTTCGAGCTTGTATTGGCTGATGTAGTTCTTTGATGGGCGTGCTCGTGATACTCGACTCGAGTTTGGAGAGTTAATATGTATTATTTGGCACAAGCTCTGCTGCATTCTAATGCCTGTTCCTTGCCTCAGAAGTGTTCCATTTATCGTTTCCACATGCCATATAAATAGTGCAATCAGCTCTATACCTGTTTAATATTGGCGCCAGAAATTTATTTCTCTTATTTTCTGTGTATTGTCGGCGGTGGAGCTGTATATCCTCCCCCTCTTCTTCCCCTCCTTCGCCCTTGGAATGTACGAAGTCAGGGCGAGTACCGACCTCTCTGGTTTTTCCTGAACCCCAGCCGGCAGCGGACCTCGCTCTCTTCTCTGAACCGCTGTTCACATCGCCTGCATGCTTTGCCACACCTTCTTTGCACGCCTTACTTGCCCGCCTTCGCTGCCAGCCCTCGCCTGCATGCGCTTGCACGCCTATGCCACCACGCCACACATACACGCCTTCGCTGCCACACCGCTGCATGCTTTTTGCCACGTCCTCGCTGCAACGCCGCTGCTCATCTCATCTACTCGCCTGTCCTCACCTGCACGCCACTGCCGCCTTCACCTTGTTGTAATACCGTAAATGGTGGTCCTTCGGCCCCAGTATCAATTATCTTTTCTTACATTTAATTTATTTTGTGAATTTTGAGAATATATTTAATTTTGAATAATCTTGTTTATTGTCATTTTCGTGTGGAATTACGCCACAATACCGTTAATCTTATTTCCGGAAAACCAAGCTTTACAAGAAGTCGTAATTATGTAAGTGCAAAGTTTTATGAAATATTTAATTTTTATATTGAATTTATTTATCTTTTTTCAGAAATTTTCCACAAATAGCAACAATGAGATCAAACATGCCTAGCTAAATTCCTCCTATTCAAGCCTATAGAAGAGAAATTGTTTTTGCTTGGAAATTATGTACAACTTCTTACAGAGTAAGGGTAGTTTTCTGCGGACCAGAGGGCCTGTTTTTATACCCTATTTTCCCGTTTAGTTTTAGCAAATTTTGGTCACTAAACTTCTTTCAAATTCACTTCTCATGCGAAGCAGATGGAAAACTACAACTCGATTGAATTTGTCCGTTCCCTTTAAAACTCGCGAGTTTGGCGGGGACATGTGTATGTTTTCTTGAAATTATTCTCTCATGCTCGTTATCAAGTTTAATTATTCAGTTAATATTATTCAAATCTTGTTTCAAATACCTTCATGCACCTGAGTTTAAATGCACGTCTATTAAGGTATCACCTCCTACCAATTATTTTTACTTATTATTGAGTTGTGTGTTGACACTGAACTGCATGGACTCTTCAATTTATCAGATATACTTAGCACCAAAAACCTTTCCTCATCCTCCAAGTTTTCAAAGCCCCTCAAGAAGTAAATCTCTTTGTACACTTTGTGCAATATTATGTACTTCTCCGACCTTTATTAAGAGTCTTGAGAGGCATGCTGGAAGGAATTTGTTTAGGTCCTTGAAAATCGCCCTTGCAGCCATCCCTGCTTTTGATGATTGCAAACACTTTTGATCAGGGTGTTTCTCCGGACTGAGGAACAAGAAAAAGTCACATTGAGACAGGTCTGGATTATACGGGGAATAAATAACGCACCTCACGTTAATTTTCGCGAGATATTTGGCAACAAAATTTGCGACATGGTATATCATTACTATGAATTTCTATGAACGACAGAGCACGATCGTGGATCCAGAAGGCATCCAGTCACCCATTTCACGATTGACATGCTCTATGAGAGTTTTCAATGCATCCATATCGCATGCTGCTGTTGTGTTTTGTGTGTTCTGGTCTACATGGTAATAAATTATTCTCGGAGTATCTCAAAATGTTGTGAGCGTCTCTTACCTTACAGAAGCCTTGAATTTCGATTTTTTGTAGCGTGGTGATTCCGGAGTAATCCGGAAGGGAACAGCGTTTGCTCTCAGTAACCAAAAGGTGTCACCTTGTTTCATCTGCAGCGATAAGTTTCCATTGAAACAAATTTTTGCGCCATTAATATAATGATATTGAATTCAACTTCTTTACAGCAACGGAAATAAAAAAATAATTGGCATATGGTCTCTATAATGACTTTGGAAAACTATCGCTCGAACTACTTAAAGAAAGACCTCTCATTTTTCCACACCTAGAAGAGTGTAAACTGAGCGGAATTCCTTTGAGGAGGTCACTTCGTCGTATTGTATGTCCCAGGATTGCGTTTTTTATCGTCCTACTTTATTTGAAGACGGCGCAGAAATGGGTGTCGTGGAAACCGAGGACGATCTCAAAATGCCTTGTGGGCCTTTATCACTGCTTCTTTTACATTCTGGAGTGGGTTAGGAGCGCACGAAGCCAGAAGTAGGATAGGCCCCTAAAGGATTCCTTACAAAGTAGTTTCCGGTGAATACTTACGGTATACTTCTAGGAGTTGTTGACGCAAAAGAATTCTCTTTTATTCCGCGTGGAAGAAAAAGAGGCATTGGAGAAGATTACTCCCGCGTCGAAGATGGTGTCGCGTACCCACAGTCGGGAAGGTAGTGGGCGTTCCGCTTTCCCTCCTCCCCACCGCCTCGGCACCACTCCTTCCCCTTTTCTTCTTCAAGTATCCTATTTCTCTCTGCACTTCCAACCGTACCAACCCTTAACCGCATCCACCTATCCTTTATAACGGTTGCCTTTCCAGGGATCTCCCGATTCTTCCTGCATCCTCCTGCTATGCACTCGAGACCCTTGTCCCGGTCCACTTCTCGAGGGATTCCATTTCACCATTTCCCTCGAAAATGACGTTGCTGAGGATATGAAGGGAATAAGGAGGTCTACAATTGTCTCTAATTCTTTTCCTTTCTGCAGGTTTCTGTGGCAGCATGCTTTAGTGCTTCGCAGCGCACGACCCTCCTCAACCACGGGGGCGGAATGATGATTAGTACCCATTAGGTATCGTACCAACCCCCATTGTGTCGATTTGGCTAAGTGTTGGGCAGACCAGACCCGGTTTTATGTGCTCTTTGTGAGACTGTGACTAAAGCTTTTAATGTTGCCCATGCACTTGAAAATTCTCTGAAAACGATCTCAGATTTCAATATTCCTCTAACCTTGTCGCAAGGTAGTGTAAATATTCCATTTGTATTTATATGTGAATGTGCTTTATTGTTTTACCAATGGACTGGTGTAGAATAATTAAATCTAACTCCAACTAACAAGAATGTTTAAAATGTGGGAAAATAAACTAGCTACCATTACTTATAAGCTTACTATAAGCTATAAGCTATGATGGTGGGGACGGGACGGGATGATGGCGGGGATGACGGGGTGTGGTGATGCATTGCGGTGTGAGAAAGCGTATTGTTTGGCAACACAGCGTAGTGTTTGGCAAAGGAAATAAGTTCATATATACTTTCGAAGTTGCTGATGTTTCAGACTCAACCGTTACAATAATATCAATGTAAATGTCGGCCTTACTTCGAAAACATCAGATTTATTCCTGCATCTTGGTACTGTGTTCATTTACGCAAGAAAACCACTATACGGAATCTTTTTATCATAAGCTATTAGTTTTTCAGTTGAATTATGCTGCCGTCATGGAGAATCTCAGAGTATTATGCAAAAATTATACTTGAAAATTACGTACGCGTCTATGTAAAGCCATCTGATACACGTAGTGAAGACTTTGTGTCGGATTTGTCAAAGGATTTGCACGTGCAAACTTTTGGAAGTTGTATCGTTATAAACCACGCAGTATAGATTTCCTTCGATGGCGGAAAACTCGTCGCCCCCTCTAGTGCTCTAGTGCTAAGTGTCTGTACACTCATTTTATGATTGTCATTGGGTGACATGAATCGATCCCGATGGATCAATTTCTGATTTATATCTTTCGTTCAATTTCCGCAATAAACATTTCGGTGAAAAAAGGCATAGTTATGTTTGTTCAGAATTCATGCCTCTTACTCGGAATATTCAGATTTGTCTCCATCGACGTGTATTCTTTTCCGATGGTTTAATTCTATAAAAACTGGATTTGACTCACGTCTCGTACTTTGTCCATTTATATGTTTGCCCGTAGACTGGACTACTAGAACTAAGAGAACATCTTTCTTGAGAAATTATGAGCGGGTGAGGAAGGAGGAGAGGGAAAAAGTGGATGAAACGAGGGATGGAGCGATACCTCGTTTGTGCTTTTTTTCCTTCGTAATGCATATGTGAGTACTTATTTTCAAATGCGAAGGCACTTTGTTAAATTAAAACCTCAATTACTAGTTTATCCTGCTGAAATCTTGTTATCTTTTATGAATTCCACAATTCTCTTATATTTTTGCAAGAAAATAATTTTCCAGGAATTAATTCGACGGAAGAGATAGTACTCGGAAACGATGAAAACTGTGATCGTAAATTAAATAAACCTGCTGTTTTCCTCCCATCGTTTTATGGCGATAGTATCATTCTTGTTTTGGTATGCACCACCGTTCTTGTTTCATCCTCGCAAGGGAGTGAAGGAGTAACTGTGAAACCAGGTCATGAAATATGAAAACTAATGCACAGTGGAGAACAGCTATCTTGCTTTGTAATGTTCTCCTCTGGGCTTGGAATACTCCCCATGGTATTTCTTTAATGCACGATTTCCTCTCTGCCTATTTACCTTCCCTCGTAAAATTCTTCGTATCTTTTGTGGTCTGCCCAAATCTTATTTGTTTCTAAATAATGCGTGCGCTTATTTCGCCCGAGCGAGCGCGAACATTTCCCAGGGTGCACTTCACTCCATCTCGCGCTCACAGGATTAAACAAAGCCTCACCTTTCCCGCTCACATCCGGGCACTCCATCCCATTCGCTCTCCCATTCCAGCGACCGACTAACATTCCCCTAGAGCGAAGTGCGAAGGTTTATCGCTCGCAGAGAGGAAGATGGGTGGCGAGAGGGAGGTCACGAGAGGAAGGGTTGCGGTGCAGGGGATGAAAAGAATGAGAGTTCCGTGGGGAAGACGCTTCTGATGTGGGCGTCCTCCTTCCTCTAGGAGTCTTAAATAATTTACCTCTCTTCTTCCGGTCTCTCATCCCTTTCCATTTCAAGTCCGATGAAGAATGTCACTCATAGCACTTCCCTTACGTGTCAGTTCACTCACGGGAACGTAGAGAATTTGGTCACGTTTGAGTTTTTTGTTTTTTGGAATACAATTAGGCCACTTGAGATGAGTGGAGTAGGTTAGGTACAAACATCAAGAAATGGTGAGATGGTTGAAGGGAGAGGGGGTTTTATAGGCCGCTAAGATTTAGGACACTTGAAAAGTCAGGTGGAAACTGAGGGCATATAGGGTACCTATTTAACAATTGTGTACAATTCGCAGTGGAAAACTCATTCGCCTCGACTGGGAATTGAACCCAGATCCCTCGATTTGGCGCCGAGTGCTCTAACCAATTAAGGCTACCCGGGCGTCCTCATCCACTCATGGGGGGCTTTCAGGAGCAAGTTGTCCTCACGCGTACCGTGCAAATAATGCCAGAAGTACCCGTATGCGAGAGCTAAGAGCTACTGTCCACGGGATAAAGCCCAGCTTTAAACACAAAGGTGTTTACTTTGGACATTTTCAAAAAACCACGGAAATTGCCGCGCAGTAACTTCAATTGGTTAGAGCACTCGGCGCAAAATCGAGGGATCTGGGTTCGATTCCCAGTCCAGGCGAATGATTTTTCCTCTGTGAATTTCACACAATTGTGTGATCACTAGCGGATGACTCCGTTGAAGTTACTGCGCGACTTGTTCCGGGGGTTCTTTGAAAACACCCAATTTAAGTTTGGAATATTTTTCCATGGGAGCGCTTATCCCGCACATCGAGTAAAGAACTCCTCGACGTGGACGAATCATTGGCTCATTTTAGAAACAATGGATAAATGTCTGAGATGCACTAGTGGCAAACAGATTCAATTTGCTACATGTTGATGCAAATGGCTTAATTCAGCATGGAATAGCTTTTGAGTTGTGACTCAAGGACTGCCTTCGATCGACGTGTATCAACTGTGGTTCGAAGATTGTATGTGATGGACATTTTTTCGTGGAATCTTTAGCTTCTGTCACGGATTTTTTTCTTTACGTGCTATAATATTACGGTAAGCGTGGGGTGACTAGTGGATTACCTAACGATAGCTATGCAATAAATACTATCTACAGTACAATATGTAAAATACCTACCCAATACAACTACCTACAATAAATGCAAATATGGTGATTATTTAATTTCATTCGACGTCATACCGCATGAATTCCGCTGAGATATTGTACGTTCCCTCCCACTGCTGTGGTTATCTCATTGTAGTTGTACAGTCACTTCATAAAGTGTCGCGACACACTACGCTAGCAGTTCGTATAAGTCGGCTGTCGAAGCTGGAAGTACTTTGGTTATCCTGGGTCGTCTTCGGTGACTATGAGAATCGTCGGGTACACTACGATATATATTCTAAGTCAAGTGGGACTAAACTCCGACAGTGCTATCGACTTCGTACGCGTTGGAAAGCTGACTTTGAAAGGGATAAACTGCGGGAAGGAAGGGTATTCGCAACCCAGAGGCATCGTAATCATACTCGGCAGTTCTCTTACGAAGACGAAAATGGAAAGAGCTCCTCTTCGCGAAACCAGCCCAACCCAGCGCGCTCTGGTGGTGGGGCTTGGTGAGAGGCGGGTGCCGAGTCAAGAGTCAATAGATATCATAATTTTCCATTAGACGGGCAACTTAAAATATCAGCCTGTAATGCACGAAAGGCTCACCAGTTCGCACAGCCTAGTCGATAGCAGTGCCCATTCTCCTTCGTGCATAGGTTGGATCTCGTATTTATGTGCATTTGGCTCTTCTTCGTTTTACCTTCACCCGATTTCACTCGGATAAGCACTCAACTCCATTCAATATTGCCTTTTCACCACCTTCCCCTTCTTACTTCTTTAACCGAATACATCCTCAAGGCCACTCTTGGAGCAAGTCTGTCCTCTCCTCTGAACGAGAGCATTCCCATAATGCAGTCCCACTTAACCTGGCGCTTTGTTGTAATGGAAAATGAAAAGTGGACCTGCAAATTCTCATAGCTACCAGAGACGGCCCAGGATAGCCAAAGTACTTCGAGCTTCAACAGCCGATCTATACGATCCGCTAGTCTAGCGTGTCGCGATACTTTTTTAAGTGACTGTACATATTAGCTGATAACGATGTTACATCATTAGCTTTTCTATCACTGGTGTCGATCTCGCTGTATTAATATCGTAATGAACCAACTGAGATTTATCAAATACGCTCTCATGCGTTATACTATTTTCTAAAAAAAATTTCTGATTTCATTATAATTTTTTCGGAAAATTTTTGTTTTTACGGTCGTATTTGTTATAGAATTTGCACTATTTTTCTAATTATTTGCAGTATTTAATGGTTTATTTTCAATTTTCATGTGTTCAATCTGCGGCATAAATAACTATTTATTAGTGATGGTGTTTGTACTAAATCCGTATTTTGAGGTGAGATTAGGAAAAATACTCACGTGAGGTCTGGAATACTTAGATAATGAATCAATTCTGAAATACTAAAATAATTCCATTAAATATTTGAAATTAGTTCAGAATATTTTATTGGCAATCATTAAAGCAAGTAATGAAGAAGAATGTATACGCATATTATTTATTAATTCCCTCAGTTCACGATACGTTACTCACGTCTCATGAATTCATATTTTGATGTATGTATATTGTTCATTTTCTTTAATGCAAGAAACAGCGTAGTTTTTTTCATATGTATGACTCCTCACGAGCCAAGTATTTTTATGCTATGATTATTTTCTTTTTTTGTCGCCTGCCCTTAGTATTTTTTGATTCCTTTATTTATTACCTCTCTTACTATGACTTACATATTTATTACCTCAGCATTATATTTTCAATAATACTTCTCTGTTGTGGACCATTGATGTTCTGAAAATGCGTTTTTCGTTCAGTGATTGCAGTTCTTATTATTAATATGCTTGAGTGGTTTTTTGAGCGTGTATCGATTGTTTTTACTTCGGTAAATTATTGAGCATTGGGTTGTATAAAATACGCATCATCTTTTTGGTTTTTTCCTAGATCTTTTTAATCTCAACTGCGTCAATTCATCTAAGATTGATTTCAATAAACATATCGTCCTTTGTATTCCTTCCCTTTTAGTCGCAAATATAGTTTCTTACTTGTGGTAACTCCACATTTTACATATTTACAATTACTGGTATTTTGTTCATCCCTGTAGTTGTGTTGATGATGGAATCTTGATACATTGCGGTAAAAAAATATGCCTTTGCTGCTCCGAATGCGCAAGACAATAAGGCAAATTTGTTTTGAATCCTAAAGGTTCGAAACCATGGGTCAAAACCTCTAGAGAATGTGGAGCAGGGTGAAATCTCTCTTGATTTTATACACTATATGAAAGTATTGCAGTTGGTCATCATTTGAAAGATCTGGAACCGTCTCATTAATTAATGACCGGCTGATCTTATGAAATGACTCTTGGCCTAATTATTTGCTCTGCAACATCACAAGCGTGACTATTACGAAATTTACCATCGGGCCTATTCCCAATAAATACTTCAAAGTCCCTTAGAGTTAAATTTTTCTCACAGTAATGCTTTACTAGACAATGCCACAAATTACGGCTGTTTATGGGAATTATTAGTATTTAAAAACGAGCTTGCTGAAATTTTGATCTTATTTCTGGCATTTTCCAGTGATAATAAATTTCCCACAGTCATAAGAATCGAAGAATGAAGTTTGTACTTTTCAGGTCTCCATAGACTTGGCTCAAATAACAGGCTGAAGCTATCCTCTTCCTAGTTTTTAAGTAGAACCCTGTGCTAATTTATTACAATGCTGACGGGGCCAAGCATGGACTTTAACGGGACGGGCGAATGCATTTTTCTTACTGAAACACTATCGGGAGATCTTGCTAGGTAGAAAATATCTCGTATGTTTTTCTTAACCAATTATAATCGTGGAGTTGAGCGAAACGGCCATAACTCCAGCTGAACTGGTGCTGGATGCCCTCGTCATTTTTGCACCAACCTGCCGATACGCGCTTAACACCCATTGCACTGATTGCACTCCCATGAGATGGCTTTTGGTTTTATATTTTATCAACTCCCACGAATAAAAATAACGATTTGTTGTTTTCCGTGTGGACAACATCACTTCAAAGGACAATATTATTCTTCCCCAATGGGGAGAATGTTTATTTACGTGAATAAAATATTTAATGTGTCGAGTAAAGTATTTAATAACGCTGCCCGCAGTAGTGTTGCTCTTAGCCTCGGAATATTTTACTCGACATCACACGATCATACTGAAGTGCTGGCGGAGCACCAGTGATATTCGAGATTCCTCATTTTTTGGACCTCGGATGGGGAGGTGTGGGAAGAAGGAGAAGCTGAGGGTAAGGCCGCGTCGAGGGGTGAGGAGCCAATGCAAAGCAAATGTCTCTCTTTTGGTGGGACGCATTCGCGCGGAGCTCTCGCAGACTACATCAAGAGAACGCCACCGAATTGCAATGCGCCAGGGTTCTTGGAGACAACCGTCTCCTTTAATCGAGTGCCATCTCTCAGCCGAAGGATGCTTGTTAAAGGAGCGCGCGCGTCTTACGACGTAACCGTAGGCATGAAGGGTCCCATCGCCAAGACGACGCGTACTTAGTTCGTGCTATGAGATGCAGCGCGGGCGACGAAGTGTTTTTGCATTTTCCATTTCACTTCTCCGTTCTTGCATCTGGGAGGCTTCAAAGAGTGTGCAGCCAGCGCGGAATTCTCGGGTGAGAGCGCCGGCCCTAGTGCATTTACTGTGTATTTCTGCGGTTATGTCGCGTGTGATCAATTGAGACGGCTCCGCCTTCTTGCACGTATGGAATATTTCCCCACCCACCCCCGCTCTGATAGCGAGAGATGGGTCCTAACTTGAATTTCTTTCAAAATTGCTGGAGCGAGCATCATCCGACTTTTCCTCCGAGAAATGTATCCCGAAGGCGTGATCCCTTTAAAATGTATCGAAGTTAGTGAAAAGTCATTGCTCGAGACTCCTCAGTAACGTTGCTCAAATGTTTGTTTCACAGTGGAACGTTGGTTGATCTCGAATATTAATCGGCAAAATCTAACGAGCAACCGATCCGTGGACAGAAAGCTCCCGATGAGGACAATTCAATAATTTCAATATAGAGTCCAGAGAGTAAATTTGTGCAAATTGATGCCGTTAGAATACATACACCAACAATATTTTAGGGTGATGGGATTTCTTTACACTAGCATGATTAATCTAACCCCTGGCTACGCATCAGTGACTGCTCGGTTAATTTATGGCTCGATCTTTCCCCACAGGTAATGTGTCCTTTGCAAAACAGTCATTTACATCTTGAGTCTACTTAAGGTATCCATCAGAAAATGACAGACGTCGTAGAGAATAGGGTAAAGTTCACAAAGGTGGCCGGACAAGGCAGAGAAGATTTCAGCGCAGAAAAGATTTCAGGGCAGAACGCCCTGAAGACGAGGGACGACTCGGCCATCGAAACGTCGGCACTCATGGAGTCTCTCACCCGGTGGACTTCCCGAATGGAACTACTAAGCATAATACTTCTCCATCTACAGTTTAGACACATAAATATTGATCATATACATGAAACTTCTTCTGGCACTGTACGGAGAGGAAAATCCGTGTGTGCTCACTGACGACTCTATCGAAGTCAAGAAGAGGATAAAGCAATTTTCTGACAAAAATTCGAAGTATTGGTGTCGTGGATAGGAGTCATGACGTCAGAGTGGTTGATCAGCCGAAACTTGAACTTCTGCGATTACTATTGCATCGTGTCATTGATACTACAAGTTTTGATAAAGTTAATGCGGTATATAGTGCTACATATTCAACGTGTATTCAAAGGTTCTGGCTTAAGGACGTGCATTTTGTAACCAGTGTCGATAGAAGGTTTGCAAAAATGTTCAATTGGAATTATTGCTCAGTATAAGTCAAATTCCGTAAGTTGCGTATCTCGATTCAACACATGAGTAGGTATACGAGTGGACACAGCGTGGATGACATTGCTGACTGAAACAAAAGCATTTTAAAAATCGATGATAATGCTGCTACTGGAGAATGTTGGTATCATTAGTACATGCCTAAAAATATAATAAACCTGTCACTGACATTTATGCAAAAATTTAATTACAATAGCGATGTTTACAGTTTGTGAATTTTGAAATATTCACATTTACACATATGAATTATTAGAAAAGCGGTGAAAATTAAAGAAAAAGATCTTCAGATTCGCGCATAAATGCGTCCACTTCGGGTACGTCTTAGTTGAGGATGTAGCTCCATCATCTCTCGGGCGATTGCCGGTTCATTAGCATTCCTGTTTGGAATGAAATCCGCAAATGGGAACATAAATTATCGATAGGAACTTCGAAGCTTATTTTGCGATTCAGACGGATAAAAGAATATATCTCAAACGGCATTAAAATCTCAAATCCGAGAAACATCGTGCAATGTCATACCTTTCCACTAGGGGTCCTAGGAACTTAAGCCGGTACTCGTAATACCGCTGGGTAAAATGTCTCCCTCCTGCGTCTCCAGCGGCGCGTCTCTCTTCATTAGGAAGATTGAATCTACAGGGATGGGTATTTAAAGATTATTTACAAAATGTTACCCTAATCTTCATGGTGTCAATATGGCTTAAATAGTCGAGCTTCGTATTACAATGATTCAACTGCTACATGCATCTAATCTGTAATCGTATCTATAATCTGTAAGAAGAGTTTACCTCATCGAAGATCGCCTTTCTGTTGTGATGACGTCCTCAATGTCGTTTACAATCAAATCTCGAAAAATTTTGATCAGTATTTGTCCTATACGTCTAGCAATGGACATCCTGTAAATTTAAGAGACAGAGGGAGAAATAAAGTGGATATGATGAATGTTTTCTGTGTTTGTCGTCTGCCTTCCTCTGGCAAACTTTTATATATTCGTCACTTAAGTGATCCTAAGTGCAGTTATATATATATATATATATATATATATATATATATATATATATATATATCATATTCATATGTATGTATGTATACGCCGATGAGCGGTCTGGGTAAAAGAATGAATGTATATATGTACACATGCCTTAATTTTTAGAATACATGCTTTTTAAGGACATTCCAAATTTAGGTGAAGAGTAAAAATACGTACTTTCTTTTAAACCTCCTTAAGACGGCTAAAGCAGCTTCCCATTCCATCAAAATGTAAATAGCCAAAGAACATAGCATCCACTGGAAAAATATTTTGCTTGCTAAAGTATAATCCATCGTTCTTCATGTTTCAAGTAAAGTTTTATTTTTAGATTTCAAGTAAATTTGTCGGCTTAGATTTCATATTCACATCGCGAACTCAAATCTTGTCTCAACTCAGCGTCTTCGTCTAACGCTGTTGCTATGAGACTGTAGAAGCTCTAGTATTGTTGACGCTTGGACCGCTTGAGCGCGGGGTCCGTAAAACGGGTCTCCAGAGGTCGTGTTAGGCATCGATTGTTGGGCTAGATCATGCTGAAATTCCTAATTCAAGTATATTATGACTACGATGAATTACGTTGAATAACAATTGCAAGAACGACTGCTCATAAAACGTACGAAATATTCGCGAATTCAATCGGAAAACGACATTCGTGGAAAACTGATATTGGCATCGTTTCCCAAGCATCCACGTTAAGGAAACTCGGAACATCATGTCGTTGAGTGATTGATATCACAGCGATATCTATGATTTCATCATTTTCAATCGAAGTTTCACTTCCAATATTGAGTTCTCTTCTCCTTAATCATCTACACTCATCACTGGTGAATCTCACGTGGTCCGTGAATATTGGGCCTCACGAGGAATAATGATGAATTCTTTTATTTTCCCACAAAATGTTACTTCTCTTTCGTTTGTGTTCCGTTTCTTTTTATTTAAACTTATTATAGCTTTTTTCATCTGAACATCTGTATGCACGAGTCTGTCATTTCCATGCCGTGCAGTGGCGTCTTAATCTAACTCTATGTAACTCTTGAGAGTAAAATGTCAGACACTCGTTGCCAGAAATGGAGAACGGTCCCGAGGCCTCGAGTGTCTCGTTTAAGACCGTGTGGTCCCTATCCGACGGCCGCGACACTCTGACTCTGTTTTATCAATTTCCAGCCGCCGGGATTTTGTGTCGGAGTGTCGCGACAGCCGGCGGTGTTTCAGACGCACGCTACCGTCGAAGAACACAGCTATAGATTCGCTTCTCCCTCAGCAAGCAAGGTTAGAAAAATGGTTGTGTGCATTTAAATTTGCATAACTCTATGAAAATATGCACTTTCGATGATTCACGAACGGTCACGAGTTGTAATACTAGAAAATATTCAGACATAGCAGTTGAAACACGTTGAAATTGCCCCGAGAACAATTCGGCCTAGACCGGGAATCAAACCAAGGACCTTTCTATATCTACATACTATCCTACGAGCCGCCGCATGGGCATGTGGCAGGGGGTGTTTGGTCACCAGCCGTGTAAAGATGTATGGTTTTGGCAGGTGAAATGGTGACGTGTATTATGGAAGTGTATTCAGTGGAGCTCAGTCTTTATTGCGGTCGCTGATTGTGCGCAGAAAGAACGAGTTTTTGTATCTCTCTCTTCGGAAATGTATTTCTTTTATTTTATCTATTTGGTAAGACCTAGATATGTAGTGAGGTATCATGATAATATTCTGTGTGTCGCTCTGCAACACACCAGATTTGAATTTCTCAAGCAACCTAAGCCTAGCGTGTAACCTCCTAGTCTCTAGGGGCTCCCACCTTAATCTCTCTAAAAGTTGTGAGACACAATATGTACACTCGTAGCAGTTTTTAACGAAACGTGCTGCTTTTCTTTGTGTTTATTAATTTTTTCGGTTAAATCTTTTTGACCAGGGTCACTAATTCTCGCGGCGTATTCGAGGTGTGGTCTAACCAGAGCGAAGTAGCACCTCTCTTATACTTTTTCATCCGAGGACCTTCCTATAATACGCTTAGCAAAACCTGGTTTCTTTAATGCTGTGCCGCATATGTTTTGGATATCTTTGGTTTTCCGGATCAATACGTTGACTACTACGCTATCTAGGATTTCTAATTTCCCGGTAATTTTGACGTATACAAGGGAATTAGATTTTAGGCCCTTGTGGACCATCCAAGATGGCAACTCAAGGAAGAAGAAGGCTTCAAAGAAGCCTCACCCAAGCGACAGTATCCTTCACCAGCTCTTATGCCGTGCTTGGCCATGTGAAAATATTCAAACATAGCTGGTGAAATACGCTGAATTAGGCACGAGAAAAATGGCCACGACACTCGAAGGCGGGCATCGGGAGGACTCGAGACACTGCGGGCACCGCGAAAGCGCCTTCATTGAAATGCAAGTTTTTAAGAAATTCAATTTTGTTTGGGTAATGATGAGCTGTACGGTATTTTGAATAAGTTTTTTGAGCATGTAAGGAGACAGGACAAAGGAGATCATTCTCCCTTCGAGCCTCGTCACTTTCTGCCCCCTTTCGCATTGGTGGGTTCGCTACAGTCCCTGGACGACGAACTGCTGTCCGCGCCTCCTCTTGTTAACGCGCCGAACCTGGCCTGGATAGTTGTGCCGAATCGGTCAACCCCGATTCGGCACAACTGTCAAGTCGTAGTCTTCACTGATCTTAATGGCTCTTAATATCGAGTAACTCACTCCCTCAAGGCTGATAGGCAATCCTGGATGGTTGGAACTGTATGTTAATTGGTTGTTCCTTAAATCAAGGGTGTTTCTCACTTTGTGCCCTTCATAATTTTCATCTGTCTCATAACCGAAGAGAATTTTAATGTCTTGCTTTTCTGTAGCTTGTTACAGCCCAACGTATACTGGGAAACATTCACCGCGTAAAATCACTGGTTGAGTGTAGTACAACTAAACACAAAGATAACACTTTGTATTTTCCACACTTTTATTTTGCAAAGAGATTTCTCAATAATCATCTCGATGAAGTAGTGTTGAGGATATAAATAGAGGCTAGTTTCCCATCGAAAATCACATCTACGGCCATAGCATTTCGATTTTCTCGTCTTTCATCGTAGATCAGTCCTTTAAGGGAAAGAAAAAGTTGCGCGAGAATATCCATTTTCCTTGTAAGTTCTAAATCTTTTTCTAATTTAATTTCATGCGAAGAATGTTCCTCTTCAAAATACCGTGAAAACCTGCTCTTTTCTGCTTTAAGAAGCAATGATTTCGAGGCTTTTTCTTTATATTTACTTCAATCAGACGGAAGGCGATGAAATATTTATACTCACCCCAATCGCCTTCCCTTGCCTTGAATTACGCCGGGGAAGGCAGGAGTACTATGAATATTTCATGCGTGCCGAAAAAGAGAGGGAGATCTGGGTGGGATTTCCTTCATCCTTTCTTCTTCTTCGGTTATCAACCCATGGGTTGGTTGGCAATAGCACGCCATTGTGCTCTTTGCTCAGCTTTCCTCTTCATTTCACCGTATGAGACGCATCCAGAGTCATTGATGATCTGCTTCATATGGCTTAATCTAGGACGTCCTCTACGATTTGTCCCCTCAATAAAACCTTCAGCTATTACTTTTATAAAATCATTGCATCGTAGAATGTGACCTATTAGTTTAAGTCTCCTTGTCTGTATCTGTCTCCAGAGACTTCTATTTTCTTGTACTCTTCTCAGCACTTCCTCATTGGTGATTTTGTCTCGTCAGCTGATTTTCTGCATCCTTCGATAGCACCACATTTCTAGGGCCTCTAGTCTATTCTTTTCATGTTTCCCGATAGTCCAACTTTCACACCCGTAAAGGGACAAACTCCAAACATAAGCTTTCATAACCCTCTTTCTTACTTCCAAACTAACATTTTTACAAGTCAGTAGAGTCTTTTTGTCATTAAAAGCTATTTTTGCTAGTTGTATTCTGTTCACGATTTCTCGTTTACTCCTTCCATCTTCTGTTATCTTACTGCCCAAGTAGCTGAATTCTGTAACTTGTCCTAGTTCTTCATCATTTATTTTTATCCTTACAGGTTCACAGCAGTCTTGAGCACTGCATACCATCACTTTAGTCTTTTGCTTATTTATTTTCATTCCATATTGGTCTCTAAGAATTCTTTCCATCGCGTTAAGTATAATTTCTAAATCTTCTTTCTTTTCTGCAACTATGGCAATATCATCAGCATATCGTAGCATCTATTTTCTTCCCATTTACTTTGATTCCTACATCAACATATTCCCTTACCTTATCGATCGCTTCTTGAAAGTGTGCATTGAAAATTATTGGTGACAGAGGACAGCCTTAAAGAATTCAAATGCGATATGGTACTTTTTTCACAGATTTTATTTCAGGTCGACCGGTTTCGTCACATAGGCGACATCATCGGGTACAAAATTTTAAAATGCTGCAGAATATATACAAACATTTTGGAAGGGGGAGGGGGGGGAAGAGGCAGGAAAAGGGTGACGGGAAGGGGGGGGGGGAAGAAGGTATGTGAGAGAGGACGCGGGAACAATCTGGCCGCTGGAGACTTGGAGGCGGTGGTTAACGTCACGTACTTCGGTGTCACACCAAGAGCAAGACATCTACTATTAAAGAAAATATGTAGAGATGCTACTCGGTATTTTATTGTCAGAGTCCGGTAGAGTTTTGCCTTCTTTGCTGTACTGGCGTTGATGATAAACTCGATTAATTCTGGCTTAACTTTGTGGAAATCCATTCTAAAGAATTCAAATGCGACATGGTACGCCAGTACGGCAAAGAAGGCAAAACTCTACCGGACTCTGACAATAAAATACCGAGTAGCATCTCTACATATTTTCTTTAATAGTAGATGTCTTGCTCTTGGTGTGACACCGAAGTACGTGACGTTAACCACCGCCTCCAAGTCTCCAGCGGCCAGATTGTTCCCGCGTCCTCTCTCACATACCTTCTTCCCCCCCCCCCCTTCCCGTCACCCTTTTCCTGCCTCTTCCCCCCCCCTTCCAAAATGTTTGTATATATTCTGCAGCATTTTAAAATTTTGTACCTGATGATGTCGCCTATGTGACGAAACCGGTCGACCTGAAATAAAAACTGTGAAAAAAGTACCATATCGCATTTGAATTCTTTAGAATGGATTTTCACAAAGTTAAGCCAGAATTAAGCGAGATTAGAGGACAGCCTTGTCTAACTCCTTTCCTTATTATAGCTGTATCTTCTTTATTCTTATTTCTAATTAAGGCTGTTTCATTTTGGTATGTTTTAAATATTATTCTTCTATCGTTGTATTTCAGTCCAACTTTTTCCAAAATCCTGAACATTTTACAACATTATCAAATGCTTTCTCAAGGTCAACGAATGCAACGTAAGTTTGTTTATTTATAGATATTTGTTTTTCAATGAGAAGCCTTAAAGAGAGTATTGCCTCTCTAGTCCCCACTCCTCTTCTAAATTCAAATTGGTTCTCACTTTAAGTATTTTCCAACTTTCTTTCAACTCGTTTAAGGATTATCCTTATAAATATTTTTGAGGCGTGTGATAATAGACTGAGTGTGCGATATTGCTCACATTTCGTAGCAGATGATTTCTTTGGTATAGAAACCACAACACATTTTTGGAAGTCTTCAGGAACTTCACCCGTCTTGTATATTTTCCTTATAAGTTGTAGTAAAGAAGCTTTCAATTTGTCACCAGCTTTTTTAATCAGCTCAGAGGGAATGTTATCACAGCCTACTGCTTTCCTATCTGGAATATCTTGCAATGCTTTCTCAAATTCTTCCTGTAAAATATCTTCTCCTAGTTCTTCCTCTTCTATTTCTTCACTTGATTTCATTACATTATCTAATAGTGTTTTTCCTTGGTAAATCTCTTCAATATATTCTTTCCATCTCTTAAGTTCATCGTCTCCAAACAGCATTTTGCCTTCTCTGTTTTCTATCGTTTCGAAAGATTTTTTGTTTTGTTTGTTGAAAAGCTGTTTTGCTGTTTTATAGGCTATGTCGGTTTTCCCTTTGTTCATATTTTCTTCCAGTTCTTTACATATGTCATTGAGGTAATTTTCTTTGGCCTTCCTAGATTCTCTGTTGATTTGATTCCTGAGTTTTCTGTATTTGGTTCTACTCTGCTCGTCAAGGGCATTCTTGTAAATTCTTCTCTCCTCGATGAGAAAAACTATTTCAGGCGTTATCCATTCTTTCCTGTTTGCAGGTATAACTTTACAGACAGATTCTTCAGCTGCTTTATGTATGCCATTTTTAATCTGCATCCATTCTTCATTTGCGCCTCCATGAATGATATTTGATGCTATGTCATCGGTTCTCCGCGCATAAGCTTTCATTGTTTCGTCAGATTTTAGATTATCTCTATTCCATGTCTCATTAAGTTTTTTCTTTAATCGTTTGAACCTAAGTAGACACTTCATCATGACTAAATTGTGATCACTGTCAATATCTGCTGATGGGTAGCTTCGGCAGTCCATGATTTGGTTCCTAAATCGTGACTTAACTAGAATGTAATCAATCTGTTGTCTTCTGATGTCTCCTGGAGCTCTCCAAGTGTATCTTCTTATTTGATGATGGCTGAATAATGTATTTTCCACGACTAAATTGTGTTTCGCACACAATTCAATTAGCCTGCGGCCTCTTTCATTCTTACATCCTAGTCCAAACTTTCCTACAATTCCATCAACTTGTTCTTTCCCTACGCTTGCATTCCAGTCTCCTATTATTATTAAGTTCTCGTCACCTTTTACGTACTTACATTATTTACATCTTACACTATTTATATCTTATTACATTATTTATATCTTCATATATAATTTCTATCGCTTCATCTTCTTCTGTGGATGTTGGCATGTAAACTTGTACTATTACAGTATCCTTTGGTTTGGTTTCAAGTTTGACTAGTACGATCCTAGAATTATATTGCACATATCCTTTTACAAGATTTCCAAGTTTCTTGTTTAAAATTATTCCGACACCTCCGATCCCAGGAGTACCCTGATTCGTACCCATATAAATGATCCGGTATTCTCCTGACCAGAAATCTCCTGGTTCTGGCCATCGCATTTCAGATATTCCAAGAGCATCAATTTCCAATCTGTCCTTAATTTCTAATTTGAGGTTTTCTAGTTTTCCACATCGTAGAAGTGTTCTTACCCTCCATGTTGCTACTTTAAGTTGCTCCTTTGGCCTTGCCTGATCTTTTGCAGTCCCCTCCCGGAGATCCGATTGGGGGACTATTACTCCGGAATGTTTTATAAAAGATGCTGACATGGTGTGCTATTGATTCTTGGGATATCACAGTTGATTTTTAATGGAGTGGCTTCCCGTTGCCTTTTCCACTCTTATGCCGTTGACGATAAGGTTCTTCCGCCTTCAGGAGCAATTTCTCACTCCTAGGACAAAAGAGTGCCCTAATCTCTATCCGCTCATCCGCTCTCTTGCGAGACCGTTGGCACTTGATAGAGGGGGTTTCCTTATTCCGGGAAACACTCGGTCGCCAGAGCCTCGTCTGTGAGTGACAGGGTGCATCGTGTTACTCACAGACGAGGCGAGACGACTACCCCTTCATCCTAACTCCCAGTTCATCCCTCTTGCATGTTAATCTCCCTCTATTTCTTCTTTTCGTGATTTTTTGGAATGTATGCTCCAAGAATCTTGGTTATTCCTATTGGGGTATCGCAAGCATTATTTCTAATCAGGAATTTGTGCTATTTTGTGACCTATTCTGCACGTATCTTACCTTTTCTCCCCTGCTCACTCTCATAATATTCTCAATTAGATGTCTCCTCCTACTCTGCTCGTAGAGAACTATCTCCTCCGCGTATCTTCAATGGTCACGAGTTAACTTTGTGGGATTTAGATTACATATTGAAGGGGTAAATTAAATAAACTTTGTGGTTTTCACACTATTTTATTGGTTGCAGCCTCTCACCGGTTTAACAATTTTCATGCCATCATCAGGAGGACGATACAACGGAGTGATAAAGACGGAATGAGAATAATATAGTATAATGATACAAGTGGAGTAATGATGACGCGAGAGTTTGGAAGTTACAGAACTTATTTCATTTCTCTCTCCTCATCGCCCAGAGATTGCTCACTCCGCCGTTCTATTAACCTCTTATCATTAAAAACTAGCCGTGCCCAGCATGCGTTGCAATGCCTCTTTTTCCTCCTAGGTGAGCACATATATACAAAGTAGAAACATTAACATGTTGAAATAAATGAAAGAAAGTGTTTTTTTGCGTATTAAATTGATTGTGAAAAAATGTATTCAAGTGCTTTGGGATATGCAATATTTTTCGTCTTACCGCCCTCAGCAAAAACATAAGTTTTTCGCTTGTCCCACTCGTGGGCATGCAATAAATAATTCACCATGAGAAAAGCATGGCTTTTCCAGATTCAATCCACACAATTGAAGCCATTGACCATGTCGTTCCTCGCTTGTTTGAGAAGCTCGCATGCCAACATTCCTTTGTCGCGCTTCACCAATTTTACAATGGATTTAATAATTCAGAAATCTTTGCGGGCGCGCGAGGAACAATTCACGAAAGTTTCATCGTAATCTGATGAATGGTATTGGAACGCATCGAAGACGAACAAACAAACATTCACTTTTATATGTTAGACTAGCCGTGCCCGGCATGCAGTGCTATGCCTCTTTTTCTTTCCAAGTAGGTACACATATACAAAACAGACACAAATGAATTTGAGACCTACTATTAATTCCTCGCGTCTACACAGGAATTAGTAATGCACAACAGATGGAATGAGGTTACATTCCATGCCTATGCTGCAGTTTCTAAGTAAATAAAATAATCTATTGTTGAAGTAGTGTAAACATTTAAGATTTTCAAGCATAAGAATAAGCGAAGTGTATACGAAAATTGAATGTGAGATTAAAAATAGGAAACAAGGAGACCACTGCACCAAACCTTTTTCTACGGACAAATAAATAACGTACCTTTTAACACAAATTGTGTCTCACTGATATCATTCTGATGCACGCGACATTATATCTCACTGATACGATTCTGGTACACGTGATTGAGCAACTCGTAAACGATCTGCTTCGTTGCTTGCTTGTCGTTCCTCACTTGTTTGAGAAGCTCGCGTACCAACACTCGTTTGTTGAAACAACTCGCGCTCCATCTATTGTACAATGGATTTAATAATTTAGAAATCTTCGTGGGCGCGCGCAGAACAACTCACCAAAGGTTCATCGTAATCTGATGAATGGTATCGGAACGCGTAGACAACGTACAAACAGACATTCATTTTTATATATTAGATAGGCATTACATTTTTCTTCATCCCACTCTCTCTCCATTAGTAGTCACGACTCGATCCCCAGAGTCAATCTGCGCGGTGCCCAAATGGGCCGAGCGTATTTCCCCACTCTTTTCGCACGTCCATTAAAACGTTTCCGTGGTTCATTTTTTCGTTGTATTTATGGAATTAGCCAGACGTGTTCATTCGACGGCAATTCGCTCTCTTTCTCTCTCTTCTCTTTCAATCTGTTCACAATCGCGGCGTCGGAGTCCTCTGGTATTAAATGGTTGACTGGTTTTCCCTCTCCGCGACCTCATCGACTTTGGGAGAGCGAATGGTGATATCAGAGTCGCATTGTTCGCCTAATTGATGTGATGGACGGTCTCGCTGTGGAATTTTTTTATTGCACTGATGGTACAAAGGAGTCAATGGTTTGGAATAAACTGTTCATTTAGTGAGTTCCGGCGCTGAGTTAAAAACGGTAGAAAGGTGTTTCTCACATCGAGAAGCCATCGCCCAGCTTTATCCGAACTCGGAATGGTATTAAAATTGTACGCAGATAGGCACATAACTGCTTGGTAGTCTTCTATACATGGACAAGAGAATGAATACTTCGGATGCGTTGAATCCGTAACACTTTATTCAGAATCCAATCGAATATCTGCTTTCGCAGAAGTTACACCAAGCCAGTATCCTTTGAATATACGGTAGAATGGACTGCAAAATGAAGGTTTTGATGCTACATTTTGGCTGAAGATGAAAATTTATGTGTGAAGATTGTTTCAAAGAGTTTCATTGTTTGGAAGTGATTGACATTTTTGTAGAGCTCGAAATTTGTTTATTTTATTTTGCTGGTATAAAATCGGCCATGGAAGAAAATTTGCAGAAACAGAGTGAAACAAAACTGTTTTTGGTTGAGAGTGAAATCGTTCGCAATTCGATAATAATAGATGCTTGGAGGTTAGTTGATCGTTTGGTTCGTACTCTTTTTCAGGTTTTGTGTAACAACATTGGAACTTGAAAAAGGTGCTCTTTTTACGTAACTTATCTCGTAATATTCAGTTATTACTAATGCATATGGTTAAGTTGTGCCTAAAATTTTCTGTCAGTTCATCTAGCTTTGAGTTCAATTATTTTAAAAAATTACTCCGTGTGTTTCAGGACTAGCGTCCTCTGTGTTATTCCCACTTTCCACCCATCGCATCTTCGGCTGTCATCTGTCCTTCTTCCCCTCTCTCACTCTGCGCTCTCCCTCCTCCACTCACTTCCTGCCCTCCCGCCCGCTTGGACAATGGACAATTAACTCTTTCGTAATAATTCTCTTCGTCCTCTGTGCCTCTTTTGAGCTTATTCGTGACTTTGTCAAAAAAGCGCGTTCGCTCTCTCCTCATTGAAGGCTATAGACAGCGGTAGCCCTTGCTTTGAGTTTCTCCAGTGGGACCCCATTCCTTGAGCAGCTCATTTTATTTCGAGCCGCAACGACTGGATGAAATCATTTATCATTCTAAGGAATGTCGTGCCAACTTCATTTCACTTGACTTTCATATTTATTCATAAAAAAAGTTCATTAAGTCAAAAATTCCAGGGTAGGAATCGAAAATGTGCGAGTCTAAGAACGTTTACTTTAAGGATTGGACTGCAAGACTTTTCCGAAGTAATGCCGCTGCTAAGTTGTGGCTCGTCTGCGTGATATGCTCGCCTGCATTTCAATTTAACATTGATAGGCATATCAGACGATGCAATCCTTATTTTAGCCACGGGACGTATGATTATTACTTCGCTGGAAATCATTCCACCTGCGATATATTTTCTTTGCTTGTCATTATGATTTTTATCGGTAAACTGCTTTTGCCATCGAAAATGTTCTCTCACTTATGTAAATAAACATTCACGTCTTGTGACTCAAATTTTTATGCAAAAGCTTCTACGAAATGAACTTTTTTTTGTGAATTTCAGCGCTCACGAAGAGCTTTGCCACGTCTTATGAAAAATTCTACGTTAACTTTTGAATTCTACGGATCCGTACAGAAAGGAACACCACCTTGCGAGAGGATAATGCATTACACATGAGGACTATAGTGAATTGGATAGTAATGAATTGTGAGTCATTGAAAATGATGGGAAACTAGCCAATAATAATCTGCAATGAGCAATTGATACTTGCTTCTCGACTGATGTGAACACTTAGACATCGTTAGAGCTAGACCTCTTTAGAGCTTTGTAAAATATTGAATATCCATTTCAAGCGTTGATTTCAACCGTATCCTCGAACGGGGTGGTCCAGCAGGAACTTTAATGAGGATGGGAGAAGAAGGTACTATGCCATTCCACATATTTTTTTTATTTTACGACCCGGGTTCTACCACAGTGCAGCATCATCAGGTAACCTGATTTTTTGATGGTTTTATGTGGAATGGCAGTACCTTCTTTTCCCATCTTCATGGTGGATAAATTTCCAAGTGACGGCGGATACCGTTACCTTCAGAGATATAAGTTGTACAGGCCAATGCTAAGATTATTAAAGAATTGATTAGTAAATTTCTTATTAAATATTAAGTGAATTACATTTTCCCTTTAAAGTTTACTATGTAATAAACACTGTTACTTAGTTAATTAATGTTTAACGGGACTTCTGGTTTGACCGTCACGTACATAATTACTTTCTAATGAAATATTTGACGGAAATTTTGGTTAAACACCATATTACGCGTATGTTACACCGGGAACATACTGTTTCCGATTATTAATTGTATTTTTTAATATCAATAACTATTATCAATCGTCGTATTCAAGGATATTTACTTTTTACCAATGGAATAATACATGTACAAAGAACCTGAAAATGACGGCGATGCAGAAATTAATTTGCAGGCGCAATAGGATTGCGGGTATGGAAACCGATTGCGTAGAATTGAAAAATATTATTCTTCCTCTTGCAACCATTTAAGTTGTTTGTATTGATTTTTGGTGCATAGATATCCTATGGCGCCTGTAAATACCACAAATATCTCTTGGCTATCTATTTTTCACTTTTTATTGAAAACTAAGAGGCTCTAAACTGAGAGGCAAATAATGTAACCTCACCCGGTCACGTTTTTCTTTCCTATTGAAACCAATTCGATCAACCTTCGCAATTACCCAAACACTTAAAATCTTACCTCCTTGCTGAAGGGATTATTGGTTAACATTATACAATATATTAATAAAACACTTTGCTCAATTAATTAAATAGTATAATACTTTCTTTTAATGAAAAAAATTGATTTGGTTATAACGACACCAATATTTAGAGCTGTTTAAAATGTATTGGATTCAATTTACAATGTTACTCTTTTATGTTCCAATTTTATACATTTACGTTATTTTAGGCAGCAATATTTTTATAAACGCAGGTTATTGTTTTTCTTGGCTTTATTATCCTTAAAGTTAGACTTATCAGACGCTGGGGCTTCTCGTCTCTCTTATGTGGCTGCGGGTATGGTTTCGCGGTCTTCCTCCTTCCTTATTTCCAGAATTCTGGGCCGTACGGTTTCTATCTTGGGTTTCCTCCCTGGCCTCTTTATAAATCCCTGGTTTCTCTTTCGTCCCCTCTATGCCGCTTTGTATCCGCTCCCTGCCGTTTTTATTCTCCGACTTTCGAACTTTTTCCCCACTTCGCGTCCTTTAGATCTTTACTCCTCCACTTATCTCTGCTGACTCCCCACTGTTCACTCTCTAGGCCTCCCCCGTTACTTATTGTTACCTGTTTATTATTTTTGCGTCGTCCTGAACTCCCCGATGTAAATATTGATTTATGTTTGACGTCCCTAGTTATATATTGTTATTTGCTGTTTTATTATGATTTATGACTATTAATTTGAATTGCGATTTTAAATTATTAAAAAATTATTTCGAATTTCTTTATGGTAGGATTTTATTTGGATATAGCTATCTATTTTTCACTTTTTATAGAAAAATAAGAGGCTCTAAACTGAGAGGCAAAGGTTTAGTTTTGTCATGTTGTAACTTTTCTGGCCTGATAACTTTACACTCTTGTAGTCGCTCCATGTTCTTATTCCTTCCTGGGCTCCCTACTCTTCATCAACACGAAAGTGGCTCTCAATTGCTTCCCTCACTCGGAATATGTTGCCCTCTAACCCTCTCCTTTGTCTCACTTTTACTGCTTATAGTTTACATCGTCTGCCTGGTTGCTGGGCGACATCATTACATAATTTGGTGATGATGATTTTTCAGAGGATACAAGAGGGCGCGTGCGAGTATGCTCCACTTTTAATCCTTCTCAATCACCGAGAGGGGAGTAGTTTTGAAAAGCGTGCTTTTCCTCAGAGGCCCTTGAGAATATCACGGGGATTACCTCGCGCAGAATTAGGAATCGATTGCTGCAATTAGGTCGTCGGTCTGATCCTTCAAGCGCACGGGATGAGCAGCTCGAGAGACCGGTCGTCCAGACTTTGGTGCTTTGGTGACTCTCTTGAGGGATGCTACCTGGAAGCCCCACCCGTGTTCCCCAGCCAGCTGCTCGTCAGTGCGCCACTCCTTCCATCGTCCGCGGTATTTCATTTACGAGCGTTCAATCCGTCTCGCATCTCCTTGTCAGCGTGAGCAGCTTTGGAGGATAAAACAGCAAAGCACCAGAGTGCAAGATTCACCCGAGTGTACCCTGGAAATAATCTTTCGCTGTCATTGCAGGACCATGCTCTCAAAGAATACAACATGAAAATAAGTAAGACAATAGGTTCCTAAAATTATAATACAAAAAGCTTAAATATATATATATATATATATATTGATTGGATAAATAGGCTACAGACAATCTGAAATAGGAAAACTAATTTGTATATAAAAACTGCGAATAGAGATTTTATTGGCTATTTAAATAGGATAGTGTAAGGTTGAAGTAATCTCTGAGACCTTTGATATATTATAAAGAGGTTAAAAAAGATAGATTTGGTACGAATAATGAACAGCCAATTATAATCTAATAGGAAACGATTGAAAAAAATTGCTTTGATTAATTGTGGGGAGTTAAATGTTCTGAATAAGGTGGATATAGGAGGGCGATGGCTCTAAGCGAATAGGATGCTGAATTCTGATACCAACTGGATAATTTAACTGGAATTGTAGCAAAGGGATAGGCAGTGAGAGCTGTCTTGAATATCAATCACAGAGGAGGAACCTTAAACAAGGAGAAAGAGTTTGTTGGTTTCAGGTCTAGGTTACGCATTTGCGTTTTACTTTGCATTCTTTGATCAGAGCTCTCAATCTAAATCCAACCAAAAGTTAAGGATGCCATCAGAAATAAATAAATTCTTTTTGCTCTTAGTATTAAATCAAATCATACCTAGCTAAATACTTGGCTAGCATAGCTCAGTGTAGCCTAATATAGAAAGTAGCCTAAAATAGAAAAAAAGTATGTTCTAGGACAAGCAAAGCCTTTTATCATACAATTATTGGGCACTAGAATCTATGTTCATAAAGTCATCCGTTAGTTATTGTCTTAAGTTTTGTATGAACCATTTCTGCGTAATCCCTTAACTCACATCTGGAGATAGAGTATGGATAAAATGGATGGGTGGAGCTCGAATACTGTATCATAGAGTCTCTTCCGCCGAATACATTTGATGGACACGTATCGTGAGAGCAGAGAAAAAGGGGATATTTATCTGTGTTCGTTTGACGTGCCATTCGCTCTCTGTAGCGCATTCAGTTCGTTGGGCAAATTCGCTCCTTGTCCTCCCTCCCTTGCCTTCATTTTCTCTTCTCTCGCCCCTTCCCCCATCTCTATCCGTCACTTCTTAACCAACCCTTTCAAATCATTCATCGGATCGCTGCATATAACTTGATTACTTCGGCAAGGGAAGGGAGTTAGCGACGGAATCAGAGGGGGAGGAAAGCCACTCGATGGACAGTAAGGGACTATCGGAGGATGGGCCGCGTACCAATTCACGTAAAGGCGTTATAGCAGTTATATTCCCAGAATTCAGGAAGTGACGTCACGATATCTGCATTCGGGCCAACTTCACCACCATAAAACGCCTGGCACAGGCTAGAAAAAGAAAAGGCTGCTTGATCCGTCATGGCTGGGACTGCGAACTTCGTGAGGGCTTATCGAAATTTGAATGCATTTCAATTAATCTATCATGGTTTAGTTTTAGAACTGTTATTATTCTCCTGGGTGAACTGATTAACTATTATTTCCCAGTTATACTTCACATCTAGGCGTTTTCACGAGATGAAATCAGATAACGGCTACCATATCTAACTTGTTAGAGAAATTTTTTGAACGCAGGAAAATAGCGCTGTAATGATAACTAGTGACTTTGTAATTCCTCATATTTTCATTTGGAATCACAAATTTTCTAGTCATCATTATAATGTAAACAGATTCCATGAAATTAATCCGAAAACCAATTATTTTGAGGGCTAATTCCCAGTTCCCATTTGCTAGTATGAAGTTAATTCATGGAATACACTAATCTACATTTACATAATACCCTGCGAGCCGCCATATGGGCGTGTGGTAGGGGGTGTTAGGTCACCAGTCGTGCAAAGATGCAAGGGATAAGGTTTTGGTAGGAGAAATGGTGACTTGTATCATGAGAGAGTATTTAGAGGAGCTCAGTTTTTATTACGGTCGCTTATTGTGCGCGGAAAGAACGAGTTTTTGTGCCTATCTGTTCGTCAGTGTATCTCTCTTATTTTTTCGCATCTTTCAGACCTAGAGATGTAGTGAGGAGTCATAATATTCTCTGTGTCGCTCTGAAAAATATCAGCACTGAATTTCTCAAGCAACCTAAGCCTATCGTATAGCCTCCGAGTCTCTAGGGGCTCCCACCTTAATCCCTCTAAAAGTTGTGAGATACAGCTCGTAGCAGTTTTTAACGAAGCGCGCAGCTTTCCTTTGTATTTTATGTAAGAGCTTCCGCGGACCGCGAAGACGACCAACCTCCAATGAAGAGGAGGCGCTTGGGCGAAGGAACTTGATAAGAAGACGACGGACTGACGCAGACGACAGCAACTGATAGAGTACATCGTGGGGCAGCTGAATGGACAGGACTATACAGTTTGCCTTGCCAAGACATCCCCCGCGGCCACAGCAGACGTTGGCCCGAATTGACATGGGGAACGTGTAACCAGGCGCTTTCGGTATATTCTATTACATATACCAGCTCCCCGAAATGCTGGTGTTTTGTCTTCATTATACTCGAAGCTTCGAGAATTTACCCTGTCTTCCAACTCGCGCACTGTGCAGTGTGCATGGTCGGGAGGAGACGAGCGAGAAATATTGTGCGGCACTCTTACCTAGCCAATTTCTTTATTTCTTCATGCGACGGGAGCGGAGATCAGCTTCCCTTGTTTCTCTCATCAGCTATTCCGCGAACGTATCGCCCTGGATGGAGGCTGGCGTCGGAAAGCAAGCCAAGACACTGGTGCACACCCACATTATTCCCTGTCTGATTCAAGACAAAATTTTCACTTTGGGTGCTCTAATCCCTCAGTAATTCCTTCCTGATTATTACCATTTATCAACTGGTCATATGAATCTTCCATTTATATCAAGTTCGACTGAAGTTTTGTTACTTCCGACGATCCCTCTTTTAATTGTTTATGTGCCAATGTGAGTTTTTTTCGAAATCGTACTCTCCAATCAAAATTGATCTGGTATCCTTAAATAATCTAAGAAAACGACGGGATTATTTTCTTCCTTCATCTTAAATCCTGCTGCTGCATCTTATAGTATTTCCCTCCTCTCTTTATTTTGTTTCAACTATATTTCCTTCTTTAGACTTCACAGTACGTACATATATTTCTCATTGCGGACTTTTTAATGCCTTTTCTCTTACCCCCTTGACAGTGTCTCAGCTACCGGCTACCTCAATCAGAATCCTCTCAAATATTTTTCCACATACTATTGCAACGCGGTTGTAGAAACATGCTTTGAAACAGGGTTGTTTTGCCGTTCCCGGCTGGCGTATTCCTAGGTTTCATTGACTGGAGTCCATGCACCCACACACAACACAATACATTTACGCTTTAAAAATAGCAAGTCCTCTTCAGGCTTGTATGTAGGTGAGCTTTGTAAGTATTAGCTAGATTCTTTAAAAATTATGTTTATCTTATGCTGAATTTCTTTGCATTTCTTAAACGTTGACTATTAGAATTTATGCTTCTTTCCTTCTTCTTCGCCCATTTCTTAAGACGAAATTTCAAGTCAAAAAATAAAAAACAAACTTGTTGCATCTTCTTATAATGAATTAATGTATAATGTAACCTATGTTGGGGAAAACTTTCCTTATCTACTCGTGGATAAAATATAATGTGCTTTCAACTCTTTGAACACAAGTTAGCCCTCTGAATTATTTATTTGGTTGTAGATATAGTTTACTGGCTGTAAGTCTCATTTGATCGGAGTCCTGGCCCGATCCCTCAGTTGCCAGTTAAGCACGTCTACCAATTTCATCAATGAACACCTTGGTGGCATAACAAAACACACGTCCATGGGTAGGTCGGGATACTGTGGTTAGAATCTCGATCAATTCAATTTTTCTTAGTGGTGAAATAGTGGTGAAATTAAATTAATTCAGAACTATGCGATAGTTTTTATGCTCCTTTACGAACCACTTTTATATCCGTAGATTTTCAAAAGTTATGGAAATCGTTCTTCTAAGCTATTGTCTATTTTTCAATTGTATTCGGCATATTCGGATGCTCTGTTTGTATTCAAAGCATAATTACATACTGCTAGTTGGACAAATACGCTGTCTTCGTGCGTGATCATCGATAAAATTTTTATTTGTTCCATTTATAATTAATCGTCTTATCTGAGGCATTTGATACGTCTGGCCAACCTGCACGCTCGCGAGGCGTGTAATACCTCGCCACACGTATGGCTTCGCTCCAATCCGACGAGGGATACCCGAGAAATTGTTATTTTTTTCCACTCAGTTCATCTCGCCACGCGGGAGACGGGAAAGGTAAATAAATAAATCCTTACGTGATCAGTCTGTCTCTGCCATCATCCACGCGCGCCCTCTTTGCCTTTCGCATACCCCTACCTCACTCCCCCACTCTCGCCTCTCTCTCCCCCGCGGACCCATCCTCCCTATTTCTCCCTTTCAAATTCCGTCTGCGTGGAGAGTTGCCTCGCCAAATAATCCCTCCGATGTTTACCCTTCATTTTTTCCTCTTTCGCTTTTCACCCTCAGCGAGACCGCGACGACCCATGCAAATATTTTATTCTCATCTCCACTCTGCTGTATCCGCTAACACTCGCGAACTGAGAATCACTTGCTTCTCTAACAGGACGACGAAAGGATTGAGAATTAATTTATAACCCGATCCTGTTTCTCACGAAGACTATCACTCATTTCCACTTAAAAACCTCTCTATTCATCCAGATGCAATGGATTTTCAAATATTTCTCCGCCTATACATTAACCGAGGATTGTTGACCTCAGATGCATATTCGTATTCATGTTTGTGAAAATCAGTTCAAAAGGAGAGCATTGAAATTGAGTTATCAAGAACAATTGGAATAGAGGGTAAATCAGCATTTCATTCTATATCACCCGCTGCCTTTTAGCCTTTACTTAGGCCAGTTCAGTTATCTCCTACAGTAATATCATCTATTAAAAAGATTGGAACATCATTATTTTTTATTGGGGGTTAGGGGTTTGCGACGAACGTCGTGGAAAAACGAATTGACACAGAGGGAAAGGAGTCAAAAAAATGACCAATACGGAATGATTTCCAACAGTCACACTATATGTAATATACTGAATTACAATTATGATTACAAGACAATGAGGCTCGCAGGCTAGCTGCCGAAACTTGACGAGCGATGCCTGCTGACGAGGTACACACTTCGGTGGCTGGCAGAGGAGAGAGCCGCTGCGATGAAACGTCCGGTCGGCGCAGTCAAAGGAGGGGATGTAGCTCTGGATCAGTGGAGAAGGGGGAAGCAGGGGAACTGTTCGTCCAGCCATTGGTTGAGACGGCGGCGTAGAGGAGCACTATTGCCACAAAGTTCGGAAAAGAGGACGCCAGAATGCACTATAACAGTAGAGCACCTTGTTCTTGTCGCGCAATATCGCCGACAACGCGCAATATCGCCGACTGTGCGCACTTTGAAATCTCCCTACCGCACTTAGAACATCTCGCGTTATGTCCGGCTCGCGACGATGTCCGCGAGCGAAAATGTCCGCGGCGAAATTATGGCCAAATTTGTGCCGAAAATTCGGCACATCCACCCAATGATTTTTTATTTAAACAATTAATCAACTGGCGGAGTGAGTGTCAAATCCATAGTTCAGAACCCAATTGTGTCTGTCTAATCCCTTTCAAACACTATGAATTGACCCTCACTCCACCAATTAATTAATTGTTTGAATAATAATGTCAGTAATATTTTAATAATAAGTACTTTTTAATAATGATATACTTTAATAAGAATAATGATACTTTGAATACACTATTTCTATGAATGTAACCAAGTAATCATACCATCGTGCCAAACAGCTATACTTGTCTCATGACACCAGTTATCTTTTTCTAATATTTTGTTTACAATGTGAGAGCTTTTGTAGGTTGGAGAGTGCCATTCCCTCACATTCACAAGTTTGCCATTTCTTTGAATTTTTGCATGTCTATTTTTTTCTGGGTTAATACAACGAGCCCAAGTTGGCTCATAATCAATTCTATAGCCAGGCTACCAACCAAAGTTGCATGGGTATCTGATTCTGGAGCCAAGGCTCCAATCCAACTATTAACAGAACCCAAACTCTCTGTGAATGTTACAGGGGTGCCAACCCGAGTAAGCTGAGTTCTCGGGAAAAGCTATGTTTGCTTTTGGCTTTAAGGCCAGAATGCATGTTTCTGCCCTGAATGGGTCTGAGTGCCACTGAGGGAATTGTGATTCCTGGCACAGGATTGGAAAAATCCTTACTGTTTTGGCGTGGAGTTTGCGACCTCATTGCCCGGTTGGGTCTCCCAATGCCTTAAGTACCTGATCGCAAACAGCACCCAGCCTTCTTCCTGGCAGTTGGGGGATTAAAGGGTTTATATTTTGGGAAGCCACTCAGTTACAATGGTTGGTTCCCGGGGTCCTAATGAGGACCCATGTTTGAATATTGTTGGGGGACAAACCCAGTATGACTCTCTGGTACCCCAAGTACACATCAATGGTTCTGGACTACTGTGTCCTTTTTGATGTGGTACATCCGGTCTGTCGACAGATGACAAGCCTAACTTTTGCATAATTTTGAGATTTCAATGATTATTGAATGGTGTTATAAGGCTGTTATATTAATTAACATTCAACCTATCAGCCATGGTATATTTTTCCCCTTTCCCTTGTTGGCTCTATGGATTAAAGCCATTAAATTCCTCCCCCTTCTAGTTGATTTTCTCTCTGTCCATTGGAACCTGAACATGCAAAATTTACCTTCTTTTCTTTCAAACCCCAGTATGGCACTGGGCTAATAATTGTTCAGAGCATTTTTGGCTAGTTGAATACTTTATTGTTTATCCAAATTTTTGAATTTAAGCAGTTTTTGCTCAATTACTATCTGGTGTCTGAGACGTATAGTGGGCATATGGTGCTATTTTCCTGATCAATATGTGTAGGGCTGTGGACAAAATAAATGGTTTATTTCCAAATAACATGTTTGTAAGATGCTCTCCTCTATTTTCTCTGCCTAATTTTGGTTCACTGTATTTCAGTCTCACTATCTATTTACTGATTTTTTCAAACTTTGTATGGGCTGCGCTAGCATTTGTTCGATTTCGTTAATGTCTTGAATTAGTGAACTTAAGCCATTGTTGTCTTTTGCCTTGGCCCACTCTGTTAAGGGCATAAATTCATGCATGTTGATTTTCAATGAGTGTGGAGGAACCACTAACTTGGATTATGTTTGATTTCATGCTATATTTGCCTGTTCAAAGGGATGTTATTTTTTATGACCGAAGGAGGATTGTTCGGCGGTATGGTGTGGGCCAAGAAAATATCTCCTTAAAGAGCAATTTCTCTACAAAAAAAAATAAAAATATGTTCAAATAACTAATAAAATAATAATAATCTGTTCAAAAAATAATAAAAAATGATTACTTGAATAAAAAAAATTAATTAAAAAAATTTATTTAAAAAAATGCCATTTATGGCCCAACCTCGCCTTCATTCCATGAATTCTACTGTTTAGTAGTTGCGATCTTTTGTGACTTGTCAATTTTCCTGTTGTAAAAAGGGTTGCAAGGGAGTATACAATATTCAAACCTGGGTTGTTGCGGCCACAACGCAAAGTACTAACTATCCTGGTCACGGCACCATTTTGCGAAGAAAGTCGCGGAAAAACGAATTGACACAGTGGGAAAGGAGTCAAAAATGACCAATACGGAATGATTTCCAACAGTCACACTATATGTAATATACTAAATTACAATTATGATTACACGACAATGAGGCTCGCAGGCTAGCTGCCGAAACTTGACGAGCGATGCCTGCTGACGAGGTACACACTTCGGTGGCTGGCAGAGGAGAGAGCCGCTGCGATGAAACGTCCGGTCGGCGCAGTCACAGGAGGGGATGTAGCTCTGGATCAGTGGAGAAGGGGGAAGCAGGGGAACTGTTCGTCCAGCCATTGGTTGAGACGGCGGCGTAGAGGAGCACTATTGCCACAAAGTTCGGAAAAGAGGACGCTAGATGCGAATTCACTATAAAAGTAGAGCACCTTGTTCTTGTCGCGCAATATCGCCGACGACGCGCAATATCGCCGACTGTGCGCACTTTGAAATCTCCCTATCGCATGACCGCGAGCGAAAATGTCTGCGGCGAAATTATGGCTAAATTTGTGCCGAAAATTCGGCACATAAATTATCCAGTTCAGTTATCTCATACGGTAATATCATCTATTAAAGATAATGGAACATCACTATTTTTTATTTGGGTTAGGGGTTGTGATAGACAAAGTGATAATGACTAGGAATCTTGGCAGCGAAAGTGACTTCAGATAGCCATCGCACCTGTTGGTAGCCTACCAGTATCTAACACTACGCAACCCAGTCCCTTGGTAGAAGAGCGGATGTTGAACAGCCGTCGGGAACAATAAATTGTGCAAATTAAAACCCGGGGACATCACTGTGACCGACGTTTGTCAAGTAGAGAAGGAAAGAGGAGGTGGCTCATCGCTCTAATTCACATGTTCCTGTACGGAGAGGAGAATACATCACATTGCTTTATTCAATGTGCTCCTCCTCTCATCGTAAAAATCCTATTGACGGAGTGTAACTCTTATTGGGAGTTGCGTGAGTTGCAAGGGATTGGATGAGATATGGGAAACGACTGTCAAAGCCGAGCAGCAAAATTGAACAAATCGGCCTTTTTGATTTCACTTACTCGAGCGATATCAGTCCCTTTTTCGTCTGTTGCTCTGCACTTTATCGCAATACTTCAATCAATAATAGTTTATAATGATGAATAGGTTTTGCGTGGTGAAAAATGAACAATAGCGGTCGATGCACCCATAAATCGAAAATGCTTATGCTTTTCCTCCCGAAACAAAATGCAGCCGTCGAAATGAAAACCAATTATCTCTCCTTTGTGAGGCGGTGAATGAAAATCGTGGTATTGATCGATGTGAGGAATGAGAAGGATCTCTTTCACGTCTAAAGATTCAGAGCGGAGTTTGCTCGCTGCGCTGTGTTCTGTGTGTGTGTGTGTGTTTGGTGGAGGTGTTTTTTTATATTTCGAAACTTGTTGTTTTCCTCTCTAACACTTTTTGTGTCCCGACGAGGAGATAGTGGCAGTACACTCCCTCTCGCTCCAAAATCGTTCCTCTTTCACCTTCTTTCTCTGTTTCGCCCGAATTTGCCTTTCCCTTTGTCCCTTCCCCACCTGCGTCTTCCTTTGATCGGATGGGGATCCGGGGTGAGACATGCAGACGTAATCTCTGGCGCGGTTACGTAAGAAACAAAGGAATGTTTGAAAGCGCTCGTTTTGCGCGCTTACCTGTTTACCCACCACTCCTCCCATTAAGCGTATCGATCCATGTCATTTTAATTTGCCGAATCTTCCCGTTTTGCGTTCCATATCTCTCATAGGATTCAAAATTTCTCGGATACCCTTCGGATGAATTGATCACGAGGTTTTATTGAGTTGGGGATTTTCCCAGATTTATTTTCCCTGTTAATCCGTGGAGTCGGGTACCTTGCTTTTTCTTTTTCCTTCTCCAGGCCACAGGATCCGTTTATGGAGATTGCCGGGGAAGAAAAAAGGGGAGAAGCGCTAAGCGCATGGATGTGTGTGTGCGCACGGAGTTTTTCATTTTTACATCCCCTCATAGCAACGTGCACCCTGTAGGTTTTCATTTGTTTTTTTTCCGGTGGCCTCTCTTTCAGAGGAATACTTTCCCGCTGCAGCGAGAGCAGAAGTTCATCATTTTCCGTCGAACGAGGCTGGTAGAATGGGGAAGGATATTGGTGTACGTGCTTGATGTTTTAGTGAATAATTTTCATCTTGAAATAACCGTTTCTTTCTATTCAAGTGGCTTGCATGCTAATCGCTCTCATTTCCAGATGCGAGTAAGAACTCGCACTGTTGATTTTCCTTCGCGGTCGGCTGAGCCGATATTCGCCTCACTTATTTCAAAATCACCTAGTTATTCGCGCACGATGCAGTTTTCCTCGTGATGAGTTCTCATTTGAGCACAAACCAGGAAGCAGATTCAGGTGTAACAACAAGGGATGGATTACCCTTCAAGGCTTCTTGCAATTCAACCGCCGCAAATCAATCGCTTCAGTGGCGATTTTCTGCCAGCATGCTCAAATCGGGCGAATTTTGAACTGCGATGGTACAAGGATACTTTTTCCATCATACTTTAACTGAATAAAGTTGGTGGTTTCCGGCACGACTTTATGGAATTTGCCTAACATTTTGAATAAAAGGGTTATACTTTATTTTTTCACAAATATTTCACTATCTTACGACCATGATTTCGCGGGTCCACGTCATCTTCAGGTGACGTAAAGATGATGTGATATCATTCATGGTTGGGAGGGCTATAACCCACTCTCAACTAGGGATGCAAGTGTTTGCATAACTTGTAACTTCACCTGAAGGTGATGTGAACCGTCAAAACTATCGTCGTAAGATATTAAAATTATTGTAGAAAAACAAAGTACAACACTTTTATTTAAAATTCTTTAACTGCTTCGATGCATTGTCATTGTGAGGGTTCCCGTCGATATCATAGTGGCATTTTTTTATTATTACAATCACACGATTTTAGATTTAACTAAACTCATTCAACAGCATTCATTAATATAAAAAAAATATCCATTGATCAAATAAAAAATCTTATTAGCATAGAAATCATCTCTGAAAATTTTTTGTATCCCATACTCAATTACAAAGTCAATTTATATGTAATTAAACAGCAATAATCTATTTCATTATTGGTCAAGCCAAGCTATAATTAGCATTTCAGCTGGTTCCTGTATTAAACTCATAAATACATATAGTTTTCTATATCATAACTTTATAATTTTAGCGGTAGAAAATACGGGACATATTCTAAAATCCATTTACTTAACATTCTAAGAGCCATTTTTTACTATATTTTTTAGCTGCACTTAATTTTTTTAGATTTTTTGAAGTTATTGGGCATACTATTGAGAGGAGAGTTTGATAAGCTCCTCTATTTCGGGTAATTGACATTGGAAAAATAGATTAGTTAGGTATTTTACATGTTTTTTCCGATGAAAAACCTGCTGAGTATGGCTTCCCTGGTTCCTCTGTTATTCCTCATTGAAATTAGTTTTTTCTTCAACACTCCTCTCTATTATTCAGCTTAGGATGCAAGGTTTTATGGGAAAAAAATATGTGGAGCTGTTTGGGATTTATTTCTGTAATCTGTAATCATTATGACCCCGTGAATCATTCTTTGGGAGGGAAGTTTATTTAGTGTGTTTAAGCTCAAGATCTGTATTCTCGTTATTTTGAATTGAGATAAGGCTACTTTACCTCAAGATTTACTCAATCAATGAGGGGAACGGGTTGGTGTGGTGGCTAGAGTACTCGCATACCACACGGGCGGCCTGGGTTCATATCCCTGCAGAGAGAGACGTATGTTTTTCAGAGGAAACCCGATCCCTACTTGAGTGTTTTGTGGAGGGTACTTTAAGTAGAGTACTCCGTCTGTGGGATGAGATGTAAAGGCGTGGTCCCCTTGGCGCCTTTCGTTAAGAGGAGGCTAATGCCGAAGCCGGGTTTCTATCCTCCCTTACCTATGTCCCCTATGGCGCAAATGACCTTAGCCGTCGGTCACCTCCCCTAATATCCAATCCAGTCCTCAATCAATGATAAGCATTTTAATTATTAACTATTACTCACGCGCTCAGGTCATATCGCGTTGCAAGCCTCCATCGCTTAGTCATAGAAATGAACCTATAAATAAGTTTTTTTATGCTATGACTACTGATTATATTCTAGGAGCTATTCCTAAATTACCTTACGCTGTTAATACAAGTTATTTGCAGGAAAAAGTCAAGCTTTTAAAGAACTATTTAAATTCTGATTTCATTAAATAAACTATAGCACCAGTAACCTCATTAACGGTGTTATCTTATTGGAGGCTTCTTAATTCGTCCTCTGATGTTTTAGGCTATTATCACCATACGGATGTTGTTGGAAAGAAACATTTTTATGGAGTGCTGGGAAAGTACAAAACTAGCAACAAAATGACTACATTATGAATCACTGGCCTGTAGTGAGAACAGACCAGTGGATTTTCTCTTTCTGTATTAAGGATTTTACTTGCAGACTCAAGGCTTTGGAAACTTTGAATAATTCAGGGTGCCTTCGTTTTTGAAGCTCATATTTCCCACTTGTTATTCTTTTGTTGTATGTTGTGCAATACAGAGAACATTCTAGGAGAAAATTCGGATAATGGTGGCCACGTCCGTGCCAACTGATAACGTGAGACATATAAAAAAGGCTTAGGGGAGAGGGGAAAAAAGTCGCTCCAACGCGGTCATCCTCCATTCCAAATCCAAACCTTCTTGATGTTCACTCTTTTCAATATTTCATCATCCCTAATCCTAGGATACTGCTATGAAAAAGGGAGGAGATCACGGAGGGCTCCGGTAAAGGGAAGACGAATGGGCACGACTACTTACTCGTTTGGCACGGGCGATTCACATATTGGCCCCGCGTGGAAATCATCAATAGATGTTTCTTCTTAGTAGGAGTTGCAGATTTAAGGGTAATCAACTCCACAGACCCGATGAAAATTTTTAAAGAGTTTTGGATGCAACGGTGAGCCAACTCGACTCCGCCAAATATCCTGGTGCGGCTTTAGTATTCCAAATCATTTAGCATAAGTAAAATTTACTATTCTGTATCGCTCTCATTGCATTGAGTTGAAGTCGATTAGTTCTCCAAAATATTCTCCTTAACTTAGAAAGGAATCAGAAACAGGTGTTTACCTGTTTGGTTGATAGTTGGAGAGGGGCGAGCGGCCATTTAGGCCGGTGGGTATTGCTCGGGTTTTCCAGCGGGTCAACCTTTCCATCACTGCCGGCTTCGATGTTCGAGTGTCTACATTCATCAGGGCATCAGAATGGACGACTCGTACATAGAAACGTCGGAGGAGTTGAATAGTTTGACCCGGTGGGTAACTGGAATAACCCTCAATAATATCATATGCCGAGAAAGCGTTGGATCTTTCATCCGACCACTAAGGTCATTTACGCCGAGGGTGAGTCGGGAAGGGGAGGAAAGGTTGCTGGTGATCGGCAGAGATGCTCCTACGTACCTCGGTGGTGTTGAATCTCGAGGTTGGTTTTACATTCACAGCCAGACGCTCCCTCCCCCTACTAACATCCCTCATCTCACCCTTATTCCCCCTCTTCCTCACACCCGTTCCAATGAGTGATGGATGTTTCATCCGCAGCTTCCATTTTTCATCCTTAGCGCCCAGGATCACCGGTCTGACGAGGAAACCTAAGTCCCTCTCTCGGCGGACGACCCTTAAGATGGTTTAATTTGGAAGACGGGCGATGAAGGAGCAAAGGAGCCTTAGGGGTGTTGAATAATATTTTCGTGAGAGAAAGGTCTAGGCCCATGTTTTCTTTTGGGAAGCTGTCTCCTTCGATGCGTAGACGCCAGTCCGCCCCTTCCTCTCATTGTGGCGTCGGTTGGCGGGAAATCCGAGGGGCGATGGCGTCTATTGGATCTGGTCGTGGACGATCAGGGGTTGTCGGTAGGGTAAGCTGGAGGGTTGCAAGCCCCCTTTGTTGGTCGTTTTGGCTAGGATTTAGGGTATTGAGGCGAATGGGATGTGCGGAGGGACTTAGTAAGACTTCGTATAAGATCACTCTCAATATACATCGGTGCCTTTGCGTAATATTCACCGGAAACTCTCAATACTTTAAATATTCATGTAAAGGTAACAATATCCTTTTTTCCACGTCACTATTTGCCATCATGTACTAAGTTAGTGTTTTAATGAATCCTAGGACCCGTTACCATCCGAAACTTTGGAGAAAGTACGACCAATTAGACCGTATGCAGGCGCATAACCTGCCTGGTTAATATTGGACAGCACCGACAGAAAATTTGCCACTATTTGTTTGTATATTTGGCCCTATGTTGTAGAAATTGTGATTGAAGTATGAGATTTAGTTTCTGTTTTACCTTTCATGGGTTGTTTTACTACGTTTTATACACCCTTGTAATGATATGAGTTCTCTCCTCTACGTTTGGTATGGTGTTTCTTGAAGTTCATTGTTTTTTTCACCCATTTTCATTGCCTTTTTTCCTGAGGCGTTTTGTATTTTGATATAATAAATTGCGTTTTAAAATATTTATCAAAGCGCTTGATTGTCTCAATAAAAATACCACCCTTGCTAATTGAAAAGAATGATCTACCTTTAGTAGTTTGCGATTCATCTGATAAAAAATCCTACATTGGTTGAGCAACTAATTGTAAAAATGAATCCTGTCTGTGCTTTTCATGGATCCTTCACAAATCTGGCTCCAGTCGCATTCCGCTGTAACTTGAAAACCCAGTGCATCACCTTCTCATCGCATTTGGCGAGGGATCATTGTCATATGGCAATAGTTTCCTATGTCGCAGTCGAATCGTCACCATATCGTTTGACCCTCCATAATTCCTATACATTTTACAATCAGGAATACCTGTTTATTCTCTACGATAGAGATAAGAGGAAAAAATACTATAGTAGTTCTATATATACATAAGAGAATCTTATATAATATTTTTTCTACGTGAAAGTTTCCCGTATAGTCCTAAAAGCCTATCCAATGAAATTGTAAGTTTTAAAACAGTAAACATAGTATTTAAAAGTTTCATTTGTGTGAATATTAGATCGAATTAAATCGTACAAAATTAATAAAGCTTGTAAGCGGTAAAAATGAACTTTCATGTTTTTATGGGATCGCTCTGGCTCGTTTGGGGTCGACTTGAATGAACAGATACCACTGCATTATTATATATTTAGATTATTCTTTCTATGGATTACTATCAAGTACCAAGGCGTTAAATCTCAAGGGTAACGGCTCATTAGTTTATTCATTCTGAGACTTAATAGAAAGCAATGATTTCCCTTTGGAATACCAACCATCCCTCTAGAGGTCTTGGAATGTATTAAGTTCTAGTAGGTGTAGTATGTAGGTCTCTAGCGGTGGCACAATACCACGCAGTAAGCCATACGTTACGCATACCAATGGACTCTAATAATAGAAATCAATGTGGCGTGCTGAAGGCAGATACTATGTAAAAGTTGTTTGGTGAATAGACTTGGGTACGAAATACCCCGACTGAATCTCACTGAAATTTGCTAATATTAATATTTTAATTTAATATAAGCAACCAAAAGACTCGGGTGAAATTACCCGGCCATTGCTCAGTTGCCAGGGATATATACTATCGCTGAAATCGGAGAAAAGTTGATAGGTTTGGAATTGAAACCGTAATTTTAGAGCTAAAATGAATCATATAATGATATAAATTGCCAGAACTAAATGCTTTATGTTTTTTCCATCCTTCAGTTTAAGTTTCAGGCCTATATATTAATGGCAAGTAACATAAAAAAGCAAATAAAGAAACCTCTGCACTGATTTCAGTGCTTTTAATAGGAGAGGGCGCTCAATTTTGGGGCCCCTGAGGCCTGCAGCTCAACCACTTTTTCTATAGCCTGTGGCTCAAGTAAGTGCATACGCTAGAATCGTAAAAAAATTAAAATCAATCAACTTTCGACCAGTTGTCGAGGAGAAGAGTGACGAACATACCGATGCCACTTCATTTTTATATGTTGAAATATATGCATTTACTAAATCGCCTTGTATTGTCACAGCAATTTTCTAGGTCCTCAATTTAGCTGAAGTGCTGTCTCTAATCTGGGAAAAAGCTTATGTTGGATCTATTTCTCTTCCTTCAAAATCTTCGTTGAAATTTTGTTCGGCTGGCATGATCTTTGGTACTCTGTCTCTGTAGGGATTGCTTACATATCCTTCCTTCTTCAAATATTGTCGTATCGTTGGCTCCTTTGGTTTCTATTCGGTGGATAAATACCTTCGTTTGTCCTGGGGAGGTTGGAAAGCTCGGCCATGATATAGTAAAAATGTTATAATTAATGGGTCTCCTATTATCCCTGACATTGATATTTCTAAGTTGACTCTTCAAGCTCGTATGAGTAACAGAAAATGATGTTGCAACATTTCATCTGTTTTTTATTTGACTGAAATGAAAGCTGTGCCAAAGTTAGTCAAATACGCTTAACACGTTATAGTGAATTTCCAAACATTGCATTTAACAAATGATGTGGTACGAAGTCACTCGCACGGGTGCATATACACCAGGGTTGAAATTCGCTATGAAAAAATCATTGGCAATTGGGAGATCCGGGTTCGAATCCCGCTCAAGTCAAATGATTTTTTCATAGCGAATTTCAACCCTGGCGTTATAGTGACTTCGCCACCATCAAATTCCTTGTGTTTACCCCTCTCTTTTCTGTGCAAGTTTAGCCATAATTTAGAATTGTAGGTATTTTGGCTAAAGAACGAAAGCAAGTTTAGAAAGAGAGAGAGAGTGAGAATATTTTTAATGCCATTTTTAGTAATTTGTTTTCGTAAAAGTGAGTGTTTTCGCGGGAAATAAATAAATGAAATACATAATAAGAAAACACATCCATTGTTTTAAAGTTACCGTCAATTAACTGCAATTATGCCGAACAAATGGTTTAGATTTCATTTAAAATTACCCCGTAGTTATCTTAATGGACCAAGTAAAGCTAAGTATTTTCGAGGAACTTATTTAATTTAGTTTTGCATTCCATTTTGCAATGATGCATTTTGCTGACGTGATCCGAACGATGAATTACGTTTGATGTGTTGAGTGATGCAATTTATGATTGGTTTAATTACTGGCTAAGACTATTCTTCAGGACGGACCTCCTAAATAGCTTTGATTGAAATTTCTGACGAATGGAATATTTAAGAAATTTCCCGTTACCTGAAAGGAAAAATAATTTTACTGGTCCTAGCACCGAATATTGGTTCTCATTAAACCCTGTGACCTCCTTCATCAAGTATCCAGATGAATTGCTATGTGGTTGAGGTATAATATTTTGTTTTGGAAGGGGGAATTGAAAGGCTGGGATAAAACCACTGCAGTGGTGCGATTATGTATCTATCCTTCGCCTTTCCAGTTTCTGCTCTCATCCCGGGTATCTTTGTGAGAAGGATGGATATTCTTGGCTCGAATGATCACAGGGTTGGAACTGCATCTTAAGGAGATAGGCATGACCGGACTTTTGTAACAGAAAGGGTGCAAAGGGAATCCGTGCGAGGAATCATTGGCGTCGACATTTTCGCTTTTTTAAATAAGGTTTCTCTAGTCATAGTTAGCCTATTTACCACTATTTTTTTTTCGTATAATGAAGTTTTAATTTTCATATAAGTTTTTTGAAAAAAAGGCTCATGTTTGCTTGTCATATAATAAAACAAGAAACAAGACAACACTAAGTACATTAATACTCCTATACATATCCCGTTTATGTAGGTCGTACTAATGTTATCATGGTAAAGAATCTTTTTTCTATTTTCCCCTTAATTTTTCCCGACTCCTTCGAGATTGTGGGCCAGAAAAACCATTGTCTCTCATACAGTTAGCGGTTGCAACACGAGTACTTCCATTTCCATCGAATACTTTTCTCGTGTAATTCCCTTGCATTTCAGACGGTAGCGTCATTTTTGTCCATATCCGTATGTTTATGGTGAATATTTATTCCCTATGCTGCAGTTGTCGCATCCATATGGTAACGCATTCCAAGCAAGCATCCTGAAAATATTTTTCTTTCAAAAATTTTAATGTGATAACTCGAGGATAGTTTCCTTTCATGAAAAAGCTAGTCAAATACTCGGTAGCATATAGACAGTGCTTCAGTTGATACGAACTCGAATTAAAATATCTCCTCCAATGCCCGGTTTTAAAATGCGTAGTAAGAATTAACAGCAATATAACGTTGCTTTTATTTTAACTTGATTTCCGTTCAGAGTTCGAGTTTTGCATGCAACGTCAGACTGTTGGTTGTTGACTTGAACTTCATAGATTGCAAAACCTATTACTTTTGATTGTCAAAGCGAGAAAACATAACCAGAAATTATAAAACCGGTCCTTCATAGAGTACTTTTTCATTTCATTCAAGACATTTTAACTCTTCGCTTTCTTTGTTCAAGTATGCCAAGGATATTACTTTCCTTTGCTATCGTCTAAGTGAGCCTTCCAATTATATGACTTTGAAATTGCAGGGGATAATATGAGTAATGGTGAAAAACCTACTACTACCATCGATATCCCAAAGGCATTTTCTGTTTGCAGAGGTATAACAACTCACTTGTTCAATAAATAATAAATCAAAAAAGCATTTCGTGAAATGCAGCAGTTTTCTTGGATATGAAGATTTTTATTGATCTAGTCACCTTTAAGAGTCCAAAGGGGTAGTTGGCCTTTAAATCCATTTTAACGGTATTTTTGTGATTTTTTTAATCGTTAAAACTCTCTCGCAGTGGGCCGATCAAATGCATTCTCCGCTCCAGGTAAGATTTATTGCCGCATTACAAGAGGTTTACTATTTAGAGAATGACTTAGCCTTCAATTATTCTAGAGTGGAAGTGCAAATATTCACTCCCGAGACCTTAGCGTGAAATTTCAAGGGTTCTGCCGTCGCTTGTCTTGCGATACACCGCTGTCGGATTACTTATGCAACTGGCAGCGCAGAAACATCTGCAAGAATACGAACAATAATTCTCATAAATACGGCTGTGCAATTATATATGTATTCCTACATTTTCTTAATTTCAAAGTAAATCCTACCATGCAGATAAAATTTAAATAATTCATTGAAGTTGCCATATGAAGTCTCACTTTGAGTTTGTGGAATTCTTTGACTCTATTATTCATTTTCTCTTTTTTGCCCTCGTAATCGTCATCATTACGTCATCTTTCTCGAGTCAAATGGACGAAAAGTTAGCAATGAGATTTTTGATTAAAACCCCCACAATCCCGTACTTTCGGTCGTTTACCCCTTCCACTCTCCCCAGTTTCCCACTCTTATCTTCCCTTCCCATCTTTCCTCCCCTCCACGTGAATCTTTCCCCATCATTCCCCGCATTCTAACAAGAGCCAAGGTGACTTTTGACGAATTCGCTTATTGAAATTTAGACATGTTGGATTCAAAAGATTTTCTTTTCGTGAGTTACACTTCATTTCAGTACAGTGACCTGTTTTGACTTCATTCCTACGTCATAATTTAGACGAATAATCGATCGAAATGGACCGAGGTGGTCAAATAAAGTGTACGAATCAATATACGAAGTACTGTTCTCTCAATTTGATTTTTAAAAACCCACTCTGCCCCACTTCTCAAAATCGCCCTCCACACTTCCCCGATGGCTTCTGTTCAAGAAATGGATCTTCTCTCCGCCTTAGTAGACCCATTTAACCTTTAGAAATGGAACCGATTAGTAAACCTAATTTCTCACGTTCTTGCCTCTACGCCTACGTTGTTCTTCCAAAGAAAAATGTCATTTTCAGCATCTTCATATGGCAGATTTTTAATGGTATTACGTATTCTATACGTGAAGAGAAACAGATGCAAATTTTATCTTTCCAGCAGTTTTTTCTTTTTCATTTCAAATGATTAAATTCTATTGCGTGTTCCTCAACGAATGAACTAATGGGGATGTTACTAATGCCTTTGGCAATGCAAAGGAATATGAATCGGGGTGTATATTTATTCACATTAAATAAGTCGCGGATGATGAAAATTACTGCTAACATTTTAATTTATTGGTTCATTTATTATTGACGTATGTTTTTCTCAATTTTTTTCAGTTTCCTCAGAGAATTAATTATAACGTGCGCGATTATTTCGCGTTGGTATCGCATAGTCTCCGAAAGGGGAAAGATTTGGGGTGGACGGCGCCGTGATGAAATTAGTATATTGTCCATCACAGGTGATGTGTGTCGTAATATCTTTAGGGAATCTTGAAAATAAATAAAGGTTCATGTCAACTATCTGTGCAAAAAGAGGTGTTTCGAACCCTTTCCTATATCGCTTCTCCGTCTTTTACTTCTTCACTTGAGGTAGTTTGAGCAAAATATCATTTTACATGAAAATGAATGAATTTAACCCCATTTTAATGAAAATATCTCACCCTTTTAAAGATAACAATACATCAGCCTCTTACCTCTATACTTTTCGAGATATTTTCCAAAATATTAAAGCCCTTTTACATGGGAAATGGTACGTATATTCACTTAATAGACATTACTTAAAAAATCAGGAATGTATAACTCCTATATCTCTTCAACTAATAAACAGCAAGTAGTTTGTATGCTTTTCCAACCATTTTTGAAAATAAATCATATTGTCACGGACATAATTTTTTCAGAATCACAAAAAAACCTTCCGTTGTAAAGGAGTTTTAGGCGTACCGCGCGAAAGAAATGAGTCAAGTGAAAGACTTATAGAGATATTTTTATTTAATTTATTAAAATTTTTGATGTAAAAGTATAAAATTGCACCAATTTTAATGCAACATTTATTTTATGCATCCTACAACGGCTGAAATTAAAACGTATCATTCGAATGTGGTCTTCATTATGACTTGGGAACTATCTCGCTCAAACTACCATATAAGGGAGTTCCTTTCCTCTCTTTTCACTTCTGTGTTGGGTTACACCTCGGGCACGTCGTTTTCGCTGCAGCACCGACAATAATTATACGGTTAACGAGTCTTCCAAAGTGCCAAGGGACGGCGTGGCGGCAGCTTGCCGGGCTTAAACCTTGGTACACCCAGCTCCCCAGAGGGCCAAAAAATTGAGTTTTTCTCGAGACGTGAATGAGGTTCTCCATGCCTTGCTCTGCGCCTAGGTGCTTGATCCCTAGCTAAGACATTGTTCTCATTCGAGTGCTTATCTTCCTTGTGGTAAATTAATACAAAAGGAACACGTACCTAGCTTAAAGCATTTAATCTAGGAGAATATATTTGTAACGAAACTTAGTTTCGCTTAGGGGTGTCCTTCCAGCGGTAGTGCTTAACTTGTTATAAATGCTTGAAGTTGGAATTTATAATCGTCTGAAGGAACAATTCCCTGAAATTATATTGGAAACATTCACTCTAAGAATTGCTTCTACCCTACGCAGCACCTAGTTAATCGGTGTGGACGCCTGATGCTTTCTTTTAACACATAAATTGAATTGAATTGAAATAGATTGTTAAATATCATTTGATCTGACCAGTTATTAGTTGAAGTAGGTTATTTTTCAATATGATTTTCTGGTATTGACGAAGATTGTTTTACTCTATCGCACGATGTGTTAATTTTTGGAAAAGTGGATCATTTTCTCTGAGATTCAGGGATAAACATAATATATAATCATTGATAGTAAATTTTAGGTCGTGTTGAGTTTGATGCTAGCTTATCATTTAATAGCTTTGAATGAATCAGCATTCAGGGTTAATAACAGCTATTGGCTTTTTTAACTTTTACTTTCAAATATATAAATACATATATATATGTAGGTTCATGAATATACTTGATGAATAGTCAGCTCCGATGACTGCCAAATTTGGGCGGTTGAAGGTTAATTATTGAAGGATTTTTCGTTTTCATCGATTCTTAATAAAATGATTCTCAATTGAGTCACTGTCATCCTATAGTATTTGGGAAGAATATCGCAAAAATACGGATTCGAATATTTCTAATTTCATGGTAATGATATGCTATTATTCAAATAACAAGGGAAGTAAGCACATTGTAAATTTACGTTACAAATTTCTTTTTCTTTCGTGACGCTCCCAAAAATGCCGAAGGTAGAAGAAGTAATGTCGCCTTATGAATACCTTCAGGTAATTTCCTGTTCACCAGGTTCAGCTGTGACCACCGGGTACGGTCTAGCAGGGCATGTTCCGCGACTGCTTCTAATTCTGTTTCTTGAGATCTGTTTTGTGAGCACATTTTCTCTTTCCAGATATCACCGCTATTCCTTTTTAAAACACGAGCAAACGAGAAACACCCCTGAACCGCCTGAAGTGCAAATTTTCCCTTTGCCACCTTCGAGGTGGTGAGATGGATATCCAGGATTGAGCGTGTATACGGTGTAATAGTTGGTATAGCAATTAGGGTTCCTATCCCGAGATTCCGGGATCCCGATGGCTTTCAGCCAATCAAAATTTCCCTGAATATCCTCCCTTCTTGGGAAATCATCGAAAGCTTTTAGTTAAATGTGGTGATTAAGTGAACACAAAATAATTATTCCGATGCAAATCGAGTCGTTTCTCTTTTCTTGAATTCTCTGAAGACATGTATTCATGAAAGACTTAACATTTCCTCATATTCATCATATGAAAAAAAGGACCAGTTTTGTTTCCTATTAACATTTTCAAGCCTTAGACGGTGTCTTTCAGTGACCACGATTCCGTCCATATCAGTAGAATAAAAAATGACATTCTTAGCCACAGGAATTATTTTATTCATTAGAGTGAGAACAAAATTGACTGAGAGATATATTGCCAGATTTATTTTTTTGAAACGTGTTATGGAAATTCTCATGAAATTGTTTTTGTTGAATTTATATTACTTGTTTATTTTCGTGATGTTTCGGTACATTTCTTCATTAAAGTGCACAGGCGATTTAAAGACGTCGGATTGTGCTGTCGGATGTACTTTATTTTTTAACGAAAGTGAGCAATGTTTTCATTTGGGATAGTTTTCGGTTTAAATGCAAAAGTACTTTTTGATACGTATGTCTTCTCGAAGAAATATAATTCTAGTTTTCTCATAAGAGAGAATGCAGAACTAATTAAAATGCTATATAAATAAAAAGTAACAGTGACTAATGTTTTCTCCTTTTTACTTCTTTTATGGGTTAATTATTTCAATAATAATATGCATAGCATCATGTCTATCCCAGGATTTCTCGGGAACTCGATTTCATCGCGGAATCCAGGGATAAGCACTGGGTTGGGAAATGAGAAATTCTAATCGGATTGCCTTGGAAGAAAATATCAAACCTCGGTTGAATTTGTTTTTCCAATATTTGAAACCGAGATAGAGTAGGTATGTATTAAATTTTAAAGTCTTATCTTCCTCGGTGACCTCCTCTTCCCACTCTGATCCATTTTCCTCCCCGCCTCGTCTTGGCCGTGATATCTTCGTCAGCTCGACGCCGCAGGGAATATTGATTCCATATCTTGTGGGTTGAGAAGTTGGCATTTTTGCTCGCTAATGGATTGAGGGTTTTCATTCGTTATCCATTCGATGTGCATTCGTGATGTATTATTTGTTTTCACTCTAACCCCAATGATTTCGCGTCAATGTTTTTCTTTCTTCCGATACCACGCAATTTTCAAGGTTCCTTGGTTCCTCGGCACTACAGCCCGGTATGGGCTTTGGCCTCCCTCAAGACGCCTGCCCATTCTCTCCTGTTCTGCACTTTCTCCCACCATCTGACAATCCTCATAGTCTTTATGTCTTCTTCCACATCCTGCATCCATCTTTTCCTCGGTCTTCCTCTTTTTCTCTTTCCATCCATGTTTCCATGTAGAAGCTTCTTAGCCATCCTTTCTTCACTCATTCTTTTTACATGACCTAGCCAAGCTAACCGTTGGGTCTTCACAAATCTCACTATGTCTTCACCTCGGATAATATTTTCTATTTCCTTGTTTGTTCTTATCCTCCAAGTTACCCCATCTGTCACGGGGCCATACATCCTTCGCAAAACCTTCCGTTCAAATATACGCAGAGCTTGCTCGTTTCCAGCGGAGATGGTCCACGTTTCTGCTCCGTATGTCACGACCGGTCTGATAAGTGTCTTATAGATCTTGAATTTCATCTCCTTAGATAGAAGAGTTGACTTCAGGAGCTTAATATTAGCAAAGTAAGCCCTCTTTCCAGCCATTATCCTCTTGTTGATCTCTTCTGTCATTGAGTTCTTACAGTTTAAATTAGTACCGAGGTAGCTGAAATATTTTACATTTTCAAAGTTGTACTGCCCAAATGTAACGTTTTGAGTCCATCTTCTGTCTTCCGTGGTCGACATTTTCATGTATTTCGTTTTTCTCTCATTGATTCTGAGCCCTATATTCTTACTCTTCTGTTCTAAAATTTTGAATATTTCTTTCAGAGAATCCATATTCCGTGCCATTAGAACTATGTCGTCGGCATAGGCACATGCCTGAGTAGATTTATGCACAATTGTTCCCTCTAACCCCAGTTATTTCATGGCTTCATGTAGACACAGATTAAATAGTACTGCTGATAGAGAATCTCCTTATCTTACTCCAGTTGTTATCTTAAAGGCTTTACTAGTCTTGCCCCCGATATAGGCCTTAGCTTGAGATCCTTCCATAGTCATATTTACCAACTTAATTAGTTTTTTTGGTATTCCAAATCCCTCCAATGCCTTCAACATTTTTCTTCTATTGACACTATCAAAAGCTTGCTGGAAATCAATGAAAAGCATATGTAGGTCAATATTGTACTCATAACATTTCTCCATGCATTGTCTCATTACAAAGATTTGGTCGGTTGTTCCTCTTCCCGGCCTGAAGCCACATTGGTATTCACCAAGGATTACTTCAGTGTTAAGTCTCCTCTGCAGTATACAAGAAAGTATCTTATAAGTGACATTTAGTAATGTGATTCCCCTATAGTTGCTGCATTGCAATTTATCTCCCTTCTTGAAGATAGGGCAAATCAAACCAATCTTCCATTTCTCAGGCATCTCTTCTTTCTCCCATATTTCACATATCAGTCTATGTAGGTTCTTTGTTAAATTTTTCCCTCCATACTTGATTAACTCCGGTACAATTTGATCTTCCCCTGTAGCTCTCCCATTCCGCTGCCGTTTTAACGACTCCTCCACCTCCTCAATTGATGGCCTGCTAATCTTGGTGTCCACCCTCATGTCCAACATTTCTCCATCCTCCTCATCTATCTCATTGACATTCAGCAATTCCTTAAAGTACTCGGCCCATCTTCCCATTACTTCTTCCTCTGTTCCAACCAACCTCCCATTCTTATCCTTACATGCGTTTGTTCTTGGTTGAAATTTATTTGTCATCCGTTTGATTGCCTGGTATAACTTTCTACTTTCATTTTAAGTGTTCAGTTCCTCAATCTTTTCCATATACCCCTTTAAGCACTGTTTTTTCTTTTTTCGTAGTATTTTATTTGCTTGTCTTCTGCTTTCTTTATATCTTTCGACATTTTGTCTTGTATCTTTCTGGATAGTGTTCCTTCGATCTATATTCTTCCTTTCTATAGCTTTTCTGCACTCATTATCAAACCATTCTTCATTCCTTGTTCTCTTTCTTTCTCCTATAGTCTCCTTTGCAGCCTCTTCCATAGCCTTCTTTATATTAAGCCATTTTCTCTCTACCGAGTCATTTACACTCAGGTTCTCTGCTCCTTCTTCCATTTTCTTACCCAGGGTTTCCTGGTATTGGGCTACAGCTGCTGGTTGTCTGAACTTTTCCACGCTCCACTGTATTCTCTTGGGTCCTTTAATACGTCCCACATTTGCAATTCTTTCCCTGAGCTTGGCCTTTACCAAATAATGGTCTGAATCACAGTTCGAGCCTCTTGCAGACCTTATGTCAACGACTGAAGATGCATGTCTTCTGGAAACCAGAACGTGTTCAATTTGGTTGACCACTCCTGTACCTACCATTTTCCATGTCCCCTTATGAATATCTTTGTGAGCAAAATAGGTACTTTTGATTATTAGCCCTTTAGCTTCTGCCAGCTGGCTTAGCATCATTCCGTTTCCATTTGTTTCGGTATGTAAAGAGTGTTTTCCAGCTACATGCTGCAAGAAGTCCTCTCTTCCTATTTTTGCATTGAAATCTCCTAGGAGAATCAACACATCATATTTAGGTATCTTGCTGCATTCTCTATCCAGTTGATCATAGAAGGCATTCTTCTCATCATCATTAGCATCTTCTGTGGGTGCATAAGCTGAGATGATAGATAAGTTTCTAAAACGTCCTTTGAGCCTTATCTTACACATTCTATCCCCCAAAGGTTCATACCCTAAGCAGCTTTGCTTCATTTTGTTATTAAGGATAAACCCTGTTCCACATTGTCCAGTTCTCAGTTTAGGCCCACTATAGAACATTGAGTAGTCCTTTTTATCCACTCTTCCATTTCCGTTCCATCTTATTTCTTGTAACGCCACTACATCCATCCCATATTTCAATACTTCTTCAGCGATCTCTGCCATTTTTCCAGCTTTCAGCATGGTCCTTACATTCCATGTAGCTAAGGTCAATGTTGCATTCCGTTTTCGAGTTCCTGATCGTTTGCCAGTGTCATTATCCTTAAATCCGTCCGTATTCCGAGGCTTCTTTATGGGTTTCGTAACAGAACATTTTTTTACGGTGTGGGATTGTTAGCCCCACGCCCAACCCCCAACCTGGAGGACCAGGGTATCTCTTTTTGTCTGGCCTATCCCCCTTGACCTGTCCGGCTTGGGTGGCCCTACCAGGAGCTTTCGCTCCCGCCGGCATAGCTCTCAGGTTCACTTAGGCACGCAAGCCCCCTCATCACGACAAGATAGAGATACCAGCGAGGGGGTGCAATTTTCAAGGTATTTTTTTAATTCTCCTCGAGCCACGCAGTATGAAATGCTATCTTGTTTGTCAAGTCGAGCACTCCGTCGTGTTTTTAATACTCATTATTACTTGCACCTATGTTCCGATTCTGAGTAGCGCAGCATTGCAGGCGTGTTATTACAGCAGATGAGAAAGAGTCAAATTATAGATTCTGTACTCGACGGAGGTAGTTTGTTTTACTCCTCGAATTGTTTATTGGGAATGGACTAAATTTCATCATCATCTTTTATGCATTTCTGTACAAAGACCCAATTCTGATTATTTTTGGACTCATGAAGTTTCCTTTGAATGCTTGTATGCATTATATTTCATCATAATTTATAGTTACCGTACGCAGAAATGAGAAATATTGTCGCAGTTGGAATCATTATCATCTTTATTTCACTGACAAAATTCTGGGATGTTTAGGCTTCAAAATTCTCCTAGTGGTGAAAGGTAGTTAGATTTACCCTCTTGAGGCGTTAATTCCATTAATTTTACTCGAACTTTTGCCAAAAGTTTGGTATGTGTGTGTGTTTCTGATTCGTGCTTCTTCGTATTAAACGTAGATCACGTATTTGCCCTCATGTACACTTAGCTAAAATGCATTACACTTTTGAAAGACGTTTGACACTTCCTTAATATAGATTTAACGAAGTAAACGTTGCATTTGAATTTATTCTGCCTCGCAAAAACCCATAGGCTCCTTTTTTCAGTTTTTCATGTTGCCATTGAGCTATCTGGCGTTATCATTGGAAATTTAGAAGGTATCGATTTCGTTTGGGTGAATTGGATCGACAGAGTACCTTTCTTCTTTCGACGAACATATCTTGACCTCTATGGTTGGTGTGAATTTTAATAATTATTTATTTATTGGTATTAGCATACGTCAGTTGCCGTCGATTTATTATAAAGACAAAAACTCAATATCATTACCCTTTGAGTGACAAACTATCTTTGCGGGTTTCTAACCTTGAGATCGGTAGGCGAGAAAATTAACCCGCTACTACCGGTGCCGGCATTTGGTCTATTTATTAATCTACTTGCATGGAAACTATTTGTGATAACTGGCGCTCTTATGTTAACCTTTGCCAGTATCAGTACAGTAATAGGATGAATACAAAAATCATTTATCTTAATGGAGTATGGTGTCGATCGGCATCTAATATAGTCTTCTGTACATGATTCCAATTCTGGAGCAGTTACGTTGAATTTGAAGCTAACTTATTGTTTTCCATATTTTATACAGTTTTTTATAGTACTCTCAGCTATTGTAAGGTAGCATGCGCTACATTTTATGAATGGACCAATTTTAATAAATGTTTTGTTTATATAAAAAAAACTAAGACTAAGGCGCTGTGCGTATATTTATGGAACCGATATTTCTTCCTCCTCGATTGATGTCAATTGATATATCATCGTCCAGAGTTAATGGAAAACACTGCCGACGCTATTTGCCTAAATCGGTTCTCCTTTCATTGAATTCATCTAGTTTTAGAAGGAATTTTTTTATATGAGTATTATCTACAATTTAATATTATCGGCCTACATTTGATTGAAACCGCTCCGTGTTAGGTGATAAATATTTTTTATGTAAGATAATGCTGAATGGATCAGTGTTAAACACATGTTTCAGCTGGAGGGAAGAGTTTATTGTCAGTAAGAATTAATGACTTCCGTGATGTTTGGTCTACGAAGGATGCTTTTTTTCAATTAATACTCATGGGCGTAATTGATGTAATTCTGGCTGATAAATTCTTGGTCCGGTCCAAATGTATTCTGACAGCATCGCGAATGGCTACACCCTGCGCTAAGTTCGCGAAAGTGCAAGTTTTCAGTTTCCCGTCCTATTTTATTCCATGTGCTAGATGACCGATGCCCATTATTCAATGGCAAGAGCAAATACTCTTACAAGTAGGAAATACCACCCGTGGAAATTTTCATGCAATGAGCCCCCCTAAATACGCTAATGCACTCCTGTAATTCCGATAGTGTCCCCGCGGGAATTTAATGTCCGCTCGCCCGAAATTTTTTTTTCTTGCCATTACGTTTCGTCCAGTCGTAAAAGTGACTCTCCTGCCGGAAAGTGTCCATCGCTAATGGGGACGCGAAAACTATCCTCGAAAGCGTCCGAAATTGATGTCATATTTTCCATTCCGTTGTCCGCGTTATAGCGGGTGCCTCCCAATCTGTCCATGGGTGTCTGTTCTCCATGGTCGATGGTGACCTCTAACTTCCTTGTCCAAAGGACGTATGTATTTCAAATCTATTTCCAGAGACATCCACCGTGGATTTTGCTGCGAGGTTTATGGGAATTTCAATTCAACGTTATGCTCACTTGCTCTCTTTGTCGGATATTGAACATCTTCCCTTTAAAGGCGATCAGATTCTTTTACCTTCATGATAGGAACTGCCTTTGGGACCATTGTTTGATCCAATTAATGGTATCTGCAGTAACTTGGTGGAATTCCTTCAAAATGAAATGATGATTTTTCTTTTTTGGAAAACTAAGTAATTTATCATTTCATTATTTTATCCATTCAGAGAAATCGCAGATTGATCAATGCATTCAATGGTTGAAGGCAGTCGATAAGTGTTTTCCCATCCATCTGTCCATTGATCTTTCCGCATATTCGTGAATTTAGCGCATTCATTAAGCCATTAATACCCACTGGCAACCTGAGTTGACAAAAATATTTTTAAAAATAGTTAAAAATTCACTTCTCCCGTAATATGTTCCATATTAACCCTATCCTTTGGTTTCTAGGTTTTCTAACCTTTCTTTTGTCGGAAAGGGTTCGTGTTTTACTCCAGCATAAGACCAAGCGTTACCCAAGGGGTAAATTTGTGGTGGATACATCGGCTGTTATTTTTGATCTTGGCATTGAAGTGTTTCATCGTGCTTCTCATGACAGATTCTAGATATTTCGGGGTTATATTTTGGCGTATGCATATGTAAGGTTTGATAAATGCTGCATTTTAAAAATCTCGTCTCAACTGCATTTAATTTGTGATTTACTCGCTGCGGAGCTTTGCTGGCTACTAAAGTTGCCACTGGAGGTTCACCGTTTCTCATGGTGGTTGGCACAAAATTCGTCTCTGAGATTTTTTCTATTGGCATGTGTTAAAACATAAGTTACATGATGCCATTTGATGAAATATAAAAGTGATAACTTGATTTTGTAAGGTAGGTTCTAAATTTTTCTAATTAACGCACTAGGTCTTCTTAGATGTACTTTATGAACGAGCTCGATGATCACGAGAAATCTGACCAAAATTTGGGGCACAAAGTTTTTATATTTACACATCGAATGGAATGGCCAGATCTCGACACCGATGGAAAATCCGATGTGTCAGATAGTGAGGTGACAGGCGACCCACCGTGTCTTCCACAGGTAACTTTGGCTAATGGGGTAATGACGGAGGTTTCTTACGGCCTAGAAGAAGAACACTCCTAAGATGGCCCATGTACGTCATTCGATTCGTATAAATGTCCGAAAAGGCGTTAGAAAACTGGTCGTGCCCTTTTTGAGGAGCTTTCTCGGAAGCCCTAAGAAGATGCGAACTCATATTCCTCCGCTTCAATCATTGATGAGGCTTACTGAAAGTCTATCGGGCTTGTGATTCCTTTCCCGTGTTCTTTAGCCGCGAATTTTGGATCTATTGCTCTAGTATTCGTGTATTTACGCAGTGTCAAAGGGTTTTGCACAATATCGAGGTAAATCGAGATTATACGTTCTGTACTGCGGATACTTTTCTTTTATCGGGCTGTCCCATGAAATCTAATAGAAAAATGCATTTGAGTAAAGAGAGTGATTGTTGGGTAGGGTTCGTTCTACGTTCGATTGCTTAGAATAGATTTGAAATGACTCTAAAGGGTCTACACTTAGTTGACAATGACAGGATAGATAATCTTACCAACTTTTCAAAACTCGACCATATTTTGAAATTTTAAATAAAAAATTCAAAACAATACTCCCAGGAAATGGATGCAGTCAGTGATACCGTACAACGGGGAACTCGGATTCATCCGTGGGAAACCTATTAGGTTCGGGTTCAAAATGAAGGCTATCGGAGATACCTCTGGATATTTTTGTTATTCAGAGACGTCTGCTGTATCTCACACACTCCTTCCATGGATGAACCTAGTTCAACCAGCGGATGCTGTTCTAGGTTCGACGAACCCATGACAACATCCGCTGGTTTTCATCAAGATACAAAGAGCCATTTAGTCAATTTTTCTCTTATAAAAAGCTGTTGACATTATTGATTTAGTCATGATGCAATAAATTTGTTAGTGATGAGTGCATAGAGGCCCAAACTTTAGCGCACCCCTTCTAGTTCTCCCACCCTCCAACCCTATTCCCCCAAACATACAGCTCTTTTAATTTCTTCCTTGACGACCATTTCACACTCGCACGAAAGAAGTGTTTCCTTATTTCACAATTTTTTATATTCTTGAATGAAACTTGCTAATTTTTTTGTGCAGGAAGCACCGCACCTTTCTCCCAATTCCATAATTTTTTTCTTCCTTTCGCGAAACGTCTGCGGCCAACGTAATATTTTAAACACATAATACGGTTACGAATTTTCCGTAAAAAATACCTGATCCATTGTCGTTGATATTCTACCCATGTACTCCCAGGAATATTTAATTTCAACTTAATAGTAAAAGTATGCATCATAAACATTACAGAGTAGGGAAATTTGATGTCGCTGGTTCTCGCGAGTTACCTTAGGAGGAAAAAATCCAAAGATTTCTGACACGTTTTCCAATGACAAGAAACGAATATGATTTGAAAAGCTACATTTTTCTGCTTTTCCCGATTAATTGAATGTTTAAATTTTATCATCATATATTGCCTCTTAAAAGGTGAGAGGATTCTTCTAATCAAGAAGGAAACTTTTGCCAGACAAGAATATAGAAACGAGTCTAAGGAGGACTAAATGGGCGATATAAATAGTTGGGTCTCTGCTACGTGAACTCTCATGGGCATTCCAGTAAACGAGCCCCAAGATACAATTCCTAAGGGTGTCGTGCCCGGCGCAGCGCTCTTATTAAAATTCCAGGAACGGAGCACTTAGACAAGGTCAAAGGCGCTCCCACTCCCATGGTGAAAATTTGTTTCCCTCATCAACATATTCGGGAGATGATTTGGTTTCACGAGTGGAATAAATTATGTCTAATTATGCGTTTGAAATTCACAAATTATTAATAAACTGAATACATGTGTTAAAAGGTCTTTTTTAATATTAGTCATACGGTCCATGTGCTATAACCACAGCTTACCGTTTCAATTAAGAACATTCGTCAACTCACAACTTTACCGAAAATTTGAAATTAAATTGAATTACATATTTTGGGAGACAAAAACGCAAGTTGCGAATTGAGTGATCAATTGATCCGATATTACGTGTTTCCCGCTAATTATTATATAAATCTATTCCGGGTTGTTCCTGAAATAAGTTGTCTCACCAGGGGAGTGTCAGGTAACCGGGTCTCAGATTTTACTCAAACTTAGTAGTTGTACAGACCACTATATATGGTTAATGTATCAACCCACGTATAGGGTTATATAACCAATAGTTCAAACAAAAAAGGCCTTTCAACATTTTAACCTCCAATAAGTACCCTTCCGAAGGGGGCACGGGTTCGATGTCCACACGAGACCTTTTGTTTCCACTGTTTTTTTAGTTTTTCTTTTGCGGCATCTTACAATGCGCTCAAGATTTTTTTATTTCTACTCGAAATATTATTTTTGTGCGAGGCAAATTTTTTATTTGCATACACGACGTCAGGCTTATTTTCTTTTTTTTTTTGGTCGAAGGTAGCCTTCGAATTATATCTCTTCCTTATGTTTTCACGACGTATTTTCTAAAGGACTAATATTAACCGCCAACGTTATTGACCTTCAATATAATGTAATCTTTTTACAAGAAACCCTGATGATGGAAAGATTAAGTTACGAAACATCGGTATAGAATAAATACTATTCGTTTATGACCATACCACGAGAAATTTGAAGATTTAATTCTTAAGAATTATGCTTGAATTGTAAAAATATGGAGACAATATTATTAAATGATGATAAAAAATGGAAATAATGTGCATTGAAGGAATAATGAAAACTACTAAGTCTGTACAAATACTAAGTTTGAATATAATCTTAGACCCGGTTACCTGATACTCCCCTTGTCAGTACTCTGCTCTGATATTGTCCTGCGACAATATCAGAGTACTGATCTGAACAGAGTACAGCTCTAATATTGTCTTAAGACAATAGAAGTGTTATTCGTCGGCGGCAGCCATTTATGGAACCCGGTGTGAGCTCTGAGAACACGTCACAGTTTACATTTCCTTGGTAAGCACCACATCTTCCTAAGTGGACACACATCTGCGGCCCAGTTTCATACTCTCTCATCAATAATAAAAGCTATATTTATGATGCTAAATAATGTTCCATCGCTACTGGGATCAATAATTTTCATAAAAATTAAATCAAGCTGTATAGAGATATTAATTCTCATTTAATGTTAAACTATGATTTAAAAAGGCGTGTCTCTGTACAGACGATACTTTTCTTCCAGTTTCAAGGAAAATGGCTAAAATATTTCGTAAATGACAATATGTATGGGCTTGCGATTGTGTGCGTAGGTTATAATGTTTGGCAGTTTTATAACGATATTGAATTCTCTTAGTAAAATACTAAACATTAACCATATTAAAAGTGATGAGGTCTATTTACTAACGGAAATTTGGTTGGTGATTCCCGGCGTGATTTTATGGAACGTTCTATGCATTTTGGTTACATATTCAATAAATTAGTCATACTTTTTTCACAATAGGTTTCAAAATCTCATGACAAAGGTTTCGAACCTTTCGAAAGGTTTTCGGTTAACGTCAGCATTACTTGAAAACAAAATCATTTTAAATAACCATTAAAAAATATTTCAACCTTTTTAAAATTTGACCATTAAAAACGGTAATTAGAGTTATAAGATAATATAGTTTATTTGTTAAATTATAATTTAAAATTTAAAATAAATAAATTGAATTATTATTATTTATTATTAATTAAATTTATTAATTTTAAATTATAATAAATTAATATTATAAATTAAAATAAAAAAAATAAAAAAAAATTAATTTGAAAAATAACAAAAATTTAATTAAAATAAAAAATTTTGTTTTTCCGTGAGAAAGAGAATGAAAGGGCTCATTTTTTGAACCCCGGAGAAGCAGTGCCAAAATGTTTGATACTTCCTTACCACTACAAGGTTTACGACAATTAATCTTTAACAAAAAAAACTGACCCAGCGCTTGTATGCGTTTCCTTTAAAGATCATAGTCTCACCTTTATATTTTACATGCTTTGTTTATTTCGGAACAAACTTACATCTTTCAGAGCGATATGCGTGACAAAATTGCCTTTGACGACCAATCTTCCTTGAAGAGGTCTCGTACTTCATAGGTGACTGCTCAGCATTTGTCTATTGAGTGATACTGTGTCTCGTACGGCTTGCAAAGTTACGATGGAAGTATATAAGTTTTAGGCAAAGGGCATTCTTATCAAAGGAAATAATATGCCGGGCATCGTCCCTTCGAATGTTACATTCTCATTTCCGGCGGACATTTGCCATATATTTCATAATTTTAAATCTTTAACACTTGAATGTTTTGGGTGAATCGCAATTTCAATGTGAAAATGTTGTGCCTTACAAATAACCATTTTTGTATTCACGTTTTATCCATTTCTTTGCCAAGTAACCTGTAAAAGATACTCTTGTTCTACGAAAGTGTATGCTTTTTAGAGTAATTTATTTTCACTGCACTTTTTTGCTGCCAAGGAAGTAGTGATGCAGAAGTAATGAAAGGAAAAACTGCTTTTGAAATATACTCTGATTTTTTATACAATGCATAATGCTCTTATCATTGTAAAGCTTATAAATGGAAGTGTGTTATGACGTACGAATATTTTCTTTTTCATTAATTTCTGTAATAACTGGGTCGAGTGACAGCCTACATTTCCAGTAGATTGACTTGTCTGGGATCCACAAAAAGGAAAAGAATAGATGTGTTTCGAAGTAGGTGTCGCATTGGATGATTCCCATCTTATTTTGACATTCTGCGGGAACATTGTGTCACTTGGAGTTTTGCAAATGCATTCGAGAGCCTTTTGCTCCAATTCATCGAGGAAGCAGTATAGGTTGTTGTTTAAGTACGAGGTGAACAAGTTATACTACGCAGTAGTTTGAGAGCAACGAATTGCCCATTTCGAAGAAGACGTTAAATTGACAAAAGGTTGGTTAGGAATAAGTAGAATATGCATGCCTGGAGCCATATAAATTTTCACAATTTTATGAATATCTCATGTATCAGACTGATAAAGGTGAGTGATTATCGCCGGAAGCATCTTCGTGCTCGAGGAAAATGTGGTTCATCAATTTGACCTTCGCTCAGAAGGAACTTTAGGGGGTCGTGGTTCCTCTTTCAATGTATACTACCGATGATATGCCATTAAAGTAAACAAATCATATAGCTAAAACTTTGCGACATTTATGAAATAAATTTTCTCCTTAAAAAATGAGTCATCCTGAGTCTCCTCGAAATATATAGTGAAGAACTATTTGTACGATTGATATCGCTACTTGGTATTTATTTTATTGACTTCAGGAACATTCTTACGAAACTGTTTAACGTCTTACATACCTTTTTAGGATTAATGGTGTCTTTTTTTAGTGTAATTTTGTGGACATTAAGAACTTCCCACACTCCTTTGGTGTTTTACTTAGTTCAGCAGAGAGTGGTACTTTTTGTAGAAGCTTTCAAATTTGCGAGTGTCTTTTTCGGTGATATACTGAATTGGAAAACAACTTTTTTGAAATATCATTTTTATCATATCACCAATTTCGTAGAATTGTCTCTCAAAGTATTCCTAAATACGTGCCTTTCTTAAATTTCATAAATAGAGGAAGTTGGATGGAAATCGAAAAATATTCGTTTAACAAAACTTACTACGTCGATGAAAATTTAAATAAAATGGTTATTTTTTCCGCGAATCTAATTTATGCTGATAGGAAATGTTTGATGGGAGCTCGAAGTCTCTTTACATCAACGTGTTATATGAGCTAAAAGGAGATAGTCTCGCATCCGTCTTTGGACAAAGGGAATACAAATGGCTTCTTTTTCTGTTACCGAAGGTGCTATTATCCAAGAATTTTCCGATTCCATAATCTTTCAAACGAGTTGACTCAGTTGCGATGCCTCCTTGGATAGCTATTAACCTCATGAAAACCTCATAGCCCAGCTTTTAGCATTAGCTTAAAATAAGAATTATTTTTAATGGTTGACTTTAGGTAGTGTACGGTGGGGGCTATAGCTCTTCAGAATAAAGTTCTATTTTCAAGATGGGCGCCAGGCGCACGTGGAGTACTCCACCAAATAACCAGGTATCAGAAACAGCAATCTTAAAATTTAACCAAAGATATTTTGGACAAGCGATGTAACTTCTAAAGCAAAAGAAAAGAAAATAAAAATTGCCCTTGACCAAATGAGCTCCAATTTGGGAGTGAGGGTTTGATACATTAAATTTCCGCTCACAAGGAAAATCTCTATAGCCAGATTTTAAAACGTGTAGAAATAAAATGCCTAATTGATGGAACACTCTTCGTATCACTCCATCCTCAGAAATTAAGGAATGCCAAACCACGTGCCGGCGTCACAATTAGAGGTTTGCAACCCTTCATAGTTGAGATTAGGCTGATGTCCTGCCATTAAAGTTATTCTGTGTCCATTTCCTGGATTAGGCTAAAGGTGGCTCAATGCCACAACATGACGAGAGACAGGCCCGGCGGAAAGATATCCCCAGCCCTGACAGTCGTTACAAAATGAAATGCTGAAATAGCAGGGTAATAGAACAACCCTGAAACAGAAAGCGCGCTGAAAGTGAGGGGAGCGGACAAATGACCAAGTTGAGAGTTCATGGCAGCAAAGATAATAAGCCAAATGGGAAGGAGGGTGACATATATCGACTGAAATGGCATTTTCAGCCCAATCTTTGTTACGCTTCTTCTGAATCAAGCGAAAGAAGGAATGTTCTTCCAGCTGCCCGTGAACGTAAAAGGTTCTCATGTCTCTCCAACGACCCGCCAAGAAAACTCCCAAGGGGGAGGATGATGGGGATGGTGAGAGGAGAATTGGGGGAAGTATTCGGGAAAACCAGACTAGTGCCCCAAACGCAGGAAAAACCTTATTTAAACTTACGATCAGCTGATTGCCGCGCCGAAACAAAGCAAAAACCGTTACACATCCTTCCGTAGCTCGAAATACATCATTTAGGATCGCCAATTGGGTGTAGATAGCTGGAAATAGGAAGGCAAGGATGCAAATTACAGTGTTCTATTGTTAGAAAAACCGGGAAGAGTTGATAGTCATGTCTGTAATTGACTGATTAATTAGCTTTACTATTCAACGAATCAAAAAGCGCACTATCTTGTAAAAAAGTTCTTGGAACAAATTTGTTGTTAATTTCATACAATTGTATGGCCATAAGTGGTTGACTGAAGGTTCTCGCGGCCTTTTTAGCAGTTCTTTGAACATGCTGGAACTTCCTTATCCGAATAATTACGCGGCGGCCTCGTTATAGTGATTATAAATTTGATACCAAATAACGCTTTATCAGAACTGTGTAAATATAATTGATGAAATAAAGTGTTCATGGACCAAGCAAAACGTTTTGTTTGCGACATAAAACTGGGGAGTCAAACACCGATAAATGGAAGAATTGCGCGACGAAAAGGTTTCAACTTGTTTGAACATGCATGAATGCCCCCCTCCCCTCCCCCTGCCCCAACTGACCTTAACGCATGGGTTCGGTGCGTAACTCGTTTGCTCTTGCGAGTGATCTCGTCTCCAAACATTCTGGTCTCGTTCTTTCCCTCGTACCTTGTCAAATGATTTCTTGTACTCATTCCACGCGGAATTCAATCTTTCCGTTTTTGTTCGCCACTCACGAAGTCCTGGCGTCTGATTGCCTCTCCTGCGCTTGCGTGTTTTTCTTGGTGAATTGGAGAGCTAGTCAGTCAGGTTCGCGGCGACGCGACGGTTTGAGATTGGGAGGAATGGGCGTCGATTTCCATTTCGGTCTGGATTGGGGAACTGCGTGTAGAGAGTTCGGGGACCGAAGTGGGCGGAACGAAAATGAAATAGAACTTGCAACGGGGCTCGATAATGAAAAGATATTAATAAGAGTTGAATTAACTGTGAACGGAGGAGAAAGCAATAATATCGGTTCGTGATCGCGATAAACTACCGGAATTTAACCTATGGGTCTGTGAAAACGAATTATTTTTGGCGAATTAAATAATAATTCGTGTACGGGCTTTCCCGGCAAATAGAGTACAGATGGGCAACTCTCGGGTTTTTCACTGGGTAAGCTCCTTCATTGTTTCCATCGTTTTCAGGGATCCAGAAATCCAAGACATGCCCAAGTACTTCGAAGTACCAAGACGAAAAATAATACTTAACATTAACTGAGACGAACATTGTAGCTCATTTTCCTCATTGTTCACATCATAATTTCACAAGTGTCGTTTAAACCAGTTTTCCTCGAAATTATGCCGGAAATGTGTTTCCCAATGTTTTAATGAGAAAAAATGTCATGCGTTTTGACATGTCACTGCAAGTGAGAACAAAGACACAGGATGATGGAACAAAATGATTGCCAGAAATTATTATAATACGGTTGAGTGGGTATTCTTGTATCTTCAATTTACCCAATGCATCTCCAAACAAAGAGTACCCCATTGCAATGGTGAAATGAATGAGATTAATGGAAATAGGGACTGGGAAGGAAGACACAGGGCGCAGCTGTGAGCGTCTGCAACTTCCGAGTGAAAAGATACTGAGCACTAGTCGCTTGGTACTCTTCGTCGACTCCCATGCGCATAATACTGAGGGCATCGTACTTCCTTATTTCACTGCCCACGGATCACTCATCGTTGACTCCTTACTCCCCCTATAGTATCTCCTCAGGTCTTTTATCCTATTACTCTTTTCCCCACTCAGAGACCCAGATTTGAATTTCGGAAGTGGTTGAAATTTTCCCCTAGAATGCAGATCCCTTTCTGTTGCTGTATGGTAGGCATGGGTAAAAAGTACTGGTAATCAATATTGACGGGTGATTTTTTTCTATTCCATTACTCCCGGATATTATTGGAAATCGGTACTACCGGAAGTACCAGTATTGTAAGTACTGATACTTGAAAAACTCTGCCATCCAGTGTACAAGCGTTCAACTGCAAAGGAAAATAGTTTATGGTGGTACTGCGCATTGCTGGAATTTGTAATTCATTCATGATTAAAATGAACGGATATTTAGTGGGAATGCAAAAACAAAATACCTCTTTTACTATTTATTAATTGATTAACAAAAATATTTCATTACGCCAATAATACGCATTCTTCGACACGGGTGCATATCTTGTGTCCATAGGAAGAAGTATTCCAAACTTCCAGGATATTCAATGGCCACAATCAGTATTCTTCTTCCGACTCGAGTATTAATTTGTGAATGAATTACTTTGGATAATCGAACGAGAAGTGTATAGCATCTCAGTTAAGTGGAGCTAGAATCATGCTGCAGCAGCTGATGAGCTCCAAATAAAATTCGTATATACTGACTGGTTTCCAATTCCGAAAAAGGAAAACTGACTATTTTGACACAGGTTCAGTAGTCATTGGAGCTCATTATCGTATTGTTATTGATCAGAAGTTTTATTTGGCGATCAAAATTCACTATAGAGTCGCACATTTCAATTGTATCTTGCTATTCGGGTGACAATGGTCTCTGTGATACTTTACCGCTTATTTTTAATCCAAATCGTAAAAACGGAAATACTACTATATACAATATAATATATAAATAATAATTCTTTATTCCATTCGTATGTATGTCTTCTTCTTCTTCGGTTACCAACCCATGGGTTGGTTGGCAATAGCACGCCATTGTGCTCTTTGCTCAGCTTTCCTCTTCGTTTCACCATATGAGATGCATCCAGAGTCATTGATGATCTGCTTCATGTAGCTTAATCTAGGACGTCCTCTACGATTTGTCCCCTCAATAAAACCTTCAGCTATTAATTTATAAAATCATTGCATCATAGAATGTGACCTATTAGTTTAAGTCTCCTTGTCTGTATCTGTCTCCAGAGACTTCTATTTTCTTGTACTCTTCTCAGCACTTCCTCATTGGTGATTCTGTCTCGCCAGCTGATTTTCTGCATCCTTCGATAGCACCACATTTCTAGGGCCTCTAGTCTATTCTTTTCATGTTTCCCGATAGTCCAACTTTCACACCCGTAAAGGGACAAACTCCAAACATAAGCTTTCATAACCCTCTTTCTTACTTCCAAACTAACATTTTTACAAGTCAGTAGAGTCTTTTTGTCATTAAAAGCTATTTTTGCTAGTTGTATTCTGTTCACGATTTCTCGTTTACTCCTTCCATCTTCTGTTATCTTACTGCCCAAGTAGCTGAATTCTGTAACTTGTCCTAGTTCTTCATCATTTATTCCTATCCTTACAGGTTCACAGCAGTCTTGAACACCGCATACCATCACTTTAGTCTTTTGCTTATTTATCCTCATTCCATATTGGTCTCTAAGAATTCTTTCCATCTCGTTAAGTATAATTTTTAAATCTTCTTTCTTTTCTGTAACTATGGCAATATCATCAGCATATCGTAACATATCTATTTTCTTCCCATTAACTTTGATTCCTACATCAACATTTTCCCTTACTTTATCGATTGCTTCTTGGATGTATGCATTGAAAATTATTGGTGATAGAGGACAGCCTTGTCTAACTCCTCTCCTTATTATAGCTGTATCTTCTTTATTCTTATTTCTAATTAAGGCTGTTTCATTTTGATATGTTTTAAATATTATTCTTCTATCGTTGTATTTAAGTCCAGCTTTTTCCAAAATCCTAAACATTTTTGGCCATACAACATTATCAAATGCTTTCTCAAGATCAACGAATGCAACATAAGTTTGTTTATTTTTAGATATTTGTTTTTTCAATGAGAAGCCTTAAAGAGAGTATTGCCTCTCTAGTCCCCACTCCTCTTCTAAATCCAAATTGGCCCTCACTTAAAGTGTTTTCCAACTTTCTTTCAACTCGTTTAAGGATTATCCTTATAAGTATTTTTGAGGCGTGTGATAATAGACTGAGTGTGCGATATTGCTCACATTTCGTAGCAGATGATTTCTTTGGTATAGAAACCACAACACATTTTTGGAAGTCTTCAGGAACTTCACCCGTCTTGTATATTTTTCTTATAAGTTGTAGTAAAGAAGCTTTCAATTTGTCACCAGCTTTTTTAATCAGCTCAGAGGGAATGTTATCACAGCCTACTGCTTTCCTATCTGGAATATCTTGCAATGCTTTCTCAAATTCTTCCTGTAAAATATCTTCTTCTAGTTCTTCCTCTTCTATTTCTTCACTTGATTTCATTACATTATCTAATAGTGTTTTTCCTTGGTAAATCTCTTCAACATATTCTTTCCATCTCTTAAGTTCATCGTCTCCAAACAGCATTTTGCCTTCTCTGTTTTCTATCGTATCGAAAGATTTTTTGTTTTGTTTGTTGAAAAGCTGTTTTGCTGTTTTATAGGCTATGTCGGTTTTCCCTTTGTTCATATTTTCTTCCAGTTCTTTACATATGTCAGTGAGGTAATTTTCTTTGGCCTTCCTAGATTCTCTGTTGATTTGATTCCTGAGTTTTCTATATTTGGTTCTACTCTGCTCGTCAGCGGCATTCTTGTAAATTCTTCTCTCCTCGATGAGAAAAACTATTTCAGGCGTTATCCATTCTTTCCTGTTTGCAGGTATAACTTTACCGACAGATTCTTCAGCTGCTTTATGTATGCCATTTTTTATCTGAATCCATTCTTTATTTGCGCCTCCATGAATAATATTTGATGCTATGTCATCGGTTCTCCGTGCATACGCTATCATTGTTTCGTCAGTTTTTAAATTGTCTCTATTCCATGTCTCATTAAGTTTTTTCTTTAATCGTTTGAACCTAAGTAGACACTTCATCATGACTAAATTGTGATCACTGTCAATATCTGCTGATGGGTAGCTTCGGCAGTCCATGATTTGGTTCCTAAATCGTGACTTAACTAGAATGTAATCAATCTGTTGTCTTCTGATGTCTCCTGGAGCTCTCCAAGTGTATCTTCTTATTTGATGATGGCTGAATAATGTATTTTCCACGACTAAATTGTGTTTCGCACACAATTCAATTAGCCTGCGGCCTCTTTCATTCTTACATCCTAGTCCAAACTTTCCTACAATTCCATCAACTTGTTCTTTCCCTACGCTTGCATTCCAGTCTCCTATTATTATTAAGTTCTCGTCACCTTTTACGTACTTACATTATTTACATCTTACACTATTTATATCTTATTACATTATTTATATCTTCATATATAATTTCTATCGCTTCATCTTCTTCTGTGGATGTTGGCATGTAAACTTGTACTATTACAGTATCCTTTGGTTTGGTTTCAAGTTTGACTAGTACGATCCTAGAATTATATTGCACATATCCTTTTACAAGATTTCCAAGTTTCTTGTTTAAAATTATTCCGACACCTCCGATCCCAGGAGTACCCTGATTCGTACCCATATAAATGATCCGGTATTCTCCTGACCAGAAATCTCCTGGTTCTGGCCATCGCATTTCAGATATTCCAAGAGCATCAATTTCCAATCTGTCCTTAATTTCTAATTTGAGGTTTTCTAGTTTTCCACATCGTAGAAGTGTTCTTACCCTCCATGTTGCTACTTTAAGTTGCTCCTTTGGCCTTGCCTGATCTTTTGCAGTCCCCTCCCGGAGATCCGATTGGGGGACTATTACTCCGGAATGTTTTATAAAAGATGCTGACATGGTGTGCTATTGATTCTTGGGATATCACAGTTGATTTTTAATGGAGTGGTTTCCCGTTGCCTTCTCCACTCTTATGCCGTTGACGATAAGGTTCTTCCGCCTTCAGGAGCAATTTCTCACTCCTAGGACAAAAGAGTGCCCTAATCTCTATCCGCTCATCCGCTCTCTTGCGAGACCGTTGGCACTTGATAGAGGGGGTTTCCTTATTCCGGGAAACACTCGGTCGCCAGAGCCTCGTCTGTGAGTAACAGGGTGCACCGTGCAGCTGGCATTAGCTGCAACTCGTGAAGGTGAGGTTGACATTTGTATAGGATAGGCTGTTTGAGACGCTTCACTGCACCTTACCACCCCTCTGTATGTATGTACATTTGGTTATTTATACAAAGTATAGGAACATAGGTACCCCAGAGGTACTATCTGATTTGGGGTTACCATCATCTGAAAGTTTTTGTGGCTGAGCTGGTGCTGATCACTTATCAAACACATTGTCTCAAAATTTTCTATTGCTTCTATAACTTATTGTGCATTCATATTAAAAAAAAATGAAAAACTCAAGTTATTACGCGTTCACTATAACTTGAGTTTTACAATAACTTGAGCAATAACTATCATTTACACAGTTCAACAAAAAATCTTATATTTAGGAAACAAAAAATGCATATACCACATATAATAGATGAATTAAGTTCACAGTAAACAATCTCAAATCAAACACAACCCCATTTTAGTAATTAACATTCCTAATACATTTTTATACAATCTTTTGAAACAAAGACTCGACCTCCTCGTGACACATTAGCCATTTTTTTAATAGCTGAAGCAAATCCCAATTCTGTGTCTTTCTTTGCCACATCCTTTGGCAGAGTACGAAAAAGTTTTGGCCCCAGGTATAGATACGAATGACTAAAAATTTCGTTCTTTGGCCTAGGTATTTTAAAGGCTGTCTCAAGTCTAATGAAATATGTTTTTGGTTTGGCCTTTTCGCCGCCACGATAGTAAAAGACTCTTAGCACTTTATAAATGAATAAGTGCCTCAATGGCAGTATATTTAGTTTTCTAAAAAGAGGGAATGAGTGACTTTTTCTTGACGACCGCGTAGTAACCCTGACAACCCTTTTTTGCGCCACCAGTAAAGGTTTAATGGTGGTAAAGTATGCTCCACCCCAGCAAGTAATTCCATATTGCAGTCTAGAGTTGACAAGAGCATAATACACCATCCTCAATACTGTTTCAGGGCAAATGTATCTGAGGAAGTAGAATTTTCTTACCATAGAAATCATTTATGATTTTAACTTATTTATATAAATCTTCCATTTACAATTTTGATCAATGTATAAGCCTAAGTATTTAATATGACTAACCTGTTCTATCAAAATACATTTATCACAGAAAATAACATCTATTTTTGCACAATTTACACATTGATAATATAGTTTATTTTTATTTAAAATAGTTTTACTCGTGCAAAATACGACATATTCCGTTTTTGAACTCAGTAACATACAATTTGCTGAGAACCATACATTCAGAGTTTTGAGGTCACTTTGCATCTGTTCATATAAATCATCGATACAGTTGGCAGAATAGCTTAGTGCAGTATCGCCTGCAAAAGACGTTAATTCACCTATAAACCTGCCACCACATACTTTCAAAGAAATTGTAAATATAGCTGTGCAACGGCAGTTGACGCGCGGATAATAAGCATTTCTCTCCCTATGTTATAATTGGAGTGTTAAAATTACCTTCCTTACTGAAAATAGAACCTTTGTGTTTTAGCGGCTGCATTTCGAGTGGTTCTGCGCTCTGAACCTGCTAGGTACTATTGGGCTTGAATGCATTTAATGTATCAACTCGAATATCAAAAAATGCATTCGATAAGTTCCTCCAGGGTACCCATCTCGGTGGAACTTGTTCCGCTCCGGGTGTATTTCACTACCGCAGCAAAGTATGCTCATCTTCCTCCCCACTCTCTCCCGCATTTGAATTGCGGAAGTGGTCTCAAAGCCATTGCCGTTGCGATGTCATCACTAGTGATATGCGTCGCTTCAGCGTGAAATTGGCCAACAATCGCCAGGCAGCAATTGTCGGCGTACACTCCCTCCAACCTTCGAATCTCGTTCCGTGCGCCATTATACGGTCGATTTAACCTCGCCACCGCACGGCCCTCTGTCGGTCTCCGAGGTCATGACGGGAGGTCATGTTTGTCGCGTATCCGTGTTACGTGGTGCACAATTAGATTGACAGCCATATTTGCTCAGGTGGAGGGAGGGGATGTTTCGCCAGTGAGTCAACATTTGCATGAGCACCCATTCTTGCTTGTAGCAAAACTTGATGAGGGAATTCACCTGAACATATGGCTCCCGAATAACTTGTCGTAAAATTTTTCTCTCCGCACTTTAATCCATCTTGCTCATTCGGATTACTATGGAAGTAAATCGCCTTCAGCGAGTGCTTTTTGGGACCCACGATTCATTTTATTTATAAAAAACTACGTAAATTTGCAAAAGAAGGGAGTAGATTTCTTGAGTGTGAGACCTTCACTCATTAGCTCCCATTAGCCAGTTCACTGACATTAAAGGACATAAGTCATCTTGATGGCCTGTTTTGAAGACAAACTCACACTCAAATGTATACCCTTCGTCGTAGAATTCTCGCCAGCTTAATCATATGTTAATTTTATCATGTGTAGGCCATCTTTGGGTTTGTTATCTGATTTCCTGACCGATTTCCTAACTGTGTAGTCATTCCATGTGAAATTAAATGCGCTCACAACCAGAACCTTTTCACTTTCATGCAACAATTCCGCTTGAATATCAAATTAAAATCCTTCAATCATTGGCTTTAGATATTTCTTTAAGTTAGGTCTGGCATTCAAGGGTGAATAGTATTTTTTAGTCGACATGCAACATTATGCCATTTTAGCCTTAGTTGCAGTGTTATTAAACAGTTAATTTGTATTGAAAGATATGTAGTATCTCTCTTTCTTGTCTAAGCGCGAAAAAATACGTTATGCAAGCAGATGCCATCACATTACTATCACCATCGTTGATACTTTTCAATTATCACTATCCATTTTATAGAGCGATGACTGCTAATTCATTTTTCAACCCTAACTACAAGGGTGAGTCAAATGAAAACCGGAAATATTTTTTTACAGCTCTTTTATTACAGACAGAGTTCGAACAAGTACACAATTGTTCAATGTAGTCCTCCCGCTTTTCGATACATTTCCGCCACCGGGTCGGGAGGCCATGGATACCTCGGGAAAAAAAATCTTTTGGCTGTGCATGTGCCAGCCACTCATGCACCGCCTGTTTCACCTCCGTGTCGGTCGGAACTTTTTCGGCTTTGGCGATGATGGGTGCCGCCATTCCATAGTGGAGCGCTTTGTCTCTGGTTGGTAGTGATGAACCCAGGACTCGTCTCCAGTCACAATCCGCTCCAAAAATGTGTCGCCTTCAAGTTCGTAGCGGCGCAGCAGCTCCTGGCAGGCATCGACTCGCCTCTCCTTCATTTCGGAAGTCAGCCGACGAGGTACCCATCTTGCGGCCACCTTCCGGTACTTCAAATCGTCATTGACAATATGCTGAGCAGAACCATGACCAACCCGTAATTTGCATTGTAATTTCATCGATGGTGACCCGTCCATCCTGCAGAATCATCTCCTCCGCCGATGCAATCGCCTCAGCTGTCACAGCACGATGTGCCTCGGCGCGTCCGCCAAACTTGTGCCGCTGCTGAATTTCTTACACCATTCGTACGCCTGAGTCTGCGATAAACATGCAGCCCCATACTGTTCCAACATGCGTCGATGGATTTCTATTGGTTTCGTGCCTTCACTGTGTAGGCAACGGATCACTCTGCGCTGATCTTCTTTGGTGCACTCCAACAGAGGGGCAGCCATATTGGAAACTACCGTATCGCGCTGCTAGGTCACGTGGGGTCGCAACACGAATGCCAATTAATGGCGGGAGAGTCCACGCGCATGCGTACCGGGTCTGATCGTAATAAGAGAGGTTTTAGATTTTCTATAGCAGTTGTCCGGTTTTCATTTGACTCACCCTCGTGGATGCTGCAGAAACGTTCCCATGGTATATTATTTGCATTTTCATTCCTGAAGTTGGGATGTTTATTTACATTTGGCTCTGATAATAAAAGAAAAAAAGGGAGAGAAGAGTTTGATTCTTGGAACTATCCATGAAAATACGATTTAAAGCATTTCAACAAGGATTTTCTTCAGCTATGGAATAAGTATATATTTATTACTTATGTAATGTGATAGCAATGGCTCTTGATTTATTGCTTGAGTTGGCATCTATTGAATAAGCATAATTAATGCATAACTTACGAATTCACGAACAGAGAAGCCTTTGCAGTGTTCCCAAGTGATACTTTATTGTTTTAACGGAAATTAATAACAAAAACTATGTGCTCCGCTGTGGTAGTGGAGATATTAGCATACTAAGCATGCTCCTAGTAGCTCACTGGAAAGTATCTATGAATGCTAATCTTAGAAATTTAAATTTAATGTGGCTAAACGCTCTTAGTAGTCGACTAAGTCAGTCGCCTTACCAGAACGTTTTAGCTGTAATCTATGAATACGGTCGTAAGTACTTTTACGAAGTGAAGTTGGAGACGGTATGGTATTACACCTCGAATCTCGCTCACGGCCTCTCGAGGACTCATGTGGTAACTGACGGGAGTTTGATCCTTTGGTATTTGCTCAAGAAAGCCGTTTTAGTCTTAAGCGCTTCTTGAATTTTAGGCCGACTAAGCGTCGATCAAGTCTCTTGAGGAATGGCGTGGCCTAATGGGAATTGCTTGTATGGTGTCGGGATGGGTTTGTTCCGATGCCGACATCGCCGCTTGGAATATTGAGAGAATAAGGTGGGACTTCAACAATCCCCTCGGTTCTCCTCTTTGCCCGAGATGATCCGATTTCGATAAGGGTTTATGCCGAAGCTCCCTGAGAACTTCCAGGGACAGTGATCTGAGAGGCTTGATAAAGCTCAGAGGATGCTGTCTGCCCCTTCCGGTTGCCATACTCTCGATTGAGAGAAGGCTTTAAATTGAGGCTTATGGCCAGCACTGTAAATGAGACACAATGGAATAATTGATTGAGTTCGGAAATAATGAATAGTTTAAAGAGTAAAGTTTGTAAATTTTAGTAAGAAAATTGACCCTAAGGAACCTTAATCGCACACTGACCCAATGACCGAAAATATTTGATTTATTCGGCCCAGCCGCCAAAACATATCACCCACGCCTACTCGAAAGTACGCTGGGTTCTTTCCAGCCTCATACTGACGCATTCTATGTGACTCTTTGGTGGTTTAAGTAGGTTTTTGGTCTTTTTGGAGATCATACACGAAAAAAGCAATTGCGCTCCTTGAAGCAAATTTTGTAATGTTAATAACGTAATAATTTTTTTAATGGCAAAGATCTCATGTATGAAATAAAGACGATATAGGCTTTGACCTACATATACGCTTTATGTCTCACTCTGAAATTTCTTCAAAACTGAGTTTTTTGTCGTTTTAAAAAGTGTATGGCAGCAAGTAATAAATTTTCTTTGCACAAAAACATTCACAATCACTGCAGACCGTTTTATTCCTGACATGTCCTATGCAGATGAACCTCCCTATTTTTATGACATCTTACGGGAACAAACATCCATGCCACCTCCCTGAAAATATTTTAATTTTGTTGAAAAATATCTCAAAATTTACCAAAAATACTGTCTAAATTATGGCGTAATTGAAAAGATGAGATCTTTTTCATTAGATTGGGACCAAATAACTGAATGATATATGCAATAATATGAGAGGCAGGAGCTGAGATGTAGCCATTAACTACGTCTTACCCTCCGTATTCAGTAAGATACGCCCCTTCGTTTGCTTCTCCTGACGTCACTCTCCCTCCTCCTCCTCCTCACCTGCTCCTCGAAAACCCTCGACCGAAAGACACCCCCCGGCGCCGCCTCTTACACTCTCCGATCGGCCCAGCCAACCCCACAGCGTTTAACCTGCAATAACTTTCATGAAGACGATAATATGCCTTGCATTTGCAGATAATATGCCTTGCAAGGCATAATGGTTTGATTAAAATTATAGGACATTTATCCAAATTTAAGGAGTCTATATGCATTAAGGCCCGCCTACTGGTACAAGGCTTTATGTTCTGCTGTTGAATTTTTTTACACATATTTTCTTCCTCATTACATCTCTTTTGTAACTATTGGAAAAAAAATCGGCGGCTCATCGATGCTGGAAGCTGTATCTAAATTAAATTCCACTTATTCATACATATCAAATCGCTTATTAATATGTAAACTGCTCTTGTAAATATCATCCGTCAAAATTTCTCGATATTCGATCCAATGAGTGCATTGTTAGAACTAAATAAGTAGTTCTAGGCCAACTATTTAAGTTACTCACTATGCTCAGTACTTTCTCTAATTTTTATGCAATACCATCTTCAGCCGTATTTTTCTTCATTTTCACTGTAATATTGTGTTCCGTTGTCATATTGCAGTCATAGTTACCCCAGTGCAGCTCTATAGTAAACTCTATGATGCAACTTTATTCTGGTGACATTTTTATTCTTTCTTGAGACTAAATTATTAGCCTCTACATATTGCGATGCGTGCGTTTTGGAAGTACGACGATCCGCGAATGAGAATCAGATTGCGAGGCTGTTCGCTTTCTGTGAATCTATCCGCGCCAAGCTGTGGTATTTCATTGCAAAAGGCTTTTGAAATGTGATTTCCTTATGTGTGCTCATAGCTCCTTACAGTTGAGGACTTTCTTACTTACTTGAGAATACTTTCTCTAATTTTTCTTTCACTTTTATTTCTCCTCAACCACGGTGTAGTTAACGAAGGGGCTCAAAAAGCCTGACTGCTCAACAGTATTATTCACCAGTTGAATTCGCTCAGAAAACCTTTCAGCGGTTGGCAGCCTTGTTACTCAGTCACCCCCCTACATCTATCAGTCCCTTCTACTTCTGACTCCCATTCACCCCCGGTCTGGCTCACATCCCATTCCTTGACTCCGACCACTCCTGACAACTGCACCCTTATCCTGTCCCTTGACACAGAGGAGGAAGTAGGGGTAAAGGTTCTTAAGGATCGGCTTGAGAGATATATATATAGAGAGAGAGAAGGGTTCTGGACGCTACATGGTGAAGGAGAGGAGGGAACAGTTTGGGGAAACCATCGAAGGACGTGGATTCTGGTCCTCTGGGCGCTCGTGTGGTACAGAAGCCAGTGCAGAATGAGGACCCGATTGTCATTGTCACGGTGACTAATGCCGATGCTGGTTGACTCGGAAAGCGAAATGAAAGATGAATTGTTTTATGTAGAGCTAAAGTCGATCCTCATAGACGCCTTTGGCTAATTTAGCCCAATATTTTAATATTAGTCTAAAAATTTGATCCCTTTTTTCGTGTACTAGAGTGAAAATGATAGGATTTACGATTCTATCCCATCAAAGAAAATTTGTTCCTCTGTTTACCAGAGATAATATTTATACTATATTTCCTTTAGAGAACTTTAAATTTCAAGGTCCACTGCTATATTCTAATTACCTACAAAGTATAATTGAAATTATTAATTATTTATTAAACTCTCTGCGGTAAATTTTCACCATATGGGTGAGTTATGATTCCATTGCAAGTATTTTTGAACTCGAATGGGAAATAAAAATATTTACATTAGCGTCCTTAATCTCATAGCCCTTGGAAATCTCTACCGGGCCCAGGGATTCTTTTTAAACATATCTGCAGAAAAAAGAGAAAGTCTTGCTCTTTTAGGTAAGTGAAGGCCTTTCGAGTATAGTAGGGGATGTCGTCAGTAAATACAATGGCTTTAGTCAGTCTACCGAATTTTATGCTTTAAAAACTGACCGTTATTTCTGACTCAATTTTTGACGGCTACAATTACCCTTCAGAGAGGAAAACATGACAAGGGAAGAAATATTTAGAAGTGGCCGATGAATTATAACTTTTTAAATACGAGCCTTTCTACTTGTACAATATTTTAGTGAGAGTGAGACTGCGCTGTTAATTATCTTGCTACCGAAACTTTGATGTGAACTCAAATAATAGCCCAAAAGTGAAACTTATGTGCTTAACCATAGAAGCTTAAATTTCTTAATACTAAAGAGATAGGTCCTTAGATGATTGGCCAAAAATAACGCCCATCCACGTTTTGTATTCAAGCTAAATCCCATATAACCCTTAAGGCAATTATTTTTCTATAATTCTGAATCTTTGTATCCTAATGACCCACATTAGGACATGTTGGTATTATTCCCTGATAGAGATGTGTTAGCAGCGTAATAATGATGGACAAATGCCAGTAAATTAGAATGGCGGAAAAATGAACGCTTTTTTAAAGGAATTTATACCCAAGTATTTGGTCCTCCATATATACCATAAAAATTCATTGCACTCTGTCCTTGTTGTTGACTTATTTGCTGTATGAAAAATGACTTTAAGAGAATATTTTGTGAACTTGGTCGAAAATATGTTTCCTGTCTAGCGGTCCACGTAGAAAAGTATATTTTTTCTTCCACTGAAAGTGAGACTAGTGTTTTAATGCGAAAACCTAGCGTTTGTTGGTGATAAAAATGGAGATATTTTTATTCACCTCTCACCAACTCATTGATGAGAGGTGGAAACTCCCGTCCTTAAAAGAAAGCATTATGCTTCATGTGGAAGGAACTTTAATTAGCGGGGGAGTCGGTGCAAGTTGCAAAAAATGCCTAATCACGACTTCAGCACGAAGAAAGCGAAGGCCATGGGGAAGGGGAAGGAGTGGCTGCACGGGTGTAAAAAAAAGAATCGATTTCGGATAGTGTTGCGAGGCTGGCCGCCAGAGATGAGGGCAAATTTGGAAGTGAGGCTAAGGGGAAGGATGTGGAGGCAAGTGGATGATGGATTAAGGCGATGGAAGAGATTTCCAGGGAAGAGGGTGTGAATTTAATGATTGGAGTGGGAATAGGGCTAAAACAGGTCTCAGCTATGGTGTCTTGGATGAAAGATTTAGATGGTATTCAACGGCAACTCTTTTATTAAGTCTCAACATTCATTCGGTTGCCATTCGTTCCTACGAACCTACGCATTCATTTGGTTGATATATCTTGTAATTTTCATATCATGAAATATTACTGTGTACTATTAGCCGCCCGATTTCTCTTACTCTCCCTTAGGGTGGTGCCTCTGCATGTCTGAATCATGTCAAGTTGCAGAATCTGCCTACTCGTAGCATGTTATTTTATGCATATTCTATGAAGCAAGTCACCAAGCATGAAATTATCAGATTTTTAAATTAGTAATAACGAAGAAAATCACTTTTTATCACATTTAAATTAAGCTGAAAGAAATTGAAAACTTAATGAAATTTAACTTCAAAAGATTTCTGTTAACTTCTAAATTATAATATTCCTTTTCCCCGCAGCTTCAAAATCAAACCCTAGTTCCTGGTAGTTGATTGAAACAAACAGTTTTACCATGGCCAGTGATGACAAATTATATGGTCCACTATTTATCCTAGTGTTGCGACGGAGAATTTTGACACATGATAATATGCCGTATCTGTGGGAATACATTCTTCATATCAAGGAGAGCAACTTCTCTGCCCATGATAACATATTTTTTTTAAATCGTCCGCGATCAAATGTATAAATGGATTTATGGGAGCTTCTCCTCTTCACATTGAAGCCTCTGCATTGTCATACTTTTAAGGTTCATCTTGGTAGTCTTCCTTCAAGTCAAGTGAACGACATTTTTTCGTCGATAATAAGCGTATCAACTTTACTGAGAGCTTAACTAATATCCTATAATTTGAAACAGATGAGAGCCCTATTATTGTGGTAAAAAAATCAAACAACGACCATTAGAGCACTGCATTCAGTCAATACGCACGACATAAGAGCTCTTTTTTATTGAAAAATGAGCATTTCACACCAGCACAGGCATACGCCTAAAACAACATTGATTGGCACGACGAAAAAGAAAAATCTCTTAGTAAATTCCACACTTCAAACTTTTATTCCCGACCTAGGTTTCGATTGCCTTACAATCATTTTCAAATGATTGCAATGCAATCGAAACCTAGGTCGGGAATATAAGTTTTAAGTGTGGAATATACTAAGAGATTTTTCTTTTTCGTCATGTCTGCGGTAACATTCCACAAAGTAACGCCTTCAACCATTAGGTTTATAACATTGATTGATTTAAAAGTGATGCCAGAACGAGTTGCTTCAATGATGCTGGCATAAGTGCTGGGTTACCCCTCTGGTAAATGTCATATTATACACGAGTGCATAGGAATGAAACTTAACCTAATTACTAAATTCATAAGTTGAAGATTTCACTCGGAGGAAGGTCGATGTTGTAGTAAATCAAACTTTGTGACCTCCACAGTTTTATTAATAAGAGTACAACAACTGTGAAAGTCACAAAATTTGATTTAATTTCTAACGTTTAACCTCTTAATGTAGATTGACGTTTTTTGATAGTCTGCTAAGTTTTGAAATACCATTCATCTCCGCTGTACTAGGTACAGTTTTTGGATAGTGGAGGATGTAGGATGATAAGTAAATATACTGAAAGAGAACAGTGGAGATAAAGTGGATAGATGTTAGGAAATTCAAAGGTAGTGGACCAAAATTTTAATCGATGAAGGGTTAGAAGGAAAAAAGATACGAAAGTTCTTTCGGGTTATAATACCATAAAGTCTCGACCTATATCAGGGATATCGGGTCATTGGACGCATGTTCGGTCACTTGAGCGATCTCTATAAATGTAATGGTGATAACCCGAGTAAAAGTAAAATTTCATTTGAGTGAAGGATCTGATTCCCTCTTCTATTATTCGACGGATTGTTCTATGATTTGGAAACTGAAGTGATAAAGCATAGAAGTAATGTCAAGGTTGAAGCGGTTTCCAATAATACCTAATAGTTTCTCATGGGAATCTCATGAAATGTCACTATTTGACTCCCAGCAATGAAATGCGGGAACATGCGAGAGGTGTGCCATACTGCTCTTTTCGGTGAACATTTCATTTTTATCCAATTAAGGGATCAGAGCAGTTCCAATGAACAGTCATTGCATTCTAAATGTGGGGGTGGGGGGGGGGGTGCGGGCTTTATGAAGTTTTAGTTGTCAGAATAGCATCTGAAGATCATGTGCAGGTTTCTAAAATGAAGCGAAATGGAGACTTACATCCACCCCGACTGCTTCAGGTCCTATGTGATCACCAATTGTATGCAAATTAAAGTAATGATAATTAAATCGAAATTTTTATGACTTAATTGTAATGTAAAAAAGTATTTGATAAGAAGCATCTCGCTTTCCTTTTATAATCCATGAATTCTTGATCAACCTGTCACTTTATTAGATGATTGAACTATAAAATAGAAAGTGAGTGTAAATAATTGCTCTAAATAAAGTAAAAATGATCAGTTAAAAAGTAAATAAGTAATGAAGCTCAAATGATTTCGTACTGTCTACTAATTTTAATTAAATTAGTAGACAGTACGAAATCATTTGAGCTTCATTACTCATTATGCTGTTCTACGATATCTCGCCTGAGAAAGTGGAGTTTATAAAAAGTTAATGACGTAAAAAATGATAAAAGAGCCTTCTATCGCCAATAAATAGATTATATTTAATCAAACTTTGCGTCTTCCGCAGTTTGGTTTAGTGGTTAGATACAAAGTTTGGTTTACCACAATGTCGACTTTCCACCAAGTTAAACCTTCAACGTTTGAATCAATAGATTATAAACTGCAGATATGGCACTTATGGTGGTTTTTTCTCCACTGAAACGTCTATATCGTAATGTCGCGGCTGTAAGTTAAATTATAACTGAGAAAATACATATGCTGGAACATACTCGGGGCAAACTCCTGGCAGGTATCACCCCAAGTGTCAATCTTAGTTCTTTGTTTTGGTGTTTTATCATCACCGCCTTTCAGCGAACTTTTGTGCTAAAACCCTGCTGTTTTTCCCTGCTGTTCGATGAATCTTTGCGAGAAGCTCTGCTGTTAATCTCTATTGAGCATGCTGTTCTTTCCATCTGACGTGCCGAAGCAGAACTCTTGAGCATATTGTTCTTTCTGAGGAAGAAATTAGGAATTGAGCCAGCTACCTACTTCCGTATTGGTGCACTGCCGCTACAGGAATCGTCTCTTCAGAAGTCGCCAGAATATGGCCGTGGAATGAATGTCTACGATAATAGATAGTTAAATATCCTATTATAAACTTATATGTTTATCTGAGAAATCGGCTTTTAATTATAGGTAGCGTATGAAAATTTCTTTCTGAGTCACTTGATTGATGAAGAGCGCCTCAATTTTCTTTTGTTTCTGATAATATTTTTACTATCAAAGGTGGTCACAGTATTCTAGTTGGTAATTGTGATATGAGTAAGATACTCTTGTAGTTTTTTTCTGGCAAAAATTCGTACTTTTTATTTGATTAAAGGAAGAAAAGAGGCGAAATACTCAGTGGTACTGTCATGCAGAAACTAAGTAAATAGTGCATGAATTTTGTCCACGCTGGGTAATTAAAATTAGCATCACATATCAACCCTAGCATATCGCATAGACTGTGGATACCGTCCAAAAATATAGAAATGATTGAATCGGGGAAAGGCCCCCCCTAACCTCACACTTGGCTTAATGGAAGAGAGAACGAAGTCACGTTTAAGGAGTTGCGACAGGAATCGTGAGAAAACCCTTCATAGGAAGTAAAATCATTTTCCACGACAATAGTATTGTTTTGCATATTTTTTCGGGGATCAGCCGGGTGGAATCCTCACAAAATGCTCGAAATGGGTTATTTATGTATTCAAGGTACCGACGTGTCGGACAAAGTGTGTCAGGGAGCGAATCTCAGCTATGTCAACACTCATACTCCATTTACTAAACAAAACAATGAGCAAGAAGTTTTGATTGATCATTTGTATGGAAATTCAGCCCATGACTACTTATCTTAGAAGAAGTGCTAGGTTGGACCCAGCCAACAACATATTATCTCGAGAAAAATTTTTTACTTCCTCAGATTTTCGTGATTAACGTTACAACTAAGACGTTAAACCACTGTTGAAATAAACACAGTCTTGTGATTTCAATCCGTATATTAAATATGATCGTGTGATTGATTGCCAAAGAAATATTAACACCTTCACGATAAAAGTTAATACTCTACAGTGACCATAATTGAAAATTTTGCACTAACCACTAGTCGAATATTGAGAACTAAATTATTTATCTATAAAATAAACTTCTCCAGTTAACATTATTTCTATATATATGAATAAGTATACTATTTCCATATAATAATCACGAGAAGCAAAATATAGTAATTTACTCTGCAAGAATTCTTTGCGCTTCAGATTTTAGTTTGAGAGTTAAATGAAGGTAGAATTAAATGATTTTGGTAATTTTTATTGTGTAATTCACGGAGAGTTCTATTTAAAATGAATTTAGAAGTCAATCCTCTTGACATAACTCACATCAAGTGATTCTCCGTCGAATAGTAGTGTTCCTTAATATCAGAAACTGTCAACTATAGTTTTGATGAGGAAGCAAAACGAACGCTTATTGCTTATTATGGGTGACCTACACTCAATTATACTCTAATAAGGGAAAAAACACTGTATTTCGGAACCGAACTTAATTTTCCAGGGCTATATTGGATCAAAGATTTTTACGAGTGTCTCTACTTTATACCTGTTATTAGTGTTGATTCCACGTCCGGTTCAAAAATGCCCCAGCCAGTGCCGTGATAATGGCATTCAAACCATTTACTGGTAAACCTTGAATGGAAGAGTCAATGGATGCGACGTTTTTCGATCGTTAAAATATTCAAACTTTTATTTTATTGGAAAAGGTTCAAATATGATATCCTTAAAACAAACAAGTGATTTCATTTTAGCATTGTAATGGCTTAAACCTAAATTTTGTTATGGTATTTTTATTAACAACCATTGTCTAAAACTTTATTATGATTATTTTTCAACTAATTACGCTGAAAATATTAAGTTAAAACTCCATTCTGTCAGCGAAGTGAGGTGATTTTCGGCCACAGAGAGTTTATTTCATAATTTAGTTGAGCCGTGATGAAATATCTATTGATAATAAAAAACGGTGGAGAATTTCATGACCGAAAAGGGAAGTAATGCATTATTCAGCTATTTCTAATGAATGTGAATTAAGAAATTACCAATATCGTCATATAATGATATTCATTGCCATGTAATCACTAATTTATTTCTCCTATAAACCAGTCACACATCCGTGTGACCGGCAGTTGGAGTCCGTTCCCCGTCTTCCGATCTACCCTTTTGCTACTGACACTGCGAGAGAATCAGCTTTCTCACCGCCCGGCCATTTCGGGTCGAGGATAGGGAGGAGAAACTAGAAGTAGGGTCCTAAGTACTGGAGGGACGTAATGTACGAGAAGTTTTTCTGTAAAATTTGCATGTTTATTAAACGAAGTATAATAGGGCAAAATGCTATCGCAGCCATTGATATCTCGCTTAGCAAAAATGTTGCTTGCACCTCACCGTAGAACTTGAGCAGACAGGGTATGCTAAGCTTTCCGGGGTAAAAGATTCTTTAGGTGCATCTATGGCCCATTAAATCAAAAAGAATCCAGAAAAATTCAATTTCATCATATTTCTACTAAAAATTTAAAAATGTTGCCACTAATTTCAGCATGCTTAATAGATATCCTCATAGGTAAATTCAGTATAACTAAATTGAAGAGCATTAATTCAGCACAAAATCACTGCTAATTCTTTCTGAGACCTCATTTTGATGAGTCTCCGTTATCTCCTCATTAAAATAGAATAGACGTTGAAACTAATGTCCTTGTTTTGATGGATTTGGATAGAAGTTCAATGAAACTCGATTGGGAGCGAAAACAATCTGAAGAGAATTTAATTTCTTTTCCGTCGTCCTGTGTAGGCTTCTGACGTTAGAATGGCCGGACTCATTTCAGTTCACGTTCTTTGGACTCACTAGAGATTTAGAAATAATGGTCTTTTCTTTTCCATCCTACGATACAAGCTGGGGAGGAATTGGACCGACGACTCCAGATATGCTCTTGGTGGATATTGCGACAGACTGACGCTAAAGCGTAGACAGTATACGTTCACGCGAGAACAAATGATCCTTTTATGTGAGTAAACATAATCGTGGAGACCGGCGGCGTCGGAACTTGGACCTTCAGGTTAGGGGGGATTGAAAACCGCACGAATGGCTTGGAAGAAATGCCGTTTCTTTCTCTCTCTTACCCATCCTTAAACTCCACAGTCCAAGTACCTCCAACTTTCGTCATCTCTCCGCAAACTTTTTCTCTTTCATTCACAAAAACTCATGGTGCGATAACTCTTGCATTTTCGTTGCAATAAAACTTTCGTCGAATGAATACAGTTACAAAATTTTAAACTTGAAAATAAATTCAATGCAGCTGCAATGGACGCTGGAATGGTTGGAGTGGAAGATTTAGTTTGACTGACAGTGGGGCGAAAGGAATAAAACACAGGTGAACGGGAGAGGAGAAATTCACGCATTCCATGAAATGAATATCCTTTTTGTTTGAGGCGCAGCGCAGTAAAATCTCAACGTTGATTTTGTACTATGTCAGAGGAAAAATTGGAAAACTAGCGCTAAGTGCCTAAGTTTGATTAAAATCCCATCGGCTGGGGTATAATTTGGGGTCTTTCACTTCTGCACGCAAATAAGTTTTGTTTACCTGACGACACATCGTTAGGTAAAGGAAATGTCTTTTAAGTCGCGACGTATGAAATCAAACTGCCGTAAGTGTTTGACGACCGATGGGAGTTTTCTTCGCTGTTGGTTGATTTGAATTGAGTGGAGTGAATAGTCTGTTACAAAAATAGAAAGACGGAGTGACACCACTCAATATATATTTTTTCCAACGCTTGGTTGTAAAGTGTTGCAAAGTGTTGCAAAGTGGTGAACGTGTATCATGTTAACGGCAACGTAATTTTTGGGATCGATATTACATTTACATTTAACGGAAAGTCTCCATTCGCGATTGTAATGTTTTCAGTCCACCTCAAACTCATCGCACGATGGCATTACGTGAAGTCGCCGACGAATTCTGGGTCCCATATTTGCAGCCTCATTGCTCCATTTACACTCTGATTAAAATCAAAGACAACTCTGATTGTTCTGGAAAGAAGTAGTATTAACTTCAATGAAAGTGTGGTGACAGAGATTTTTTATTCAAAGAAAATTCCACTTAACTTTTTCGTGAATTGACGTGAAACATCATAAAAATTACATTGACATAGAGATAAATCCCGGTGGAAATTACATCTTAAGAAAGTTTTTAATGGCTAAAGAAAATACAGCGAAAGTAACTCTGTCAATTGCTTCTAGTTTTATTGGACTCAGTATGGGGTCTTTTTCTATATCTGTGTCAAGGTAGATTGAATTCACGGAGGAGCATTACTCTTCGTGTTGAAGAATGTTTTTATTTTTTAGGTAGCATGGCCATGAGGTAAATCATTCATATCCTTTCATTATCTCATTTAAACCAATGAAAAAGCTATGAAGATAAAATTCAGCCCTACAAGGAAATTGGCCATTATTGAAAATTAATTTTCCTCTAGGTTTTTACTCGAGTTGTTGATTCTCCGCCGTGAGTTATATTTTATTAAAGGCCATCAACCTACAGGTTGTTCTGCACTTGCTCTTCACTCTACCCTTCTTTCAGTTAACCGCTTTAATTCACCACAAATGTTCGTTTAACACCCTTGAAAATTCTCTCCTGGCCATCCGTGCTCTTCCTCAGAATTTCTTAACTTTTGTTGTCCTATGATAACCTCATAGAAGAAGTTACTTAAAGATTCATTAAATGTTGGAAATATAAAGGAATTGTGTCGGTATTTCCATGTTTTTATCTTCACAAGCAAAGTATAAATTGATTACTAATACTAAAAACAAGCCGATAGTGAAATTATCTACTGCACGACTCACAAATCCGCAGGTAACTCGCAGAACAGCGCATTTGTCATTTTTTCCATTTTCTAAATGCATTAATGTTATAATGCAAGTGAAATGAATCCTCAGTATTTATACTTAGGATATTTTTCTTTATTAACCGTTAACTTCCACGCGATAAGAACTTTTTTGAAAAAGAATGTCTCCAAATTCTAAAATACATGCTAATTTTTTCCACGCCAGGCGACATTACTTGGATAGGATTTTCTTATTTTATTTTTCTTCCTGTCCCTTCAAGCCTTGTCTTAGAAAATAAGATCAGAGTAGGAATGTAGAGAGAACTATGATTTATTTAGTACCTTTGCAACGCCCTTGAATGCCGAAGCATGGTCTATCCCAGTAAGTATAAAATATCAGACATAAGTGCTGAGGGGTCGGCAATAATATTGCTTCATCTTCATTTCAAAGAAGCGTACTAGAGTGTGTGGACTGGGTTTGATCACTAAGAAACATGAGATTTTGAATTTTTACGTTCAGACGGCTACTCATTATTTTAAGTTTTACACTGATAATGGAATGCATATATTTGGAGCTGAAGCTCATTGAAGGATCGCCTCAATAATTGACTATTAAGTATTCCTCCGTATTCCTGGTTTCCTCGTGTAAAATAATCGATGGGTGTATGTATATTGGCGACGGCCAGCAATCTGCAACGAAATTTTTCACTCCGATGCCGGGGCTAAGAGGAGTCTAATAGTGACGCCATATTTCCCTCCTTCTTATAGCATATTCTAAATCAATCCTCTCCTTCCCAGCCCTCCCTCCTAACCTTTCTGCTTTGCAGTCAATCTCACTCCCACAAATTTCAACACAGCAAATCGTTTTTGTGAAGTTCGGATGGAAATTAGTCCACCAGATCGCCCGTGTAATGATGAGGTTGGTAGATATTTGGGCGCTTAAAGAAGGTAGATTTGGGAAATGTTCTCACCGCTGCATGAGGGCCAAGGCGTGTAACTTGCGCTTTGAGTCTCAGGGAAAACTAGAATACAAAGTTACGCATAAGAACCACTAGGATATTTTCATTTCAGCCCAACGAATGCAGTTATTTTCAAAATTTATTTGAAAAGAGACGGCCTGACCACATCGGCATCATATTGGTTTCATCATTTGTGTTTAATTTTTAGCGTACCTGAAGTGGTAGTAGTCGACAATGTGATGTCAGTCATTACCATTTGAATATTATTATTAGCCTGCATTGTTTAAGACAACTTATATACACTATAAAATACAACAGCGAGTTTCATTTCCATTGACATTGCCAATCTTAGTAAATGAGCGCAGATGACTTATAGACTGTTAGTCCAGGGTGTAAAGCATATAAAACTCTTCAAAAACGTACAAATCAGTTGAAAGAATACCCCATGATAATATTAAAGAGACGCGGCAGTTACTGTTAAGCACGAATGTCTTTACCAATAATATTGAGGATATTTTTATAGCCTTAACGTCCATGAGATCCTCGTCGTCCATTCCATTACCCCAGGAGCAGCCTGTGGATTTGTATTAGCGATCAATGTGTGTAATAACGTGGCAGAGGCGCTGTTGGTACAAGAGTCGCCATGGGAAGGAACCCAAAGAGAGGTGAAGGGAAAAATTCGTGGTTGCAGCTCAGCAGCAGGGAAGGAGGGAAAGAGTTGGACGTTCGTAATAGGGTTGGGAGAGAAAGACAAGAGTATTGACGAACAAAGATGTGAAGAGATGCTGGCAATACAGAGAGAGAGAGAGAGAGAAAGAAAGACGATAAAAGAATGGAGCTCTAATGAGGGGAAGGGAATGCCAGAAAGGAAATGAGAGAGGGACACAATTTGAATGGGGGGGGGGATGATTTTAAAGGGAGCGGGAAGGAACCCAAGGGTACAATGAAGTGAAGAGAGAAGACGGAATAATGAGCGGTGAGAGTTAACGGGGGCCGCTACGGTACAGATGGGTAACAATCTGTAATGCGGTATCGGTGGGTGATGCGGTCGCAGATTTATAAATTAAGCGCTGTGATTCTGGAGTGCAGGCTTTCGTAGCTGTTGATAGGTAGTGGCGAAGTTTTCGAGTTAGACTGCGTCTCGAGAATTTTAGACCCTACGTTTCACTCGCATTGCAGTAAGCATCTTTAGGGGTGAAGTGATTTTTGCTAAGGAATTGTCTTATATCGTATAGCTGCGAGGTTTCATTTAATAGTCTTTTCTTCAGAGGGTCGCAGTTGGTCACGGTGGAGTTTGATGCATCTGAATGTCCGGCTAGGGGGCATTTCCAAGAGAGGGAAAGGATATAAAGGAGAGATTTCTCCTCATTGGGTGACAGATTTTCCCGATATAACGGTCGCCGCAGCTGCATGGTGTCTAGTCGTGATTAAGACCAAAATCCACCGACACAGGAGAGACGTGAGGAATAGACTATAGCAAAAATCAGCCGATGCCGAGCATTCTATGTCGGAATCCGGTCGCTCCTTGATGATCTGAAAAGACACAGGTGATTAGAAAGAAATAAATTTATCTGCCCCGCTTGATTTACGAGTCAGTAGAGATCGCTGAAAGGGTCGCAGAGTTTTAACTGCGACGATGGCTACCAGCTTTCTCACTCTTGGAAATGACTCCTAGCCGGATATATCGTACAGACACAGCGAACACCGTCGTGAACAACTATATCCCTCTGGCGAAAAGATGATTAAATGAGACCTCGCAGCTCTACGATGTAAAAGGCAACAGTTTCTTAGAAATAATGACTTAGCCTTTGAAGATGTTTGCTGCAACGCGGGTGGAACGTTGGACCTAAAATTCTCGAGACACGGTCTACCTCGAAAACTTCGCCGGAATCAAGCCACAATGATTGATACACGGAATTGGCAAGCGTCGTTATAGAGGTGGATGTGGGATAAAAAATGGCATGTAACGATACCTGTAGACCATCTTAAGTTTTAGCGTTCTAGGACGGCTAAGGTGATTTCCATCTCACTATCCGTAACGTATAACCAGGAGAACTGCTCTCGGGATGAATTTCGTGATTAGCCATCAGGATTTTGAGTGCAACGATACTCAATTTCGGTGATGCATCAGGAACTGGTGATCCGATTGTGGCTTACTGCTGCCAGAAATAATGAGCAGTGATCATCCTTAAATTCTACTTACGGGCACCGCGTATATGGTGACCAATTGATATCTGTTGCTACTTTTTCCTTTTTTATCATTCATCTTTATCTCTGAGGAAAACTGGGTTTTTTCGAAAATCTTCGCCATCTTTTCTAGCGTTTGTTGTTATCTGAAAGTGTGTAATTACTTTTTTGAGTCTATCTGTTGGAAGATCTGGCGCAAATGTGCTGAACGAAAATCCTGGATAGATAATCAAATGAAGAGGGTTTCGAATTCAAAGACGACGTTTTCGTTTTCCCTTCCCTTTAAGGTAACTCGCTCATTTTTGGTAAGTGATCGGCCTTTCATGTTTTCAGGGGAACGAATGAACGTTGCAATTTCTCTTTGTGCTTGGAGAGAGACTAAAATGTAAATATATAACTGTGAGTGGCTGTTGGATTCTGAAAAAATGTTTATTTCTTAAGAAATTGATAGTTTTGAGACATGCTCATCGATTGATCGGTGTACATTTTTTACCATAGGTTATCTCGATTAGATGAATGAATGACGTGATAACCTATAGAGTCCCTTACAGAATGATTGATAGCGATTAAAATGTGAAATTTTTAGGTCAAAGTGTTTGGTAATATAGAGATATAGATGAGGAAAAGAAGGAAAATGAAAACCGCTGGTAGATTGTGGCTGCTATGTTTTGAAAATTGCCTTAGGTTTAGGCTGCAATTATTGAAATCTTTAAATTGAACATCCAATGTCTACTTTATTCATATGATTTTTTGGAGTCTAATAGCAATTATCTACAATTTCCATGCTTAAAAATACTCTAAAAACTATATCGCTCATTTTTCATTAGATTAAATGCTGATAAAAGCAAGGACACATGTCCATATTAGTCCAATTGCTGATATATCACATGCAGCAGATTTGACGAATTCAAATTCATGATATTTTTTTTGTTTTCCAACAAAACCCAAAACAGCCTTCCTATTAATTTTTTAACTTCCAGTATGTGGTGACGTGTTTTCTTCATTTTAATCACGCTTTTTAGCTTCAATTTGGTCATCAAGAGGACACACATATTGAATTTTTGTGTGCAGCACTTCGAATTTCGTGCGGACACGACTATATGATGCTTTGTTTTGTATAATGTTTAGGATCTAGTGGACACCTTTGGTTGGAGAATTGAAGAGAGACAAATTGTACCAACTAACCATAGGCCTCTTATACTTCCCACTAAAGGCATCTTAACATTAAAAGCATCAGTTTTGGCCGTGCATAGTTTAAAGCATAGTTTCACTTCAATCTTTCTTGAAGACCTACCTACCTTTTTCTACCTTCTCAATCATGTAAATTACTCCAACGACTCACGCTCCGGCAATGAACCATAAAAGAACAGACCATTGATTACGGTGTTTCCCCAAGTAAATCGGAGGATTGATCTTAAAGTCCACGTTGCGTGCGAACCGCATCGATTAATACACTCGCTCGAGTCCTTTTCCATTTCGACAAGTTTGCTTTTTCCCGGTATCTCCTCTTCGATCGTTCGAAAACGATAAAAAACCACTTACTTTTATCTTAATTCAATTCGGACAATGTCCGCTTGCTTCTGTTCACTCCCATGCTTGTCAAATGTTGACAGTTGACGCAAACGATTGCGTCTCACTAAAGTCCCATTCCTGTTTAGTAACTTCCTCGCTACTTTTACCTGCATTCTATTTGGTTTTTTTAGGAAGAATTCGTTATCTTAATCTTTCCTAAAGCCTTTTTTCAAGCTTCTCCGGTCCGTTTTTATCTTTTCTTCTCAAAGTTTTCTTATGCAAAACCTAACAATACTACGCCTTAAATTATGACATTTTTCAATATTTTTAGACCCTAATCTCGAAGTGGCATAATACTGCGCATGAATTACTCGTAGCCGGTAAAATAGGAGGGGCCATTTAAGTTAAAAATTGGATTACAAATCTTTGAAACTATCAAGAATATATAAAATATTGACCCTCCAAATTGCCGAGTTGTACTACCAGATGAATGCAACATGTTTCAATTGGCTGGCTCTATTGTCACGTGGAAAGTGCATGACGGCCGCTGATTGTGGTTTTGAACGCACAGGCTTCAGAGGGCCTGTTGTACCATTGAACACATTATAGCTGGGAGACTCGGTGATTTTGTTTGGATCTATTCATGGAATAAACCGGGGTGTTTACAGAAACTATATAATTTCAAGTTTCGGATTACGTACTCCATTCCACTCTTCCATAAGCAGAGAGATAAACCTGCGAGGTAAGTAAATGAGGACAGATATATCGAGAGGTTTTTTTATGGTTACAAACTTCTGTTTCTTACACCTCATTACGACTTTACAGGGATAAAATAGTGGACGTGTCAATGTAAAGAAAAGGAAATATTTACTTAGTGTTGACGAAGACGTGTCCTGAGCGTTGATTGCGAAAATGCAGATACACCGTCAAAGTTGTAATCGTAGAAAACTACAGGTTATCGGTCCAATCTAGCGAATGTTTTGGGCGTAATGCTATTGCAGGTTTATGAATGTATGAAGACCTAAAAATCTACATATTTGTCAAGATATACCTCTACTAATGCATGGATATTGTAAACTAGGAAACTAAACTTTAGAAAATCCAGGCTATTTTAATCTCGTTTATGCAGTTACAAATAAATGGCTTTAAAATATTTATTTACAAGGTTATCTCTGTTAGTTTTACGAAATTTTACTAAAATACTTGAAAAATTTCCACTTAAAGCGTATGGTACTTTTGTTTTATACATGTTGTTTTTAAGAGAGCATTATTTATCTTTCGCTGCGTGGCTCAATAGGAGAAATTAAGATTTTGCTGGAGAAATTCAGAACAGGTGTGTCGCAGAGCGACATAGAGAATATCATTTTGTCTTAAGTTGATCTGAAGTAGATTATGTTATATTGAAAGATAAATATTTCAGTTGAAGAAAAACATGCATCCGACTGTTCCTGTAAAATGCGACAATTTTATGTCAATACTAGCTGTGCCCGGCATGCGTTGCATTGCCTCTTTTTCTTTCTTAGCAGGCACACATAAAAAAGTACACACTCAACAAATTCAATAGTTTCAGCCTTAAATTTGTGAACTAAACCGGTCGTGCAATAAATATTCTGAGTAAAACTTACAAAGTAGGTATGCTGCTTCCTGAACATGAAAAAAGTACACACATTGGCATGTACAAAATTCCTCCAATTGCCTACTTAAATTTGAAAAATAAAATACTCCATCCTGAATTCCCCACTGATTTTTATACTTTTCATGGTTTAACCCACAAATCTTTTCCGGAATCAAAATTGGTCCCTAAACGACTTTTAGACTCAGTCCAATGAATTCCTCGTACCTACACAGAAATTTGTGACGTACAAATGATGCCATGAGTTTCCATTCCATGCCTATGCTGGGGCTTCCAAGTAAATAAAATATTCTTTTGCTGAAGCAGTACAAACATTAAATAATTTCGAGCAAAAATGTACAATTTTAGGAAAAAGCGAGGGTTGTACGAACATCGAATGCAAGAATTAAAAATAATAAAACAAAGAGACCACTGCACCAAAACATATATAAAGCAAAAATAAATTACGCACCTTTTAAAACAAATTATGTCTCACCAATATGATTCTGATGCACGTGATTGAGCAACTCGTAAACGATTTGCTTCGCTTGCTTGATTGCCATGCCTCGCTTTTTTGCGAAGCTCGCGTGCCAACAGAAATATTTTGAAACGACTGGTGCTCCACCTAATGTAAAATGGATTTAATAATTCAGAAACCTTCAGGGGCGAGCGCACTACAATTCAATGGTTTCTCAATTTCGTTTTGGTTAAAATAAGAACCTCTCTCATTGGTTAAAATAAAGATCGTATTTTTAAATTTAATAGTATTTGAAAAATTAGGTTAGGATTATTAGCTTACCCGTCGGGCGTTGTTGCACGAAAATTATTCGAAAGATTAAGAGGGCCTTTAAAAAATTTTTATACATTCAACCTTCGAAACAATCGCAAGAGTGTACTCAACAACTTCTTAAAGTTTCTTGGCGATTCGTTAATTAAGATTTAATTTTTGTTTATTTATTTGGTTGTCAAGGAAAATGCTTATAAGAAAATCGATTGAAAAAGAGAGAAACTTCATTCTTTCGGGCATGATACCACTAATTTTAGTAGTATCATGCTTTCGGATATGCGATAAAATGAATTTCAACTCTCTATCTTTAGTTAAAGTTGTTTTAAAAAGCAAAATAATTAACCGATGCACAAATTCCAATGCTTAGAATTCCTAATCAGCTCAACTAAGCAATATGAATTCCAAGCGAAATCTGGTTGTCAAGCGAATATGGTATTGTTGATTTCACTGAAAAATATGTGTTTCTGCAACTAAAAACGCAATTTTCCGTCAATTACGAAGTGAAAAGGATAATTAATTGAAAGAATTAAAAACTTCATTCTTTCAGACATTTAATTAAAAAAATACCAACTCTCTATCTTGAGCGGAAATAATTTTAAAAAGTAAAAAATGAAACCACTACACAAAACCCGATACGTACCGCGAACCACCTAAGGGCCCTGAGACTCCCGCCTAAAGGGCCCACCTAAGGGCCATGGGACTTTTATGGACCCTGAAATCATTTTAAAGTAGCCGATAACTTTCCTCCTGCCTTGAACTATTACTCGGCAAAATTTCAGCACGATAGGATTAAAACTGAGGTAAGGATTATTAGCTTACCCGTCGGGCGTTGTTGCGCAAAAACTATTCAAAAGATTGAGAGGGCCTTGGGGGGTGAAATTAAAAAAAAATTTATACTTAAAACCTTCAAAACCTTCGCGGAAGTGTACTCAACAACTTCTTAAAGTTTCATGGCGATCGGATCAACGGTGTAGTAATGCATACAGGACACACAGACATACATTCGTTTTTATATATATAGAAGAAGATAGAAGAAGATGTTGAAAGTAGATATTGTTGCGCATTTAAATTTTAAGTCAGAGTTGCTCTTTTTTGCCGAAGGTATGATTTATTTTTCTAATGAGTAAATCACTTTTTATTGTTGGAAAAATTAAATCTTGCCAATTCTTGCACATTATGTAAACCATATTTAGTTGATTTCCTCCTCCTCCTCCTCTGGTAGTCCGAAGAATCCGAAGATTGGTCGGCAGCAGCTTCACTAGTTGGCACTCTCCGTTCCTCACGTCGTCTCTCCGCCTTTCATTTCATTTTCTCGTAGCTCTTACATCCGACATCCTTCATTATCTGGTTTATAAACTGGAGCCGTTGTCTACCTCTGGGCCTTTTGCCGTTAACATGTCCCTCTAGAATTGTCAGTAGGATCCCCTCATGTCTCATTATATGCCCTATAAGTTAGACTCTTCTGTCAAAGATCGATTGCCATAAGCTTCTTTTCTCCTTCATTTCATTCAGTATTATTCCATTTGATATTCTATCTGTCCACTTAATTGTAAGCATACGTCTATAACACCATAGTTCGAATAAGCTCTGAGTCTCTTCTCATCCTCGAGCCGCCGAGTCCAAGTTTCACAGCCATATAATGCCACACTCCATATGTAAGCTTTGAGAAACCTTTTCCTAATTTCAAGGCTGTTACTTTTGGATGTTAAAATGTTACTCTTTTTATGGAAATCCGCTTTTGCCTGCGCGATCCTGCTTCTTACGTCCTTACCTTATTTCTTCCGTCTCGAGTGATCTTACTCCCTAGATAGGTGAAGTTGTTCACTTGTTCAAGTTTTTCTCTTTCAATATTTATTTTCATTTTTATTACTTCTTCATCTCACACCATTACTTTCGTTTTTTATTTATTCATTTTCATGTTGTATTCTTCTTTCATGACAGCCTCCATTTTATGAAGAGTGGTCTCGAGGTCTTCTTGATTATGAGTAAGGACAGCAATGTCGTCGGCATATCTCATCATGACTATTCTTTCACCGTGTATCCTTATGCCTGTGTCTAATTCTTCCTTGACTTTGTTAAGAGGCTCTTCCATGTAAAGATTAAAGATATTGGGTGATAGTGCACAACCTTGACGAACACTCATCCTCTTGCTCTGTTCTTCCGCAAATAACAGCCTTTTGCTTCTTATAAAGGTTCCATATCAATTTTCGGTCCCTGTAATCTATTCCTGCCTATTTCAAGATGACAAACATTTTATCCCACTTTACGTTATCAAATGCTTTTTCTATATCTACACACGCTTTATATGTAGTTAGGTTTCTTTCCATTTGTCTCTCTATGATTAATCTTAGTGCTAAAATTGCCTCCATGGTTCCTCTACTCCTTCTGAAACCGAACTGATCATCTGAAGGTTTTACTTCTACTTTTTTTTGGCTCAATCCGGCCGTGGAGAATATTAGCAAGTATTTTTGATGCATGCGTGACTAAGCTAATAGTTCGGTAGTTTTCACAGTTTGTGGCGTTTCTTTTCTTAGGGATATGATAGTTGATTTCCATTACCGCCAAAATCAGCACTAATCACAACGGGGTATTTTACCTTTATTACTTTGACGGACTTCAAGGAATCCAGAATTGGCCGGGTTTTTACTTTACCGGGTACTGTACTTTACGGTATTACCGGGACTGCCCACGCTATCTGCTCTCTTAAGGCCCTTAAATGTCCCCAAGGGCTCGCGGTGTCTCAATAGTGTAATTAGTTAAAGCACTCACACAATATCGAGTGATCCGAGTCTCGGTTAAAATGAAGGATTTTTCTAATTAATCCTTAATATTGCCGTTGCTGTTTGACATTCTCTGTTCAGCTAAAATTTGTTTTGTTATTATACTGAAATTTAGATGATCATCGCATATACTATGATTTCTTATCTTTGACGGTACATTTTTATTTTACGCAGCGAGAAACGACAGTCTTTTCCAGGCATTGAGGAACTACAAATCTGTTTCTCAGCAGCTTTATTCGACGCTGATTTATAAATCAGCACCTAAGAGTACACATGCATTTTTCTCTAAGTCATTTTTTCGGACACAGTCACTCAATCAAACAGCACGCATTCTCACGGCAGGCAATAACATAATCATATATTTTTATGTAATCAATATGGCGTCGGTTGTGAAATACGTTTTCGGCGCGGCATTCAAATGGAAATTTTAAATGTCTGTCGGAGCGGAACTGTTCGGTTTTCGAGGGTAAAACTCAGCAAGTGACCTTCTTGCCTCTCTAAGGTTATAAATGTGAAGTAAACGTAAGTAGTGTGATCCCTCTTATTCCTATTTTCAAATCGTGCGGGCACTATTTATATTTCCATCCTCATCACCACAAAAATCTATTTTTTGTCATATCTTTCTCTACCCGTTAATTGCCCTTATTTCTCGTGCGTAGGTGGTGTCAAGATAGTTTTATGGTTATGAGTAAAGCATCTGAGAGTTAAACCCACGTAAAATGTACGTAAATATAATTTATAAATTATCTATATACTATATTTAGCTACACTATCAGGCAGTGTGCGATGAAAATGTATCCAGGTAACCAAATGTTGGTCAGAAAAAAAATGTCATCCGTCCTGATTTTTATAAAAATTATTAAACCATTGAAGAGAAAATCTCACTACAGGAGAAAAATAAATCGCAGTCAGCACGGTGGTGGAGGAAATTAACGATGCCATCGATTAACCGATAGAAAACAAGGAATGATATTTACTTCCAATTACGTATGTAAAGCTTGATTCAGTTATCTTAATATATCAGTCTCCATGTATAGGTAAAAAATGGAGGAATAACTTGTGACAATACTTCCTTTTACTACTGGTCGTGAACGATTTGTTTCACGAAATGTTAATACTCGGAATTTAATGCAACACACAGTATGCACCCAAAGCATTAGTGTTGGGAGAGAATATGTGTGTAGCGTATGCAGCGCGGAATGAAGGGAAGGTAGTTTCTCCTTAGGTATAGACGTTCATTGCGTTCCTCGTACAGACTGAATTCAAGTGGTAGTATACGCGGCTTTTATATAGGTGAAGAAGTGTCTAGATTGCCTCCACGAACAGAAGAGAATATTCTAGAGGTTACTGATAAACATTTGGAAAAATATTCGCCGGCTCTGAGGCCCGAACACGGGCTGCCCGCTTACGAGGCGAGTGCGGATCCGCCGGGTCAACGCCGCGGCAAAGAGGCAGTCAAAGTGGCGATACTCCTCGGATCGCCACATGTGAATCGGTTGGTGGCGTTTTTTGTCGTAATTGTGAAGGAGAAGGGAGAAAAAGTGATGGACGAAATGAGGAAGGATTAAGCATTCGGCTTTTCAGTAAGAATGAAAGGGGAGCATTTTTCTAATTGAATTGACTCTCAGTCACCGTTGGATTAAAGTTGAATACCGTCCAAATTTACTCTCAGGTATATCGTTAAGACTCCTTAAGTTAAGAGAAGATGGAAAGTGATATCAATGATTGGCACTTCGTTTTAATGAACAAGATCATTTTATTTCTCTAATTGGATCTATGAGGGTCGATAATCTTCAACCAACCCCAAAATTGACCGTATTTGCATCGCAACACGTTTTCACGCACATTCCTAGCATAACAATAAACTTTTTTGAGTAGTAATTTTTAGCATGTGATGACGCTCGTTGGCTGAAAGGAAGGGAGTTATGGAACATATTTTTCCTTAAAAACATACAAGAGGGCTACTTAATAAAATAAGGGATTAGAAACCTGACAGAAATACAGTATTTACCTCGGCGACGGAAATAAATCTCACCAGGAAAAGTGAGAGCCTGCGAAGGGGGTCGTTATTTTTCCGTCCTTGTGAAAGGGCATTATGTGGCAAACATGTTTATTTTCCAGACGCGGCCTTCCTCCTGTGATGTGTGATGGAGTGTTTCTCTGCGTTTTTCTATTGCGTTCCCTACGGTCTCATACGAGCCTTTTGCTGAGAGGCGGCAGTATCTTTCGGAGGCGAGAGATGCGCTGTTACTCTCTACACCTCGTCATGAACTCAACGTTAAGCAGGGGTTAATCTATAAAGTAAATAGGCACATTACTTTCATTGTCATTGTCGCAGAAGGCCAGAAAAAAATTTAGTTCGCGTTAGGTGCTGTCTTGTCGTTGGAATCGTTTGGAAGTTTTCACCTTGCACTGAGCATACCACTGCGACATTCATCCATAAATTGAGTTACAGGATAGGATTGAGTAAAAAGGACAATGGCTCAATTTTGTGTGCTCAAGTAATTTTATCGCTGTTTAGACTTATTTATGTACACATTTTTTTATAAGCAGGGGTGGAAAGGGACTGTTTCTTAGGATGTAGGGTTGCTGAAAATCCACTGCAATTTTAACCTTCAATTTAATATCTGTTTATACTGGTGGAGAATGTCTACCAACGACGGCTTTTTTGTTTATTCCGAGGAGATAGCAATCACTAAATTTTAAAGAGGTGATTTCAAACTAGGTATATATATTTTCCTCGAATGACTGGTTATTTCTAAGTATCTGATATTTTACTTTCTTGACTTAATTCCTTGCTGAGAGGTCGCGCCAGTGAAAATATGACTCGGGCTATAGAGAAGTGCACTCGTCTAAACTTTCCGAGCACGGCCTATCTGCTTGAAGAGGAAATGAAAAATTGTTGTTTCAGGGGCTTTAAACTGTCTTATTTACGTATAAACCTTCTTTCTCGTTGCACCTTCCCCATGGCATTGCATAAATAGACCCAGATAAATCTTAAGTAGTTCGTCAAACACCGATTGGCTACATTCAATACGTTTCGTATATCCTTTCAAAATACGTGACAATAATGCCTCATCGTTACCTTTCCTCTCGATGATCGTATCTATACTCTAATATATAGGCCTTTCGAACATGGTGTTTTCAATAACCAGTAGCATGTTATTATATTTTTAATTTACCTAATAATAAATTGGGCTGTTTTTTATGTAATTAAATTTGGATGTTAAATATGAAACAGTGCACTCCATACCATGTGACAAATAATGCCATATCCAAATGTTTTAGTGAGAAGATTATATCCAAATATTTTTGTGAGAAGTATCCTTCGCCTTCTTTACTCCACATGACAGTGTTCGTAAATCCATGGGTTGAATTAACGTCAGCAAGCCGCGTGATTTTCAGTACTCTCCGTACAACTGCGTAGATATTGGCAATTTCATGGCTAATATTTTCTTCATAGTGTATCTTTAAGATATGTGGCCTCGTGGAACTAATTTATTTCCAAAAAAATTAAGGGTATTACCGTTAAATCTCCATAAAAGTCATGAAAATTGTTGGGGATATTTATTCAATTTTGATCTGCTCATCACAGCCTTGTGTTAAATACTCTTGGTATTCAAAGAAGGGAAACGTCGTGGATTCCTTTTGACGTGCATTGTGGTTTGGTACTTCCACTTTAAAGACTCAGTGTATATTTTTTTGACGCTAAATCCAAAACTCACCCACTCTTCTGTGATACGTTTGTTTAATAATTTTTGTGTCTTTTTCCCGTGTGAGGTGCCTTGGAATTTACCCTTGGTAAACAGGAATAAATTCTACTTTCATTGAATTACCTATGGGCAACTGCGAATTACCAGAGTTAAAAAGTAGTGAATTCCAAGGGTGAATCTACCAAATAGGATGCGTTTACCCTGATTATGTCCAAATTATCGGGTTCACCGATCTGCATGAAACCGATTTTACAGTCATTTTTCTTTTCTCTTGGACCATAAAATACGCTCCGTGGGTACTTTTTCTCTTGATAGCGTGCTTTTCTCTAGAAGTTTGTGCTTTTTTGCCATGTCCTGAAAAAGTTCTCCCTCTCATTACGTGTTGATAATAGTGATGCAGTTTTCACCTTTATCATCTCTTTTCTCCCGAAAAATATGGATGACAGGAGAAAGCATATCCAGATTTGATGACCTTTTTCCTACTATAACACGTGATGTTTCACGCGTAACTCTTAAACTTTGTGATTTACCTCGCTTTTTTACTCTATGATCACATATCCATCTTAAACTAATTGTCAAAACCTCAATTTGACACAATCAAACACGTGCTGTTTCAGAGATTATTACAGATTTCTATGGCATGACATGTAGTACAAATGATTGCTTTTCACTCCAGTGATGTGTGCCTCAGATATATTTGATATTTTTAAATCTATTCTACGCTTTATTTCCCCACAATGATACTTATTTAAATGTGTCTCCATAAGCTCTCTTTTACAACTCTCCAGCACTTATAATCTTTCGGGTTATGACTCGTCTGTGATAACTTCCATCCACGTTTTCGCTAAAATTCTTGAAGTCTATTGCAGATGTTCTCTAGTATCTCAAGTATTTACTAATTATTTTAAATTAAAGATTAGGAAAACATATCTTCTACAGCAATACCTATGTTTTTCCTGACTTCGGTTATCGTCGGTTTCGGTTTTCATAGATTTTTCAGCAAAAGATTTGTCTCTTTTTTTGACGGTTGCGTCGGATTTCGACAGCGCGCCCAATTGCCTTCGCTAATAATTTCGTGAAAATAAATGGTGACCCAACCCGAAGGGTTTCGCGTTGTTTGAGCTACACCCCGCGTGTCTTGCCTCATTTCAGGCAGAGGTGACAGATGCAGCATAAGCAGACCTATTTGGACAGCTTTATTGTGTGACATGGGTCGAATGACTCTGAGGCTAGTCTTTAAGTCAAAAGATTAAGATGGGGAGTGACTCTAGATAGTGCCTTGATACCTTGGGTCATTATGGATGGAGATTCCCCTTCGAAACTACGGTGTCTGCTCCTATCTCTCCCCTTCTCGCTGTCTTCGATACATAATTCTATTATAATCATTTTATGTTAATTTCTTTTTTCAAAGTAAATAATATTTTTCTCTATAAAAAGTGTTTTTTGTACGTGTTTGGAGTTTCTCGGACGAATTTATTGGATTTACATTGATTCATATGGACACAATTGCTTTGGTTTTCCTCGGTTTCGGATTTTGCCGTTTATTTTCGGACGGATTATTGACTAAAGCAAAGGAATCTTTGTCCTTGGAAAAATAGCGCTAGAGCCAAGTGTGCAAAGAGTTGAACCAGTGTCCAATAATCCGAGGTTATAATCTTGCAAAGTCTTCCTTGGCTGCGTACAATTAAGCAATAGTTTTGTCCCCGACTCTTTTCTCTCTTATTGACTCTCTTCATCACTCGATCGATCCGAGTTGAGGACGTCACTCAATTTGAGTGGGCACTCTCACTCGGTGGAGTAGGCACCCAAACTCAACTTGGTCGTAAGTGTTGATCCGTATCATAGAAACGCACATATCATGCTCTCGGCTCCTTTGAGTGTGAGTAACGATACAAGTAGCTGGTATTTAAAGTAGTCACTCCAGTTCCATCAGCACATTTTTGTAAAACAATTGACGAATGATTTCCTTTAGCTGTGCATATAAATTATTTTTGTAGATGGTAGGTGATAGCGAAATAGATTCATTTGGAAGAATTTCCAGAGTTTCTCAATTATTCAATGAAAATATAATTACAAATAAAACCATAAATGAGACAAAAATTTGACCTAAACACATTCTAGAATTTCAAGAGAAAAGATATTAATTGCCAGACCAGACATCGCACAAAAGTCATTACTGGCAATAATTCAAAAGGTGATTGGCTTATGTAAATATCGAATGAATCTAAATTATGTGCTCTATGTTTTATACAGAACATTTCAGCGTAGTTAAGCAAAATTTCATATAATTCAGAATAATAATGTCAGTTGAAATTTACGAAGCACTCATAATAGTACTTTTGATAGCTTATTAAAACCTTCTCATAGCATTTTTGGTTTGTTGGCATGGATAACCGAGGACTACCCATAATTTCAACGAGGTTCGAATCTGGAATATCTGGAAATGTTTTCAAATGAATCAATTTCGTGATATTTCTTTACCTATTCTAAGTAAGGGATTTTAGAGGCTGCCTCGGAGCTGATTGTCCGACGAATTAGGTTTAGGAAAAAGGTTGATTCAATACGAAGAATGCGTCTCAATAAAAATGTGTTCGGAACGAATAGGACATTAAAAAAATTTGTTCCCAACCGAGCGTTGCAAGAGATTTGATTCTGGTCGAGAGCGTTTTGACGGAGCCCTTTTCCTGATACCTTATTTTTCATTCATCTTGGCGGTGGTGGCGGCGGCGGGGTAAAAGTCCTCGCCTGCTAACTCGAGGGTCGCGGGTTCGAGTCCCGCCTGGGTAGGATATTACCTGCCTAGGACATGGATGTCTGTGTTCCGTCTGTTGTTACTGTTGTTCTCCCGACGTAAAATGGCATAATGTGCTGTATTCGGGACAGTGAAAATAAATAAATAAATAAAATCCTCCAAATATCGTTCAGAGCGGAGGGAACAGACGTTTCCAATCTTGCATATTATATGCTGGGTAGGAATGTTGAAGATTCATTTTTTGTAAGATCCGGAGATGAAGGCTGTAGATATCTTAAGATATCAGAAATAATTCAGAAATGTTCTTTTGTAAGTTATATCATGCTGCAGATATATTTAGGACTCCAAAATTGTAAATTTTAATGAGTTAATAGTGCCTTACATTACCTTTCCTACTGTAATCAAAGTAAGAATTTGAGGAAAATATTTTAAGGCCTGAAAGTGTGTAATCCCTATCTAAACCTCGTCTTCCTGCAAATGCCCCTTCTGATATCATCTTCCCCGGTTCAATTCTTCATTATACCTCCTCGTTTCAGATCTTTCAGTCCATTTGAATTTCAGTATTTGTCTTTAGCATCATGATTTGAGTCTCTACTCTGCTATTCTCAACTTGCCAGTAGTCCATATCTCCGAACTTTGAACGTCGATTGGAAATAAAATGGATAGGGTGGGTCTGCCTTCTGCTCCAGTGATAGTTACTGCGAGACCAGAGGGTGGCAAAAATTCTCAAGAAAATATTTTCAACCTGAATGCTAATGGTGAAAACTCTTTATTTCTCCAGATATATGAATTGAGAATAACGGAACTTAGTTACTCGAAGCAGCCATTTGACTCGTAATCGATGTCTCTATCGTGGTCTGACTATGGGTTTTTTAATTATTATTTTGACTGTGCCTCAAGTTGTGTCAATGGCGCGAATGTGGGCTCATCTCTTTGTAAGGCCGATGGAAACGATTCAGCGTTCATCTGGTAGAAAATAAAAGTAGCTCTCTCATTCCGTTTCATGGAGGTAACTTTCTTTTTCCAGATCGTAAAGAGAAATTGGACGATAAAACCGGGAGAAAATTTATTTGTTGATTGCGAGGGAAGAAATAGTCCTTAGAGAAGAAGCAGGGAAGGAGAGATGAAAGCAACTGAAAAACTTAGATATTCTACGAATGAGAGCAAATTTTATGCCCTTTCAAATCATTTTATGCTCTCTCGTTTGCTCTTATCCAATTGAGCAAATTCCTTAGAAATTGAAATATATATTGAAACTAGCGGACCCGACAGACGTTGTCCTGCCCAAACGTTGGCTTGCCAGCTATTAGCCGGTTCAGCAAACTTTTTTTTCGATAAACTACATACTAAGTGACATTTGACATTGAGTTTGGCATTTCAATCTTTTTGTTTCGTCAAAACAACGCCAAACTACGACGCAAGTGCGACGACTTGCGCATGTATTGATGTATACGTCAAATAACACAGAATTCGACATTAGCGCCATCTATGGTACACAAATATAAATTATTCTCAGTTATTACATTATCAGTACATTATCAGTACAAACTATAAATTATTCTCAGATGGTCAATTATTCATGAACTTCTCAGAAGGTTTTAACGGTCACTTATTCATAAAATTATGATTTTTTTTCCTTATAAAAATATTGGGGGAGAGGGTGGGGGGTGAAATTTTGGGGTTATGGTACCAACACCATCTGCTACCTCGAGAGGGCGACGGGCTTCTCGATTTCGACCACCGACGATCGCGCGACCGGGAACGATGACCTTGTGAAACTGACAGCTCCGTGACTTGTCTTGACAGACCCTCGATGGCTAGGTACAGCTTATCATCCGTCGATATGCTGTTGGGAGGAACGGCATGGACGGCCATATGAGGAGTTGACACCTCGATGATCTTGTCAGCGAGCTCCGACAGCTTGTATAGGGGTAACTCCGCCTGGGCGGTCAGGATTCCCTGGACGTGCGGGGGCAATTATATATGTATATAAAGATAATACATATTGAAATATCATTATCTTCATCATTCGGCTTCGTCTCATTTCAAATACATGTTATTTCTTTTAAACATTCCGTGAAGTCCGTTTCTCGGTAGAAACTATTCTTTTGTATTTTTTAAATGATACCTTTTCCATAGTTTACTTATAAAATGTCATTTTCAAGATCAATTCATTCATCATATAATTGTGGAGAGAGAGCCTTTGTAAACATACAGAGGAATTTCACTTCTTCCTGTCACATACAAAATTCTCTCACAATGCCTACTTGACCAAACACAGCAACAATTTGAACCCACAATTAGCGAATATCAAGCAACCTTTAGGCCAGATAGATCATGCCTGGAACAAATTCTGAACCTAAAACTAATTTTTAGACACCAAAGAATATACAACAAGAATATTATCTGCAACTTCGTTTTCTTCAAAAAAGCTTATGATTCAGTTGATCACGAATCTCTTTTCCAAAATTTAGAAGAACAAGAGCTCGACCCTAAAACTCTTGTAATTATTAGGCAGACACTCACTGACACAAAATCTGAAGTAAAACTCTTGGGCGAAATTTCTGAATCCCTCCAAATTAAATCAGGAGTAAGGCATGGAGATGAGCTCTCCCCATTTAACCTGACCATGGTTTAATGGAAGTGGGTAAATGCCTATAACTGGCATAAATATCAAGTACAAAGTCTTGCAGGGGATAGAAAAATTGTTGCTTTCTAGGGAAAACAATTACAAATAATAAACGCAAGGCATTGTTAAAAATGTATTGCATCAGGATGCAAGCATTTCCATACAAAAAGGACTTGCTGTGTACTAGTCATAATTAAAAAAAAGAGACCTTAAGAAAGTTCAATAAAACGTTAATTGGATTATCTTATTAGATGAATGAGGGACATGGACCATCTGTAAAACTTGAAGAATATAGGTTTAGACAATCAGAGTGCGAATCTGGAGGAAACAGACGAAAACAAAACGGTTGGCTAGAAAGAGGAGAGAAAGAGTTATGGCAGAGAAATAAAATAGATTGCCCTTAATAGCAATAAGACAAATACTGATTAAACATTTGCAGAAGGCATAATCAATTTCAAACAAATTTATACTCAAAGGTGAGATTATAGAGAATGAATCAAGAGGGCTAGAGTAAGGATATATTCATCAAAATAAAATGGAGCAAGAGGTGAAAAAGAGATCGTACTCTGACTTGAAGGGCCTGAGGTGAAAAGAGATACTTGGCTGTAAGGCATTGCCTTTCTAAGTTGATATTCACTAAATTCATTTTGCATGCTACTCTCCTTAAGCAAGAGAGAAAATTCCCTTCATGATAATTGATTATTTCTTTGACGATTAATCATTACATCTATTTGCATTGAAATACAACCATGTTTCATGAAAAGAATTTCGCCAAACAAGAAGCTTTGTGCGTAGAACTAACTCGTTATCTGTACCCCAGACAAAAAACCGTTGCCCCTTTCGGCGGAGCAGGATGACTTGGACCAACCGCAATGCGACGCGCCTTGACCTCTAATGCATGGCGGTGCCACCCTGTGCTGTCATGCGGTAACAAGGGCCTTCATTTGGAGGACGCGAAGGACGATCATTTAGGACATCGCTCATCACGATCAGGGAGGGCGGGACGAGGAGTTCAGTTTGAAAGCCCTCAGGGATCGTGATTCTAGGCTGTGGAGGGCAATCTGCGGCCGAAGGCACATGTGCTGGAGCTGGGGTGGTGTCGTAGCGTCCAGTAAAACGAAGATAGAACTATTCCACAGAGGGCTACTTGCGTATTTTAACATAGAGCAGCGAAATTGCCTAATCAAACGTTTTCGGAACTGATGTGGGACGTGCGCTGAGGCGATATCGCAAGTGAGAGTGTAAATCCTCTTGATATCCTTGATCCCCGTAATAAATCCCCTTCCCTACATGACCAGACAACATATAGTTCTTCACCATTAGACGTTCCGATCTTCACCACACATGGAACACCATTTAACATAAAGAACGCTACCCTACACGTGCGGTTGGTGCACATACGGCCGTGAGGCGCGTCATCCATGGATGAGTGTACCTATGATCACGCTATCGCGCACGCTCCTCCCATTAGTCCCAAGTGGTCGGCGGTTTCCTAGAAATTAACTCCGATAGTAACCCCCGCCATCACCTAGTCAGAAATGATTTAATCACCTGTTCTGCCCACTTCCAATCTAAAAATATGAATTACTTCTGCTAGGAACACATTTCGATCCTAATATTGCAATTTTAAGGATTAAATGTTGTACGGAGACGATAAGAAATAGAATAACACAGAGAAAGGCAGCCTCCAAAAAAGTCAACCAACTACTTTCAGCCAAAGATAAATAGATAGATAGATGCACTAGTATCGACCATTTCCGGGTGTACTGCTTCGTGCTGAACTTTAACGGCTAAACGTTTCGTTCCTCCTGCTGGGAACGTCGTCAAGAGACGTGATTACACATTAAGATAGCAAAGAATAAAATCACGGCCAAACGATCGTAATGACGCCCTTTTGGGAGAGCAATCTCCAAGAAATTTCTACTCGGTCCATTTTTTCTCAAATGAACCCAATTTTAAAACCTAGACCATCTTAGAAGGAAAATAATGACTTATTTAAACAGCTGCAAATCTCAACAGCTATTCATGGCATCAATCAGTGACGCAGCCATGGGGGACAAGTCTATGAGACCAATAACTCCAGAAATTTTTTACTTTTAGAAGTTAAGAGCAATGAAGGAAGCGATATAATAACGTCATCACACGTTCATAAGTGAACTCATCCGAGTTATCTACAGAAATTATTAATTGTTTAATGAGAGAATAAAATTTTATGAATGCCCAAATAACATTAAAATTAACAACTACCGTTTATTTCCAGTAAGATCGTGTCGAGATCGAGATTTTAACATCAAATTTGGATAACACTCATCAGTCACATAAAAAATTGGTACCAACGGATGTAAATCGATTCTCACCTGATTCAGTTCGTGGGAAACATAATTACCATAAAGTTTAACTGGTAATCGTAACTGGCTACAACAAGGCAAGAATTTGATTTGGAATTACAGCGACCCAAAAGTGTTTCAATACGTCGCTTGTATTGGTCTAACTTTGATATGGAGATACGGTTTCAAAAATAAACGTTACACCCATGAATTCCGCTTTACAAATGTAATTTCCACCTGGTTTCATTGCAAAGGGTATTCATTACTACGATGGCAATATGCATTGAAAACTGGTCGTGATTAAATATTAGATGTGTTACTTTTATGTAGTGCATTTAATCGTGAATCGTATCCGCCATGAAAAACTGAACACTATCTCTAATACGGTTTTTAAAGTTTTATTACGAAGAAGTCATGGATTCTTATGCAAGAAGACTTTTTTTGTTTTGCCTGCGGACATTTCATTGGGAGAACAAGATCCAGTGCCGGCAACAGGTCTACTCGCGCCAAAAGGGACAAGCCACTAGATAAGAGTGATAACAGTTTAGTTGGGGAATTCTGTCATGTGTCCATCTTTCAAACTTTTGCCTCTTCCATTTCACCGCCAAAGAGATAGAGGGAGATGTATTTTTTCATTGAAATATCACTTCCGTGCATCCCGTATGTTAAGAGGAGCGGGCGATGAGGTGAACAATGGGGATCAAAATGTATAAACACGGCCATTGACAGAGGAGTAGACCTATCAGTGCGCAGAATTCTGAGTTTCTTAAAAGATCAGGGAGATAGGACGATGTTGAGCGTTCGAGCACTCTTGCCGCAATTTAAAATGCAACTGCGGTTACTCTCGGGGGCCTGCGTGATCGAGAGGACTAATTGCTACCCGATGGATAGTCATAGATCCTCGCCTACTTGTTAGATGTTACTCCAAGTTTCAATATTCCTAAGTTACTAATACTTTGTTTCATTCCATACGTCCCCTCTAAAGGGAAGGAGATGTTATCTTTATTTAATAGTGAGTAAATGTCAAAGACCTGGAGTGCAATGAATAAAAAACGGAAGTATGACAATATCAAGCACGAGAAACTGACGACCTTTTAAAAATTTTTCGCCAGGTTGATGCTAAAATATTTTTCCATGCGATAAATTTATGTACACCGCGATGTCAGCATCCTGGATCTAGCATGCTTAAATTTTTTCCCGGGCATTTGCGTATCGTCCCAGAGCGAAGCCAGAATTGAGCATTTCGAGGAATGCAGTTCTTGTCGATCAAAAAACATGGGTTTGCACGAGACACTCGAGGAGACCGGACACGAATGAGGAAAGGAGCGGAAAGGCGGAGTTAGAATCAGCCAGCGAGCTGTGGACGAGTAACTGGCCGATGACGCATTGCATTGATTTGATTGCCACCATGCGTACGCTACGCAAGTGAAATACCCGACAGTTGGTGAGGTATCTTAACGCCACTGTCATCGACCTCGCGACAAATTAAACGGTCGTAACTCCCTTTGTACTCTTTATTATTGGAAGTGAACCTACTCACAGAATGAGACCCTCAAGTTTACAAAGGGAGTGATCGATTGATAGTGCCGTATCAAAGCATGTCACTTCCACCAGTCAAGGAGAGAAGCCAAGCGCAAACTCGACACTCTGTGTTATGGGCCTTTGATCAGATGAAAAAATGACCCTTTTATAGCTTACGACACGTGGGGAATTGCGCGAAGTCCATATCACTTAGCGATGTAAACAATCCATCAATGGAAATTGGTTTATTCATATTGAGTGTTTTAGTAGCATATCGCGTCAGGACCTATTTTTCTGAAAAAAGGATGTTCATATTTCAAAAACATGGTTACATTCGTAGAGGAAGATTTTTGCCAGTAGAGGAAGATTTTTGCCAGTAAAAAGCTCACAGCATCAAAATAGACATCCGAATCAATAAGTGTACAATTAAATTCTACTGAATGTATACTGTTTCCGTTATCATACCTTTATATGTATTCCGTTATCATACCATCAGAAAGATTTATTCCAGAAATAAATGTAATACAATAGAAAGCTTCATGCATTGTTTAAAACTGCAAACTTAAAGTGTTTCACAAATTTTAAAGGAATTAAGTTGAGAAACGCAAGAGACTTGAGGGTCTGCTGGCCACACACAGACTTCTTGAGTAATTCAGAATAACTGTGATTCAAAGTGACGTAGAGAATATTATTTTGACACCGCAACATATCTCAATGTCCGATAGAATCGATAAAGTAAGAAATAGGATTGAAATCGTTCATCCTCTGCAACATGTTTTTCGCCCAGGCTGCTGCTAGCAGGATAGTATGCAGCTGTAGATAGAGCATACAATCTCGTCCATCTATGAAATTTAAATATTATGATAATTATTATAGGGTACGATTTGGAGGTAGATTTTTCTGCCTTCGTTACCTAATTTATTTTTAATTACAAGATATTTTTTGGTGGACTTCATTACATTTTCAATTATTCATTTAATTTTTTTGTGGACATCAGACTCGGGGATCCAGGCGAAAGGCATTGAGAGGGGGGGAATGCCTAAGGGGCCGCAACCACTACTTTGTCCCCCCCCCCCAGTCGCCTTTCCCCCTTGTCCTGGTCTCCGGTCCTATTTGGCTTTGCCATTTCCTCTCTGGGTATGTCTGTCGCTAGCGGTGAGATTTTTACCTGTTGTTCAGCCAGGTCATTTCGTTCGTGCAGTAGGGGGCCATATTTTAAAGTTTTTTTTCCCATCCAGGTAGCAAAGAGTTCCATCATTCGTCAAAAAGTCCCGATATAAATTTATCTTTTCTCTACCTAGATAGTACGACGGTTCCCTGACCAATTGTTTTTTAACTAATCTCTACTTAAACAAAGCTCTACTTAAAGACACAGAGACTTCCATTCTCTCTATTTCTCCTCAGAAGAAAAGGGTAAACTGTTAATATATGCAGCTTTTTGCTAATGTAATTAGAAATTTGGCAATTACGCTCTTTCTTTTTACTAACTTACTGTTACCGTCCAGTGTATACATGGCCTCTTTTCAGAGCTGTAGCTAAAACACTTTTCACTGTCATCCATGGGAGCACTTAACGATAGTACCATTCCCGAGATTACGTACCAAGAATGGCTTCTTATAGTCAGGTATTAGTCAGTCAGGTCAGGTATAAACCTGACACACGATTTAAAAGTTGGTTGCAGAATACCTCGATTGGGTGATTATTGGCCAAAGGTTTAGGTTCATAGTTGGATTTAGGACGAAATTTGTTGATGGCGGGGTTTAAATTTGAAGTGTGGCCGTCGTTTTGTTTCCAAAAGTGCCGCCATTTGAGGTTTCTGCAGTTTCTTTGCTGTTTCAAATGCTGTTTCAAATTTGCTGTTTCAAATGGCGGCACTTATGCCTTAGCTGACCTTATTGGAAACTTCAATCTTGGTGATGGTTCGGCATTTGACGTGAGAAGGAAAGCTCAATCTCTGTCTTTTGACGTTGAGCTTCCTCTTTCGTGTTATTGATTCATTTCTCTAATTATTTAACAGGTCCAGAGGGAAAATGTACATAGGATTGCCTTATGTGGGTGTCGTTCGTTACGTGTGGAGGATGTGTATAATTATCGTAAAAACGTAAAACCCGTTTCATGGAGTAATTCAATATAAACACTAATTTCGTTACTCGGTGGACTGAAAACAGAAGTCTCCTTCATCGAAGCTACTGCGATTGAAAGGGTTCACAGCCTACAGACGTTCTTCTTCAGGCAACCCAATCTGCCTCGTACTTAGTTCATTTAATACATGTCCTCCCTTCGACGAAAACCCGAGGGACAGCGGCTGTCCACCCCTTCAACCATTTTCATGTGCTCTCGCGCTACACTGAAGGTCACGAGAGCAAGTGGATGGTACTTGACAATTCACGCGATTGCGAGATACGTCCTTGAACGCTTCCCTGTTCAAGCTTGTATAGCGGCCAGCGAAGCTGCCTGGAAATAATTGAAGTTTACATAGGAGCGAGTGAAGTAATCGTCGATTACAAGCAAGTAATGATTACGACGAAAGTAACGATTCCTCTTTCTCCGTAAGCAGTAAATTACAAGTAAAAATTACATTTCGTAAAAAGTATTCGCTACAAGTACAAGTTACTGCAAAAGTATTCGTTACAAGTAATCCGATTACTTTTACTCGATTACTTACCAACACTGCTTATAGGCCTGGTTAAATGTTAATAGGAAGAGCAATAATTACTAATAATACAGAAAGTTCTTTTTTTCGGAAATAAAATCTTGATCTTCTAAAAGTACGGTAAATTAGTTCTTTCGATCATTTTGAAAACTTCTTTACGTATATTTTTTACAAGTTTTTACATTTACAAGGAAAGGATTCAACGATTCCGCAGGTCAATCAATCAATTCTAATGTATCTTTTTCACAAAATAAAACGTATTTGCATCAATCTTTTAGTGACTAAATTTTATTTTCTTCCCACGATCATGTATTCTCATTGAGTCTGGTACTACTATTCTATCCCTAGTATATCTTTTCGCGTGGTTTTTTAGCAAAACCTTAACATTTGTGGCATAATCCATATGTTGCTTATTCATTAATCATATCAGCCTTGGCTATTACCAATTTCAGGCGAAATTCCAAACAAGGATATTTATAAATGTGTTCCCTGATATTTGCAACTTGCCGATTAGGGATGGGATATGGCAGGTGGAGCCGACCGTGGGGCACGGAATGGAGAAAGTGAGGCAAAGCAAGGAACACAATGAGAGGTCCAAAAGACTGACCATTAGGCATTTTCGTTGCCATTTGGACATCAGTATCACCATCATACTTTTAGCCTAATAGATTATACGGTTTGATGTACCTTGAGGTGAGCTTCAGCAATCTCCGTCCGTTTAATCCTCCTCAGTTACACGACCTTCATTCCAGGCCGAATCGCTTAACCTCCTCGGTCCTAGCGTGACGTATAAAATACACAGAATTTTGAATTTTTTCCCGCTCAGCAACGCAAAATATTGGCAACGCCACTAGTTCAGCGCTTGCTGATAAGTGGCAGCATCATTAAGAACCTTGATTCACAGAGATATTAAATCTGCAAACATGGTTTACAACACAAAACGTAAGTATGAAGAATTTTCCAAAAATAATGCTGGATATGTCTCGGGACTGAGGAGGTTAAGCTCCACCCACGACTTTGAGGTGAGTATTATGTTATGCCTCAACTCCGAACTAAAATATTTGTACGCAGAAATGGCTCACTGTGGCCACATCCGTGTGGTCAGTAGGAATAATATGTAGAAATCAACCTTGCCTGCATAATTTCGCCTTGTAGAGAGCTTACGTTTTCCTTCTAGTGACACCCAAGACATTCTCTGCAGCTTGCTTAGTGGATTGGTTAGAATTGGTATTGGTATTGGTTAGAAGGAAAATTGGAGCGTATCGATTTTCAACTACACCAAGTCTTTAACACGGATAGTTATACAATATAATATGCTGACTGATATGTATTATTTTCTGTAAGATATATCGTTATGGATTTACTTCATTCTAAGCCATTTCTTTTCTATGAAAATGTCGACAGACCGCTATTTCTAAGCACGAACTGCTCAGATGGAGCGCGAGAATTCTATCTAGCGGTCGCACCGCTGCCCACGCTTTGGGATAAAATTGCCAATAGCTTAAAAAATGGCGCTTAAAAGTACACAACTCTTGTGTCATCGTTAGACAAAGGTTTTCACTAGCTCTTGCTTATTGTCTCATCACAGGATAATGCAAGATTATTTTTAAACGCCTAATTGATGCCGGTAAAGTACGTGGGGTAGCACCGTCGAAGAATATCTTGCCGTTGTCACTTAAAAACGACAAGAAGAGACGATTTGGAAGAGTAGAAATATATTATAGGTTTTAAAATGAGTGAATCATGTAATATGATGGTGAACAAATGCCTACATCGGGTTATATTCAGCTTCCTTTTTGAGCGATAGAAAATGATTTTTAAGTGATGGCGCTGATACCCCAGATGTCCGTCTGTACTAATCGGGCATGGGTCATCAATGGATGAAATTTCATTTGGTTTATAATGAATTGATAATTTATTTTAATTCTAAGGATACCTACGACATAAATTCAACATTTTAATAAAATCCATTTTTGACGCCTGAAGTGAGTTCTCAGACCACTGCACACCGTGATAACCAGCGTTTTCCACAAAGCATTGAACTTTAAAGCGTTGGCAAAATACAGATAATTGTTCGGGTCTTATTCAACTTAATCAAGCATATATTAATTGGTAACTTAAGGCTAGGATCTTCTGGAAAACATGATTACTGAGATCGGAGGACGAAGTTGAAACTTCTGCGATGTTGACAACCTGCAATATCTCCAAAAATTACTTCATTGAACTTCTTGACGTTCCTGTATTTATTTTATGTAATGTTCATTGTAGTTGGCACAAACAGCGTTGCGGACATAGGATACTGTCAAGTATCATTCAGCCGCTGACTGTGCTACAGTCGCAGCAACCCATACCATGCTTTAATTATGAGTGTACGAGCTGACCCGACAGACAGACCCGGTGGTCCTGTCCTGTTCCAAATTTCAATAAATTTGTTTGTCATCGTTTTGTGAATTTGTGAAAAGCTATTGGAAATGTGTAAACAAAGTTAAATTGAGAAAAAAATGTATTTTTGAGTTATCATATTATCAATTAACAGTTGTGGCCATGGATATTCAATTTGAGAAGGAGTACATTGAGAAGTACGTCAATGGGAAACATGCGGTTTTGTTCCAAAATTTAAGTCTCAATGGAATATAGTCAGAATTTAATTTCAACCTAATGGTTTATTTTTTCCATTTAATTTGAAATCACAATGAATCTTAAGCTATTTTATTTACATTTCGATTTCGATTGCAAGATCGATGTACAAGTAAACAATCAAAACAAGGAAGTGCTTTGTCACGATTGGTTTTCTATGACATCACCATTTCGTTTATTGTAATGCTTTATGATACACGACATTTTTTGTTTTGTTGCCTGGCGCATAAACAAACAAAGCTGATGATTTTTCGACACTGAAACAGGCGACATACAATTGGCCATGCGATGAGCATGGATTTTCAAGGATAATGCTGCAAACACTCAATGACTACCCTAGTGATTTGTTTATTGTCATGGCGATTGCAAGCCCCACCGGAAACTGCAAGCGCTTAAAGTCGAATTGCATGTCGGTCGGAATCATTGGGATGCGTGGTATCAATACGTCTTTGCCTTTGTACTTTCCTTTAAGAATTGCTGCTTCGATGACGTTGTTCATAAGTATCCTCACCGCAAGCCGGGTGCCATTACAAATAATTTAATAATGTAAGGTGTAATATTTTATACTCTAATGGAAACAGTGAATTCCTAAATGATGGTAGAGAATATACTGTGTTGATTGACCTATCCTCGATAACTATCAACACTGACCATCCGAGTTCAAGATGTACAACATACTGAATTACTAGTCTTCCTTCTGCGCAATCCCACCATGAGTCAGGTGCCGAAACTTATATCGTAACTCACCCCAAGTCCCTTGCTCGCGACTACAATTTTCAATTTGTTCGTATCTGTTTATAATCATCCCACTCTTCAATCCGGTAAACCAATACAGAAACCCCTTTGGGTGACGCCAAGGGAGACGTCAACCTATCCCAAATTCACGTATTAAAATGCGATATTATTCGACTGATTAAATATATTACAAGTTCGTCTTACATCGGGTTAGTGTAGGGGCCAGAATTTAGACTTTCTTGAATATGTTCAGGATTCAATTCGCAGAAATGGTGGAAATCGTCGGAATGGAGTCTGTTCCATTCCGATCCTTTTTTTAGCGTAATATAAATGGATATCCAATGGCTGCAGTCAGACCGCGGCATTGTGCATAACATTGTAGACCAATCAGGGGCTTCCGTAGGCGTCGGGTTAATTTTCACCTTGTCTCCATTTCCCTAAAAACCGGCCGATCCTTGAAACAGCAAATAAATCCTGCTCCCAGCCACATTAATTACATCCTCAGGGGCTTTCAAAGCTATGCCTTATCGATCGATAACACCCAGTTATACGAAGTTGGTCGTTGAGAAATAAATTGTTCATGGAAGGGAGCTGCTTCTTGCAAATCGTATAATGGTTAACTTAGATTAGATTTGTAGAAGATTACAGGTCGATTATGGCATAATACCATGAAGTTACCAATAGGTCAGGGTGTAGGCGTCGAATGCGACTGGTTACTGGCCTTTTCTCGGAATCCCGAGACAATATCCACGCCCACTGAAGTCGAGGAGGATGATCATCAATGAGTGGTGAGAATGAGAAACTTTATAATTATATATTTTAGCTCAACAAATATCGTAAAAAAGTTTTTTTGTTTTCAAGAGAAATGGCGAATTAATTTGCCAGTTTCCCTCACCCTGTATTTGATAAAAACCCAGAATTCATCATAAAAGTATCTTGGAGCCTTACGGCGTTTTAAGGTCAACTCTTCATCATAAGTGCCTCATTCTACCGACCCTTCCCTCTTCTACTTCATTCCACAAACTACTTCCCGCGAGGATCTGTCAATTTTGCGGTGAATGGGTCGACTTTCATTCGGTGCGACTGTCTGTAACCTTGGTCGGCTATCCACGCGGAAAATTGGCGGAAAATTCAATGTTTCCGGCATATGCACATGGTGTCGCCTTGCAAACGAAATGCGTCATTTTTAAGTGTTCCCTGTTGTTAATTGGCAAAAAATATTTCTATTTAATATTAATTTCATATTTATTTAGAATTACCAAGAATAAATATTAATGTCGAGGTTGAAACCTCGCTTTAAAAAACTATAGTACCGATGCTATGAATATCGGGTGGTTCAGTCGTCTTGAGATCGCTCAGCAACTGATTCTGTCATGCTCTTCCCGAATTTGGGGTATTTTGAAGTGTTTCATCTGATCAATATTTTCAAGTTTTATGAATCTATCGCATGAAATATGGTATGGGTTGGTGAGCCATATCATTTTCTTATTTCCTCTGATGTGAAAATCTGTCATATCTTTCTCAGTGGGTTAGTCGTTTGTATTTTGTTTTCCTCGTCACTTTTTCTTCAGCTTGGCTTCTTACCAGTCGGGTGGAAACTCATTTGCTAAAAGTACAACTGCATTTTATTCCCCAAAGTGATAGTTTAGAGCCCTGACATTCTTGTGAATCAGATTGGCATTCCTGTTATTAACAAGGAAAATGTGTGCTGATCACATATTCAGCAATTGTCTTTGATTTCGCATCTTTAAATTCCGGAAGAGATATGATTCGTCTCGAGGCGATTTGAAGTGTTTTTTAAAATGAGGATTGCTGTGAGGTATTTATGTTAATAAGAAGTGATTTTGATTACACTGGATCCAGGTTTCCTTTAATACTGATATGAAATATAAGGTAAACAACATTCCATTACTATACTCTCGTTGGCTTCACTCTCTGGAACTTTTGAGCGTTAATATTCGTAATTAATAAGTTATTTTGCACTTTTCTACATCTTTTATGTTTGAACGCGTTTCACCATGCTATGTGATGATCAGGCACCAATCTAGAATTTTAAAAAATATGAAGTTATTATTTCTTGGAAAAAAATAAAGTAGCTCTATTCGGGAAGTCCACCGGGTGAGTGATTTCATGAATGCCTAAGTTTCGATGGCCGAGTCGTCCGTCGTATCCAGGACGGGGAAGGGCCGAATCGGCCATCGAAACGTCGGCATTCATGGAATCACTCGCCCGGTGGACTTCCCGAATAGAGCTACTCAATTCTCTCATGTCATTCGCCAAGAAATAATGACTTCAAATTTTTTTTAAAATTCTAAATTGGTGCTTGATCACTACATAGCATGGTGAAACTCGTTAAAACATAAAAGCTGTGGATAGAGCTACTAAACATCTCACGCCAGGAAAGCCTCAGATATGAGAAAATTATTCTCGGGTTACACACCGGGTCAACGTTTCAGAAAGCGTCCCGCTGACCATCATTAGGGCTGTATGAATGATACAAAATTGGCCGCTTTATGTACCAAGGTTGGCCGGCTTATACACTCCGCCGAGTGGTCAGGTAACCGCTGCCCAATTGGTTGATTGTTTTCATTCTTCTTAGCTGATTATCCCAAACCGTCTTGAAGGCTCCAAGAATGGGCCTTCGTTAGTTGTTTTAATGGAAGCCCGAATCCCGTTTTGAAATTAATTTTCTTTAGGCGGATCTTCATTGCTTCTTTGGTAAAGCGATCTCAGTAACATTTCAAGATGGCCGTCAATCCGCCAATCCGCCGCCAAGTCATACATTTCAAGATGGCCGCCAATGTTTCGTTGCTTTGTGGTTTGTGCTCCGTAAACTTTGATGTTAATGACGAAATTATTGCTTGTGATTTCGGGTGTTCCGCAAAATTTCATTTTAAATGCACTAGCCTTAATTCTGCATCGTCGAATGCTCTGAAAAAGTGTCCTGAATTAGTTTATCGATGCAAGAATTGTGCAGCTATACCCTCGCGCCATTTTCAGGATGTTCTTTTAACGTTTGATAAAGTTGCTGCCTCTCAAATAAAACTGTGCTCTACGGTATCCTTGCTTCGATCAACTGTTGAAGCTTGTGATGATTTAATCCGAAGTCAGTCGGATGAAATTAAGTCTATGAAAGCAGAAATTATTTCTCTCAAGATGTCGATTTGTGATGCTGCTAGTCCCTCCACTCTCATCACTAGTTCTCAGGTTGAAATGGTGCCAATTCAGCCAAAAAGTGCATCAAATCATCCAAATAATCCTACGCTTAACAAAATGGTTCGTGTGGATTATTCCAGTGCAAGTTCCACCTCTAAGAATCTGTCAGGAAACTCAGTCGCCGATGTCAGTTTAAAATCGACGAATCTTCCTGTGCCTATTAATAATAGCAATAAACAACTTACGAGTGCTTCCTCTCTCAATGCTTCAAGAAGTGAAAGTTCAGTGAATGATGTAAGTAAGGTAAATGATAACCCAAAGATGAGTTATAGTTCATCTGTGTCGCAAGTGAAAGTGAAGAACGGTGAAAAAACGGGAAATGGCAGCCCAATGATCATGAGTTCTAATTCATCTGCGACACAAGTGAAATCGGCACATACTGATGATCACGAGCTGTCCCAGTCGTCGGGTGATGGGTGGGTTAAGGTTGCTGGTACAAAAAGGCCCAAACACCCCCTAGTTATTGGAACTGCCAAATCTGATGGTTTATTATGTGGTAATCCGAGGAAATACCACGTGCATGTTTGGAATTTCAAAGTGAACACTGCGGTAAAGTCCGTTCAAGACTACGTCCGTGCCAAAATTCCGGGATATGATGTTGAATTAGAAGAACTTAAGGTAACCAAAGGTGCTTATGCGTCCTTCCGCGTGTCAGTGGACTTTAAACTAAAAGATATGTTGTCAAACCCTAATTTCTGGCCCACTGATATATTTGTAAGGCCGTATTTTTTTCGGAAAATATCGGCGAACCAATCAAAAGGTTAAACGGGCAGAATACCCGATCTGATTCATATAATAGTGGTCCAATGATAAAAATTTTAGTTTTAAATATTCAGTGCCTAAGTAATAAACTCGTGGGTCTCGAAGCTGTGGCCTCTCGTGAAAATCCTGATCTCATTTGTATCTGTGAGCATTGGTTAAAAGATGTAACTGTAACAATACCAGGTTACGTAATTGGTGACGCATTTTGCCGTCATAATCATAAGCATGGCGGTGTGGTAATTTATGTTAAGAATTGTTTAGTTTTTAATACCATTTCGCGTGACATAAGGCACCTCATTGATGAATTAACCTTCGAATGTTCGGCAGTGAGGTTCACGATGGCTGACCGTCTTTTTATAGTTCTGGTCATATATAGGTCTCCCTTGGGTAGTTTCGTGTCATTTCTTGAAAAACTCGAATATTTGTTGTATACGATAACAAATCACTCATCTAGACCATCAATTATCCTAACCGGTGACCTCAACTGCAACCTGTTGATTGATGGGAGTGATCAGAGACAGCTTTTGCAAATATTTGACTCCTACAATATGAAACCATTAGTTAGCTCTCCCACAAGGATAACGGCTAATAGTAAAACTCTTTTAGACAATGTATTCACGGATTACCCTGAAAGCAGAATTCATACAAAAGTGTTTGATCCTGTTATGTCCGATCATTCAGCAGTCATGTCTACTTTTTATCTAGGCAAAAATGTTACACCATCCAACACCTTCAAATATCAGAGGTTCTTCAGTGAATCTAACGTCAACTATTTTCGTGTATTGCTAAACCAACACAATTGGTTAGGGATGTTTCAGTCTGTCAATCTTAATGGGAACTTCAATGTTTTTTATAGTTATTTCATCCATTATTTAAACCTTGCTTTTCCATATGAACCAGTGAAGGTCAGGAGTGGTAACAATAAAAGCTGGCTAACTCCAGAAATACGCTCTATGTCCAAGAAATTGAAAACAATGTACTTTCATATTAAATCTTCAAGTGATGGCACAGCATACCAGCATTACTCCCAGCAGAAAAGGGAGTTTAGGCATTTATTGAAGCATGCCAAAAAGGAGTATAATGATAAGCGGATTAGGAATGCCTCAAATTTTTCTAAAGTTGCATGGGAAATCATAAAAAGCAATAGCCACTTAAATACTGCTATATTGCCTATTCAGGTAAATGATGATGATGGTAACATAATCACTGAACCAAGTAAAATGTCCAATTCATTTAACGATGTTTTTCTGTCTCTGCCAAGTATACCTCATCCTGTGCCTTCTGGGAACATGCCATCCAAAAGAGTATCATATGCGTCTATGTATCTAAAACCCTGTAGTGAGATAGAATTACGCTCTTATCTTAATAAGATTGGGAAAAAAAAATCTGCTGACATTGATGGTGTATCAGGCAAATTAATAAAAGATTGCGGGGACCTTATCCTGACCCCATTGCTAATGCTTGTGAACCAGTCCCTTACTGAAGGCATATATCCGGATGCCCTAAAGATGGCGAAGGTTTTACCAGTCTACAAGAATAAAGGTGACCGGAACAATTTAAATAATTATAGACCCATATCTATAATACCCCAATTAGGTAAAATTCTTGAGTGTGTTTTCTGTAAACGACTTTTAGAATATCTTGAAAGTCAAAATGTGCTATCTGATCACCAATATGGTTTCCGCAAGGGGAAGTCAACAAATCTGGCTCTTTTTGAAGCGGTAGATTATATAATCCAAGAGATTGACTCAAAGTGTAAGGTTATGGGCATTTTCTTTGATTTGAGCCGAGCTTTTGATGCTGTTGATCACAGTAAGTTGATTTCAAAATGTGAGTTAATTGGTATTAGGGGTGTGGCATTAAGCTGGCTGAAGACCTATCTTGTAAATCGACATCAAAGGGTAGCATATCAAAGTGATGGGAATATCTATCTCTCCACCCCTATGGAGGTAAACAGAGGAGTACCTCAGGGGTCAGTGCTTGGTCCTGTGTTGTTTTTTATTTTTATTAATGATCTACCAGGGCAGCTGCAGATTAAAGGTACTAATAAATGTGTTATGTATGCAGATGATGTGAGTATTATGACATCTAGTAAACATATACGTGACTTGGTGGTATCTAGTGAACTGTTGTTGAAATGTATGACTGATTGGTGTGAAGGCAATAATTTGGTCCTAAACATTGAAAAAACACAAGCAATGATATTTTCTACATCGCATTGCATATTTGACATTCACTCTACTCAGACAAATGGTAACCATTTCAATACTGTTAATTATTTCAAGTTCTTAGGACTCCATATTGATAATAACCTGAAATGGAACATCCATGTCATGTTCTTAATTAAAAAGCTAAATTCTGTGTTCTATTTGATTTCCATTGTAAGACATACAGTAAGCCAAAATATTTTGATAATGCTGTACTATGGATTATTTTACTCAAGAATGTCTTATGGTATAGTATTATGGGGACTGCCGTCTCATCTTCTCAGTGTATTGAAGGTTCAAAAAAAGATTCTAAGAATGATGTGTAAACAAAATTATTTGGCCCACTGTCGACCTCTTTTCAAAAAATTAAAAATTTTAACTGCTCCATGTGTATATATTTATCATGCTGTATTACTTGTAAAACACAATAGTGATGATTTTGAAATGAACAATGGTATCCACTCTTATAATACCAGACAATGTTACGACTTACATGTAAAGCCAAGCAATTTATCCATGGCATCAAATGGTCCAAGGTCAATGTGTATCAAACTATACAATAACCTACCTGACTGTATAAAAAAAGAAGAGAGAGTACCAATATTTAAGAAAATGGTACGTGAATACCTGACTCTCAAGTGTTTTTATAGTGTTAAAGAATTCTTGAACTTGTAATGATTTCTTCTTTAAAATTCTGTAATTATTAATTGTATTTGACATGTCCTATGCACTTGCCAGTATTATTACTGTGTATTGTGTCTCTTGGATGAATAAATATTATTATATTATATTATATTATAACCTTTGGAGTGGCAAAGTAGACGGGTACTATCCCATTTACTATTTGCACTTCCAATGGTTCCCATTGGCCCATGTAAATACTGCGTTCCGCAATGGCCGATTTTTTCAATTGCCCCAGCCTCAGGTGACGTTGATGCTCTTTAATCCCGGATTCCACTGTGAGGCTTGTCTCCCCCATGAAAACCTTTCCATGCACAGGGGACCTGGTACACCCCTGAAGTCTTGAGACCAATGGGATCTTTTGCCTTAACCAACATTCCTTTCGCTTTTCTTGTAAAAGTGAGACCCATCACCAATACATCAGTGGTGCAACGCCAAAAATACTTTATCAAACGCAGCTGTAGTCTTTGAAAGAAGTTTCCCTATGATTCTCGTCAAATTACCTTATCCGCGATAATCTTGAGGGACGAGCTCAAAGTAACATTGGCATTCGTGCCGAAACTCTTTTGATGTAAATTCTTAGCCTACCGTGGGAAATAGAGGGACCAACTCTCTCTCTCCCCCTCTCCGACTTTCTTTTGATCCCAACCCTCTCATCCAATACTCTTCACCCCTTGCACGGGAACCATTGGAGCGGATATCGGATAAGGGAGAGCGAGAACGGAGACGGGACAATGGGATGCAGAAATGAGAAGAGTGAAGATGGGGTGATACAATGTTAAAGGAGAGACGCACGAGAGAATGCTTATCGTACCATTATTCAAAGTTTAAGTCGGAACTCATATATTGCCTTGAAAAGTGAGGATTCATTTAAAAAGAGAGATATTGTAAATTGGTATTTCCTCATGCAATATGATGGACTTTTGTTCCGTGATTAGATCATATATTTAAGATTAAAGCGGCAAAAAGGGTGGATATTGCTTTATAATTAGAAAATTGAAACTTATTTTCGTCGGTCGATGATTCACTATTAATATCACCAACTTTATGCTAATTTTTATTTTCATTTTAGTAAGTAGCGTCAAGGTCTAAAAACCACCTTTAAATTTTCTCGAAAAAATTTGGATTTGATTCATTTTTAGTGAGAAAGGAATGTTGGATTGTATCGTTCTTAAAATCAACTAATGCGAGATTTAGCGGAAAAATACATGGAAAGTCTAAGTTACCGCTGAAGATAACTATGGCTGATATTAGCTTAATTTCGAAGTTTTTCGTACGTGATAGCCTTGTGAAATAGACCTGCTGTACTTACTAATTATAACTGTTGTATTTAACGATTACATTCAATAGTGCAGTTTTGTCAGTGGAAAGGTAATGGGTGCAATATATCGCTCATAGGAGTGTGAGAAATAGATAATGGGTGAAGAAAATCACTTCGCCTACATTCCATCAGTTCTAACGTATGCAGAGACAGACCCAAACGAAGAGATGACAAGGAATCGGTATGCCAAGGGGCGAGGAAATCCGGTGTTAGTGTGTCGGGGGTCGCAAAGGGTTGAAAGATGAAAGGCACATGGCACTTCTAACATAAGAGGCTGGACTGTAAAGGTGAGAACAGGATAGAATGTTGAGGAAGAATTTAGGGAGATTAGAGAGGGTGTAGAACTCACCAATCTTGAAAGGGCAAAAAATCACACTGGGCGTAAAGAGAGAAAGTGAATCTCATGATCCGGATCAGAAATTAGTTGTGAAAGAATTTTATGAGGTAATTGTGTTTGGCAGGAGGTCTCGAAATGTCAGGGGTTGAATTTTTAAATTTATTTTTTTTGGATAAAAGGACGCTTGCTTTGACGGCTCGTAATTGTGGGAAGAAGAAGAATGGAACAGGAAGAAAGGGGATTATAAAAGGCTCAGCTGTGGAGAGGAGCGAGATCCTGCGAGGAAAGGAATAGGAGGGAAAGGAGAATAAGAGGAAGAATGAGAATAGGGGAAGGGAATTGAGTGAGGCTCTTATTTCTTCGAGTCACCTGTATAGATTTCACTCCAAGTTATGCTAACGTCCGATAAGAATTGCCGAAAATTTAACCTATTTATATTGCGTAATGCACTACCTATGAAAGATACTAAAGGCTACGGGGGAGTGTGCTGGTTGTTAAAAAATCCATTTCGTGCGTCTATAAGTCATTGGATGAAGGGTTATACTCTATGACAAACTCCATAATTTCAGTCAAGGTGTTATAGTTTTTTTACTCATAAGATTAAGAATTTTCCTCATCTTAATGAATAACCAATTCTAGTCACTGAACCGCTAAATAATATCTTTATCGACTTCCGAAAAGCCTTCGATACTATCGATATTCACATACTGTTGAACAAGTTGGAATGGGCTGGTATACGTGGACCGCCGATGAACTGGATAAAATCCTACCTTACTAATAGAAAACTAACCGTAAAAATTCTTGATCACTTCAGTGGAATGAAAACTATCCAATCTAGAGTTCCCCAGGGTTCAATATTAGGACCAATTCTGTTTCTTATATATATAAATGAAATTGTTCAACATATTAGAAACTGCAAGATTTTTATGTATGCACACGACATTGCATTACTGTCAAAAAGCAGATGTTTTGATGTGGCCCAGCGGAAATTAAAAAACGATTTGTATTCTTTGCTATTATGGTGTTACGATAATAAAGTAATTATTAACAATAGTAAGACATACTCCTTGCAGTTTTTAAATGCGAAGGAAAAAAGGCAAACCTTAGACCTCACACTACACACACACCTTTGTTTACACTCCAACCAACCAAGGGTGGCCAACCGAAAAATGCGAGCAAAAATGCACTTTTCGTGTACAAAAATAACCCAAGTTAGACACCTAAAATACTTGGGAATAGTTTTAGATGAAACATTTAGTTTTAGTAATCATGTCATCTATATATGTGACAAACTAAGGTGCATATTGTTTCAAATGTCGAACCTAAAGCATTGTTTGCCTCATGAGTTGAAAAGATTAATGTATCTAGGCTTAGCTGAGGCCGTAATACGTTATGGTTTGACGATTTGGGGTAGCAAAAACTCCACCTTGCTGAATAAGGTTATTACTTTACAAAATAAAATGGTTGCGCATTTGATGGTCAAGGAAAACAATGTGAGAGAAGTATATAAGAATCAATGTTTGTTACCATTAAAAGAATTGTATTAATATGTGTTAATTTGTGACAACTTCTTTGACAGCTAATTAATAAAGCAACGTGTGATTAATACTGACATGCAACTGCGTCGAATAAATAGGTTGTCTGTGCATAAGTATTTTAACCTCCATGGCAAGAGATCTTTAGCACATGTAGTCCCAGGGTTGTTAAACAAATTACCTATGTCAATGTATGATATTATCAGCATATCTGTTCTTAAAAAATCACTAAAAGAGTGGCTCACAGGCTAACATTGTTAAGTTCTTAATTGTCCAAAACGCTACACAGCAAAAAAAAATATTTTTTAACTAAGGCACCCGCTGACAAGCCGCTTTGGCTTAGCAGGACCTCAACTGCACTATTATTCTTTTTTTTTCTCTTCTTTTCATTATTGATAGAAAATAATTTTCTTTGTGATTGCACCAATAACATTGTAAACTTGGAACCTGCCGATAAGCATTAGCTTAGCAGGACCATGCTGGATAAAATCAACCATAATGACCAGAAAAAAGAAAGTATACTTGTAACTGTGTAAGTTGTAATATTTTTTTGTAACCCATCCAAAGGGAAACTACAGCATTTAAGCTATTTGTAAAAAATAAAGTTATTATTATTTAAAAAAAAATAATAAAATAAAATAAATAATAAAGAATTAACACTGGAAATTGGACTACTAAGTTCTAAAAAGTACCAATTTAACGACGAAATAAATGTCATCGAACTTCTAGAAATTTTTTTTTTTGCCATTGACTCATCCCAGTCCCTTGTAATTTCCCATCGACTGTCCTTTCTGAAGAGATGTGTTTAGGAGTTAAAATCGAATTCCATTTTGCTAAATTTATTCTTTCACTCCTTTCCACGAATTTTTTGCACATGGAGAGTCATGGAAGCAAGAGGCGGAGTTAGACGATGAAGAATGAGAGGAGTGAGTAGGGAAAGGTATGTGTAGCTGGGGGAGGAGGAGATAGGTTGACGGACACTGGCGTAAGCGGGACGGAATTAAAAGGTCTTCCCTCTGTTTCACTGCCTTAGAGAAGACATTGTGAAGTTCGAGTTTTTGCCCTTCTGAGATTCTCTCCGTCCTTTGGCTTTCTCTTTGTCCTAGGAGCCAGAAAATGTTGTCCGAGTTATTTTATTTTAAGGAAAAAAATTTTTTGCAGCCTTCCCTGAATTACAGGTAGCGACAAAGAGGAGGTTTTTGTCGCAAATGAGGTCGTGGACTGGTAAACTTTGTTTGCTATCCTGAACACAGCTGGACCAAATTTGCAATAAGCACAATGCATGCAATGAACAGATGCCATCCATGCCTACAGTTTTCATGAAATGACTAATACATGTCACATTAGTCAGAGAGAGATGATTTCCACTAACAGGTGCTTTCTTGAAGAAACATTATGGCATCACTGTGGCGACATTAAATCACATTTATAATATTTTGAGAGCTTAATTTAGGGCACTGTCTCATTGCTAGCAGTTATTAATGATAAATGCAAGTTGCCATGTCAGTTAGACCAAACTAACGGTGGCCAAGAACTGATCATATTTAACCTTATTGTCTGTAATTGTTCAACCCGACCAAGAATTATATTACATGAAAATTTTAAAACAACGTAACAATAGTCCTGTTTTTTCTTAGCCAGAAATTATAAATCACATAGTAAACCGTCAGGTAATGAAAACTTTTGGTATTGCGTGACAAATATCGGGTGATATCTTACAAGAAATGCATAGCCGGAGTAGAATGATATTAAGAAAAGGAAAGACAATTCGCATTAAGCAGCAAAAGAAGTAAAAAAGAATCAAATTATTAGAGAATCAAACGGTGGGAATCTTTTTTCAGCAGAGATATGGGTACAATGATGGATAACTCAGGCTGTGACACATGCAGTGAGCTAACCGAGCCAGACTCAGTGCTTAGATCTTTTAGGTGTCAGATGCTCTTTCATGAACTACTATTGGCAAAATATCACAACAATGATTCTAATATATATGTAATTGAAGAATATAGCCATATAAAATACTCAAAAGAAGATACATAGGAGCAAAATTATGATGAGAGAAATGATCTGCTCATGCTTGCATTTACAGATTGATTAAAGGATTACGACGACAAATGGTCAACGTTGTTATAATTGCAATAATATGAAAACTTGATAATAATTTGTTACATTTGAGAAAGCAAAACTTACTCGGCTAATAACTTAACCAGCATACACTATTTTGACTCTTAGCCTTTTGGGACCCTGGTCAAATAGATTTAACCAAAAAAATTAATAAAATACAAAGAAAAGCAGCGCGCTTCGTTAAAAACTGCTACGAGCGTGCATATAGTGTCTCACAACTTTTAGAGGAATTAAGGTGGGAGCCCCTAGAGACTCGGAGGCTACACGCTAGGCTTGGCTTGTTTGATAAATTCAGAACTTATATTTTTCAGAGCGACATAGAGAATACTATCATGACTTCTCACTACATCTCTAGGTTTGACAGATGCGATAATATAAGAGAAATACTCTGCCGAACAGATGGTACAAAAACTCGTTATTTCCGCGAACAACAAGCGACCACAATAAAAATTGATCTCCACTGAATAATCTCCTGTAATTCATGTCACCATTTCATCTCCAAAAAACTTACCTTTACACGGCTGGTGATTTAACACCCCCTGCCACATGCCCATGCGGCGGCTCGCGGGTAATTATGTAGATGTAGAAGCCCAAAATATTTATGCATAGATTTTTCTATAGGTTAATATTGATTGCCAAAAAAGAAATAGCTGAGATTATCACATGTGGTTAGTTACTTTGACATTAATTTTTTTTGTAATTTTTAAACCACTTCAAATACAAAGTTTTTCTTAAGTGGCCAATAAATTTACCGTTTACCCTACCTTTTAATTTTACCTGATAAAGTTTAGTACCTGAGAGTGAATTTCACGTTTAAAGAAATTCCAAGATAGTTTTTGCCCTCAATGATCCCCATTGTTTCGGCAACTTCGAAATCTCAGAGCCTGAGATATTGTTCATTAATATTTCTGTACTCAGGTAGTCATATTATTCCAATTACAAATTAAAGTGTTATTCACGGTCGTAAGCTATATTGCATTTATTCGGCTCGATACTCAAGTAAGCTAGTCTTCCTATATTTGCTGTCTAGCACGATGATTATTCTCCAATCCCAAGCTCAACTTTGTGGGTGCAAAGTTAGCTTTCCTGTTGAAAGTTGTAATCGATTTGGAGTATTGACTTCCAATCCTAATGGCCGAGGGTGATATCCCGGCAGTGCCGGAGGCTTTTCATTGGAATATCGATCCCTACCTGCTTTGCAGAAAACAACACTTCATGAGTTGTACTCCATGATATGGAGGGCATTGATTACGGAACAATTAGCACATCTCGTTTAGAGAAGGCTGATGCTTGATGCCTGGTCTCTCACAACCCACCGTCAGTTCCCCAAATTATTATCCTGACCCTCTCTCCCGCCTGTCCTCACTGGTGCATGTGATATCAGATATCACCAAGCAAAACTTGTAGCATCCTTATCACCCAACCTCTGCTCCACAAATTCCGTGTTTTTCCTATTCCTTCCGTCCCCTCACCTTATTCAATGCCCACGAAAAAAATTACATTTGTTCCATTCTACTTTTTATTAGGTGATTTTCTATGGAAATGGACCGCAGTTAAGCCTCTGTTTGAGGTATTAAAACACGAGGTGACTGGCATTTTCATTATTTCGATCCTTAAGACACTATCACGTGATATAAAAGCTGCATCACTCCATGATCGTTCGGGAGCCACTCCCGGAATTGATTTCAGTAATGTCCTAATGACTGGTATCTGTTGGTAAAGGTCCTAATGACTGGTATCTGTTATCATTTTCTTATCTTGCTCCTAACTCAGTAATTACCTCTGCCAATACCTTTTACCGTCTTGACTAATTTAATGGCGGAGGGGTTTACTTTTTAACTCCCCGCAATCCACGTGAAATTCTTAGTTTGAAGATTTTTGTATGGGATTCAAATATGCATCATAATATTTTTGATCCCAAGCCCAATATTTCCGTAACAGAAATCATTCCGAGCACTTTTGCGCGTAATATCTGAGAATATTGTAGAATATTGCACAAAGTGAGGGAACAAGAAAGTGACAAATCTCATATAGAGTAATAGCCGTATTACAACGAGGGTGACATTCAATTTACCATTTCAAGTTTGGAAAAAAGCTATTCATTTGCAGCTATTTGATATATTTTTAATTATATCAAGAGTGCCACTCAAATAAATGAACATTCAAACAGATATTGGATGAAGCACGAGGTAGTTCTAATCACCATTATCGATGTAAAACATGGATAAGGTTTGTCGCAATACGAGCGGGGGTTTCGCATCAACTGCGTTGTAACCACTTCGACTGTGACGACTCTTTTTTTTGCATGTTCATGGACGAGACACGGATATCGATTACTTCTTTTTATCATTAAAATTAGTTGAGTGAGGTGCCGCGGGAGGGGGGGGGAAATGTGTCCGGACAAAAAAAGATTTTTCTCCACATGCCTAATGGTCCTATTCTCACCCCATTGTGCTCCTCCAGCCGGAAAAATATGGGGAGAGAGTGCACAGATAAAATTTAACATTATAACTCATACGTATTATTCGCCTTCGGGTCGGAGAGGAGATGAAATGACAGAAGCCACAGTAGCGAAGCGCTCGGATCGTGAGGTACGTGAGGTGGACGAAGAAATGCCGCCAACGATGGAGATAGACAGATGAGTTAGAAGAGGATAGACATGGAATTCGCTTGAGTACAAACGAAGAAATAAAGCACTTAAATGTAACATAACCGAAAAATATGAAAAACTAATATGTTTTCTTGCATAATTATATTTAACTATTCATGTAAATAGTTAACAATTATCATAACTACTATAAAAGGTTTTGAGCACGTAGTACGATCTATGCCAACCAGTGCTTGTGGCCGCCATTATATCCAAATTTGGGATAATTTTTTGAATTGGCGCAGATAAAAATGTCATCCGGTCAACTTTCGCCCCCCAGCAGTGTAATGGTTTGTGCAGTTTAGCTATCAATACCTTTCGACAAGCACTTTTAGTAACTACTATGAAATATTTAGTCTTTTTAAAAATATCCATTATAATGCCTGTTTGTATTGATATATATATATTCGCCATAGGCAAAATTGGACCGATGCACTCATGAATTATACATAATAAACAAAATAAATGATGTGGAATTGGCAAACTTAGGCAAGTTTAGCGGTTTCCTGCTATTGTGAACAGACAAGAACAGATATTAAGTAAATTAGCTTCCTCTTTTTTAAACAGTACAGAAATAATTGCTTGGCCTCGGATCGTTGATGCTTTTCGGTTTTCTTAGTGCTGAATACAAAAGGATCAGTGCGCCAAGCGATTTTTCTTTTCAGGGAGATATTTTGAAGACATTTAGGGCTTGAATTGGATTTCTTATACTGACTTGTTTTTAACTTGAAAAATAAAGAGTTACAACATTGCATCTTCATCTTAATAACCCTGCAAAGTTTTATCGAATTATTATAGATCGTTTCGTCGTGCTACGCATTCACGAAAAAAGGGTATTTGGCCTTCAAAGGACCTTAAGAAGTAAATGCTCGTATACTCTAAGCATTTATCTTTTTAATCCAATCTTTCTCAGCCAATCGTGGAATTAACCATAGTTTCATTGCCGCAATGAAAAATGTGTATCCCTGAGCAATGCTATGTGTATCAGTGAGCATACTATTTCAAAATCTAAAGTAAACTATTTTTTCCAAAATTCTATGATATGAATTTCATTTTACTGGGTCAAAAATCCATTACTAGAATGTCGCACTAGTTTTCCGAGATAATGCGTTGTATCATCTCACGATTATTTCTTTTGATCTCCTCCCGATCTCGTATCTGACTACGATTATTAGGTTTTGGCACAGAAAGATGAGAATGGCATACCGTGTGCCGTCTCTCAGGAATTCCTCCGTTCCGTCTGCTGGACATGCAAGCCCGCGCCTTTCGCATGTTTTATCTTTCCCATTCCGTCTTTCGCCGCATCCGGATCCGAGCGCGGTCCGAGTATGAGCGGCTCGCGTACGTTGAAGTTGTACCTTTATCTCTCGTGCACATCGTTGTCGTGGGACGTAGTTCTGAGATGAGGACGGAGGGTCCGGTAGACATGGCCCGGGAGATACGTGGTTTGCCCGCCAGAGTGGCGGTGTCGTAACTTTTTTCGGTCGATGATACTGAACTATGATCGAATGGCACATGTTTCAAAGCACTGGATATTGACAGCCATCCGGGGTGAGAGCTGCATTGCTCCACTTCAGGTCTGCAGTGTCCCTGACATACTGGATCGACAAAATTGAGGGCACAGGATAAGGCACGTATCTCTTTTATTGCCGTTTTTGAAATGAAGGGAAAACATATCCCTGCAGTCTATAGTTGACCTAGGGCTGAATTAAAATGGGAATACTCGGTCTCTGTGACTTGAATTTTGATTTTAGCGACAGTCGTTGTAATTGGCTGTTGTTGAAAATTTCCCCTCATAAAATATCGCAAGAGATACTTAAAGCTCTTTAATTACTGTTTCGTTCAGCTTGGAAAACCAGTCGTTGAAGCCTCCAAAAATGTAATGGCAGTAATTCATTAAGAAAACTCCATATTAAAGTTTTATACTCTGAAGTATATTGATTACATTTTAATTTAACGGTAGGCACACTTGCTACTTGGAAACGTTTGCTTTGATGCATAATGTATTGAAGGATATGTTCAATTGCTAAAATAAATACTACGCATTTTATTTTTAAGTATCAACTAAAAGTTTGTTTCTTATTTTTGTTTCCTAAATAAATAATTAATATGCAAGGAGTTAGAAACTGCAGAGGTAGAGTGTATTGGCAGATTTAAAAGAAGAACTTTTTAAAATTATATTTTTAAAATCTCCTCTGATGCGTGACCAAAGTGGTGCAAGCGAAGGGCAATCTATTCGAAGGAGAGTCTGGTGACAGTCAGTAGGATGAGCTTAAAAGTGAAATATAGCGGTGAAACTTTGACGATAGTCGCAGCAGAATCAAAAAGATTGGATGCGATGGAAAGGTGGTGTTATCGAAGAATGACGAGTGGGAAACGGGCGGAGAGAGAGACTAAAGAAGGACACAAAGGAAGAATTGGAGGTAAAACTCTGAAGAGTAAATTATATTATTTTCATAGCATTCTCTGCTTCTACGTAATACATTGCGAGCCATTTCAAGGGTGAGTGGCAGAGGATAAGTTAATAGCGACATTTATTACTCTATGCCATGAAAAGTTAATGTAACCACGACTACTGATACATTAGAGACTCGGAGGTTACACACTAGGCTTAGTTTGCTTGAAAATTTCAGAGCGGGTGTGTTTCAGAGCGACATAGAGAAAATATAATCACTACTAGCCACACTTCATCTCTAGGTTTGACAGAAGTGATAAAATAAGAGAGACATTCCCGAACAGATACTCTTAAGACTCGATTTTTCCGTGCACATTAAGCGACTATTATGAAAACTGGGCTCCATTAGATACACTTCCATAATACACGTCACCACTTCACCTCCCAAAACCTTACTTCTTACGTCTTTACTCGGCTGGTGTCCTTACACCCCCTGCCACACGCCCATGCGGCGGCTCGGTATTATGTCATCAGGGTATTATGTGGATGTAGATTTGCAAAACTCTGCTAAAATTATCAGGAGGCGAAATATCTCAAATACGCGCTACTCTAAAGGGATGCTACCAACGTAAATGGGCTTGTATTAATGAATTTTACCACTACACAAATGCGTGGAGATACAATCGTTACCAAAAACATGTATGACCTGCTGTTAGCTCTAGGTAACTGATGAAAATACTTGCATTAAAGAGTAATTCAACTAGCTACACTACCTGCTGACTAATCTACCCATATGTCTCGAAGGCATAGTAGATGATAGGCATAAGAATTTCAAAGGAGCACTAGAACTTTGAAGCATTGCAGCCTCCTGATAACTATAATGGACGGAACGATGATAGGGAATAAATGCCACAGAGCGTCAACGATAGAATGAATAAATGGCGAAAATTGCGAGGGACATTACAATGAAAAACTTCAACGGACTAAAATTAGCCGAAAGGAAAGTTGACCGGAATGCTGCATTGAACTAATCTTCAGATTATAGATGAACTAAGTCGATTTATAGTAGTTTGAAGTACTTGAAAAGTACAGTGGCGGAAGAAATTAACGCAAAATTTTTCGCGCGCCAGAATGCGGCATTTTTGGGAACTTCTAGGAGCAGTTCACACTCCAAAGACTGGCAACACTGAGGAAAACATCGTCTACCGCAAATATTTGAAATCCGCAACGGAACTCACATTTTCCGGAGCCTAGAACTTAGTCATCAGTCGCCTTATTTTTGAGCTTTCGTCTCATATTATTCGCACATTCAGTCGCGGTGCATCGCTGTGTTTGTTTCAGCATGGTTCTTACGTCGAATGATATCATTTATACAGAAAGACTGATTATAAAAATTATACACTATCCCACCCAATTCAGTATACTATATGCTAAAACCTTCATCTTCTACCATCAAGGGATATTTATTGTGGTCGACTTCCCGTGGATCTTTTTGAATGACGCGTACTGCATCTGTTTCTCCGAAATGATATAACTCGAGATTTATCCGCACCAAATGTCGATACAAAAAAGATTTAATTGAAATAAGTATAGCCTACGTGATGTAATTTTGCACGATTTTCCATTTGTAGACTGACGAAGTTCCTTTAACGGATATTTATTAAATTCAAAATGGATATTTATTAATGAATCGTTCTTGTCCCAATATAAATCCGTCCTTAGTTCGTCAGAATGGGATTAAACTATGAAAACATACGTAAATATATATAATTTCAAGAAATAAAAATAAATGTGCTCGCATCGATACCGAATAATCTAGGCATATTTTCCCGATATTTCTTTCATCTTAACACAGGAAGCTTAATGACGAGCTGTCCACTGTGAAGCTTTATCTAGTAAATGCAGGATATACGAATAAACATTCAGAAAAGTTTACCCAAATTAGGTGTAGTTATGGATAACATATGGATGATTGCATAATATCTTATATGCTTAGCAATAAATTCACCGCACATATGAAATTAACAAAAAGCCTTTTAATAGACTTTGGTTTGGAGTAGAATATCATTAATAAAATAAATTAACAGGTAACGTTAATGTTGTAGCTGTCAGATGTATTTGGATAGCTTAAGAGTGGTCCGTGTTCGATTTTTAATGAATGCAAATGAGTTTTTATATTAATTTCCTCATATTGGCGATATGAATGAATGTAATGTGTAATAATAATATGAAATTTTTTAAATACAAAAGAGATAAAATTTGCCGAATAAAAATAATTTTACTTGACCAGAAATTGAATGAAAAACTCAAAAATGTCTCGACCAGGAGTGGGATTACGGTTCTTTTCTTCTTATGGTAATTGTTGTCATCCAAAAGGCAAGCCGCATTGGTAGGGCAATGCGCAAAGTCCTGGGAGCGCACTCCACTGCTATGTAGCACCCGATCTTTCTTGATGATGATCACGTTTTCGAGATCATGAGCGAACTCGAACAAAGTTATTATGAAGAAACATGATTGCGATTCAGGTTTGCAACCCAGTAACAACTACTGAGCTTTCTTATGTCAAGGCGACTTTAAGATGATGTTTCGTATCCTTTCGGTGAATTTTTTTGCGTCCATATGCGTTACTGTGAACTAAGTTACTTTTAAAATGAGTGGTGGTATTGTCTACGAACGTTTAAAATAACTAAAGGATAGGAAAAAGCATACTACTCTCTCGGGAATACAAACAGAAAGTAGTAGTTCTAGAATTTCACCTCATCAGCCCAGACCATTCCAATCAAACGCCATTAGTTCCCATCATGCATGGGTTTGGAGGCCAGCTACCTTAAATCTGAGTTAAAGCAAAGAGCAATCTTGGAGGACTCTTGAGGATCCCTAGAGGTTTCCCCGTGTCGATACAAAACTTCACCAATACTAATCCATTCAAAATCGGAATGTATGAAGGGCGCATTATACTGATTTGGGAAATAGTATGCCTTTAATAAGAGCTTACTTTCCCCTTGTGTTGCGGGCGATACCTTTTCTGCTATAGATAATGTTTCGGACGCCAGGCGTTTAACTCACAGGAAAGAAGTGGTATTTGACTTCTCTTACGCCCTTAAAAGTATTTGACGGGGGCTTCCGATTTTTTTGAAGCGCGACGAGCCTTTTCTATCTGGTGCAGCGAGTATTTGAAACCTATGCGTTATTCACAACAACAAACCACCCCGACCATCACCACCCGGAACTTGGCCAAGGTTTACTGATGACTACTTCATTGAGACGAGCGACGATAGACGAACAAGCAGAGCGGACAGCGCAAGCCGAGATATTGTTCAAAGTTTTAGCGGCCTCTCCCAAAATTCTTGGGGGAAAGAAAGATCTTATTAGCCTTTAAGTATGCCTCATTTTTCTCCCAGGCGGAGGAATCGGATAGTAGGTTTGTAAAAGACAAAAACATCTGTCGAAAAATTACCCGAAGAGGTGTTGCGCTTTTAACTTTCACCCACTGATCTTTTATTTGGTGTTTAAAAGTAAAAAAATCTATTTGTTACTACTATCAAACGAAATTCATCAAATTCATATCCGCTATAATAAGAACTATGTTTAATCAAATGTATATCAATATTCATTTTTCGCCCGCAACTAGGAATACTTACGAGTTCACAAATGTCAAAAATCTAGGAGATAGTTCAAAACAAATCATGTAACATAGATGGAGCGGGCTGTTCGGAGAGCAGAGTTCATTATGAGAAAAATGCGAGAAGCAAACGTTTTTCGACCCCCTCAAACGAAACAACCCCAAATTAAGATGCGATGAGGAAAATCGTGGAGGAAGAATGGGAAATGAACCCAGTAAGATGATACCAAAATGTGGACAACTCCATGTCACAGAGACTGTCAGGAAATCGAGAATGTAGGGGGATGGATTGATTATAAGGCTAATTAACATCCACATTCTTTATGTAAATACCAGCATATTTCTCGATGATCAATTGCTGTGATCATGTGCACACACAACTCAAATTGAGAGAATTAAGCATACATTTCAACCTTTTACACTCGTTCTAAATAAAGCATTATAGTGTCCCTTTTAAACATCCGTTAAAATATATTTCCACTAAAAGATGAAATTTATGATTCTGTAAAAAGTCTGTTAATATCTTCATGTGGGAGCACTCACAACTTTAACTTCTATTGAAGCAATAATATTACGACACATTTGAAGAGGAATAGATTCTTTAGGAACGTAGCAATCGTATAATCTTTGATGGTGCACATTCATAATTTGCACTCCATTGACTACTCTGCGGATTTATGAGGAGTATACAAATGACCATAGGGAAAATATCTAATCACTGCTTAGTCGCTACATGAAAAAGATGATTTTTAGTATTTTATCACTTTCACATACGCGATGCATTTTTGTCGGAGTATTACTTACGCATGGGTATAAAAATACTCCTCATAAAATTTAACTGCATAATTTTAGCCAAACATTTTTCACTGTGAATATGTCAAAAGGTATTTAAGTGATTCATTAATTTACCTTATCCTTTAAGTATTATCCTCCATCCTATAAGTTGAACTGTTGAACTACACGGTTAATGTATTGCTCATAGCAAACCTAGAAAACAATACTGGGAAAGCTTCAAATACCGTTTTAAAGATATTTTGAAGAAAATTCCACCCTTGTTTGGTCTCTCTTTCAGATAAGTAATCGGTATTAACAAGTTTGGCAGATAGAACCAAACTCTAATTCCTAATCAAAATAATTTCCCTCTTTACTAAATCATTTCAAAGTAATTTAAAGGTGAATGTAGCATCAGGTAAGTTCACTAAATCGAGTAACTGACACAATCAAAGATCCGGTCTATTCCCTCCTTCATGAATAGCTTTTCATTGAGTGGTGAATTGGCGAATAAGTGGATATGAGCATCATACGACAGACAGGACGTAGAAATCAAGTGGGGCCGAGTAACCGAGAATGGGAAGTAAACATCTCATTCGACGACCAAGGAGACCGCTCTGATTCTTTTACAAAGCTCGAATATGTGTAAAACTCACACACTCATGGATGAGGTCAATGTCCATTCCCTGGGCCTTCCGCAGATTCCTGCGAAGTTTTGGCTGCAATAAAGTCACATCGCGTAGGTTAATTATAAAGGCACTAAAAGAGGCCACGCCAGGATTTGAACCCCAGGCATTCTTGGCCGCAGACGAACGCTCTCCCTCTAGGCTACTTCATCGATCATGAGGAATCCGCGTCCAGTGGTTCTTACTACAAAACGAAAATAGGGAATTCTAATGTTTCCTGTAAAAACTGGATCAAATAAAATGTTCTGGATTTGGAAAGTAGTTTTCAGAAAGTAAATAATATTACGTTAGGAGGAATTTAGAAATTTAAGTGTTTGAGACGACCTGTATGAACAAGGGCGGAAACTTACGTAGGGTTTTAAGGTATTGGAAATACTTTTAGAGAAAATTTTTCTCCACATGGAAACCATTCTATTCAACCAGATTTCCTATACTTTAACTTGAAATTCTCAGGATATTACGCCAAAATGTTAATTGTAATGCATCATTATTCTCGGAAGTAGTTTAAGGCCTATTAAAACGATGTGCATTAACAGCTATTCCCTGCACGCGGAAATACGTTTTATTGTGAGTGAATTTGATCTGGAGAATAAAAAAATTTTATGTCCCAACGAATAATGCTTTCATCGTAATATTTCTTAAGTTTCAATCAAGAAAATTTTTTTCAACGGTCCAAAGATCTAAAAATAATATAGTAAGCATCTCTACATAATCAACTACGACTTTGGAACCTCGACTGAGTGCGGGTCGAAGCAAGCTCATCACGTTTATAACTCCTAGACGATGTCGCGAACGTAAACCTTATTAGTATGACTATTTACATGTCGCGTAAAATCGATATCCATTCATAGAGAGTTTGAATATTCCCGGTTTCCATATGCTGTCTCATTGTTGTCAAGTTGTCGAAGGAAAAGCGATTTCAATTAGTTTCCGTGTACGCCGCATTCAGACGCCAATGAGTTTTGCGTTAATTTTTTCCGCCACTGTACATTCCACAGGTCTCTTCAAGAAATTTCTGGTGATTGATAGTCTTACATAACTAATGCAAGGGGATTCTGAATGGTGTGTGGTGCGGAACATCGTTTCTTCCCCCTCTCGTCCTACGGAGGCTGGAGCCGGTTGAAAATTGGACATGCGAGAGACGGGGCTCAGGATACCCTTTACCCGCTCCAATCCCTCCATCCTCTCTCGTTCTCTCCCTCTCTCTCTCTCTCCTCCTCCTCCTCCTGTGGGAGAGTATGCCTCCTAATCCGTGAAGACAACCCACACCTTGCCCCCTCCACTGCCTATAGTTTGTCTTTCCCTATCAGACCACCCTCTCTCCCAATGCGTGCCTCAAAATTAACGGACCTCTCGCCTCTCGTATCGCACATTTCCCCCCTCGTGTCCCCTCTCGTCGCTGAATTTGAACGTTGAGAGTACGGATGAGTCGATTCCACTTTTTTTCGATCCCTATTCCCGATTCTTTCAAATCGATTCCCGATTCTCGATTCCGATTCCATCAATTCTTATTCCTAATAAACAGGTAGGATATTGATACACCAGTATCGTGCGACTATTACTTAAATTCAAGTATTGGCTGAAATAAAATAACAAAGACAATTAAGTCGCTAAAAAAGTACATTTATTAACAAATATATCCTCAGCTTATTGAGGTAGATAAAAAGTACAAATTGACAGCCTACACCTACAATTTCTGAGACAAATATGATGTGATAAATAAAATTTGATTTGAATATTTATCTATCTGGAATCGATGGAATCGGAATCGACTTTAGGCGATCGATTCTCGATACCGCTTCTAATCCTGAGAGTCGTTGGAATCGAGAATCGACATTTGGATTCGACTCATCCTTAGTTGAGAGCAACAGAGGGCCCTGGACGGAGGTAGTACTCGTGCTCTCTTTTCTTGCCATTCGCCTTGTCAAGAAATAGAGAGTGGGAAAAGTTTATTTCTACGGTATCTCCATGGTTACCGCCGCAGTGCATTTTCCCGAGAGCAAGACGTTGAGTTGACGCACTTCTGAAGTGAACTTGCAGAATTCCAGTCAAGCTAGATTGTATGTTTGATTTCCAAGCCTGAGAGAATTACTGTAGATACTTGTGGATGATGTAGAGGAGCTGGATATAAGGGAGCATCTTATATTTCACCATGTTGAGTTTTGATATTTGTTTTTATGTAAAACACCACTGTTAGTGGATGTTTTATTGTAGATATACCGGAAAATATGCAGATAGTATGCTATTTATTTCACAAACTTCTTGTCAATTAAATTTCCCTGTGTAATGAAAACATGTTGAAAGTTCTGGTTTTACCTTTTTAGATATTACCCTAGCCAAAAATAATGTTTATTACCTTCTCTGTTGTCTGTCGTTCTGTGCCGTTCCTACTCTCTGTTAGGTAATACTAAGTGCAGCAACATATTCCTCGACTACTTGCTTGTTTTTCTATGTTTTTTGACCGTTACATATCCAACTTCTCTGTATGAATTAACTTATTCACCGCGTCTTTCCGTTACAGTACTTCGCTTGTCCTCCCAACTCTGTCCGTTTGTTCCCGTTTTCCATCATCCCATACTCTTACCATTTGTTTCCAATTCGCGTTTTTAAAGTCACCATCCCTCTTTACTTATGAATTCTATTTGGTTAGCCTTAGTTTCCTCTTTAGTCAGGAGAAGAGAAAAGGCATGAAGACTGGTTTCTGTCTAGAAATAGATGACAATGGGTATTTTACACTCAGAGGGAGGCAAAATTACTTAATTTACCGCATGGTTTGAACGTAGCTATTACTATACACCGTATGACCGTGTATAACCGTGCATATTCTTTGTTTTATTTATTATTTGAATGGGTAGAGCAAACGTGCTATTACATAATACTGCATCCATTATTTCTAATGTGTACCAGAAAACCTGAATCTTTAAACAGCTTCGGGAGTCGGCAGGAGATAGCTTCATTATTGTAACGCTTGGTGGATTTAATATGCATTGATGAAGTCGTCAATATTTAGTGAGGAGATCGACATGATGAGGCACAATCTTTAATTTTTGCTCTAAAAATCAATAGACTGAAGTTGGTGTCCTCATGGCGTTTATTTATTTTTTCCGGCTACTTTTAATGCATACCTGCAGAAATTATGACGAATGCTATGATTTGCACCTCATTATGTCGAACATGTGTACTGTTTCAACTTCATTGACCGTGAGATATGCCGTAAATATCTATTTTTCTATGAGTCGGATAGTAATTGCTTTGTGTAAGGTTATGACTTCAGCCGCTGTGTAAACTTTACCGGAGAATTTGAAAGCTCCATTCAATGGCCTTGCTAAGGTAATATTTGCCTCGTGAAATCCATTTTCATGTTTTGAGACGAGACTTCTCCTAGTATGCATCCACCACCGTCTAGAACTCAAGAATTTAATATCTGGGAGGTGATTAGTCATGCATCTCTTTCCTTTACCTTTGGTGAGAGGATCTAATAAATCTTGCGATAAATGTTCACGTTCCTTAATGCTTCTTTCCACGCCAATGAATTCGCAACGACTCTAATGGATCCGTCATTTTGGGAAATGGGTTTGTCACTGATTGATGACGGTATTTGAGTTTCTTTTTACCTTCCAGCGTAAGAAAGTTTCCTTGATAGAACGACTGCTGTTTAAAATTGACGCTTAATCTCACTGCGGCAAATCATTCCTTAATCGCACGTCACTTGGTATTTTCTCTTGGTTGAATTTTTTAAGTATTCTAAGTTAGAAATGCAGTCTTCTGAGCTTGATCTAATCTCAGGCGTCTTTTGCGAATACTATGTTACTTCTTATTTCTTCTGAGTTATGGCCAACATATCTCTGTTTACTGGACTTTGCATTATCTCAACTCTTAGCGCATCCAACCGATTTACTTTTCAACAATGAACCACCGTCACCAAAAAATAACGAAAAATGAAGTAAGAAATACGGGTTGTTTGTCGTCACTCATTTTTGCATGCAAATATGAGTGACGACGATAAAATCTTTCATCAAACTTCGCACACTTCCGAAGTTTGATGAAAGATTTTATTTTTTGCATTTCAACTGTGTTTGTGGAAGCCAAATCATCATCTAACAGAGGGAGCCATAAGCCCTGCAATTACAGCTTAATGCACGTATTCTCCTGATTTCAAGAAAAGCTTTCCACTTGAAAAATTAAAATGAACCATTTGGATTATCCAAGTAATCGTCTGTCTTTGAGATGCCCAGCATGTTTGCATTGCTCAATTTTTTCAAACTGGAGCGTCTCACATCTCCATGAACTGCCTTCGTAATATCAGTTTTTTCTCTTATTGAGTCTCACTAATGAAACCAGAGGGCATTGAGGTAAGTGCAATATATTTATTTATTTTCTCCGAGGCTTTTTTTCTCTCGGCTTATCTGTCCCGTCTGAGCGGGGCTCGTACTCTGCGTCGACGTGCTGGAGATATTTTTCCATATCACATTGTTCGGGATTCGTCTCCATATTTTTATTCAGCATTCCAAAGAAAAGATGTCCACAAGGGCTCACCTCGATATCTTACCCTGACTTGCCACGTGCATATTGGGGTGGAATTCTTTATAATTGGAAGAAAGAAGAGCAGCAAGCCGTCGTCGATTCTTCCGTGTAATGTGGAGGATATCAGCGCTTTCATGTGAATGCTCTCGCCCGATAATTGTCATGGGCTGTGAATGCCGAAATCCTGAGTATTTTTTAAATTTCTTCACGGGAGACCGTGGATCCCAATGTCACTCGCGAAGTACCTCAGAAATATTTACGCTCAGTAATAATATTGGTTTTCTCTTACATTTTCTTCATATCCATACCTTTTACACAAGTTAGCGTCGCGCTGGGGAGGGCGAGGGTTAGCCAAAAGCATTCCGTGAACAAACTGCCCAATAATTGGCATGTTACTACTGGATAGCTCGGTATTATTTCAATTTCTTCATTATTTTTATATTCATTTGCCTTTCAACTTATGAATAAGATCTAGGACCAGGTGGTCGTCAATTTACTGCACAAAACACACCGGGAAATAGCAACATAATTTCTACGTAAAAATGTTTATTACTTCTTTTTCGACGGAATGCAAGCTATTTTTTCTACCTTTTATGATAACAATCTCTATGTTCTAATATCTCATGTGAATTTGTTTTCCTTTTTCCGGAGTCCAGTATAAATTATACAAAAATGTCGACAAACGTAATTTTTTCCTGCTAAATCATTGAGTCTGCATAAAATGATGCGCCAAGACTTTCAAAGGCAGGTAGAAAGCCAGTAATTGCCTCGGATGATGTCCCTGGCTGATTCCATTTTTTCAGTAAGTGCTCCACGTTCCGGTCACTTGGTCCACTATGAAGTGGGTTATTGACACCGAGGATCTTCAAAGTGCATTTACAACTTCGATATCAGTATATATGTATCCCTCTCTGAGGCGATCTCTGCATCTGGACCACCCCTCTGTCTCTGCCTCTTTTCCTGCGATCTTATCTGGGATTCTCCCTTTCCCTTGACCCTCCTTAGTCCAGTCTCTCATCCTCCGCCTTACGAAGGAGCATTCCTGTATTTTCCCTCGAAAGCCCCCTATCGACTCGGTGGACGTTCCCTCCAATTCCTTCGTCGAAGGAAGGACAGTGATTTACTCCTTCCTGCATTGTGTACATCCTTCCTCCCCAAGTTTCCTCCGAAACTCTGTCACCCACATCATTCCCCTAACTATCCCTCCTACTCCTTTGTTTGGAATTTGTAGTCCCTTCGGCATCGATATCGGCACTGTCCTCTAGGACGAGGGATGGGGCGGTTAGGGGAATTGATTTTACCGGCTAAGATAATAAGTAGTTTTACCTATCACTAGATCTTCTCTGTCTCATCTGCCCCTCAAATAAGTCTTGTTTGCTTCAGCAAAGTTATTGGCTGTAGCAAATGGGGCAAATATTAATTCATTTGGGCTCTCGGTTGCGTATTAATGAATGAAAATTACTTTTGACTCGCCATTTAATGTTACTTATTTGCGGTTGTAATGAATACTGAGTGTTTATACGCTTGTCCTTGTATTTTTGCCATCAGTTACGTATTATGCTGTATTGCGATTCATCCTTTTCGTAGGAACTATGGGAAATAGAAATTCGTTTTGTAAGAACTAAGGAGATAGAAACGTCTTGGCGACGTTTAAAAGTCCTTATCATATAAAAATTAAGTAGGTACGTAATTTGTGAGACTTTTAGTCATTCAACAAAACCGCTCAACCAGTAAGTATGATAATATTCTGCCAAACTTGTACGTGTAATGCAAAACTTTCAAGGGTTTTCATCAATTTGGTTGATTGAAAAAATTACACAGTTATTTGTCCATTAAAAGCATTTTAGCGTAGAGTTCGATTAACTTGAACTGTGATGAATGGTATGCTCTGATAAACTTCTCCAAGCTGATTTTCTCTTTCTCCGGAGACTTTCGAGCAGTCGTGATAAAGTTAGACAATATCTCGCCACCAAGTTAGCTAATAATACGTTTAATTTAGATTGGAAAGACTTGAATTAGAGATGATACTCATAACGTATGATTTGCCTGGTAATCAAAAAGTATAACTTGGTTATGCTCTGATTATTGCAGCGCCTGTGAGTGAAAGGCTTTTTGACCTCTGGCACGAAGTAAAATTCAAAAGGTCTTTGATGCGTGTTCAACCTCTGGCATTGGGTGTAGAAATCTTATAAGTTGGACATACATCGCGATGAGTGCCATTATCGAATTTCAAATATTCACTAATAATGACGGAAGTTATATAGTCAAGGAATTATTCATAATCAATCTTCAAAATAAATGTTGTAACACGTCGCTCTTTAAATCAGCAACCCGGATATCATACGTGAAAGATTCCTCTTGCTTGAGAAACAACTATCACGGTTTGTCTGAATATTCTGGAGATGTAGATTATTCAGAATTGGAGAGTATATTACATAATTACACAAAGCAATATAAATATCTGTTAATTGACGCTCATTCTCAAAGTAATTTACGATGTGCTAGAAAGAATTGTCATAAGCTAGCTAACTGGTTTAAATAAATAAAATTTGTTAAAAATTACGTGATTATCATTAAAAAGCTTTTTGCAATGGATGGTTTAGATTTTTTTGCAAGTAGCCTTTTTCTGTTATGTAACATTACCATTTTTTCTTTGTTCATTTATTATGCTGTTCAATTAAATGGATATAATTGTATTGAGAGTTATTTACTCGAGAATGGATGTTTGAACAAAAGTGGTACGAGTATGGAGGTACAATTCTACGCGATCAGAAGTGCAGTGCGTTTATTGCAAGAACAATACAACATTAGTGGAGATGGTGAATTGAACTATGAGACGATATGTTTCGTAAACAATATAACCAACACCTCCATGTGTGGTTGATGTATTTATAATATTTTATATATTATTGAGGAAAAATGTTTTCGTAAACCTGTATTTTCTCTTTTATTTCGATGATACCTTTGCATTAAAGGTAAGGTAATAAAAAAATGAGAACAAAAAACAATTTTTTAAATATTTTTTTAAATTTCTGAACATGTATACAGATGTTTTAGTATACTAACGTTTCATCTTCAATTTTAAGCGCAAACTTTATCATTCGTAGACGGGTACCCTTGATAGAGTCCGTGGTATCGTATCTCCCTTGAGATTCTTTATGATCCGTGTAGCACACTGGTTTCCTTCCGTCAACCTCCACGATGTCACTACCACCACCTTTTGATATCAACATCCCACCGCCACATTTTAATACACCTTTGACAATAACCTTTGACCCCCCATCGACTTCGGTTCTCTCATGAACACTTCCTCCGAACGTGGGTTGTGGAACTTGCTCACAGACCTCGTGCACATCCAGCCAGATGATAGGAAGCTGCTCCTCGGCTTTGCTTTGTTTTGCCGGATAGGTGATATCAGATGCCAAGGCAATGTTGAATCACTCCACCGTCCCGTTTCCATCTCGGATGCCGAAGAATGTCACTTTCTGCCGGACCACCTCAAACTCTCGTTGCTGATGTTTAAACATGCAGTAGTAGTAATACGCTTTAAAGTAAACAGTCGAAATGAAATCGGTGTTGGAGATCTTAAAAAGATCTCTGGGGACAAAAACGTCATAGGTGTCCCCGTCGGGCTGTCTCTTCACCCGCAAGTATGCATTTCCCAGGCGAGCTGTGGGGATCCTTAGTAAACCTGTGACTTTAGAATTCATTTTGCTGGAGTATGAGCGTGTTCACTCCTCTTTTAGGACGCATAATGAGCTCGCAGTCATCTGTATGCTCTTATATATTGTTTGGATGGGGTGATTGTTGAAGAGGAGCGGGACGTTAAGAGCTCTGGTGCGTAGTTGCGCTCTGGTGCGTAATGATGTTCTTATTTATGCATGATATTTTGAATCTGTAGTAGTAGTCTTTGTATCCCTTGCATGTTAGAACGATTGGAGATAGAATGTTTCTTGGGTATTAGATTTGTAATTGGCGCTTTGCATGTGTGGTACGCGGGTTTTAATGTAATGTCGGTGTTCTACCATATCATTCATGCATGCCTGGTGCGATAGCACCCCCTGCCACACACCCTTTGGGTGGCTTGCAGGGTATGACGTAGATGTAGATGTAGATGTAGTTGTGACATCGTCCACGTGACATATTATCTTCGCTGATGCAATACTTGCATCATCTCCGTCACTGCTGCTACCCGGATATGATCGAGGTCAACACCTGAGTCAGATTGGAAGGGTATAGTAATGGGTGAAGATTGTGATCACGTTCTCAATCACCAGGGAAGCTCACCTTGAAGGGACAATAATGCAACGCATGTGTTCGTGGGTTGACACGTGCATTTACTTGAAAGGGGATGAGGTATTGCGTCTTAGAAGGTTGCATCATGCGACCTCGAAGTTGTTTACGTACGATGAATTCAAGGTAGCCTTAACGGGTGGGTGGGGTTGAATTTTCACATTGACGGTGAGTGGGGGTTGGGTTCTCGCTTTGATGGTGAAGGTGGGTTGGGTTCTCGGTAGTCTAGTGGGGTGGGGTTGTGTCTTGAACAATTGCCAAGTTTTGTGCCAGAAAAGAGAAATCATATCTACTCTAAAGACGCATGGGACCCTTTCGGCTTGCTTGACCGCAATGTCATTAAAATGACATCTGGCGGCAAGGTTTTGCGTTTTGTTGTGGGAATGTGTGTTGTCGGAGTGTGTGTTGTGGTGATTTCTCTTTATATAAGGAATCTTGCCACATTTTGTTCTGAATTTGTGCCTAATTTACTCCGAAATATGCTATGTTCGTGTGCTAATGTTGGTAAACTGTGATGTTCGTTGATACACCTTGAGTTTTGGTTCGGGTGTTCACGGTACCCCTCGGTGTTTATATTACCGAGACAATTGACTGTCGAAAAATACTATAGTGTGCATTTTTGCCTACCGTAGGAGAATTACGATCGTGTGCGTGAATTTGTGCCTAGTTTTCTCCGGAATATGCTACGTTCTTGTGCAAATGTTTGTAAACTGTGATATTTGGTGATACATCTTGAAGTTTGGTTCGAGTGTTCACGGTCCTCCACAGTGTTTACATTTCCGAGACAATTGACTGTTGAAATAAACGATCGTCTGCATTTTCTCATAGATATAGAGTTTTTATTTTTGATATGAGTAATTTTTCACGGTGTGGTGAAGGTTTACCTTCTGATGATGATTTCGTTTTTTCTGCGGATGCAGTATCAGCCTGCACTATGCTTGTGCCGGTCTGCGCGATACCTCGTAGTGGCACCTGAGGTTATTGTCCATGAAGCCTCGCGAATTGAAGGACCAAATAAAAAGGGTAGAGATGCAGGTCGTCTAGCAAAGATAGAAGATGATGTTAGTGACATTAAAAACAGTTTATCCTTTTTGTGTACGAAATACGATGACTTGCACGAACAACTTGATCTTATCAAAGAATTCAGGGGTTTTATTACTGCTCTGCAAAGACAGCTATAAGAAAAAGACAAAATTATAGGAGATCTTCCGGAGAAAGTTAATGCATTGGAACAGGCTCAATTGAGCAAAACTGTACATATCATTGGTATATCAACTGAAAATAGATAATGTTCCGAAGTGTTTTGTGAAAAAGCTTTGGGTATTGATATGGAGAACTTTACTAAGAGTGACATAGATGATTGCTTTGTTGTACCAAAAAAAAGGATAATGGGAATGACTAAATAGTTTTGAAATTTATGTCTTCATCAGTGAGAGATAAATGGTAATCAAAAAGAAAACAAATCAGAAGCGGGAAATTTAATGTTAATAATGGGAAAAGGTTTTACATAAATGAATCATTAACTGGTTACTATAGTAACTTGTTCTGGAATACTAAAGGGTGGTGCAAAGAAAAAGGTTTTCAATATGTTTGGATTAATCATGGAAAATATTAGCTAAGAAAGATCAAAATCATCCTGTAATCAAAATGAAAACTAAAAAAGATCTAAGTAAAATAAACTAAGAGTTATTTCTGTTTCTTTTAAGCTTGAACGTGGATGTTATTGACTATATTGATAAACCTGGTGTTAAATATTGTGAATTTGAAAGTGTTGACCAGTTTAATATTAATGACAGAGGATATGTATTTGTGAACATCAACATTAGATCAATGCGTAAGCATTGGGATGAATTTTTTGATTATATTAAATCGAATAAATTACAGGTGTAATACCGCAGTAATTTTGCTAACTGAAGTCAACATAAAAAAGGATGAGATTGGCCTCTACAATATAATTGGTTATGATAGATATTATTCTCTGAGACAAAATAGAAGAGGTGGAGGTATTGTAATTTTTATAAATGAATCACTAAGGTTTTCGCCAATTAACCATAACTTTGAATCTTTTGAGTGTATTCTGGGTATATTACATGTATGTAACGTTGATTTTTATATTATTATGGGTAATTACCGACTGCCAAATTTAAGGCCAGTGGATTTTATAAATGAATTAGATCAAATCCATAACTTCTCTACCCTGAAGACACAAAATACTGTTATATTACTTAGAGACATAAATATTGATTTTAAAGGGAAAAGCTCCTTGATCTCAGATTATAAGGATACTTTAAGTTCTCTTTGTTTTATCAATGTAATCAAAGGAGAGAAGAGTTTATGGGTGAGTCTCTCACTGTATCTTCCATAGATCTATACTTTACAGGGGTTACACAAAATTAGTCAATGGCTTTATTGTTAAACCAAAATTGGCAGACCAGTATGTCACCGGTGTTTCAATAGATGTTCAACAGGGTAATTATCTCCCTTTCTAGAATCAGTGTGAGATTGTGAGCAGAACTACTATTGATGAAAATAAAATACATTCTCTGCTACTAGAAGCAGATATGGATAACATTCTATCCGAAAAAGAGCCAAGTAAACAGCTTAATTTGATAAATGATATCTTTGATACATTATAATTAAAGGTTACCTTAGTTTCAAATAAATTAAATGTTAGATTTTAGAAATTATGATTGTCAAAGAGACTATATAACATGATAGGTGTAAGAGATAAGCTATTTAAAAATTTCAAAAGTTGCCCCTCAAATATTTTTCACAGAAGCAAATATACCCGTTATCGAAATCTTACAAATAATTAAAGCAGAAAAGCTAAATCATCATACTGCTATGAGCGATTCAACAACGTCGCTAACAATCCCAAAAAGTTGTGGGAGGAATTCAAAAATTTAACTGGAGTGAAACCAATTGGCCATCAAATATCTTTGCTAAAAAATTTTAATAACATATATACTTCTGAATATTCACTGACCAATAGTTTCTTGAGAAATTTTACTTCAGAAGTGGATTGAAATTAATTATAATTGCTCGGTAAAACTATATCTTGGGTTCAATTTATGTACTCCCTCTCTTGATAGTGTTTACATCCCTGAGGCCACTGACCAGGATGTGAGGGATATACTATCAAGTCTCCCAAATAAAAGGCCCTGGTTATGATAAAATTAGAATGAAGGATCTGAAAAATCATAATTTTAATGTAAAAATCTTGACTAACTTCATCAATAATAGTCTCAGCGAAGGGTGTGTACCTCAAGATTTGAACCATACTACCATTATACCCGTTTTTAAAGGTGGAAACAAAACTGAACTCAATTGTTATAGGCCAATTTCTATATTAAGTTCAGTTGACAAAATCTTGGAACAATATGTGAAAATCGTCTTTTACGGTTCTTGAATGCTTTTACGGTTCTTGAACGCTCAGTTGAAAAGCTTTTTGAGGGGCTGGATGAAAGTTATAAACTCATTGAAGCGCGGAGCAAAAGGTTGGATGAATGTAGTGAACAAATATGTGTACTAAAAAGTGAAAATATACAACTAAGGAAAGAATTGACATCTTTGTCAAATCGTGCTGATGATTTAAAACAGCGCTCTCTATCCAACAACGTAGAAATTCACGGCGTTCCCTTTCATAATAATGAAAATTTACCTGCTGTTATAAGTCAGATAGGGCACCAACTTGGGGTCGACCTGAGCGAAAAATTCATTGATCATTGTTACCGCACAAGGCCTAAGTCAGATGGGTCCCCGGGAGGGATACTAGTGAGATTTACGACCCAGTCAACCAAAGAAAACTTGTTAGCTAAGTGACGGGTCAAGAGAAATTTTTCAACACGCCATCTATACCCTTATTCCCCGTCAGATGATCCCATTTACATAAACGAGGCCCTCTGTCGTTGCAGACGTAGACTTTTAAATGCTGCGAAAGAGCTAAAAAGGCAAAAAAGTATGCCTTCCTCTGGATTAGGGGAGGAAAGATCCTTACGAGAAAAGCGGAAAAGGAACATGTTATTGTCATAAATAGTTTTGAAGACATAGACAACCTGAAAAAATTATTCTCACGCGAAAGAGCGAAGTTACTCATATTGGTTCTATTTTTTTAATTCATCAAAATATTCGCAGCTTACGCAGCAACTTTGAGCTCTTATTGTTTCATTTGAGTCAAATGGAAAATAAACCTAACATTATTGTTCTGTCAGAGATATGGATAAATGAACATGAAGTGAATTTTTATAAAATATGTGGTTATAATACATTTGTTAAATGCTGTGAAAAGAATCGAGCAGGAGGTGTGATAGTTCATGTAAGTGATAATATTCATTGTGAAGAAAGGTCACTCGAATGTTATACAGCAGACTGTGTTCATCTTAAGGTATATAATCACGTGGTGGAATTTAATCTGTTAAGTATGTACAGGGATCAACATTCCCGTAACTGATTTTTTACAGGAGTTGGAACCCACTCTGAACAACACAGGAAAAAATATGGTTGTGGTTGGTGACCTAAATATTAATGAAATGAATGAAAATAATGACTCTGATCACTATAATAACTTGATGTGTACGTATGGATTCTCATGTCTAGTAAATGAGGCCACCAGGATTAGCCATCAATCTCCAACCTGTATTGATCACATGTTTGTAAGGTCCTATAATGCATTCAAACTAGAAATATTGGTAGACGTCCGACACTTGGGGATTACTGACCATTCAATGATTACACTCGTCGTTTCAAAAGAAATAAAAATTAACTCTAACGTTGAACGTGAAAAACCTCGAAATATAATTTATGTAAACTATGATATGTTGCATGATTTAGTGAGAAAAATAGACTGGACTCAGTAACTAATGAGCCAAACGCCTCGACGGCTTTTTCCATTATGTTGGATTTGATGCAAGCTGTGATTGACCGGGCAAAACTAAAAATAATACAGGATAAAAAGACAACAAAATTACAAACTTGGATGACCACCTCTCTGCTCAAAGAGATAAAATCAAAAAATGATATCTTATAAAAGTATAGGCGTAATCCCAAAAGCGAGAGCTTGAAGGAGGAATTTTTAAAATTTAGAAACAATCTAAGGGTTAAGTTGAGAAAGGCCTGCAGTGATTGTTACATGAGGAAGTTTGAAAATAATCGAGGTAATCCTAAAGCTCGATGGGACATAGTTAAAGAAATAACTGGACAAACTAATTCAAAAACCCCTGATCTATGTATCGAAAGGGAGAACACGGTCATTACTGATCCTATGATACTGGCATCTGAATTTAATCAATATTTTATCTCAGCATTTCAATCTAAAATTAATGGAACTACAATCTACCTATTGAAAAATCCATGCTCCAAGATCGATTCTTGTCAGTCGTTGTATTTGGAGCCAGTATTTCGAAACAAAATCATTGCACTGGTGAGAAGTTTCCCCTCAAACAAATCACCAGGCTTCGATGGCATTAGCATCAATACTTTAAAGAGGACATTAGTATTCATAGCGCCTGTCTTGGAATACATATTCAATCTGAGCATTTCAACTGGAGAATTTCCTTCGGCTTTAAAAAAGGCAGTCGTCATTCCGCTATTCAAAAAAGGTGATCCAAAAAAATTGGAAAATTACAGACCGATATCGCTCCTTTCGACATTCTCAAAAATGTTTGAAAAACTCGTGAAGACAAGGTTGTTAAATTTCCATGATTAAACTCATTTTTTCAGCCCGATTTTTTGGTTTTAGATTTGCCAACCAACAATTTGGTTTTAGAAGTAAATTGGGAACCGAAGATGCCTTAATGCATTATTTGCAAAATGAGTATTATTATTATTATTATTTTTTTTTTAACTTCTGTAACTTTCCCCTCCGAGTCCCCGGCTAACATCGGGTTTCGTTGCCGTCATAATAGCCGAGAACTCGAGAGGGGTGGTGCAGAGTTCGTACTCACTTCCGATTAACCCATCGGATCAGCGGCTACGCTGCGTTCGGGTCGTGCGCACGAATCAGACGGAGCGACCCCAAGAGGACGGCCTTCTGCATGCGGGCTGCAAGGGATTCCGCCAGTGCCACGCAAGCAGGAATACACTTGATGCTCTGTATCAGCCAGCCCTTTTATTATTATTATTTTTTTTTTTAACTTCTGTAACTTTCCCCTTCGAGTCCTCGGCTAACATCGGGTTTCGTTGCCGTCATAATGGCCGAGAACTCGAGAGGGGTGGTGCAGAGTTCGTAGCCGCTTCCGATTAACCCATCGGATCAGTGGCTACGCTGTGTTCGGGTCGTGCGCACGAATCAGACGGAGCGACCCCAAGAGGACGGCCTTCTGCATGCGGGCTGCAAGGGATTCCGCCTGTGCCACGCAAGCAGGAATACACTTGATGCTCTGTATCAGCGAGCCCTTGATTCCACCGAGCACACCTATGACTAGGACTACTAGTTTTACCGAGTGTCCCGGGTACATCTGCCGAAGTTCGAACAGCAGGTCTTGATATTTCGTCCGTTTTTCCTCCTCTTTCGCGCCCAAGTTCGTATCGGCCGGAGCCGAAAACTCGATTACGAACAAGGAACGAGATTGGCGGTCGAGGAGAACGATGTCAGGCTTGTTCGCCTGCAACTGCCTGGTGGTGGGGAATGAGTAATTCCACCAGATTTTTGTTTTGTCGTTCTCCACGACGGACTCAATATCTCCAGGGGCATAGGGCAGCACATAGACTTCGTCGATGCCGTAATGATGTCGAAGGTGGAAATACAACACCCCCAGAGCTGCGTTGTGCCGAGCTAAATACGCTGACTGCGCGTAATAACTGCAGCCGGAGAGAAGGTGACTCAAAGTCTCCGGCTTGGCTCGGCACGCTCTGCATCTCGTGTCCGTCACCTCCGCCTTGAATATCATTCGGCGGTACACAAGAGTGTTGATGACACCATCCTGGCACGCGAGAACGAAACCCTCTGTTTCGGACCTGAGTCCCGCGGAACGAAGGAAGGCAAACGTCAGCTCCTTCGATAGCCCATGTTTTTCCATGTTTCGGTAGAAACCTCCATGCATGGGCTTATCGGTGTGCGTCTTGAGCAAGGTCTTCTGCTCAGCCTTTTTGACCTCGAGCTTTAAGACGTCTGCCCTCAGTGACACGATTGACGTGCCACTGTCGTTAACGTCGGATGACAGGTCAAAGTCCAGACCGATTTCGTCCGCTGCCCTCTTCGCCGCCTGGAAGAGGAACGCCCCCACCCCGGCACCCTCGTGCTCCCTTACGAGAGTTAGCAGGGGGTCCGTGCTGTTGAACACACGGCAAACTGTACCCAAAACAACTCTGTTATGTAGACACTCCAGGCTCAACAGACCTCTACCGCCTACACTGCGAGGGAGATACAATCTGGCGACGGAAGATTTCGGATGAAGACTTCTATAGATGGTCAGCATCTTCCTCGTTCCCCGATCGAGGTTTTGCAGCTCGTTGACATTCCATTTCATGCATCCGAAGGTGTACAGCAGTGTCGGAACCGCGAACATGTTCGTGGCAAGAACCTTGTTCTTGCTAGACAGCTCAGAACTCCAGATTTTTCTGAGAGTCTGTCTGTACTTGGCGGTGAGTCTTTCCTTCACTGCTGCTACCTCCTGCATTCGACGCTGGGGGACGCCGAGGTATTCGTAGCATTCGTCATCTTGCATATGACGAACGACGTTCCCGTCAACGAGTTGCGAGTCTTCCTTGTCCTCCGATATTCTTCCTTTCACCAGGTGGATGGATGCACACTTGTCCAATCCGAATTCCATCCCTACAGCCTCACTGTATTGATGTACGGTGTCCAGTGCAACGCGCCGTTCTTTGGCGTTGGAAGCATACAGTTTAAGGTCATCCATGTAAAACAAATGGGTGACCTTGTGCTTCCTGTCACCAGGAACGCCGCACATGTATCCTCGGCCTCGCCTCAGCTTGAAGGAGAGGGGGAGGAGGGAAATACAGAACAGGAGGGGGCTCAAGCTGTCGCCTTGAAAAACGCCACGATGGTATGCTACCAACTCAGTGGAGACGGTCCGTTTGCCCGAAGTCAACACGAAGCGCGTTCTCCAGAGTGGTAACAGGCGTTGGATGCAGGACACAACCTCTGGGTGGACTTTCATCAACTTCAGCACGGCGATGAGAAGCTCCTGCGAAGTGGTGTCGAAAGCCTTGCGATAGTCCACCCAGGCCATTGATAGGTTTCGCTTATGTCGGGCGGCATCCTGACATATGCACCTGTCAATGAGCAGGTTGTCCTTCCATCCCGCGATTCCTCGTTTGCACCCCCTTTGCTCGTACACCTCCTCCCACACAGGCTGGATCTGCCGGAGGATAAGGTCGCTCAAGATCGTGGTGAACGCCTTGTATACAGTGTTTAGACAGGTTATAGGGCGATAGTTCTTCGGATTGGACAAGTCTCCCTTTTTCGGAATGAGAACCATGCGTCCCTCAGTCAGCCAAGGTGGAAATGGTTCTCTACCTGTGATGAGGGACGTGAAGATTCTGGCCAGATGTTTGTGGGTAGAAGTGAACTTCTTCCACCAGAAGCTATTCACGGCATCCATTCCTGGAGCCGCGAAATTCTTCTTGCCAGAGAAAGCGTGCTTCACGTCACTTTCCGTGACTGAAAGGGGTCCATCCACATTGTGTAGGTGGCGGTCGCAGAACTCTTTAAAGAGTGCGATGGCCGGAGAGTCTCCATTGAATGGTCTCGTCGTTTCGTAGATATCCTTCCAGAAACGCTCGACCTCATGAACGGGTGGCAGGGATTCAACAACAGGCGGAGGAGGCCGAAAGAGACGGGACGGCTTAAACGTGGACGCGACGGGAGAAAGGTGGAATTCTCCCAACGGCTCTACTCCTTTTCAGGAGTTTTTTCTTGGCCGAGGTAAGCGCCCGTACCCTATCGACCTCGTGCTGCTTAATAGTAAGCAACACGTTTTTGTTCAGTGTGTGATGGTTGGACCTGAGGCTGCGCGCAATGCGCCGAACTTTGGATGTAAAGGTTCGCCCGTCAGTGATGTACTCAATCACACACTGAATCTTCGACGCCTGCTGTCGCGCCAGCGTGATCTTGGCATCCAGCTTTTTCAGCCTTGCTGCTGCTTTATCTTCCCGAGAGGAGTCCTTTCGGGAGGTTGCCAAAACCTTGGCCGCAGCGTAGACCACGCAATTCACCGTCCAGAGATCTGACGTCTCTGTCAGGATCTCGTCGATGAGTCCATTCATTTGGGGCAGGTGGTTACCCCGCAGAGAGATCTTTCGATGGATGCTTCTCTGCCTAGTGGGTCCTTCGTCATAGCTAATTGTGCTTCTTAACCGCGATCGTAATAGTTCAGAGTCAGTCTGACCTATATCCTCCCTCTTAGTAGGAAATACCGACAAACGTGCGGTACTCACGTCAGCAGGTGGAGGTGCTGCCTTTGACGGGGAGGGTGGTTCGGCTGGTGGTGCGTTACTCTGAACCTGCGGTTGGTGGGTATTTTCCTTTTTTCGCAGATGGTTGGCCTGGTCGCGCAAGTTCTGCTGCGACAGGTGGTCGTGTTCCGGATGCATCTCACACCACAAAGAGTGCATCCTGACCATGTAACCCCTGCGTTCGGGCTCGCTGGCAGCATAGCAGGCGAGGAGGTCGCCCCTTAAGGCTTCCGTCCACTCCATGCGAGCTCCCATCTGAGGTCTTCTTTTTCCTTGGCCACGCCCAACTCTACTGGGGCCCCCATCCGAGAGGGGCCGGTTGAGGGTGGCCTTATCTGAATTCATCATAGGAACCAGATTATACTATATGGCGGGTGGTTAGCCCGCCACATAGACGTCCACCATTAGCCGGCAAAGCCGTTGCCAGGTACGCCACGAGGAGGCTGGTGGTCCGCTTTCGTACCCTTATTATTGTTAAACATATTATTATTTTTTTTACTTCTGTAACTTCCCCCTCCGAGTCTCCGGCTAACATCGGGTTTCGTTGCCGTCATAATGGCCGAGAACTCGAGAGGGGTGGTGCAGAGTTCGTAGCCGCTTCCGATTAACCCATCGGATCAGTGGCTACGCTGCGTTCGGGTCGTGCGCACGAATCAGACGGAGCGACCCCAAGAGGACGGCCTTCTGCATGCGGGCTGCAAGGGATTCCGCCTGTGCCACGCAAGCAGGAATACACTTGATGCTCTGTATCAGCGAGCCCTTGATTCCACCGAGCACACCTATGACTAGGACTACTAGTTTTACCGAGTGTCCCGGGTACATCTGCCGAAGTTCGAACAGCAGGTCTTGATATTTCGTCCGTTTTTCCTCCTCTTTCGCGCCCAAGTTCGTATCGGCCGGAGCCGAAAACTCGATTACGAACAAGGAACGAGATTGGCGGTCGAGGAGAACGATGTCAGGCTTGTTCGCCTGCAACTGCCTGGTGGTGGGGAATGAGTAATTCCACCAGATTTTTGTTTTGTCGTTCTCCACGACGGACTCAATATCTCCAGGGGCATAGGGCAGCACATATTAAACATATTATTATTATTATTATTATTAAAATGCAAAAAATATATTGTCTGTGCATCAGTATGGGTTTCTTAAACGTAGGGGAACAAAAGATGCCCTTGAACATTTTGCAAACCTTGTAAATGAAAATTTAGTTAAAAATATTTCTGTAATAGCGCTTTTTATCGATTTTCGGAAAGCATTTGACGCCCTAGATATCAATATCCTCTTATGTAAATTGGAGAGGATCGGCGTAAGGGGTCATATCTTATTATGGTTTAAGAGTTATCTATGGAATAGAAGGATGAGAGTTAATATAAACAATACTAATAGTGACACAGAGATTATAAAACATGGGGTTCCTTAATACTCCATTCTGGGACCTCTCAAGTATTTGATATACATAAATGATATATCTTTAGCTGTTAAACGTAGTAAAATCATAATGTATGCTGATGACATTGCATTAATAAGTACGCATAAAAATTTTGAAACGTGTCATAATAGGATCCAAACAGACTTTAATAGGTTAAAAATATGGGCGCATGATAATAATTTAGTTATAAATAAAGGAAAAACATCAATTATGCATATATCCTCAAAGAATAATGTGAGGAAAGAGGTACAGATAAAACTCCATTCCCACGGCTGTATTCACGATAATAACATTGATCTTGATGATATCTGCAATTATCCAGTACTGGACCAGGTAGACAATCATACTTATTTTGGTGTGATAATAGATGATCATTTCAAATTCCCACTCCATACTAACAATATTATTAAAAATATAAGAATTGTAGCTTATCAAATATTTATTTAAAGAAATTGTACCTGTAAAGATAAATTTTATGATTTATTTTGCCATGGTTGAGAGCATACTGAGATGTGGAATTACAGTTTGGGGAATGGCATCTAAGACACTGTTAAATACTATAATTAGAAACCAAAAGAGAATTCTGAAATTAATTGATGTGGATGGATTCTCATATTGTAGTAATATTGACCTTAAATCACTCTGTGCAAAACATAATGTTTTAACTGTAGAATGTTAATGTTTAACTGTTAGAATGGTTAATCATAGTGGAAAATTATTTTTAAAAAGAGTACAAAATTCCTTGTAAGAATATGCACTGTATGCTTAAAAGAAATACTCCAATGTTGAATACGAACGATTGTTATAATTTATGTGGCAAAAGGTTGGCCAAATATACTATTACCAAATTTGCCTTTAATTGTATGCCCAAGAACTTACACAATCTAAAAGGTATGGCGGAAATTAAGAAAACGGCTAAAGAATGGTTAATTAGCGAAATTAGAAATTTATAATCCCATATAAGTATGTGCTATACTTATGAATCTGTGATACTTAAGAAATCACTTATGCATTTATTGTACTTATATAACCACTGTAATCTGTTATACTTTTGGCAAAGATTTTTTTCTTTTTTCTTATTTTCGCTTTACAAGTTTGGTAACTTTTTCAATGTCATTACATTGATTTTTTTGTCTTACATTTAAACATGTATAATTATTATGTGACTATTCTACTGTGTTTGTGTGACATGCCGCTTTGTATGATTATTAGGGATCCTTCTGACAAGCCACGTGGCTTAGAAGGACCAAGAATTCCTACATGCAATAAAGGCATTTAATCATTTTAAAAAAGTCGTTCGTCCAATTGCGTTGGATAATTCATTCAGTTTATAAGTGGCGATCGTTGGGAAAGAGTTAATATTGTATTTTGATTATCGCTCAATGTTTGGCGACAATTTGGCTTAAATCTCTTCCTTATTAATCGTTTGAGATTTGCACAACATGACTTAGTTCTTTACATGAATACCTGGATTGCATAATATTATTTGGAATCGCGGTCATTATCTTCTCATTCATCGCCTAACCCTGGCATATGGACCGCTTTTGTGTGAGATAATGAATCTCTGTACCAGGTTTAAATATTTAATGTCGTCTAATCATTCACTCGGCGCGCTGCAGGACGTAACGTCCGCATCACGAAACTGAGGTGGTGAAATTTCTGAGTAAACCTTAATTTAGTTCATCGAACTGCATACATGGTAACCCTACGTTGAATTTAAATTATTAATGCACACATAAAATTCACCCTTACTTCCCTCCTGGCGCGAGCTTGAAATTTCTCCCTTGCGAAAGTGAAAGGGAAGTAAGGAACCCGACAGAGTTAGTAAGGGAAATTACGGCCTCTCGCGGGAGAAGTTGGAAACAGAAAGAAAACGAAATAAACAAGTCATGGTTTCCGTAGATTATTTTATTTTGCGCGCATTCACCGTTCCGTCTCGACCATCGACTTAAGGTCTCGACTCATATGCTGTACTTATTTATATTTTTAATATCTTCATCAACAGACATCACACGTGACTGACTGACAAATATTTTGTGTGAATGTAGATCCGCGCTCGACTGTGCATGAGTAGTTTCGCATGGCATGGAAAGCGAGAGCGTCGTTGCAGGAATTCTTCTCGGCCTCGCCACCCGGTTGAATTTTCCATATTGGCCGGCGGTTCCGTGTCCCACCCTGTCATCGTATTTAAGGCTGTTCAGTGTTTATACTGGTTTACCTCATCTCCTTTTCTCGCCGGGTCGAGAACCTCGTGATTATTCAGCACGGGAATCTACTTCTTGTCTATTTTGTATCATGATTTTTCGTATTGATTTTCAGACATTGCTCGACGAATAGCCAAAATCCCTGAAATTTCGGTCTTTGAGTCTGACCTCAACCCAGCGACCGCTTCTAACACCCGGCGCTCCTAATAGACAAGGGAACAGGCAACTAACATAGAATCCTCCAAATGGATGGAATGGTTATTAGTGAGGCAAACATTTGCTGTGCCTCTTGCCCCAGTCTCAAATTCGCCCTTTTTCTCCAATGTAAACCCCTCTGCACTCTAATAGTACACTGTAGATGCCAGGTTTTCGGAGGCCAATTTTATCCTTTGCCCTCAACAGCTGTTCTCTGAGTTTTGATGGCGGAATATGGATGCTTTCTAAGTTCTAAGTGTCTTGCCGAATTCCAAAATTCTTTTCAGAACTGAAATAATGTAAGGCAGGCATCTCTGGAAAAGTTTTTCTCGTTCATTGCTGGTCTTGCGCTTACTCAGGTTAAAGGTCGGGGACAGTCATCGTCGTCTACTTTGCCAAGTATATGCATTTCTGCCTCTTCCGCTTCACTATCATAGCCTTGATACCACCATGCCATACGCTTCTCCATAATAGCCTTGGTAAGCTCCTTTTCCCTTGCGAACCATATTCCATTAGATTCCTAGGAAAACCCTTTAGAACGTCTGCTAAGAATGGTTTAGTAGCACCTATTTGTTGCTGAACTAATTTCTTCGACAGTCAATAAAGCTCGTATATCGACATTTACCATTCAATCTAATCTACAAATCCATTGTAATGTCGAAGGATTTTGTTCTTTCCGGCAAATATGGCTGATAATTTCTTTTCCAGCCAGGTCAGAATGGCCATTATTGCCAGCCAAAGAAGCTATCGATATATGACTCGAAGAAAAGATGATGAACAGGGACGCAGGGCATACCCTAAGCAAAACATGGGATCCAATCCTTCAACGAAACAGAAAGGCTAGCGGTAAAAATGTGCCAAATTCTGACCAATCAGATTTGACTTGACTTCATTGCCAGACCATATATAAACCTGGCCAAATACTTGGTCCCACATTAGCCCTAAAGGCGATGCCAGAGTAGGCCATCGAAATGTTAGGCAGCAATGGCCATACTGACCCGGAAACTGGAAACCCAAAAAAGAGTGTATCAGCCACAGCAGTGTCATTTGAAAACTCGTCTCATCTGTTTTCAAGTCCTTTTAAGTCTGCTTTGCTACCCAGCAGCATTCGAGATCATACAGTTATTATGGAGCTATCTGAGATAGAAAAAAGGACTGGATTGGGTGTGTATTTTTGCGTCAAAAAAACGCTTGCGTCGTGAGTGGAAGAATTGTGAAACGCGGATGGGTAGATGTGCACACACTTTGTGTTGTCGTGAGGCGAGGAAGGGAGGAGAGAACCATGTTATTAACGAGTAAGCATCGACTGATATTACTCTTATTTTCTTGGAAGTTACTTACCTTTTTCCACCAGTAATATACGCACGAATATAGTAATCCACAAAAAGACTTTATGTTCATCTTTTTCAAATCTCTTTATGTTCATATTAAGACCGCAGGGTGTCCACAGTCTGCCCTGCAGCTGAAGGTTATCCGTTACCGACATAGCTTCCGGTTGACAGGGGATGGTTGACCTGAATCTTGAGCGTGATTAACATTCACGCTTAACGTTTTGTTGATGCCAATCGTTAATTATGCTTCACTCTCATATCGCTTTCGCGATTGATCCGTGATTTAACTTATGATTCATCCGAACAATCACTCTCACTCATCTCCTTCCATTGCCTCTCAATCTGTTCCTTACGAAGCGGGTTTTTTTAATGCGCAGCAGTGGCCTAGGGGTTTGAACTTGACCTCGTAAGTTCGAGTTGACTACCTCTGTTCGTGCCCATTTTTATTCGATACCTCTTTCTCTTCCATCCTGTTGTTTATGCCAGACCATTTTCAGAACACTAGATTCTGTAGCCAGCCGAAGGCAATTATTGCCGTTCTGTCTAAATGCGATCAAAGCAAGCAAGAAACCTTGAACTTCAGCTGTTGCTAATTTCTTGGTGCTATGCATGTGTTCCTAAGAAAACCAACCATAGTGAGTATATGTATTCATACATTGATGAATATGTATAGAAGAGCTTGTTTTTTGATCGTTTATTCTTATATTATTCGGCGCGTAGCCGCGTTTCCATGACTTCCTTTGCATCAATAGCGTTCATTGATTAGTACTCTTAGCGATGACCTCGAACAAAAGTTTGTTTGGTGCTATTAGCAGAAGCGTTGGGCCCTAGCATTCACACTGACAGTACAATTGAGTCCTTCCTCGGCCATAGGTGGTGACTTTGTTTTTGGTTTTATTTTGCCCTCGGTTTACGGTAAAGCATAACTTACCGTTGTATGACCTCCACCTAATGTACATGCTTTTAAACTTACTAGTGGGGTAGTTATGTCATGAAATCGTCTAAATAGTATCGATTCTAGTGCGTCAAAATTGTCACTTGTCTCCTGAAAAAGGGTTATTTTCAGACCTCGTAATTATTTTTAGAACTCTCGTTGATAGCGCATCATTCATCGAAAATATTATCGCTACAAACGCAGCTTCGTACGCTAATTCATAAAAGAGGGGTTGAATGTGATAAAAAAGTTTTAATTTTTCTTATTATGTCCCAAGTCGCTCACTTTAGTTTTTTTGCGGAGTGTATTCCTTGTTCAAAATCCTGTGTCTTTTTGCTTACGAGTGTAAAGGTATTGAGGATAAGAGGAGCTTTCCTTATGCTTCAATCGGCAGGAAAACGATAAAGTATTCATTTTCCTTTGATGATATCCCGTCGCCTAACCTTCGGCGTGCATAACGTTGAGTAAGCTTTGGTCAATGAATATTTAATGTGTGTCCAGAGAGATAGGAGAGGCCAAGGCCTAAAGTACATTCTCAATTCTCTTTGACAGTTCAATCCCTTCTTTCGTTCTGCGTCTCGAGATCATTGGCTGTCCATCCCTTTTTGATTTGGTCTTTCCCTCCCCACCACTGTTTCATTGCCCTTGCCCAACCATTGCAGATGCAAACTCATTAAGAGTTTATCACGAGAGAAATCAGGTTCAGATGTACAAAATGTTGAGAGATTACGTTAAAAACATTATTACAGTACCTTACCATTGAATATCTTTTCTCTATGAATGAGCGTCGTATATTCTCAAAGTTTATTCAATTGCATTTACTCTACCAAGAGTTGCTCAATGTGATCGAAGTCTATTTTTTATGCATCATGCACTAATCATGTAAATCACAAGATGTTCTGATAAATTATGTGATATTTGTTTCAATACACGTAAAAACACATATTCAAATACGAAAAACGAAGATATAAACGAAAATGATGTGTAGAATATTTTTATATAAATTTAAATGGGATGAAAACTTTATAATCAGTTTTTTGTTTGTGGAAGGATTAGAAACCAGCAACATTTATTCATTGATCGTTTACTCCTAAGATTGGTTAACTGCAGCCCTCCATCCTTCCCTATCAAATGTTAGTTCTTCCTCTGTACTCACCTGGTCATTTGGCCCTCGAACTTATTCCTGGGTCTGGGTGCTTTTCCCTCTAGAGTGTGAGTTTTTTTTCCGGACTTTCAACCCATTTTGCTGGAGCCAAACCCTTACGGTAGAAACGATTGTAGGCATATGGATAAGGAAATATACTGCAAAACCAATAGATTTAAAATGTCATAAATCATAAAAGCATCGTTATCAGCTGAGTGGTAACTGATACTCCGTTTTGCATGCTTTGCTGTTTCATTGCTCTGGTGTATCGGTTTCTATGAGAAATATTTTAATCTAGCCGAATGTGCAAGATGAGAAACTTGGTTGGAAAAAAAACTGTTTTGACAGAATTCCGAAAACGACTTAGAATGAAACGCAGATCGGTTTAGACTCGGGTGACAGAGAAGACCTTAGTGTATGCCAGTGCAGGTGAAAGGAAGTCAGGGAAAGCCAAGGAAGGGCATTCGGAAGGGGATTCCATCTGCACTTGGAAAATCAGGGTGAGCGCAACTTGTATCAGGATTGCCTAAATGTTATTTCCCTATGTTAGAATGTAGGTGAGCTCTGAGGTACCGACTTTAATAATCGAGGATTAAGATAATAAATACATATGGTGCTGAGAATAAGGAACAGTGAACACAAGGGAAGGTAGGGAGACGTTATGAAGGAAACTAAAATCCTAAAAGTGCTTAACTCTCAAGTATACAACACTCTGCTCAAATGCAAACAGCGAACTAACCCTGAATTTCCTCAGCAAGTTCCTTATGTAGCTCCAATCATTATTTTCGGACGCGAGGTTTATGAAAAGCATGTAAATGAAACGCAATTCTGCGCCCACTTGCAACTAATTTTGTTACAAGCCTTGCGTTTATTCATGCTCGGCACTGCCGTCAGTAGGGGAAAGCAATATAGGTTTATCCGATGTGTTGCTCCTCCATACTCTTCCACGGGTAATTCTCTCTTTGCCCTGTGAAAGACCATGATTATAATCGTCCTTTGGATGGTGATGAGATCCAGTCAGCCGATGAAAGTAACCCGCATTCGGATCTGTGGGTGTTCTCTGAATCATAAGGGCTGTTTCGCAAAGTCTAGATAAACATTTTTTTTTGGTATGAAAATCAACGTGTGTGCGTTCTCCAATCAATTAGAAATTTTGTCATCTAAATGAACACAGGATCGACGTATATAAAACTTTTTAACGATAGGTATCTATGTATTGGGCCGCATAATATCGAATGGAACTCATTTTTTCAAATAAGTACGGATTAATGAAACTCTTCACCAATTCCTACACCTCTTGTACCTTCTCCGCTTCACTTATCTCCCTTCCTCACTCCCTCCCTTTAGAGAGTTCAAAACTCACCCTATTGAAATATTCATGGCTTATAACTTGATTACTCTTCCCAGGAAAGGGGGTTTCATGGATGGGGAAGGGTCAGAAAAAGCGTTTGGCCGGGCGATGGAAGGGTTAGGCCATAGACACGGCGGCGGGTGAACTGGAAGAGGGGGAAAGTTGGCTGAGCCGAGGAGTGCGGCGCGAGACCGTTGCTAAGCCGATTAAAATCCACGAGGGTAGGGGGACAAGGTCCGCTTTTTTTTCATTCCCTCCGACGTGTGAGGGGCCGCGCAAGAGTGTGGAATGTCTGCACTGCCCACGAAGCACATTCTCTCCACTTCCGAGTCGAGCGCCTTACTTTCGCTATATGAGAATCCATCCCCATCTGTCTGTTTTGTTCCAATTCCCACGTTTTCTCAATCGATTATTTGCTTTTAAACTATTTGTATTTTCCGACTGAAACCATTTCATTCAACGTCATTCTTTCTGTTGAGCGTTCGGCGAGTTACAGCAATCTGGTGATAATTACTTTTACATTTTACGAATTTCTGTAGTTAGAATGATGAAATGATAATTTAAAAATCATGGTTATCGCTGAACAATATAAGAGAAGGTGAATCTATGTCATACTATCTTCCTCTATCAATGCTATAGCATCGACTGCATATCTCATACAGGAACAATTAACCATCCTTTCAAATACTGATTTTCAGACCCTATATTTTTCCTTACCCAAGCTTCGTCAATACGGAAAAGATTTTATTTCAAGCTTTCTTGCTACACCGTTAATCTTCTAATCTTCTACAAGGTCGAAGTATCACAAAATAATTTCTAAAATAAAAATATATGTATCATTTAAAAATGTATCTCCATTCATTTGGTCCATACTTCACGTATATTGGGAGCCAAATACGGTTGTGTTTTTGACAGATACCGGATTTACTATTTCTATGCACATGTCTTAGCTGACCCACCATTTATGACTGAAAAAATGTTATTATGGCCATTTTATTCACCGACTGATTTTTTCAGGAAGCAAACAATCTGAAATATTTCAGGCGTTAAAACCAAAATTTCGGAATTTTCCATTCTTCATCGCAATCTAAAGAGTCTTCTGATGAATTCATGTTTTGAACTTGTTCACGTTATAAATAATTCTAATTTGACGTTTCTATTCATTTGTCTAAATATGGCAAGAATTTCTATAGTGCAAAGAAGTCGTTGTAATGAAAATTAAGCCCTAAGTAACGTGAATACAGCGGGGAGGATAAGAACCACTTTCTCCCCTGGAAACAACAAGCATTTCGTGCAGGTGTGGCAAAAGCTCAAGTTTTTCGAACCCCCTTCATCTCGCCTCACGGAAATAGTAATGAAAACAGTGAAATAGTAATGCAAACCCTTTAGCGTGCCGGCGATCAGCCTCCACCTCCCACGTTTACTCCCTCCCGTCCCTCCCCCGCCCCCCTCCCCCTCACCTCCAACCGCCCGACACCATCACTATGTATTAACCCTCCGCCAGTCCCCGCTTTGAAAATTCCGCCCTTTGCGGCGTTGACATGTCAAATAGACTACTCGAGCCGATCTCTTCATTCGCCCTCATTTGCTTTTCACCCACTGCGAGATCGCGTCGACCGGACCCCAGCAATTGTATTCCTTATTCCCGCCCTCGTACATTCGGCATCCCTTGCGAGCCGATGAACGCCGTCCAGTCATGCAGACCAGCGAGGGCGATGGGAAGGGTGTGGGAACGGAATGAATCAAATCCCATCCCTTTGCCGAGGACGACCGTCATCCTCACTTCATCCCAACCGTAACCCGGATAAGGTGACCATTTTAGGTTGGTTGAACCAGATATTTCAGAAGTCATAATGGAAACCATATTAGTTAATTTTATTTCATCAGCTATAAGAAGCATGAAGTGAATATTGACATATAAATGGCGCAAAAAATAGTTTTTCATAACTTAATTTATGAGTTTTTAGCTAAATATGTTTGCATAAATCCTCAACTTGACTCATAATTTTCGCGCCGTGAGCTCAAAACGCCGTCACAGTAGGATTTTTGCAGTTCTGTAAAAATTACTGCGATGAGTAATAGATTTATATTTTTTTTAAAGTTGGGAAAGCATACAAACTACTCGATGTTAATTTTTCAACATGATGTTGGCGTTAGTAATTCCTTATAAAAACCTAATCCCTCCAGTATGCATAACTCTACCATTTTCCGTGTAAAATGGCTGGTATTCGTTGGAAAACATCTCGAAAAGTATGCCGGTTACTATCTGATATTTGGCCCATTTGGAAAGGTGTTACATTTTTCCATAAATGATGTCAAATTCATTAAAACTATGATAAAAGATTTGCAGCTCAAACGACCTGACCTGAAAAGATGTTTCCACTTCCCCAGTATTTCTAGGTTATGACACTTTTCCTTACTAGCTTTTTTAGGATAAGTCACGTATTGGCAGAGAGCTGCAGCAGAATCCTATAAGTTTTGCATCCAGTTATAACTATTTGTAAACGCAATAAAAAATGTCTCATCGAGGCTGGAAATGGGCATTTCTTTCCCCACCACGAAGACATTAGGTGTTTACGTAGTTACCAATTATTTTACCTTTGTGAAACAGTGATATTAATGCGTGGTTAATCGATTCTCGAGAACACAAGGATCTCATTCGCGCCTATAGATTCCGAGCGGGTCGCTAATCGCCGTGTTTGATTGATTTTAGGAGGGGATGTTTTTGGGAGTGGAAACTGGATTTATGACAGCCTTTCTCCTTTCGTGCTCTGCCGAGGAGATAACAGCAGCTCAGCTCCTTCCACCCTTTCTTCCACTTTCCTCTTTTTATACCCTCTCACTTTCATCCTCATTCGCACTCACCCCCTTACCCCACGTTTCTCCTCCTTTGATCAAATGGGAATACCGAGTGAGATGTTTAGACATCATCTTTGATGAGGTTACATAAGAAATAAAGGAATGATTGAGATCGGCTGTTTTCTTCGCTAACCTGCTCTCTCGTCTCCCCACCAAACGTATCCATCATGATATTTTAATTTGCCAACTCTTCTCGTTTTGCGTCTCGCATCCCAGAGAGGATTCAGATTTGCACGATTTGCTCTCCCTCTCAGTAGAGCCATGTATCAGATGAATCGATCCCGAGTTTTTTTTGCGTTTTCTTGATTTATTTTCCTAGCAAAGCCGGAGAATGATATTGTTCCTCTTTTCAAGCCCCGAGGATCCGTTTCTAGGGGTTGTTAAGAAGAAGATCAGAGCACTGAGCCCGCCACCTGGATGCGGTAGTTGTTGAGTTGTTCGTATTTTGATCCCCTCTTTGCGTCGTGCGCCCGGTGTATTTCATTTCTTTTCTGCTCCTCTCTCGCAAAGGATTACTTTCTCTCTGGGGTGTGAATCAAAGTGTGTTACTTTCCAACGGCGGTGAAAGCATATTGCTGAATGCTCGAAATCTCAGCGAGTTTCTACCGTGTCGCTATTTTCTTCTCCTGTACATACACTGCGATGGATTCCGATTCCTAATCGATTCCGTTCCAAACTTATAGTTACGTCTTCCGCTGTTTTTCTCTTCTTATCCAAAAAATTCAGCATTTGCGATTCTGCTTAAGGAATTGCTAAATTATTTGTTTACTTCGTAGGTATTCTCACCGCGCGCTCCCTCGGCATCTGCATCTACATATACTGTTGAGTATCCGGAATTTATCTCACGGATTTTAAGGGATCCAAAAAAAATTTTGAAAGTTGGGGATCCTGACATGTTTTTTCGGAATTTTTTTAAGAATGCAGCAACAAAACTGTATTTTTGTGCCCACTTTTTAGTAAAAAAAGTTATTTAGCGTATTAATTTTTCAGACTTTAACATTGGTATCCCCTATGAAGTCCATTCGTTTATAAATTATCTTCTGGTTTAGGGGGATTTTGGTCCCGTACGTCTCCCTCGTTAAAAACGCTCAGGTGTAAAAACATCCTACATATATGGCAAGCCATCAAATGGAAATGTAGAGCAGGGGGTGTTAGGACACCAGCCATGCGGGTATAAGTAAAAAAAGTGTAAAAGGAGAGAGGTCGCTAGTAAATTGCATGTTGTTTAAATGCCTTATTGTTTTGTTGAATTTGTGTTGTCACTAATGTTACTTGGAAAGCAAGGCGTTTTTAAATTTCTCCCATTATGTGGCATCTTTTAGCTCTATAGATGTGATTAAAAAAAATATGTTTTAAGATTGTGAAATGAACTTTTTCCAAATTCATGCCATCGATGATTGGGATTACATGTATTTTTTTTCGCTCCAATAGTTCATATCATTTTGTGTTGTAAGTTCATGATAAATTGAAAGAGTTATAAATCAATTGAAAATCTTCGCTCTCTTATTCTCGTTTGAGAAAACAGTTTCCTTATTTACCTCGAGAACATTTCATATCGTTGATTTTACGTGTAAATGCAAGTTTTTGGTGTAATTATGTTGATGATAATGAAAATTGAATAGCAATCTAGCCAAGTTTTCCATTGAATATGTCAGAATACTGGTATTTAAATTTATTATGTTCTGCTGTACTTTATACAGTGGGCGTACACCTGTTGTTGAAGAAATTACGAAGCTCAAATTATGACTAAAGGTAAAGTGAGTGTCGTTTAGTGATTTAGAGGCTTAAAACAATGACGATGCAAGTGGATTTGATGTTATGGCATTCTTATATTCATTTATACAATCGAGATACACATCTTGACTTTGGAAACTTCGATCAATACCCATTTACCCCAAGAAACCTAGAACTGGCTTACACTCGTGTTTTTCTTTTGGTTGATTGTATTACATGCATGATTGAGGAAGGTTGAATCAGGGCGGCCATCCTCATATCTGATGACACTGGACATCAAAAGAAGTTTTGTGGATAGAGTAGAATGGATTAATATTCACGCTATTGAGGACACACTTTTTTGTCTCCCTCGTTCCAGTGGAGACCCGGAGCAGACGCGTCCTATCGGTGTAATGATTATTCCTTACTGTTAGCACGTCATTGTCAAGGGGCGGTTTTTCTTGGCATCCCAATGAATTCCGTCGCTTTAACACAGTCATCCCTCAGTGCAAATCCATTCCCCTCTGATCTCTCCTCTTTTATACGCTTTCCAATCTAATCTCCGTCACAATGGTAGGAGATCACGAAGGGGACGGCGAAGGGAAGATTAATGGAAGTGGTACTAATCTGGTCAGCACGGGCAATATACGCTTTGACTCGGCACAAAAATCATCTCAAGATGTTCTTTTTTCGTGAAAGATGCTGTTTAAAGCGCTATGGGAAGGATGAACTTCACTGATAGACGGATGATGTAAAGTCGTGTGCTTTATGTGTTGCTAAAAGGAAAAAGGAAAGGAAAATTTTTAAGAATTAATTTGACAAGTAGCAGCAGAGGAACCTCACCTTACAACTCAAATACTCAGGTGAAGGAGACACAGATAAGAAAAAATGGTATTCCATCAGATTTTTAGGTCCCATCACAAACCGTCTTATTAAATATTTCCCCAAAGATGAATTTTATCTATCTTTTAAGACTCCTTATAATTTCAAGAACTTGCTAGTTAAGGGTAAGGATCGCATAGATCCAAACAAGAAAAGTGGTGTGCATGCCCTACATTGTAATGACTGCAACAGTGTGTACGTTGGGCAGACTCACAGAAATTTTAATATTAGGACCAAAGACCATTGTAGTGCTTTTAAAAACAATAATAACAATATAAGTAACTTCGCCAAACATCTATTGTGTAACGGTCATAGCAGTGCATTTGAAACCAAAATCCTACATTGTAATAACAATTCACGTGAGCTCGATGCCCTCGAGCAATTAGAAATTCTGAGAAAAATGCATGACCCTGAGGTGTGTGTTGTCAATGAATATTTCTTCCCTTCCCCCTCACCTATCCTTGAAGCAGTTGCACATTGATACCTCCTCCCACCTCTCTCTCCCGCCCCTTTTCTTCTTTCTTCCACCCCCACCCATCATCACCTCCCCCTTCTCTCCTTTTTTCCCCAATATATAAGAGAGTTCCTGAACTTGTTCTGCACCCGATGATGATACTTATGCATTGAAACCCGGGTCGTGTTCTTATGTGTGTATTTGCATGCTAACACTTAGCTGGTCCATGGCTCTTTCCATGGAAATAAGTACATAATAGCCTTCGTGTTCGACGAAAATCATACCTCTTTATTAGAAAGTTGCAGTCGCTTTGACGACTGCGTACGCGAAGCACAGGGGTTCGGACGAATAGAGATAAGTGCCAATATCTTGCAATCCATTTCCCTCTCCAACAAACAGTCTTTTAACAACTTTTAAGGCCCTTCTTCCTATTTTCATGGTAATATATACTAAGGCTGAAGTGACAAAAGCAAAACCTGATAAATAACTTGGTCACGATATACGCAATTAAAAGATCGTCGGCTTCAATTGAGGACGACATATTGTCTTCAAGGGAGAGTAAAAGAGAGGAGAGAGAATGAAAAGAGAGAAGATATGGAATGAGGGAGAGAAAATTGGGAACAGAGGAGAGGGTCCAATCCTATTGGAAGGTTTTCCTCGAGGATCGCTTGTACGTTCTACTATGAGGTGGTCGCGTCCCGTTTTTCTTTTGTCGGTCGCTCAATGACCAATCGGGGTCGGACGGACCAGGGGGGCTGATGGTCCGCAAACAACGCCCCTCATGCATTGAAATGTTTGTAGCGTGTGGGATGATTCGCGGGGGGGGGGGGGGGAGGTGACAGGTGAGAGGATTCGGAGTGTTTGGCTGAGTGGGGTGGGGTAGAATGATTTCGGGTGAGGGACAGATAACATCGGAGCTCAGCAAGGGCGAGGGAGAGGGGATGCCCGCTGGAGCGGCAGATAGACCCCCTCTTAGGATTCCGAGACCGATAAGCATCCATACATCCGGCCTTTTCTTTCTACTCATTTACCACTGATTCATTGTTGTTCTCGAGGTTTTCCTGGCAGAGCGATGACTTTCCACAGATGAGACTGCGTTTGTATGACGAAAGGTCGCCGTGAGTGGAACTCATTTCATACGTGTCATCATTTAGTTTATTCTAATGACTTAATATTAAAAAATGCCGATCATTGCGTTCCGAATTCAAACTTTATTTATGAAATACCTGCGCCATGCGTCAATGGAGTGGGTTCTCCCTTGAATCAATCATAGAAAGAGATTTGTCGCAGATGGAGGGACTTTTTCCGGTGAGCTTCCGTATGAATGGCTGATTTTGAAACTTGCTATTTTAAGTGAGGTTCTATAGATGGTGGATAAAGTGAAGGACATTGGGAAAGCACAACGATCAGCGTGGATTTGCAGAACACATGTAGAAATGGTGACAGTGATTTTTTGCCGAGTACCTTTATATACTCATTTTCAATGTCAGGATTATTATCAAAAACGATAATCCAAAAATATTTACTCACAAAGAGAGAATTTTGCCGAACTATGAGCTCGCTTATGATTAATTGCTATTGTGTATTTTGATTTTATCTGATAAGTATCGCCCTTTATGAAGCTTCGAGGTAATAATATTAATTCTTAAAATTCTATAAATGGTAAAAGGCGCTGTGCACCGTCCCTTTTTTGTCCAAGCGAATGTGTCTTAGATTGCAAACGGAAATGAATAGAGCGGGGTCTGTTTTCCGTTCAGACACTCAGGCAATCATGCAGTTTGCCGCTTTTCTTCGCGGTGCAATTTGCCTCATGAAAGAGTTCATGCATTTGTTCCGAACAATAAAATGTACCGGGTAAAACGGCCTAAAGACTAGAAGCTTTTAACTGTGGATATCGAAATTGGTTTGTTACTGATTGATCTAGCATTAAAACCAACGTTCTCTGAGTGACATCAGAGCAAATGAAAGGGCAGGTAACTTATTTTCCCTCAACTTTGCGAGCATTTAGTTGAGATCAGTTATTGTGAATTGGGGAAAAAAGTTTCAAATGTAAGAATGGAAGGGAAATAATCATTATCACTGTCAAAGTAACTGTGGAAATATGAATTTTCAATGAGGCCAATGATAAAAAACGGTAAAGAAAGGACATGTGTGTATTAGTATCCAGAAAAGATAGATATTCTAATGAGAGATGAAAAAAGGTGTACATAGAGCGATTGAAGCTTTCGTCGAGAATTTTATAATTGAAAAATTCTGATAGAAAGATTTATAGATATTTCTGGATGGCTTTTATGCCACGGATGAAGCAGGAAGTTTATTTCTGAGAAAATTATTATTTCAACATCATCATAAAACAATGCCTCAGCTAATAATCTTCGCAGTAATAAACTTCCAGCTTTTTTTCTTTGGAGAGAGAGAAAGAGAGAGCTAAGAGTCGCAGATTTTCCCCTCATTTCTTTCTGATTTAAAGCGTAAAGCTTCTAAAAATCTACGGTTGGAGAATTTATTATAATTTTGACTTGGCTGATACGTGAATTGAGGCATGACCTCTCATTTGAAAACAACGGTGCTCTTACGATTACCTCCACTGTATTGAGATTAGAGATGGATTGAGACCCCCTGCCAGACGCTCCCTTTCTCCATCCCCATAACATCTTCTCTTCCCTCCACATTCTCACCCTCTCCCTAACATATCCCGAACGTGATGGATGGTTCTACAAACTCCTCCATTTTTCACCCCTAGCACCCCATATTCCCGGTTTAATGTGTAGCTACGGCAAAGTCCCTCTCGCGGCCGACTACCCTTAAGATGGTTAAATTATGAAGAGGGGTCCGGAATTTGGATATCGTGAGAGAGAGGCGAAGCTTGACATTTCCTTCGAGAGGGGAGATTTATCCAGTACGCCGCCCCAACCCTTCGTCATTGCGGCGTCTCAGGGAGGGAGTGTCGACTGGCGATGGCGAATATTGGATTTGACCGTGGACGTTCAGAAGTTGAATTGAAGGGTGGAGCCATTGGGTTACGAGCCCCTGCTTCGCTCAAGCTGGAAAGCGTTTTAGGTTATGAGGCACGCGTGACTTAAGAGGTTTAGCTTGGTTTCGTAAAAAATAAGCCCTTCAACGTGCAATAGTGAATCAATTTATTTCTGGTTTCATATGAAACGGACATCTTTATGCAATAGATTCTCCGAAAAATGTAATGATTTGCACTTCCTCCTCATAACAATTAGCCTGCTATCGTGTGCGCTTGTGGCCGAAGCTGCATAGTTTACATAAATATGAAGTCACTATTATGTTGACAAATTTATGGCTATAGGTATTCAGTGGTTCATCTTTGGTAATATTTTTAATATACTTATTACCTGACATGAATTGGATATAGTGTTCTCACGTCTTGCATGATGATTTGAAATCCCCTGATCTCCGTTGTACATGTTCCATATGTTTTATTTTTCTCAGCCCCTTTTCGTGACTCTTTCCATCTTATAGGTTTTATATTTTGAACGCATATTGCAAAGCTCTGTGAAAGTAAGTCAGTGCATTTCTCGTGATTAGAGTGAATTCCCATTGTTTAAAAAATGATGGGGCCTTTGTCGGCGGTTCAAATGTTTTTATACATCAAATACTTTAAAGGATCTCATGTGCTTAGATTATTGTTTATTCTCATCGAATGCATAATAGTTTAGTGTTTAATGTTTAAGTTTATCACTGTTCAAGCCATTTTCAATATTTCACTCGTATTCGGGAATATTCAAATATATTCATATGAAAAACTTTCTCTTCTTGGATATCTATTCCATTATTCGCGACTTCTGATCGCATTGTCGGTCAGTTGTAGACCAACATATACATATTTGTATGCGTGAAATCGCGTGCCCATTGATGGTGCATAATTGGAAATTCGCATTTTGAATCGTCCCGCATTTCCCTTTTAATATTCCTTGCAATGTGAAATATTGCAAGTGTCACATATCGCGATCGAGAGTCAGAACTTTACCTCCTGAGAAGGGACAACGATGAATCGGTATCGAAACGGGCGTTGACTTCCACGAGAAGAGAAGCGGTGTGTGTTCGCAAGGGTGAGAGTGGGTGGAGGGAATGGAGGAACCTGAGGATAGAAATGAAAGAGGAAGAGTTATTGAAGAAATAGACAGACGAAGGCTGCACGCTAGGCTTAGGCTGCTTGATAAATTCAGAACTGACATTTTTCAGAGCGACACAGAGAATATTATCATGACGCCTCACTACATTTCAAGGTCTGACAGATGCGATAAAATAAGAGAGATACTCTGTCGTACAGATAGGTACAAAAACTCGTTCTTTCCGCGCACAATAAGCGACCACAATAGAAACTGAGCTCCTCCAAACTCACTCTCATAGGACATGTCACCATTTCACCTCCAAAACTTTTTCATCTTTACACGGCTGGTGACCAACCACCCCCTGCCACACGCCCAAGCGGCGGCACGCAGGGTAGTATGTAGATGTAGAAGATGGGCGCATAGAGATGGCAATAACTGACGTACTAGGAAGCATTGCAGTAGATACACTACTTCTCGCAGGTCATTACGATTTAGGACACATGGGGGAGTTTATGGGTTGCACTAAAAGTGAATACGTTAACGATCGGGGTCGGAAGGATTGAATAGTTGAAATAATGGAGAGACGAGGACAACGTTAAAGAGAGAATATGAATAATCTTGACCACGAGAGTAATCTTAAGAGAGAACGTTTAAACATGGAAAGGCCGTAATTAAAGATTATCGCGTATCTATCAAACATCGCCATACAATTAAACGATTTAAGCGGAGCCATTAAAAGACCCTCGCCATAAGCAATGCCTTTACCCATTACCTTCGGGACCATATCTTGAGATCTCATCTCTCTTCAGGTGAATCCACCGTAAAATGACATAAGCATTATTTTATCCATATTCTCTCTGCTTATAAGAAAATGTGTCCATATTATTCAATGGGGAAGTGGGAGCAACACGGAGAAATGGTATTTTCCATCTAATATTAGTAACATTTTCGCGGAAAACCTTGTGAGAAAGATACAGTCTTGATAAATTGACGAGTGAATGAAATATCGAAATCCTGCCGCCTTATTTTGTTTGTTGTTAACCAGACAAAACTTTCAGCTGAGATATCTAGCAGGATTCAGCTAGATTTATCAGGATTAGTTAGAATTTAGCAGGGTCCAGACGGAAGAATAAGCCTTCGTGCCGGCTCAAGAAACTTCCCAGTGGATTTTTAAAGATGAAGCAGGATTTCGCAGGAAATAGTGGAGAGTATAATTTTTTGCAGAAGTCCATGAGACATCTTCATTTATAGCTACATATCGTAGTTTCTTTCTAGATCCAGTTGCATGTTGCACGTTCCAGGGCAATTTTTCATGGAACATCCATTTAATTTTAGTCAAGTAGCAATTAATTTGTTTTATAATGATTCGTGTTTTCCCTAAGAAACACTCTCCTTTTTAGCAGGAACCAGCTTACGTTAGAATAACAGCTTTAGGTAGTTTCTAGTAGATCTAGCTCGAGGGGACCAATTTATAGCAGGAATTTTTGCCAGTGTAACCAAATACTGCGATTTTTTCGGTCAAAATGCAGTCATTACGAAAAAATGGAGATCAAACCAACTTTTATGGCTGGCAAAAAAGAGCTCATTTACAATACACTCATGAACTAATATGCACATCCTGTGCCTTAATTTTGGTTTTCCATATGCTACGCAGGTCATCACCAAAAACGTGGTTTTTATGCCCGATAAACAAAAATATGGAATATAATATTTATTTTCACAGAATAAGTCGCGGTGGAACTTCCTTGATCGGAAGCCATATTAAGATGACCCAACTATTTTCTCGAAGCGATAATATTGGCAGAAACTAGAATGAGAAGATGAAATGGGGTTAGAGTAGTAGTTTGCATTTTATCACCCACGTTTTGAATCTCAATACTAATATTCCCTCCTCTTCCGCTGATGGGTTTTAAAACCTCCGACGCCCAATTCCCAAAATTGTCTCCTGGTGCATTGGCATAAGCTTTTGTGACAGCCATATGAGGGGTAGAGGAATTCCGTTGACTCCCGAGGACTTAAAAGCAATTAAAGCATGATATTGAGGATGATGGGAGGCTTTGAGGAAGGGGGACGAACGAATTAAGGAATCCTCAGGATGTGGGATGCGGGTTTAAGTTGAAAAATTTAACACTAACCCGGCGGAATTTCGCGGTGTTCTCTCTTCGGATTTCCGTTATTTATGAAACTTAGCTATGATCAAAAACCCTTGTCAACGATTGGGAAGTCTTCGGGTGAAAAGTTGGCCAGAATGAATACCGGTAAGAAACCCAAAAAAAGTTAACTTAGCGGTTTGAGGGTGGGAATTTGGATGGTGTGAAGCTATCTTTAAGGTTGAGAAGGGCTGTTTGAGCAGTTTAGGAATTGATTTGGTGATGAATTGGTAGAGAGGGTGGGTGGGGTGAGAGGACGTCGAAATTGTAAGGGAGGTTTTGGAAGTCAAATATTGGGGCATATTTGGGAGGATATCTGCGATTTTATTTCCCAGATAAACGCTTCAGTCATTAGAAAGGAATTCAGTGAGATATAAGATGAATTGCTTCGCAAATACTTGCAACTGGAGTCGACGTGAGAGAGGTAGCAGTGCGTGGAGATGGTTAATTAATTTTTAGGAATATCGGAGAAATATCAGAAAATTAACTCCCGTTTCACTCACAGCCTTTCAGCCTTTTCCTCGACTGCATCAATCTGCTCTTTTATTATTTTCCTGTTGTGTTTCGATTTTCATATTATTGAGAAATTGGTAAGAAATATCATAGACAAAATTAATGAAGAATATTTTATACTCTCTACTACTGGCTTATTGTCTACTTCCATTCCCGACCTCTCCAGATAAGGAAAAGTGGCTTAGGATAGACTTGCGTGGAGCTTGATTCCTATAATATTACCCGCTAGTTCAAGAAAGTACCTATATTACTTGTTGTTTAGAAGCTCTGAAAGACTTGTAGTTCGAAGAGTTTTTCAGGAAAACTCTAGTCTTCTCTAAGGCAAAACGTTTTGTTCATATGTAGGATTTAATTTTCTTCCAGCAAATAATTGAAGAAAATTTTTCTCGGGTTTGCGTCTGGGTATATTGCTCCTTCTTCATCTCCCCCGACGTTTAAATGAAAGACTTATTCATCGTCATCAGAGCCATAATTGCCAGGTGTCGAGGTTCCTCGCTAATGTTGTGTGGTAAGCAGGTGTAGTTGGTTCTGATTGATGAACGCAGTTTTACTTTTCCCACCACATATTTTCAGAATTGGGTTCCAGGTTCTATTTTGGTGGCATCCTTCGTCCCCATTGAAGTTATTGTTTCGCCGGCGGATTTCTATCGCCTTTTTGGTGAAGCGGTCCCATTCACCGTTGGAAAGGCTGAGCCATTTCGTCTCTTCCTACCGGATGGTATCGTCGAGGTCGAGCTCGTGCCAAGGACCCTGTCGACCTGAAGATGCCTGGTGTGTACCGAATTTCCTGAGGGTGTTGAGAGGAATGTATTGGCAAAACAGGCGAAACCATTGAAACCAGAATAAAGGAACATCAACGGCACCTCCGGCTATGTCAACCCTCGAAGTCAGGAGTCGCAGAACACGCGATCAACCTCGACCATGCCACCTTGAATCAACAGCCCTGATGACGTTGAAAATGTCTTTCATCGAAACGTTGGCGAAGATGAAGATGGAGCGATTAACTCGGATTCAGACCCGAGAAGAATTGGTTTCGTTCTTTATCGTTATTTATTTAATTTTTATCGATGTGAAATTTTAAAAAGTTACTTTGGACTACCCAACCGAAGATGACTGGTGACAGTTTATGTTCAAAGGTATCTTTCTTGGGAAAACACTTCAATGCGCAAGGACACAGCGAATTAGAATCAATCATTCTCACAAATAGAATCCCATTAAGAATCTGCCTTCTATGGCGCTTAATTAAACGAGCATGTCGACCAAGATCAAAGTACGGATTCGGTAATCCCTCCTCGGTGGCACGTGTGCTCGCAATTATCCTGGTGTAACAGCCCCAGCAGTTTCCCTCCACTGATGAACGAGAGAATGAGATGATAATAGGCTTAAGTTAAAAGGCTTCATGATGAGTGTAGACGGTGAGGGTACATAGGTTGTACACATGGTGAACATTGAAAGGGAGAGAGACGATTCTGAGTGGGTTGTGAGGAACAGAGAGTGAAAAGGGGATGGAGATAGAGGGACAAGAGTCGCGACTCAGTGAATCCAAGAGAGTTGGTTGGAGGCATTCAACATGGCTCTGTGTTGGAAGTAATTTGGTTAGACTGATTGGTGTTCCCTGTTCGTACGAGTAAGCGACGTTGAGATTAGGAGCTTCAGGTTTGGAATTTTTGCCTCCACAAGTTGATAAAATTTGAAAGCTTCCCCAGCGATGCTGCGCTAATAATGTTCATTTATGGAATGACTAATTTCTTGCTGATACTGGAAAAATAAGAAATAAAGTTATGTGGCAATTGATACCTACTTTATTCTGATATTGAGACTATTAAACAAATGGTTTTCATTAAACTAGTATTTTTCATGCACGAAAAACAAAATTAAGTTCCATCTCATGGCATACGATTAGCTGAGTGGTATATTGTTTGTGTTACCATGCAAGGGAAAGAGTACCTTAGTAATGTTCTGTTTTGTTGTAGCGGATTGTATCGTCCCTGCTTTCACGCTTCCTGCTATGAGGTTTGTGTATCTGAAAATTTAATCATCCATGTCATAATTTTGGGAATAATTCAAGTTGAGCAACAGCCTACCAAGATTGAAACATCGCTGCCCGAATAGTCACCTAAGTCACCAACATTGTTGGGCTCGTTTCGAATTGGAATTGGTGATATTCCCAGTCGTCTGATTACTGTGGCCCTATCCGCGAGGGGCAGAAAATATGTGCTAAGTGTTCTTGGCCGTCGGAGCATGTTAATGTGAAATCCCAAAAATTGGTGATTTATATGCCCAAAAGCTTCTATCTTGCGTTTACTTTTTTAAAAGCCGCCAGTAAAAATTAGCTGAAAGATTTGGTAGGGGCCATACAATCTGTGACCCTCCCCACTATTGGACACTGATTTCGTCTTGAGTCACTTAGGTCTCTTGGTAAGCAATGATTTTGTGATGGCTGTAATTCTCATCTAACATGTCTATGTATCTAAGTCTCAATATAGTTTCAATATTTATTCGTAATATAACTCAAATATCGAATTGTATTTGAACAAACCTATTGGTTAGGGTACGGAAAAGTTTCTAGTCTGAGAGAATGTTGAAGAAATATTTCATTTCAATATCCTTGTGACCATATGGAAAAATTTGACCTGCTCGGAGTACGAGTGCGAGACCATTATTTTCTCCCATAACTTATTGGTCTGCATCGCCGAGACTTCTGAGACGGATTCTTTCTCTATATTATTTTATTACGTTATCAGACGTACTTTATACATTTTCTCTCCGTAGCAAACGCTCCACCATCTCTCAATGTCATTATGTTCGCGTCCACTTCATGCACCTGGTCACATCACACGCGGAGTGAGGGACAGGAAAGAAGGCACTTTCAAGATGGTCGCTTTAAAATTGCACATGTTACTTTGGCTACTTCCACTTCGATGGCGTTTTCACAAATTCTAATAGTTTGTGGAGCTTCTTTGTCTCTCGGAGGGTCCTTAGCGAATTCCAAACTCCCGCAGCGCAAGTACACTCGGTGATTGCGGTCTTAAGCCTCACCCTGATAGCACTAGGGCCATACGTGGCTTTCATTCTTGGGCTTGAACTCCGCAATACATATTCTTATTTTCACCCTCAGTGAGAAATTGAGAGACAATATAACGGAAAGGGGCGTCTGCACTGTCGAAGGGGATGAAACAGGTCCTGTTACGAAACCGTATTTCGTCGATGATTCCTTGTCCTGAAACTATTAGGGGTCCCATTTAATGAGTTTGTGAAGGAGAAATCAGTTGCAAAAAATTCCCAGAAACCAATTCACTGGCCTTCTAATTAATAATAAAACCAGAGTTTTTAGAAACTATCACTAAATACTAGTAATCTAATTCTGTAGTGTACAATATTTGACTAATATTAATGGACTAGAATATAATGCAGATCACTACTTATTATTGCGAACGGTAAACGGGATTTTAGGCTTTCCACCTGGAAAAGATATTTTAAAACATATTTTTTTCTGGTGTAGTTTATTTGGGAATGATATGATAAATGAAAATTGGTGAGAATGGAAAATAAAATGATACAACCTGAAAACGACGAGGTTTACCTTTTCAATCGATGAATCGTTAACTAGTGAATCCCTAAAGGGAATGGGAAAGAAAAAGGCCAGGTGGCCGAAAAAGGTTGAAGTTTGTGCTTTAAGTCACTCATTTTAGCCATGTCGCTGTGGCTTTAAAGGAAAGCCCTTAAAGGGTTTCAGCCGCTCTTACATTTAAATAGGCCTTAAAGCTGAGGTAATGATCTCTGAATGGAGTCGGCGTGTGCGCATTATAGCTAGTCTTTTCGCTACTTAAAATATGACAAGGTTTCTTGCAATGAATTACGAAAAATATTGTAGTTTTTTTGGGGATATCCGCTAAGTCAAGTGATGAATGATATCCTCTAAATGATATTTCAAATCAATTTTCGGATTCACAATACCGTTCAGAAAATTCAAAGTTAACGTGACAAAAATACCCGGAAACTATGTACTCACATCTGAACAACGCTAATTGTGCACCTGAAAGCAGTCTAGAAAAGTATTTAACTCATCATACCAGTAATTTAGTGTTTACAGTGGATTTATTCAATACTGATCATTGGTTTAGTTAATTTTTTAAATTTAGTTAAATATTTAGCGCGAGTTTCAATGTTCCATTTTAGGAGAAATATTAATTTCTAAATTTAATATGATTTGAATTATCTGCAGCTTGACGATGTGGAATGCTTTGGTCATGCATTATTTATGAGCTTGCTTAGCTCCATTTGTTACAGCTATCTCGCTATAAGAATTCGCTTTTCTAAAAAGTATAGTTTAACGAATAATTTTTAGGTTGACTTCGGTACATTTACCATAAGCTCCTTAAAATTCTCTGATTTTGAGGCTAAAATATGGGTATTCTAACTCCTACCATTGTTCTTTTATAAGTTTGCTACCAAAATTACTTCCATTTGTTCCACAAAAAGGATTATCATTGGGGTGAAATATAAAATGGAAAGTAAAAATACCCAAAAATACGACTTAAAACGTTGGTAGTACCGAGAGGGAAACAGCGCCGTGAACATCCTAATCAACAGTGTTACTTCCCGACAGTGGCGCAGTTGACGTGATTGTGGTTCGTATGATGCATCCGACTATGATGTTAGCATGACAATTGTGTGAAATATACGAGGGAAAAATCAATTCTTTAAATCTGTTTGCAAAACTATGAGCTGGCGCTATTCTTGTTGCTTCACACAAGGTATTCAGACGCCCCTGCAATTCCAGTGGGCTCTGAGGAAGCAACAGAGCGTCATCTGCGTACAATAGTATTCGCACATTAATATGTATCATCAACGTTACAGCAGCGTTTTCCCTACACGCATCTGTCACATATATATCCATATAAACGTTGAACAGCCATTGAGCATCCCAGCTCTACACCCTACTTTTTCAAAACAATCACTCCGGACCCCGCTAACTCTCACACTATCATTACTGTCATCAAACATCGCCGTCATAACATTCTATAACTGCTCATTCAATCTTTACACCTTCAAAACCTTCCACATATTATTTCTGTTTCCCCTGTCACATTTCTTCTCTAAATCTACCATATGCTTTCGTTTGGGCGCCCATACCTTTCTGTGTTACTTTCTCTTCCAGGTCTTAACCACATTGCGCGCTCCAAATTATATTGATAGCAGATAGATAAGCGATAATCTTCCTCATTTTTTAAATTGAAATTTGCAGAGCACTTGTCCTCTAATATTCAAAAACACTAATTGCCCAATAATTTTAACATTCGGTCTCCCACCCTTCCCCTTGTTCCAAGGAATTTTTTCTTCTTTTTAATCTTCCAATCATTTGGAATAACAGAGGTTTTTAAGCATAAATTATGCAGTTCACACTGGAAATTGATGACAAAATTACATTAATACTTAAGAGTTTCAGTGGATATCTCATTTTTGCCTCCCGTCTTCCCATTTCTCCATATTTTCACTTCCATTACTCCTCCCTCCCTATTCTTACGTCTTCCTTTTTCAACGCAGAATTTCTCGCTTACTAATTTGCATGCCTGAACCTCACTGCCTGCACCAATGTTGCATATTTTTCAAAATATTACCTTCAACAGTCCCTGATGTTGTTGTCATCCCAGCGTATCTCGCTTATGTTGTCCTTTCGATCTCACTTATTAGATCATGAATCATACAATAGCAGTCTTGAATTCTTGTTAGCGCCAAGGAAACAAATCAGAGAATTTTCCATCATTTCTTAATATAAAATGCGTTTTCAGTGTATAATTCTGCGCGTTTATTATTCGATTCATGACATGGTTTTATTTATATCTATGTAGAGTAGCTATGCATATGTATGGATTGCTTTGATTTATGACATAAAATGCTCGCTTCTCTTAATGAGGAGGACGGTCGATGATGCTGAATAGAATTTCACATTGCTGAAAAAGTTTGTAAATTTACACCATTGTGATTTACAAAATTTTGCAATTATAAGTTGCAATTTTATTTCAAGTAATTTATTATTTTATTTGCCATATCGCCATTTTGGCGTCCTTGCCATACGAGCTAGTTAACTCCAAATGGGGACTATGGTTGAGCAGCCTGTCGCGGTGAAGGTTTGGGTGGCGAATTCAGATCCAGTTCCATCTCTTTAGTAGCAATCTCAATACACGCGATTGAATGGGGGTATTTTGTAAGGAGTTTCACTATGACGCTGAGAATTCATTCTGACTCCGCAGTAAATCCCTAGAACTGAGAGAAGCAATAGAATAAGAGAGTTCGACTCCCGAATTAATAGGCACAAAAATTCCTTCTTTCACCGCCCCTTTATCAGTTAAAAAAAAATGGCGTGATACGACACATTGCTAATATACAATTCATATCTGCTATTTTTCCCCTCCTTTTCCATTTTCTCTCCCCTTTCATGGATTGTTCTCTAACACCCCCTGCGTCTATACTTTGTTGCGGCTTACAGGGAAGTTTTTTGATGTAGATGGCGCATTGATCGTCAGCTGACCGCTGTAGTCTAGGGATCGATTTTTCTCGGGTATATTCTTTTGCATTGCGTCTTTAAATGAGAAGCAAGGGACGCAGAACCCGGACGTGAGAAGAGACAATGTAAATAGTCCGACAATATATTCCTGAATGCAATACGTTGCTTCTTCTTTGTGGCTTCTTTGGAGATGGATTTAACGGCCGCACCCTCTGCCTATGCTTGATGTCTTGGCTGGTCTTAATCGCCCGGGGACACCGATGGGATACTGCTGTCATGAAAAGAAATATACTCGTTTCTTCGGAATATTGAAATAAGATTTATTGCATAAATAATACAAGTTCTTTTTTAACTTTGTGGTTACCATTAAATCATCTAAGATTTATTGTATTACTCAATTCGCGGATGCTCACATATGGACTACGTTAATTTCTTCCTCAAGTTGGGGAAACTGCCGGCCGCGGCCGCACAGTGGGCTGAAATCGAAAAAAGGTGGCCAAAATTCAAAAAGTGATTTTTTTCAAGCCAGTAACCTGAAAATTTGCATAAATATTCTATTAAGACTTATGCATGTGATGACGCAAAGCATTTTCCTTAGTACTTAACAATTAACAATTTGCATGAGGTCAAAGTTGCACAAATTTCGCAAAAATGGTCTTCACTGAATTTTTTCACAAAATCTTCAAAATCAAGCCCTTCTTAATCCTTTATGGATTAATAATTGGAATAAAAAGTGATGTAATTAGATGTAACAGTTTTTTCTTTGTTTTAATGTAGCCTTCTTACATGTTTGTAATTATTTACTAAAGATATTAAACAAAATGGCGGACTCTCATTTTTGGTCATTTTTTAAATATATGTAGAGGAATAGTTAATTGCATCGCCGAATTGCATCACAAAGTAACTTTATACTTATATGGGGAAACTCTACAAAGCTTCCAATTCTGCGAATCCGATGAGTTATGATGCGACAGTTTTCGACGCCGAATTTCACATCAGTTTTTCGATCACGCTGTCGAGTCTGTAAGGTGGCGCGGTGAGTTTGTGGAATGGATTGTATAACCGCATCCACTCCCCTACGGAGATTATTGATATACAAACATTGAAAAGAGCCTTACAAACTTAGAAAAAGTTTACACATTAAAATAAAATAATGGGAGCTAACAATTTAAAACTCCTCCCGATACAATGAGCGTAAAAGCTTGATTTAGCTTCGGAAAGCTTCTTCAGAGCATTGCCATTCTTAGCCAAAGGAGATACATTCCCATCGCTAAATGTATAAGAAAATCGATACTCACATTGAGAATCACGAATTTGGTGAATCATGGTACTTGATTTATGTAAAAATAATGGCATGATTTTTCGCGAAACGTTATACTGATCGGTAAGCAATATTGATTCATAGGAAAAACTAGATAATTTTTGTATTTGCGGAAATAATACAGCACTATGTAAACACATACATGAGTAGTTTTCAAGTCGTATGAATTTTTACTGCTGATATGTCAATTTGCATTGACTGATTGACTGATTTCGAATTTGGTTCCGAGCATTCGGAACTATTTTCAGTCCTGACTCAAGTGCTGTGTGACCCAACCTTGAGCTGATGGCTATGGCCCTGCGTGGTAATCTGCGACATAGGATTCAATAAATTCTCATATCGATTATTGTTTGCCATTTTAAATATCTCCGCTATAATTTCTGCTCAAATAAGACCTTTTTTTAATGATTGGTCATCAGTGTCATAACTGAAGGAGATTTTAATATTAATATTTCTTCCTGAGTGGATGGTTTTAATTCAATTATTCATTCAATATATTTTTATTTATATCTGTGCTAGCTAGAATATATAGCTAGAAGCTAGGACTATTTCATTACAAATGATACCAGAGATTAGTCGTGGGCGATTGCAGTTGAATACTAGTTATCACCCATTCATTCCTTTGAGGTGAGGTTTCCTTTTACATGCTCATGAATTTGACCAACAAGTAATTACAAATGTATGAAATTAATGGTAATGGAAGTTTGTTCCTGTATTTTGGAAGTATTCATTTTTCTCATCTCTTTCTGTGGTCACCTTTATGAGTTGGTTATTCATGACATGAATGAGAACACTCTCCTGCGGCTAGTTATTTTTATCTGTGACATGGAGCACTGGAGAGCGCTGCTATCCTCACATTACCTTAAGATTTGGTAGAGTTTTCGCAATTCGTCAGCAGATAAAGCTATTGTTCTTGGAGCAGGGATATGAATACTTACCCTACTTACTGAATGATTACTCGCATGTGAATTTCGTTGAATTCCGCTCGCTTTGCGTAATAACAAAGGCAGGACTTTAGATTTGTTGCCTCACGAAATTTACACTCTGAGGGAACTGGTGGATATGACCTCATTTATAGCTACATTTAACTTATTTTATATTTATGAATTCCTTTTCCCTTTGGAGTTGATGCGAGTGGGAAATGTGATGCAATACGCTTTCATTGTGACTGAGGCAAGCGCTTGCATGCACTTGTCTTGCTCCAGTGAAGAGACTGAGAAAAAGCTGATTCTTAATTTTTATTTTATATGTCATCTTCTACATTTCTCTTCTTCTAAAAATATCAAATCCCTTGGCTCTTGGTAAGTCTCCATCATTACAGAAATGGAATCTTCATTCGTCACTCGCCGTCATTGTGATGCAGTAAAAATCAATTTTCTTATTGCTCCATATTTTCCTAGCGACATGTGATGCCATGATCATGTGTATCATAGTATAATTGCTTTAAACAGCGAAATGTCCTCATGAGACAAGATAAAAGTCTCTTAAGCCTCTTTATCTCCCAATTTTAGGATAATTAATTATAAAAATTGACCATTTCCAACACTGAAAGCGAACTCCCGTGCTGATTTCTCAATCATTGAGATTAAAATTGGCCTTTTTTATGAGGGAATTCAAATGATTTTGAACGTGCAAGTTTCCTCCCGTAAAAATCTTGCCTCAAGCTCCCCATCTTATGATTTTAGAATATTTTAATTACTAATATTTGAAGGAATTCTGCTTCAGGTCTAGTTAAATAGGACATTCCAGGAGATGGGACGCTTATAAGTACTTCACACCGCGTGCATTTCCTCATTAAGGTAAATGAGACGAAAATTTCCTCGCATTAGTGAATACCTTCCCGCCCATTTCCATGTCTGTCGTTCTTTATTTAATGCTTCATTCGTACTTCTTCCCTTTCTCGCTCCTCGTCAGTTTCCGTCAACAAATGGCCACTCCAAAGATCCCCGACCTTTCCCCATGCCCACCGCATTAACCTCGACGCTAGCCCTCCATATTTCGCCCACTCTCGCTCTCTCTTTCTTCCTCACTCTCTCCCATTCCCCTCCATCAGCCTCGAGGGCCAAAGGAATATAAATCCCCTCTTCCGCTCTTTTAAGCCGAATCAGTGCACCAATCCGACTTGCCCTTCCGTCTTCCTTCTCTCCCGGCCGGTTGGGAATGCGGCGGCTTCACCACGTCCCCCCATTACCTCCTCCCCGCCTTTCCCTCTATTCCTCTCGACATGGAAGAGACTGGATCTTTTCAGATAACAAATATAGCGGGCGCAGACTCGAGCACGCATCATGCAATTTTCCGTCCACCCAACATAATACCAAATCTTTTCCTTTCTTCTTTCTTTTAATTGCGACCTCGACGGCTTTTTTTCTACCCGAAAAAAGTGCACCGAATCCTTTTCACCCATTTATCCTGCATCCTTCAAAAGTTCCTATAGGAGTGCATTTTTTCTTATCCACGCCGTTTTACTGAGATAGCTTCCAGTTTTCTTCCCCTAGTTGTCCCCATATTGTGCCCAGAGTCAAATTTACATTTCCAGGGAAATAAGAGAACGGTTTTATCCTTTTGGTGGAAATATTTAATGAATATATTAATCAGGTAATCAATTATAAATATAGGAGATAAATTGTTTCAGAGCCTAAAACATATGGTATGGCACAGAAAAGCACTGTAAAAAGACAAAAGATTATGCTGAAATATTAATATTTACAGTTATTTGTATGGAGCTTAACTTTAGACCATGGCAGAAAGACAGTGGGGTAGAGTAACTGCTGGTGAAATGAAGGTTTTAAGAATTATTTTTGGGAAAACTAGATTAAGCAGAATAAGAAATACTGATGTAAGAGAACAATTGAATATAAAGAGTGTGAGACACCTTTTAACTATTAAAAGAAATAGATGGGAGGACCACGTATCAAGAAAAAGACACTAGGATGCCAAAAGTGCTGCTGAAGAGACGAGAAGAAGGTAAAAGTTTAAGAGGACCTTATCCAAGAAGACGCTGGGTGGATGAAGTGAAGGATGATATAGTAATGAAAGGATATTCTTCGAAAGAAACCATTAAACAAGACCTATGGAATGATAGACCTGGCTGGCGACGACCAGTCAACACATAGGCCAACGTGCGTGGAACAGGATTACGCTATAGATGGATTATTCAGTTTTGTCTCGTCTATCTCGGATGTAAAAAATCGCGAAAATGTCTTTGGATATTAATAATTCCGTTTTTAGACTTAATTAGTTGGGGAAATATCACGACCTGAGGAATTTCGATGTGTATAATTCACTCTTGACTATGACCCACACTGAGAACAATCACAGATATACTGTTTCATTATTATTCGGGATTCATTTTATCTCCGATTAGTTTGAATTTTTATTTTTTGCGTTTTACCGCTTACCTAGGGTAAATTCTCCGCTTCAAAGTTGTCTTTAGCGGAGAAGTCGCTTTCCAAACAAGTAAAAGAATACTACGTCCCAGGTGGAATGAATGGGCCAGACTAAGACGAATATGTAACTTCGAGAACTACTTACATCATTTCGAGGGGTCTTTTAATAAGATGGCCCCAGGATATCCGAATCCTGTGCGGCGTTCTAGTTAAAACATCTCGCGTACGAAGCGCTATGTATGAATAACAAAGGTATGCACTCTCTCGAGATGAAAATCTTTTACTATCATCTGAGATTTTGAGACATCACAAGGCTTTATTTAAGTGGGACTACGTATCTCATTCCTCACGTGGCTGCTCAATAAATCTTCTAAATAGTTGTCCTTTGAATTGAATTATAACGAGTCCTTTAAAATTTGACCATCCAAAGGAAGAGATCTGATGTGACACCGAGTGAAAAAAAATATGACGAACAATTATTAACTTAGGATTGTGTTCTAATTTTCTTGTTGCCCACCTAAGTCTCGTTTACTAATTAAGTCCTCTCAGGTTTTCCACCAGGTTAGGTAATTGTTGGCCGACGTTTCGATGACTACTCCGCCATCGTCCTCAGGGCATCGTCCTCATGCCCTGAGGACGATGGCGGAGGTAGTTATCGAAACGTCAGCCAACAATTACCTAACCTGGAGGAAAACCCGAAAAGACTTTGTATGATTCGCCGGGAAAAAACCAAATCACATTTAAGTCTGCCTTTCTGCATGGTGCATAATGATGCATTGGTGTCTGCATGGTACATAATCCCCGCGTATTCCTACTTGAAATGTATCTTTTGATGTTGTTAAGATTATATAAGCTACCAACATAGTCGATGAAACTTTTATTTCACGACCATTGAATTATGGTTTCTTATCTGAAAAATTCACGATGCTGGTTTGGCAATAGGATGACCAAAGTTACTAAGCTCCAACAGGTACAGGAGTTACTCATAACGTAGGATTCCGCGGTCCGTTTTCCTGACTCGACTTTCCCTCCTACTTCATTCCTACACTTCTACTCATCTCCACATTTCTAACCACGGACCACTGTCTCTCTCTTTCTCGATGTAAATTCTTGGATGGTGATTGCTGCACGGCTCGTGTTGCATCGTTGTAGTGCCCAATTAAAAACCTGAGCTGACCCAAAATCCTCCATCCTCACATCTCGTGTTCATCTGCGCGCTCCCTTTGGGTTAAGCGAGAGAGTGAGACAGCAGAAGCCGTAGAATTAGATGAATTTGCCAGATTTCATTAAAATTAAGATAGATTGTTGCACTCGGCGAAGAATTACAGATAGACTTGATATGATAGCCGTTCTAAGTTGGCTACAATCAGTCAAATGTTCCGGGGCGATAAATCTTTACCTATAGTGGAAAGCCCTGTAGATTTTATACTCGTTGGCATTCTCTGGTAGAGGATGGGTTGTTTAAATTAAGGGGAATTGGCAGCTGGATTTAAAACCTAAAGGAATAATTTGATATGCTCTGATTTGGAGTCGACAATAAAAACAGACGGGAAAATAACTTGGTTTCAAAGGAATAATCTCAAAGAAGAAGGGGAAGCACATCTCAAGTTTCCATTTTCACTTCTATTATAAAATTCTTGTTAGCTTTCTCTCCGTTTAACAGTCCTTTGTCTTATATCGCCCTTGCTGGTGTCTCATTACAAGTCATTTGCAGCGTGTAAGATCAGTAACCAGAATAAAAAATTGCCGATAGTAATGGCGCTGAGATTATTTTAACGGCTGTGTGCGTACAATATTCCACTAAGATTAGTGCATAAGGTGCTCTTCAGTAATTCCCTCCTCTGCTTGGATTCGGGAAGAATAAGTGAAAGGCAGTTGCGACCAGCCTTTTAATGCCACACACCCCTAAAAATTTTAATATGTTCTCATATCGCTTAAAGTTATATCTCGAACCCCTACAGTAATAATTTATTTTAAAACTGAATTGATGGTGATAAAAGTATTTTATGATCAATTTTTAATAATACTAATATCAATTCAGCTAAAATTTTACATCGCTTCGCAGTTAACGTAAGCAAGATGTAAAAATATTGGAGCTTCGCATTTTACAATTTTAACGTTATGTCTTTATCGCTCTAAATACCATGTTTTTTCGAAATGAACTGAATAATGATATATTTATATTGTGATAGATTGATTATTGAGTATCTCAAATGTCTATTTTGTTTAACTTGAATTTTCATGACAGTTAACTATGTAGCTTATCCTGAATGGCTTAGGAAAATGTAGGTGCTGTCCTAAGGACGTGGATACTTTGGTTCCCATGGTAATGTTTGCATAGCTAACTTGGAGAGATAACTCTGAAAGAATAAAAACCCCTCGCTTCAAAGGAGAGTAACAGTCGGCTGGCATCGGGACAGCTGCGAAAAATTCTCAGCGCTAGTTCTTGCTAAGCCAAGTGCTAAGGACAATCGATTCTAGCCGCACGTACCTACCTACCCACTGAGCCTCAAATGATTTGGTTTCCAATGTTCAAAGACTTCTCCTACCTCCGCTTTTAGAGCCCACTCCCTAGGGATGAAGAAGCCAATGGCACACGAGGCCCGCAAACCGTCTTTAATTCCCCAAATGCTCAAAATGCAGGATACCGAATGCATTGATCTGGAGATAATAGACCAGATATTCCTGGGACCCCTCGTTGGCTCCCTTTGAGGGTCGCTAATGTTTTTTCTTTCTTTTGTTTTCATCATTCACTCATGGAAAAGCCGCAATCTCGTCTCTGCCGCCCTCCAGCTATACTTCGCGTGGACACGTAACCGTAATTTTCTCCTTCATATTTTACCCGTTTATTTATTTTTGTCCCCTGATGATGGCAGCCTCCAGCCATAATTACTCTTTAGCCTCGTCAGGTCAGCATCAACGGGAAAAACTTGAACAAAGTCAAGCTGTACATTGTCGTATCGCCTGGTTCACTGGGCATGTACCGATTTGTAATTTTCACGAGGTGGTTTTGTTCTCTTGTCCTCTTATCTATTATCCACTCCCTCGGTTCCCTCTTACTGGAATGCGTTCTCTTTACACCAAAGGAGACGATTCGGAGATGCCGACAGAGTACTGAAGATGGAGCAGGCTTTTAGCTGGGATCAGTTGGTAAAGATTTCAGGGCCGGAAGTGATCGGCCCTCTGGCTGGGTTCGTTTGGTGATTGCCCCTGCGTATTGGAGTGAAGACTCCAGAAGGTCGAGTGATATACAGTCGACGAACGGGTTTTTCAGATTTCGATTTTTCAAATTCGGATTGCCTATTTTCATCTTCCACCGCAAGTCCGGTCCGAAAGAGACAAAATTAACCGAAGAAGTGTAGACGCATATGCCTACATCACATTTTTGTGTAGATACTTGACAAAGAGAGTAATAGTTTTGCTTATTACTTGCTTATAAATAACTTCTCGTTTATTCTCACTCATGCCCAGCTTCTCGTTAAAGGACTTTCAAGTAAAATTTCTTATAAAGTTTTCTAGTACACGTAGCTATAGCCCTATATTAAAAAAATGAGAAATTTCCACGTTCAGTCTTAAAAATTATACTATTTACGCAAATGTTGTCCTAAATTTTCCTCGCAAAAGGTTTCATTAAAGTATCTTTTTGGAAAAAAATACACTTTTGTGGAAGCTTGAATTTTGTAAGCGGATGCTTACAACTATTATTTGGTTCTTGTGCGACATCCAGTATGTAAGCAACTAATTTTAACACCGATATATCGTTAAAAACTTAAAAACGACAATTTCACGACCGTATGTTATTTTCTTCCCATGAGTAAAACTCCTAGTAAGATAAAGTTGGTCGTTTCCGGCGATACTTTTCGGAATTTGCTAAACATTTTGAATGAATAGAGTTTACTATTTGAAGAAATAGTTTACCCTAATAATACAAAATCCTAGTAAGATATCAGCCATGCTCAACTGCTAATTCATCTCATTAGTCAATGGTATAGAAGAACGCTAGAGTGAAAATATGTCAGTGTGAAAATTTTCTTTTGAAAACTCCACTGCATTAACACTCTCACAAGTAGATAGAAATTTTATTTCGAATCCTATTCATTAAAATTTTGCGGTAAATCATTCGGATGTTCATCATTTCTTAAAAACCTCACATCGGAGAAAATATTGCCGGATGATTTAAAAATTAATCACGAAATATGTGTGTGCTGCATAATGGACGTGATCATTTCAAGATAATCGACACCTTGCAAAATCCTTGGTGGTGAAAATTTCGGCATAAAAATTTTCGCGGTCTTGGAGAAAAAATATTAAAAAATTAGAGGCATTTCCACTAACCCCAAACGCGTTTAACTCTCTGCAAAACAAAAGAAAGTGCTCTTATAACGTCGAAAGCAAGGAATGAACGTTTTGAAGCTTGCGGAGAGTGTAGTTCGAGTTTTGTCAAATTTTATTTCTGAAGAGGATCGCTCGGAGAAAGATTCAGCAAAGAGGAGTAAGTGAAAGAGCTGGGAATGAGTGACAACAAGTGAATGAAATTTCAATGAAACGGGACAGAGAGGAGGAGTGGAAGAGCGATCTTTTGGGAATAGTATTGGACTTTATGCGATTCAGAATGAGAGCGAAAGAGATTTTGTCGACGGTAAAAAAAGAGTAAGGGCAGAATGAAATATGCACAACGAAATGAGAGAAAAAAATATCGGAAAAATAGGTTGGAGTGAAGGACTGAGCTGAGCTGAGAAGGGGGGGAAAATATTTCTGGGGGGTTACTGGTCCATACATGTGGTTCAATGATCCAAAAAGACAAATGAGAATGTTAAATACCTTGGGGGCCGTTCAAGTATTACGTAAGACGATTTATACCATTTTTGACCTCCCCCATCCCTCTATGTAAGACAATGTAAGATTTTCCCAACCTCCCTTTTCTCTCATGCTTACGTAAAATTTTGGATTTTTGTATCTACTATTCGTTAAATGCTCGCTTTCTTCTCTTTCATCTTTCCACGAAAGCCATCGCAGCCAGCACAGCTTTGAGCGCTGGATATCGTATAATTATGCAGTGTTGGAGTACCAAACTCATTAACGTTAAGAGCGAAACAGTACCACAGCTGATGAAGTTATGAAGAATCACAGGATATTTGGAAACGATACAATGTTTTAAGACGTACAAAAATCTGACGTAAATTGGTGCCAGACGCCCCCCTCTTCATAAGAGAATGTAAGATGATCCCAACACCCCTCCCCCGGAAAACGTCTCATGTAAAACTTGAATTGCCCCTTGCCGTTATGAGTGACGATGAAGAACGTCCACTCGTCGTCCGTTAGTGAGTACCGATGGGCCCCTGCTGCAGGAACATGACATCAGAATGAAATAAGGTACTTGGATGGAACACGCCGAGTTAGGACGGCTAGGAAGAGACGGGAGAAAGGACTCCAAGGTTGAATGAACACGGGGTTATTTTGGATTCGTAGAAGGGCATATGCTGCAAACTAAGTTATCTAAATTTTTCTGTTATAATTTTGATCAGCTTCCATACTTATCAGCCAGAACGTTGAGTTATGGTGTAAATGCCATACATTTTACGTGTTGTGCTTTGGCGTTACATTGAAGTGTATGGTAAAAAAAACTATTTCCAGCACAAGGGAAAATACGGTCTGTCACACTCCGTTTATATTTTATGGGAAATTTGGCATATCATCGATTTCAAACTGATAGCTTCTGCGGAAATTAATCGTTTTGGTCATGGAGTAATGATCTTCACCTATAACATACTACCCCGCGAGCCGACGCATGGACGAGTGGCAGAGGGTGTTCAGACACAAGCCACGTAAGTGTAAGGGATAAGGTTTGGGAGGTGAAATGGTGACTTTTAGTATGGGAGTGTATTGAGTGGAGCTCATATTTTATTATAGTCGCTTATTGTGCGCGGAAAGAATGAGTTTGTGTACCGATCTGCACGGCGATATCTTTTATTTTATCGCTTCTGTCAGATCTAGAGATTTAGTGAGGCGTCATGACAATATTCTCTGTGTCGCTCTGAAACACACCTGTTCTGAATTTCTCAAGCAAACTAAGCCTATCGTGTAGCCACCGAGTCCCGATTGGGGGCTCCCACCTTAATCCCACTAAAAGATGTGAAACACTAAATGCTCGCTCGTCGCAGGTTTTAAACGAAGCGTGCGCCGCTTTCCTTTGTATTTTATTAATTTCTTTGGTTAAATCTTTATGACCAGTGTCCCAAAAATTCGCGGCGTATTCGAGGTGTGGACTAACCATAGCGAAGTAGCATCTCTCTTTGACTTTTTCACCCGAGGAACTTCCTATTATTCGTTTAACAAAACCTAGTTTTTAAATGCTGCACAGCAGATTCGGGATTCCCTAGTCACAGCTCTCTAGCAGGGATCGGGGCTCGCTGCGAAATATCCACCTCTTTTGGGATTCGAAAGCGGAATATCGGATTGGTGAACCAATTCTCCAACCAACATATTGAAACGATTCCCTGAATTTTTTTGAATATAATTGAAGAAAAAAATATTTAGGAGGAAAAAACAAAATGAAGGGATTATTCCCTGATCAAAATTAATGCCTGCCCCTGTTATCATTGTGAAAGTTTTATTCAAATAAAGATACAGATTTTGAGGTAATATTGATAGGAAATTGCTCGGGTATATTTTCAGCGATCAGGTACTGAGAGATAGCTATGTCTCATTACAGTTTACCTACCTATTAATTATGGGCTGGAAAAACCTAAGGTATTGCTTAATAATGTCATTGTACTAGCTGGAGGACAAAATTAAATTAGACCTTAATCTAATACTTATTCATTACATGTAAGAGTCTAGTAAGTCTGGTAAGTTTTACTGCAGATTTTGGTAAGAATCGCATGTGTATCGATATTTCTTATTTAAAAAAATATTTAATTAAGAGAGAAGTAGCATCTCTTTTTTACTTTTTCATCCGAGGACCTTCCTATTATGCACTTAACAAAACCTAGTTTCTTTAACGCTGTCACGCATATGTTTTGTATGTGTAATCCCCACGATATTGCAGAAGTTAAGGTAATTCCAACATATTTTATTGTATCTGAAGATTTTATGTTTATTCCACCCACAGTGTAGATACGACATTTGGGTGATGACTTTCTCAGGAAGTGTACTGCGGGGCATTTATTTAGATTTAATTCTAGCTCCCACTCCTGGCACCACGAATGAACGTTGCTAAGGCCCGATGACAAAACTTCAAGTCTGCGTCTTCGCTTATTTCGCGGTACATGACCGTGTCGTCGGCAAATAATCTTAATTTACTGCTAACTCGAGAACTTAGGTCATTTACATAAATAATGAATAAAAGAGGGCCGATTACGGTTCCTTGTGGGGCACCGGGTGTGACTCCAGCCATATCCGAGCTAAAACCATTAATAACTACTTTTTGTTTTCGATCACTAAGAAAGTCCCTGTCCAATTCAATTTTTTTATTAACTCTGCATGATTGCAACTTATATATGAGTTTTTTGTGAGGAACGTTGTCGAATGTCTTCTTAAAATCAAGAAATATCGCGTCGACTTGCATTTTCGATTAACCTGATTTTAGGATGTCATGTAGGAGAAGCGCAAGCTGTGATTCGTAAGACCTATCTTTACGGAAGCCGTACTGACTGTTATGTAAGATATTCTGTTTATCCAGGAATGTCGTAATATTGCTCAAAATGCGGTCAAGGATCTTGCATAGAAGTGATGTTTACGATATAGGCCGGTAATTTCCTGGGTCATTTTTTTCCTTTTACTTTTTTAAGTATCGGAGTTAATTTGGCTATTTTCCAGTCTTGGTGCACCTTGCCTTCGGCTAATATATAACTATAGTTTGCTAAATATAATGTCTAAGAAAGGTGCAATCTGTGGCGCTAACTCCTTGAGCACGCGTACTGTTTCCTTCTGGTACAGAAGGTATTCCTTCTGTACCTGGGGACTTGTCACTTTTAATGGAACGCAGTTGTTTGGTTAATCCATCACGTTGAATTGTTATATCAGCTATCGGCTCGTTAGAGTCGGGATGTCTAAACTGTTCATTGTGTCATCCTTAGTGTATGCACTTTCGATGGAGTGGTTTAATAAGTTGGCTTTGTCAATGCTGTTAATGACTACTTCGCCAACGTCGATGATTTGCTATAGCAAACCGATTTTCAAATTGAATGAATTCTAAGACCTGTACCTTTGTTACCCGCTTTGGAGGAGCATGTGAAACTTTCAATGAAAAAAATCATCGGCTAGGTCTGGAATCCCTAGATTGGATCCTATAATCCGACTGATGACTGATGACATAGGTGATGATGGTAGCATGTATTCAAACGCTTCTTAAGTTCTATTATGTACGTAGCTTCTCCGTCCATTTGCCAATTGCTTTGCCTGGACTCTCCTTGTCTCTCTTTCATTAAGTGGCTACTAGGTAGGGGCCATGCAGATGCGTTTTTGTTCCGAGGGGGAGGGATGTAGAATGCGTGGGTGAACAAAGGATTGAGGTAAGTTCATTTTTAAGTATGTCATTTTGTATTGTCTAAATGCGGTTTGACGTGCTGCCGTGTGTCGTTCATTCCGTCGGGAGTTGGAACTGGGACCACTCAGAGACCGTAATAGAGGCACAGGACTCCCATTCGCACGATGGCTATGTTCATTTGTTTACACTTTTAAGGAAATTGGATATGTTTACCTCATTTTTTATTGACCGTGTGGTGGTGCAGGAGAAGTTTCTCTGCTTACCAGCGTAATCAATAGAAGCGTAGATGATGAAATTGCGCAAAAATAACATTTTTCTTGTGAGTATATGTCATTATGCTGCGTCGTATGCAACATCTTGTGCAAAATTTGAGGGATCTTTCGTAAGTGGTGAAATATAATCGTTTTCTCTCGAAATTCACACTTTTGAATCGTGTTTAATTAAGATCATAACGCCGTAGTGTATAGGGGTTCTGTTTTTAGGGTGAATCGTTCCTATAAACTCATTTTCACGAGTTCCATTTGCTTAATGGTCAGAGAACAAAGCAGGCAAATGAGACGACATTCTTTTGACTGATTGGTCTCTTATTTTTCCTTCGGATTCAGAACAATTATCTCTTTTAATATTGGGTATATTTTTTGTTACCGTACACACAACACTCGGGTTTGAACTAAAACCATAAACTTCATGCATGGAGATCTGCATCGACCACCTAGTCAACATTTTTTCAAACATTCTGCTCAGCTATTTTATGAACAGATGCATGACAGATTGTAAAACTAAATACTTATCATGTTCAATATGTCTTTTAAAAAATAGCGAATACCTCCTGTGCTCAAAGTTTGCTTTTATCGCGCGGACTGTGGCGCCAAGCTTACGTATTTGACTATCAGTTTTAGTGTATGTCCATCAGACCGGAACGCCTTGTTTCTTTAAAGCCCAAAAATCCATTTAGGCAAGGACTCTTCGTTAGATTAACCGGCTAATGTTATCGGCCGGAAAGCGAGGGATGCGGGTTCTGAGTCCCGGTCGAGACGAAAGATTGTTCTCTGCAGGATTTTGCCCTTTCAAATTTTGGAATGTAACTTGGGGAAACGGTTCAGTTTAATTAGTCTGTGTGATAGGAATTCGACTCAGGCAATTTAAGATTAATATTTACTTGATTGGATTCAATTAAAAGCGTTTTGAACCACAAATTATCGAAAAATGTATTTGTGAACCCCTTTATGCCCATAAAAAGAGAGAGTCAAAGATTGTCTTCAGCGCTGATCCTGGGCATTGAGTGAATGTGGAATTTATTGATTCCCTGAGCTGAAGTTACCCACTTTCAAGGGAATTCTGCGTATTGTACATACCATCTTCCCCCTCTTGTTTTCATATTCTCTCTTTCTATTGAATAATAGCTCCAATAATTGTTCCCAACTTTGTTCCCGCTCTCTCTTTGTTTTAAGCTTCCAATGAGCATGAAAAATTATCCATTTAAATTTATTGTGCCAAATGAACATAAATATGTTACGGCGTTAACTCTTCATTTTGATTCTCCCATCTGGTGTGCATTTATGTCTTTCATTTCTGGGAAAGAAATAGCTGGTCGACGCTTTCAGTTGTGATTACTAAGTTGACACATTTTCTTTAAATCTTTCTTTTAATTTTTATTTAAATATTTATTTTTATTTTATGTAATTAGTAGCCATAGTTTATTTAACTCTTCTTCTTCTCTCTATAAATTAAAAAGTGACGAATTCAGCTGAATAAGTATTTATTTCTTTCGCTTAATAACTTCTCTACCCCATCGTTTGCATTTGCGTTCTCCCTTGCAACCAAGTGGACACTCATAGAATGAAGTTTTGAAGAAAAATGAGCCGTTACCCGCCAAAAAAAAAAAAAATTTCACAACTTCCTCCGTTAGCCAGAAAACAGCACCTCATGTATCACAGGATATACTTGGATAGGTAAATTTGGGGTGACATATCCGGCTAATAAAACAATCCACCGTTAAGTTTGAACATAGTGACTACAGATCATGTTAGTACTGTTGTTAGTTTCCCGAAACTGATAGCAACTTCTTAAGAATTCTGCGCTACCAAAAGTCAAATTTCAATGGATATTTATCTGTATGATTCACCTTCGCTTTGGCTGGGGGTTGCACTAAGTTGTTCTTCTTAGTCGAAGTCTATAATAGTGACATGGTTAAAATTAAAACGTTTTAAGAATTACGGAAAGCCACTAAAACTGACATTTAAAAATATTCTCCGAATGATGTTCAATTAACTATTAACGGTATTCATTAAATAGAGTCAAATCATTTTGAGACATCCTTAAAATACATAATATATCTTTGATCAATTTTTTTCTCTTATAAATCCAATATATCTAAGGATTTAATTACATACTAAACAATGCTAGACATATCGAATATTTTCAGATTTTGTTAATCTAATACTCTATGTCATTCTTGTGACACCGAAAACAAAAATTGCCGTTTTTCGCTGGTTGAAAGAAAATTTCATATTAAGCATAATTTGACATTTATATTTCAGCTCATTTACCCGATTCACAGAACAAAACGTAGAAGATCGTGGAAATGTAAGAGTAATTGCTAAAACTGCGAAGGTTAAGCTGTGGCTGTGTTTTTAATTATTATACTGATGATATATTCGTTGAGTGTTTTTACGGGGCAGGCATTTTCTTGCAGAAAGTACCAATTTCAAAAGTACGGAAATAAAATTATGCAATTCTTTGGAGTATTCCATTATCCTACGATAGGCTTGACTTTAGACGGGAGCAAAAAGAGAGGCACTCTAGTCAAATCCACCAGCTCCTCCTTGAAGATCTGGGTCACTCAGTAGGATTCAGAGGATTTGCAGTACCCAAAATAAGCTCCAAGGAACGGTATTACCTTCCGTAATCGCCCGGATCAAGAAGAAGAGTATAAACCCACAAGGAGAGTATTTGAGGAAAATTAATTGTGTGTTGTCTGCTCGCATTAACTCCCTCATCCGATTCTGCCGCACCCTCTGGCGAGCAGTCATACAACTGCTGACCTTTACCCTTCCTACACATGTCCCCATTCAAACTCCGCTCATTACCATCCCTCGGCGATAAACACTATAAAAATCAGAAAAGTGCTGCATTTTTTTCCTTTTTACTGGTTTTAATATCCTGCAAAATGAATGATAGGAGATATAGGCAGCCTCACGTTTCATAGGACACAGAAGGGGCTCAATCTCTATTCTAATTTTCGTCGTATCAGATAAGTGTTTTCCGTCCGGTTTCATCTAGATATTCCTGTAAAATGTTTTAGTGGTACCAAGATGAAGCTATAATTCGATGATTTGCTTTAGATGAATCTATGTCGTCGTTTTCACCTTAAAGTGCTTTCATTTGAAACTTCAACTGTCAACTTAGGCAGTGGAGAAATGCAATGCAATGACCAGAGTCCGAGGAACATTCGAGAAAAGGATAGGGTGAAGGGAGATAGTGCTACGTAAAAGTTCTTCTGTTGACTCCACGAAATGCATGCATGCATACATCTCCCTTTTTTAAGCATAGAAAGACAAAGTGAAAATTTTAGCGTACTTATCAACCCTTAACGAAAAAGAGAAAACATCCCCAAGTGTGATCAATTCCTTTAAAAGAAGAGAAAACATTCTCAAGTGTTCTCAACTGTGCAGTAGAAAATATTCCCTCAAAAAATAACAAAGACTATTAGCCGTTGATATGTGACATCAATGAACACTGGTCATTATGCCACATCTTCTGATGGAATCAGAACTTGTTAATTATAATGCTTAAGTTAGATAGGTGAAAATCAATTACACATGTCTTCCCGCTCTGTCATTCCATTACACAGATAAAAAGTATACTCTGAGTATAAAAAAGCATTTGCTTCCACTAAAAAAAAGTTTCTGACACTTTTTTCCTAAAGTAAAGCTTTTTTACAAGTGGGTACATATACAATTTGAATGACTAAGTAAACTAATAACAAGCTTAAAGATGGTGGGAGATAAATTTAAATTGTAAGGATATGAGTGAAGTGCCGCTTTTTCTTTTTTACTGACGCCTCCAACCAGCCGGGTGGCTGGTTTGATAAAATAAAGTGTCAGTTCACTTAATACTCAGGTGAGGGAGGCATAGATGTCACAGAAAGACAGCTAATTAATTTCCTTGGGCCACATGTGACTTTCCAAAATGTGCCAGTGAAATACATAATAAACGTTTAAGAAATATATAAAATCAGATATTTATTCTTACATGGCTCAAATGGAGCAGAATTAAATTCATAACAAACGTGTTGGCAGCCTCTAATATTCCAAGGATTACTATTCATGAAAGAAATTTAAAAATACAAGATAATATTTTGGGTACGGTGAAATATGATTATTTCGTCAAATCTCTGTTGTCAAATCTTTCTCAAATCGCTGTTTTTCCCTTGGTACGTTTCCAACACTATGGAAAACTGCTAATGTTATCCCCATTCACAAATCCGGCCCAAAAAATGAAGCATCTAACTATCGACCTATCTCTTTACTACCAGTTCTCTCTTCTGTTTGTGAGAAAATTGTCCTCAACAGACTTTGTTATTTCACATCTCCTCATCTCTCTGATAATCAACATGGTTTTCTTCCGCGTCGTTCATGCTTGACTAACTTAGCTGTTTTCCAACATAATGCTGTAAATTCCATTAATAATAAAACTCAGTTAGATACCATTTTCCTAGATTTTTCCAAAGCTTTTGACTCCATCAACCATAGCCTCCTCCTTTACAAACTCAGCGAAAGATTTAACATTTCTGGTAATTTTAAAAATCTTCTTGCTAGCTTCCTTAGCAATAGAAGTCAAAGGGTCATTCTTTCTGATTTTTCGTCTCCATGGTCTCCACTGACATCTGGGGTTCCTCAAGGCAGTGTCCTTGGTCCTTACCTATTTAATCTATACATTGATGATCTTGCCTCCCTAATACCCTCTTCCCAAGCTCATACTCTACTTTATGCCGATGACTGTAAACTTTTCAAGAACATTCAAAAGCCCTCCGATTGCCATGAACTACAGGATGCCTTACGCCAGACCTCAAATTGGTGCGATGTTTGGAACCTTAAATTAAACCCGGAAAAATGCAGTGTGATGTCTATCTCCCTAAAGAAGGCCCCTCTAGAATTTAATTATACTGTGACTAATCACCCGCTAAAACGTGTTTCATCATCTAAGGACCTTGGTATTCTTACTGACAATAAATTGAACTTTTCTCCAGAAATACAAACAATCAAGTCTAAAGCAATGTCCCTCTTAGGCCTCCTCTATCGTTTTACCGAAATTAATGAGCCCCGAGCACTTACAACTTTTTTCTCTTCCATTATTCTTCCAATTCTTATCTATTCCTGCCCCATCTGGTCTATCTCTTCTCAAACTAATCTTTCATCACTGGACTGTGTCTGCAACTTCTTTGCTGAAATAGTTAAGAATAGATTACCACAGTGTCGTAATATGTCCACCAAGGCTATTCTATCCTCTCTCTCCATCCCTAATCTCCCCACTCATAGACTCACAGCAGACTTAATATTTATTTATAATATTCTTAATTCCACCATCGACTGCCCTGAATTGCTCTCTTTTATCAATTTCAAAGTTCCATCCCGCCCCACCCGTTCTCACCCTTTACTCCACACACGCCCATTCCTAGACTTTCGATTACTAAACGTTCTCTTTTCTTCCGCCTCTCCTCTCTCCATTGAATTCCCTCCCTTCCCATATCGATCCTTTTGCACTTTCATCTAAGTCCTTTATAGTCCTTTCTCTTTTGTATCTTTCACCTAAGTAGTTATTACCCCAATTTTCTTCTTTTTATATATTTCCATAATTTATATTTGCAACCAGTTGTTAATTTTGCTTGTATATGTCCTTAAGTGTGTGTATTGTTACATGGCCACTATAAAATGGCGACATAGCTGTATGTGGTTTTATTACTTTAAATAAATAAATAAAAATAAATAAAATCTAAAATTAGTGATCAAGTCAAAGCTTGAGAGACGTAAAAGTAGTCTGGTAACCAATTTTGGATATTTAGCAATCAACCTACCCTGGAAAACTTCGATCTTTCCTTTGATCCTCGATTCCGTCTCTGCCTTTTTCCTTTATATGACGATGAAATTCGAGTTTTAATTTCTCAGGCAAAAGATCGTTTATTTAGGTCATCTTGCGGCAGGTTCAATGTACTCCGGCTCGTCTAATCTCAGTTTCACCATTAATAGGTTGGCTCTATCCTACACCGATTCTGCTGGATTGAAAACTTAATTGAATCCTGCTACCCTGATAGCACCTTCTCGCGCACAATCTTCGCCTGCTATCGAAGAAAAAAAACAAAAAAGGTCAGCAGTGCCTCATCGTTTATTAGGATGCATTAAATAAATTTCAAAATGAACTCTCCGATAGTAACATGTAATCTAATTCACAAAATTGCCAATGGATGGAACTCATAAAATTCCATTTAATTCTCGCGATTTCCAGAAATATTTCCAAAGACACCAATTTCTATTCCTGTTTCCTCAATTGCAGTGAGGATACGGAAATGTGGGAGCTTTTGGAAAGACATATTGCCTCCGTGAACTATTTCTCGTTTCTAGGTGCAAGAGGAACGGATTCTGGCAAACGTTTTAAAACATCATTTTAGAGGTTCAGATTGGTTCCAATTCACCCATTTCAGGCTACGATCGTAAAATATTTTCCTTTTTTTAGCTTGCGGACATTATTTTCATCCAAGTATATGTCATATTTTTAAACTAGACCAATTATCCATTCATTTATTTTCGAATGAGATATGTTTGTTACTTTTGCAGAATACTAAATATTGACAAATTTTGTTTCAAAAGAATCTCTATATTATATGCGACAATTACTGTATTTATAAATGTATTTCTTTAATTTCTCTCCCTTTTCGCAGTAAATTTTTCTGTATTTATTTTGGTAAATACAAGAACCTTATGTGAATATATAACGAATTTTTATAAATATATTTATGTGAATATATATTTCCTATATTGAAATCATTTCCGTAAATTTGAACCTTGAAATTGTGCTCCAGTGTTCTGATAATTCTTTAACTAGAGAAATAGCGAATTTGGCCCTTCGTGTAACATCATATAGCTCTCAGTTTTAATGCGTCAGGCTATGCTGACTATAAAGGGAAAATATTAGCATTTTGCTAAGTTACATATATATTTAATACTCTGTCTGTAGTCTTCGGTCATTTTCCACAAGTATGAGTCACTTCCATCACAAAAACTCTTTCAAGAATCCCGGCGTCAATGCTCACATAAATGGGGAAATCATTCAACGGGCTATGAATAATCCGTTTCAAACAATTCAGAACGGAATCATGACTGATGGAGGAGTACCTTTTGACTTCACCGTACATTGCTTATCAAATAACCTACCTCTGTGCTGCATGCTCGACACGCGGCGGATTCCATCTTTGCCCTCATTGTTCGTCCTATACATTAAAACGGGCTTTTCCACTCATTTCCAATGCAGTGTCCATCATAATGTATGATACACGGACTCTGAATGAAATTCCATACTGACCCCATTTACTGTTTTACGTATCACAACAAAGCACATAAAGGTCGACGCTTAAAATTTTATCCAAGCTCCTGAATGTTGTTAAAGGCTCCATCCTCTTTGCACTCATGTAAGACTTAAACTGAATAAGATCGAAACTGCGTGTCCTCTAATTGATGTTGCAGAAAGTGAGCAGATTGCCATGAACGAAATTCTGTAGATAGAACAAATCCAGCTGTGAGACGATATCAATGAAAACCTGAATCTTTCTTGTGCTCATACACCGAATGAAATTTTATGTACTCGGGACCCACTGTTTCTAATTCTACCATTTGTTTTGTAAATTCATTATCGATAAAGCCATATATTTTGTAAGAAATATTACATCACTCGTAGCTACTCTATGGTTCTAAATGTGCTGTGAGTTATTTATAGGATGGCAACCGAAAGACGACCAAACCAACCTCGCCTCGGTTAAAACACAAGGGATTTCTCTTCACTTATATTCCCAATGCTATCTTCCTTCCACTGCTTCTTTAAGAAAAGAGACACATCCTCTCTTCTCTCATCGGCTCCCATTTGATTTTAACTCCGAAGAGTCTTTCCCATCATCTCCGAAATCCTATTTGGTTAATTCCAAGGGTTAAATGAGTTGAAACTCACTCAAGAAAGGGTCTTCGGCAGGAGTGGCGCTTACGTTTAAGGCCTTAATAAGGTAATCCGGGTTCAAGTCGCTTGGGGAGTGGTTTGGCCTAATGGGAATGGCTTGTGCGGTGTCGAGAGAGGTTTGTTCCGATGGCCGTGTCGCTTAGTCATCCTCTCGGCTCTTCTCTCATGGTCCCAAATTATTGATTGTCAACGGATTGCGTCGGATTTCCCGGAGAAACCTCGGGTAGATGCATCAAGAATACTCGTCATCTACTGAAGATGCCGACTGAATCTCTCGGATGTGATGCTCGCATTGCATAGTCAAGCATTATACAGAGGTTCGTGGCAAGCACCATTTCACTCACCTTAGCCAATGATAATTTTCGGGAGAAGCGGCGAAAAATGAAAGATGCAGTCCGTTGAAAGACGAGGTGCATTCAAGTTATAACACCTCCGATTTTTTTCTCAGGTTTGGAATCAGATAGAAACATGCGGTTCATTTTAAAATACGCATGAACTTGTTTTAAATGCGTGGCAGAGATGGCATATAGAAAAGAAAGACTATGCAAACTCCACTTCGAGAAAAAATTTAATACACGACCCGGGTTCAGGATCTCCTGAAGATGACATAATGTGTTGAAACCCGGGTCGTGTATTAAATTTTCTCGAAGTGGAATTTGCATAGTTTTTCTTTTCTAATATGGAAAAAATTTACATTATTCACCCTGAAACCGGGCGGTTTGTTAGAGATGGCAGTGCTTTACGGCACAAAGAATTCTAGCGGCAGCGGCGACGGTTGAGGATTGCTTTTGATACTTAAAATTGCGACGTAATTTAGGCTCGCATTTTCCAAGAGGATGGTTATTTCCTTTTTAGTCCAAGGTTGAAAATCCTTTTAGATAAATAGGCTAGTCCGTCTTGTCTCTTTTTGAAACAGGAAGGTAGGGACATGGTTGTGAGATGGGATCTCTAAAGAAGGAAAAGAGTGGAGATTCCGTCTCCTCTCCATGGATCACCTTGGCCTCTTCTTGTCCCCCCCGCCCCTCGCGCCACACGCGATCTCGACACGAGTGCCATCCACCCTGCGAGAACTCATTTTTCCGACTATTCTGGCCCACGCAACACTAATGTTGCCAACTGGCTAGTTCTTTTAATTAGGCGTTCTGTGTAAAGTAGATAATACGCTTCCCAAACGGACGAGACACGTTCACTCCACTGCCGCACACTATCTAACGCTGACGAAACCGTAGTTGCTCAACGTTAAGTATGAATTTTAAGATTGGACGATTGATGCTCGGCAATCTTTTTAACTGTAGGCAATCTTTTCTTTCTTATATTTGCTTCGTTATCATACTTCTTTTGACCGTTGTGGTAATGCTCGATACCCATCAATGCTATGAGAAACCCTCACTCGTAATTAAGGATAAGCATTTGGCTGCAGCTTCAATTATGAAATCAATTCTCAAAGTTCGATAAATGAGTCATTAGAACACTTTTCCAATATTTTTGTTAATATTTCTGGAATAATGAGTGTATGAGTAACCGCGTATTAACTACTAAGTTCGAGGAAACTATTTATTTTGAAATGCCGATAAGTTCATGCAATTGAACCATACGCTCTTTTTCGTTAATTTTTTATAGGATAATGGTTTTACAATTCTTCATCTCATTAAAATATATTCGGAGTGTGAAACGTAACTTTGTCAATGGTATAATCAAGAAACATTTTTGAAGTGATTATGTCATATCACTGGAAATAAATTAGGATTTATCAACTCTTGGTAAAAATTAAGAATGCTGACTTGAAACAATTTGGTTATATTTTTGTGCAAAATTATGTTGTTATTCCATTATTTAAAATCTTTAATCATATGAGCCACACATAGCATGGGTCGCAATCTTCAGGTCTATTGGTTTAATCTCGAACCGCGTGGTTACAGTAATTATCTACAAATCGACCCGTATTGTACCGCAGTGTTTCTTGGTTTAAGGCTTGGGAATGGGGATTTGCATTCAAGTGTGATTAGCGCCAGTATGACAAAAGCTCCCAGCTATCTGATTTTGGGTCCTCCCTTCAATTCTATTTTCTCTTAATCATCGCTTGAGTTGGCGAAGCAATTAATTGGAGGGCACAAAATCCTACAGGGGAATGCAGTGAAACTTCGCATAAACCGCAGTTTCTCATCACTTCGATTCAAGTTTACACATATCCAAACATGTGCCAAGGTTTGCAGAACACAGGATGATGATTCACTTTTACAAGATTTTCTCAGTAGCGACTTTCTCTATTTTAATTGGTAGACAGATGAGCAACTCCAAAAAATTACTTGCCAATTTTAGCTGTGTTCTTTGTTTCTTCATTTATCTCTCGCATAACTCGCTTCTCATGAAGTTTTCCACGCCATGCGAGTTTTGACGATTGACAACTGTCGCTAAAATATTGTCATTTTTTACCTCGTAGTATTCAAAAGTTATTCCGATGGAAGCTTCCACACCAACCAACGGTTTGGATCCCATTTAGCACATTTCCTGATCCAGTGCGAAGCAGCGTTGGCCCACGTGATTTTGCAAACCTGTACACCACGTGGAGTCCTAGTATCACTCGTGAGTGATGTGTGCTAGCACATAAGGATGACAGGTGTGTCACCTGAGCGACGGCAATGTGAGCCTCGGATGCACTGTGTATCACGGTACAATCAATGCAGGGTGCTGTACGCCTTCTGGCTGGAAGTACATAGCGCAGTTATGGGCAACTCTTTCACAAGATCACAAACGTACAATTTATGGCTGAGTTTGCCAAAATTTAAGGAATATATGGAGATAAAAGATGAATTGACGATCGACACCAAAAATTAAATTTCTAGACCGGTAAATGATGTTTTGACCTGCTATTATTCAACACATACTTAGGAAGCATATTCATTTTCGGTTCTCCTTGTTTGTCTTTCAAATCATTCTATCCTAGATGGGATGGATAATGAGGATTACCTGAGCTTGCGTCAGCTGTGACTCAATAGAGGTATCATAAGCAAGCATCTGGTGCGAATTATTGCTTTTTCATTTCTCAAATGAATAAAAAACGACTTAGATGCGCTTTTGAAGACCAAAGAAAGAAAAATACATAAAGTTTCTTTTGCTGATTTATCAGATAGCATTTTATGAATTACTAGTGGCAACCTCATTAGGAATGTAGGGCGATGCAATGTAAATGAATCGTCGATAACAAAGATGAATAAGGTGGGAGAAAAAGCTGAGTAGAATATGTCTCCACGAAAATCAACATGTAGCCAAGTATTTGTATAGTTTCTGTTCGATTAATATAGTCAAAATTTTATGCCGAACGTTATTTCTATTTTGCAGTTGAAGAGATTTAAATGATATCGCATTTATAGATAAAAATAGACATATATAAAACGATAGATGGCCTTGCGGAAAACAAAATCCATCAAAATTTTGAAAATAATAGATAACATAATTTATTTGGTGCATAAAAAGGCACTACAGTTATTATATAGCGATCTCTTGGAAAGGTACACACGAAAATGGGAAATTATCATCAAGAGGTCATTCTGTATTTCCACCACTCTTTATTTACGTAGTTATTTATCCCGATCATGAAATGGAGCCCTTCTTCTTCCTTGAGGATAATGATTCCATCATCGCAGATGCACGCAATGCGCTACAACTGTAGAACATAGCCCCCGCGTTCGGCGAAGTTTACTGCACAGTTATTTCACACGCGCACATACTTCTATCACTTTCCAACAGTTGTTAGTCGTCCCCCAAGCGCCTACTGAGTTTCCTAGCAGACTCACCAATACTTACGGCTCGGAATTCTCTCACCCGGCGAAAATCTTTTTTCCTAGCTTCCTCCTACTTCCCTTTCATTCCTCCTCTCATTCCCCTCGCCACTTCCTAACTCATACGAGAAGAATCCAAGAACCTCTCCTTCTTCCATTGCTGCGTCTTAAGGAGTGTTTCTTTCTTGAAGATCGGCATGAGAGGGTTTCGGGACCAGTAGTGGGGATGAGATCTGGGAGAGAGGCTGGGAGATAGCAAGGGGAGACGGTAGCCACTCCACCAAGCGGTGGTTGCGGTGGCTGCGGGATTTGGTGCCACTGCCTTAGCGAATGAAAGAATGTGAGAGGGAAACGATATAAAGGTGGAAGGAGGAAACACCCGAGAAAATGCTAGCTGATTGTTTTGACGACAAATTATTCGAAATATAATTCCCGAAGATAGACTTAATTTATTTTGTGTGTTCACGGGATCGTTATAGCAATTAGCCAAAACCATGCGCGGTGAATACATCACGGTATGAATAAATAGTTGCTAACAAAGCTAAGTACATATCCTATTGGGTTTTAACACCCAAAAATCAATCGAGTTAAATATCATGACGTACTTGCCATCGCACTTGACGGCGGAGGTCTTCTCTGTATCCCGCCAAAATGGAACTTCGTGTGTTGCGTGAACATTCCCTTTCTAACTGTAGGTGTTTGACTCAGGTGGCTGGTGCAACTTGACTTTTTTGCATTCGCTGATTCTCATATGACCTCCGACTACCCCTCCAAAATGTTATTTAGAGAAGACTTCCAGCATTAGGCCGGTAGCGTTCAGTTTTTGCTTTTAGCGATATAGATAGCGAGAAATTTTCCGAGTCGCGCAAAGGCGATATAAAGTAGCTTTGGCTTCGCGGGGTAATACAGGATTATCAATATTTTTATTAAGAAGGTCCCTTAATATTAAACAGGCATATTTTCTTAAAATACCAGTTATCGAAATTATTTCTAAATCATTTCTCAATGAATAAATAATCTTTGACTGCTTTAACTACAACTCGAGTATAATTACATATCACCTAAATTTAGGATTGATAAAGCATAGTGTTGAGTCAAGGACTGAATGGAAATTCAATAAATTCAATATTCAGTTTTCAATATGAAATTGGCGCCAATAAAATGAAGAGGTTCATGTCCTTCTCTTTAGACTATTATGTGAAAGACTTTAGTCACTATTTTTTATCTGCGTGTTCACTAGGGATTAAAACTATTTGTACAGTTTTATTGCAATTCTTCGTACATTAAAGGTAGTGCGCCAAATGAGATGAAAATAGTAATTCCGGATGAAAAAAACCACCTCAGGTGCATCGACATTGTCCTTTACCCAAAGGACAGTTCGGTCACCAAAATATCTTAACGGAAATAGATGGATCAACTGAATTCATTAGGTTGTGTCCAATCAGGCGAGGAAACCTATAGCACCTTAAAAATTTTCCTCGAGCGGCACCTACCTAATATGGGGAGTTATGAAAGAATATTGAGTGACAAGAGAACACAATTTATAAGCCCTACGAGGTCATTAATAGAGACTCACAAAGTAAGGCAATAAGCGCGTGATATGCATCTTTAGGCATCTACAGGCAAACCAGATGAAACGATACCATCGCAAGATAAAGAGCTTCCTGCAAATCTTCTGCCATAAGGCAAACTCTACATGGGCTAAATGGCTGTCTATCCTCGAAGTATGCATGAAGGACGCGCACAAAAACATACCGAATTTACGCCAACAGAGGCCGATTTCGGTTGCTAACCAGAGAGAATATTGGGCCGATGGACTACTCCGACAGATGAGTTAAATATCGAAGAGATCGCGGATACTTTAAAAAGTAAACGAATGTGGCAATATAATACAAATAGAAGATGACGCGCAAAAAGAAACAAGCTGAGAAACACGAAAGGAATGGAGGGATTTAAAATAGGAGGTAAGTTATTGGTACGTACCTGCCCATTATCCGACAAATAGAGAGAAATTTACCATTTATCAGAGAGTAATTTCCTGCCGTTGTACGAAAACCCTCATCAGAATTAGGTCTTCAATGGGCCAGCATAATTTGCAAACCATATAAATAATAATATTGCGCCACTATTGTGCTCACTCCAATTACATCCACTCTAGCACTCGGTACAAGCATCACAGATACGCAATTGGAGCACACCTACCCGCAGACTGAGTTTAAATGCCTAATTGTTTGAGGAGCTTCACCATGGTAACTTTTTCTCTTAATTTGCGTTAGGAGAGAGAAGGAACTTTTCTCGGATTAATCAGATATGGTAACGATGTATGCATATGTGATTGATTTTGGAGGGAGATGTATTGTGTGTGTATGGGTGAATCATTTAGAAGACAGAGTAGAGCCGGTTGTGAAAGAAAAACATTTTTGTTTGATTATCGTGATACACTGGAGGAGAAGGGCGAATGAATGCCACATCCACATTGGAAAGAATGGATACCACATCCATGGCAATTAAGGTTCTTCGTGAAAGGACGGTGCGGACCAAATAAGGTGCTTTTGAAGTATTACGTTTGATGATTTATGCCATTTATGACCCAACCCCCTCCCCCTATGCAAGACAATGTAAGATGTTCCCTGCCGCCCCCCTCCCTCTCAGTCTTGCTTAAGACGTTAGATATTTGAATCTACTCTTCGTCAAATGGTCGCTTTGGTTGAGCATGGAGGAAATGTAACTAGCCAGTCAGGCGACAGAATAGAAGCATTGGTGTAGAGATCAGATTACAGAAAATACGCCATTAACAAGCGGATGCTCCATGTCACTGCTAAATTTCATTCGGAAACGATACAATGTTTCAAGAAAGACAAAAATCTTGAGTAAATGGTTTCCATACCCCCTTACATAAGACTATGTAAGATGATGAATTTTATTTTTCAATTATTATATAACGCAGATGTGTGATAATAAAAACGATAAAGAAAAATATGGCCACAAAAAATGTCGAGAGAGCAAACCAAAGGAAACCAATAACATCATAAACAAAATGTTTTGCTGTAAATATCGAGTAGTGAGGAGAGTAAGGGAATTCAAGCAGGTACATACTGAACGGAGAAAATCGAGCGGGAGTCTAGAGTATGGGAATTTGACGAGGAGACAGTGATCAGATGCAGTCAATGAGGAGACAGTTATCAGTATTCAATTAACAGTGCGACGGATACCAACTGAGAGGGAGATTTGTGCGTGGTAATGCGATCAACCCTTGACAACTGAAGGGAGATTGCATAGAGAGGCTGTGCGGATCTGAACCAGGACCATTCGTCAGGAGAACTGTACCCTTTAACTCGGCAAGAGGGATGTAGCAGCACTCACTCACTATGCATCTGCTTCATTGGGACAATTGTATTTCATTGTATCTAATTATCAAGGGAATATTTATGAAGGGCAAAGTTGATGAATATTGGATAAGATAATTGCATATGTATTCTCAACTATTGATATCATAATTCAAATACAAAAAATCATGTTTGTTAAATTCATGTTTCTGAAATATTGTATCTGAGAAGTCTTAGGAAGTTTTAGGGTGTCCACGACGCGTCTTAAATACTTCCCTTTGCGTGACACAATGTATACATTTAGTCATTGATTTACGGATCTGGGGCTTGCCGATACCTACTGCCTTTTGTTTTACTCTTTTCTGTGGCGATGTGTTTCAAAAAACGTCGTTGAGTTGTGAACTTTGACATTTAAAACATCATATTAATGATATAAATTGTGGAATATGATTACGAAATCTCGCTTACATGTGTGAAATATTTACCTTCTTTGGATAACTTATTTAGCACAAAATTGACGGTCAATATAAACTTGATAAAATTACATGAATATCCTTACATATGGGAATCCCATACATATAAATAATGGCTCGTTAGGCCAGAGCATAGATTAGAGATTAGATTTTACTATCTGCATTGTAAAAATAGCCGATCATAGTTGACCATGCACGGTTTTCGATGCTTTTCTTTCCTTAGACGAAAACATAGAAACTGGGCAGTACTTAATGCGTTTTCAAAAACAACTCAGCATCGAGATTATACGCATCGTTTTTTATTGTCGGAGAAATTTTGGTGAATCTGACTCCCGGGCAAAAAACGGCTTTTGAGTAAACACTCTTTATTGAGAGGAAAGGACGGCACAACCTCGGCTGCTCACATACAAAATTCCAGACATGAATATGCTTTATAAAACAGAATTATTAATGAATAATTGACCATCTGAGAATAATTTATAGTTATGTCTGTGTATCATAGGTGGCGCTGATGTCGAATTCTGTGTTATTTGACGTACACATCAACACATGCGCAAGTCGTCGCACTAGCGTCGTAGCTTGGCGTTGTTTTAACGAAGCGAAAAGATTTAAATGTCAAATTCAATGTCAAATGTCACTTACTATGTAGTTTATCGAAAATTCGAATATGGAAAAAACGTTTGCTGAACCCGCTAATAGCTGGCAAGCCAACGTTTGGGCAGGACAACGTCTGTCGGGTCCGCTAGTGCTTTATAAAACAGAATTATTAGTGTCATTATTAGGGATTTATTTTTGCTGTGGTAGCTGACCAAGTTACCTCAAAGTGTTCATGTACCGCATTATCCTCTGATGCTGCGGTCCATGGCTTCTGTTATTATACATTTGGTTTTCTTGTTATGGGGAGTAATATATGCGTTAAAAGGAAACAAGTAACTGCGTAGCGTTCCTTTGTTTTATGTGTTATCCCCTTCAGGTTTCACATGGATGAAGATATGAAGATGATAACTACGTTTTCAGCAATAGTGTAATTGGAGATAAATCATAGACATTTTTGGCGTGAAATTGCCTCTCCCATGTGAGGTTTTTGCTTTCATCATTGTATTACCGACTTATAATCAAATGAGCTAATTAGTATACAAGTGTAGTTATTATTGCGGGGGAATCACAATTTCTCACTTTCAAGTACTGATCCTGGCGGATTTGTCGGCAGACTTCGGAATAATACTGGGTAAGATGCTCCATCTTCTCTAACTAAGGCGTAAGAGAAGATGGAGCATCTTACCAGACGGAAATCCGAGATGAATTCACAGTAGTCATTCGCCGGGAGAAAGTGAAATTCGGAAGAATAATTACAGTTCAGTCCGGAGCAGAAAATTCAAGGAACCACGGTAGAACTAGCAGAAACATTACTTTTAACGACAAGGCTCGTTGAATGCATGGAGATTACGTCATGCATGTATTTCTAGATGTTGCATTAGATAGCTAGGAAAGTAGCTTTAATGCCCGGACAATCAAGTTCATAATATGAATTTCATACCTAAATGAAATCATACTTATATATATCTGATTCGCAATACATGTCATATAATGGTAAATCATTTCCGAATGGAGGAAGGGGTAACAGAAATGGTTGCGGATTAAATCGTTCAGATTTACTACTTCATGCAATACCATGTAATTATTGGCGTTAAAGATCGAATAACATGACAATGAAAAGCATTCATTGAAAATCGCATCGTTGTGTCGCCGAGAGATCTTTGCAAGCCAGTACCCTGTTGGCCGTAGCTTATTATCATGGGTCGTTCCATCTCAAGATTGGTTGACTGCAGCCTTCCCCTCATCCCTATCTAATGCTAGTTCCCTTACCTCTATCTAAATACTTTCTTCTTTATTTGGCCCATGAACTTATTCCTGGGTCTTCCTCTTGGCACTTTTCCTTCTATTTCGCCTTCCAATATGTGAGGCGAACGGGTTGGTGTGGTGGTGGCTAGAGTACTGGCTAACCATACGGACGGCCTGGGTTCAAATCCCTAAAGAGGAGGATGTTTTTCAGAGGGAACGCGATCCCTACTTGAGTGTCTTGTGGAGGGAACTTCAAGTACAGAACTCCGTCTGTCGGATGAGACGTTAAACCGTGGTCCCCTTGGCGCCTTTCGTTAAGAGCAGGCTAATGCCGACGCCGGGTTTCTATCCACCCTTCCTCCCCTACCTGTTCCCTATGGCGCAACTGACCTTAGCTGTCGGTCGCCTCCCCCCAAATATCCAATCGAATCCAATTTGTTCTTCATAAACCATTTGTGTCTCAGGGTGTGTCCAATCCATCTCGTTCTTCTTCTCTGCATGGTGTGTTCCATTAAATGGTCCTTTCCTCTTCTACTCTTCTATGCCCGCATCGTTTCTTATTTTGTCTGTCCATTTTATCTTCAGCATCTTCCTCCAGCTCCAGGTTTCGAAAACTTGTAGTCTTTTCAAAAACTCCATAGAGTGCTATGCTCCACACGAATGTTTTCACATACTGTTTCTTAGTTTGCAGTCCTATCTTCTTTGAGCACAGCAGTAGTCTTGTGCCCATGAACGCCTTCTTAGCTTGGGCTATCCTCCGCTTGATGTCCGTTGTACTTCTTCCGTCCCACGTGATGGTACTTCCGAAATATGTATAGGAATCCTTTTAGGAGGTTGATTCCTTTTTCCGGGTTTTCCGCCGCGTTGGTTCATGCTTGGGGACGATATTTCGCCGGCTGTCCTGCTGGCTTCCTCAGGTCCATGTAACGAAATATCGTCCCCAAGCATGAACCAACGCGGCGGAAAACCCGGAAAAAGGAATCAACCTCCATCAAAGCCCCGCGGAAGCCTTCAACAGAAGGAATCCTTTTACTTTAATTTCTCTCCTCTCTCAGGGTGACTTCTCTCTTCAGCTTCTCTCTTCAGCTTCTCTCTTCAGCTTCTCTCTTCCGCATACTACGATTTTTGTCTGCAAAAGTCGATCATCTGGTTATTGTTTAGTTATGAAGAAAATAATTTACTTGAATACTACTGAGACGGACACAATTTTAAAGAATTAAACCCTGAGTGCCTTCATTGAGTGTTCCAAACTTTGTTACAGGTGACATTTTAGAAAATCGTGTTTGATAATATTAATGTAAAAGTTTAAGGCCAAATTCCCAGAGTTGGAGTTTTTCACCGCGACCAAAACTCTTTCACTCAACTCATGAGGTGCGATTCCCTCGACCCGTGCAACTTCAATTCATTAATGTGGAAGCTTTTTTATCTGCTTGCTTGGGCCAGGGTGTTAATGGAACCTCGAGTACTTTTGGATGTAAATAATGCCTTTCCTACACACTGTGCTTTCACATACTTCTAAACACACGGCTCTCTGACTCCACCTCTATTGTTTTAAGTCTTACAGTCGTTGGAGGCGTTGAAAAATCATCTACCCCAATTCAAATCTGTAAGCACGAGAAGAAGCTTTTAAGACTCCAAAAATGTAATTGAAATCCTTCATTTGGGCAAATTATTTAGGGAGTGACGACTTTATCTTCCTCTTATGATGAAATTCCATTCCGCAAGGGACATTTTGAATCAAATCCTCGAAGATGTTTGTGGAACGAGGGAATTTCCTTCGCCTTGATCCGAAGATTTTGTAAGGGTTGGAAAGACAAAACACGGTCGATGGAACGCCTCTCGAGAGATTTTTCGCAGCGCATAAGTTTTTTTCTTCGCGTGCGTCTGAGATTGTGGCTTCGGATAATTTTTTGCGATATTATAGTTAGAAAATTCAATTCATTTTAACCGGAAGTCACTTAAATCGTACTCATGTCTTCCACATAATTTCGAGTACGTTGCATGAATGGAGAGCTTTTCAGCCACAGAGGTGTTCAATATTACCGTAAGTAAATTTGAAGCATCTTCGATTGATTCGCGCTGAGATTAGAAAGAATAGTTGAAATTTTTTCGAGGAGAAATCCATTTTATTCTCAAACAGTGATGAATCTCGGAAGCGGTTATAGTGTTTTCCAGCCAAATCCCAAGCGTCGTGTTCAAGAATTTTAAAGGAAGAATGTGAGGTTGTTTAATCTGCTTTATCGTAAAGAAGCGTTGCGTCAGTATTCATTGATTGTTACGAAAGGATTTTACACCCAAATAATTGTGAAAGGTCAGAAAAACCCTTAAAGGGATTTATGCCAACAAAAGTTTTCAATATTTGGGGTTGCGACTTTCATGTTCAGTACATAAGACAGAAGTATTTCTTGGTGGAGCAAGCAAATACCTTGGGGGAGAGACGAGAAGGGAAAGCAGAGCAGTAGCAAAAGGAAACAACTCTCTATCGGCAATACTACTGCCCGCGCTTCAAACAAAAATTCCTACTGATTATAAAATGGCACTTGGAAGCACCTAACTTTCCTTCCTTTCGAAAAAATCTAACTCCGTCCCCATGAACGCGCGATAATGCAAGATTTTTTACGCCCAATTCTCTCCGGTAAAGTGAGTGTCACAGCACCGTTGAAGATAACTTTATTACTGTCACTAATGACAATAAGAAGAGACAATTTAACGATGCATAAATATGGCGCACGTTTAAAAAATGACTGAATTATTTAATTGTATGGTGGCAGTCAATCTATGACGAGTTGTAATTGGTTCCCTTTTTCGAGCGTTCGGAAACAATTTAAAAGTAGAAAGGCTCATCCCACAGATATCATTCTCTAGTAATCGGACATGGATCACCATTTTGTGAGCGTTCATTTGGTTAATTATGACTTCAATATTTATCTATAATGTAAACACATGTTAAATGTAAATTTAACTTTCTGGAAAAATCGATATTTGACCGCGCTAAGTGGGTTCTAAGACTATTGTGTGACATGTGATTGATGCTTAAAGGGTATCCATGTTAATGTTAACGTTCATTTTTTTTAGAATTTCCTTATTGGCGCCTCCCTGTCAGGTGGTGCCAATAAAGTGATGAATGTCAACTAGAGCTGAGCCTAGCGAAACCCTTCTTTCCCTCTTTTATTCGGCTGACGGCTCAATCGAATGCACTCATTCGAGAACAGAGACAATCGAGTCTGTTTATAGAAACTACATGATGCCCTGCGAGCCATCTCAAGGGTGTGTGTTTACTCTGCCGCTCACTCGCCACGGGTCTGTGGTCAGCCACCGAGTACACGCTCACTTGGCGTCTGCCTGCATGTTTCCCCAGGTAAGCCGCGACGCAGTGACTCGTCTTCGGCAGTTTCTTGCACCATGATATAAAATTATACGGAATAGATATATGATGCATATGACAATACTCATCAAAACATAGGCTCAGAATATTTGATGCGTTTTAAGAGTTCATAAGCCCAAATGAAAACTATTAAAATAGGAATAAATCGAAAAATATATGGATATATTTCAGCTATATCGCAATGAGCCTCTCCGTGGGGGAAGACTAAAATATGATGGCTCCTAATTCAGTCAGCCACTGCCTACCCTACACCGCAAAGTTGTCACAAAATTATTTTACCTAGTCTACTAACAATGAAAATATTATCTCGTAGATTGTACATTTATCAGCGTTTTAAAAGGAAAGTGAAACAGACACAGACATCATTCGAATAGGAAATTTGCTTTGCTACAACTGCTTTGAATGATACAACCGCACGAAATGGAATGATTTTTCTCAAACCGGAGCTATGGAGAGATGTTAACGTTTAAAAGTGGAATTATGGTAAATTGCGGGTGAGTTTCTACTAGTAAGGTGTAATATATGTGAGCCAAAGCCTCGGTAGGGGATCCAGGTTATGCAGATACCAGCTATTGAATACGTATATGATGTTGCAGAGTTATTTTTATGCATATTATATGACGTCGTTGAATTGGATAGCTTGGTATAAAATCATATTAAACTTTTTCTTGTAATTGTAAACTATCGCAACTTGATTTTACGACGGAAAGCAATAAATTGAGTGAGCTAAAAACATAAAATACAAATTGACTGCACTATAAGGAACACTAGTTTCTTATTCTTTTCCTGTGAGTTCGTCACCTAATTAAATTCGTTGAACTTCTATCATATTTTGAACCTATACCCAAAATTCTACCATGGATAGAATACCAAACAGACGTGACTCCTAGCCATATTAACCAGGACCTATATTTGTCATATCTGATTTTACAGAGTATGACATTTAGAGAGAAGCCTCAGGATAATAGGAAAACTTAGCTCATGAACAAAAAGCTTTGCTGCAGTTGACGATTATTTAACAGAGCTTTGTCCTCGCAACGCTGAACTTCACCTATACTATCTTCGTATTGACGTTATATGTTACGTCCAACTTTTGCAAAACTTGAACACTGCTTTAGTTTGCTTTAAGTTGTAATAAATATATTAGTCACGCAAATCTTTCAATCATTGTTCTTTTTTACGTCAAATACACATTCCGGAGTAGCTGCAAATATTACCGGAACCACCCTGAGTCAAAACCTTTGCATCCGAGCGCCTTCCGTGCTAGATGCGATTACTAATGAAGTCGACGAGTAGGAATGTCCGCGGCAATGCGTCATCGAGGATAGTCACTCTTGGCCTCAGATAACCGATAACTTCGCCAGGGTGCGAGATCTCCATCTCTTTCCCCGTCGCAAAGGCGGGCACTCATAACCAACGAGTACGGAGGAAGTTTTTTGGGGCTCTAATGGCGACGTGAAGAGCATTCACTCGAGGTTTAAGAGTTGCCCGAAGAATTGTTAATGGGGATTGTGTGGGCACAATGGCGCAATTTGTTCTTGCAGCCGGTTGACGCGAAATATTAAGAAGGTCTGATACTTCGTCCAATCGATCCGCTGCCGTTTATCAGACTTCGGTCTCCACCAACTTCAAACGCTCGCCGTAGACTCTCGGTATTTGTCCCTTCATAGCATTAAATATTCAAACTTCTCTTCTACTTTAAATAATGCCACTCCTTTTCTCATTTCCCTCTCTCTCTCTCTTCCTCTGAAATACCATATCCTTATTTCACTGTATTTTCTTGCCCTAAAATATATATACCTACCCTGTGAATTATTTCGCTGCTGGTAAACAGGGCTCTAAGTTGCATTCCGGGAGCATAAATATCCAATTTTCTAGTCTTAATTGAGAAGTAGCCCATGCATGTTAGTATTTTCACTCGTCACAATTTTTTCATAAGAAATGATCGCTATTGCTTCGAGTTTACTTAATTTCACTCCGGATAAATTTAAGGATTACCTACATAGTTAATTTCTATGTGGAATTTCGCACAAGAATTTAAATAATATTGAAAAAGATATTCATTAATGAATTTGATTGAATTCCAATCATTTTGTATTATGTGTATCTTATGTTATGCCAAAAAATTCATTTCCCTTAGTTACAAATCTATAGGAATACTCAAATTAAAATTATGAAGACTAGTTCTCTCAATATCCTATTATGTTGATTATATTTCATGATTTCATTTCACTGAGTTAGCTGCATTTATTGCACATTGTGAAATGAAACAGATATATTCTTGATGAAAAACTTATAACTTAGTGCGGGAAATTGTGTTGTGATCCTTAAAATTCCGCAAATAACAATTCACATGAGGGCCCTCTATAGACGTTTGATTAGCTCTTGGGTAAAACTATCATCCTTTCTCTTTCCCTGCGGGTAATCTCCCTGGAGCAAATAAACATTAGCTATGTTTCATGGAAATCACTTTCATGTATGCAACAATTGGACGAAACTATTTACGCACCTGGACCAATCAATGTCTGTTTTGTTTGGTCGTTTCTGTAAATGAACACGCCACTCGATTCTGTTATTCTATTCCCATCTACCTGTTCAATTCATCGCCCCTCTTTCCCATTACCTTTATCCCTCCCTTTGCCCCCCACCGCGACGTCCAAAGCATTCACTTTTAGTTGTCACGGCACGTGTGGCTGTGATGGACCACCGGTGGTGGAGATAAATGGAACTGTGAGCCTTCGATCAATTGGTAAAGCGTTTGAGCCGAAATTATATTTGTAATGCGAGTTCTCGAGAAGAACAACTGTAGGCATATTCGGCTTGTTACTCCTAAACCCATGGTAAAGGCCTTGTTGCGGATTTATGGATGGGAACCTACAAGAAGAACATGAAAAAACAGGAGGGAGAAAGATTAGCGGCCAATTGTTCCCGAGGATGCATAAAATAGGTAAGATGGAGAGACAAGCGTGTAACTGGTGAAAGCTTTATCATGCGTTTATATGATGTAAATTCAGTGTTCAACTGAACGTGCAAAATTTGTTGAAAATAATCTCATGATGAAAACAAGATATATTTTACCAAATTACTCTACTACTTCTCTCAGGACGTTAATCTAGATTTTTCTGCAGATACCTGCACAATATGAAAAATTTTCAATGAGTTCATTGCTAAACTCAATATCGTATCAGTTAGCTATTGGCGGAGAAACAATAATTACACTCAATCCCACTTAACGATATCAGAAAGCATTTCACGAGCTTCATTTGGCTTTGCAAAGTTAATCTGGGTCATTTAGGAGAAACTCGTCCTTTTGAATAACTTTTATTCATTACAGCTAAAAATACGAAAAAGATGATGTGAGAGATCCTTAATTTACTTAAATTATCGCGTAGAATATTATAATAAGTTGCGGAGTATTTTAGTGGAGAGTAGACTGACAGTGGAAATGGTTTCTTCCTTATATGAGCAGTTAACACAAGTGTTACTAAATTTGCGCGATTAATACCGAAACAATGAACTAATCGAATTGTCCAAAAATAATCGTTACTCTAACTTCTCCTTTTTTAGCTTTTGTGGCCTATCTTGTATGCATATGTTTATGAGCTATGTGTGCTGTATGCCTCTTACATTGAAGTGACTATGGTAGATTCTCGTCATAATCATTTTGGTTCAGTCTGATTTGCTACCGTGACCACTGTGCTACGGCCTTCGTTACCAGAGGCATTCTGATCTCCTTTTCACCGTGGGTTCTTAAGCGTCTGTTGAACCGCCGCGCCGCGCTCCTTCTTCCTCCTCGAGGTGATTGTATGAAGGGAATAGCAGGTGAAGAAGGAAATGCCCAGCTATCTTCACAATTACGTCTAAATACAAGTCGCAAGGACTAGTGTCTGAGTAAGTGTCCGGTATTCGGTACTAACGAGCAATATTTTTTCTATTTTGGTACAGCCGGGTATAACTGGAAATTGGTACGGCTGGAAGTACTGATTCAGAAAGTACCGATACTCGAACATTACTGCCATCTCGGGAACAAGCCTGCAATTGCTATGTGAAAATAAATAATTGTGGTAATATGCATTACTTGAATATATTGAAATCATTCATGGTTGAAATAAATGAATACTTATCGGGGATGGAAACTTAAAATTTCTCTCGACTATTCATTAATCTGTTACCATAAACTATTTCATTCATATAAATATTACGCCAAACATTCGCAATCTAAGCAAGGAAGAATCGAAAGAGTCGACTGCCGACTCCGGGATGAATTTCTTGAATACACATCAGATTGAAATGTATTACGAGTCATAAATTGATTTTCATTCAAATGGAACCAGAATTATGCTACTCCAGCGCATGAACTGCAAATTTTATTGCTGTAAATCTATTTCTAAGTCCAAAAAATAAAACAGAATGCCTAAATTTATACAAGTACTTGAGTCATTGGAGCTCATAATCATGTTTATTATGATCAGTATTTATATTTGGTGATGAATAGTTACTCTTGGGTTGCATATTTCAAATGTTTTTTGATTGGAGCGACAAAGGCCTCTGTGATGGTTTAAAGCTTATTTTTAATCTAATCAAGAGAAACGGAGTTACTACTTGAAGGATTTGGTAAACGTATCAGTGCAAATGTAGTTGACACGCGGAGGAGGAACATTTCCCTCTCTTTGGTAATTGACTGAATATATATATAAATATAGTGTTTATATTACCCTCATAATCAGCATCGGTTAATTAATTATTAAATTTAGGTTCGTTAGGAGCAGCTACCTTTATCGCTTCTTCCGTATTATTCAAGAATGTGATCCTGCGTGAAAAATAGCCATTATATAAATGTTTCAGACTTTATTAACAAAAATATATGAGTACAAACTTGTAAGTAACGATTGTGGACTTAAATAGTAATAAATAAATGAAAGGCACGATATCCTTCAGAAAGCAATGCAAAAAATTAAAATGAATATTGTCGTTCAGTGGAGCTAATATCACGTTGACATCTACAGCACATTATCCGCACGTTCGAGGGGGCATGGAAAACCTCGGGGGAGTCAAACAGCGGCATCTTATGCAGTGCGTCGCGTCTTAGAAACCCGGAGATGATGGCAATCTAAGTCACGCAAGCGTCGGAAAGTGGAACACCAGTACTCGGCAGAAAATTCGAGAACTCTTCATATCCGGACAATTTATCGTTTTTAGGCCCATGACGAATATACATATATGAGCTATGAATTTATTTATTTTATCTTCACTACCCCGAATACAGCACATCAGGCCAATTTACGTCGGGTGAATAACAGTAACAACGTAAGAGACACAAACACCCATGTCCTGAGCAGAAAATATTTTACCCAGGCGGGACTCGAACCCGCGACCCTCGGGTTGGCAGGCGAGGACTTTACCCCGCCGCCACCGGGGCCGAATTGATTGCTTATTAAGTATTCTTGCTCCCTTTCTCGTTGGTCATTGATGAAATCGCAAGTTAAGATCCATTACATATATTTTTAATACCATGGAATTAAATGTATATTTCACACTTCATGGTGAGGTATTAGAGAATGATATCCACTATCACTTCATGGATCGCGAAATTTCTCTTTCTACCGGTGACAGCGATTACTAAAAAAGAGTTCGCGCGAGTTTTTCATTCAGAGGTCTTATTTAAACGTTAAAATTAATGAAAAATATATGTCGTCAAGTTTTATTTCTGAAGAAAATCCGCCGTAGACACTCGTTACTTGCTCCATCCTCGCATAAAACTTTCATACTCTTTTTCTAATTAAATCTCCGTCGATGTTACTGGCACTGTTCTCATGACGAATGGTCACGGATCAAATCCGCACAGCCGCTCTCTGCAATCTACCTTCGGTTATCAAGGGTTGGTCGAATTACCGCACACAAATCTGCTTCTCAACTGGTATTCGTCGCACTGATAATTGAATACTGATAACTGCCTCCTAATTTCCTGCATCTGATCGCTCTCTCCTCGTAGAATCCCATTACTACGTCTATGTATCTTGCTCAAATCTCTCCGTTCGCTATCTCCAGCTCGAATTAAATTACTCTCCCCAGTACCCCGTATTTATAGCAAACATTTTGTTTATGCTATTATTGGTTGGCTCCCCCCATATTTTTCGTGAGCATGTTTTTTACTTATCGCCCGCGTTCTATCACAATTCAATAATAATATCTCGTGAGTCTCCAACGGTCGTCAAAGCATATTACCTTAGCGGAGTCTGATGTTTAAATAATTGATACCACCCTAAATAAAATATGTGGAGTAGCTGCGTCTCAAGGCTAAACCAAAACGGATTACAATGATTATCTATCTTTTAGAGCATCTCGCGTAAAAAACTGAAGATATTTTGCAAACGCGTGTCGCGTCTCGTCGTTGGATACTTAGATTAGCAAGTAGCACTCCTAACCCACCCTACCGAAGAGTATCTATTAGATCACTTCCCCGCAGGAAAACAGGAAGTCTGACGGCAGGAAATAACTGGGTACTGCGTTGTTCCAGACCCACTTTGTCTGTGTGGGGCGGTTTTCTGCAAGTAAGCCCACATCTGCCGATTAGTGCATCAGCGTCCAATGCCAATGTGTGTAGTTTAAGGCCCTTGGTCTGGTGAAATAGTGCCTTGTGTCGGCCTAAAGGGATCTTGAGTGCACCGACTGAATTCATGTCGAAATCCGATCTCAAGACCGGGTGCCATTCTCTCCTGACCGAAACCTCGAGTTCCACCGCGATATCTCTCCGGTAAGGGTGAGCCCTTCAGGAAATACGTGGAATTGGTTGCCGTGGGTCGGGCCGCTCAAACACTAGAAACCCTGTCTCTATCTCACTGCTGATGAACTTTGAAAATCTCTTTACAAAAGAGACTCATTCGGCTGAGAATTTTCTACTATGAGGCAAGTCTGTATCTTTACAGCCGGGGCGATATCCCATCGGGGTATGGGTACCCTATCAGTGATGGTAGTCTATCATTGCGATTCGCCACTTTGTAGATTTCCTCAGCTCTGCTTCCATGTCGAATGCGCTTCCTGTTGACATGAAATTTTGGTCAATCTATCTCAAGGCGTTGTCTCAAGGATGAGATGCCGTTGGCCTTCGTGTGTGTTGCGCGATCGCTCGACAGTGTCCTTGCTGGATCTTGGAGATGTGAACGACAATGCCGTCCTTTTATAATGAAATTTGTACCGCCATTCTTTATGATTGATGGAGATAATAATTATTGATGTATAGACCAATTGGAAATCAGTTAAAAATAGAATTCAAGTATGCAAGCGTCTTTAAAAGCAATTGGATTTTTAAACATCGAACAACTATTAGTGTCCTTTTCCCCTGAATGAATATTGACTAGAAAAGCATGTGCTATCACGGTGAATTGAGACTCAAAAGTCACAGGAAAAAATTAATGGTGATTTTTAATTTTTTTATCATTCGGTTTTCACGGCATTGTTTTTACTATTATTGGATGACGTTGATCAGTTTTTCGGGATAAAAATTTAAAAATAATTTGTCCTTTTATTTTACCGGAATATACACTGTGTTGAATAAACTTTTAGAACTTTTTCTGCGCCCATCTCATTCTTTTATAAGAGTTTAAAGAAAAAGATAAGATAATAGTTTATATAAAAACACGCCCAGGAAGTATTTTCTCCTATTTTTTACCTTTAATCACCTTAGTTGCTTGAGATAGGGAGTAATGCGTTCGTCTTTGCGAAGGTTGAATATAAATCTGATACTCGAATTTATATTCCTTTAACTTTCATTATTCAGGACATTGGGTAAATCTGGTCAAACTAAGCAACAATAATCTATCAGAGGGAATATCAGAGTGGATATTAATTTTGTTCTAATTTTTTCAGCTAAAAAGTTTCTTTGAACCTTCAGTAGGTAAATAACTCTTGAGGCTTTATTTAAAGTACCATCAACATGATAATTCCATGATAGCGTGAGAGAAAGATTAACCCCTAGGTTATGAACTTTGTTGGAGAAAAGCACTGGGCTGTTACCAACAGTAACTTTCGAAACATTGTTGAAATCAATTTTGTTTATAAATTCTTTACTTCCAAAAATCATGGATTAAGTCTAGCTGGGATTAAGAATAAAGGAATTCCTTTCGGCCCAATGAGAGATCGCATCAAGATCAATGTTGATTTTTTCCAAACTAGTATTGAACTCAGTGAATAGTGTAGATGAATTTGGAGATCATCCGCGTAAAACATATTTTTACAAATCACCAAGTTCTTTGGGAGATCCAATATATACAAAGAAAACAGCAAAGGCCCGAGGACTGATCCTTGAGGGACCCCATCCGATACAGATTGCCCATGGGAAATATTCCCAGTTGAGTCCTTTACAGCCTGCCTGCGACCTGATAGATAAGAATGGAGCCAATTTCATACTCCCTTGGAAAAGTTGAGTTTTCCCATTTTTCGTAAGAGTTGATGATTAACACGGTCAAAAACTTTGCTAAAATTGAGCATAACAAGAATAGTCACAATTTTTTTTGTCAATTACCTTGCGAATGACATCTGTTATTTGGATAATGGTAGTTTGTGTACTGAATCCTCGGCAAAATCCAGATTGATATGGGCCCATCACATCTTTTGACAAAATAAATTGTAGATTTTAATTATAAACCATGCCTAGAGGCATTTGGAGATAATACACAGAATGGAAATAGGGCTATGTTATCAGATGTTTGCGTGGTTTTTTTCACCTTATTTAAAGGTCTAACGAGCGACGATTTCCATACCGTGGGAAACTGAGCACACTGGAGGGAATAATTGAATATTTATAAAAAAAATCATCGGCAGAATAACAGGGTAGGATTTCTTAAGCATAGGATATTTCATCGTAGCCCGTGGAGTAAGATTTTGAATGGCACAAGAATTTGTTAATGACCTCAGGAAGATTTAATCAGAATGAAACATTTCATTATTAAAGAGTATGTATGTAACAGAGAAAGAAGTCTCTGTGGCGTTAGACGGATGATCTTGGGCACTAGGATTAACAGTTGCTGATGAGGTGAAGTAATCTTTGAGTGGATGGATCGTAAAATCAGATATAGCGGGGTCATCCCGTTTATGAGTAATTCCGAGTTTTCGTAGTTCTCGCCACGTGCTATTTTTGTCGGAAAAACAGGAAAGAGACTCAACAAAATGTCACCGTTTAGAATCGGTGATTAGTTGTTTTACTTCGTTTCCTAATTACTTGAATTGTTTGGGGAACATCGAATATCATGTGCGCTCAAAATACGACGAAGTTTATTTCTCTCATGAATTTAGCTGTAAATGTCCTTAGTTAACTAAGGGGCAAAAGACCGTGTGGGGTATTTTTTTTACGTATTGGAGCATGGAAATTCATGCCTTCGATAAGATTCCTGCTGAATAACTCAAGTTTAGTGTCAATAGGCGCAGTAGAGAAAATCTCCCTCCAATTCTTAGAAGTTAGGTCAGCGTGCAAGTTTTCTGTATTGAAGTTCTTGAAATCACGGAAGCTGAATGGCGTAAGGGGAGGAGGATAAATTTTAAATTTGTATGTGAAGGCCACAAGGTCATGAGCAGATAGAAAAGATATAAAAAGAGTTTGCATGAAGTATGAAACTTATTGTATTGTTAATATTGTAAACAATGCAGGGATCAAGACACGTGTGACTATCATCCATATGGCGAGTAGCTTCCGTGGATATTAGGTTAAGATTATTTGAAACAATAAAAATTTTTAAACGGACACTGTTTGGACTCTCTTGGAGCATGTTTACATTTAAATCACCAACAATTATTATGTTATTTTAGGTCGGGTATAGTTTTAGGAATTTGTTTTCAAATTCTTCAATAAACTCAACTTTAGGAGGACGGTATATGACAGAGAGCAACAATTTTGATCCATTTACACCATAGATATCAGGGATTATAAATTCCGGTCGATAGGAGGACACTGAGGGGGAATGAGCTATCATAGTAAATCTTAGTTTATTATGAATATACGCTCCTACTCTGCTGCCAATTTTTCCTTCTCTATCATTCCGAAGCAGGGAGTAATTTGGCAGTGAGACCATATCATCCGAAACTTTTCCTTTCGACCAGGTTTCCAACATGCAAATCACATCGAACTCATTAATCGTGAAGTAACCACAAAATTCGTCTTTGTGGCTCAACAACGACTGACAGTTAACATGACATATTTTTAGATCATTCAAGGGGCACACTTTGGGTTTCATTGAACCAGGCCCTAATTCCTATGGTACTAAATTCAAGTATTCAAGTCTCCTTCCCGGGAAATAAGGGTCCTGTCAATTCCTTGTTACATAGAAACTTGTCCATTTCTGACCCACACATCGTCAACTTTTTTTTTTGAGGTTACGGGCTAAGACATAACACTTCCGATTGGTGGGAGACAGTGATTCAGAAACGTATATTGGAGGGTTTGAATTCACATTGCCAAGACCCAGGTCAACCAAACGAAGGTTACTTTTGACCCGCTTCGCCTCAATTAAACTGGCGGCAACAGTAGGTATGTTGAACGAAGCGGACCATTAGCACTGGGGACCTACTAGATCCACTTGGTGAACGGGAGTTAACTCTTTATCATGCGCATCTAATTTCATCCCAAGGGCGAGGCCCGTTTTGACTACCAAGCTCACAGATGTTTCCCCATCCACTGAAGGAATGCCGTGACTTTTAACCACATTCATTAACATTTCTTAATTAAGACGGTTGATATGAACTTGAAGATCACCAATTTACTTTTTAAAAGTAACATCTTCACTACGCAGTTTATCTATTTTATCACTTAACTTAGCCAGGTGACTATTAATAGTAGCTAGTGCCTGTGTATGTTCATCTAGGAGACTCTGCCATGTAGTGATAGTGGCTTTCACCTCACCCTGTTCCCGGCGTATTACTCTCATATTTGCCAGAATTTCCTTAGGATGTCAGCAGATGGAGGATGGGGTTATGTCATCTCGGCTACTTCGTATGGCTGCAAAGCACTGGGGGCATCTCCAGGATTTTCCAAGCTCCTGAAGTGTTTCCAGATGACTATGCGACATTGACACTCAAGAACAGTGGTATAACTCCTTGCAAAAGGCACATGCAATAGAGCGTTTGTCTCGCTTCACCCCCTGACAACTTTCTGGGCAGTTAGACATATCACCGATAGCTTGGACGTGGCGAAGAGAGCTACCTCGAAAGCGGAGAAAACGTGCGTTCACCTTGACTTCCGAGTGAGAACTGGCTTAATTTGAAATTAGATTTTTGCTCTAATTTGAAATTAAACTGAGTTTAAAAATGACATCCCGCACAAGAAAAGTAATTACATATTTTCGTTTCTTACTACAAACAAGAAAAATGCAAAGTAATGGTATTTTATATGGAATATTCACGCTTCGTTTAAAATAGATGAATGAGACATAGGATAACGCAGCTGATGAGAGGATTAACTTGTGAGCCTCAATCGACTCTAAGAGTGCACATGAGACTGATATTTCTAGAAAGTTTCTACTCTTACGGATGTGAGGTAGATACTGTGACTGTCATTATGATTCCAATTTTTATGAATTCCTTCTCCCAACAGAAAGGAGCGACAGAAAAGGTATACCCTCCCGCACTGAATATTTCCTACAAAATGTTCTTTTTTCACACATCTTCAGCGGCGATTACAAAATCCGAACGGGATTCTAAAACACTCCGTTAATACACAATTCACTCTCACCTGATCATTCTTTCAATTTCTTACACCTCCCATTTGAACGGTTATCAACTTAATATTCCATGCCAAACGTCCCTTATGGAGCTCGCAGGGTAATATTCAGAAGTGATCGAATGATAATTTCTCTCAAAGTTATAGTTATGGGGTGATTGATTTTTTCCGAAAGCATGAAAGCTTGAGCTCAGGTATAGGAAGGTGGACGGTGGAGAGAGATAGTCTATCGAGATTAAATAGGGGAAAGCTTCGAACAGGTAGATGATTGCCCAGTGCGCCCACCCGTGCGAGATTAAACAAAACTTTTTAAATATAGATCAGTGCCAATTGAAAGGGTATGTAGCCAAACGGGGAAGAATTTTTTAAAGATCTTCTGTATGTTTGAAAAAAGAAATGAGTAGAAAATATGTAAGTATTCGTGGTGATGTGAAATGGGAATGATGACTGTCGTTCAGAGCTGTACAGATTGCCGACTCGTGTTGTGTAGCATGGGAACCAATCCGCCTGATACGGATAAAGTTTTACTTTGATACTTGCTCTACTCAAGCTCGATTAATCCAGAACAATCACCAGTTAACAGATACTATTCACTTTTGTGTATGTGTATAAAAGGCCTCTTTTAGTTAAATACGTCTGAGTTGTTGTGTTTATGTTGAGGGCGCTGCAGAAAGCTTCATTATATTATAAATAATAGAAATCATTGGTTTATGGATGAGAATGCTGACTAGTTAGCAAAATTCTCTAGGCGACGCGATGATTCAATGATGGAGTTATTGTATTGCCTCGTCCAATTGACTAAGTCCCTTGAGTAAAGTCCGGGAGAAAAACACTTATTTAGCGACATCGTCTCCCCTTCCCGGCCCTTCGTTTGATTTGACGTTTTTCTTGTGTTTGCTGTCGCTTTTTTCGGTCTCTCTCGAGTCTTTTGCGAGGGACGGTATCCTTTGAAGTCAAGCGATGCGCGGGATTCGCAGAAACTCGTTAGGAACTCAAAGTTAGTTAAACAGGTGTTAATCTGGCTAGGTGGCCATGCTCTTTGCTTTTGGTGTCGCCAACTCAGCGTGCTCAGAAAAGAAAATTGCCCGTCACACCAAAGGCCTCCTCGCATCGTGGGAAAAGCCTGTGGCCTACAAGGGAAGCTTTTTCCGCGGAAATGTATTCGCCAGGTTAATTACGCGGTTGGCTGGAGTATAAAGGATCATTGTCCTATTTCGTTTGCTCAAGTGATTTTATTACTGGAACTGTTTTACGTGCTAGTCTTTGCCAGCCACAGAGTGAGAGAGAGGGGGAGAGAGAGAGAGGGGTAGGGGGTGAGAGAGCAATCTCTGTGAACGTCTGTTGCTTGAATACATACCTCTTCCCAAAACATTGCTTTCAAACTCAGAGGATAATAATTATCAATGAGGTCTACCTTTTTTCACACTTCTTTTACCAATTTTGATATATGCTTGTATATTTTTATTATGCACTTATTATGATACAGACTTTCTATTTCGACAAACTCGTGGTGATTAATGAATATCATATTTGAGGTTGTTTCTTCAAAAAGCGTTCTCTTTTATCAAACAATAATGTATTATTACTGTGTACTCATAGTGCTTAATAATGTATAGTCAATGCCCTTAAAAAGACATTAAAAAGAATTAATTGGACCAATTAATTAATGACCTGATTAATATTACAATTTTTTCTCAATGTGGAAGCCCATTAACACTGATTGTTTACTCCAAAAATCACTTCAATTTGTGCAACAATACCTTTAAAAAATTTATTAATTTTTCTCCATGACTTATGCCGCTTACGCGCAATCACTGCCATGAAAAAAAGTAACCTTTAACGTACGGTCTCTCATTTCGGCCTGACTTTATTACTCCCACTCGATGGCCTAAATCAATTCTTCCCAAGATAGACGGTACCGGCTCTGGGGAGCGAATAAAAAACACCGGGCGCCAGGGGGGCGTTGGAGGCTAAATATAGGCTGAAATGCATACCATGTATCCGTGGAATCAAGAAAAATGTTGCCCCGAAAGTATACGAATATATTGACCGAATAACCTCATGTTTTTGGTTAGCCCTTTGTTTAAATTCAAGTGGAGATATGTGTAGATAATTTAGAAAGCATTGCTTTGTTTTGCTCGTAATCGGTAAGACAGGAGGTTAGCCCCATTGTTTTTAGAACGTGGATGTAGGAAAATCTTCGCTGGGCATATGGGTTCATCATCTCCTATGGACCCGGAGGACGATTTACTGGTTGATGAAAAGAAAATGAAAGTGACTCACTCGTTCCGTTTACTTGCGAAAGTATGTTTCCAGGAACGTAGAGAAGAATGAAAGTAGGAGAAATAAGTGATATCTTAAGGAATTTTTACGGCGATTGCGAGAAAGCAATTTTCCCCGTGGAGAGAGACACAGGAAAGGAAAAGAGACGAGCGGCCGAAAACTCGAGGAGTGGAAGTAAACCAATTCTATTTCTGTTTGTGCCCGTTTCATGTGCAAACTTTACTCTGTTCCAAATGAAGTTCCATAATGATCATTTAGAACGTGCAGATATTTCTTCAGCTCAGATTACTTGCTCTGTCGTATCCCTAAAATACCACCCCAAAAAAGTTTGCCGAGCCGTTTCTCGGATAGCACCGATCGGAATGGTTGTTGTGAATTGCGTGAATAGTACAATTTCCAGCGATTTTCTCAATGGATAGGATAAATATCTTCGATTATTTTTTCCACTAACTTGCTGTCCTAGGTTTTACTTCTGCTCCTCTCTAACAGTTTGTCTTTGACATCAGACAATAAACTGAATTTGTGCGTAGTTTTTGAGTTGAGTGAAGGTTTGTTCTAAAGTAAAATCTAACCCTCCAAGATGCTGACTTTTTACTTGCATTCAAAATTTATCACTGGAACTTATTTTACAACATAAAAAAGATATCTTTGCTCATTTATTTTCGCCATTTTATTCGTGTTCATAAGTTTAGAAAACCATTAGGTCACGTCTGGACGTATACAGCACGTACATCGGCTAATTCCAATGCCATCCTCAGGTACAGTGGCGGAAAAAATTAACGCAAAACTCATCAGCGTCTGAATGCGGCGTACACGGGAACTAATTGAAATCGTTTTTCCTTCGACAACTTGACAACAATGAGACAGCATATGGAAACCGGGAATATTCAAACTCTCTACGAATGGATATCGATTTTATGCGTCATGTAAATAGCCATACTAATAAGGTTTACGTTCGCGAGATCGTCTAGGAGTTATAAACGTGATGAGCTTGCTTCGACCCACACTCAGTCGAGGTTCCGAAGTCGTAGTTGATTATGTAGAGATGCTTACCATATTTTCTTAGAGCTTTGGACCGTTTAAAAAGATTTTCTTGATTGAAACTTAAGAAACAATACGATGAAAGCATTATTTGTTGGGACATAAAAATTTTTTATTCTCCAGATCAAATTACTTACAATAAAACGTATTTCCGCGTGCAGGGAATAGCTGTGAATTAACATCGTTTTTACAGGCCTCAAACCACTTCCGAGAAATATGATGCATTACAATTAAAATTTTGGCGTAATATCCTGTGAATTTCAAGTTAAAGTATGGGAAATCTGGTTGAATAGAATGATTTCCATGTGGAGAAAAGTTTTCTTTAAAAGTATTTACAATACTTTAAAACCCTACGTAATTTCCGCCCTCGTGCATACAGGTCGTCTCAAACATTTGAATTTCTAAATTTCTCCAAACGTAATATTATTTAATTTCTGAAAACTACTTTTAAAAATCCAGAACATTTTATTTGATCCAGTTTTTAAAGGAAACATTAGAATTCCCTTTTTTCGTTTTGTGGTAAGAACCACTGGACGCGGATTCCTCTTGATCGATGAAGTAGCCTAGAGGGAGAGCGTTCGTCTGCGGCCAAGAATGCCTGGGGTTCAAATCCTGGCGTGGCCTTTATAATTAATCTTCGCGATGTGACTTTATTGCAGCCAAAACTTCGCAGGAATCCGCGGAAGACCCAGGGAATGGACATTGACCTCAACCATGAGTGTGTGAGTTTTACACATATTCAGGCTTTGTAAAAGAATCAGAGCGGTCTCCTTGGTCGTTGAATGAGATGTTTACTTCCCATTCTCGGGTACTCGGCCCCACTTGATTTCTACGTCCTGTCTGTCGTATGATGCTCAAATCCATTTATTCGCCAATTCACCACTCAATGAAAAGCTATTCATGAAGGAGGGAATAGACCGGATCTCTGATTGTGTCAGTTACTCGATTTAGTGAACTTACCTGATGCTACATTCACCTTTAAATTACTTTGAAATAATGTAGTAAAGAGGGCAATTATTTTTATTAGGAATTAGAGTTTGGTTCTATCTGCCGAACTTGTTAATACCGATTACTTATCTGAGTGAGAGACCAAACAAGTGTGGAATTTTCTTCAAAATACTTTAAAACGGTATTTGAAGCTTTCCCAGCATTGTTTTCTAGGTTTGCTATGAGCAATACATTAACCGTGTGGTTCAAATGTTCAACTTATAAGATGGAGGATAATACTTAAAGGATAAGGTAAATTATTGAATCACTTAAATATCTTTTGACATATTCGCAGTGATAAATGTTTGGCTAAAACTACGCAGTTAAATTTTATGAGGAGCATTTTATGCGTAAGTAATACTCAGACAAAAATGCATCGCGTATCGCCCTGTGAAAGTGATAAAATACTAAAAATCATCTTTTTCATGTAGCGACTAAGCAGTGATTAGATATTTTCCCTATGGTCAATTGTATACTCCTCATAAATCCGCAGAGTAGTCAATGGAGTGCAAATTAGGAATGTGCACCATCAAAGATTATAAGATTGCTACGTTCCTAAAGAATCTATTCCTCTTCAAATGTGTCGTAATATTATTGCTTCAATGGAAGTTAAAGTTGTGAGTGGCCCCACATGAAGATATTAACAGACTTTTTACAGGGTCATAAATTTCATCTCTTAGTGGTAATGTATGTTAACGGATGTTGAAAAGGGACACTATAATGCTTTATTTAGAACGAGTGGAAAAGGTTGAAATGTATGCGTAATTCTCTCAATTTGAGTTATGTGTGCAAATGATCACAGCAATTGATCATCGAGAAATATGCTGGTATTTACATAAAGAATGTGGATGTTTATTAGCCTTATAATCAATCCATCCCCCTCCATTCTCGATTTCCTGACCAAGTCTCTGTGACATGGAGTTGTCCACATTTTGGTATCATCTTACTGGATTCATTTCCCATTCTTCCTCCACGATTTTCCTCGTTGCATCTTAATTTGGGGTTGTTTCGTTTGAGGGGGTCGAAAAACGTTTGTTTCTCGCATTTTTCTCATAATGAACGCTGCGCTCCGTGCAGCCCGCTCCATCTATGTTACATGATTTGTTTTGAACCATCTCCTAGAATTTTGACATTGGTGAACTCGTAAGTATTCCTATTTGCGGGCGAAAAATGAATGTTGATATACATTTGATTAAACATAGTTCTTATTATAGCGGACATGAATTTAATGCATTTCGTTTGATAGTAGTAAGAAATAGGTTTTTTTACTTTTAAACACCAAACAAAAGTTCAGTGGGTGAAAGTCGAAGGCGCAACACCTCTTCGGGTAATTTTTCGACGGATGTTTTTGCCTTTTACAAACCTACCATTCGATTCCTCCGCCAGGGAGAAAAATGAAGCATACTTAAAGGCTAATAAGATCTTTTTTTCCTCCAAGAATTTTGGGAGAGGCCGCTAAAACTTTGAACAGTATCTCGGCTTGCGCTGTCCGCTCTGCTTGTTCGTCTATCGACGCTCGTTTCAATGAAGTAGTCATCAGTAAACCTTGGCCAAGTTCCGGGTGGTGATGGTCGGGGTGGTTTGTTGTTTGTTTGCTGTACGCACAGGTTTCAAATACTTGCTGCACCAGAAAGAAAAGGTTCGTTGCGCTTCGTAAAAATCGGAAGCCCCCGTCGAATAATTTTAAGGGCGTAAGAGGAGTTAAATACCACTTCTTTCCTGTGAGTTAAACGCCTGACGTCCTAAACATTTTCTATGGCAGAAAAGGTATCGCCCGCAACTCGAGGGGAAAGTAAGCTCTCATTAAAGGCATACTATTTCCCAAATCAATATAATACGTCCTTCATACATTCCGATTTTGAATGGATTAGTATTGGTGGAGCTTTGTATCGACACGGGGAAATACTCAAGAGTCCTCCAAGATTGCTCGTTGCTTTAACTCAGACTAAAGGTGGCTGGCCTCCAAACCCATGCATGATGGGAACTAATGGCATTTGATTGGAATGGTCTGGGCTGATGAGGTGAAATCTGAGAACTACTTCTTTGTTTGTATTCCCGGGAGAGTAGTATGCTTTTTCCTAACCTTTAGTTATTTAGAACGTTCGTAGAAAATACCACCACTCATTTTAAAAGTAACTTAGTTCACAGTAACGCATACGGACGCAAATAAATTCACCGAAAGGATACGAAACATCGTCATAAATCCGCGTTGACATAAGAAAGCTCAGTAAATGTTACTGGGTTGCAAACCTGAATCGCAATAATGGTTCTTCATAATAATATTGTTCGAGTACGCTCATGATTGAAAACGTGATCGTCATCAAGAAAGATCGGGTGCTACATAGCAGTGGAGTGCGCTCCCAGGACCTTGTGCATTGCCCTACCAATGCGGCTTACCTTTTGGATGACAATAATGACCATAAGAAGAAAAGAACCGTGATCCCACCCCTGGTCGAGACACTTTTGAGTTTTGCATTCAATTTCTGGCCAAGTAAAATAAGTTTTGTTCGGCTAATTTTATCTCTTTTGTATTTTAAAAAAATTCATATTATCAGCCAGTCATTGCAGCTACACATTACATTCATTCATATCGCCAATATGAGGAAATTTATATAAAAACTCATTTTCGTTCATTAAAAATCGAACACGGACCACTCTTTAGTTAGCCAAATACATCTGACAGCTACGACATTAACGTTACCTATTTATTTAATTCAATAATGATATTATACTCCAAACTGAAGTCTTTTAAAAGGCTTTTTGTTAATTTCATATGTGCGGCGAATTTATAGCTAAGCATATAAGATATTATGCAATCATCCATATGTTATCCATTACTACACCTAATTTGGGTAAACTTTTCTGAATGTTTATTCGTATATCCTGCATTTACTAGATAAAGCGTAACAGTGGACAGCTCATCACCAAGCTTTCTGTGATAAGATGAAAGAAATATCGGGAAAATATGCCTAGATTATTCGGTATCGATGCGAGCACATTTATTTTTATTTCGTGAAATTATATACATTAACGAATGTTTCCATAGTTTAATCCCATTTTGACGAACTAAAGACGGATTTACATTGGGTCAAGAACTATTCATTAATAAATATCCGTTTTGAATTCAATAAATATCCGTTAAAGGAACTTCGTCAATCTACAAATTTGAAAATCGTGAAAAATTACATCACGTAGACTATACTTATTTCAATTAAATCTTTTTTGTATCGACATTTGGTGTGGGTAAATCTCAATTTATATCATTTCGGTGAAACAGACGCAGTACACGTCATTCAAAAAGATCCTCGGAAAGTCGACCTTAATAAATATCCCTTGGAGGTAGAAGATGTAGATTTTAGCATATAGTATACTGAATTGGGTGGGATAGGGAATATTTTTTATAATCAGTCTTTCTGTATAAATATCATCATTCGACGTAAGAACCATACTGAAACAAACACAGCGATGCACCGCGACTGAATGTGCGAACAATATGAGAAGAAAGCTCAAAAATGAGGCGATTGATGACTAAGTTCTAGGCTTCGGCAAATGTGAGTTCCATTGCGGATTTCAAATATTTGCGGTAGACGATGTTTCCCTCAGTGTTGCCAGTCTTTGGAGTGTGAACTGCTCCTAGAAGTTCCCAAAAATGCCGCATTCTGGCGTGCGAAAAATTTTGCGTTAATTTCTTCCGCCACTGTACATACAGTGTTCACAACCCACTTTGAGGACAATGTTTATACTTAGATTACAATGGAAAGGGTGGGGCTCTATCCCCAATACAAATTTAAGCTAGAAATCATACAACAATTGAACTAAATCACCCTACCATTATCTTGACCTCTTTCCATTTACTCCTGCCCTCTCTATTTTTCCTCCGAATATCCTCCTCTCCCTTTTCATTGTAATCTAAGTATAAATATCGACCACCAACCGGAATGTGAACATTGTACGTGAGGATGGACTTGTAATGAGCCGATAAACCGTATGTTTCAAATAAAATGGACAGTACAACAATACTGATTTTCATTTCTTTTAAATTTTGAATTAAATTAAAGGTGCCACGTTGTTGGGTATTTAACGAGAGTCGATGATTCACCCATTCCGCCCGTTTTACGTTGAAAGACCAAAATGTTGTGCCTTTTATCTTAATTCCTGGGCCCGGAGGACGATGACAGGGACAGCTGTCGAAACGTTGGCAAGGACAGCCTTCCTGATCCGATGGGAAACACGAGAAAATTTCATCAGCCTTGCTCGCCCGGAAGACACCCATACCTTCTCCGGTAAAAAAGGATTTTATGCCATTTTTGGCGTGATGACAGCAAAGGCGAACGTCAGAGTCCTCCCCGTGAAACTACGACTCTTCAGACATGCGAGTCTGAGAAATCGATCGGAGAAGCGTACGGCAAAGCGCACACAGATAACGCGCCTCTCGGCCGAATGTACTCCCGACGCACGCTCCCCCGCCGCCGCAGATTGCCCCTCCCGGCCTCGAATCACGAACCGTCCGCCGGGCTTTCAAACTCAACCCTTCCACCCGCCCATCCCCCTCCCGCCCCGGCCGTAATGAGCGACGTACTTCGCCATGCCCTTCGCACCCTGCGAATGAAGGCACTTGTCACCGCACTGAAACGCCCGTTGCGACGCCATTAGAGGTCAAGGCCTGCTAGTGGTTTGCTTCGGGTCCATTGAAACGCTGCTGAAGTTGGACGTCTATGTCATTATCATACAGATAGAAAAGTTCGTTTAGTTCATGGTGAGCCTGGATTCCTGGTGTATGGTAATTGCTTGGTAAAGAGTGGAAAAATATATTTCCGAAGGAATTTCTCGAAAAAACTTTAATTATAATGAAGATTGGAAATAATCGAAACGAATGACGTCCTTTTTATCTTTCTCTCAACATTCGAGATAAATCATAACATAATATAGTTTCCAAAAGTCTGAGTGCATCCACTTTGCCCCATTCTACGGTTTGTGAGGGGGGAAAAATTTTGAAATTTGGCACTACTTGCGGACTGCATCTTTTGCTGGGCTAGCTTGACTTGTCTTGAGACGACGGTGGGGAATGAATTACCGACGGAAGGATCGACGGGGACGGAGTAAAACACGTGAGAGGAAAGCCCCATCGTATTGTACCGAAGGTTATTCGCGCTCATGCGGTTGCGACGCGACGATGGAAGCCTCCGACTTGTGTGATTTTCGCTCCCGAAATTCACATTTGTGCCCACGAGTGAGCAACTCTGTAAAAGCGGCGCGGTAGCCGCTTGGTTAAGACTGCCTCGCAAGGCGAATTTGAAACATTCCCGTGTTCGATGCTTAGTCGTTGCCTTTTTTTTGCACTCAAGTAATTTCAATATGACTGTGACAATGAACCTCGAGTACAGTCTAGTTACATCAACGCACCCGGTACTGTTTATTATAATACAGGAATTCAATAACGCAGGACAACCTAATACGAAAGATGACTCCTTGAATTCTTATTTCTACTTAAGCCAATCTATTCAGATCGAATATATTAACGTCTCACTAGCTGAATTTTTTTCTTAAACGTCTCACCAGCTGAATATTTTTGGTCTTAGCATTGAGTATGGCAAACTCTCGCGAGAGTTAAGATTCCAATGCTCGAAACCATTCCCTCTTCTCACCACCTAAATATCAAGTCGCATTCTAGGTATGATCTTTTTGTTGATCCGCGAGTGATACATATCATCGAAATTTCTTAGATATGCCTCTTATTCAAACTCTTAGTTCTGAAAGAAATAATATGCTGTGAAAAACAGTATTAATGCTATAGAAAGAGGGTTTCTCAGCAAGTGGGTGTACGAGCGAAAGTTAATCATACGACTCGGGCCGATAAAAGTATCCAGTTATTTATTTACCGTAGTCTTCTGACGATTATTGTGCTCTGGATATATTCAGTAGCGTAGCCAGGGGGGAGCAGGTCGCGAATGCCCCACCCCCTCCCCCGTGTTATGGCTCCCCTAAGTCTGTGAATGTTTCCGCTCATAAGTCCTAAAAACGTCGTGAATCAATTTCATAACTTAATTATCAACAATAAATTCTACAAGGTCTACAAGTTTGGATAGTATATTACGACTAAAAATTGTAACCTAATGTTTAGTAAACTAGTGAATTTATGAGTCGGCGCTCCCTAAAAATTTTGCCTTCTTTCCCCCGGCTTTGCCTCCTTTCCCTCGGCGCCCCCTAGACCCGAAACCTGGCTGCGCCACTGGATATATTATTTTAAAATATCATTGGATGCCGCATAGTTTTTCAAAAACCAGAGTCACCTTTCTCTGTTAACCACTTCTCGGGTAATTTCTGCGAGGTATGCATTTCCGGGCGGGTAAAGGATAAAAGAATTTAAAAAGGGAATTGTTGATCCTTGCTTCTTTTCTGTCGTTATTCAATTGACAGACCAACAGACCACCAGCTTCAAGGGTTCATATTTTCTTCATTTCTTCGGAAATGAGTGGATGTTATTAGTGAAATTAACAAGAACTGCAAAATATGACGGTGAGAATATTTACGCTGGCATAATTCGACCAATTGTATATTAGCCGCAACGGATTGTCGTTTTCTTCTCTCTTTGCAGCCGAAAGGAAAGGGGTGAAAAAATAAACACATGAAATTATTTCAATTTTTTTTAAATATTTTATTTCGTCACCCCCTGAATCCACCACTTCCTGTAACCGGCGATTTATTGATGTGACAAAGTTTTCGCATATTTGAGGCCGTCTGCGGAAGGAATCCCATAACTCCCGGACATGGGCATCTAATTTATCTACAGATTTTGTATCAACCAGTTTCCACTCCTGAACCATAAGTCCCCGCAGATTTTCTATGGGATTTAAATCTGGTGGTAACATGCCCACCATGGTAACACCACTAATTGCTTATTTCGAAAAAAAAGTCTGGCCGTATGTATAGGGCAGCTGTCGTGTACAAAATTCGTTTCCCCGTCCGGAGCAACCTCTTTTGAGAACGGTATCAGATTATCTTCTAATATGTTAACGTACTCTAGCGCGTTCATTCGAGTCGACGTCCTCTCTAATGGTCCAGGACCAGAAGCGGTCATTGCCCCCCAAAAGCTTGCAGTAACACGTGTCCTCAAAATGTTGCTGGATTCGTATCTATAAAGACAAAATTCATCGAAGATACATTAAGAAACATCATATTTTACATTTTAAATATGTATGTAAAATGTAATTCATTTCTTAAATTTGGCAGTTTTAAAATAAGCTACTGTATTCTGCGGCGTAACATTAATCTAAATGAGATCGGATGATGTTCAACGTCAATAATTTGCTTTGAATACTGACATCAATTTGACCTCTCTTCGTGGCAGTTTACCGACGCACTTTTAAGTGCTAAAAATCTATGCATTTATCACTAATAACTAACTTTATTTGTCGAATACTTGAGCACTTTGTGATTATGAGGGAAATATCTACAGAAACCGAGGAAGGTGTTGATAAGGTAATTCAGTTTAAGGCCTGAATCAATTCAAGATTAAGCATATGCAAACGGAAAACTTTCCGCGTATTTCGTGGACGCCAAAAGTGTATTCGGCCGCTGCAATCACTCCTGAATGTTTTCTCGTCAGAAAATATGATGAGGTCCCAGAAAGCTTGAGGCAAATTCATATAAGCATTAGCAAAATGCAGCCTTGCAATTTTATGGTCTTCAGTCAACGTTGGTATACGTGCAGGTTCACGGTGCCTGAGTCCTGCTTCATGGAGGCGTCGCCTGGCAGTTGAATAACTGCATTGCAGGCCCAAATTAACATGAGTGCCTTCTGCTTCTTTAATCGACAGAGGGTTATCCAGGGTGAACTGAATAATTTCATCAACTGCAGATGACGTGCATCGAGGCCTCCCCGATCGGGGCCTACTCTTCAATACGTCGTCTCCGCCTTCAGAGCGCTGCGCCCACCTCCGTACGGTGTTCCGATGAACACCCATTCTTCCGGCTAACTCAGAGATTTGCATCCCGGCGGCCACCATTCCAACAATCTTGCCTCTGCTAGCGACAGAGAGCTCGGCAGAAGGGTCTCGTTCCATTGCGACAGTCTGAAAGCGACTGGCTTTGCGTTCTTCGAACATATTCAGGAGTATTCTATGGTTTACCAATATCCTATTTTATGGTACGGACTCGACGCAAGACCATCAAATAACTCTCAGTATTCCTTATTTTGGAAAAAAATCTATATACAACCGATTGTACCAGAAGAAATGTACATAATTTTTGGAGATGATATGGATTATGAAGAGAATTTAATGGTAACATTCTAAAAAATGGAATACCACAAAGTTACCAAGGAACTTGAATTATTTATGGATAATGAATTTTAGGATTTCTTTGTTTATTTAACATAGGGTAGAAACTCGATAGTTACAGTATTATGACAGCGTAAATATTTTCGCCGTCATATTTTGTAGATCATTTAAACGTCACTAATAACACCCACTCATTTCCGAAGAACTGAAGAAAATACGAACCTTTGCACCTAGTCTGGTGGTCTGTCTATTGAATAAATAGTGTCAACAACAGGAAAGTAGCAAGGATTAACAAATCTCTTTTCCGTTCCCCACCCAGAAATGCAAACCTATATTATCAAAAATTATCCAAGGAGAGGTTAACGGAGAAAGGTGACTCCAGTTTTCGAAAGAATATGCGGCATCCAATGATATTTTAAAATAATATATCCAGATCACAATAATCGTCAGAAGACTACGGTAAATAAATAACTTTCTTTGTCTTCTGTAATAATTCTGTCTTTCATTGTCCCTTATGAATTTTATGCCTACATGCATAATTCCATTTCCTTATTCTGTCCCTTATTGCACACTCATGCAAGCAAGAACCAATTAATAGGCAATTGCATCCCATATGGCTGCTTCTTAATCTCTGATGCAGCACGGTGTTGTGGTAGGAATTTCCAAAATGAGGAAGGGTCGAGGAATTATGGGTGTTGGAAATGTAGTTTCTCCTCCAGGGATAACTTTGCGCAAAAGACGAGACTGAATTGCGCTCGGTTGGCAGGTTTTCAAAAGCTCATGATTTCGGATGGGTTACCGCGAATTCCTCCTTCGCCTGTCATGGACCCTGACGTTGTGTGCTGACCAATCTGAGTGCCCGTGGGGGTGAGTTGATGACTCCTCTCTCCTATTCACGTTTTTGAAATAAAGGAAGATAACCTTCCAAATTCTATATTTGTATTTGGAGTTTATTAAGCTGGGCATGGCTACTTTTGCCCTTGATTTAATGCCAACCTTTTATTTAAGGGTGACTACAAATGGTGAGAGGTTTGAATGTGTTCAAGTTTCCGTTAAGTACCTTCAAATTAGCTAGTCTACTGGTTAAGCTTAAATTCTATCTTTAGGTTTTAATATACCCAACTTCGTCTAGTGCAATATTTTTTGTAATGGCCAATGATATTTAGTTTATCCATTTTTAGCAATATTAACATGAAGCGTCGGAATGTTTTGCGAATACATGTACTGAGATGCATGATGCTGAAAATTCCAATATTATCTTTTTAGGTAGGCTTGATTAATTTTAAAATTTCATGAAATCATTTTAGCGACAAAATATCTACGTGGCGAGTTTTAAATATTGCGTCTATATGTCTCAAAAATATTGTCCTTAGGATATGAATTTGCGTTCTTAATGCAGGGTTTATCGGTATTCGCAGCAGCGAGTGGTGGATGCCAGCCACTTCCTATCCTTCCCACTTCGCGCGAGGTCGGAGACGGTTGAAAATTGGACAGGTGAATGACGGTGCCCAGGAGTTGGTTTATCCACTTGGACCCCTTCCGTCGCTCCCTCTCTCTCCCTCTCGAGGGGGAACACATCTCCAAATCCGCGGTTACGTCTCCAACCTTCCCTCAGCTCTCCGTCTCCGGCTACTCCCCGCTCCCTTGAGTGTGTCCTCCCACCTAGGTCCAGCCACCTTTTCTTCTCTGCACACTTGCCTTGACGTGTACGGGGTCTTTCTTCTCTTATCGAACATTTTCTCCGACTCCTCTCTCGTCTGCTTACTCTCGGGGCAGTAGGGGTGAAATCAGACCCTGGACGGAGGAAATTCTTGGAAAGTTTCTCTTATCTGGCTACCCGCGTAATTAAGAGGGGAGCTTTCTAAGGCACTGACTTTACACTCCAGATCTCTTTAAATTTCTCTTCTTCCTTTCTCTTTAAAATTTGTTTTTCCCTTTAAAATTTCTCTTCACCTCTTTTAATTCAGCTTCATGGACCCAGTATTAGTCTGTCTCAATAAGTAAATTCGTGACGAAGGATAAACTTACAAGCATACGAGGAAAATAATAAATTACGCAGAAAAAATATTTCAGTTGTGTCTGCAGGTATATTAGCTGTGGCGGCTGTGGCTCATCATTCTGTATGAGATTATTTAAGGAAAATTTAAAAAATTTCACTCCCTAACGAGGTGGTATTTCCAGCCATGTATGACTTAATTTCGATATTTCATAATGGTTGTCTATTTTCTTTTAAAGATTGTATATACATGAAAGTATACGATGCATGATTCCCCTCCTGCGCGCTTCCTTGAATGGGTCAGTAATATCGACTATTTAGTACACGAAGAAAAAGTGACGACATTTTATTACTGCCAGCCCAATGCAACGCATACCTGCGGCATTCGTGGATAGGTATTTGGGAATTTCTGCTCAAAGTGAATGACGTTTCGTTGTATACTTAGGTGCAAATAGTGGAATCGTAGCACCTTGAGGATCTCTGATACGTTCAACTTTTGAAGATTTTTTTAAATCTTTCCCCCCTTTCCATGTGCCATAAGCAGCAAAGGCATGTGGAGAACTCAATTTCGCTTGGTTGCAATTCTAAATATACTCTCCCACCTTTTTTTCTTCTCTGCCGTCATCACGTTTCATTAAATTTACCGTGAAGGAATATGGAAAAATATATTTAAGGTATCCGAAGGGAAATTTTAAAACTTTTTAAGTATGATATTAATATGAGGATTAATTAACTCTGTGACTTCTAAAAAAAGCTTTATGGTTTGGAAGCTTAAGCTATCGTGAGGTGACATTAATGCATTAAATATTGTGATCCATTGTTTGTTAATAGTTTAGAGAAAATTCTCCCCGGAAATTTCTCCATGAATATTTAGTATATGCTTCACTTCCACCAGGGATTGCTCACTCGTTTCAATAAAGGTTGATTTTTTCCGCTGAGTTAGGATTTCTCTTCTGATTTCTTTAACGATGCAGTGGATAAATTGCATTAATGAGGGTAGAACTCTGAGGGTATGGACTGCTTTCTCCTTGGTAATTATTTCCTGGAGTAATTTAGGTCTGAACTATCAAAATTTTCAATTAACCATGACTGTAAGTCTTTGTTTATAAAATATTCATTGTGAAGTGAATATTCTGTCTTTGAACTCTGATGATGGTGTTGTAACATCAAACTCAGTCAGCTGTACTTAAACAGTGTGGACAGTTACCAAGTGATTCATTCCTTAACTATTTGAACGGATGTTGAATCCTGAAACCTCATTAAAAGTATTGATACCACACTACAAATCGACAAAGTCCTTTAGTATCGAGGTGCGAATAAAATTAGCAAATTAACAATTAATTAGCAAATGGCGAATTAATTAGCAAAACCGCTGGCTTCTTGAATGGCTGGACCTCTAATTTCGGTGAAAAGGACCTTATATTTCTTCTCTTACGATTGAAGACAGCAGCATTGGTTTCTTATTGGCGTTTGCAAAGTATATATCTGTATTTTTTTGATCATTGGATAATAGAAATTCGGACGATCGGAAATGAATGAATAGTTTGAACCGCGCAAGGTGAGTAGAGAATTTCATGCTTTAATTTTGTTTGCCGTGCGTATGCTGCGCTGTTTGATTCGTGTATGTCAGTGATAACTCGGCCTTATAACATCACTCGTACTGTCAGAGAATTTCGTAATGATACATTTATCATTTAGCCTTGTATTCGTTATATTAGGAAACGGCTTGTGAGCCCCGTATTTTTCGTATAATGTCTCATTCTCCTCCAGTTCCATAAGATGAATCATCCTCTTTGACCTCAGAGATTTCATATCTGAAATGGCATTATTCCTTTTCCCCCTCTCTATTCCCCCTTTTCCGTCTTTACTGATGTTGAGAGACTCTAATATATCTTCTGATGAAAGGAACGGTTGCATATATTTCGCGATGAATTATATGTTTTCATCCCTTTCCCTAGCATCTGATTTCGTTATGACTTAAATATTTGCGTCAGGAATAGCAAAAATGTTTTGCAATAATTAATGGCGGTTCTCAAGCCTACACTTGACGGTCGATGCCTTTTCCTTTCCTAAGTATAAAACCTCGCATTATATATCGAAATGCCAAATCGATCTTTCGTATTTTGCGTCTAAAACGTCCCAGATTAATTCATGCCCTTCAGATGGATAAAAATGTGGAAAATAAAATTTCCACTCAAATAGAGATAATTATTGATGTTTTTTGGAAAAACTTAATCATGAATAAGGTTTTAAATTGCTCTTCAAATTCCTTTAGATGTTTTACGCTTGATAACCTGTCTTACTCGTGAGATGTAAAATTACTTAGGGCTTAGTTCCTTCACTTACCTGCTACGAAGAGGAAGTTTAGAAACGATCACAATTTCATTAAAGCACTTTGTATCTCTCGCCCTAAATGCTTACTTGTTTACTTAGAATCTCTCCCCGTCAATTGCAGGGGACAGCAAATTTTCATGTTGCCGTTATAAGCTAAAAAGTCTTGAAGTTCCCCGTGGACTTGGTCTTAGCTTGTCAACAAATATTGCAGAGACTGTTTCTTATAGAAGGAAGTGTGACAGCTATTATGAGTGTGAATTCATTGAGCGAGAGAGCTGGTGGATCTCATTTAAAATGAAAAAACCTCCGACGACATTTGCTAAAATTTTTTCAGCCTGTACACTTTTCATGACTTACCACAAATCAACGCTATTTTTCAAGTGGAACAATTTAATGGCTACAATGTCGCCAGAGTAATTTTTTAAAACGGCTCTGAATTTTACAGCCTTAAGTGTTGAGTATGTATTCAAATTCTCCTGTGACATAAATTCAAGCGCTTAAGCATTAAAAAATACTGTTGAAATTCGAGGCAAAATGAGAAATCTTGGTTGGCAACTTCTCATTCTTCATTTTACTACTCTGATTTCTTGGCGCCTCTATTCAATTTTTTTTACGTAAGTCGTGATCTCTAGTGACGGCGATTTCGTGCGTTCGAAATCATTAAAATTAAACTACGTGTGCAAGATGGGTAACTCTTTTCTCCAATTAGTCTGACTATGCTTTTTCGAGCTATTCGTGAAGCCTCTATCTATCCTAGAAACAATATGGCGTTAGTGGTGATTAGTTCGCGTTTGTTTATGTAGTTATATTACCATGGTCGGGTTTTGTTCTGTGGCTTTAAACTGTCTTCAGGGCAGCAATCATCCTAAAGGCAATGAAATGTGAGTCCTACCTGTGAAACAGACACCCTTCTGCTAATCATAGACTCGCATTTTATCAAGACCTATAGATCGTCGAGGGAGGCAGATATTTCCCTGAAGACCTCCAGGAACATCACCCGATGCGTTTACTTTACGAATCGGCGATCTCTCCCTATCTCGGAGATGCTTTTACTTAGCGGACGAGGGTGGTCCTACAAGCAAACTTCTTCTTAAGGACACGGTCTGCAATCATTGAGCTACATGCTACATGCTACCATGGTTTAATTATTTTTATTCTTAAGTTATTCCCGTATAGACAAGAAAATGGCAGATCGAGGAAGTAAACAGTCCTGAATTTAGAAAGATTATTGGGTGGATAATATTTTTCCCATTTTTATTTAAAAAATTATCATTTGGAAAAGCAGACGTCGCCAGAGTTACAGATTCTCGCTGGTATTCGTTTTTCGAAACCTGTCCGCTTGGATCGTTATACGTGCTCTTCATAAGGATGCCAACTCCAATCTCATGGATACCTTTTAGTTTTTCTTCACTCATTATTTCGATGCGGAGTATTCTCTATCGCCCACATTTTCACAATTAGTAGTTTTATTCGAGAACCAGAAGCAGACGACGGGAGCCATTCGAATTAAGTCCAGAATATTCCTCTATGTGGAGTCTCATTTTTCTCCCTTCCTCTCCAAATCATCTCAACGGGTCTCGCTTCCCCCTTCAACGTCGGGAATATTTTTTTCGTACTCTGTCATTCTTCGATGCATTGCTCTTTTTTTTTCATCTTTCCGAAGTGCTGGTTGCTGTCTACGGTTGCTCAACCACGATTGCATCCATGGACGCGACGTATTACGCATATCTTTGGAAGACACTTCGTGGTCTTCGAGAGGAAGAAGAGAGGTAAATCTTTCTCGTCGTTTTACTCGGGTGGAGCAAGGGCTCCCTCTCACTTCTCTGCTTGTAGGCGCATAAATGCGTTACTTCATGTAAGAATCAGAGACGGAGCCAGGATTTCGTGCGAATGGGAGAGAGTGGGGGATAAGAAGATCTATGTGGTGTCTAAGAAGCGAGGGAGATGAATACACTTGGGAACCATGAACAAAATCTCTTCTGGTAGTTAAGAGCGTGATTGCACCTTCCGCGTGACGATGGTTGATAGAGACTTTTGCTGTACTAGTTCATGAAATTATGCAATACCCGCGTTATATTACGTTTGAAAATTAAACACTTATATATTGAAAAAGGAGTTTAGAATAAATAATAGCGGACATCAACCCTTTTGGCAAAAAAAGCAAGTTACGACCGTTTTTTTTTTAGTGCCCATAATAAATTAAAAACTGTTCGGGTTTCCCATCGACTCAAATTCTCTACCGACGTTTAAATGTACGTGACGTCCGACGCCATCAGGTCATTATCTAGAGTTGCCCTGATGACGATGATTCATATGTCAGGAAAGCAACAGATCTTTCTGTACCGTTATCGAAATAAACTCGAATATCGGGGGAGGAGGGGAAACCCATAAATAGGGCTGGGCGACTTTCCAATATATTGATTCCAGTATCAATATTTTTTAATATTGGGATTCCAAAATCGCAATTTTGGGACGACCAATACCCATATCTTGTATTGGACATTGGTGGTCGGAAAAACCAATATTCGTGTTTGGAATTTTTTATATTGAAGAAGCAATATTTGCTATTGGAATATTGAATATTGGATTACCAATATTTAAAAATCAAGCACTAAATATTGGAACCCAGCGAGGATGGTGGTTGGAGAGCGCCTTGATCTTTGAAAGCAGACTGCGCGCGTAATACTCAGTGCAGTAGGTACTTCCTTTTCCACCATAATTCATAACAATGACTGGGGAAAATAAGCTTACTTTGTTTTTATTGCTTTATTAACAGATTTACATAGTTAATATAGTCCTCTTTTCGAAGTAACTTTCCTCGGTTCTAATACACTCTGCCACCGTTTTTTGTTTTTTACCTGTTAATTTTACCTGCTAATATTGCTATGTTCAATATTTTCCAATATATCAATATATCATTTTTTCATTACTTCCAAAATTACAATATTTCCAATATTCCAATGTGCCAATATTTTCAATATTCAATAGTCCAATACAGGTTATTCATATTGGCCAATTTTCAATATTTTAAGATATTGGATATTGATATTTGGATTCAAATACCACCTAGCCCTACCCATGAACCCCACTCGTTACGTTGATAATGATTTCATCCTCCGTTTATTTTCTTTCTTTGATTATTGAGCGTACTTAAAGTTGTTGGTAAGAAAATCAGAATATCATTCTAATCACCTTCCTATATTTATAAACATAGAGCGTAAAAATTAGGTTCAAAACACGGACATTTTGCTATTAAAGTCCGTTGAACATATCGAGATAAAATTTAAAGGTAAGGGCTATGCAATTTCCTTTTTTTATTTCTTCATATTTTAGAATAAAAATGTCTTCATAGAGTGTGATTCTATCAATGCTTTGACTTCTGTACTTTGGTTAATCTTTAGATGGGATTTCATTTTAATTTTCCATGTTGCAACGGAGTGAGGCTTAAAAAGTACAGTGGAACATAAATTTCTCTTCTAAACTGTTAATAGATAATCAGGGAACAAATAAGTAAAAAAATGCTTGTTTTTTTGCAAATGGTGAATCGTGCGATACATCAACTTTGTCCATAGATGGAAATGTTACTTATGACTTATAATTATTCCAAAATAATATAATTCAGATTAGGTCTCATATTATCCGGATTAACGGTACTTGTGAATTAATAATTTTTCAGAATTTTGTAGGATATGCAATTAAAACCCTCTTTTTCGAAAAACAAAAGAATTATCCAAATCAGCTTTTGAGAAACTCGTAACATGCTAACTCATAGTAAATGCAGGTAGTTCGATTGGTGAAACTGTCTTAGCGATGTTTAATGGATCTGTGCAATCAAGCAGTTAGGTACAATTCGCTGTTTAACACCTTAAACATTAGTGATGCGACAAATAATGGCTCCCAGCTATCTTGAATAGACATTGTTTTTGAGTAGCTTATTCTCGCATTCATGATTGTAGAATATTCTGGGAGAGGTCTTCAAATCCTCTTTAATTCAATAGTCCAATACAGGTTATTCATATTGGCCAATTTTCAATATTTTAAGATATTGGATATTGATATTTGGATTCAAATACCACCTAGCCCTACCCATAAAAGAATCCCGCCGAGGTGGGCGGGATCCTGTGCATCAACTGCGAAAGGGAAATGGAATGTATGGCATAATCCTACGCAACACCGCTACAGATACGCTTTTTTTGTTTTGTTATTTTTGAAATCATCAAGGTCGAACATAGCAAAATCAACTCTAATCTCAAAATTTGTAATTTAGCCAGTTACTCTCTTTGTTGGCTTGGCGGGGCAGTATTGTACTTCATCTTTGGGTTGACCTAAAATTAAAGGAAAAGGTATTGACGTTCAATGGGTAACGCAAGTCATGAGTGAAATTGGATTTTTTAAACCAATCAAACAAATACCACGTTGAATGCGGACCTCGTCCATCGACGTGGCATCGCATCTTAGTCAGCGGCGGAGCACGTCGATCGACGTACTCTGCCGTTAAAGGGATGTCAAAAATAATAAATACCACATTTTTAGGCCACACAATCCATAAAAAACCCTCAGTCAAAGTGTTTAATCAAATCTCCATAACTGAAAATCGACACAAAAACAAGAATCACTGATGCCATTATCGACATTCTTTTGTAGCTTAGCGCACATAATCTATACTCCCGGTCTGACTGCGCAGGATTTTTACGACTGGAAGTCAAGTGCGCCACAGTGTGTGCTAAGTGATGAGCGCAGCAGAGATATTAGATTAGAGGTTTCATTATTGCGCAGGTTCAGCTAGTTATTATCATGAAAAAGCTGAAGAGTGGCCACTTTTAAGAGCACGCTAGTTGATGAGTGCTGCTTTAAGTATAACGTGGCCAATTTATTCTAAATACACCAGGAATTCTTCTACGATCGTAGAAACTGAAATTGTAAAACAAACATATATTCTCCACAGTTAAGACCAAATACGAAGGAGAGTTGCTGTGAATTTCCTTCGTAAGATGAGAGGACGGCCGCAACCGCAAGCACGACAAGCATAGTTCAGGAGGTACTGCGGATTACAGACCATGAACTTCCCCCCGCCCCTCCTCCCAAGTCTCCCGGCCCTAGCGAAACCCGATATCATCACAGCTATGCTTCTCGCTAACTGAGCCGGCATTCTTTTCCAAAAGAGAGAATCAGTTTACTATATACGAGGTATGTTAAAAATCTTACTCGTCAGGGTCAATGGCGAAGGAATTTCTTCCCAGTGAATCCTGTCACTTATCTCCAGGCAGTGCGAATTCATCTAAATATCCGGTGCCACGTAGGTTAGAAATGACTGGATCATGAAAGAATGCGTGTGGGATGCTCCGGTAGTAGACATAGTGTTAGGTATTCGATACAGTCATTGCAGAGTCATGTCAGACCATGCCGAGGAAATAGAGGTTATTCGATTTATGAAACCAATCCATGAGAGAGGAGTGGATGATGCGAGAAGAAGGGGTCAACCGAGAAAGTCATGAATGGATTTGTTGAAGAGACTCCATAGAGGAGAGTTATTGGGGTAATTAGAATAGGAGTGCGGGTATATAGCAATATATGAGGGCAAATGTATCGATTATAGAGCAGAAAGAAATGTCATTGTGTAGGTCTCGTTGGTTAAGCTACTACTCTTCCTCCAAAAATTCATAACAACGCAATGTTTATAATTTAATTCTAACTACCAAGTTTGCATCATTCGTTTATAGCATCTAGGTTTTTTTCGACGCAATTCTGTCAGATTCTGTTTTATATCCCTGTACAATACTGCATCGTCCGCGAAAAGGCAAATTTTGCTCGTAACTACGGTGGTGATGTCATTAATATACTAGCAGGCAGCTAGCCTGCTCACTCCGTGTTGCGTATTGCGACGCTTGTCGGGCCAAGATCGGCTGTGTCAGTGATGGAGAACAAACCAGAAAAGCTCCTGAGAACGAGCCCGCAAGTCCTTGATGGTCTCCTGATCGTGTGAGTGAAATTTTGAAAGATTTATCTATTAGTGTGAATGAAATCCGGATGAATCAGGGTGAAATTCGCAAATCAATATCTCACTGGGAAGAGTTGGCCGGAGGATATGCAAAGTCTATCGAGCTGATTAATTCCTCCCTAGCCGAAATAAATGATTCCCTGAATCATCTTCTAAGTGAAAATATCAGCCTCAAGAAACAACTAATATAAGTGAAACCGAAGCTCGCCTTAATCGTGTTGAGCAAGAGCAACTCCGGAACGTGTTGAGATCCATGGGATTCCTTACTCCGACGGCGAGATAGCTGGGGCCCTGATTTGTCAAGTTGGAATTGCCCTGGGAATCAAAGTGGATACCAGTGAAATTGATTACGCCTATCGGGGTGGTTCCAACCGTTCTGCAAACTCTCACCCTTCACCTAGACCTGCCCCTATTATTGTGCGTTTTTTACGATCCAGCACTGCTGCTGCATTTGTAAACGGTAGGCGCACAAAATGGGCCCTGAAACTCAACGACATCGTTGCCGACCGGAACCCCTCCAACCCACCTGTCTATTTTGAGGTCTTAATTTTAAAAAATTCAAAATGTACTCTGGGAAACATAGCTAGCAGTTAACTTAATTAGAATGTGAAATTTGTTTTTCATTAAGAGAATTCCCCAATCTATAGGGAGTAAAGTCGTTTTCTACGCAATCGTATTTCGCCTCAATGAAACCTTGACATTCTTAAGCTGAAAACTTTATGCAATGGCCTGAGGACTAAAAAAAGAAGGTAAAATCAAATACGTGTGGATTCGTAATGGCTGTGTGTTTGCTCGTGTCCGTGATGGTGGTGAACGCATCTGTATCCCTGTTGAAACTGACCTTGACACTTTAAAATAAGATACGGGGGCCTGTTCATCACCCACAGGTCTACCCATTGCCAGTGAAATCTACGTCACTCTTGTTAACTGTCACTCATTACTGTGTCATATCGACGAATTCCGGGCCCATTTTTCTTCCAGTGCAAGTGACATAATCTGCTTGACCGAAACGTGGTTAAAACCAAATATTCCTGATAGCATGGTTCAACTTACTGAACACTACTTGCTCAGACATGATTGGATTGGGAGAGGCGGTGGCGGGGTTTGTGCCTACATTCATCATCGACTGAGTTCGTCGGTGCTGGCGACCTCTTCTGCGACCTATGAATGCCGACATGAGTTCATTGTACAAACTTTTCCCAACTTCTTCTATTTGTTTTTTATAGACCTCCAAATGTTGGGTCTTTGACTGACATTGAACAGGCTAATACAACTTTTAGTCCAAACTATAAAAACATTGTAATTGTAGGTGACTTTAACGCTGATCTGCTACGGGATAGCTATCATTCTTCCTTCATGAAGAATTTCATTTTTAGTTATAGTATTCATCTTGCCTCAACGCAGCCAACACATCGTACAGAATATAGTCATACTCTTCTGAATCTTTGTATCGTTGATTCCCCTGAAAAAGTCTCTTAATTTTCACAATCCCCTGTGCCCTTCCTCTCCGCACATGATAAAATTTCAATTTCCTATACATTCAATTCCCTTTGCTTTCCCATACCTAAAATTGTCTACCGTGATCTTAAATACATATTTCGATGCAGCCAAGTTTCAGCATGACCTGCTAACTTTTGACTGGAACAACCTATTTAGTTCCTCATCCATCGATTCAAAATTATAATTATTTAATCTGAAATTTTTAGAGTGTATAAATCGTCATGCTCCCCTGCGAATATGCACACCTAGACGACCCTCAGCCCCCCCCTGGCTGACTAATGACATTAAGCAAAAAATGAAGTAGCGCGATGTGTCACGAAGAATGTTCACACGCACAAAAATCCAGACTGCTTACTCTGAGTTTATCGTTTTGCGTAATCAGGTGAAGCATCTTGTCATGGAGGCCAAGAAAAAATGTTATGTGACCACCTTTTCCAATTTGACTGAGCCAAACCATGTCTGGAGGGAACTTAGAAGTCTTGGACTCGTGCAGCGGCGAGACAAGCAGCCCATGCATGAATTCTCTCTAAACGAACTTAACAAGCATTTCACTCCCACCTTTACCTCTGAGGGAAATAGCATAGCAGACATATTCGGTCTCTCTAACCTTGAATCACTCGCACCCTATAACGAGAATAATTTCTTCTTCCAACACGTAACTCCTCACAACCTACGTAAAACATTATCTTTCTCTAAATCCAACTCAATTGGGGTCGATGGAATCTCAGTTAAATTTATTATGGCCTCGTCAACTGTACTTCTACCTGCAATACTTGATGTCTTTAATTTTCCCTTGATGTCATCTGAATATCCGATTATATGGAAATCATCACTTATTACACCAATTCAAAAGGTTAAAAAACCAACTACTCCCCGTGATTATCGGCCAATGTCTATTTTGTGCTCTCTTTCTAAATGCTTAGAAAGGATTGTTTTTCAGCAGGTTACGGATTATCTGAACCAAAACAACTTGCATGATCCCTATCAATATGGATTTCGGAAAAACTTACCTGCACAAACAGCGCATACTCAAATTAACGGATGATGTACGTCGGGCAAGTGATAAACGGATGGTCACAATTCTGGTCCTATTTGATTTCACCAAATGATGGCTTTCAAAAACAGATTGTTTGACAAAATGCTATTGCAGAAAAATATTTAGTTCACCTATATGCTTGTTTTTTGCTTTCTTTCTTGCCATTATTATTTCATTTATTGCTTGTGCCCACTTTTCTGTGCATATCTCTCTGTACTCGAGCTCTGATATTAATGTATACTTTTTGTATGTTCTTAGTGGACCAAGTGGTCCAAGAATAATAAATATTTCTTTATCTTTATCTTCATTTAGACAAAAGGAATAATAAGGGACCAATAACACTTCCCTGGGGCACAACGGATGTGACTTTAACTGTATCTGAACTAACGCAATTTAGAACTACCGTCTGCTCGCGGTTACTTAAGATATCTTCAATCCAGCATATCATATCGTGATGTATGCATATATGAGGGTAAATGTATGGATTCGAGGTGCGAAAAGATTGACCAGAAAAGAAGATCTTATAAAAGTGGAGAAAGCACCTATGTATTGGTCACCAAGAATTACATTTATTTCCTGATCCATCTGCAAAAGGGAACACAATATGCATGGCGGTAATGTATGTACTGACTTCATAAAAAGTTTAAAATTAATTTTTTCAGCTATTATAAGGGAATTAATGTTTAAAATAAATATCAACAAGAACTATAATCATGTGACTAGAATGTTTCTCGAGTTTTCACTGGTATTTGGATTCATTTAAAACTCAACTCAAAGCAATTATTAATGGATAAACTAGCATGGCCGGGGAACCAAATGTATGGAAAGAGCGACACTCTAAGCTCCGACAGGGGATGCACTTGGATCACTTAGCAATTTGGTTTGCTAAAGGAAAACAAAAAACCCTCTCCGAATAAATAACTAAGATGGCATTAAGATTTATTGCAGGCGAGAGCTGAAAAACAGCACGATGTTCAGCAATTGTAATTGTTTCGTTTCCTCGTCTCGATCGAAAGAAATTCGACAATGGCATCAGTGATTGTTGAAAATTTTGAAATTGTTTGAAATATGACATAATACCCCACCCTGCCTCCCCCCATTGTGAGGAGGAATTTTTGAATGGCTCCACAACTAGCGAAGTGGGAGGAGATACAGCAGATGTTCTGCATTAGTCCCAGATGTTAGCGGTATCGCCCGTCTGACTGGTATAGAGTTATATGCAGCGAAAGAAGTTGGAGAAAGTTCCCCGGCATTGCAATCCCGGGATGAGTATCATATAGCTCTTGATCGACAAAACAAACAACACTCAAAATCATCCATCTTTATCGTGACATAAAATCATCCAGCGCTTGAATCGTTTTTTTTTTACCGCGAATGACAGATCATAGGAGCTGGAGCTCTCATAGTCGGGTTAAGCATTCTAGGATTAATGGAAATTAGTGCAAAAATCGCATTCAAATCAGTTCAAGCTATTTGAATTTGCTGAGCCGAAATTTTTGTAAATATTTGCGATGCCGTCGTTGGGTTTCTTCACCCTGTACCGAAGGCGCTTTGTTACTCATAACGCTCCGAAGCAGGTTGTGAGTAATTTAACAATCGTCGTGACAACTTTGGCGATTATGTCAGCAGTTCTGTACTGCATTTGCCCTCTAAATTGGACAAGTAAGTGTCTGGATTTATTCTGGGGGCGGAGAAGGTGGCATAGGAATATTTATAGCTTGTATTAAAATAAAAATTACACTCAGGACATTACTCACAGTTTTTTGCCGCGGTGATTCGACCAGAACTGTCCCAATGGTAGATGTGATGACGCATCCCATCGATAGTGTTTGTATTCTCATTTTATCATGGGCAGCTGATAAAGATGTTGGTGCTATAAAAACACGAAAGCCCCTGAACGGCGGAAGGCAATGAGAGCGGGCATCCAGAGAGACGATTTCCACTTACCAGGAGCCGCCTCCGTCAGCACTGCACAACGGTGAGCACACGGAGGACGAGGGGGGACATGCGAAGGGACGTAAAGGGAGGAACAAAATTCGAATGCAAAGGAATACATGGAAACAGATATCTGACACTGAAAATATTTCAAGTTCATTCACCATTCGTTAACCCCGTCGACACTTTGCGAGCGATGTCCAACGATTGTCGATCGTTGGATTTCAATGGATTCCTCGGCTGTCCCATCAATAAAATATATTATTTGCTGCATCAGTCAAGCGATAAATGACGGCGTGCCCCTTCTGGCCTAAGTCCGAGTCGTCACGGCGGATCCATTTAAGTGAGTTACGATACGTTAGAATGAGAGAGAGAGACAATATAGTGTGCTTGCCCCGCGAAAGTTGCTATCCAAAAGTGTCCTTCACTTGTAATAAAATACGAGACAAAAGACGAACCCAGTCTAGCGCCGATGTATCCAGTGAAAACATTTTTGTGTAGGATAGTCCAAGTGCTAAAAGCTTTTTGAGAAGGAATTTTTATCATAACTCGAGGGAAGACCTGCATTTCTGGAACCGTATATCTCAAATTATTGCACGAGGGTGCGGAAGTTGAATTCATTAGCCATTTTAGGAGAACCACCTTCTCTCGCGAAGATTCCTGTAATGCTGGTCTTCCCTTAACCTCCTCTGTCCTGGCATATTGTATTCAATACACAGACCTTTGAATTTTTTCCCGCCCAGCAACCAAAAATATTGGCAATGCCACTTGCTGATAAGTGGCAGCTTCATTAAGAGGCTTGAGTGGCAGAGATGTTAAATCAGCAAACATGGCTTACAACGTAAAACGTTAGTATAAAGATTTTTCCAAAAATAATGCTGGATATATCTCGGGACTGAGGAGGTTAAGTCTCAAGGTGTGGTGACTTACTCAGACAACATTTTTATGTTATTTACTTCATATATTTTTAGCTAAAAGCGAGTTGACACTATCGTACATTATTTTTTTGTGGAATGAAATTTCGACGAATATTCGAGAGCCATCTTGTAAATAAGACATCGTTAGCAATGATGATAGCAGAACAAGAATAATACATATTTTATGCACCACTGTGAAAATATTCAAATCCTCAATTGATAATAGTCATTGAAATTCGGCGTTTTTATTGTGACTGCAGAATGCTTCTGAAAAAATGTTTGCTCTGACATAACTCGGTAGCTAAGCAGTTGCGACCCCATATTGATAGGAAAAAAATGTTTGAAATCACCTCTCCTACCTCCTCCAGAAGATTCGAATACTTCTCCTAAAACGCCGTTTTCCCTTTCGTCCCTTTATAGTATTTAATGGATTTTCGGGGTCAAAAACATAAGAAATGACATTTTTCTGTATTGTCTTTTTCTTTTCTTCTCGGCACTTCTCAGCTTAGCCATTTTCGTAACGAGATCGGCGTGGGAATTGCGTGCCGTACTTTGGCGTCTTGCATGTTCGACGCCATCGATCTTTCTTCCTTCTCTCACCTTGTAAGTATACACTCGCAGAACCCATCGTTGCTTATCTCTTCAGCGCCTGATTCCACTCGTACGGCGTGAAAGTTACCCTCACTCTCTTTCTCCTCAGTTAATAATAGCGTTTTCAGTAATTCGTCTCACTGTCGTATTTGAACTGCAACACTTGAGTTGGGAAAATAGTTTTGCATTCTGTACTGCAAACATGAAAGATCGTCTTGAAATTCTTCTTTGAACGGGGCATTTCACCTTCGGTTGGAGAGCTCCAGAGCCAGTAAAAATTATCAGTAGTTGGGGTAGATGAAATCCATCTATCTCTGTTCAAGTAAGTATTGCGATCATATTTTTAAAAAAGGGCCTTAAATAGGGGCTACTTCCTCTGTAGGAAACAGCTTCAGTCACAACCTTTACACCAATAGGTTTCGTACTTCAGAATTCACGGGATTAACTGCATAACAATTGCAACTTAACATAGTCTCCCACCAAGTCATTGTAAGGATAGTGCAGTTGTGAAGAAGCATTTACCTCGAATAATAGCAATAAATGCTTGAGGCGTCATTTCGATGAGATTCAAATTAAGCATTGCCGAAAATATTTGTACAAATATTTTTTGATGCTTGATTATCGCTCAGGCTCTGATTGTTCGTTCGATTTCATGTGTAACAAGACTAACTTTAATGTGATAGGTTAACAGACTAATTAACCGTTGAAGATTTGAAAGATATTAGTATACTGTAGTTACGAATAATTAATTTTGCTGGTAAAATCTTTACCCTCTCCTATTTTTGTTATTTTTAATGTCAAGACTCTACACTCCCACCCATTAACTATTATCTGAACACCTATTCTGTATTCCTCGATTCACTCAGACATTAATTTTGCCGAGATTCGGAAAATGAAATATGCATCTCCAAATTAATCATTTATCGCTAATAATGCATTTTCTCTTACATTTATTGCTTTTATAATGCTCGTAGGAAGACCATTGGAAACCATTGCAGCCCATGATGAATTATGGTCATAATTTTTGAGGACTAATTCATATCAATGTAAATGAGTTTTTTCATCATTAACTGCACTTCAAGATGCTTTATGGTTTCATTTTCTAGAAGAGGAACGCTGAAGCCAATCCTTCCACGGACGTAATTCCCTTAAGTACAGATGTCACGGGGTACCATACATGATGCAATATAACGCCGGCGCCGGTCTATTTCCCTCAAACGCTCCTATCTTCCCGACGAAACAATTCTTCCTCAATTAACTTTCATTTATGATCCCACTCATTCGGAAAGAATCACTTAAAGCGGAGAGCAAATACGAAGGCGGGCGCTCTTAATTTTTGAAACCGCAAGGGAGCAGTTCTGTCGGCCAATTCAATGGCCTGCCAATTACTCTCCGCTTGGGGAACGGCGGTCGCGTTTTCGGCGCCGAGCGTTGCAACTTTAATTATGCGACTCGACGAACGAAGGATCTTTCTTCTGTAACTCATTGCCAGTCCACTCAAGGATCCCTCTCCTGCCTCACTTGCTCGCAACGATTCCCACTCCCAGTTCTCCGACTCTCGTATCCTCTTAGCAGCTCCTAATTAGGGCTTTTTCACTCTCACTCCCCCTCGCCCTGTTCTTATTTGCTGGGATGAGTCGAGTTTTGCAGCTCAAATTCTCTCATCCATGAAATCTTACCATCTTCTCCTTAAGGTTATATTTTTTATTTTTTTATTATTTTTTAAATTTATCACTGGGTCTTAGAGCGTTTACTTCTCGAGTAATTCCTCGATTTCAGCCAGTATCCATTTTTCTTGTGAAGCTCGCCGAAGTTCTGCATTTTTTAACCCTTTGATCGATTAATTTAAGTATGGATCCCACAGTTGAGTATGGTGGTGTTTTATTACAGATTGCGGAAACGGTTGTTTTCTCCTGATTTCTGCATCATTATCCTTCTTGCGAGAGATGATTTCTTCTATTGAAATAATATATTCTTGAGATATAGCTCATATATTAGCTATTTACTTTCTTCCTCTTTCGCCCACGCATCGCATGCGTATTTATTTATGATTCTCAATGGCTCGGATACAGTTCCTCTTGAATTTAATTTCTATATAATCCTGATTTGGTATCTATTCACTGTAAATCTTGTTATTTGTTTATTTTTTATTGTATTTAGTTAATAAATTGCAACTAAATAAAGATTGTATAATACAAATTAAGAAGTAACTCTATCTGAGCTCTGAAGAAGCATAAAAGAAGATGCGAAACATATGCAAAAGAGGACTTAAATAATAGTTACCTTTGAAACTCCACCTCCAGAAAAGAATAATAGCATTAATAGTTTGCCATGAGAAGGAATAATCTGATTAATTATTCCGTTGCTTTTGGATTTTTAATTGCACTGAATTGGCTGCTTATGATCACTGTTTAATTGGATAATTTATTTTTCTTGGGATTTGATGTACGTACAAATTGATACTGTTACCAAATTGGTCAGCTTTTTCAATATTAGGGAGGATGGTGTCTTCATTGAAACGCATGAACCAATCAAATGTTCTTGCTTGACTCAAGACATGCTCTTCCAAAGCCTCTTTCAGCATTCGGTGGGTTTCAGCAGCAGGGCTTGAAGCACAGAGTTTGAGGAAAATCCGAGGCTTCTTAGCGGTGGGCGTCAGCCTCAGCAATTTGTCAATTTGCAGAACCCAAGAACACTTCAGCAAGAAATACAGCAAAAAATCGTCAAGAAATGGGTTGCATCTCGTAAAATAAGCGAATTTAAATTTCTGGATTTGTTTCTATAGGTACTAAATGTTGAGAGTAAATCGTCATTTGGTTCTTCTTTTTTAGCTGGAGTCGACAGAATAATAATAAAAAATATGAAGATTAATGAAGGTGAATGCTTGGGACGCTAATGGCGAGAAAATTACGAGAAAAAAATAGGCTGATAGTAATGGAGGGGTTGAATGCTAGAACCCATATCAATGTCATATCCATGGATAGCTCGCGTGTAAAAAATATTTAACGAAATTAAGAGGCCGAATTCGAACCTTCAACGATTATTTCTTTTCGTCTGTTATCGGTAACGTGCGGATTTAGATACCACTTTATCAGGCCTCCATCGGCATTTTTTACGGTTCCTTGTTTAAGGCTTTTTCAGGCAATGGTTTTTGAATGAAATCTTTGGGCACTTTTTGTTTTTAAATCTCTTAGGTCTTCTTCTTCTTAGCTTTAATCCCAATTATTTGGGGTCAGTTTTTGGATTTTAAACCTCCAGAGTGCTCTATTCAAAGCCATGTCCTCTTTGGCATCAATCTCCAACATATCCTTCTTCATACACTCCATCTATGTTTTCCTTGGCCCTCCTCTGCTCTTCCTTCCCTCAACCTTCAGGTTCATTACTCTTTTCCCCAGATATTCACCGTCTCGTCTAACAACATGGCTATACCACCTCAACCTGCACTCTTTCACCTTTTCTGTTACAGATGCAATTCGCAAACTCCCTCTAATGTGGTCATTCCCAATCCTGTCAGCTCTGGTAACCCCACTTATCCATCTCAGCATGCGCATTTCTCTTGCATGTAATACTCTCTCATGTGTACTCTTAGTTGCCCAACACTCAGCTCCATAGAGTAACACCGGTCTAATGATGGTCTTGCATATCTGGCCCTTCAACCTAGGTGGCATCCTTCTGTCACAGGTCACACCTGTCACTGGTCTCCATTTGTACCAGGCTGCAGATACCCTGTCCTTAATTTCTAGGTTAAGGCCTCCATTCTCTTCTATTACAGCACCCAGGTGTCTGAAAGAATCCTTCTTAGCCACAAGTGTTCCCGAGATGTTAACTAAGCCGGCTTGCTTTTTGTCATCAAACTTGCATGCCATATACTCCGTCTTGGTCCTACTTACTCTGAGCCCAAACTTGTGAATTTTCTGAACCCAGGCATCCAGTCTTGCTTGTGCATCCACCCTTGATACTGCAATAAGTACGATATCATCTGCAAATAACATGCACCATGGTGCTTCATCCTGTATATCAGCTGTTATGGCATCATGGACCAGATTTAATAGGTATAGCCTCAGTGCCGATCCCTCGTGTAAACCAACCTGTACTTGAAAGAACCCTGTCTCCCCTGCTTCTGATTTTAATCTTGTACTAATTCCATCATACATATCCTTTATTATTTGGATGTAACTGACAGGGATATTTTTTTATGCAGGGCCTACCACAGGACCTCACGTGGTATTCTGTCATAGGCCTTTTCTTGGACGATAAATATCAGATGCAGGTCCTTATTTGCTCTTCTATACTTTCCCGCAAGCGTTTTAACCCCAAAGATAGCTTCCGTGGTTGATTTACCTGGCATAAATCCAATCTGGTTTTCAGAGATAGGAGACTCCCCTTTTATTCTCATCTCTATGATATTCTCCCACAATTTCATTGTATGGCTCATTAGCTTTATACCCCTATAATTATCACAGTCCTGTACATAACCCTTATTATTGACTATTGGTACCAGATAGCTCTCTCTCCACTCATCTCGCATTCTCTTTTCCTCCATGATCTTTGTAAACAACTCTGACAGCCAGTCAACCACTGCACCACTAGCATGCTTCCAAACTTCAATGGGTACATCATCTGGACCCACTGATTTCCCCTCTTCATCCGGTTTAACGCTTCTTTTACTTCCCCCTTGTGATGTTCCTTATCAAATCTAAGCTTGGGTATAAGGTTTCCATATCTTCTCTGCCATTCTCCTCATTCAATAAGACTTCAAAATACCTTCTCCATCGGTCTTTGGTTTCTCCGTGCTTCACTAGGACCCTTCCATTTTCATCCTTGATACATTTCACATGACTTATGTCTAAACTTTCTTTTCCCTAACTTCTTTCTTTCTTTCTTTCTAATTTCTAACTTTTAGCTTCGCTAATTTATAGATCATCTTCTGGCCCTCTCTGGATTCCAGTTTTCTTATAACCCTTCACATGCCCGCATCTTGGCCTGCGCTTCTGCTCTTTTGGCCTCCCTCTCGGTGCGCATGTATATTTCCTTATCCTCTTTTGTTTCCTGCCATCTTTTAAATGCAACTTTTTTAGTTCTAATAGCATCCTGTAATATTTTAAATCTCTTAGGTGATTATTATATAATTGAACGTAATTTTTCTCCATGGGAATTGTTAAGCTAGATAGAAATCTTCTGGAGATCTTTTTCTAGTCGTCAAAATAATAGTGTGAGAGCTAAATTACTTGAAAATTTCAGCTTTCAGAACTTTTAAGAACTTTGTTTCAGTATCACTGCTCAGTTGACAAATTTCTATATTTTTAACTTCAAAGGCACCCTGAAATGGTAACATTTTATTCCGGAACAGGAAAATTCTTCGGATAACTCCACGCATCTCCTGAGTTCAGACATCAAGTCACCTAACTGGAGGCTATTTTCACTTAGAAAGGTTCCGTTGGAATTTTTATTTTCCATGGAAGCTCCAAATTGCTATGTTACATTAGTTCGTGCGAAGTATTATTCCTCTTTAATTTCTCGCAAAAACAAACCGCTCAGTACCGATTTTTCGAGTGACGGTTTACAGGATGAAAGAAACCACCTTATTTTATAATTTATGCGTTGGAAAACCATAGAATATTTATTCCCTCTCCAATAACATGCCCTTTGCCACCGCTGTCCTGCATTCTACTGAGGTAGGCAGCCAGTCCATATTTCATTGGGACTGTAAAATGCTGAGTTGAGGCTCGACTATGTGTTTCCTCTATCCTTGCTCACTTCTCCTTTATCCTTCAATCCCCTTTGTTTTTGGATGATTAGGAATTCATGCTCCTTAATTGGGCCTTATTCACCCCTTACGTTTCTCCTCTCCTTTTATTCTGTGCTTACGAAATCACCCCCTCCGCCCCTCACAAAAATCACACCTCCATTTTACGCATTTCTTTCACCACTCCCAAATCCATCCAAATTCCCGTTTTCCCCCGGAATCACCGGTTCACTTAATGGATGGAACGCGAATATCTCTTCTCCCCCCCTTCGCGAGCCCCGTTAACATTCCTCCGATTCATTCATTCATTGGGCTCATCCTAATGACCATGCGTGCCGATATGACGCCGGGGGTCTCACCTCTCTCCCATCTCTTCATTTTTTTAATACTCTGTGGTCGGGATTCTCGGGACTAAATTGGCCAACCGTATGTCTCCTGCTTGATCGAGATGGGAGATAGAATACTGGTATTCATACCATACCATTCACAAATTGATTACTTGTGTTGATCTCAATGAATATCTTTCATATCATGACTATCCCACAGGCGAGGTTATTGGTTGGAATAATTTTATCTTAGCGATGAGGGTCCAGAAAAAATTGAGAAAAGGAAAAAGGGGAAAGTTTGAACTATTGGAGCACACCCACCGATGCAAAGGTTATTGTTTACCCCGAGCGTTTGTCGCCCACTGCGTGTAAAGGGAATTTGAACAGAAGAAAATGGCACGTTGTTACTAAAGCATTTCTCTCACAGTGAACAAGAAATATTATGTCATGAAAAGACTAATAAAACTTGCTTTTTTAATCTTTTAATCGAATATATGTTTCCACTCCTTCGACGCCCAATTACGCTAAACGGTGGTAGAATTTTGTCCGATCCGTCAATCTAGCATAATATCATGGAATTGCGGGAGATAACTTCGTTTTCGATTATCATTTTAAGCATTTATCCCTTCATCCAGTTATTGATAGTAAAATGTTGGTTACCTGTCATAGGAAATTATTCATTTGTTACACTGTGAGCTAAAATCAATATGGGGGAGGCTAAAATTTCTTATTGCTATACAAATGAAGCGATGAATTTATTTGCGAAATATTTTCACGGAGAATTATATCAGACTGCTTCAAAATTTTATAATAGTTTTCATTTACATATTGTTTTTAAGTTGCGACAACATTTTGATGATTAGGTATAAAATATATCATGAAATTACATCAATATTTGTGGAGTGCATCTGTCTATTAGCTGCGCGTACGTTGCATGCTTTTGTTTGGTAACATGACTGTGCTGTTTCAAAAACAAATATAAATGATAAAACATTAGGTTCATAAACGATTATTAAAATTTCAATACCTTCTGTAGGAAAAAAATTGGCTTTTTTGCTGTCTCTGTTAATTGATTTATTTTGGGAGTTCGGACTTTTCGATGAACGAAATATGATTAGTAACCCATGGTTATATTTTCCCAAGCCTTTTTATTGGTTTCGGTGCTTAAATCAGAAAAATGTCTGAAAATCAAATTATCCCGGTCTAGGTTCAATTTAATATTGAAACTGATTCCTATAATTTTACTCGTTTTCTGGATTTTATGGATATCATTTGCCAAAAGATTGAACCATCAAGCTTTATAATTTGCATGTACGATGAAAAAATAAATAAAATTCGATAAATGAGTTATTTTCAGTTTGTAGGAGGAAAAGTTGCGGCCCGAAAATCTGAGCTTGCATTGACCAATGAAGTCCTGACGTTGTTTTTCCTTATAGGCGTAATTTGGTTTTAGAGTCCGATGTCTCTATGAATGACAGCTCTGGTTGGGGTCCGAACAGAAATTCATTTTGAGGAGATCTGATTTTATCAGTCCCAACGCTTTCAGTTGCCATTACTGAAAGTGGCTTGCTCGAGCTCTCCTTTTCCTCTCATGATCAACCTGAGTTTTTGTTTAGCAGCTCTTTGTCCAAGCCCGCATATCACTGCGTCCTTCCGCTCCACCGGATGAGCAATGGTGGCCAGGAATGTTCAATGCAAATAGCATATAGATAACGCATTTACGTCCCGAAGACTATCATCATCATGCTCTAAAGGCAGTGCCTTGTCGTAACAGCCATGTGTCCCTGTTCTTCGCTGTTTCTTTCTGCTGGGCGTATGATGTCATTCCCATCTCGCGTGCAACGCTCTTCAAGTATGCTCTCCTGGGTCGACCTCTTGTTTTCTTCCCCACCACTTTGCCTTCAAAAATGTCGGTCAGGAGTTGATTATTCCTTATTGCATGTCCAATCAGTTTTGCTCTCCTTTGTCCAATTGTTTTTAAAAGGCATCTGTTTCCATTTACTTCTTCTAGCACCTGTTGATTGCTTTTTCTATCTTCCCACCTTGTTTTCATTTATTTTCTCCAGGCCCACATGTCCATTGCTTCAAGCCTGATTCTTTCCATTTTCCTGATTGTCCACGTTTCGCATCCATATAACAAAACGCTCCTAACAAATATTTTTATGAACTTTTTCCTAGTCTCAAAACTGATGAAGGAATTAAGTAATAAGTTCTTCTTGGAAAGGAACGCTTGTTTAGCCAAGGCTATTCTTCTCCTAATCTCAGTATCACATGTATTAGTAGGGGGTAGATACCGGTCCGAAAACACTTAATATGCAAAAAGCGGGTGGGCGGTCGATAAAAAAGCCGGCCGGGCAGTGGCGATCGCGTGCATGTTAAAGAGATCGCGTGCATGTGGAGAGAATTTTAATTTTTTTTCCGACGTTGATGGCATCACAGTACAACTCGCTTGATATAACAAGTCGCTGCCGTGGAGATCCATTGCATAGTAACCAGTGGGATTGCTTTTCACGCGAGAGAAAGAAACTAAGGGGGTGGAGGGAGAGAAAAAATATTTATTTTTCACTTAATAATAATATAAATACATCAATCACACATGGAGGTGTTGGTTATATTGTTGACAAAATATTTCGTCTCATAGTTCAATTCACCATCTCCACTAATATTATATTGTAATAAGATAATAGCCAATTCCTTCACTATGTAACTATTATCGGCAGTGGTAAACCCTTGAAATTCGATAATGGCACTCATCGCGATGTGTGTCCAACTTACAAGGTTTTTACGCCCAATGCCAGGGGTTGAACACACATCAAAGACCTTTTGACTTACAGAATTTTACTTCGTGCCAGTGGTCAAAAAGCCTTTCACTCACACGCACTGGGAAAATCAGAGCATAACCAAGTTATACTTTTTGATTACCAGGCAAATCATACGTTATGAGTACCATCTCCAATTCAAGTCTTTCAAAATCGCAATCTGTGATACTTTTTGTCAATTTGGTGGCGAGAAAATGTCTCACTTTATCACGACTGCTCGAAAGTCTTCGAAGAAATAGATTAATCAACTTGGAGAGCTTCACCAATTCCACCCATTCGTCACCGTTCAAGTTAAACGGGCTTATGTTCTTAATAACCAAATGTCTCTTCCCAAAGTAATTTGCATAGGCTAAGCAGGATGAAGTTAATTGTTCTTTTTCACCTTTATAAAAAAACAAATTCACAGTCTTTTCCGAGTTTAGAATATTAGTCCAATCAGCTTGCGAAACAATTACACTCTTTTTTCCAACTTGATTAAATTGCACGACCGGCTCAAAGTCTCTACCAGGATCGTAACCAGCACACACACTCTTTGACTTTGCACTGTTCAAATGATACACTGATTGAAGTAGCAGATTGTTCGAGTTATGGAATGAAGAGTGACTGGGATGGTGTTCAGCCGGTCTCTTCCTCGTGATGGGTGGAGAATGTAGGACTGTTTCCTCCGACGGTAGCATGATGACTGATGTATGGCGAAAATTTATATAGCTTAAGAGGACGATGATGTTGGAAGAGGGGCGGGGGAACAATCATCATCCGGACATGGATCAACTTCGACCTTGAGACGGTTATAATTGAACCATTGTGCCAGTGAATGAGCGTCTCTCAATGCGCACGTGCTATTGCGTAATTTGTGACAGGGATTGAGGCAGGAAAATGAGATAAAGCTGCATTTTTCAGGAGGGGGGCATTTTAATTCCTTTTGAAGAGAGATGAAAGTACGCTGCGTGAGATTGGAGAGAAATTCGCACTCTTTCTCGCTAAATGCAAAGAGAGCGGTCGCTCCCTCAATGATGGTCTCCAAAGCGGGGGCAAGCTCGGTGTAAGAGATGAATCCACTGTTGAAGGAAGTCTCATCGCAGTGCAGAGGGTCTTGAAACCGAAGCTTCTTCCCCCCAGCAACGAGTTTCCCATGTTTCTTGAAAGTGCCCCAAAAAAGGCGGTTGGAATCAACGTCGACGGCTGCAAGCTCCGTCATTCCCTCCTTCGAAAAGCTCACTGATGCGACGATCTGCATTCTGCGGCTGATTCTTCTCTAATAATCACCCCCCCATCTCCGTGCACTGTATTTATTCTGGAACAGCAACGCTGGGCTCGGGGATGACACCTCGTATCACTCCTCAGCCCACCAAAGGTGACTCGAAACAGCTCCAGGGTGCGGCAGTCGTTGAGGTGTGGGTTAGTGTGATTGAATTGGGTAAGGAATTTGTGTAGCGAGTGACCTAAATATTTACTAACTGCATACAAGCAACAATATTCCCCACAAATGTCGGAATGAAAGCTTTGTATCTGAACGCGATTGTGAGTGCAGTTGAAAGGCCTTAAAAAATCCAAAATTTTAGGAACAAAGGGACCTAGACCGTACGAGTCGAAGTATTCTGCAAATTGATTATACATATAAATAGCTACCCAATGAGAACCTGGAAAACCTGCCGGATCTAAATTTACTACGAATATGCCATTTTTCGGTGTGTGTGGTAACTTGTCGGAAGGATATACTCCACGAAATAATTCACCCAATCTATTACGTAATAGTCTATCGATTTGAACGCTATCCATGATTAAAAATTTGTGATAATCTTCCTGTTTTTATCAATTTCTAGTGTAGCATCATATTCAGCAAAGACCAAACACGTCACGGTTTTAGCCAATTCGTTTTCAAATCTCGCCTCTATTCTCACCACACCCGTATCCCTTAAACTTACATAGTCCTCGTTACCTGAATCGTCCGGTGTGAGATCGAATACTAACATAAAGTAGCCATGCCCAAACATATCGTAAGTGATTTGATTTCCCTTATCGTGATGCTTTATTCCACTGCCGGAGAAAATCGTATCATACGCTCGTGCCCAATAGTTTTTGCTGCTGAAATTACATTCCAGTCCCTCGGAAGGAATCTGAACTCCATTCACAAAGAGCGAAAAATTCTCGAGTGAGTAGTGAGAGAGTGCAAATGGATTCTTATTAAAATCGCCAACGTACGAGTCATTGTCAACCATTGCAAATATTAGTGTGTTAGGTATTCGTCCATTGATTGCGTTGTCAATACTTAAAGTTCGACCGCCTGAGGGTACAGTGAACGTTTTCAATTCTGTTCGCTTGTAGTGATATTTAGCTTTGTCTCGTTCTAACATTTTACTATGCGCTACTAATATCGAAGGATTAATATCATGATGCAACACGTATAGCGTTGCGTCGAGTATTCGCAAAACCCCACTATCCTCTCCCATTAGATAGAAAGCGGGTTTAGAGAGCATTAATCTAATATTAATGTCTACGCCATTGAGTAGCAGCTGTGTTTGATTAAACACGTCCACGTGTAATTTACCATACAACTCCACTTCGGCACTATTCTGGAACCACGATTTTCGTTTCATGTATCCAGCATTGTTGCTATCTGTCTTATTAACATCATCTCCCGTGTCCAATTCCCAACCGACATTACGCAAGTGTGTTCTACTAGCGTCATATCCATAGTTTAGAATGTTTTCCAAATAACTTCTGTAGTGATAATTATCTTCCGAAGGTGTGACAAGAGTCCCATTGAAATAAACGTCACATTGCTCAAATAATGAGTGTAGAATATTGTTCACTACACCCGGTTGATTCGTATTCGCATCGGTAAAATCACTAAAATTTTTCTTGCAAATCTTCACTTTGAGCTTGAGGTATATACTATTTAAATCTCTGTACGAGTCGCCAGAATCTTTGATTAAAAATTCAATGACCGATCGATTGTCCAACGAAGATATGGGTTTGTAAGGCACCAGGCGTTTAGATAGAATGTTGGTCTGTATGGGTGGATTAGGTTGGAATAAATCCAACGAACTCAGCATATGCTCAGACATTATGAAAAAATATCTCTCGGCGCGACCTTCTTCGCTCTTCGCGACCTCTTCGTTGAATGCCGCTTTTTCTTACCACTTCGTGGTTTTATTTCAATCAAGCGAGGACGTTTTGGAATCTTTAATCTCCCACCTTTCATGCCCTGTAACTTCTCTTCCGCTTTACGCTTCAAATTCTGTCCTGCTTCGTTTATTCTATTGCGTAATATCTCTTTTACCGGTTTTGTGCCAAGATCGTCGAGGGCAGCAGCCCCCGCAGTCGCGACCTCTTTCCCTACAGTCTTAAGTCCGCTAAATAATAACGGTTTCGTAAATCGCCATAGACCGGCTAGAAAACTCCCAATACCCCTGCCTTTTTGCACGCGATATGATGCTCGATATATTGGTCCCACCTCACCTCCCACCTGTCTTGCATAGTATGCATAATAACGATCCGCTACCGCAGCCATCTCGTTGCTTAATGACGAACTAATCTAAATTACTTCTTTTTTATAAAATGTAACACCACTATTGAAGATTGTATCCCACTATGAAATGGAATAGCCTCACCCAGTTTATCGGTCATTAAAATCTCAACGCTTTCAATGCTGTTCTTCTCGACGGGATAATAGAAAATCGGATTGAATACTTGATATCCCCCAACTCGAGTATTTAGTATGCGTAAACAGCGACTCAATGAATCACCCACAAACTGTGGCTTAATAATGTCGGTGTACACGTAAATGTTTTTAGGAGCAGGAGTTATACTTCTCCTCCCTCGTTTACCACTCGATTTTGAGAAAGTTTCTTTAACATTGCTGAATATATTTTGTACGTTTGCATCATCATCTTCATCCGTCATCCGAATCAGGAAAGACGATAATAATCTCCATTCCTCTTTTATCTTTTTTTGTCCTGCGCTAGAAAATCCCTCTAAAGATATTTTAATTAAGTCTCCGAATGAGTCATAGACTCCTGATGGTAGTGAATATGTGACATCCTTTGCTCTTATTATGACTGAGTCTGGTAAACTTCGTTCGTTTACACCTACCTGTCCATCTCGTATTGCTAATTCATCTACAGAACGCATGATATTGTTTACTATTTTATCCCTTATACGGCGGGGGGTAGCAGTAAATGGCGAAGCAAAAGCAAAACATACGCTTCCGTACATTCCTTGCGGAATCTCGAAGAAAAGACCTTTTTCTATCGCAATTTTGACTCGACCATCCCCGGGTCCACCTTCTTCTCCTCTAACTAACCCTTCCTCTGTTCGTGTTCTGTTATCTTTACGAGTTAAAGCTTCCTCTTCCCCTCCAATTAAATGGGTTGGAGGATTAGCAGGACCTATCTTTTCTACTACACTACCTTCATCTTTACGAGTTGAAGCTCCCTCTTCTAATTCAATCAAATCGGTTGGAGGATGAGTCGGAGCTATATCTTCTAAATCGATTGACGGTATCGAAATCTCCGCCAAACCTACAAGCCATTCATCATTTTCTAAATCGATACGATGACTCAGTTTTGCACGATAATGAGCTATTGTGTTTTGGGGAAAGAATTCGCGAGAGCTATCGCTTGGTAACGTCAGGTAAAACTCGTTCATAATTTACGCACGGAAGAAGCCGCAACCCAAGAGTTAAATGATTTCGGGTATCCTTCCCACTTTACAAAATATTCGAGATTGGGAGCACGTCCTCTACGCCTCAAAATCTTCTCGATCCTATATTCCGTCTCTGCGGAAACGCTCACCTCGACTAACTCTTGCGCGTAAAAACTTCCGCTTATATTCTCCCCATTCATATCCTGCAACTTATAAGTTGGTATTTCTCTTGTACTATCTATGCCTACTACTCTAAATATTTCTCTGGTGTAATTAGCAGTGTAACCTTTAGCGAACGGAAGCCGCTCTTTGCTAATCCTCACGTGATCGTCGATTTTAAATTTTGTATACTTTTTTTCCACAACATTTCTTCTCCGGCTGGCGACCGCAAACGCATTCTTTGCGTTCACCTTGGAGGGTGCGATGCCTATACTCGAATGAACGCTATTGTTATAACTACTCACGAGTTTTGGAAGCACATCGATGTAATTAAAAGTGTCGTATTTTGTAAAATACTTGTACATTTTAGTTTTTAGAGTGCGATTGAATCGTTCCACGAGGCTGGCTTTTATGTCCGAATTATTTGTAGTGTAAAATTTCACTCCACAACGTGAGAGAAAATCTTTAAATTTGGCGTTGACAAATTCACTTCCCTTATCGCTCTGAATTTTCAACGGCTTTCTCTCGCGAAATATATCCTTGAAAGCGTTGACTATTTCATCCGCTCGTTTACTTCGTATAGCTCTAGCCCAGGCGTACCTGGAAAACAAGTCTATCACAGTCAAAATGTAACAATACCCTCTGTTGAACTTCTTCAAACTTTGCAAATCATTCAAATCACATTGCCAGCACTCGTCAATGTAGGTCACGTCGTAGCGATTTCGGGGAAATCTTTTCCTCGCCTGTCTATGGAGAGTATACGCCTCCTGAGAATCTAGCCACTCGCGTAATGTGTTTCTCGGAATCCTAGTCGCTTTGTGTAATTTATCGAGTGTTGAAAAACTTGCCGGATGTGCAGGATCGTTGTACACTCTATCGATTACGTCGTCACCCACTCTGGTCCGAACGATTTCTTTTTTATTTTGCGCTTGCTTCTTCTTGGTAAATCTATGGGAGACGGCATCTTTGTTGACGTTTTTCCTGCCACTGACCGCTTTCTTTTTCGCATCTTTTTTACGTTGGGTGTTCGTGACAGACTTTCCATCACTCCTAGTCTTTCGTTTATGCGTTCCCATGTCGAATCTAAATCGGCGTTTACTTTTTTAACTTCAGCTAAGGATTTCTTCAATGCATGAACTCTCTCATCCCGCTCCTCCTCCCCCGACCTTGTATGTGGTATGTTCTGAGTCAAAGGTTTTACTATCGGAACGTGTATGGGAGAATTGATGTCGGAAAGCGTGCTCATATATTTATCGAGTATTCTTTTGTATGAATGCCACTTGTCTACGTCCTTGATTCCTTTCTTGGCCAACACACCTTTCATTTCCTTATCTAATGCGCTCAACCTTACCTTCATATGACCTCGCTCGAAAACTTCTGGACTCACTACGAGCATTTTACGCAAGCTCATTTTCCTAGCAGGCTACCGATGACGCCGCTTAAAATTGACCCCAATAATAATGGTAAAAAACCACCCTTTTGTATGAGAAGGGCTCGTTTTCTCTTCACAGTCGTCCCCCGCGTTGCCAACTTTCTCAACGTGTTACGATGTTTGGCTAATTTTCGTTTTAACCTATGATCTATCTTATGGTTCCCGTTTATGGTGTTCAAACAGCAATCGCATATGGCTTTAATTAATTCGTTGTCTGAAGATTTCAATATCGCGGAGCGTAATTTAGGCCTTGCACACTTTAACGCATGGAGCAAATGTTTATTACTCTTCAACCTGTTCATTACGTACAGGCATGTAGACTACGGTTACGATGACTTCGTCGTCGTAGTCGTAGGGGAATATGCTCGTTCGAAAACGAAATCTATCGTCAGTGTCCTGCCTGAGGTCTAGGACCAAATAACCGAATGGATCTTCCGTCGATTCCTTATATACCCTTTCCAACTCCTGCGAATTTTTTGGATACACCTGTCGAGCCAAATGACCGAATTGTAATTGATCTCGCGGATTTTTGAACGATACTATGTACTTTGCATTCAGCGAAATGTTCCTCGATTGTGTGCTTTGATAGAAAATATTCTGCGTGATTAAAAACACTGAAATGTTAAAATGATGACTCCCTCTCGTGAACAGTTTGCACAAGTCTTTACTGTATGCTCCCTCGCTCATTAAATCATCGATAACGCACAAGATTGGTGCACCTCCAAATTCCTCAAAAGACGGTATTTCGTAGTGTATGCTCAGTAGTTCGTGTTCTATATCTGGCTCGCTTCCTGGGCTGCAACACCATACTATTTCATCAATGTCGTGATCTATCATACAATGTAAATTTTCAATGAATTTCGTTACAAAGGTCGTCTTTCCACATCCTGATGGACCTGCGCAGATGCAGGTAAACGGATGTTTCCAGACTAACGTCATGGTTGAGACTGGAAGTGTGTTTTATCATATCATGTTTTTATTAATTTTCAAGTTTCCTCATCACTAAATGCCTCGTCGTGCGTTCGTTTTCGGGGAATTTTATAGTGACCCCAAGCAAGCGTGTTAATTCCATCCTCACAAATGTATCGTTTATCATCAGTGGAATTGAGCGTTACCTTATTCATTTCCATGGTGTAAATCTCATGTTTCTTACTTCGTATGACTCTCATTTTACGAAACTCTGCTGAATTTTCGCGAAGGCATCGCACGTAGTCGTCAAATTTTAAACCTTTTTCTATTACTGCTCTAGTTATCCCTTTCGCTTTCTTCTTTTCTTTGGAACCGAGAACCTTGTATGAATAGAGTTTACTTCGCAGTCCGATGAAATGAGTCATTACTCGTCCATCGCATTCGTCTTTGAATTTACCTATTACTTTTTTGTTCTTATCTGAATAACATGGATGGTCTTTTGGATAGTTTGAGGTATCGAATGCGTCTATATCATCTAGAATATCCCTGTATGCATCAGCGGTGGTAATTTCATATATTAGGGAATCTGTATCGGCGTACGCCAATTTCAATCGCTTTCCATATTTTGTTAACATTTTCTTGTAGTGAAAATCATACATTAACGTCTTACTTAGGTCCAGCACACAGAAACCTATATATATTGGCTTGTTCATTTTAATAGTAGCCTTCCGCATGTGAATGGCAACCAAAGACTCGTTAAAAATCGTTCTGTCCAAAAATGTAGATTTATTGATCAACTTTTGTATTTTTTTTCTTCTGTCACTAATTGCATATTTATTCTTTTGCGCACATTCTCCATGGTCTTGCCAAATACGGCATTATTCATGAGCTTATAAAAGTCCTTCTCAAAGTCATTTACTGCTCTCATCCTTCGGTCAGTGTTCAAATCAATGTACGACTTTAACCAAGGTGATTGATTAAATTCTATTATTCTATGAACTTTTTTGAGATTCATGCCTAGTGAAAGAGCCTGCTTTAGGTTGACATAGTGAATGATATATTTAGCCCGGTCCTCGAGCGATGTAATCAACTTTTTATGTTTTCCACCGGGTGGAATTTTGTTCTCTGGACATAACGGTAAATCGGAATGCGTATCGTGTAGGGGCTGTGGGTACTCGAGATCTACCTCTAGAATATATCCCTGTTCGTTTTCATCGGAAATTTCTGTCGCATCAAAATGTTCAATTTCGTCAACGGAGAGCCATCTAAAATTTGCATATGGTAATGGCCTTGATAAAGCCCAGCCATACAAGTTGTTTGCGTCTAGATATGTTATATAGGTGGTCTAAATCTGAATCGTAATTTTCCATGTATTTATTGTTCGCTTCACAGTAGCGCTTACAGCATTGTGAAATTCCACCTCGAATGCCCTTTTCTATCATTAACATCATATCGTAGTCTGTTAAGAGTTCAAGCTCGACTTTGGTATGTTTCAGCATAGCATCAAAAGTCAAACCTGGGGCAGTATAGTACCACGCAGGGTCAAGTTTATAGGCCTCATAGCATACATCGCGGAAGTTTTCGAAAACATCGGCTAATAGAGTCACATCGCTTTTCAAATAAACATCACTGTAATCACCTAGTGTTTGACATTTAAATGTATTCCATACCTTAGACGCGTGTGAATAATCTTCGTTCGATACGTCTTCGTTTGTGAGTCTACTAAAAAACTTTTCTCTCGCTGGCAATTGTTTTTCTTCTAATCTATCCCACGAATCGGTGTAATCGTAAGGGTACACTCCCTTACGAGTGACTAAATTTGTCTTTTCACCAAATATCATATTAGTATATTTAAACTCAGTTAAATTTGCAACCAGTGAAGCCAGTGAAGCGGACATGAAGCGGAACGTATCAATGAATTTAATGCTGAAATTGTTCTCGATAGACTTTGCAAATGATATGTACTTTTCTTCGGAATTGGGGATTACGAATATTTGTCTATCATCATAGTCTAGCTCACGTACGATGAAATGACTATCATATGAGGAAAGATTATGGATGAAAACGGGGAGGAAATTTGGCATTTTGTATTGCAAGTTGCAAAACGAATGCGCTGGACCTCTATATTTTCCTGTTAAATGATCATGGTCTCGTACTCGGTCCCCATTCAGTTCTCCCTCACAAATGTAGCATACAGTGGTCTCGTTAAATGCAGTTTCTTCCTCCACGGTGAGAGGATTCATCGGAACGTTATTCTTGTACAACGCGAGTATCTTATCAGCCTCATCTTTGATGCGTTGAATGAATACTCGTGCTGCGTTTGGTCCTCGATATAACTTAGGCTCTTCGCATCCGTCTGGTGTGATCATCATGTAGCAAAAGCTAAATGGAGTATGTTTTTGTAACTTGTGAGTAAAAGAGGTGTGAAGATTAGGCTCACAAGTGCTCACGTTCTCAAGGAGGCATTCAAAGTCTGCGTAGATGACGAATGGTACTCTAAAAGAATGGTTTAAATGTTTAAATTTAAGAATTTTATCATTCTCGTTCGGCATTATGATTTTGCTAGGCTCACCAGTCCCTCTGCATAATTGTTTGTGTTCTTCGAGGCGTGACTCGTCATGGTAATGGGTGAGACAACGTTTACAAACGTGTATTCTATGCTCATATCTTGTGATTTGTGAGTTAACTAGTCTATTAAAATTTTTGATCCAACAATAATGGGCTGTTTCCTCGTTTGTCACGTACAACAAGTCGCGATGGTCTTCAAGTTCTTGATTAACTATCTTTAATGGATACACGTTGTTTTTATCATCTAATCCAAACACATTGATCGAAATATTATTAGCACGTTCGAATTTTGTAATGTCTTTTAAATCGACTGGATATTCGATGCATGTCCAATTATATCCTGAACGAAACGTGGGGGTATCGTATTTTGAAACTCGATGTGGGTTTTGTGCAATGCTTTTTGCCCAAATAGCATACTTGAAACAGTATGAGTCTTCGTTCTTCACATTGATAACAGCTTGTATACTTTTAATCTTAGCTGGAAGATCGATGTATGTCGATCCTCTAAGTGGCTTGTACTTGTTAATTCGTAATTCCAAGCCAACAACCTCGGACAAAGACCATCCGGATCCTTTAGCTTGAAATTCTGATTTTTCCTTTAAAAGTTTTGAAAACGCATCATCTACGATCTCGTTTGTTTGATCGGTCAGCAAGACTCTCCTATTCATAGTTTTAAACGATGTATCTAACTCATTATTTTCACCCTTCCGAAATTTGCATATCAAAACGAGATTGAATTTTATAGCGTTGATAGCTACTGTCTGTTCATTAATTTTATCTATAAGCTGGTCTCGAATTATATTTAAAAAAGAAACTACGTCCTGACCACCGTCTTCTTCAGGAGTAATCCAAAACGTCTTTAGTCTAGATCTGATAGCTGACTCGATTTCGTTGAATCCTTTACCTATCTGCTCGTTAATTTTCAACCGGTGCGCGTTCGTGTTTTCATGCGGGTTTGCCTCGTCTATATTATAATAGATTTCGCAATAGGAGCAAAATTTTCTACCCTTTGCCTTGTCTAACGCATCCTTTAAGTGGTTGTATGTTTGGATATCATATACCACTTCATCATTAAATATAACACGTTCATTGATATCCGTAAACGCCTGTTCTAGCTCCTGTGGGGTCACATAACACCCTGCATTAAAATTGTTAAGGATAGTGGATATGGAATATGACATTTTTGTAGATTCAGAATCCTGCATGAAGAGGAGAGAAAAATTAAATTGATGAAATTATTCGGTGAACGTTATTAAAAATAGTGATTTCAATTGAATAGATGGAGAATACAAGTGTTCTCACTGAAAGTTCGTAATGAAATGAAATATATGCATACACTTTATTGGATTATAAACGTAACAAGTAGAAAAAATAATTAAAGTACATATCTAAAAGACATTTGTAAGGTTTGTGGATAACTTCTATCTCTTTCGGGTAGTTACACATATCGGAATCAAATTAATAGAATCATGCAAATGTAACTCGAGTGAGATTCCGGAAAGTGATTAAAAAAAAACATTTTTTTCAGTTGTTGGATTGCATTCAACTACCAATGTAGCTTTTTTGTAATTTACACCTAAACACTAAGTCTTAAATTAAGGGTAGATCAATACCCTGACCCTGAACCCTGACGTATCATCTTAAATAAGATCCTGCAGTCGATGTAAATTAAATAACTAAGAAACTTTGTAATTTAAACTATGTCCCTATCTATTCAAACAGTGGTGTTATTAAATAATTAATTTGAATAACGAGACTAAGAAATATTCTAAGTGTGGAAGTTATTTTTTTGAGGGGCTTGCGGAGTAAATTCTTAAAAACTAAACATTGGTTCGAGTATAACGTCGAAAGGGCAACACTTTTTGTAATTTACACCAAAACGCTCACTCGTAAATTAAGGGTACATCAATACCCTGACCCTGAACCCTGAGGTATCATCTTAAATAAAATCCTGAATTCGATGCAAATTAAATAACTAAGCAACTTTGTAATTTACACTATGTCGCTATCTATTCAAACAGTGGAGTTATTAAAGATTTTCGTACAAGGAAACCTTCTCGTATCGTATGCATTCCTAATAGTATGGCTCAAGTTTCGGGTCCCCCTAGCCCAAACTATTTGATCTATCGAAATTTTGACAAAAGCACTAATATCCAACACTGTCCCCGGATCTTTTGGGGGTTCAGAGAACGTCGTGACCGTGGTCTATACCGTAACCCTAAAGTACCCTAGGATATTCAAAAAGGGTCTCTAGGTTTTTTAACGGGGGTTCGAAGGTGGGCACTGTATATGACCCAATCGTTAATTATTTCGGTATTAAGACTATTAGAAAAAATATAAAAATTCCGAAAACGGATCATATTTACCTTCCTCCCAAAGATTTCTTCCGGTGTCCTAGCCTCTGTGGGATTCTTCCAGAGTTGTGAGAAGTCTTTCACGTTGGTTCAGTTGGGTTATGGTCTATAAACAGTTCATAGACGACTGATGATTTCCTCGAGCTCTGTCGCGTCTTATATACTGCTCTGAGATGCCTGGGTGGGGGTAGTTACACGTAATTAAAATTCTCTCCACATGCACGCGATCTCTTTAACATGCACGCGATCGCCACTGCCCGGCCGGCTTTTTTATCGACCGCCCACAGATGGGTTGCGTCGCGTGACTGGAATAATAACTTTTTGCATATTAAGTGTTTTCGGACCGGTATCTACCCCCTACTTGTATTATCATTATTTATAATACTGCCTAGGTGGCAGAAGGTATCAACCTGTTCCAGAATTTCATTTCCTAATTTAATATTCGTTATGGCAATTTCCTTCCTCTTGCCTATTACCAATATGTTGGTCTTCTTGTTTATATTTAACTTATACTCTTCTAAGATTTTGGAGAGTGTATGGATCATTTTATTCATGTCCTTTTCGTCGTCGGCAATTACTGCTATATCATCCGCAAAGCGGATACTGTGGATGCTTTTCCCGTTCACTTTAATTCCCTTGGTCTTTTCTTTCATTCTTTCAATTGCTTCTTCTGTGAATATGTTGAATAGATTGGGTGATAGAGGGCATCCTTGTCTTACTCCTTTTCTAATTTTGGCCTCTTTTCTGCATCCATTTATGTCTATTTTTGTTTTCTGAGACTTGTACAGATTTTAAATTACTCTTCTATCTTTCCAATCTACTTCGATTTTCGTCAATTTATAAAAGAGAAGTCCTCAGTCCACTTTATCAAAGGTCTTTTTGAGGTCTATTAAGACCACATATGTCTTTCTATTTATATCTATCCTTCTCTCTAATATTTTGTCCTAATGCTAAAATTACTTTTCCGGTTCCTTTTCCTGCCCTGAATACAAACTGGTCTTCTCCAAAATGTTTCAATTTTCCCTTTTAGCCGGTTTTTCATTATATTCAGCAGAATTTTTGATGTGTGAGTAAGAATGGAAATGGTTCCATCGTTTTCATCCCATCTTAGGGATTGTAATGGTTTTGCTCTTCATAAAATCCCCATGTACATTCCATGTTTCATAACATTCGCCAATCACCTAGAACAGCCCTTCCTTAGCCTTCTCTCCCAATTGCTTCAATACCTCTCCAGGTATATCACCTAGGCCTGCTACTTTATGGTCTTTCAAGTTTTTCAGAGCAAAATTAAATTCTTCGAGGGATATTGAAGGGCCTAATCTGTCTGTCTGTGTCTTTCTCTTCTCCAATATATTCATTGCTATCCTGTATATTTATTCCATTGCATAACTCCTCTAGGTATACTTTCCATCTTTTACCAACATTTTCATTTTCAAAAAGTATATTTACCTTTTTGTCTTTAATAACATTCGATTTACTTCTTTGTTTGGGTTGCAGGGTCTTGATTTTTGTTTATGCCTGATCCAATCTCCCTCTCATCAAATCCTCTTCACTTCTTTCTTTCATCCATTTTTCTTTTTCCTCCCGACATTTTTGTGTAATTTGGTTCTTTAACTTTTTTACTCTCCAAAATCTTTCCTTCTATTCTTGTTTCTCTCTTCAATGAGGTTTAATATTTCTATAGTCATCCATGGTTTTCTTGGTTCTATTTTTCTTTTTCCTAATATTTTTTGTGCCGCAGTTGAAATGCATTTTTTCATGTGTTCCCACCCTTCTTTTTCCCCAATGAGTGTATCAGTCGCATCTGCCAGTTCTTGAGCTACCTCCTTATCTTGCAACATATCTAAGCACCATTTATTTGGTATATTTCTTTGGTATTTTTTAAACCTAATTTTGCATTTCGCCATCACCAGTCACTGTCCACATCAAACCCTGGATATGAATGGCTAGACTTTATCTGGTTTCTGTGTCTTTGTTATACAAGGATATAGTCTATTTTATGTCTTCTTATATCTCCTGGTGCTCTCTATGTGTATCTCCTTCTTTTTGGGACTTCGAAGAACGTATTGGAAACTATCACTTCATATTGTTGGCAGAACTCGAGCAGTCTTTCTCCTCTGGTATTCTTTTGTCCTACTCCAAATTTACCAGTCAGTTTTTGGAAGTAGTTGTCCCCAACGGATGCATTAAAATCACCCAATATGATTGGACTAAAGAAGACCAAAAGTCGTTTCAATAAATCCAATTTCCGAAGACTAGCCATATAACCTCCTTTTATTTAAAGGCAACCTCTTGCCACAGTGAAAACACTTGTCTATCACGCTCAGTCTCCGCCGTTCACGCTCAAACGTAGTAGTGTTCGACACGACATCTATATCTAATTTTTATCCTACAAGGCACCTCAAGGGTGTATGGCAGGGGATGAGTCACCACCAACTTGCACAATGATGCACCAATAACTTTCACCGATCAGCTTTACACTATAGGTATGACACGAATGCTACAGAAAGTATTTGTGTAATGCTTTCTATTCATATTGCAATTATTTAATCCATTTCCGCCCAGAAAAATATTTGTTTACGATTTCGATGACTTTTTGTACCTAAATTACTCATGCAAAATGTGCTGGCCATTGTGACCTTGAACGACGCAGTTAATTGCAGTGACTTCCGCGGTTCCTCTTACAGAGCGTCATACTCTCGCGCGTTAGGGTGTAGCCATATGGCTACCGTGAGCGGAAATGGGTTGAACGAGATAAAATTTTCTTGCGAAACGTGATGTTAATTCTACGTTACAGGTTAGAAAAATAGCTGCAGGGAACAAATCAACAATTCATGAACGCACTCTGTTGACTGAGCAACTTCAAAGTCTTATTAACAGACATTATGGTCTTTTATCGATGTCGGGGAAAACGACATTTTTGATGTGTTTGTTCTGCTGTCAATTTCCCTTATTTTATTCTTGTGATCTGATATACCGTGGTATGTTTGAGTTTGCAAGATGTTAATTATATCGTTAGAAAATATAGAGATTTGGAATTTACATAAAAGATCAAGTCTAGTTTTTAATCATCGGTCGGTCACAGATTTCCTCACTAGTTGTAGCACAAGGTCAGTAAAACTAATGATAGTAATTATCATGACGCTTTTTACATATATTGCCGATCTTCTCTGCTTACGTTCTAGCTCGGCGTTCAAGTCTACCTAACGAGTATCTCAAATACTGGCAGCGTATCCCGGGTGGGGTAATTCAATGTAGAATTAGCTGATTTTATCCTTCGGGGTTAAATCCTCCCATTCATCCGAGTGCCTTTATCTCAGATTCACAGTAGCTGAAATGATTACAGCTGCAAAAGCACGATAAGCTGAATGACTTCTTAATATTTTGTTTTCCAGGTAGAAGCGTGGACTAACATCCCTTATCGAGAGAATTTCATCTTTAGAGCTTGGTCAATGGTTATTTTTACACCACGTTCGTCCAGAATTCAGAACCAGTCCTAATTTTGTGCATGATGGTCTACATTTTAATTATTAACTTTTTGTGATTGTTTCACCATTCTTGGAAAATCGAGTTTACTTCCACTTGATTTCAATAATGGACCCAGACGAATTATAGATGATGGGCAGCTTCTGCAGGGAATGTCATTCAGGAAACAGAATCTAATCATCCAATTAAAACAATGACTTTCACGCTATGTCAAATATGTACACGTCTGTGGAATAGTGAGTATCATTTCTCATTTAATGTGCACACTTGAATACCCTTTGTTGCCGCCCCTAACTATTGGGTCCTGGGTATATATTGTATCACAAATTTATTGAGTACTTTAGAAGTTAACTGTATGCTTAGTCTATAGTTTGATTCCCAAGAAATACATTCGTTCTGTACCACTGAATTACAGTCATCAAATTTTGGTCCTCAAAGCCTATCCCACCGAATGTATTGGGCGCACATGGGTCTTAGAGCACAGTGATTGGGGATTGGGCGGATTGGTGGTGCGGGGCGGGGCGGGGGGAGAAGGAGGGCAGTGTTTTCTCTCTTCCGTTTATCCACTCGCCCTCACGTTTGGAGTGCATCCAGTTCGTTGGTTAAAATACCATCCCTCCTTGTAACCTCTTCCGCGTCACTTTTTCCCAATTCGTCCCCTCCCAACCATCCGGGAATTGGGAATGACCATTGAACTCACCCTTTTTGATGTTGTCATCTATGTCGCCAGTGATTACTTATTTAAGGAAAGGGGATCAGGGAGGAGATCGAGGGAAGGGTGCTGACGCAGTGGTGGGGTAGGGTTCCGCATCGAAGAGGGGTGAGGGAGGACAGACATGGCGACCAGACATGTAGTACAATTAGGAAAGTATCGATGATGTACTCACAATGAGTATTGAAACAAATATCTCGGCAATTTTGAATATCATATTAAAAAGTAATAATAATAAGGTAAAGGCATATATCATACGTTGAAGGCATATATCACACATTGGTAGATAAAAACGGGACGCATTGCCCGTCTAAAAACAACATTCACCCATGAACAGATATTAACTTTCGTTGGTGAAATGCTTCGCAGAAGTCAATGGAATGAACGATAGTCCTATTAAGAAAATGATAGAAAAAAGACCTTTTCCGATGTAAGATACTTGGAAAGCTTCGCAAGAAGAAAATGCATGTCGATGAAACTAATGCTTCAAGTATCACGAAATTGTACATATATCCGTAACTTTAGGCTTCCCATTATCCGATAACGTTATCCTATACGGCTTCTCCTTCTATTAGCAGAGTTAACTGGAGCTCTGCCGCATTTGATTCCAAATACCAGAGTATGAGTACTCTTTCAAGTAAAGCATGGAATGAAAATCGACTATGTAAGTCCTCGGAATCGAAAGAAATCTATCGATAGTGGAAGAGTATTGAAGCTTTTTCCGTATCCCTTACGGCAACGCATCAACTTTTTTTGTAATCCGACCGTTAAACAAAATTTGTTAGGAATGTAAATTGCTCTTCACGACCTCCGTCAACGAGCGCAATAGTCATTGAAACACTTAAGTACACTAAATAAAGGGAAACTTTATTTTATTATTGTATAAATTTATTTTTGTATTTATTTTATATACTATTTTACTATTTTTATATATACTACTAGCGGAAGGTACCCGTTGAAATTCAACGGGCATGAGAAACATTGAACTTATTATACAAGGAAACTTGACTGACAAAGCTTGAAGAATGCTGTCAGCGTGGTCATTTGAGGAGCTCGTAACCCATTTTGTACCTTGTATTCGTTGTATTAGAGACGCTGTCACCAGGGTGTTTATGTGTATAGTTTACTACGCAAGTGTTCTCTCATAGATAGATAAAATAGATATTGAAGAGTATATTTGTTGTAAGTATACATAAAAATTATCGATTACCCCCCGAAGTAATCTATCATGGGGCCCTTGGGATTCCTTGCCCTTCTTATACAGATTTTATTTCTATGCGCTATCATGGGCCTATGAGCCATGGGCTATCATATTTATATGCGCTATATGCAGGTTAATTTTATATTTAAATGCTAGAGGCGCAAATATCCTTTAAAAATCAAACCTTTGGTTGTCAAGGAAATATGCTATTTTTTATTTCAAAGAAAAATGTGAGATTTGTTAGCCAAAATATGATTTTCAGACAAATACGAAGAAAGAAAATCGATTGAAATAATTATAAACTTCCTTTATTTAGCCATAAGATAAAGAAACCCCAGCCCTCTATCTTGAGTAAAAATATTGTTAAAAAGTAAAAAATGAAACTACTGCACCGAGTCCAATTCTTAGCATGGACCACCAAGGCCCTACAGAGGGGTCCATGAGGGCCCTAAAGGCTTTTTAAAATAGCCCATTTTATGACCAAACATATTTTCTATCTGCATACCAAATTTCATCTCAATCGATCCCGCAGTTTTTGCGTTATGGAGCAACAGACAGACAAACAGACACCATTTCATTTTTATGTATTATTAGTATTATATTTTTACATATTAGCTCGATTTAGTTCGGTTCCTGTAATTCACTCTCTCGTTGACTCCTCTTGCATTTTGGATCTGCAGATTCTCATAGCGATGGCAGAAGCATTTTCCCATTGCAGCAGCAGCGCATTCATGCAGGTTCATTCGAAAATATTCTAGCCTCACAGTTACGGTGAATGGCTTCCATTTCACCAATGATTATATTTGTATGTGAATGATAATCCACTTCAGGCTTGTAATTGAACCGTGCTTTCTGCGAATCGACTTCCGCTCCTCGCCTTGAATTAAGAATCGTCGTGCGATTACGTTCCATTTGATTAGAGAGGGAAGCCGTTCGGTTTCGCAATTCCCGAGTTCATCGTTCCTCTCTCGTTGTTTGCCGTAGCCTATCTTCAATTTGCAAGTCTGTCTGATTTCTGTGCAAAGCTGCCATTCTGTCTTGCTGGTCTCCTCGTGTTGGTGGGTGGTTACGCTATTTCGTTATGTACTCGATCTCTTGGCCGCAAAAGATCTTCTATCTATTGAAACTTTCTTTTTCGAGTCATGTTTGGATATATATTGAGTAAAGTAAATCTTGTTGGTGGACCACGGCAACGGCTATTTTGAATAATCGATTCACGTGATCCAAACTATCGTTAGAAATCAAAATATATCGTGTAAAATGTATTTCTTATGGATTCTTCTATTCAATTAATACGTTCTTGGCCTATATTCACCATATTTTCATATGAGGTTCTGCTACAACAATGCTATCGGTCGTCAAGGGGACAGCGTTCCAAATATACTGAATTTTCAGACATTTTATGATTGTTTTATAAAAATTAAAAGTGAATCAGTTGAAAAACAAAAGTTAATTGCAGTCATGAAAAGGTTCATTTATTTTTCTTTCCAATGGTCTTTGTTGCGACTTTTTATGCGTATTATTACTACTTTAAATATGCAAAAGAAAAAGGATCTGCTTGCCAGAAAAACGAACTTTACACGTATTTCTTATGGAAACGCTTTTACTCGTCTGGAGTCGAACCGGAGACCATTAGGTACTCAAAAAGTAGCCATAAACCTTTTGACTGACATATGGAATCATGCTACTAAGTTTTACGTCATTCCATTCAGTGGTTTGGTAGTTATAACTGTGACCGCACATTCACACTTTATTTGTTACAAGTGCACCTAAATTCACCAAGTCTTTCCTTAAAATACACAGAAATGAAGAAATGACAATATATAGCACGTCGGTTAGATGATAGGTCTTCCCAAACAGTATATTAAGACTACGTCTGCCCAAAGAGTATATAAACACTACGTTTGTCTGCCCCGAACGCCATCTATTAAAAGTAATCCGAAGTGGCGATGGAAGAAATGACCTTGTTGTATAGCACGTCAGACGATTTTCCATACTAAATTACCAATTTTGAATTTTTTTTAGCTTTTCTTTAGGATTTTCCCTACTATTTTTCTTTTTAAACCACCCCTGTATTAAAGCGAACAAAACAAAAAAAAGGATTATTCAAATCGGTCAAGCCGTTTATGAGTTTTAGCGGGACGAACGAACAGCAATTCATTTTCATATACATATATAAATAATATAGATACGCCATTCTAATACAGCTAATCTATACTATTATACTACTATACTATTTTTAAATATATGCTATATTATATTTTTGCTATACTGTTATTATATATATATATATATATATATATATATATATATATATATATATATATATATATATATATATATATATATATATATATATATATATACAAATAACTGCACTTAGGATCACTTAAGTGACGAATATATAAAAGTTTGCCAGAGGAAGGCAGACGACAAACACAGAAAACAAAAAAATGAACACACTTACAAAGTTTCTTGATATTTCGGTGCAACTAACACCTTGGTCGCAAGAGCGAAGACTGAGAAGGAAGGGAGGACTGAGGCGGAAGGAAGGGAGGACTGAGGCGGAAGGAAGGGAGGGAGGGGAGGGACAGGGGTAGGGGTGGAGGGGGAGGGAGAGGAAAGGTGGGGGCGGGAGGCGGGAAGTGGAAGAAATTCGAAAGGAAGAAGTAGTAAGGGCAGAGGTGATAGAAGAAGTTAGTGGGATTTATTGAGTCCTGGCGGAGAGAAAGCCTGGAAAAAGTAAATGCAAGAGGACTCAAGATCTTTGATTTGGAGTGGGGAGGAGGAAGGGGGAAGGGAGGCGAGAATGCCAACCTTAAAAATATTATTAAAGGTGGAGTTGTGGGAAGAAACATGGGTGGCAACAGGGAGGGAAACAGAAATAGAAGGTGATTCATTACAACTGGAGTGGTGGCCATTCATGCGGATGTTAAGGGGAGTGGTCGTCAAACCAATGTAAAAACTAGGGCATAATTGGCAAAGAAGGATATAGACAACATTATGGGAAACGCAGGAGAGTGAGGGGACGGAAGGAAGATGAGCGGCAAGGAATTTATCAGGCAGAGGCTGGGTGAGAAGGATGCCACAAGTTTTGCAACGTGGGCGATTGCACGGCGTCGGAAGGGATTTAGTAGGTCGGGAGATTGATTTGGAAAGAGGTTTAGTGATTTTAAAGAGGGTGGAGAGGTTGGGAGGGCGTCTAAAGGTGAGAGAAGGACAGCGGGGGAAAATTTTGGAAGTTGCCACCCATGTTTCTTCCCACAACTCCACCTTTAATAATATTTTTAAGGTTGGCATTCTCGCCTCCCTTCCCCCTTCCTCCTCCCCACTCCAAATCAAAGATCTTGAGTCCTCTTGCATTTACTTTTTCCAGGCTTTCTCTCCGCCAGGACTCAATAAATCCCACTAACTTCTTCTATCACCTCTGCCCTTACTACTTCTTCCTTTCGAATTTCTTCCACTTCCCGCCTCCCGCCCCCACCTTTCCTCTCCCTCTCCCTCCACCCCTACCCCTGTCCCTCCCCTCCCTCCCTTCCTTCCGCCTCAGTCCTCCCTTCCTTCCGCCTCAGTCCTCCCTTCCTTCTCAGTCTTCGCTCTTGCGACCAAGGTGTTAGTTGCACCGAAATATCAAGAAACTTTGTAAGTGTGTTCATTTTTTTGTTTTCTGTGTTTGTCGTCTGCCTTCCTCTGGCAAACTTATATATATATATATATATATATATATATATATATATATATATATATATATATATATATATATATATATATATATATGTATATATATACAATTATGTATATTATATATAATTATATTATATACTACATATAATTATGATACAACTACTATATACTATTATGCTACTACACTATTTACTATTTTTTACTATATTTTATGTACTTAAAAATTTATTTTGTTACTCATAAACACTTCTTCATTAATTCACTTGACCATATAGTTAAGATTCAAGGTCATTTTTCCTATTTTAATTATGTAAATTAATCAATTTTTTTTAAAGCTGCGTAAAAAAACTAGTCTTTATAAAATATGGTGCTACTTTGAAGCAATGTATTCATCTTATTTATTTATTGTATGCAAAAATCGGCATTCTGCATGGCGTCTCGGGTAGTATAACGCGTGAACCGTATGCCAAAAGTAAGCTTTGAGGAACTGGAAAAGTTGACTCGTCTCCGCCTTTTTCCGAATCCTGTGCGGCGCGACACCCGTCTGCTCTATGAAAAGATTACAAGACGGGTGGAGTGTGTGGCGACTGTCGCGCCAACTCATTTATTTCCTGGTGGATGGGGAAGAGGGGAAGGATGTGAGGTCCAACCCTCTTTAATGCACTATACTCGAAATTCGGATCAATTCGGCCTGCGTGACGCGTGGCTGCTTGCACCCCTGTCATGTGAGTTTACACGCTTTCCCCCTCCATGTTCAAATGATAAAGTCACTTATTGGTGCGCCATTTTCTTCCCTCCATGCTCTCCCGACTCCATCCGAATCTCTATCGATTTCTCATTTTCCTCTCTCTCTCTCTTCTTCAGAATTCGCATTAATTTACTTCCTTTATCCTGAGCACAGTTGAACTGTCATTCTAATCGCGAATTTCGGCCATTATCCCTTATTAACGTGACTGTTTTCATAGTATTAGACATTTGTGGATATCGAAGTCAAGCAGTAATTCTGCTGATCAAAAATTGTGCGAAACGTCCATGTAGCTCTACGACAGGCATTTCATAACATTTGCTTCTACATCCATGGAGTTTCCAACTATAATTTGCTCTTCTAGATGCACGACAACAGAGTGGTTGATCGACACATCACGTCTTCATTAGTCATGTTCACGACGAGTTCCTTGATGTCCTTTTTGGTTATTCCCTCGATACTTAATCCCCTTTACGTCTCTTGACGCGTCACCCTTTGACGAATCCTCAAAGCCTTTAAAATGCATTTGATGGAACTTGCGCGTTGTCATCCTTATTATTGCTAAAATGAGCATGACTAATATTAATGCGATGGAACTCAACGGGTTAAGTCATTGTATCATGTATCGAACCTTAATTTCCAAGTTTTCGTCCAATTTTGACAGAGCCAACTCCATTTATTTTGGTGGTCTTACAAACACGCTCCATTGGTCACTTAAAACCGGGCTCTAGTCAATTTATTTTTCCGAAGTGAATTCAATTAAATATGAGACTTCCACGTGCTAGTTGCGTTTGCTGCTCTCAAATTTCACATAAAGGCGATTTAAGTCCTATTATTTGCAAGAAATCTTGTCGCAAACATTGCATGGATCATATATGTAACATCCGCTCCCATCTAAACTTTTACTCCATTAAATCCAAATTATTCGTATTATCTGAGGTATTTTACACTTGTGAACGTTAAAAGCAGTCATGAAACGTATAATTCCGCTCCATACTCGATGACACTCACCAAACTACGATCCACTCCAAGATAAAATCTGAGAGCCGAAAATTTTATCAACTCTGCACCCGAAGCGGGAAGCAGAAGCTTAACAAATAAATAAATTCTACCTTCATCAGTCTGTGCCGCTCACTTTCTCTATCCCCTCCCCCCAACGTGGTCTCCGCCATACAAACCCTCCCAAACACATCACCCGCTACGACGATATTCCGTCTATACGGCGTTCACATGCCAAATAAATACATGACTGCCGATTTGAATTATTTATTCTCACTCTTTTGATCTACGTCTTTCGCGACGAACCCAGACACACTATCAACATGCATTTCCGCCCTATGCAACTGCCACTACTCGCGAGCCTGGGATTGCTGCCCCGTGACGCCCACCAGTGAGAGCTGTATAGAGTTTTGGTATGAGGCTTAACATAATCCGTGTCCAATGCTCGTTAAGTTCACCCCACTCTTCTCTTGATTCACATTTTCAGGTGAAGTTGCATTTTGTGACGATTTTTGTACTCTTTCAATGATCAGATGTTAAAAGCATATTTTAGCAGTGTTATCAGTATATATATATTTTTTATACTTGTTTGTTAAATAAGTCAGAAGGTGAGGGAAACTTTTCACTGTGGGAAATTTCAAGTTGAATTTCTTTCGACTTTCGAAAATCATGGCAACATGAATTTTTTCCTCTGGAAGGATTTCGACCGGCACATGTATTTTACTTTAAGAAATATCCTCTGACGTGGATATTAACTTTCACTCTTTTGTGCAGATGTTATAAAAAATGAGGAATGATCGAGTCGAGGGAAGAGGAGGATGCCTTTCTTGTCTGCCTGTTAAGAATGAGGTTGTTTTTCACCGTGATGAGTGTGTTATTTAAGAACGTTTGCCGGGATTTGCAATTAGTTGGTAACCAGGCACATGCAATGCTCCGTCGAATAGATTAATATGGACGAGCACACAATCTACACTCTCCTCCGTTTTTCTACTCCTGCTTACTTTCTATATTTCATCCTCATTCCCTTTTTTTCTTTCCCAGCTTACCTCTTTCGTTTGTCGATCACAACTACTGGGTGAGACCTGGATCTCCCATCATCGACGCACTGACATCAAAATAAAGGGAGTTATTGAAATCTCCTGTTACCCTCGCTTATATGCTCTCTTCTAATTACACTCAATATCCAAAAACCGTTCATCCGCGTAATATTGACTCGGAAATTGGATGTTGAGCCGAAAGACTTATCTTGTTCCTTGCATTGCGACCAGGAGCCCAATAAAAAAAATCCCGATTTTTATTATTCCTCGACGGAATCACAATACGGATGAATTGGATTCGAAGTTTTTGGTAGCGATGGAAATTTTGAGAGTTAGGAGAAGCCTTACGAATCCATAAACATAGGCGCTTTGATTTTCCAAATTCGTGGCTCATGAATCCGCTTTTGTAGACAGTTAAGAATAAAAAGTGTTGCACTCGGAATCTTGGATTATTTTCATCGCCGGTGTCATTTTCCTGACCCAAATACCTAGCTAATATCCCTTTTTATTAATTTACTACCCATTCAGCTGGAAATAGAAATAAGAGTTGGGAATCGTTTCTCGGAGATTCATCGTACTGCGGGAACATAGCCCAAATCCTGTTCACCTGGCCGCGCGTAATATGAGTGTATGAATTCTGAGAAAAAGTTCATTCCGCTCTACGCTGAAGTCCAATAAATCAAGTTGTTTCGTCTGACAGTACATTTGGAGAGGGTTGCGACTTTAAGCATGGCATACATGCCTAATATGAGCCTATCTCGTCCGCTTTTTGTGAATAACAGGGAGCCGATTGCGAGCCTCCTGTCACATTAGGGACAATTGTATTGTCAGTTTAATATCACATTCAACCAGTTGGTTCACCTTGTACATAAAATTGTACTACTCGATAAACCATGATTTGAAGAATATTTTATTATTAACTAATCGATACAAGTATTGTATGTATAAAATCATCCTTCATCCCTTTCCTGAAGGTCATTTAAAATACACTGTTGCTCTTTAATGTATAACTGTGCTGAGATTTTCAATTTAAAGATATAATAGATGCCGGCTTGGATCTCAATCGAATAAACTTGTTAGAGGCATGCCAAGTAGAGCCATCTATTATAGAACAGATAATTGTGAGATTTTCCTTTTCTACTTCTTGCACGTTAGACGCCTAATTGCCAGCCAACTGTCCCGGCTCTAACGATTTCCAATTGTGTCTTTGGAGCTCTATGGCCAATCACTGCGCAAACCTCCGACTTCCTCACCTTGACTTCTAGACTGATTACATTCTCGATCCATTTGACGTAATTCATCACATCATTTGCTCGTTTTACCTCGAAGTTTATATTTAAATCAGCTCTATCAGAACCATCGACTACGTTTGCATTTCCCGTCGCGGTAGAATGTCAATTCTTTTTTGGTCGTTAACCCGCGTGCTCTCGAGTTTTCTCCCTCTAATTTTGATGATCCAAAGCTTTTCGTCCTCGCTTGCCTGCTATGATTGATATGAAATTTATATCTTGGTGCCGCAATAACTCTATTGACGTCAGGCCGCAAACCTCCGCGGATTCCCTTCCAGTGCCACCAATCAGTAAGAAGACTTCTTTGAGTTTAACTAAAAATCCATTTTCCAACATGGTGCAAACGCTTATCCCTTACCTTTAGCTAAGGTTGTCCGAATTTGTAATGAGAGATGAAAAAGAATAGACATCACTAAAAAATTGATGTTTTGGAATGAATTAACTTATTGATTTTCTCGAAATTAATCAAACAGGAGCCATCACCTACTGACGGCGGCGTAACCTCATAGGATCAGAGGATCCGGAATAAATTTTTATTTTGATCCCGCTCTGCAAAATCGTTTTGTTAAACTACAAGTTTAAGCCATCAAGGCTACGTATTGAAGCAGTATTAAATTTACCAGAAACGAAATCGGTGTCATGCAATTTTTTTCACCATCTGTATAGATAACCAGTCAGTACACGTGTGCAAAGTCTCACCCAAATCTGTAGTGCCTGTTTCGAGCCCGACCGATCGCTGGACAACAAGAGGAGGACAGAAGAGACGATGATCGCGACCACACCTTCTATCTCAGTCAGGCTCGTTCCAGCCAATATAGTCGATAAACTTCGATTCGGTTCGAACCACTCTTCTTTTTCTCCCCTTCTCTTCACTGCTTGCTCCTCCCGTCTCCTCTCCGCGACTCTTCTCTCTCCTTCGTCCTCTAGCGAGCACAATCTGTCGTCCTGCTATTCCACCGGCCAATAAGTTTGGTATAACATGAATTGTGATAAATTATTTTACTATTATTTCATGATTCATCTCAACTTTGCAGATGATGTTACTGGATGAAGAGCCTTCCCCTATCTCAGTCTGAGGACCCTGAAGGCCTCTTTGCACGGTACATTTTATTGTACAAATGCCTTCATGAAGGAAATTGTACCGTGTAAAGCGGAAAATTGAAATGATTGTCTTAATGACTTAACGTGAAATAGAATCTGTTCTAATTCCATTCAGTTTCTTGTACATTCTATGATACATTTGTTTGTACAATAAAGCGTACCGTGTAAAGCGGCCTTGACGTCTATTTTGCACATGCGTACGCAGTATCCAGTTCATGGAGAACGATAAATTTTAAAGTTGAGATCCCATGGGTATTATACATTGTGAGTTATTTCGTAAGCATTAATGTTGAGATTTATCGAATCAAATATTTACTATGGCTGCATTTTACAACTTTAACACAACAATTCTCTATCAATTTTTCACCTCCGACTTTTCTTACTTGAAAGCAGTAATCGAGAGTTATTCAAATGTTCTCAGTGCATCCATTTCAGCCTCCGTTACACTGTTCTCCGATTCATCCGCCCGAGTGCTGTTTCCTCCTGTCTATAAGTGGTATACAGGAAGTGTGAAGTGACGACAGCCGTCGAAGCAAGTCAATCTGAAGTATTGCTGATACTCACTCTGCCATTTGTTTGCATTATATTTGTGCCGAATATACTTCAGATTCAGTGTCATCTTACGTTATCGCGTATCGCAGTCGATGCGTCGCGATGTCGTTCGGCCCTCCTTCCAAAGGATGGTAATAGTTACACCACAGTGGACAATTGGGACTGACGTTTGCTTGCTGGGGGGTGAAGCTGTTTGGACGTTTCATGTCTAAATGAAACGGGGAGGGAAGGGATTTTTGGGCGGAGGACAAAAGAAAAGAGGGGGAAGAAAATAGCAGAGGGGTGTGTAGCGGGGGAAGGCGTTAAAAGTTAAATAGGATGATTGAGGGGAGGAGGGAGTGGATGGAGGAGATGAGAAGAAGGGGACGTAGGGTGAATATAAAGAGATTAAATCAGGATGACGGGAGGAAGCGAGGGGAATGGTGAAGAATCTTGAAGGTTTTGTCGGGATGGGAGGCTGTATGGAAGGTGAGCGATTGAGGGAATCCACGGAAAAGTTGGACGGATGAGAGAATCGGTTTTTAGGTTTTTACTGGGAAGGTATCACTTGTGCAAATTTGCTCCACTGTGCTCTCGAGTAACGATTTCAATTTCTCCGAGGGTATGCGAGTGTTGAGGTTGTGGAGAGTAATAAAACATAGATTGAAACAAGACCATTGACGTAAAATTTATCATTAAGTGTCTCTGTGAGAGGAAGGAGCGGGAGGGCTTGAACATTTACTTTAGGGTTTAGTGGTCGAAAAAGAACTTGGTGGTTGACTTCTTGCGGCAGTGTAATTCAGGAATGGCATAACGATATATTTCAACCGACCCTATCGTTTCTTTAGGTGAGGGCTCATGAGTAATTCCTTTATTCTTGCTGGCTCAGACTTAATCAGTTGAAGATACATATTTAGGATTCTGAATCAGGTAAATCTGTCCGAGAAATGTCGAAGGGTAATATTTTTTTATCTTCTCGATATTACGAACGACCTGCGCTCATAGCTCACTTTTTCAGTCAGAGGACATATCTATAGGTTATGCACTTATAACGTTTTCACAGGTCACTCAATGCTATCTGCAGCTTCATACTGCCCTATCAGTCGCCGCATGGGAGTAGGCAGGGGGTATTTGGACTTCAGTTACATAAAAGTGCAGAGGAAAAGGTAATATGGAGATGAGATGGTGAAGTTCATGAAAAAATAAGCTACCGAATGGTTTTCAGATTTGAATGCTGCTGAGTTGTGTAAATAGCTTACTTATCCTAAAAGAAACTTTATACGTAATACATATCTCCTTAAAGGTCTGCGTCACAATATCTATTTCTGGCTGGAGTTGCTTTCGTACGAAAGATTCACTTTCCCTGAATTATGCATTGCCCCTATATTTATACTATAATTGTACTATAGTACTTCAATTGTTCGCTCAATCAAACTTTACACCAAAATGAGGAAAGTATTTAGGAGGATTTTTTTGGTATTCTGCGGTAAATGTAACAGTTTAACTATGAAAAGAATGCAGATCAATGGAGCTGGGGTAGTATGCCAAGGTCCCAGGAAACAGGAGTCTCCACATCAACCACTGCATGGGGACTTGGGCAAACGCATCACGCGATGCCGAAGTGAAGAGATGTACATCGCAACCTCTGCTGAACCATATATCTACACTTCTCCCGTAAAAAATAGCCTCCGCCTTCCCGCATCATAATTGTCTGAAATGGCCTCAAGGTGTCTCCATTTATTCTTTACGATGCATAATTGAAATTTTAATGATAAGGTGATTAGTAGAGGGTTCTTAGATGTACTGAGGGTAAGGAAAGTCAGAGAAAGGCTCAGAAGGTGACTATGTTTACGCCAATGAGTGCTAGGAGAGACAGTGAGTGAAATACAAGCAAAAGGTTATACTAAGGCGTTCGGAAGTGCTACACTCTTCATGAAGAGAGGACCATTTCATTGAACTTCAATGATGTCCATCTCTTCATCGCAAAACCAAGTTCTAACTTCTGTTATGTGAACCAAGGTGAACTTCTGATAAGAGTCAAGAATTCTGCAAGAGGGGTGGGTCAAAATTTGTAAGCTCTCCCAAGGATGCTACGTAATCAACGTGCATTTGTTAGATGCCATTTTTCAATCATTATTGGATCAAAGAGTCGTGTAGTTTAACCGAGAAATTGTATTCGTCACACTGAGTATGTTCATCGGCACCATTCAAGCAAAGGTGCATACAAATTATGGCAAAATATCCTAAATTCTCGTTTATCAAGTTTTACATGATTTTTGCAATTAAACATTTTCCCCTTTTGCATATGTATTCCCACTATTGTGATTAAATGACAGCACGAAGTTTTAAGCAATTCATATTCAATGTAAATTGGTGAGAAAAGGAGAGAAAAAAATATTTTGATAAAACGAGGCTCAGTATACTTGGCTTAATGTGTTTTCCGAGGTTACTGTATTTTGAAGCTGTAGTATCTCTATGCTGTTATTATAATTTTAAATAGATAATAGCAATGACAGCTATTTTTGCAACGAGGACCGGGATTTAATTACCGTTCTTATCTCAGGATCAGTGAGATAGGGCCAAGCGGGTAGACTTAGGATGCACCTATTGGACTACCATTATTGGTTATGGAATACAGTCGTAACTTAATTTATCTTTTCTTAGATTACGTGAATAGACGTTAGTGACTAGTATAACTGTTTTTTTTCCTAAATAAGTACCTTGTGATTCAAGGGTTTTATTAGCCTTTGATTTTGGGAAGCGGTGTCGTTTATCTCCAGACCTTAGAATCAGCTATAGAAATATGCTTTTCTTTTTTTTGGGATATGTATATAGTTTTGCTACATAGGCGTAGTAACAGCTGAAATAGATTCCTAAGGCCTTATTTTCTTCTTTTTCCTGCAGCATCAACATTGGTCCCAGAGGTGATGATTTCATCAATAAGTATTTTTGGGTATTTGAATCTTCTGCTCTCCTCATAATGTAATGTTGGTATAGTGAGACTCCCAAGGGATATTATATAGAAGAGAAGAAGAATTTTTTTATGTTTCATAAATGCATCAAAGAAAAGTAATGTAATCTTATAGATTTCTGTTCGCTTATTCTTTGCCAGTGCTTTAGGATAAATATATCGTTGGAAGTAATGCCCAGTCCTTTTTTCTCGGAAGCGAGATGGAGGAAAATTTCACCTCACCATCCCCGTGGTCGCTTTGAGTAATAGATCTTCTCAGGTCAATACCCTGAGTTCAAATTCATCTGCAACGTGTTGGTCTGCATTTTGGAGACTTCAAGACGGCTCCCTATTCTCGATAACACCTCGTCCCTTACGCTTGCTTGTCAAACTACTCGCCTTTGCGACCATCTCTCTATTCTGTCATCCTCCCGCTTCTCTCACGCATTGGGGCTCTAGGCATCCGAGTGCGAGGCAAAAAAAGATTCCTTCGATATGGCCTTCTGCAAGTGGATGCACATAACTCCATTTACTTTGGTTACTTGCTCTTCAACGGTGCTTTCACAAGCTTGATACCCTGTCCGGGTTCCTTTGTCACCTGCGGAGCACATACGCGTCTCTGTGGAAACATCCTTTCTCGGCCCTGCTAACTAGTTTTCTCAGTGCAGGCACATCAGGCAGTCACCGTCTTAGGCTTTGGTCCTCCCAACACTTGGTCGTCTTCGCTTCTTTCCCTCTGCAAAGTATCGCAATGCATCTCACTCACTCAGGGAGTCGGCCTCCGAGTGTGGGACAACACTACATAGAAGATAAGATCCACATGGGCGATGTACTTTGAGTCTCTAGTCCACACTTTGTTGATGTTACTACAGCTCAATTTATCCGTAGAGTTTCAAGAGGTGAGCATATGAGTATGAAATTAATCATAAGAATTTTTTATCAAAAGTTTTAGGCAATAATTGTATTAAAATTTTCTAAAAATATCACACCATTTGACATGCAGTATGAATAATAATTCATTGAGATGAATGCAAGAGATCTTAAGATTCTCCTGATTTTAAAGCTAGTTGGGCTGTTTCATTTCTCTAACCCTATTTAAGATTAACTTAGCGGCGGTGATAACTGAATTGAAACCAGTGGAGGAATATCTCAGTTTTGTAAAAATGACAACTAGAACTCCTTGCTATTACTAACTAAACTAACTAACTAACTAACTAAAACTATTTGCGCAATGTTCCACATTCATTGAGACTCCCTGTGGATTTGGAATTTTAGCTCAAAGTTGCATGTAAAATTTTGTAAATTTGAAATTTTTTAATTTTGCTTAAGAGCCGATCGGCCAGCGGCTAGAAAGAAAATGCGCTGACCACCAGATTGTTGAAACACTGAAGTAATTGATGGAAGAAGATAGCATTGTTCCTATGGGTCAAATATGTAGAGAACTTACGTTACAATACACAACCAACTACTCCATTGCATTGCCATAAAATCTAAATTTACAAAGTGTAAATTAATGCCTAGAGTTTAAAGGCTTAATGAGCAGGCACAATAACAGGCAGGCCCAAGCATACAACTTTGCGTTATTATGAACTGGTCGGGTCCTCAACAACCATTCCTCGTGGCGGCTTGTCATATTTTTTCTTGACCGTTCTCTAGAAGGTATGTCCTTCCTTCATGTCGACGCCTTCTCCAAGAGAACACGGGCAAAATCCGACCACATGAACTTAGGAAGCTATGTCGTCCGGAATGCGCTGTTTTCCCGAAAACCTTGGTAGAGAGGAAAAATTGAGGAATTAAAGGGAAGGTAAAAAGGGGACCGTAAGGGTTAGGCGGTGGAGAGTGACCGACAACAATGGCCTCCAAGGATTTCGGGGAGTTATTGAAAAAAATCCATTCTCCAGCAGAACGGTAATTCTTCCTCCTCTGCTCCCCACCACTGCATTAGAGACGAGATCAGTTTCCCCACCTCACAAGATTGCATCTGCGTTCCGGCTCGCCATTATCTCCTGCGGGGGTGTTTTATTAGTGGGGGAGAGAAGCTCCGGGATTTGAGTGTGCTGGTGTACATTGGAACGCCCAAAACAATGGGTGATATTGAGGTTGCATTTGTTTTTCACTTTTTTTAAACAGAGAAAGGTCTTTTCTTTAATTTTAAGCTCTCTTCTCTGCTACAGCCTCCCTACGTACACCTTCCATCCTCCCCTTCCTTCTCTTTCTCTCTCTGCCTTGTCTTGTTCGTAAATTTTTCTTCGAGACGACTTCGATGAGGCTTTAGGGAAAGGTTTCTTGTATATTGAAGTCGGCTTTGTGCCTCCACAATGGAGGCTTGACTTTTCCTGTTATTTTTTCAATGGATATTTCTGGTTCGCTCTTCTATTGTCACCGAAGAAAAGAAATTTGCGTCATTGTTATTCTTTCATCAAAAGCTGCTTGACTTTGTCTGGTCTATTTTCTTCAATTCCTTCTTTCCGATGATGATTCACCATAATTTTTCATATTCGATTTGTCCTGGATCTCCACCTGCGAGCAATGTAAAATATTGAAAAAAATATCATTATCGACCGCCAATAATACGGGTGAATGTCTTATCGGACGATGAGCACCCTTCCCATGCTTACTTCTCTTGGGACTCATTAAATCATCTATATCATTAGAATATGCATTTCGAACGTCATCTATGTTTTGGACTGCTACGGTGAACAAATAGTTGTATAAAAACTGTAATTGTAGGAACTTTATTAGTAATAGTTGCAGACAGACCTCTAAAAAAAATGTGTAGTACTTTTTTCAATTTTGGACATGAATGAAGCCTATGTTGATTCCAGTTTTTATTGGAAGCTGGTCATTTTCTTTGGTTTTGCCATTTAAAATAGCCATCATCATGCTTAATCGTTCATGGCTAAGGAATTTAATGAAAGAAACGTAGTTTGCCAGTAGCACTGGTGTTGGCATTCTGACCCTAGAGGTACATGTTCAGTTTCATTAGAAAATACTTTGTACACGTCCAGCAGAAACAAACGAAGTGATTTTTTTTAGATATTTGAATTTTGTCTTTATAAAAGTTATTACACTACTACATTGAACTCTTTTGGAATGAAGTATCATACATTTACGAATTTAATCTCAAATATATGAAGTCTGTCGTAGTTTCCTTTTGTGCCAGTAGGTGCTCTGTAGTAATATTTACTTCGTACACTTTTTCTGGCTGAAATACATTTTTGGGAAAACAAGAGTATCCAATGGTAGGTATAAATTCTTAGAGCAATTTTCATGAGTCAAATAGTCATATCAGATAGGGCATGGAATTGGAAAATTCCAATAATATTAGTAATCTCGATGACCTGGTATCACATTATTTTGTTAGTCAATTCAGAGATAAACGTTTTACCGAGTTGCTCACTCTCCAGATTTGAAACCTTTCTTCTTTTCGTCGATTTCATTATTCAATAAAAGAGACGACCATTACTTCTATGAAAAAAGGCAATTTCATGCCATAATTACTCGAAATATTTGGTGCTGTCTTAATAGAAAATATTGACCTTTCATCAGAGCGATGGAAAGTAACTGCAACTGCTCACCAGTATAAAAGGAAAATGCCGTTGACGTGAACTCATAAGAGGAATGATTAGACTTTTATTCTGGATTCTGATGATAGGAGAGGGGATCGGGTTGGCGTGGTGGTGGCTAGAGTACTGGCTAACCACATGGACGGCCAGGGTTCAAACCCTGCAGAGGAGGATATTTTTAGAGGAAACCTGATTCCTACTGGAGCGTCTCTTGGAGGGCGCCTAAGTGCAGTACTCCGTCTGTCGGATGAGAAATTTAGTCGTGGTCCCCTTGGCGCCTTTTGTTAAGAGCAAGCTATTGACGACACCGGGTTTCTATCTACCCTTCCTCTCTTAAGGCTGTTATACACGGGGCACTTAATTGCACAAGCTAATGTATGTACAATCGTGAATTTCAAAATGCACCGTGTAAAGCGGCAAAATTCAAGAACATATCGCATTCATGCACGAATGCATGAATGCGAGACGTCAGAATAGCCCCTGCTCTAATTTGGTGGTCGCATTCTTGCAATTTGTACAAATAGCACTCCATCTAGCGGTCGCAGAATTAACGACATCTAAGTCCACGGGAAGTTGACTGACGAAAAGGTTCGATAACCTGAGCGATGGGTGTTTACACTTATTCTTTGTGTCGGAGGATATTTACAGTTACTTATATTGTTATTTATTTAGACAGACATTTAATAGCTCGTTTAATTGTTCCTCTGTCATCCGCATAAAATTGCGGTAGGCATTCCTGTCTTCTACATCCAGCTCCTGTAGGACCATATTAAGAATGCCCGTTCCCTCCTCTCGCCTACGGATCCACTCCTTCATCCCAAGTGCTCTTCTGGCTCTTCTCCTGCGGTTATGCCTTTCTATGAGCACTGCAGCCCCGATCATAATTCCCACTACTGCTAGCTCTGCAGCAATCAATGCAGCCTCCTCCTGATCCATTATTTTTCTCACAGAGAGAGAGAGAGAGAGTGACTCAATGTCAATATCACAGAATCCCACAATCACCACAACCTTATTCTTCACTGAATGTCAACAACGTCGTGTACAGAATATCGTATCGCTCCTGTTTGAACAAAACACTCGCTCTTAGCGTACTTATCAGACGACTGGAATTCATGAATGTATGCATGCTTACGACCACCGTGTAAGGCAGTCACGCATTCGTGTTCGCAATAATTATTGCACGGCAAATTGCGGAATTAATGCAGTGTTAAGTTGTGCAATTTCGTGCCCCGTGTAAAACGGCCTTTACCTGTCCCCTATGGCGCAAATGACCTTAGCTGTCGGTCACCTCCCCTAATATCCAATCCGATCTTGCTAGGAACTACGATGAAGTGTTCCCAGTATTAATTAGGAGTAGATAATTATGAAATTTGTGAACTTGCATTCAAGCATTATTTTTTACGGATGCGCGGATGCAGTGTGACTGTTTCTTTTTTCGGGATTCATTCCGCGATGCATGTTTTGTGAAAACAATATTCCGCTTGTCCTCCTGCCAGCTTCATCAGGTTAGTCAGGTTAACCTGATGAAGCTGGAAGGAGGACCAGCGGAATATTGTTTTCACTAAACATGCATCGCGGAATGAATCCCGAAAAAAGAAACAGTCATATTCGTAATGTATTTATAAATAAATTTTATCTGTATACTGACCTGTATTAATGTTTTTCTTTCGCAAATTCTGATGCTAATTGAATCAGTTAATGATTATACTAAAGCTTTGGCAGAAAAATTAACGCAGATCCTGTCAAGAACTCCTTTCAGACAGAAGAAAAATGCATGTTTTAACTAGTAGTTCTCTTCTTTTTACTATCATAATAATCGAAAGAATAGCCAAAGGTCTCTCTTACGTTGCAATCAGTAGGGCAGGATTGCACTCAAATACTTTCAAGCCGTCATTATTGATACGTAGGTTAGATACGTAGGTAGATACCTATAGGTTTTCTAAAAATATAGGTAGTGTGCTCTATGAAGAATAAAACTACTGCCCTTTTATCTTAAACTACGCCATGACAGCAGAGTCACAGTTTTCATGTTGCTACCGAGGCCAAAAATTGGGTTACATTATTTATCCATACTCTTTGCTGGAAAAAAGTCGTTATATTGGAATTTAATGAAGGCTAAATGATTCCTCTTATGGAAGATGTACTTTCAATGGTGGGTACGAGAGGAGTTATTTTGGAGATTTAGCACTTAGAAAAGTTTTTTGCTTGAAAAATCATCCATGTGTTCACAACGTATGGAGCTCGTCGTGTCGGTAACTATTCATGTGAGCATATATTTAATTTTTATGGCGAGCCATTACCAAACAGATGGAGCAATGCGTTTCACAAACAAGGAGATCTGGTCGTGCAAGACTACAATCTTCTGACTCACTCTCTATCTCTCTCCTGAAAGTCTTTTTAACACTAAGGTCGCTTTCCCGTGGGATTGCCCGCAGTTTCAAAGTGTTTGCTGCGCCAGAGTAGGCCCGCCCCTGTCCATTACGTCCAGTCGTGAACCTTAACTCGGCTTCCAGAGCGTATCCATTGTGGAAGGGTTAGGGAAAGCTTGCCTTTTTCCACCTCAGTCGCGAGAGGTGTGTGTATACCATCATTGATAATGGACTCGCGATGCGTCTCAGGAGAGGTATTATTTTTCCCAAAGAGTCCAAAACAGATGTCGCCTTCGCCTCTCCATCAACAAAGACAATTTAATTCGGGCTCCTCCTGATGGCGTACACCCATTAATCATATTCGACTGAAATCTCCTTCCTAACTCCACCTTCCTCCTGGTGAAGACCCTCTATAATTATGTCGAAATTCGCAAAATCTTGCTTTTTCATTGGAATATCTTTTTATACTTTGCTATGATATTTTTTACCTCACCATTATCACATTTGTCATGATTAGTGATAGGTTTAGGTTTGGTTCGAGTTTTAGGTAAATGCATTGATTTGGTGAAACTATTATGCGATATGCTTTAATAAGGGTAAGGCTTCATCAAAAATATTATGCATAATTGTTCTCCATTTTTCATTTCATCATGATATCCATTTATCAAAATGGGCAGAGAAACCGTAATTGTATGTAACCATTGCTTGAACTTTTCAGTGAACGGCATCTTTGGATGATAAAACATGAAACAATCAGTGTTTTCTCCTTCTTCGATTAAATGATCTAAAAAATCGTGATTTTTCCATGTTAGTCGTGCTTCAAAATGTTAGTTGTCTTAAATAATGAACACACTGAAAGGAGCGGACATCAGATACGCATGGATATTTGAGGAACATTCAAGCCTTTCCTTTAATTAATAGAACGATTACATGGATTTTGATTAATCTGTTTCTTCCTTGAATATTTATATTTGAGCTACACCACTCTTTATTCAGCATTACCAAGTATAATGAATTCACTATCATGTTCAAGAATGTGCAGAATTTACGATACCGTTAGGTTTTTCCGATCTAACCGATAAAGAGAGAAAAACAGAAGGTAAGTCTCTTGTGAAAAAAGCAACAGCCTCGACTCGAATTCGAACTCAAGCCAGGCAGACAGACATGTCATAAAATCAGCGTTCATGTCAAACGATTTTTTTTTCACTGAACTCACTTTAAGCCAAAATATGTTAGACTAAAAAAAACAAGTACCGTATCTCAGGAGGGGAACATCATTTTATTGGTCTATAAGTAAGTCATCATTATTATCTTGGTCTGATAAACCATTAAATTTCATATTCTATTAATCTTAGCCAAACGATATTGTGGAAATAGGATACTGGAAATTTTACATTTTTAAACTTATCACTGCTCTTTATTCTTAAAATTTTGCCCTGTAATTTCTTTTCCCGTAATTGTTAATTGAAAAATGTGTAGACCCACGTAGATTTAGGTGTAGTCTTAACGTGTTTACAGAGGCGAAAGTATTTCAATGTTCAATAAATTAGTTACCGTTGCCTAGCAGTTCTTTAACGTGAGAGTGATTATCGTTCAACGATTAGTAAATATACATATACCTACTGATTTAATCCATATTAAAACAATCCTTGTGCTTTTCCACCAATATTTCAATAAGGATTCAATAAGTATAAAATAATTCGACGCCTGAGGGTGTAAAGTTTAAATGTACATATATTAAAATACATCACTTGAATTTTGTAGTACCAGACTATGACTTGCAGTAACTGATGAAATGAAACCTTACAGCGGTCATAGGTGTCGTTAGTTGATAAGCAGTTGTAATTGAGACCTTTGTTCCCGGTAGACTGAGTTTTTGTATGAAGTTAGCCTTAATTCCGTAAGAAGCACCTAGCATCTGTTTCGAGAAATTATATCATTTTCGTATTTTTTACCATGAAGACTGAAATATGCTTGAAATATGTGAGAACATTTCTCTTTCTGTGGTTTTTCATCAAATGAAGGTCTGATAAGCGTCATCATCTTCCATTACTTGTTTTAATGACTGCCGTAGATTACAAATCTTGGACAATGGGAAAAGAGCTCAAATTATTGCTTTTGTGAGGAAAGAATTTAATTTATGCTTGTTTACGTGAGAATAGCAGTTTATTTCTTGGAGTAAGAGTAAGAAAAACAAGGGAAGCGCCTCGTAAGTTTTAATCTCTCAAAATTTTCCCTCCAAGGACGCTGGCGGCTATGACCTCATTTACTGCAGCGCTTACTTTCTTATTCGTTGATGAATTCGTTCACGCTTTGTAGCTGGTATTTGAGCGGAAAATAATGCAAGATGCTTTCTTTATTAGTAGGATGAGCGAGTTAGATGATCTTGCCTTTTTCTTATGCAGATACGCTGACCAAAAGTTATTTCCTTGATTCTTGCATTTTTTATAGCCTTATTTCTCTTAAAAACGATGATTTCGATGCTTCTATGAAGTCGCTATTCAGGAAGTCACTCCACTTCATCACTTATACAGGAAGTCTTATTCCTCAATCGCCGTCTTGTTGATGCGGTCAAAATTCTTTAGTTATCAAATTTTACCTTTTTTCCGGTTACTCAATATATTTTGCATTAAGTAAACTGGAAAATTTCCGATGCCTGGAAGATTGACATCTTCTATGAGAGTTTTCCTCACACATTTCGATTGATACACTATAAAATGTCCGCCGCCGCCGCCTAAGAATTTATCCGCCTCTTTTTTTCTGACTAAAGTGGATGTAGTGTGTTTTTTTATTGATGGGAGAATAATAGACTTATTTAACAAGGCCATTCAAACTTTTTCTATGAGTCTTTGTTCGTTGAATTCCTCCAACCGATTTTCCAATCAATTGGCAAATAAGGGAACCAACATTATTGGTGTACTTTGATGACTAATGCCTTCTCAGGCCAAGGGTGATAGAATTTGGCTCACACTCGCTCGTTTGGGCAAAAGAGCTAACATTTTTTCTCATTCAGGCGTACTCATTTCGCTCCCAATCTCACTGCTTTTCTTCTCAAAACTTCGTATTTCTGCCTCTCACCCGTTTTTGCCAAATAATGACCTCTCTGAAGATCACTGACCTTTCCCCTACGAATTCACCTGCAACTCTTTTCTCGCCCTCTGTCCTATGTTTATTTATCCGATTCTTCAGGCACGAGCCTCGAGGCTTGCTTGCCCTTTGAGTAGAAGTAGCGAAGTGCCGTTGCCCTTCCGTCTCCCTTCACTTTCGGCTCATCTCTCACGACTGTCCCACTCCCTCCAGTATATCATCCTCGCGTCTCCTCTGCTCCTGTGGCTCCGACGTGGGAGCGAGCGACTCCGCCCTTTTCCCGACTAGAGCGGGCGCAGAGACTCGACCAAACCCCATTCCGGTTTTCGCGCCACCCAACATCCTTTAATTACCCGTTTCTTTCTTCCAATTCATACCTCAACGACTTTTTTTCTACACGCAAGAAAAAACAAAGAGTAAAACTTTTATTTTACCCAGGTCCGTCTCTTTTCTTAGCTTCCGAAAGTTCTTTCCTTATTCTGGTCACGACTCAGTCCGAGTCTTCTTTTCCCGACCTTCCTCAAGTTTTCTCTATCTTAATTCGTCAGGTTTAGTCACTTCGACTTTCCCCTCCTCAACACTCATTACTCCTTGATTTTCTCCCCTTTAATCTAGTTTTTAACTGTTCCATTTAGGTCTGTACAATTAGGGATCACGTGACATCGGATTTTACCAATTTTTATGTTTTCCGCTATTATGGGTCCGATCGTGGTGTTGCGCCTCATCCCAAAGTTTAAACAAAATAATGTCTTCTGGCTTCTACGTTTCGTAGTTCCCCTCGATCCATACGTCCATGATCGGATTTTAGGTGTCCAAAATTCCTCAGTAAGAGAATTTTGTGGAGAGATGCTCAAGGGGAGAAGATATAGGTATTAAACCGAGGCAGTCGGGTTGTTTTCACAATCGTCCGTCTTAACTTAAGAAGCTAAACATGGCAGAGGCAATGGACGTGGTAGTAAATGCTAATCTTTCTCCTCTCACCCAAGAGAGGACATATTTACCCATGTGGTCACCCTGTTCCCCTCTCGATGTCAGCAACCATTTGCTCCATCCTCTGCCGTTCACTTCTACGCTTCCGTTCCAAAGCTGCTTCCCCTCTCTGGCTGTCATGCCCCGCTGACATATCAGATGATTAAGTTTTTCGGCCATTGCTGAATATTTTTCTTCCAAATGAGTATGAGTCTAATCACAACTCCATATATATGCCGAAAAATGCATTAAAAATGATTTTTGCGATCTATTGCGAGCGCTCAGATGCTGAATTCGAGCGTAAAAATTACTCAACCTCTTCAGATTTTGACTTATTGGGAGCTCAATATGTTGAATGTTTGGTTCCTTGCCCGAGAACTTCGAGTTAAACCTGGGGCTGCATAAAATCAATGGTTGGCGAGTTTACTTTGTGGAAGTTGGTTTTCATCTTTAAAGTGAAATCTTTTGCTTATTTTCCACCAATATACTAAAAACAATTCGACCGCTTTCGGCCTTTTCAGGCCATTATCAAGATTACAATGCAAGATATCATGGAACAGCACAGTTTATATGAAAACATGCATGCATAGGTGCATGGTGATAAACTGCTTAGTGGCATAATCCCTTCCACCGCCCAATCCTTGTTCCCTGTGCCATTGTACCCCCACCTCCATCCCCGTAGTCCTTGAGCCTGGCGTCACCACACCTCTTTGTTCCTTCCCTTGAAGTTTTGCTTAATCACCTCCTCAAAACTTACTCACTTAACATCACCCCCCCCATTTTTGAACCCCCCCCCTCTCCTTGAGGTTTCTATGTAAACTGTGATGTTCCATGATATTTTGCATTGTAATCTGGATAATGGCCTGAAAAGGCCGAAACCGGTCGAATTTTTAATATATTGGTGGAAAAGAACTAAGTGTTTTCATCTTAAAGCTGAGGCTGCATTTTACAAAACAACAAGCTAAACAATAGCACTGCGGTATTCATCTACCGCCTGTGGTATCTATGTACCATATCTCCTGGGGAAACCAATAGTGGCATTTCTGGTGAAATGTATCCGTTTTCGACTTGGCACCAACTTTCTCCACTTATTATGCTGCATGCCGATATGTTGTTGATCAGTAGTTGGACATCATCAGATGGTTGAAAAATTATCTGCCTGGTACTGTCTGAAAGCGGATGGTTTTCTGGCAGATTATTAGACTGTTGATTCACATGCAAGATGGACAAGGTTAATGTCTGCGCCAACAAAAAATGCATTTGGAGGTTTCACTAAGCTGCATTTCCTTTAGATCTTCTTACGATATTGGATTTTTATAAAAAATGGATCATAAGGCTTTGATACAAAATGGAGTGTTTTCTATGTTCTCGGAATATCCGAGTGATCAGCGAGAATTTCAAAATTGGTATTTTTCAATCATTTGGTGTTAAGCAATTTGCATCAAAGTTTGAAGTAAAATTTAACCTCAACTTTATCCATTAAATTCAATGAGATATTTATGAAATTCAGTTAAGTGAGGTATCGCACTGATTCTGCTTTTTCGGAAAAATATAGTTTGATTTCGTTTCTAAAATAAAATTACATAAATTAGTGGTACGGTTAGATTTTGTTGTACCTATTATCACCAACGCCACGGAAAACCTTTGTTACAATGATTGTATTTAGTTTACAAATATTTTATTTCACCTTCAATATATATTATATAATAATTTATAATTATAAAGTACTTTTACGAGAGTTTGTAAAAAATTCACTTTGTAATATTCCCCAGTGGTTTTTATTATTCCGACCAAGGTTTCGATTCGAAGTTAAGTCATTATCAAGGTGACAATATTACACCACGAGCCACTTAAATACATTGTCAGGGAGTAGCGGAGGGGAAGTAGGGGGGGGGAGGGGAAGTACAGGATGGGAAAACCGCTAATTGGTGCAGAGTGGATGACTAATCCGAGTAAGGGGGGAGGGGGGAAAAAGGGATTGAGTATTGTTTCAGGATTTACGTCATGGGAGGGGAAAGGAATGGGGAAATGGAATGGGAAGGAAAAGGTAAGATCAGGTAAGGAGAGCGAGAAGAGAAAATTTCATTTATCACACAAATTTTTTTTTCGAGTGTAAAAATATTTCCCGATTTTCTAGATAATCCCGTTTGTGCCCATTTTACATTTTACAAGTGAAGGACTTCCGGGATGAAGCCACTTCGGTGGTCTTCTTCAATTAAATGTTTGGCAAATAGGGAGCAAATATTTCCGTTGAGTAAATTTTGACGAGAGTTAAACGATTTGATACCTGGGATGTATGCATTTCCGTGAATATATGTTTTTATTGAAAACTAACGTTTGGAAATGGATATGGTAGTTTTAGTACCTACGAACATTATGGTAATGCAAATTGATTGTCATGCCATTCTTCAACTATTCTTGATTCTTATTAAAAAATTAACACCTGAATTCATTTTTTATCCCATTCATTTTTTATCCCATTCATTGTAAAAATTCTCTTACACAAAATAACTTATGAGGGCAAATTTGTATGACCGTTAAGGTTAAATTTTAGTGTAATCACTTGAAAATCAAAATGAAGGTAAATTCTCGGTACCCAATCACCTTACTTGTTACATAGGGGAACATAGTCCATGCATTAAGAGATTAGGGAAAAATAAAACTAGTCTCTAGTGAATGATGGAGGGAAAGCTTTTTGTTCCTCTTATTTCTATTTGTATTATTGAAGATCATTTAGCTTGGTTATCAGTATTTTGTAATACACGGTGGCAGAGAAATATAATAGTGCTGCGATATTTTTGATGACTTTCAAGAGTATCTAATGCCTAATATTGATATCTTAAATCAAATATTTGTGCAACCTTATACGCTTATGAGAGGTTTTAGGAGGTGAAGGCTGAAAACACAAATCCCGAAATGAGCGAATGCATCGAATAAAACGTTTGGAAAAATGCTCCGTTATTCCACCCAAAATTTTCCCAAGATCGATGTAATGTCCCTGAGCAGCAGCGTATTATTTCCCTCACTCTCCCTATTTCCTTCTTTTCTCCGTATTCTCTTTATTGAGTTCATGCTCCACGAATGATCGCTTCCACTACCAGATTCCGTCTTTTTCTTTCGCCGTACTCCTCCTTGCCTAACATCCCCGACTGTTCTATTTCAGGAACCACGTTCAATGACAAAGTTGTTATGTAGGCCGCAACAAGAGGGAGATCTCTTTGTACTCTCTACTCGAGGACCCCACATTTGCGCGCGTGAGTTTCACACTTCGTCTCATTTTTAAATGTCAGAAAAAGACGAAGACAGTGAGGGAGTGGGAACTCAAATGCGTCTCATAATGTGAGTTTTAAAGTAAAGAAGTGCTAAGTATTTGTTTGCAACATTAATTCCCAAATTCTATTTGAAAAGCCATTTACACTGGTGTAATGTACTGGTCAGTGAATATTATGCAACAAATATTTCGAAAATTGTTTCTTGTAAAAATATTGTTCTCGATTTAGGTCTGAGAAAGTCTGCTAAATTCATGATATACATTCAATGATTGTAACCCAAGGAAATTAATTGAAGCAATAGACAGCAAATATAATAATATTTATTACCAGTATATACAAGTAATATATGGTAAATTCATAGAAATGAAATTTAAATGCAGATTGAAGAAAAAATAAAGAATTTAGTTATTTGAGATTTACAGATGCGTCAAATATAACCGCTGTTGCGCTTGAAGATATGTATGCGAAGATATGTATGCGAATAAAAGTATTGTACCTGTCGCCTAAAGAAATCACCCGATACGTGCCTCTAAAATTACTATAAGTTACAAAATAACAGAATATTTTATCAACTATTTTGGGCGACATTGATGATGAAATTTCCAAAATGGTCTAAATGACCACTCTGACGCTTCTATTGTTAAAGTTCTTTGATTTTTATTAGATTATGTTACAAGCGTGAAACCTTTAAAAGTGGATAGGTGATGTAATTATGTGATAAAAGCTTCTCCTTATTGGGCGCTCATCTAGAATTTTTCCTCTGTGGGCATGAAACTAGAGTTTTTGCTTGGGGGGGAGGGCTGAACTAGGGGAATGTAATTAACGAAATGTTGAACGAAATGATGTTTCAGTTGGGAGATGAACTTAATAATTATCGCGATAAAAAAGAGAAAAGACGGTTTTGTCAGTAGTTTCTGCAGTTTCCTTACTTTTATTGACTAAACGATTGGAAATTGGATCCAGGCTCTAGAGGTGTTTAGAATCTTCTCGAGGTGGCGAAGGGGTCTAAAGCCCGTCGGCCCCCACCTTGGGGTGCCGTCATGCTATTCATAGTGGAAATCGTTAATTGGGCTCGTATGCATGGTCCTTGCAGAACTTTATTTAGGGACATATCGCATGTATTGGAGTGAAACTTGCCGCATCGTGCTAGTATCATGCCTTCATTAATTATGCACTTCATTTTATGTTTTAATGGAGTTTCAAGATTTTACGATTGACAATTTAGGATGTGAAGTCCATGGAAATATTTTCTTGCTTTTTGTAGATACATTTTCGTAACATTTAATAGATTTAAAAAATCATGTAAATAAGGAAGTTTTTACTATTGAGTTCGCAGATTTTGAATCAGTTTAATGGATTTGATCTCCCCTTTTCAAAATATTTCCTCGGTTACGATTTGAAACATTAGATTTACTCGATGAGAAAAACTTAATACCGGGTAGCTATGGAAAAAGATAAATAGTGATTACATCATGCTTTTTGCTTTTTTTTTGATGCTCTGTTCCAGAGAGGCATACGACAGTTCATATTAAGCAGGGTTACGGCCTGAATGAGAGTACCGAGGCCAAAGCGTTTGAGCTTTGAATAGTTTAACTTTCAATAGTTAATAAAGTAATGGATAGAAACTTTACTTGGGCGCTGCCTTTTGCACGCAAAGGAGTTGGCAGAAATACTCGTTACATCGTGCGTGAGTGTTGAGTGTCGTCCTAGCAAATTGACTCCCTGGGACGAATCTGCCCACTTTCTGTCGCAGTCTACTTCGCTCAATCTATTTAAGCTGTGTTCCACCCTTGGTCCAGAGATGAAAATCCCATTAATTAGCACCAATCGGGCTTGAGCAGCCGTCGTTTTTAATATGAAGTAACTGTTGAAATGAGGATTGTTTCCATATTTGGTCTCTCTTATAATCTCTAATCCTTCCATTATTTTCTTTAGTCCGAAAAATTGGAGAAAAGTACGTTATTTGGTTTTGTAGGAAAAGAAAAGAGTAAATGCTATTGTGATGATGAAAATCTCTTTCATTATCAGTTATCCTATTCTGAGAGAAATTCATTTTCTGACGAATCAAATCCTTCATTACGGATCACTTTTTTAAATAATTTATAGCTCTGTCAGTATCGACATTATTTCAACATGAAATTAAAATTTTATTTATAAGTTCATTATAAAATATGTTTGTTTTGTAAGGGGGAGAAATCGTGTATCATTTTTCTGTGTTATTTTCGTTATCTACTTTATTAGTATATCAAAAGACCTTATACTTTTCCCACGGTTCATGGTTCATTAAAAAAATGCGCCTTTTCAGGTGAGCTTTTTTCAATACTAATAATTGACTGAGGATTTATTTTTATGCTAATTTGTGTATAGTAAGCACCATATGTTCTTCAAAATGTGCTTTTGTTAAAGGTTTAAGCGCTTAGTACGTCAATTATAGCATCAACATTAGAACGGTGACATGGAATTGTCTTTTAAGCGGCTGGAGATTTAACAAACAATGCAATTACTCATTATTGCATCAATAAAAAATTCTTGAGAATGTGACATGTGTCGTGATTTTATGTAATGTCCATCAGGCTGCACTCGTGCGGTCCTACCCTTTGCCGTCTACTGAATAATGGCAGTAAATATTTTGGCTACATTACAGATTCCCTTCGGCGAACATTTTAATAGCATAGATCGTTTAGTGGATTTTTTAAATTTTTTTGATGCTGCCCTAATGCCTGCAAGGAAATATACATCAGGTTATCATATTCTAGCGTGACAGCAAGGTTTTGACACATTATCTGCTAAGTCCTAGTTGTAAGTGGAATGATAAACTTATCTTTTGTATGTAACGACTTGGGTACAGGAAGATATTCTACATTAAATTTTCACTATTTTTCTATGTCTCCTTGAGTGAAATAAACATGTTTTATGTACGCCTTGCTCGCTACAAAGGTGTTTTGGGCAGGACTTATTACCGACGTTATAGGTACGAGTCGCTAATAACCGTTGGGGGTTGGGTTTTTGGGTGCTACTTTTGAAACGCGCCTCAGTCTCCGGAATAATACCTCGTGATTTGTAGCCAAAGAACAACACCCTTTAAGACGCTAAGGCACTTATTTGCATCAATCCATTCGATTTACTACTTCGCTTCATCGCTTCTTATCGTCCCCTTTATTTTTCTCTCTCATCTCCCCAGCCAGACGTTCAAATTCGGAGAATGTTCATGAAAATTTTCCAAATTTTGTAATTAAAAACCCCGAGGCAAAATCCCTCCCTTCCTTCCCGACACTCAGAGAACGTTTCTTTTGGTTCCATACCATTTGGTTCTGTTATTTTTCCAAACTTGTTTGTTTGTTGATTTCCCCGAGCTGAATTATCAAATATAAGCTGAACATTTCTCATTGTCCTATATTCAAGTTCCGTCTATTAATCGCAGGGCATGGAAACTTACTTGGAAGCGTAAACTCGTGTTGAATCAGTGGCTGACGTTTGATTGTAAGGGACAGCACTGCATAGTGCCGAATCAATAGGTATTGAATTACGTGACCCTGGAACCTAATTAACGTGTTTGTTAAATTCCGAGAGCAAGCTAGTTCTTGATTCTCAACGCCTGATTGCTGGATCAAATGGCCTTAAGTTTCACGCGAAGGTAAATAATGAATTTTATCAGCTTCCGTTGCTAGATACGGGTTCTTGAGAACGACAAAGGAAGCCATGCCTTGCAAATAAGTAAAAATCCTCGCGTTCTCGCCTGTAAACTTCTGGCACCTGTTTAGTGTTTATCGTCCGACATTTATTCGGCCATCGTGAAGCGTATTGAAAGCATTGTCTGAAGGACAGTTAGTAGTGAGTCCCCGTTTCTCATATCGTAAAGGTCTTTGCAATGAGAATTCGCGTGAAAAACCGTTTGTAAAATGATATGAACCATTTAAAGGCGACTAAAACTCGTTCTCATTCGAGAACGGAGCATAATGGTGGCATTCGACTTTTTCATATTCCACGTATGCTGCAGTCCAGAGGTACTTTTTTTTTAACTGACGAAAACTCAATTAATCGCTCTATACAGATTATTTGAAATATACCTGCAGTAATTTGCCATTCCGCGTGAAAACTGAGACAGGGAGTCTAAAAACATTTTTGTAAAATAAAAGACCTCATCAAGGCCAAAATGCTCGCTAAGTATATACAATCAGTTGATATAGGATAAGGCTTTGAGGGATAAAACGAGAGATAATTATTAAAAAATAAAAAATGGGGACTGCAATTAGGGAATCTCGGGATTTGGACCGTAGAACTCCATTTTTTTAGGGTGAGGAGCAGACTTCTTCCTCACTCGCTAGGGCCGTATTCCACTCACGTCTCCTTTAACCCTTTTATCCCGAAATATTTGATACGAATCCTTCTCTCCCTTCCTCCCACGTCTTTTCACGGAGGGCCCATAACCTTGTGCAGGAAAGACAGCGGAATCAATTGCGAATCCTTGTTCTCTAAAATGTTGCGACAAATGGGGAAGAGGGTCGAGGGAACGTCTTAACATTGGAACGCCATGTGGTTCTCCGAAGTCACTGCAAGAACTGTTTCCTCTATTGTCGTCGAAGAGAGAGGCCGAAGAAATCTCGCTCTCGCCCGAGATAAACGCTGAAAGCTCCGCCACCCGGGGAAAAGGTTCAGCACAGGCCGCGAAGTGTAATTACATCCGATAATCCAAGGTTGCATGTGACATGTCATGCCTCCTCATTCCTTTTGCTTCCGTAAGAGAAAAAAGTGGATTATGGAAAACTATTAAGTATAAGTAGCGGAACCCTTCTCTACACAGTAAAAAGTAAATCTGGTTTTCAATGCGATCTGAATTTCAACGCAGTGTGGTATTACGCTCGTGGTCTACATTTACGGCGCAGCTCGCGTGAGAATCACACACCTACGTTGATTTTCAAGGACTTTACGTTGAAAATCAGCGCGCTTGGTTTGGATATCAGGCAGCGCTGGTGACATCTAGCGGTAAGGATGGCAGCAAGCTGTGTTCACAAAGACGTTTGTGTAAATTTCTCGGGCTCGCCACCGGGTAAGATATTCATAGGCAGCCGACGTTTCGGGTTCCGACTCGTTACCCATCCTCAAGGCTACTGATGCGAGCTAGAAAAGACCGTTTAATTTGGCGCTAGGCGGGGCGGGATTGGTCGAGCCCAGATTGTTGTGGTGGAATTGTTGTTTGTTGTTTGGGCTCGACCAATCCCGCCCCGCCTAGCGTCAAATTAAACGGTCTTTTCTAGCTCGCATCAGTAGCCTTGAGAATGGGTAACGAGTCGGAACCCGAAACGTCGGCTGCCTATGAATATCTTACCCGGTGGCGAGCCCGAGAAATTTACACAAATGTCATTCGCCGGGAAAGTGTAAAATCATACACAAAGACGTTTATTGAACGACCCCTCGCAACGCACATACATAAATACACAGATACATAGCACCGCACTTCAATGTATAAACTTTGATAAACAAAAGTATATTCAAAATGCAACTGAGTCTTACACATCGGAGTTTGTGTGACCATACCATCATTCGCTATCGTCGCCAATGCGTGACACTACGAGTAAGTTTATCAGCTCCATTATTTTTAATAAAAGTGTTGGTTATAACTAAAAGTGGCTTGTAAGTTCAAGTTGACGTTACGGTGCATTTGCTGACGATATCGGAGTGTGGGGGCTTCCACATTGCCCATTATATATTTTATGGTATGTAAATAGAAAACATTTCGGGCGATGAATTAATCGTGTGACAATGTGAAAACCTTCGCTAAGTTTACCAGCAGAAGAACACATATTAGTAAGAACCATTGTGTGTGAGAGCTAGAACAGGATGGCGGTGAAATAGTTGATAATGTTGTGGAGAGAATTGTGCCTAATGAAGGACCTGCTTATGTACTAGAGAGTTCAGTGGAACAGGAATAACAAGACAATTTGTGAACGTGACAACAGGCTGAAGCTCAATTTTTGCTAGTACTCCGTGCGCAAAATGTTACTGCTCCAATTGTAAAGTGTGTCATTGTCAGTTGCAAAAATCTTGTGAATGCTAATTTGAGAAAAAAATCTATATCTCTTCTATCTATGTGAATTTTTTAGTTGCCAAATACTCTAATGCGTGTGGTTTCTAAAACTTTAGTAGCATAACCATAGGTAGAGAGTGTTGATGAAAAATGATTACTGTCAGACCAGGGCTGTTTTAAATTCAATATTGGTCTACCTTACAGCCAGTACCACTTATTTTGACATTCAGCTCTTCATCTACCTTATTCCTAGACTAGGAAATGGCTGTGAAATTCAACTGACCCTGCCTTAAAGATGTTGCCTCTGAAAATCGGTCCTCTTTTCTGTCTTAAAATCAGATCGACTATTTACTGTGTAGTGAAGGACATTTCTACCGTGTTCGAGATTAGGAGGCAAGGTCATTATAGGAAATATCACGTGTAAAAATATTATTTACTCGATGAGTTGAACTATAAGGTTGTGCAATACAGCACCCAAGCACATTCTCATAGCATTTACAGTATATGTCATCTTTTTTAAGGTACAAGGGTGAGTATAAAAACTGTAAATCTCGTAAAAGCCCTGATGCATGGTACAATAATAACATGATAGCTGGCTTTCTTTTATATTCGGATGCTCACTATAAATGTAAAAACAGATCTTGATAAAAAATGTAATCTTTGGGGAACTGGACATAGCAAATATTACAAAATAACCTGCTACCATTATGATTTACTGAATTTTAAATTTTATGAATAGAAGACAAATATTGCAGTCTACCTCAGCACAACCACTTCGCAGCATACAACAATATATATATTTTTCAATTGATACTCTGACTCGTTTCATCTGTGCGACCCAGTAGATGCAATGAACGCTCTCATTAAAGCATTTTTCTTTCTTCAGTTAAACATTACCCCCGCGATAAATTTATATGGCACAAAAAAACAGACCTTTCCAACGAGTTTTCTATTAAGAAAATGAATGGAGGTCATATTTCTACATGATCAATGACCATTTCAAACATTTCTCACTAAAATAATTATTCGAAAATGTAGGTTTTATTCAACTCAAATAGGTATGTGGCATGTAAAATTTATTAAACTTTCAAATGACATGCCGCTCAATTATGTATTTAAATTATGTTCGTAAACGTCACCAAACGTAAAACCTTATGTTTGCATAAATAAACAAAATGATGCTATACTGTAGCTCATCAGGAGTTGGGAATAAAAATTTACTATTGTACCTCATCAGTCAGGGAGTAATCCCTACAATGTCAGGAAGTTTGAACGAAATATAAGAAGTCAGGGGTCATTTTCTGGGTGTTTGTACATTAAATGACCTTATTGCATTGAATAATTGACTCGAACGTGATGTCCAGTTCTTTAGTATTATATCATGAACAATTCGTCGTCTTTTGCTTTATTTCGTTATAAAATTCATATGAAACAAGGCCTGGCCTTGTTATTAAACACTCATCTCGGGCAGGAAATAAACGGGGGAGTTTTCGTCTACAATGAGTTATCCGTTAATGGCGTTTATATCCGTTGATGGAAAGCAAAACATGTTAAACGATAACTTGTCATACTATCCGTTTCTCTAATCCTCACTATAATGATAAGTATTTGAAAGAATGCCATTTTTAATACTTTGCTTTCCCCCATGTTGGTGTCGATGCTGAAGTTAACAGTATTGTATTATGAAAACTAAGCAGCTGTTTTCATTTTGTTGTTTTCAGTATTCGACAAAGCTGTAAATATATTAGTGGTTACTCCATTACTGCTGGTAAATCTATTGAATAATGCTTATCGGCTGTTAAAATTAGGTTGACTGCCGTATTTATACTCATTTACTTAGAACCGAGCTGCATAAACTCTGTGACTTACTCTACGTAAACTTAGTAATTCTTGACTTCTATTACCGCAACGGCTGTTCATACTTGTCTCTATGGTATATATTTTATTTTAATTAACCTCATCATCAAGGTTTTATTTCCATAACTTCACGGATTCAAATTTCTTAAGTAGAGATTTATATGCATAGGAACTGATGTTCGGAAGCGGAGGGTAGTCTCATTCACGACCTATCTCAGTGATCTTTCTTACAAAACTTTTCATTCGTTGTCGCGTGCATTATCCCTGGATCTTGTATTATCTTGAGTTTTTACGAAGATCTATGCATAGATTCTAGCGATATTGTTTGGAATTTTTCCATGGTGAATATCTTGCATCAAGCACATTTTCCACGTATGGATCAACTTAAATACTTAATCCGAATATCATTATGTTCCATCACTTTAAGATGGCGAACAGGGGAAAAAGTGCATTTTCATCTTTGTCTCGATTATCGGTTGAATAACTCAAATGGTATGTACACACTTTTACTTGACCGGTTGTGGCCATTACATTCGTATGGACTTATTAACAAAATTATTACATACATACATACATACATACCCATCACGCCGTTCCCTTCCGGGGTAGGCACAGTCAAAATGTTTCACTCGTTGATACATAATTGTACACCTAACTCTGCTTCAATAATTTCCTCCATTCTGACCTATCCTTGCAATCCTCTTTTGCCTCATTCATCCCCATACACTGTTTCATACACGCCCTCCTGTTTTTAAGACTCCTAATATTCCTCCTCTTAAGAATTTCCTCAATCACATTCAACCACAACTTTCTCGGCCTACCTCTACCTCTCACACCATTCATTCTACTCTCATATATCTGTTTCGTTATTCTACTCTCATCCATTCTCTCAATATGGCCAAACCAACGAAGCACACTCCTTTCATACACGTCCATTACTGTAGCATTCAACCCACATTCATTCATGACCCACTCATTCCTGACCCTATCCATCCTACTTTTGCCACAAATACTCCTCAGATAACTCATACCCACGGCGTTTAGTCTACTCTTATGTCTATCCTGACATACCCATGTTTCACTACCATATAGCAAAGTGGGAAGAAGTACACTTTTGTACACGGCAATTTTCGCTTCCTTAGACAAGCACTCATTCCTTGATATGCTCCACATGCTACCTACCACCTTCCTTCCAGCATTCGCACGTCTCTTTATCTCCTCATAAATTCTTCCATCTTTTGCATACATCTTACCTAAGTAAAAGAAATCATCCACTTGATCAATTACTTCACCATTCGCCCTCATCATACAGTTATCCTCCCCATTCTCCTTATCAAAAACTACTACTTTAGTCTTGCACGCATTGACCTTCAATTCCATTCTCTCCGTTGATTCACAAAACTTATCTAGGAGCTTCTGTAATCCCTTTTGACTGTCTGAGATCAAAACAGCATCATCCGCATATAGAAGAACTCGCACGTTTACATTTCCAATCAAAACACCGTCGTTTGCACTACAAGCGTCTCTAACACATCTGTCCATAAATACATTAAACAGCCATGGAGACATTACACATCCTTGCTTTACACCCCGATTTATTACAAACCAATCACTCAGAGCCCCGTTAACTCTTACACTTGCCTTACTATTATCATACATCGCCATCATAACATTCAATAACTGCCCATTCACTCCATAGTCTCTCAGAACCTTCCACAACTTCTTTCTATTTACTCTGTCATATGCCTTCTCTAAATCGACAAACGCACAGTACACTTTCTTTCGGACACTCATACATTTTTCTATCACTTGCTGAAGTGCAAAAAGCTGGTCACTACATCCTCTCCCAGGCATAAACCCACACTGCACACCCCATATTTTGTCGGAAGTAATATTCCTCACTCTTTCGATTAATATTTTACTGAACACTTTTCCCGGGATACTCAATAAACTAATGGCCCGATAATTATTACATTCGGTCTTTCCTCCTTTCCCTTTGTACAACGGAACGATGATAGCATTCTTCCAATCCTCTGGAACAACAGAAACCTTGAAGCATAAATTGTATAGTTCACGCAGTCTACAAATTAGTAATTTACACCCATACTTCAACATTTCACTGGATATCCCATCTATGCCTGCAGCCTTCCCATTTTTCAATATTCTCACAGCCGTTGTGACCTCCTTCTCACTGATATCCTTTTCAATCATCGCATTGTCACACACCACTTCACAAGGCTCATCCTCAACGCCTGCAATATTATTGTACAATTCTTCGAAATACTCCCTCCAGCAGTCCCTGATATTGCTCTCGTCCCACAAAATCTCTCCACTTTTGTTTTTTACCGCATTCATTCCCCTACCTTCACCAATCTTTGCCCTTTTTACCCACTTCCAAAACAGCTTTTTATTACCTTCAAAATCGCTCTGCATCTTGCTAGCTTAATCCGCACGCATTCTTTCTTTGCTCTCTTTCACAACAATTTTGCATCTTTTTCTTTCTGTAAATCTCACATGCCTTAGTACGCTCTTCCTCAGATTTGGCAGCAATCATATTCTTGTACGCCTGTTTCTTTTCTCTGACTGCAATTTTCACTTCTTCATTCCACCAAGCATCACCTTTCGTTCTTCCTACCACTCCTTTTCCACATACACTTTCAGCACATTCTAAAATCACTCCTTTTAAACACTCCCATGAATCATTCACTTTCTCATTTCTGAATTACTCGTCCCATTCTCTCTGCTTCAAGGATACAGCATCCTTAAGCATGTAACCATACTGCATTCTTACCTCACTGTCTAGCAACCTCTCCACTTTAACTCTCATCTGTTTACGCGCAACATTCTTCCTTGGCACCCACTTTCTGCCCAGATTTACTTTGGAGAGTACTAAATAGTGGTCTGTTCCACATTCAACAACCCTGATCACTCTTGAGTCCCAAACTAATTCCCTCAATCTCTCATCATATACAACGAAATCAATCATGCTTTTACAATCGCCCCTTTGCCAAGTATACATGTGTATTCTTTTATGTTTAAACCATGTATCCAACACAAACAATTCTTGTTCCAAGCACACACTCACCAAGTTTTCACCATTATCATTCACTCGGGGGTCACCAAAAGGCCCAACCACTCTCTCAGATGCATCCCGCCTCACACCAACCCACCCATTCATTTCACCTAGTAAAATTATTCTCTCACCAGGATCACAATCATTCAAAACCTCTCTCAGTTTTTCCCAAAACTCATCTTTCACGCTGTCACTCTCTCCATCCACTGGTGCATAGCACGCCACAATCACAACTCTCCTAATACCTACTTTCATTCGAACCCAAAGCAATCTAGGGGATACTAACTCGTACTTCCTTACTAGCAACTTAATTCTCTCATTAAGAATGAGTCCTACACCTTGACTGCCATGTACATAATCTTCAACTCCTGACCACAATGCCAGACTACCGCCATCTAATGTAAAAGCATCCCGCCTCTTACAAAAGTTTCACATACACACGAAACATCCATTCGTCTCACTTTCATTTCATTCAACAACTCATGCTCCTTTCCATACACTCCTCTCACATTCCAAGTACCGAGAGTCCAGTTCGTTTCCAGTTCGTATCTTGATGGGCCAATCTTATTCAGCTTCCGCCGCCCATCGTGGCTTCGGCTGTCCGAGGCAACATATTGACGTTTAGCAGTAAGTTGTAATAGAGTATGCAAGGTTACCAGCCTTCGAAGTACCCGCACCACGTGCAGCTTTCCCTGCTAATGGTTACGGCGCTCTACCGGTCAGTTTTGGCACATTTTCGCCAGTATGCCACAAGAGAAAGCAAAGCATAGTAATACCCTAGGCCCGCTTTCCCTATTCTGCTCAAGCTAGGATCCCTTCTGAAAGAACTACCTTGAGAGCCAGCATACTGTTGCCCGCGACCCACCACTAGGAGGTATATGAGGTGTACTGACACACCGGGTCACAACGAAATTATTACGCAGGTATATTTCATATTTGACATTATCGTGACCCAATACCGTTTCAGAGTACAATAAAATGTTCTTTTCTCGCCATTTTCAACGACAACTGAGATCTTAAGTTATGACTGATAATTGAAATATGATTCGACATTACACGTGAGAGGTAAAGGAAGATAAGTGTCAATCTTGATGCGGTGGAAAGAATTCATCATACAGAATGAGAGTAAAGGCGATTTTCCACTTACATAAAATTTTATTCGACCTTGGTTTCGCTGTACTACATCATCATCAGGAAAAAATAGCAAAACAAGAGGAGCATGTATACATAAGAGAATATATAGCCCTCTTATTATGTGGATTATGTATATCTGCTCCTCTTTTTTTGTCATTTGTACCTGATGATGATGTAGTTCATTACCTAGAATAAAATTTTATCTAAGTGGTAAATTGCCTTACTATCATTCTTTATGGTAAAAGGTAAAGAAGGAAAATTATTCATTTAAACTGTTTCTGGATTTGGAATTGCATTTCTACTTTGGTTTTGAAGAAAATCTTCTCGTTTTGTAAAAGAATAATTTAGGTTAACTGGACGATGTCACTTCGAAGTTTGAGCAATCAATCACTCGGGTTGTGAACGATTTGAATTTAGTTCACTACCATATCAGAGTTAGCGCCCGCTTCAAAACAGGTTTTTGTGATACATGAATTCCGATAAAAACATAAATATTTAACCGACAATAACATGGTACGATATCTTAATTATGTACAGCCGTTTGTGAATCCGGCCATATACAATGGAGTGTCAACATTGATTAGCTATTATTGATCTCGATTTCGTGGAAGACCGTTAAAGCATTTCTTCGCGAATAGTTTATCGTAAATTAACATAATTTCTGTGATTGCATTGTATGTACTTGTCATTAAACGAAATGTGATGTTAGCCGTCTGTATTCTATTCAATTCCTTCATTATTTCAAACGTTCTATTTTGCAGCGAAATATTTTGAAACAAAAAATTTCCTACTGATTATTTACAGAGAATTCGGCATAATGTTCATGTTTGCATTGCTAATTTACACATTTACTGTTTTCCTAATTTTTTCAAGAATGAAATTTCCGGAGAAATTCAAGATAGCTTTCCGCAAGTTTCGTAAAACGTTTTAGTATCCTACCATGTACCCAGAATCTTTGGCTTAAAAAATTGGGCTGAGAATCATACCCCTAGACCGACGAGCCAGATGTATATTATGTCAAAATATAACTGATTTCTCTTCCAGTCCCGAAGGTAGTTCGAGTTTCGGCGCCAATATTTCCCGTTTACACTCGGTGTGTTCGCTTTCTCGCACCGCCGCCGGCGGTTTTCTGTTCCGGGTTGCCTGGCACTCAATTCAGACCATGTCTCGGCTTACGAATGCCACTGGCACTGGTCAAAAGCTATAGCAGTTAAAATATTATTAAGTCTAGTCCTCGCCGGGTATGCATAACTGCTCCAACCGTAGTCTTTGATTACGTGATCGTGATATAAGCTATTTACTTCAGTGTTAAATGAGTTACTCTCGAGACGAGTCGGTTTTTAGTGGATATTGTAGGGAGGATAATGAGAGAGAGAGAGTGAATACAATATCTTGTCATTGGTGACTGGAATGATTTTTTATCAAACCGAAGCCAAAAAGAATTGGTCATCGTACTCCATACGCTCAAGAGTTTTTACCTTCTTCACGGTATCCATGCATTGTTGGGAATGGTCTTCTTTATTACAGTGGAACATGTCTTCTTATTCACCGCTGATTCCCCGTTTACATTACTAGGGCTAGAGTGATAGATAATATGACGGCCTAACTAACTTGCCTGTGTATCCGTGCTCCGTGTTTATCCATGCCCTCCGCCTCGCGTCCCAAGCCTCCCAAGGTGTCTACGCTAAGAAAAACGAGTTTAGCACAGGCCCGACAACACTTTTTTTTGCGTGTATCATGGTTTCAACGTTAATGTAATGGACGAACGCACAGAAATACACACGGAGATGGTTGTGTCCATTATATTTGCTTGCGCTGCAAAAAGACAGGAGGAGTCGACGGGCTTTGTCGCCTTCCCTCCGCTGAACGGACTTTCGGTCGCCGTGCGGCGCCGTCCAGTTTGGCAACGCGGCATCAATTGAAATAAACATCAACATATAATAGCATTTTTACATATTATGCATCACAGAAAGGTTACTAATTAATAAATATGTTTTTCCTTGGCTTTAATTTTTTGATTCTGTGCAAATTGTAGGACTAAATAGTGTTTAAACATTTTCATTCATTAACAACAAAAGATGCATTTAAAAAAATTCGCTTGCCACTTTATATCTTTATTAACTCTCGCAACCTTTGGTGAGAAGTGAATACTGTAGATTTCGCAGTTTTTCCTCGGCTGAGTTACTAAGTTCATGAAGTTGACAAAACTGCTATGTTTGGATAGTGCGGTGTCGCTTATTGCAGCAACGTGTCTCCATTTTTGATTATATTATATAATAAAAATATTGATGAAATAAAAATAAAATTATCTTAAAATTTGTGCATAAAATATTGCACTAGCATTTACACGGACCAAGATATAAATTCTCAAAGTACAGCGGCACATCATTTTAACGCCGACCCTCGTGGCGAACGAGGGCGTAGTCCAATCTTTGAAGTTAAATATCTCCGTTGTTTATGAACTGCTCGCAACAAAATTTGTTTCTGATGTAAGAAAAAGAATTAATGTGTCCAAATAAAACAAAAATTCAAAAATTAAAATGTCTTTATTTTTGTTATTAAACTTTAAACATTTAAAATTTAAACAATCTTAATAAAATTTAGTTCATTTACCAAAATGATAACACACTGTTGCTTTAAATTTTTTTCAAACAAAATAAGACATCAACCGTTTCTATAGCTATTTGAGTTTAGGAGATATGGCAAAAAGAAAAAAAGGTCTAAGCGCGAAATGGTCGAAACTTTGATCGTCTCCAGATATGCCAAAAATTTTTTTCCCAAAAACGCTTCGACAATTCTTCATTCATCGCAAGATGGAACCCACACAAAAGTTTTGGTTCGAATCGGAGACACCAAGAGTCAACTCCGCATTTATTGCCTTCTGTCGCCGTGAAATAGCACGCGCGAGAACCTTTTTTGTATTCCGATGGTACGACGGGAGTTTACTGCGGGGTGCGGAAATCTCTCCTTCGCCTTCGCACTCACCAGTCTTTCGTCATATATCCATTTCACTCGCACTCCTCTCAACTTCTGTCGCTACCGAGTGGAACTTGTCCCGAAATCATAGGACATTTATAATAGTGTGTGATGTGTGTGTCTCTTAATCATTTATTTGTTATGTGATATTTACATCTCGCTTACTGATCTGGCTCTTCTTATTGCAGCTTTACGTGATGTATAATGCCCAGAGTTGCCCAGAAATTTTAGAGAGCCCTTCAACATCTGGTACGCATGCGTAACAAATATTGTCGAGAGGGTACAGTCGTCAAATGCTCGGAATGCAGAACAAGCCTGCCAGGATTGGTTTATATTTCCACGTTATCGAAAAAGAAACCATTCGAAATAAAGCAACCTCAATGGTTAGCAGGCGATAACTTCATCCCCTTGCCACTAAATTCGACATTATGTCTTTGACTTGTACTGGTGCAGCGAAACTTTAGTTATAAAGCTTAAGATCTCGGGTAGCTCTAATGGGGCTTTCATTGTGGATACCAGGGATTATGGTATTCTTTCTTTTTTGTTACCTTACAATGTGTCCTTTTGAATTACCTGACTTAAGTCAGTCATGTCCTCTACCTTATTGTTTTCATTCTTCTCACTGTCATATCAATTTATTTGCATTTTTGTGCGTTGTGCTTCATTTACTCAGTTTATTTTATAAAATTAACAGTTTTCCCCTCCTTTGTGTGCATGATAATCTCATAATTAAGTAGTGTGGTGTTTTCTCTATATTTCCTCCCCTTTACATGGCGCATTTCATTGCACTAAACATCCGTTTAGCCCTGGCCGACTTCTCATGTGCCGTGGCATGCTAATTAGGCTACGCTGAGCTGGGATGTGTCGTTCTGATTGCGTTGCGCTTAACGCGTGGTTACGTTCGTGGGCATTGTAATCTCCTGATTTTGATAGTTTGTGTCATCGAGTGCGTCGCTAAAAGAATTCTAGCTGGTCTAAAGGTGTGAAGAGTTATTGTGTTTAATGTTATTCGAATAATTTGGAATCTGAACTCGTGATTCTCAATATGAGAAATGACCATTAGGCCATTCGGTTGCTGTGATAGTGGAGGTATGGTATTCTGCAAAACTAGGGTTATGAAAGAAATATTATTCAATTAAATGATTCCATCCATTGCATTAATTCCATCAATATATTGTATATGATATAGATGCATTGGAATATTGATATTGTGAAATAGCATTCGGCAATACGATCTCGCCAATAGTGTGTGTGTGTGAATTATTCCGCAATACTTTGGTCAGGAATGCTATGGCTAGTTTACTTCAATCAAAAAATTTTATTTCACGCAATAAATTGATTTTGTTGCATTTCACGCAATAAATCACATCCTTCAAAGTATACCTACGCCTAGTGTATTGCAATATTTTGCCAGTAAATCCCAACTGCTATTGAAGTTATAATCATTCCAATACTTGTCATATGTTAAAAAATTATGTATTTATTATTTAGTCGTTTGTTTAGTTGAAAATATGAGGAATTTTATGCTGAGTTATTCAAATATTAGTTCCACTTTCACAGGTTGTGTGTTGGGAATAATAATGTTTAGTGCAAATATAGTGGACATGATTTGCCTTCTGAAATTAACCACCCATTGAATGATCTGTGTTTGCAGGAGAATTACTGCAATGATTTCCATTGTCCATAGCGTTCCACTGCTGAGTCACAGTGATCACATAATCTGTATCATAATATATTACCGAAATGTAGGTCTAAAATGATCACAACGATATGCTGTCAACATTGAACTAGAAAGTAAGACCACTGCATGGGTGCTCTTGTGAATTTGATACGACCTTACTTGCCACCAGATATTTCTTCTTTTCAGTGAAGGAATGCTGTTATGATACGGTCAGCTACGAATAACACCCATCAAATGACCTCCGATGGTGAGATGACTTCTGCTGTGTTTTCCTTTGATATAATTATCCCATTTCTGAATCACTTGGATCGTAAGGGACAGCTGAACCTGGGTTTAAAATAAGTCCATCCTTGATAGTAGAGATCACTGGCATAGTAAAATTAGTTGAGCTAGTGGCATGTTATATCAAGTAGCGGACGTGAGCAGATGTAATTGGTAATTAGGCTTCGCGGATCACACAGATCAGTGAAGTGGTCGATGCTGCCGTCCAATAAACGCAACCTCAAGTATCAATACCTCGGCTTATCGTATCTAAAAGAAATGAAGGTCTCGTGTTAGTCAACATTTAGCCTATCTTAGGCTATTATAATTCTATTTATATGACGCTGTGTCAGCAGCCAGTAATTCTTGGCGGAGTTGACCCAGTTTTCTTCGTCATGGTATTTCCTTTATATTCTCTAGCCCTGACCCAATGGTATTAAGTACTACGTTTCGATAACATCCGTTAAGAAATTAAATGATTGATCTGATACATATATGGGGAAGAATTTTGGCCGTCATCCTCTTGCCGTTATTCTCTTCAACTTACGAGCCAAGGAGTAGGATGTCCGAGCAGACACCCTGGACCCCGCTGTCGGACCCCTTACGTCACGTCAAGCGAGGTTTGTCAAAGTTTACGCTCTGGCCTGTGTGATGTTGGCTAGGGCGCACTTCATCCCCGGTATGATACTTCATATTGTTTTCTTACCTATTTAGTAGTGCACTCATCATTTTCTCAGTGCTGCCCTGGTCGTTCATTGCTGAGGTTATAGTGCTATTGTTGGGCGTGTGAGTGTGTTTCTATGTTTGTGGAAGAGAAACATGTTTCCTGAGAAGTCGATGTTTGTGTCGACGGCCGTCTGTTGGGTGATGCCGCACCATTTCCTTCGGATATGCAGGTTCTTAAGGTGAGACACTGGCTGTCCATTGATATTGCAGGCCTGATCCAATAAGAATGCTGTATAAACACTCTTTTTACTTCCATTGTTGAATCGGTTCCTTGGTAGTTTTTTGGGCATAAGCTATCTGAAATTTCTGAAAGTACGAGACTGGGTGAATAATATAGGGATACATGTTACCACTGCTTAATCATAAGCCGTAGTAGATTGGTTGTAATTCTGTCTTTGGTTGACGTTTAACGTTGAACATCTTATTGTTCAGCTACAACTATTATATGTCCCATTGATAGCCATATTTTGATAGTAAAATACTTCCCTATTGACCTTGATACTTTGATTCTTGATGAGTTCTTCTCTCAATAATGAACCATAATGTTGATTAAAACTGGTTAATGCATTGAATTGAAAGGTAATTCTGAGTGTCCTTTTGCTGGCCGGGTATTAAAATGTAATCTGATATTTAAAAATTATCTATTTAACTTGTAACAATTAACATGGCTCGGTGGTCTAGGGGTATGATTCTCGCTCAGGGTGCGAGAGGTCCCGGGTTCAAATCACGGACGAGCCCTATTATTATTAAGCAATATTTTGGATCAATGTTTTTCATGTGTTTTTCAAAACTTGGAAGGAATTCATTTTATATGAAGATATATTTAATTTATAAAGATATATATATATATATTTGATTTTGAATGAAGGACTTCATTTTATAAATGAAATAAACGGTAAATATGGTTTGTATTGTAAACAGGAACTTATTTTTGGAAATAACCGGGGGAGTGAGTTTTTTTACCTCTTCGTATATACTATAGAATCTTACACAATAAAGCATTATTATTATAAAGGGGTTTAAAAATGAATCCAAATGGTTTAAATCTTATTTCATTTGATGAAAAATACATATAATCAAATCCAAGGAATTTATTTATAACAGTCAGAATGAGAGAGGGTTGCCAAAACACACGGGTTCATCACATTAATCTAAACCGTCTGTTGGTGTAATGAGGCGGGTGTAGGATTGACTGCCAACATGTCAGACGGTGATATCGATGGTGTCTGCCGGCCGACAAAATTTTGGGCGCATGAAGTAATCAAAACTTTGTACCAAAATTCCTTGTCCCCTTCAAACTTCACTTTTAAGCAAGCAAGAGCAGCGTTTCCAGAAATATACCTGTTGTCCGCATTGACTCCCTTTTAGATGAAGTATATCACTTTTGAAATTTTGAATCCCAGAATTTAGTGTCTCATGGACGACGGGGTCAAACTGTGTAATTACGGATTGCCGGGTCGCGCTAGACCCTGCCCGGAGTTGTCTACTAGACAAAGAAACAGAATGCCAAAAACATATTTAGTGAAAATAAGTTCCTTGGCGATTTATTGGCAATCTTTTTGCCCACCATTGTACCATACATTGTTTGCAGTTGTTATGAGTTCGCATTGCTAAGGCTAATCAGGTGGTTGTCCATTGTTGAGACGCAAAAGATGCACGCTGTTAAGAAATCTTAGTCCAATTTGCCAATGCATCAAAGGCTACAATATGGTATACCATTAGGATTCCTATTGTCAACGCTTGCTTTGCTAATAATCTTGAAAATACATGAAAGCGAACCTTTAAGATCAAATTCCGAAGTATCTGTTACGACGGCTATGTTTCTATGAAATAATGACACATAACTTCGTATCGGCGTACAATCCCGACATCCTCGACTGAGCCTTCAGAAATTTAATCCTTAATTAGCCATGCAGCTATCTCCGTGAACGGTTGAAATTTTTAATGATTTATAATCATCGAATGGCGATTTTCGGTCGTGGACTACACGAGGCCTTTGTTTTTCATTTTCCTCTAAATCTGCTAAAATTTTGATTTCTTGCCATGAATTTGTAATATCGATATAGTTCAAATCTGAGACATGAGAGAGAACTGTACTGGGTTTGAGGGAAGGAATCTCTTTTCGAATGAACGACTCCCTTTCACCGATTCGGGCTTACCGAATTAACCGCCAGAGGAAGTGTCACGTGACGCGCACGAAAGCGCTGCCTCGCAAACGATTGAAATCTCGGGCCTATGCCCCATGATGGATGGATGGGCAAGAGATAACATTTTGCATTGCTCTAGAAGAAGAGCAAATAAAAATGAAGTCGAAAAATAATCATTCTTCCCTCTACCAAAACTGAAATCTCACTTCCGTTTTGGCATCATTCTGAACTTTAATCATTAATGAAACAGTGGAAATATCCTCATGTTCTTGTGCGACGGAAAGATAATAGTGCCCACTATGTGTCTCTGCAGGAGAATGTTACCATAATAAAATCCTTTCTTCCAAAATTACACGTAATATACTGAAGGCACCAAGTGTTGAAGCACTTGATGAAGTTGAATGTTGAAGTGAAGTTGAAGTGAAGAAAAATGTTGTTAGGTGCGAAGATGCGATGCAGAAACCTTTGAAAAGGTGCCTGATGGAACGATGCGTAAGTAATATGACATAACTTTTATGCCATATAATATGCATACATTTTTTTAAATAGCAAGCATAAAAAATAACGTAGGGACGAGCCAGCTGGGTGTGATCGTTAACAAATTTACCAAATGTGCACTGGTTGAAAGGACAGAGACGCGTTTGCAAGCGTCTGATGCGTGCACTTCAGACATGCTTCATGTTTTAGCCTGCTGCGGACATATCAGGCAGTGGACATCTCGTTTCAATATCAAAAGTTGATGCGTCCAATAGTGCAATTCAAATGATGCGTGCGCATCTCATAGCATTGCTTATGAAACATGTGATTTGCTTTAGTAGATTCATAAGTTATAAGGTGATAACAGTACCTACGTATGATGAATGAAAGATATCTTATGTTTCCACAGGCTTTACTATCTCTTAGGAAACTTTCGAAGTAAATTTCAGCCGACTATAATTTTAGAGGATATATTAGCACCAAATTATATTCACGTGAGAGGGAAACTTTTGGAATAAATCTTGTGGCAAAATGACGCATTGAAAGAAATAATGGAATGTAAAATAGAAGCGGAAATAATTTTCGACGGTCGTCTAGAATAGAATGGGTCGAACAAATCATAAACGATGCTTTTGTGAGGATTAATGCTAGAGTAGAAAAGCTGGGCTCATATGCAAGCGGGGAGGATTAATACAAAAAACTAAAACTTTAATCTACGAATATTGATAATGACGCGTTCATATTTTGGTTTTTCTCGAAATCGCATGCATTTTCATTGACCTTCGGACAACTTTATAGGCATTGGAGTATTTATTTTGAAAAATGTGGCGCCAATCTTTGGAAAGTTTACATAACATCACCTTTCTCTCAGCAATATACTTCTCTACTGTTACTTCCCGCTTGTGACTCACTTTAAATTCTGTCATGGCGTTCAAATTCCAATTATATTTTTTCTCTCCAAAAATATCCACTCAGTTATGACACAATCCACCTGGACAGTGATTGCAGCGTACCCACCCTCGGAGGAGAGTGTGAGTTTTTTAAACCGTGACCGGATCATAGCATACTCCAGACCTGCTTCTCTTCATCATCCCGCTGAGCCATCCCTCTGCGCTCTCCACTCTCCTCGTGAGACCTCTCCCTCATAAGAAGACACCCCCACCTCCTATGAGATGCATAACTAAAGCCTCACGTATGGACACCGCCATCGTTTGAGGCTAAATGGGTTTATTCGTGGTTTTCGCTTTGCCATACCATAGGTGAGGGGATGTCACGTAACCTCCGTGTCATTGACTGCATCGTGAAACAGCACGGGCCCACCATATTTTCCGGTGAATCGCGTATCTGGCTGGGAATTTTTAGGGTTGCATCCAGATGCATGTTGTAGTAGCCATTGTGAGTCTGGTTTCAATTAAACGAAGCCACCAATAAATAGTCCTCTAAACACTACTGTAAGCGGGTCGTAACTGAAAATGACTGTCATAATGCTTGTCGTGTATGCAGTATATAAAGATAAAATGGAATTATATTTCATACCGTTTACTAAATCATACCAAAAGGATTGTTTTTTTAGGTCACCTGCTACTGGGATTAAAAATTCTTCTCCTTTGTAGGATATATTCTCAGGGCCGTTGACCGTTTCCTTTACTGCGAAACGGAATTTATATCCTCGTTAAGGTGAGAGGTAACTTTGCTAAAGGGTTAAGGGGTGAGATTGAAGGTGCAAAGTTCTGGACTATTACAGTGAAACCTGTGTATATCAGCCAACACCGAACCTATGAGTTAAGGACCTAAAAGTCTGGCGAACTACCATAACAATGAGCCAGATTAAGCATCGGTGACTCTTGTAGGCTATGTTCATATCTAAAAGGAGGTTGGTCCGAGAACTAAAGTCCATGTCATTTTCTTCATATTCGCAGGAATTGTAGAATAAAAGGCCCTCTATCGATTGGCTTAATTATAAATACACCTTTATGTCCTGGTTTTTCCAATAATCGCATTTTAAAATAGCTATATTTACATTACGTAGTACAGTAGGAGCGGATCCTCGGTACATAAAATAAAGATTTAGTGTTGAAACCCATTCCGTTTTTACAAATACGGATTTTACGGATAATAAACAAGGACTTAAGAAACTGATTAGTGGAATAATGACGGTAGGTCACCGGCTTATTTTTTGAGGAATTAAATGATTATTATCGAAATTTTATCCGAGGCATAATAGTTAGCTGATCGGGGCGCTGGGGTCGGTCACACATGTGGCAGCGTTGGAAGTGAACTTACACATACCGTGGGAATTCAAACAGAGAGGCACATTTCAGACGCTGTAAATTGTTCGTTTGAAAATATAATACCACCTCGATCAATGACATACATCGGTCGAAAAACGAAGGGCCTCATATAACCCAAACAGACCCGGTAAATATTCCAAAAACATTTTGTTGTCACATAATAATAATAATTAACATCACTTAAAAACGACTGATAAATGCGGCACTTACTGCTATAATTAACGCTTGACATTATAAATATTTCTGAATAATACAGACTCGTTGTTTTTAAATCCTAATGTATACCTTTGTGAATTTGAAATCATGTCTGTTCATCGTCATAGGCAGAAGTAGGCATACATACTTGAATTGTGACCTCAGGTAACATTCCTATTCTTAATGCCATTAGCCCATCATCTATATAAATTACTTTCTTTACTCTTTTTTCCATATCATTTCTCAAAATTTTGAGCTCTAGCGTCTGAACGGTCGATCTGATCGAAATTCTGACAGACAATTTTTTGTAGGCAACGAAACATTCTTTCAAAAGTTCAAATTTTATATTTTTTGGAGGGAAAAATATTTTTAAAGCGAGTTACGATGATGAAAACAAATTTTAAAAATAGATATTAGTGAAAAATATGAAAAAAAAAGTATATTCCTCTTCAGAGTAACGAACCTCACACCTTCCACTTCGCAATCCACCACCTTTCCTCGTCCACCGCTAAGTTGGACTTAATGATAGTGTAGTAGCAATTAAATGATACAAAAACAATGTATAAAGTGCGTTATAGCACTGATATCCACAATAACAACATTCAGTGATCAATTTAGTCCTAAAAAGAACGATTATGTAGCATGAGAACTTCTATAAAGAACTTATTCAATGTGTTTCAATTAGGAAAGCCCTTCAGTTCACGCTTATCAAACACCAATCACTAAGGACATCAACAAAGTTGAGTTCGGCGTTGCCAAAGGTTTTAGAAATTAATAAACCTTGTAATAAATGTAAATGTGGGGTTTAATTGAGAAAATATTGCAATAAAACAATCACATGAATTGTTAGATATTGCTGGTGATATATATTGTTGAAAAGGATTCTTAAATCTAATTACTTATTTAGGAATAATCGCTGCACGACTCCATTCTCGGTATTCGATTAAAAAGTCTTTTCGTAGACTGGTTTTCCTAATATTCATTTTTAATGCAATATTTCAGCTTTCCTCTAAATTAGACATATTACAAATCAAAGCAGTATTCTTTTAAAGGCTCATGCACATAACTAAAACAATCGGGATGCCGCTTGAATTATGACTTATTCAGTCGCAAACCAACCTTCTTAAGTGCAGTATCAGCCAAATAGAGAGCAGTAAACCGCCCATGGCGGGACGAGGAAGCGAACTCAAATGTCTGAAAACGGGAAATTCCATCCTCTTAAACATTTTTGGGACTTGGTGAGAAACTATCAAACAGAAACGCTTTGAAATGTGTGGCTCGTTGATCTAGGGGTATGATTCTCGCTTTGGGTGCGAGAGTTTTCGGGTTCAAATCCTGGACGAGGCCTCATTTTCAAATTTTGAAGATTCAAGTTCTCTTGAAAACTAGGGGAACTTAATCCTAATATGGAGAAGTTGATAAATAATCTTTGTGATGTATTTTTGTGAGTCAGAGGAATGGGAAATCATCGCAGTGATTAATTTCACTCTTCACACGCACGATACATTAACATATTTTTTGTATAATTTGTTGTGTACGTGGTTAGCCTCATCTTCCAAGAAGAGATATATATGCGGTAAGGCTTTTCTGACTGAGATACTTAAGATATGTTCGCATCTTTATGATATGCATTTTCGTAATGACAACTTAACATCATCCAATTGAGGACTTATTTTTCTGTGACAATAAATGCTCCTAAATGAATGCTTGAAAATTCAATGAAGCTAATGATACCAATATGATGCAATGTAATTTCCGCTAATTCCAATGTTACCTAACACATTTCTACGTAGTGAAGTATTTTTTAAGAATCTAATATGTCATCAGTTGGCATCGGAACTGATGCTGCATTTATGTTGGATTAATATCATTGCCTATGAACTTATTTAAAGGTAATCATTAGGAAATATCTGCCCAGGAGCTAGGGCGAAATTTGGAGGTAAGCTCATTTGCAAAATAAATCGTTGAAAACACAAACTCCGAGGCAATATCGTGCAAATTACCTTAATTTCTCCTTTATAACTCTGAAGGTTTTCGCCATGACTCGAAATGGCAATGAAATTCCAACGTAGCCTCCAGATACAGCTTAGATGTATGCTTTCCTTCTTCAAATTTCCAGCATACCGCCGAAGCACATTGAAACAATCTTTTGTCGAGGAAGACCTCATTTGGTCGTTATAAATGCGCGTAACTTATGAAGAACGAACGTAAAAACTTCTTTATATACTGAAGTCGGTGGGTGAGCACGATGTCGAAGGTGGTTTTCTATTTCTCCATCGCGTGGCTCTTTCGTGCGCATCAAAAGGACGGTTTAAAGGGACACCGAGAAGTTGATAGGATAGACATAACTTCATGGATTTTTGCTTGAAGGGATTTTGGCAAGGGTTTTTGCTTGAGCATACTTGGATAGATACGCAAACGACTGTAAATTGCTAGGGCGAATAGCCAGTATTATTGTAGTCTGTTTTCGGGATTCACCCAATTTTTTGTGTTCATTTTTATAGGCATCCGAAGATCACTTACCTCTTTGCACGCATTTGGCCTATGAGGTTGCGGTGAAGGTATTAGGGGTTTGGTGAGTCTTGTCGCGGTGCTTAAAAGGGGGCTACTTTCGGCGAGTGGGATCTTTTCTTCCCAGCAGCATTAAAGTTGTTTTTACGTATCCGGCGATAGAAAAAGTACCCCTATTTCTTATTCAGCCATTAGTTCTCTTATTATATGTATAACTACAAAAATACAGACGAGTTGCTCTATTCTAGTCAGAGCTATTTGCTCATAAGTCAGGCCTCAGTCCGTAGCCCAGCAATTGAATTGCGGCGTTTTGATCAGATAACTAGGACGGATGAACCAGCGGCAATCTCTTCCCAAAGAGATAGCTAAACATTTCAAATTTAAAAAGCCATTTTCTGTCTGGAAGCATTGGAACCTATCGATGCAAGAAATAATAAAAGTTTTTTTCACTTCGACTCTCGGTCGTTTTCCTGACTTTAAAATGTAACGCATGTGGGGAATCTAAAATGACGGCGTAGGCTAATTTTAATCCTAAATCTTATCACTTTACTGCAAAATCATAAAGGTTCCTATCGAGTCTACGTGATTATCATGGTGAACGATGATTTATTTTATATAGGTTTATGGGAGGTGACGGGGAAATCACAATAACCTCATATGCAATAAGTAACGTTCACGAGACAAGACCACCGCACAGTCAGAGTCAAAGCACGACTCTCGCGCTGCGAGCGCCGGTGGCACAAAGTATTCTTTCTGCATCAGTGCGATACATTGTTGCAATCGTGCGCGAATGAGGCCGCGCGCCGGACTGCTTGACACCGTGCCGACACCGCGCTGGGGACGGTTCGCCACTGGTTTATATTAACCAATTTTTCTTATTTTCCATACTTTGATCTGTTCATATTTTTTTAAATATCGTTCAGGTACATCTGTACTCTCTCGAATAGTAAGAATTAAATGTCTGAAGTTTTAAGGATAGAAGAAGTAGCTAAAGACGCCAGTCCTTTGAAAAGAGAGTGATTTATATCTACTCCTATAACCACTTTAGATAAGCATTAAAGGACGAAAAAAATTATCTTTACATTATCAAGATTCAATTTTTTTACTCTCGAACATAGGAGAGTATTTGGTGAGGTTGGAAGAGTAGAGGGGAATCTAAAGTTTGGTGATTCAGAGAGAATCAAAATTTGCATTAACGTCCGGTCAAATGCGATACAGAATGTGAAGAAGGAGTAAATCCGAGCGAATATGTGTTTCTCGTGAATTATCCCGCGTCTATAGCAGTCTCTCCCTCTATTCGGGAGATTATGGGAAATAACCTCATTGGACGAGGGTTTTGTGGGCTTTGCGATTTCATCGAAATCTACGGAGTGGGCCAGATTTTAGAATGAGAAATGCGTGATTTTTCGCCGCTATGGCATATTTTTCTCTATTTCCTCCGTTTGATTCTTTATTCTTCTCCTTATCTTTCATCTTCGAAGGAGATAACCTATTTCATAGACGGGGTTCTTTCATTCCATGCCATTGCCTGATTGACAAATGATTGCCGAATTGATAGAATACGAATACATAAATATTATCAGAATTACAGTCTATTATTCCGTGAAATGAACGGCCGATGCCTAAATAGTTTCAGACATCCAGTTTGGCACCACATTTATATGCCAATGATTATTATGTAAAGGTTGAGGAATATCTCGAGCACTCTATTGTAGACCTGTCTGACATTTAGTCAATACGGGTAATGAAGGGCAACTATCGTTTTTATAGTAAACACAAAAGTGATAAATTGAAGTCATAGTGCACGAAAAACAGGCAATGTCTGTTTATAAACCCGACGAAAGCACAATTTTTTAAATTGCTGGATTTTTCATTTTCATTATCATCTGCGTTTGAGAATGGCTGGTATACCGTCGCTGGAAAATTTTGCACTTCATACCTCACGGCGACACCTGCATCCGAACATAAGACACGGTACAGCTCAGGAACGAAACATGGCAACTCATCGTATAGACTTTGGTGTTTCGGAAGATCTGCTGATTGTTTTTGATTGAGCAATATGCTTCACAGATGCATTATTTACATTAAACGAATGATTACGCGCGAAAGCTCATTTAAAAGTCTTCATTTATAGGTTTAAGATGATGATATTATTTCAAATTTTCAGTTAAGGCCCACATTTCAAGTATTAGGTATTCTAGCCATGCATGCCGTATAATTGATAAGGATTGTCCTTACCTAAAATTCATTCTCACCTGCTTTGTCTTTTTGAGGGGAAACATCTACCATCCTCTTCTCTCAGCGCGTTATTTTTTGTATGCCTGTCCCTATTAGTCTTTTCCATGACATCGGAGATCCTATTGAGCGAATTCCGAGGGTTTAATTGGTTGAAACACACTCAAATAGCGGCTCCAGTTTAGAGCTGTGACCAGATTTTTGGTTTAACAGGTAATTATTCCGGATCAACGAGCCTTAGGAGTGAAGAGCCCTAATGGAAATGTCTTGTATGGCGTCAGGATGAGGGGCTAATACCTAGGGCATCGGCAACGCTCGGGATGAGTAGAGGTTTGAGGCTCCCGTTGGATATCTCTCTCTCTCTCTCTCAGCCACTATCGATCCGATTGCAAGGGTTGTTGTTGCGGCACTCGTCGTAAAATCTAAGTAGTAGTAGATCGTAGATACTTGATTAGCCCCCGGAAATGTCACCTCCCAATTTTCCCGATTTCAATGCGGAATAAATAGTAGTTGTCGGATATTGTTGACCAACTTGGCAGAATAGCTATTTTTGACTTGAATGAAGGAGTATATAGGATATAATTTGCAAAATGACTATGAATTGTGCAACGAAAGTGGAGGGACATCTAAAATATATGTGTGGATACATACAACTCGATTGCGTAGGATTTCTATGCAGAGGAGGTCGTGGTTTGGATTATCTTTCAATACAGAGAAAATGTGAGATAATATTCATTGTTTTTCTGCTTTGAATTGGTCTTGGCTTTTGGATGAATACATCTAAGTTTTTGGATAACATTTAAGCACTTTTTGAGGTACTTACGGCATCGTTAGCTGTGTGCGATCCGCGTCAATTTTCCAACTAATAAGAATGTGTTATTCCTGTTTCGCCGCGGGCATAACTATACTGCGCGCGCAGTACTGCGAGAGGAGTTAAATGGAGAAGCTGGAGGTAGAACCTGCGCAAGTCTACGTGTGCAAATCTACGTGATAGTGTAAGTCTACCTGCTGACGTAGAGCCATTTAGAAGAAGAAATTGAAGAGGTGACGAGCAAATTAAAGAAGTCCACGGAATAGTGAAGGGAAAGAAAAACAAATAACGGGAATATTGAAGGTAGGTTTATTATGGTAGGAGAGGGATAAGAAGGAAATTGCGTAAGATATTTCGGACTGGATCAAAGAAATTCCCTAGAAGGAAGACCGATAGAGTTCTGCAATCAGAAATATATGGTAATGTAATAGCTAACTCCCTCTTTGAGCACCATCGGCGTGGAAGGTACAAATGAAAGACGCCAGGGGATATTGCTAGATACTAAATAGACTTCATAATTGTCACAGTTAGATACCCAAACCAAGTTAAACAGTGAAAGAGCTATCCCCGAGCGGTTATAATCAGTTATCACAAGTAGCCGGCGTCATGGAGAGCCAACTTGGGCACAAAAAAACAAGAAGATAAAACGCGAACCAAGGTGGGTCCCGAAAATACTGACTGAAGAAGGGAACGGAAAGATTCGCCAAAACCGTCGACATGAAACTAGAGAATGGAGCAGATATGAGAACCGAAGAAAATGGGAAGAACTAAAGAGGAAAATCACGGAAGAAGCAGAAGAGCAACTAGCGATGGAGAGGACCAACACTAAGAAGCCATGGATAAGGACAGAGATAAGGAAACCGAAAGAGGAAAGATGAAAATAATAGAACCCCAGAAACGAAGGTGAGAATGCCAGAAGGATATGGAGAAATGGATCGTAAGCTGCTGTCAATAAAATGCGAGGAACGGGAACTCCAAAGTAGTATAGAATCTATTGAAGGAAGGCAATGTGAGTTTCAAAGCCACATGCCGAAGTTTTGCTTCCCGCTGCTTTTGTACCAGTATGACACTGCGCATTATATACACATGATTTTAAAAAAATTTTAATAATGATTTTGCTCAGAGTGTTTCTAATTCTTCTTTCTGTAAGTTCCTCCCTACCTTAGTCGACTCCTGTTCTCATTCATTTTGCGCAAATACTCTAACACAAGCACATAAACAACTTTGCAATGCCTGCGTTGCAATATTGTTATCAACGTTATTCATTAATTCTTTTTTCGTGGTATGAGAACTTTTGTTAGTACGCTCTCCATTCGTTAGAGCTCACGTCAACTAATCGGAGGTCTGGTTTGCTTACAAATACCTGACCTCTCGTCAACGTGAAATTAACACCCATGTTACCTAACGACCAGTTTAACCAGTCCTTATATAACCGACCCAGAATTATTTGGTATTCTAGCTAGATTCAGTTAATTCTCTATTGTTCCTTATATGGAGTATTTTTGTGGAGAGGAGATGACTGATGTTGAATTTATAAATGCAGCAGTTGGAGCCGTAGAAATATTTACTTAGACTTAAAAGTATTTCCCTTGACCGTAAAAATAGTATTATAGCTGGAATTAGTAAATTCTATATACATATCTCCTAATATGAGGCCTTTTTATGGAGAAGAGATGACCAATGTTGACACTAGAAAAGCTGCAGTTGGAGCTGTTTTAAAATCATTCGCTTGGACTTAAAAGTATTACCTGCGACGGTAAAAGTTATTCGTCCCCTGATATTGTTGATTAACCAGGAAAAATTCCCATTTGATTCTTTTATTATTATGATTTACCTTTATAAGGAGCTTATAATCTGGCCATATGCCTTGACGGAGGCTTTTCAACAACATCTCGCACAAAGTACGTGTGTTAAATTTTATTAATTATTATTCCTAAGGGAACCCAGCGCAAAGTGCCTATCTTCTAAAGTAATACGTGTACCCATCCCAAGCTATCGTTCTATTAGCCTTTTAAACTTACACAGGTATTCAAGTTTTTGGAGTGATATATGATCTCAAAGGTTCAAGCGTCAACTTTTGCCTCGAAGTTTAAGGTATTTTCCCAAAAAATAAATAAGATTGCATAGCATTTGAAAGAGGTAATGCACGGAAATGTTTTACAGAAAATATCTACTAACTTCATTATTTAATTATTACGAGTTACTATCTAGAAAATACAATGGATATTTCTGTTTTAATTTCCAGTCACTTTACGAGTGTTTTCCTTCACCAATAAAACCACTTTTAAATTAAGATGATTCACCGGATGGATTTCCCCATAAATGCGATGGCATCAGCTATGGGTTGGATTTCATTTGTTGGGATAAATTCTGAGAGATAATTATTTAAAATTGTGCTGAGAAATAATGAGCTTATTCGATGAAAATACAGTGTTACATTTTTTAGTAAAAATATCCTTTACTTGGCTGTGAGAAGTTTTAAAAGTTACAAATTTCTGAAAAATAACGGTTTAAAAAAAAGGGACCATGCTTGCTAAGCTATAAAAAAATCGATCGATTAAACGACAATCTGTAATTCTAAAATACATTAATGCAATTCATGTCAGTTATAAATGAATTCGAATCCATATTACACCCTACTGTTTTATTCACGCGTTTTTTTAATTACCGGTAGTATTACAAACGTAGCATTCTATTGGTAATTGCCTTTTTATGGAACAAATGAACCACCATAATTAACATGTTTTATTTTACGCTCTACCAAATATGAAGGGAAGCACTATCGAGTGGAACTCAATTCCATTAACGGGATGAGCTTAATTCCATAAGTGGGTTTAATTTAAAATTTCAAAAGTATATGGGTAAAATACCGGGAGCAAAAGCGTAGCTACGGGGAACTAATAACACTTTTTGGTTGGAAAAGAATGTGATCAAAGTAACCCTTACATCCGTTATTTACCAGGATTTCTAAACTTGTAGCAGTTGCACGGTATAACCTCATAACGATCGATGTCATTGGTCGAATTATTCGTGCATTATTCGTGCTATATCAGCTCACGACACTGCATTTCATGTCTAGAACAATAGCATATACTGCTGGGAAAGTTAAATCTAATCCTCTCATATACATTCCAAATCCTCTTGGAGATCCTAGATCCATAGGATGTTCATTCATTTTTCAAAATGTAAGTATATGCTTTTGAGTTGTCTGCAGTAGGGCCTTGATGCCTGTGCATTTCTTTCTCTCACTGATTACTGCAGTTTGTGTGAGCGCCTTTGAATCTGTCACTGATAACTTAGCCTGGGTTCAGGGTGCACGGTGCGTCGCGGCGTGGAGGCGAAGTGCACGCTGAATGTATAAATCTTCTTGTGCTGATGAAAGTAAAAGAGGAAACTAATTTCGGTGATTTATGGTGGCGACATTTTTAACCATTGAGCCCTGAAAACAACACCGTCGCTAATTCCGGGAGTTCTTACTACACTAATCGGTTAATGGATGTTAGTAAGTGTCGCTGTTTTAACGTCGATTTATCCATTTTATCCGCTGGAAATTGGTTGAATTACCTTGTAAAAATATGCCGAAATCTCGTATTTTTAAAACTGTAATTGAGATTGCTATTGCCATATTCTTATGCAATATTCAATTCAAGATGCTTTCGATTTATTTTTATTATTATACTTAACCCAATGATTCGATGTCACCCTTAAATTTAACGAGTTGTAATCTATACGTAAATGTAGGTAGAGAGATCATGTCATTGTCAAATTTTATTCTGACAAGAGCAATGTCATCCGCATTGCTTAACCCTTGTCATTCATCCTTTGGATAGAATTAGCGGTTGTAAAGAAGTATTATCTACCTTCTGTTGCAATTTTAAGGAAGGCTACTTTTGAAAAAGACATTAATTACTATGAACACTATGTTACTCTCGATTTTGCTGGGAACACGGAGTATAATTTATTTAAATGATTCCAAAAATGTATGTTGGGAGTAAATTTTCAAGAAGAAAATGTTGGTTGATTTAAATAAAGTTAAGAATGGAAAACATTGTAAAATTTCAAAATTAGCGTCCATGACCGTAGTCGTCGAGGGAAATCGGATGGGGAGGGGGTACAAATATGGCGGACTGGTCACACCCACGTGACAGATTCAAGCTTAAGTAACCTTAGCAGGTCATCTCCTCCTTTCTCAATAAATATATATCCATTCACTTACTTGAAAAAATATGGAGATATTGTTCGCAACTAATGCTTAAATACTTTTGAAAACCAATTGAACTCATTTATCCTCAAATTTCGATAGCGTACGTCTGTTGTAACGTTAGAGGGAGAAGAGGTTGCACTTAAGGAGCAGAAATGAGAGTTATTTTGGATGCCAGGTACTATGCCATATTTAGTTTCAATGATTTTACTTCCAAGCATTTTGGTCCTTAAGGCAGAAGGGGGAGTCTGTTGTGTACCAGTGGTAGCGTGTTGGACTCCGGTTCCGAGGGTCGCAGGTTTGAGACCGAGCGATAGTAATAACTTTCCTGGCTGGCCAACCAACTTTTGCACGCTACCCGAATTTGACCCCGCTCTATAGAGACAGCAGAAGGCATTGATGGCGCAGATCAAGGAGATCGGACCGATATCAATCGCCTCATCTTCGGGCGAGAGTGAAATAAAGAGGAGAGTACATATGAATATATACCAAAAGGTAAGGCTACTCTGCAAGAAATAGGTATACCTTTCTTTCTCTCATTACCTTTCTTTTTGCTTTTAAAAACAAACAATTGCTATTTTATTGACCAAGAGCTGTTTTGAACCTCGGTAATTTTACTGAAGTATCCTTATCTTTAATCTGTACATTAATGTACCAGCGCCATCGTCCTCACCAGGTGTTAATACAGTAAAGGGACATAAGTTTAAGTGAGTGTTTAAAACGTTTAGAAGGTTTTTAATAATTAAAAATAAGTATTTGATCTCTATCTACATCTGCATACTTTCCTACGAGCTGCCACTTAGGCGTTTGGCATGGAGTGTTAGGACACCAGCCGAGTAAAGGTGTTAAAGAGAAGGCCATAGGGAAGTGAAAGAATGGAGTTAATAAATAGGAGTGCTCTGACAAGTGAGTAGTGCTCAGAATTTACTATGGTCACTGCCTCTGTGGAATGAACGAATATTTGCACCTATATATTCGGCAATGTATTTCTCATATCATTCTATATCTCGGGCCTAGAGATGTAGCACGGCGTCAAATGATATTCCCTGTGGCACACGTGCTCTAATTTCTCAATCGAACTAAGTTTTGCGTGCAGCCTCCGAGTCTCTTGCGGCTCCCAACCTAATCCCCCTAAAAGCTATGAAACACTCTTTGTTCGCTCGTAGCAGTTTTTAGTGAAGCTCGCATGCTTTCCGTTTATTTTTCGGGTTAAATCTACCTCTCCAGGGTCCAAATACGTGCTCTTTTATTGTAGAGTGGCGTAACCAGGGTGTAGTAACACCAATCTTTCAATTTTGAATCCGAGGACCTTCCTTCAATAAGCTTAGGAGAACCTAGTTTCTTTTATGCTGTGCCGCATGTGTTTTGTATGTGTCTTCCCCATGATAGATCTGAGGTTAAGGGAAGTCTCATTTAAAAAATATATATTCACGTGTTATGTGATGGAAGTGTTCCATAATGGCAAAATACATCATCTTAGTCCTTTTACACCATGTGGTCGCTGTAGTGTTAAAGCTTTAGTTGCTCTCAAATCAGTTCTGTTGTAACTTGGATCACAACAATAAGCCTTGATGACTTTAAAGATATAATTAAAATGCTAAAGTCCAAAGTATAATGGAAATTAATCGGTGCGCAATGCGGTGCGGGTATTTCCCACTGTTTAGTCAAAAGGAAACGAAAGAAAATGAACCCAATAAATTAGAACAAATTTGTTTGTCATTCTCCTATTTTTGACACCATTTATACTTAACTTTACCTTCTCCAACAAACCCTTTCCATTTTCCCCCCACCTGTCTTTCTTTATCCTTTCCCAGCGTGACGCAGATCTGGTGGTTGACGTAGTCTGATTTTTTGGACGAACAAAGGATCATATCCCATTCATGATTTTATCCTTCCCCTCATATCCTCCCCCCCCCCTACCCGTACCACAACCATCCCCAAATCCCTCCCCCCCCACTACTGTGTTTGGGCAATGTAACTCCCAATATATATGCTCATGTCTGTTTATGTTAAGATTAGTCTTACCTGATGATGACTGCTAGACAGTTGAAACACGTGTTGTAAGAGTTTGAAATAAATTTGGTAGACAGTACGATACCGTTTGAGTATCATTGTTAAAAAAGTATGAATTATCTTGCTCAAAGAATATTTCTCCTTAAAAATAACCAGTTAATCTACTTCTAAATTATCAGCAGGGCCCATTCATGTTTGTCATGGCGATAGAAACAGTCATTACCCTAGCTTTAACATAAACAAAGTATGTGTACCTGACTGGCTTCAATTCTGTGAGGTGGAATTACTACTTTAAAGAGAGCAGTTAACCGGAAATATCCGAATTTTAGGCATTAGTACCAGAGAACTAGGTTTTAGGGCCCATTGTTGCGTGTTGTATTAAAAGGGCTAGTTATTACTTTTTATTTGACACAAAGAAATTATTTGCCAATTATTAGATTAGATTCTGTGTGATTGAACTATTACTTCGAAGTGGGTGATTTGCCAGAAATTTCCGACTTGGAGGCTGGATTACTACTGAACTAAGTATCAGACCCCATTGCTGCATTTCCTAATCATAGAAAGGATTATTTGTAACTTATTAACGTCGAGGAAGTGCGTTGAAATACCCGCTTTCATTCTGTGCAGTGGCATTAGTGCTTGGAAGTGAGCAATTTACTGCCTTCGCTTACTTATCGTGCGCTGTTACGGTGCGCCAACTTCCTTTCCGTCGTATCAATCCAATGGAAAAACAAAATTCTCCTCTGGCATCAAAATAAAGAATCGGAATTTTAATTTTTTCCCCGAAACACTGGATGATTATTAATCTTTCCTGAATATGTCTACCCTCTGGCTTAATTAGATATGCCCATTAATTTGTAACAATGGGTGTACACTCGGGTTAGTACCACCCGTTGCGCGTGACGCGAACTCAAATATTTTTACCCAACCAGCAATATTCTCCCAGGCTGTAAATGACGTATTCACTTCAAAAAGCTAATTTTAAGACTAAAAATGAGAATTAAATATGAGTAAATCATTTTTAAAGATATACCCTATCTTTAACTATCCCAAGAGTCAGAAATACACAATATTATGCGTTTTAAAAATTTTTATTCACAAGTAATACGGGGTTAACGCGAAATGTGCCAGGTAAATATTCGAAGGCATCTCCTCCTTATTTATGCAAAAATTAAAAAATCTAGAAAACTGTTAGTGCTTTGATAAAAATGGTAGTTGTTACTTGATGTTTTTATCTCCCTATTAGGGGAGCATTTTTTGATCGACTCACATAGATTTTCCGGGAAAAGAGCTCTCACTACTTTCTTTTGCTCAAATAACAATGTTGCATAAGATAATTTAGTTTAATCACATGGAAATACTCACAGAAGTGTGTGAACTATGGCTTCGCTTTACCACAGCATTGATACCCAGCATGATAAAACATTCTTCGTAGAATTGCCAGGAAAACTGACACGAGAATAAAATGAAATTGCAAGTCGGAGTCACATGTCCCTCTAGACAACGAGGCACTCGAGATTATCTGGGGTTGCAAAATAGAATATCGAATTTTCAAGAACACTGAGAAATGCGTTCTAAAATGCGGAGACGTTCGGAGGGAGAATCGAAAATTATGTACTAAATTTACGTGGAATATGCTCGCTGCTGTGTCTTATTTCACGTCCCATGGAATGGGCTTTTAAACACTTGACATGACTTGGATGAGTCCCTGGAAGGGACCAAGGGAGATATCAGAGAGGGAATTCCATGGATATTTGGACGAAGAGGACGTATAAGGCTTCGGAGTGCATCTGTACCACTTCCTCAACCTCTCTTTCATCCTTTTTCTCTTGGATTAATTCTTGGAACTGCCATAACACGTGTATCTGTTTGTTAAGGGGTCATGTATACTCTACTTCCGCCCCTTCTGGGATTGGCGGGAGGGTATAGGTGAACGTAAATAATTCAAAATGCCAGTTCTGGAGGTGTTAACAGATGGGGAGAGTCAGGGGGAAGCTAAGGGAATCCTTTGAAGGTTTGAGGGAGAAACTGGGGAGAGAGAAAAGGGGTGTGGGTGCCATTCGAGAAACCTAGGGGAAGGAAGTCGTAGACTCGCGCTTGTACGCGGGAAAACGCCGAGATTCATCATCATTGGTCATTCTATCCAAAGACTGGTTAACTGCAGCCTATTTAATGATAGTTTCCTTTCTTCCTGGTAGCTTTTTCTATGTATTCTCCTCTTTATTGATTCATAAACTAATTCTTGGTTGTTCGTTTGGGAACTTTTCCCTTGCTTCTACCTTCAATTTTGTTCTTCCCAAAACCCATTTCGCATGCCTCAGGGTGTGTCCAATCCAAATGGTTCTTAATTTCTGTATAATGTTCTTCACGGTCCCTTTCTCCTCTACTCTTCCGTAAACTTCATCGTTTATTATTTTTTGATCCGCCCATTTTATCTTCAGGATCCTCCCCCAGCACCCGAGTTCGAAGTCTTCTCTGGTCAGCTTTTCAAATAGTCCATGCATTCATAGAGTTCCACGCTCCACACAAATGTGTTCTTATACTGTTCCCTAATTTGTAGCCTTATCTTCCTCGAACACACCAGTTATCTTTTTAACATGACCACCTTCTACATTGTACTCCTGGAGAATTTGGTCCGTTGCGTTTAGCGACCTTTAAAGACCATCGCGAGTTCCTACTATGAGTGCAATATCGTCTGCGAAGCGGAGAGTGTGTATTTATTCTCCGTAAATTTATAATCCGTTCTGTCCAGTTTCTTGTACTACTCTTGTTGCCTCCTCCTAGCATCCGGATATCATCTGCGAAGCATATTTATTTCTCCTCCATTTATCTTTATTCCGCACAGAAAGGATATATTACGCTAATGCCTAAGAGATAGTTGAGAGCCGGGAGGGTGAAGAGCAGGAAGTGGAAATGGAAAGCAGAATGTATTCACTTCTAGTAAAGACTCAGCCTTCGAATCTTTCAATCAATACACATTCGCAATTATTGTTTTCACCGTGATATCACTTCTATTCTCTGCACTTAATTTCTTTTCACGCGCACAGTGAATACAGAGACTCTGCTCTCATGTTATCCGATTATTAATTTGTAAGGCAATGAATGAATTTGCGGCGCTATTGACGATTTACTCTCCTTTTGTCCACAAATATGCCTCAGAAGACAGTGAATTGAAAATTATTTTCATGGCATAACCGCCTTTGTGTGGTTAGGCAGCAGACTTTTATCGTTTTTAAACATTCTCGATTCATATACTTCGGTTTCAATTGATACGACGACTCTATCATCTGCGGTAGCACCACACGCGTGTGTTTTACGATTAAAAATCAACCTCCTCAGTCCCGAGACATATCCAGCGTTATTTTTGGGAATTATCCAGCATTACTTCATACTTACATTTTGCGTTGTAAGCTATGTTTGCAGAGTTAATATCTCTGCCACGAGATAGGCGATTTCTGTGAATCAAGCTTCTTCATGATTAAAAAAATTTCAAGATGTCAACTTTTACTAAAACCACTCGATATAGTAAAAGTTGACATCTTGAAATTGTTTTAATGATGGAATACCACCAAGTGAGACTGACGAAAGTGAGTGAGCTTCTTCATGATGCTGCCACTTATCAGCAAGTGGCGTTGCCAATATTTTGCGTTGCTGAGCGGGAAAAAATTCAAACGTCTGTGTATTGTGTACAATACGCCAGGATCGAGGAGGTTAAGCGTGATAGTAACAGCCATAACGGCAGGCAAGTGCTCGTATGGGAAACTAATTAATTTGGAATATTTCAGCAATTACTTTTAAGCTCCAATCATTCCGGGGTGCATTAATCACCAATTGTCGTGACTCTATGGATAAAAGAAGTATTCTTTCTTCAAAACTATGCTCCTGAAAATGTGGTCGTCTGAAAATTCATTCCATCGAACTCCTGTATTCCAAGCGATAAAATCATATCATATCATTACCAAATACGTACTGTCTGAAGGCATTCTATGCAGCAACTAAGGCCGCAAATGATAATAGAAAGTATAATAATTGACAATATGGGAAGATTAAATTTCATTTAGACGTGATACTGAGTATGAATAAAAATATTGCCTCTACTCTTACGAAAATTCAATTATTGAGAGTTTTTATAGTTGTAGCGTATCTAAAAATACATGTATTACATGAAGATAAGTGGGGTGTATTCAGAGTTTTATTTAAAATAAAAATTATGTTGTTAAAATTCTCATTAAAATGGCTTTTACAATACACCCTTGGACGACAGGTGAAGGAATACACATGTTCAAATTTCTCTCCTCTCACTATGACTTCCCTCCGCTGGCGAGGATTTTAGTCTCAATTTAATCTCATGTTGTATTCTCGGTGAACTTGGTCCATTGCTTTAGTGACCTTTGATGATCATCGCGATTTTCTGATATGACTGCGATATCGTCTGAAAAGCGGAGAATATTATTTTTTCCCTATTAATCTATTTTTCTTTCTGTCCAGTTTCTGTACTTCTCTTGTTGCCTCCTCCTAGTACATGTTGAACACTGCTGTAGAGAGGTTGCATCCACGTCTTTATCTTTTGTTAATTTAACTCCTGTTTTCAATGCAACACTGTCAAAGGCTTTATCCAGGCACACGAATGCGACGTACCATGACTTGTTCGATGTATTTTTTCTACCATTACTCTCTTTAGGCTGAGCATAGCCTCTCACGCACTTTTCACAATTTGTTTTCCGAGAGATTTTTCGTGAGAGTATTTTTGATGCATGTGCACTAGGCTCAAAATTCGATGCCCTTCACATCTCTCAGTCCTTTTCTCCTTCTGTATCGCATCCATTATGCTCCTCTTCAAGCCTTCTCGGAAGTTTTCGTTCTTTAATGATAAAATCAAGGAATTCGTGAATTATTCCTTTTTAAAATTGACAATGTACAGAGACAGTAAAGGGTTCTGTACGCCCAGTCAACTTGTTATGAAAAATTCCTTCTCCACTTCCATGCAGACATGGGACATTTATATTCTGTGACTATTCCGTTGCTCTTAAACGTGGAATCTTTGGCCTCCGAATCCCTAGAGCTCAGTCCAATACTGAATTTCAGTCTAATTGTTTCAGTTTTTCAATTCCCTTTCTTTGCTGTATGGACCTGTGAATGGTATGACGCTTACTGAAGGACTTATATCTGTTCTTAATTTGCCCCACAAGCTTAGTGCTGAGAAATAATGTTACCTTATTTCCCTTAATAAGTCCTATTAATATAACTAAAGCAAAGATCTCAGCAAAGAAAATTATTAATGTAATTACTCATAGCAGTTTCTCGAATGCATCGTGAGAAGTCCGCAATAGGCAACATGCGGATTTAAATTCATCGTTATTGCATGACATGCTTTTCCGGTCATGGAAATGACAGGTTTTGGCGTCGAGATCTATTTAAAAGGACCTTTAATCAAAGAAAGTGCCAATCAAATACTTCCTACAGAAGTTAGGATAATTTTTAATAAGTATGCTGCCTTATTAAGTCTTTTAAGTCTATTATGTGAAGGTGCTACTTTTGCGTTGGTGTACTTAATATCTACGTACTAATTTTTATTCATAATTTATTAAGAACATTATTTATAAATAACTTATAGAGAACAAAATAATCGAATGAGATCAATATTAACCCTTTGTAATATGATTTTAGCTATGCTTCATTTTCAGTTAATCATAAATAAAACGTTCTTTGACTCCTAATTAAAACATCTGGTTAAATATAACGGAGAAGGGTTGAAACATTTAATTCAGTCCAATTTTATATTATGTTTTGGTTTTCCTCAGGAGGTGCATTAAAATTTTGGTGAATTGATGAGAGTTTTATCGATAGAAAAGCGTGTTTTAGCTGGTGAAATTATGTTAAAATGGTTTTGTGGCCGCAAAAAGAAGTATATAAGTACACAATAATATCAGAAATGGCAGTTTTCCACTTAGATTAGTTTCCCCCCACCCCGATAATGATGTGGTGCATCGATACCATAGTCGATTTAAATTTTATCCAAGCAGAAGTTTGCCATTTCTGTCATTCATTTTGATGAAATTCTACCATATCGCACCTGATATATCTCTTTTCGTACAAAAGTACACCACTGAATCTGTAAAATTCCGAGTGTAACAATTATTCCACATGTACTCATTCTAATGAAATGAAAAATAAGCGGAGACGCGGACTTTGAAGCGCTGTCATCGGACCTAACTACGTTCATTCGTGGTGCCAGGTGTGGGAGTCAGAATTCAATACCAGCAAATTCACCACAGTTCACTTCCTGCGAAGGTCATCACAAAAATGCCCTACTGTGGGTGGAGTAAACATAAAATCATGAGGTACAGTAAAATATCTTGGAATTACCTTAACTTCTGACATATCGTGGGGATTACTCATACAAAACATGTGTGGCACAGCATTAAAGAAACTAGGCTTTGTTAAGCGTACATTATTAGGAAGGTCCTCGGATGAAAAAGTGAAAGGGAGGCTACTTCGCTCTGGTTAGGCCGCGCTTTAAATACGCCGCGGGCATTGGAGACCCTGGTGATAAAGATTTTACCAAAAAAAATCAATAAAATACAAAGGTAAGCAGCGCGCTTTGTTTAAAACTGCTACGAGCAAACATATAGTGTCTCACAACTTTTAGAGAGATTAAGATGGGAGCCCTTAGGGACTCGGAGGCTACACGCTAGGCTTAGGCTGTTTGAGAAATTCATAACTGGTGTATTTCAGAGTGACACTGAGAATATTATCATGACGCCTCACTACATATCTAGGTCTGATAGATGCGATAAAATAAGAAAGATAGACTGCCGAACAGATAGGTACAGAAACTCTTTCTTTCCGCGAACAATAAGCGACCACAATAAAATATGAGCTCCACTAAATACACTCCCATAATACATGTATTCATTTCACAGCCCAAAACCTTAAATATTTACACGGCTGGTGACCTAACACCTCCTGTCACACGCTCATTTGGCGGCTCGCAGGGGTATTGTGTAGATGTAGATGTGGAATTTACAAAACGCCAACGCACGTTTCATTAATGGAGGACTTCCTTTAATTGCCTTTTGACCCGCCGTCCAGAATCAATATAATACGTGTGAATACACACAAATGAAGAAAAACAGAGAAAATCAAAGTTTACTCCGGAATTTGAGTTGTATGCGCCTATCAATTGTGTGGGGACTCACACATTAAAAACTGCATTTACACGTGAGCTGGTATTGTCGATCCGCACCATTTGATTCACCAGGATATCTCTTGAACTATACTTAAAAAAAAACAGATTACAGATGCGTTTCAAAAATGTATCTAATGTTCGGAAAATATTTTAAAAGATTGTCAATGGACACACTAAAAGTACTTCTGCCTACAGTTAATGGATTCCATTGGAGAATGTTTTGCCCATTGGCCTTTTTCCTTTCTCACGCGAGAGAATCTCTCTAATCGATTGCTCATTTTTGGGAGGAGATTTGAAAGCTATTCACTTGGCCTTAATAATTTTCAATGTTAAGATATTCGTCTATGATATTTTAAAAGGACTTATTAAGAAATATAAGCCTGATTGTTTGGATTTTTCATTTACTTATAGTCCTCAATTCATTTTATTATATTTTGTTTTCCAGTCGCGGGAATACTGCAATTCATGTAACTAAAATTTGATTACTCATCCAAATATGATGATGATCTTCATGAAGGGTGAAAAATTGAACATATATCTAAATGTATCATTTCTATGTAGCCTCTATTCCAGTTTGGCTGCGGAAATTATACAGTGTAAGCTATTTCCATACCCCCAATGAAAGTTTCTCATTTGCGATTGATTTGACTCCCTTTGAAGTCTTCTTGTTTGGTTCAAAGATATATGCATAGTTTCCGAGATCTTCCCGCGTCATTGAAAATTGAATGATGGCAGTTTCCTCAGAATCCGATTCGTATCAATTTGTGTGATTTTTGTGTAAATATACTAACTGAAATACAGATGTGCCTTTTCGGTACAATTTTTAATTCCTATGTAAATGTACCAATTGGATGGGAGATATGTCGTAATCCAAAATAAATCTACTTAAAATTAACGTGAAAACCTTAATATGATTTGCTATAAATTGTCATTATTTTAGTAAATAAAGGAGATAGGTGACGAGTTAAGCACGTTGAAATAAAAAAACACCTAGTTCCACGAAATATGTTTTGTAATTTTCATCCTTACAGTTAGAATAGAACGTGTTCTGAAGTCGCTCGTGTTACGAAGTAACAGAGTAAGGGAGGGTAAGTCTTTTATTGCTGCGAGTGGGCAACGAACGAATGAGTAAGTGTGAGTGAGTACCAAATGCTTATACTGCCGATACTATATTGATGACTATATTTTACATTTTTATACTTGAAATAATACATCATTCATCAATTGCATCTCAATTAAGGTCTTAATAACAAATTATTATTCAGTTACTAACACGTTCATACAATTGCAAAGAGTTGAAAAATCGCGGGGAATTATTCATGGCAACATATTAGAGCCTTCTTTGGCTGTAATGGTCTTTTGCATCAACCATAAAATGCCCATTAAATTAATAGTTACTAATGTCACAAAAGTTTAAGACACCAAGGTAGAATTACCCTCTGAAAACATAGTAACATCTGAATTATTAAATATTGCTGGATCTTCTTTACGACCACGATTCATCGTTCCCACTATACTACTATGTTTTGCTCTCAATTTGCTTGCAAGCGAGGTGGACGTAAAACAATTTCATGTCGTTAGGTTTCTTTCTTTGTTGAGATAAAGCTCCATAAGCTACATGATTACACTTTCGGCCAAGGGCTCACCATGAGGATGAAGATCATCTTTCCCAAGATACGGAATTGCGTTTCACATGAATTTACTTTTAGCATCAGCTAGCACCCAGAATTTAATGCCTAATTTGTCAGGTCTCTTGGGCATATATTGAATGAGTGGACATCTACATTCACAAGGAAACATCCATGAATTTTTCCCACAATTTAGAAACTAGAGTAAATTTGTCACTCTTTAACCTCTCAGACCCATTCGACTTACGAGCAAGTGTGAGGTAAGTCATGATTTATTTGAATATATTCTTGTACAATACATAGTATTGCTGAAAGATGAAGTACCCCACGTGATATTCCAGAGTATACTAAGTCTAAGGCATGGCTATCAAATGCCCCAATGGCATAAAGCAAAGCGACGAACGCTTATATTTCTGATAGTGAAACAGACTAGTTTTCATCGCTAGTGATTCTACGGGCCTCGTCATGCATGCATGCCTGTACAAGCTTTAGCATTAAGTCAGGAGAAAGCAAACACCAAGCGCTAAGGACCATTCTCCACTAAACGTTTTGCATGAGGTGTTGGACCTGAAATTTCACTCACTATATTTTGCGTCGTCCTCCGCCCAGGAGCTCCTATTCCAGTTTCAGACACCACCCAATTCACCATCCCATTTTTTTTTTAACAGTCTCACGCACCTTCGAGAGAACCAAATTTCACAATCTTGCACTTTTTTCATCACCTTTTGGAGGCCCATTTGCATGCTCAGTAGCTTCAAACACAGTTGCTGCAGTATCATCTTTATCAGAATCTTTAGATTCAAAAGGCATTGGCACTTGTTCCCTGTCCACAGGTACTATCTCGTCGACTGCTACGCGGCCGACTATGGATAACAATATGCCAACTGTCGATCTTCTATATAGTCCTCTATTTGCTTCACGTGAAAATAAAATACAGCAATTTTATCTCTGGCATTGAAGAGTTCGCATAATATTCACAGTATTTTCTTTCAACCAGTTTCGTTTGACATAGAAAGTACAATTCCCACCTTTTACCACCTCAGGTAAATTATCAGTGGACTGCGATTGATTTGAGGAGCCTTGGCACTTTTCCAAATCTTCTAAATGAGTGGTATTAGATATCTTTCAATGGGAACTGGTGCGACGGTGGTGCGTATCATTTCATTGACAGCAAAAGATGCGGAGAGGTGTTAAAAAATGTCTAGAATATGAAATATAAAATTAGCTTGTTAAAAGCATGGATTACGGTAGGCAATGACTCTTGCTTCTCCAAGATATGAATCAAAGCTATCATTGAATTGACAGCTAAGCTACAGTATGTCCATGAAATAGAGATTTTGTTTGAAATTATCAAAATAAAAATGTATCAAGTTTGCGAAAAGCTCAAGTTTTCATACTCCAGTTACTAGGCAACGCATGAAAATTTGGCTAGAGTTGGGTATGGTCTGTGCCGTGTGTCCCACAGTTCGGCACTTTTGAAGGCCCGTGCGCTGAGAGAAGATTTTCGTCGCTCATCGCCGGAGGAAGCCGTGTTGTTGATCTTTAGGACGAAATCGCACTCAGACGGAATCAGACCCAGTGTTGGACGAGTGGGCTTTAGAGTAAATTGTGTGTGGTGATTTAGACATCCGAATTCTTAGGCAGTGTGCCTTTCTGTACGTATGTTACTGTAAATTATTTTATGTCCTCTGAGAGAATTATTGGAATTAAAAGGCGTTTTGTAAAAAGTTTGAATGGTTTATCCACGGGTGCGTTTCAGGTCAACAATGTAGTGAAACGGAGTACGTCTGCCAAATGTGGCCGAAGTGAGAGAGATAAAGGGAAACTACTTCGCACTGGTGAGAAATGGCCCTATAATAAGTTTTCCGATATTTTGCAGCAACGGTGCCCGTCACAGCCTGCGTGGGTACTAAATTTTTCCGTGACGAGTTCTTTATACTCCGAGTAAATGCACATAATTCCAACTCTAGCCACGACTGTTGCGTCGAGGTTGGGATTTTACTTTCATCCTTGCTATCACTTCGGAGCAACTCGCAGATTTACTTAGGGTGAATGACCTTTTCGTGCTCTCAGATAAACGGATGAGCCCTGTGTTCTCTTCATTTGTGAAATGAGCTTGAACAATTTTGATTAGTTTTTAAATTTTGTCCATTGTTTTTCTCTACCAAACGAAAGATACATTTTTGCGTGTTAAATGATAATTATCATTATTTTTACTAGAGATTATCGTATTATTAGCAAGATAATGACATCTTTAAAGTTAGCTTCCTAATTACTATATTATAATTTAATTGATATAATTCAGAGGGTAATTTTTTTAACGTTGTTTGCCATTTAACTGACTGTTTAACATCCCATGACGACACAGGGCTGTCTTAATTAATATCTGATACCCTTGTGCAGTGAATTTCATCCATCCTACACGTCATTGAACTTAATAAAGTGTGGTCTGCGTTGTGTTCATTCAATGTCACGTTCAACGGACTCTGAAGGAGTCAAATGAAAAAAAAATTTATTAAATTTACCCCCGCCGGTAAGATAATTTATGTGGAAGAAGTTTTCAACCTATTATTTATCGTAGATAATGCACTAATGACAATGAATATATTTATGAATATCTTCGTATGACAATGAACGTATTTATGAATAATAGCGTAATCGTATGCTGACTTCTGCAAGAGTTTTTTCCTGAGTTAATAAAACACAATTTGAGTGTAATTGCAATGTTAATCTCATCGATCGTCCTTTTTTGTTGACTTCACTAGTTACTGTATATACCATTATCTTGTAATTTTTGTGGGAGAATCTCACAGAATTTTATTTTCACTAGCGGTTTCAAACTGCTAACCCCAATAACAGCACCCAAGAATTCTCTTCAAACCATCACACCACTTGTATGAAAGTCATCCTTGACCCTTGAACTTATTGTCCACTTCTAAATTACTTCGAAAAACTTATGTGGCAAAGCTAATGCCAGAATTGGAATTTTAAATATAGAAAAGTAGATAGAATGATTGATGTTCAGGCCTAAGGGAGGAAAAATTAGGAGGCAGGGGGGATATTAAACGGAAGAGATTGTGTGTTAATAAAATTCCGATTAAATTTTCCTGATTTCGCGCGTCACCTAAAGTTGCCACTTGCATCGAATGTAATCTCGCTAAGCTAATTAAATGAGGTTTGCGGGTCTCTGCTTCATTAAATTCCTGAAAGGAGTAAATTATAATCTAAGGATAACCATTTACCGTGTCTGAAAGGACTAGAATGAAATTAGGGACTGGCAGTAAGTAATATTTTGACCCGTTCCATAAAAATGAAACTAACTCTTAAAAGCTTGAGTGGCAGCGTCATGGTAGAGCACTAATCTTTATTGTTTTTTTAATATCAGTTACTAACTTTAGGGAGTCTTATAGGCCAGATTGAGTATTTCCTTTGTAGAGCTCAGCCGAGAACTCTGGAGATGAACTTAATTTTTCGTTTGAGGAAAATAGCTCTCACTCGGCTAACAATAAGATGAGTGACCTTTTTATGCGTTCTAAAAAAGTTTATTGATTGAAAAGATCCATTTCTTTACAGAGAAACTGCTCTGTTTTATGGAGAATTCCAATTTTTCAACTATTTGTTGATTCCTAACTGATTGCAAGTCATTATTTACCGGATAGAAGTTTTTAAAAATAGAACTGTCTAATTCAACGTCGCAACTGCATTCAGAACCATCAGCAAATTTGACCATTCCGTGAAAAACATGGAACGTTCGTTGTCTCAGTGGCGCTGCGTTACTGTCGAATACGTTGTTTCCTTTACTCCTTCGTCAGACAACCACGAATCCATAATTGACTGGCGCTCGCCTGGTTTTTGCAAGATTTTATCCCCGCTGCGGATGGAACGTCACCAGTCAGCTGTCATGGAAGGCAAGTGCGAGGAAAAGAATGAGAGATGTAAACTTCGATATTTATTAGGAATATTTTATTTCTCTTTTTTTGCCAAGGAGAGGTTTTGTGAAGACCAACTCCCTTTATTTAAAGGAAATCTATGAGTACGTTTTGTCGGGAGAGAACGTACAGGGTCCCAAACAAATTCAACAGTTTGTCTTAACTTTGTAAAAACTTTCCATTATGCTCAGGAATTAACAAAACTTTGTAAGTTTACGTAGAATATTTATTTTATACCTGATGATGTTGACTATCTGACGAAACCGCTCGTCCAAGAAATATTCTACGTAAAACTTACAAAGTTTTGTTAATTACTGAGGGTACGGTGCCCCTCTTGTCAGTTATCAATCTTTGCAGCGTTGCAAGATTGTTTCACGAAAGTGCGGGCTTTCAACTTATTTTTTTAACCATCGGAAAACTCCGCCCTTCTCAAAGTACCACCCCTTCCTCTGGATCTGATTTCGTTCAAACAGCTCCCCTTTCTCTTTGGTTTCGATGAGAGTCTCTCAGATTAGCACACATAAAAGGAGGATAAGAGGGTTTCACATTATGTCTTTGTGATCGAGTTCAAGGAATTTACTGTTAACGGAATGGTTAAAAGATCGAGTCGATGGAGTACCTATTAAAATGAATGTTAGTCCACGTGATTTATATTACTTCTACCATACTTCATAATTTATGTGTAGCCATTATTTGGGTTGAAGCGGAGATTAGGCGTTGTACGCGTAACCCCATGATTCGGCTCGCGGCACATGTAATGACTGTTCTTGCAATCTCTCCATGTGCCATTTTGAAAACCGGCGCATGCGCTGCAGTTCATTATGTTCGCCCCTTGTTATCTGTTTTTGAAATATTCTCAAAAAGTTTCCTTGTTTTTAGAAGAAACAGTTTATAACTCCTGAATGTATCCCTTCCTTGAATGCCAGTTCAACTATCGTTTTTTCACGCAGAAGTAATAACAGAAATGCTACTTTCCATTTTTGAAGCTCACTTTTTATCGTTTTCATGGGTTATTATGGGAAGCTTTGGTCAGTATACTACGCATTTATGGTGAAGATATTGTATAGGAATTTGATTCGATATTTTCAATTAGAGCCTGAATTATTTAAGGCGTTTGTGGATGAAATAAAAAAGGTAAAATTAGAATCCACTTAATTAGGGAATATATGTTTGTATTGTCGGCATTAAATTAAAATCTCTGACTGTAGGCTTCTTATTATGTTCTTTTAATTTCATTTCAAATGTAACAATTAGATCGAGATTTATTGGGGGTCACAGCTAGGAGCTGTGGAATGAATTCAGATTTTCAGTGTACTTTTGAATGACTTTCAATCTATATATGCTAATATTTTGCAGAACTTATTTTTGCATCATATTATTTCTTTGCGTTAATATTTTTGGATTTTTAAAATAAATACTTATTCTAACTTTCACCCTTGTTTATTGGTAACAACCCCTGACCAGTTTCTAAACTGTTGTGTCATTATAAACAATATTGTACCATTTTCGATTGTTACTAAGAAACCGGTGTAGATATTACCAATTTATTCAACAATAAACATAATGTTTCACAAAGTTAAATCGCCATCTATTGAAAGAGAATAATGGAAATGAAAGGTGGTTGATCCGTGAGCCATTAGAAGAGTTGACATGATATCTCCCCTCGAGGATCCTCTAATTGGGCTGAAAAGAGATGATTAGCAATAACTTGGCGCGAAAATGCAACCAAAATGCATAACCAAATAATGAATGAAAGTCATAAATAAAGACATGAACAACCTGATGGCAATATGGAGTTTTTAGCGTCGTCGACTGAGAATGTTAACTAGGAGGAGGAAAGGTCGCTGCTATCTTTCCTGCGATCGGGGAGGCACAGCGTTACTACTAGTTTTTGAACATACATACATTTCAGACGCGGTCTTCCTGTCATCGCTCTTAGTCATGTTTTTTTATCTTCTCCGCTTTTCTTAATGCCTGGTTCCTCCGTTTTCTCTGTCTTTTTGAGCCTTTCGCGGACGACGGTAACCTTTGGAGACCGTCATGCATCGACTTTATAGCGACTCCTCATTGACAATAGTGCATTGAGACAGCGTTTATATCTACAAAATCTACAAAAAGCTATTTGGTAATATACACCAGCGATGTAATACTCTTACGAGACAATAAATAGTTAATATAAATTTAAAGGCAAAAAACGAAATCGTGTATGATATGTTCCCAAAATACTACAATAATTTATAATCTGCTTTAATTTTTTTTGGGGCCCAAGCGTGTTTTTTTTATCTTTGGAGGCTAAATCTATTCCTCTGGGAAAGGGTTATTAAGCGGTAAAATGAACACATCTGATACGTTTGCGCTCGCCAAAATCGCTTAAAAAGTAAAATCTTGCAGTCGGTGTAATTAAAACTTCTCAATTACTTGAACTTTGGCTTGATTTTTCTCTTATGCATGTTTTCGGCTGTGCATGGAATGATTAATCATTTTCAAAGTCTAATTACATGTAATGACTAAAATGAGTGTACAAAAAAGAAGGTTGACATCTTGACTCGAGTACACGCTGTCCACTTTGATGTGGGCCAGGTATGAATCTAGATAGCGTCAAGATTTTTCCATTGAATCCTGGAGCCTGGTTGACTGCTATGTGAACTGACTAATTTTGAAAGTTTTCTCTTCGCTTTTAAACCATTCATTCCTTAAAATATCGTCAGTTTCAAGGCCCTTAATTAATCTCAGATGTCAACCGCCTTCCTAATGAACCAACTAATCAAGAAAATTTGAGGTGATTTACTCTATTCTCAAAAAGAATAAATGCAACCTTCACTCTTTCTGAGTTTTCTAGGTGTCATGCAAATAATTGAGTAACATTAAAAACATTTTAATTTTTCTTGAAGTACTTTGGACACTTTCAATCATTATTTAAAAAAATAATAATCAATAAAATTATCGCACTTTTAGCAGATATTTTTTCGCTAAACTTTGATTTAGGACTTTAAATAAAACGAACCATATTCTTTCTCATCAGAAAAAAGTTCATTTTTAGTGAATCCAAGAATTCGGGACAGTGTGTCCGTTATTAGACTTTCAGATTTTCAACCTTATCTCCTTAGATTAAATAGCATTAACATTATGAAAAATGACGAAATGATTCTTTCAAGATTTAGTCAAAAAAAATAGAGAGAAGTGAGGGAATCACTAATTGTTCGAAGTTTAATGATTTCTTATAAACTCAGCCACATAACCATCAAATATTCTTGATATTTGATTGCCATATTTAAGAGAATCACCTTATTTACTTTAGTATTTTGATATTTTGATGTCAATGATTGGGTTATTTTTCATTCGTATTTATAACTGGAGAGGGCAAGCATTTAGCAAAAGTAGCTTCATTTGGTTATAATTTGCCATTTTTCAAAATAATTCACAAATTTGGAGCGCTGAGAAATGACAGTAAGAATCCTACATCAATGCAAACCTTCAGTTTCGCTTAAGTAGAAGATTCTAACAAGTATTTTAAAGCGCTCCGCATTTGAGAAGTAATATTTTAAAGGTGCAAATAATACCTAGGTGAAGCTATTTTTGCTAATGCTACATGTTTTGTTGTCAATGCGAGACGGTTTAGGGTCAACTTGGTATCAAAACTCTTGCAAAAACGTCATCCTGAGCAATAATGACGTTTACGATGACTTACGCCCTGCTCAGAGATCCTTTATATAGGTTATATTTTCATACCAGTGTGCATCAGCTTTGTAATTTCTTACCTTAAATCGAATGTTTCACCACATTTATTGTCAGGAGGTGCGATATTTTCAATAGATTTGATGAATACTGATTGCATTTTCCCCAAGAGTAGACTGTTTTGCATTTCGGCCGCGGCTTTATGGCGTCTTGATTGATGAAACTGTATGAAAGTTGTATCTGAGCGCTGTACCAATAGGGATATGAAATGATAAATTTGGTCATGACTTCTTCAATCGAAACAATTTTCTTCTAAATTCATAGTTTGGAGATAAGCTTATAAGGTAGGCAGGCTTTCAGCCTTCGCCCTTGCTCCCTCAGATAGATTTGGTGACTAGAAAACTAACTCGTTTCGTGTATGAGGTGTGGGATGTTAAATGGAGAGAAAATTAGAGTGACTCACTTGTTTTATTGTGGCAACTATATTCTTCCGATTATAAAAATAAATAGTAGGGTAGATATAACCGGGGGCGCCGAAGGAGGCGTTTGGAGTTGATTGCGAGGGAAAAAAATGTCCTTGGATTTGATGGAGGGAGGAAAAGAAGTGAGCGACCGAGAACTTGAGATAATGAGCCGAAAATAACCAATTTTTATTCTTTTTGCTCGAATTTTATTTTTAAAGTCCGCTCTATTTCAGGTGAGTGGACTTCCCTGCATGAAAATTTAATAGTGTCTTGACAGTGCTTTCATTCCTTACTTTGAAAATACTGTTGTGACCAAGTAATTAACATTATTCTCTCGAAATGCACCAATTATTCCTCTTGTGTTCAGTAGTTTATATTATTATCCACCGAAGGACTCCACAAACCCAATTTTTATACGTCAATATCCCAAAAATGTTTGTTATTATACAATTTTTTTCTACTCAACAGGGAGACAGCATTCCAAAAAACTTAAGTTCTTCCTTGCGCTTGAAGGTTTGTTTGAAAATCGAAATGGCACCACCCGTATAATTCCAAAAGGGTAAAATGGATTCTCGGTGTCCACGTTTCCAATAAGAATTCATACGTTATTTCAAACTATTTTTCATCTGTAAAAAGGTACTGTTGATCCTTCTTCAAAAACTTCAAGCCGTTTTCATAACCTTTGAAACCCTTGGGTCATCTCTGTTTCATCATATTGTATTCAGATTATTAGATATCGAATACATGTGCGCACCTAGCAAAATTCCGAGGGATCCTACATTTCAAAGATAGCGAAATCAATTCTTTCCCAATATCTCCAATAGATAGACTTTACGGCCTCATCTAAGGCATTAACTTCCCAGTAACTAAGCTCCTTACTTGTCCGTAGTATTTAAAAAAAATGATTTTTATAAGCGGTAGCCAAATTGTGACATCGATATGACATACTAGCTATGTTTTGCCGTGGTACCAGGTTTCCCTCCTCCGATAAAAAGTAGGTATCATGCAAAAAGATAAAATAGGATTCTTGCCCTTGACGCTGAGATGAACGGGAAATAAGAACCAATAGGTTTCAAAGGATGGCTTTATTGAGGCAAACACAATCTTTACCCTGGTACAGAGGGATGACGGGAGTGTCTTACAGAGAGAGAGAGAGAGAGATGGGCAGAGAGGGAATAAAATATATATATATATATATTGGTCTTACCCAAACAGAGTCACTTGCAAGTCTTGTCGAACCCGACCAGGGGCGAAAGTATTTGGGGCGGCGACTAAGCGAGAGTTATAGGACCCAAGAATTGAATGAATCTAATGCTCACGAGCGTCCGTTTATATACGAATCTTCCCTGGCTAAATGGGGAAGTTCCATTTATGACAATAACAATTCTCTAAGGCAAGCAATAGGCTTCCTTAGGTTTCTAAAATGACTTATTCCGGAAGGGGGGGATGACATTACTTTATAGGGTAGGGAATGGCGTTACTCTAGAGGTGACCCGTACCTCTGAAAAACGTGGGAGATGAAAATCTTCTGAAAAAAAGTTTGATGGAAAAACACTCTCTCTCCATCCAGGAACTCCAAATGCGCACCATTAAGAGAATCCAGGTCACGACAGCTATTTTGGAGGAAGTTAAGTAGTTCAGGAAATATATTTGTATATTTGTATTTAAATGAGAAGTATTTATTGAAAATTGACACATATGATACTGTAGAAGATTTCAAAGTTTTTCTAAATAAATTCATCATCAGCTGTCATCGATTCGAAAATTGGTTTGGTGGAGCGCTCCACTCTTCTCTCTCATCAACCAATCGATTTATTTATTCCATTATTTTTCAATTTTGCGCCCGAAATAACTTTCCTGATCCCATTCATTCTTCGTCTTATTTCATTTGATGGGGGGGAACTTTGATTTAACAACGTAGCAAGGAGAGAAAATCTTAAGTTTATTGATGAGTTTTATTGATGTTGGAGCAGTTGTAGACCTTATGGAACCGAACCAAAATGCATAGTATTGACTCAGTGACAGCCAATTTTACAAGTTGCGCGAGATTGTAAAACTTTTTTTTATCCCAAAATCTTCTTAAAAGGGAAATAACACCTGTCATCAGGAAGTAATTATGAATGTTATTACAATCTACCTATTGATAAATGTAAATGAGTATAGTTGGCAAAAATTAATACGCCTTATATCCGCTTAAAGATGATGGTTTACTTTTTCTCGTTCAAACCCCAAGTCCTATGCACAATAAGTCCTCGATATACATCGGAGATGCGTGTTGAATAAGGGCGACTTAAGTCGAAACAACGTAAAACAGATCCAGATATTCGTGACCACTTTAATCCCGCGATAAATCAAGGCGTTTATTGCAAAATTTGTTTTTTTGCCTTTGTCCCGGAAAAAAAGCAATTTCAGATCGGATGATTATGTCTCAATCATCAAAAATGCAATCATAATATGCACATACGGTCTACTTCATAAGCATTAAATATTAAATATTAAATATAAACATTAAATAAGGAAGAATTTTCCGACGACCCTTGTCAGCATGGACGTAACGTCGAATCAGACGTGAAACTCCGAAACAGGCTTCTAATTGCATTTATGTTGTAAAACTATGTGTTGGCCAACGTTACCAAACTTTAGATCGACATTAGCTCATTAAAAAATACACGAATTCTTGCAAAGTAAAATGATTAAATTATATCAATTAAAAACTGACTCACAGACTCTACGGTATTGAAAAAATTGGTCATTAGCATTTTATTTTATTACTTATGAATGACATGCAATAAATATTTGTCTAAAAGTGGACCAAAGTGACCCATGTCGACGTAGTTTATAGATTTATGATGGCGACTACTCACCCATGTGATACCGTTGACCTCTCGGAATTCCAGGCAATGGGCATCTCAAGGGAGGAGCCATCGAATGCATGTAAGCAGATGATGAGCCCTTGTTGGTCTCTCGACTATCCGCCCCGGACTCGACGCACGGACCTCTCTCGGACTTCCGAACCGAATTCTCCTCCCGCCCCTGTCGCCGCAAGTGACGTCCTTAATGACCCACTTCGTGCCCTTCAAATGAAATCCCTACACGATGCATTGAAATTGCACGGTGCGCCACCATTCGTGGTCAGGGCACGTCGGATTGCTGACGGGGAGCATCGCGTTGAGTTCTAATTTTCCAACAAGAGGGTTAGGGACAGATATTCATTATGGTGCACAGAATATGAATTCCATTCATGTATGAGAAAAATTGGTTATCAATAGCGTGAAATATCGTTAGAGCAAATGATTAGAATGGAAAAATGAATAATCTTGTTTTCCCGGTGAATAATGAATGCAAACTTTGCTCGGTATATCCACCGCGTGAGGCGATCGGCAGCCTACGTTTCGACGGCTTACACTGCCATCGTACTCAGAGTGTTGATGAGCCAAATTTATAATTTTGCTCGATAATATCTCCCAATAAATGATGGTACTACTTCCCAATTAACATAAAAGAAAATACAATTTAAATTATCTACGAATAATATTCGGCCCAATCGGCATCGATATTAAGTTTCATCATCATACCTTGTATCTTAACCGGTCGATCGAAATAAACTATACCAGCATCTTTTCTAGTGTTTTCCTTTTTTGATCAATAATAATTTGCCATTTATAGATTCATGCGTTTAAATTTCCGAGTTCCTCGAGTGCTCGAAACAATTCAAAGAGTTACAGAATCTATTTTGGATAAATAGGTTCGTGGATAGTCTCAGTTTTCACCCTATCGTGTATTGTACCATCTGTGGTCCTGCGTGACAACGGGGCTCTCCCGGCTTCATGGCCTTCGACCACCCGCACAGTCACAAGCCGTGGTGCACATGCGAGGCTCGAGGCAGGTGTGAGCCGCAATAAAAACCGCCGGTCCACCGACGCCCACTCTTCAATCAATCCGTCCACTTAAGTGGCCAACTAGCCCGAATAGTTTAGACACGCCCCCTTCTATTATCCATCCCTCAACCCCTGCCACACTCCCCAATTCGGACAGCGTCTACGCTTGAGCACGGGTTAATGAGTTCGGTCCCCTTCTCAGGATCACCATAAACGCGACACTTAATATCCAAATCCCTTCCCACGACCCTAGTATCTCGCCAAAAGCATGCTGAAGGGATGGGAGCTAATAGATATTCCGTTCAGATAATGCGACTGGTCTCGGTGGACGCCATTGAAAACGAGCATTAGCCAACCTATCACGTTACTTCTTTCATTTCTTCTTTTTAGGGTGACCTTACACTCATTATGACCACTATCTGTATAGACCAATAAAAATAGACGTATTCAGGAATTCCAAGTCTTTTCAGCATGTTTGTTACGAGATCTGTGGAAATAGAAGTAGGTGCGCATTGTGTATTTCATCTACTCTTTGGTAATAGAGGGCTTTCTTTGAATTGTTACACGATAGTGACAAAACGGATAAAGTTTTGTATTTAACACTTACATTTAGCACTAGGGATTTAACTGCTAATTGGATGGAAACACATTCTGGGCTCTTGCATCCTGTTTATTACAATGTCCGTCTTCATACGATGTATGTATGCTGTTCGCGTTCGTAAGAGGGCTTTCTTAATTCTCGTCCACTGAAAGATACATCAATCAAAATGCTAAAAAATATAACCTTTTGATGAAGAATGAGGATATATTCCATAAGTCTCATCGGATGTAATTTTTATTGCTTAAGCCGATGTGGGCGTATGTAATTTCAGGCTCTACTCAAGTTTTTTAATTGTGGCACATATAATGCTGTTGATTATGACTCCCCTCACTCCTCAATTAATCACCCCCTCCGCCTAAATGCGTCCAAACCTGTGCTGCCCATTCCTTCGTTTGACCGGAGTCATCCGGATACGTGTTATTTTCTTGTTCTTCGTTAGTTATTCTTTCTCTAGTGAGCTTTTTCTTTTATCATTCCAACTTTCTATGCCTCCAATCTCTCCTTTTTCCGTTAAAATTATTGTCCCACTACCATGAAGCATACCACTTTCCGAACTCCAACGAAGAGTGCCCATTTCATCGAAACTCATCGCATCCAAAGTTATAGGTTTTAATTGAGGTAAGGAATGATATATAAAATGTATGAATGCACATTTGTCGTTTCCACGTGTTGCATGTCTTACACAAAAATTAATACTAAGCTATACTTAGCGTATATATTGTGTTTGTGCTTTGGTAGTCGGGTATCTTAGGGGAGGATAAACAAACTTCATCGAATGTTCGTATTAAAAATTCTAGATCTCTTTTTTCTTGAATATGTTTTTAGATTTCTTGCAATGTTTGTGATTTGGTTCTAGGCTTGCTCAAAAGCTTTTTCTTGAATTAAACCCTATTATATGACTTCGTCTAAGAATAGCGTTCACATTATTCATGCTATTCTAACACTCTCTGTAAAGTCCTCGAAACATTTATATGATTTGTGGTAGTGTTGCATTTTTCTCAAAAGTGAGTCTCACTGCATTCCATGTTTAATGTTACTTCATCTTCCCATTTATCGACTCTATTCAATAATTATCCGACATAAAGCCTGGAGAGCGGAGATGAAGTTAGGATATCCAAATTTGGCCTGAGTTAACCGTCGATGAGCGTTAGAACTGATTTGAATGCTGGAAAAAGACAAAATGATACTACAAATCACTATTGCTTTCGGAGTAGATAAAAATATTCTCTCCTTCTTAGCTGCAACTACGATTGATATCCCTCTCCTGAGTGCCGTCCTCGACTGCTAGTGCCCTTCCCGTGGAATCTTCTCGATGATACTTATCTCAGGAATATTGACCATCCATATCTACAATCCATACTCCACCCATGTGCTAACATCTATCTGATAATTGGGTGCACCTCTTCCCGTGGAGATCCGGGGCGAGAGAAACGAGCTGAGGGGCTGCGGTACACGAGCACGGATAGGGTCTGAGTGAGTCCACCTACTCTGCCAGTGGAGTGATTTTATGTGCTTTACCTTTACTATAGTACGATGCTCACCACTTTTTAGTAAAGCAGCTCAGTTTATTTTCATTCGCTTTTGACCATTCGGTCTATTGAGCAGCGTATCTCAAAAAAGAACGGGAACAGTTTGATGTGCTCTTGAGAGCGTGCTAATGTGGCTAGACGCAGGTTGAACGCTGTGATTGTTGGAGAGTGCGATTATTTATAACTACATATCGGTAAAAAGCATGCGAGATTAAGTAGCTTTGCTGTTTGAATCAATTATATTGCGCTTTAAAAAATCTGTTGGCCACGATCATTGTGTGCCTTCTGAATTCTCTGCACAGGCGTTATTTGCCCTAAGCGTTCCGCTCAGCCGCATTTTTTCCATTCACCGTCGTCCCCGTTTGCTCTGAGTTCCAATCTGCAATATTTAGCACCCATGATTTCAAACCTCCCTTCATTTGAGTCTTCAGACGAATCCGAGAAAGAGATGTTTACTCCCAATCCCGTTCCGTCTCCGCCTCCTCGATCGATGGTCCGATCACTTTCAGGCGAATTCCCCTTTTCTCTCTTTCTGACATGTTCATCTGATTCTCATTGCTTACTCCTCCCCTCGTTCCTATTGCTTACCGTCTCAACTGCCGATATGTGTCATCATTAGCTCTTCACCACCAACTTCTCTTGCTCTGCGGCCATGGCGACGGCGGCAAAGGTGAGCTCCATAGTTACGAGATTCACTCTTACTTTATATGAGAATATTCTTTCGATTAATGGTAACGTTTTCATGGGAATCATACGCACTACTCCTTTAGTGCTCCACTTGAATCAAAATAAACACATGTTTTCAGGAATTTACTTCTTCTGTAATGCTTTTGTTATCATATTTTTCATATCACGAATCGTAACATTCAGGGTAGAGTACTTCACAAATGAACCACTTCATTTAATGTTGGCACGGCCTCTTATGACTACTAACATCTGCCATGCCTCTTTACTCTTTTCGTAACCTTACGTATCAACATTCATGACCATTATGCATTGAGGGCGTACGTATTTATTGGGTTAGATGAAAAATCGGCACACTTATTTGATGCATGCACGAGTTATCTTCGAAGAAGACAAATTGCAAAACATAAAAAAAATGTATTTTGCAGGTTTTTTTCAGGTTCATCAATACAGGTTGCCATTTCCATCAATTTATCCGATGCATCCGTTGTTACCATCAAAGAAGCTTAGAGAGACCATGAATAGAGCGAAGGAGCATGTCTCATCCACGTCTCTGGATAAATTTCGAGAAACGGATAAATCAATAAATCCATCCCATTTTCGATGACAATTCCTCTCCTCCGTCATCTTCCACCGTCACCTGCCATTTCGCTCATTCACTCCACTTCCTTCCCTCATCCCAATCTCAACCTCTCCCTCAACCACTTCCCAAACAGCCCATTCGATTCCGCGCTCACCTCTCCTTTATGCTCCCGTTCCTCACTCACGACTTATTTGTACTTTTACGGGCTACCATGTGTCCCAATCCCGCTCATTTCTTTTAAATAGGGACAATAATATCCTCTTATAGTATAGCTTTATGATTAAGGCTTTTTTCTCGAATGTTCTCTCGCGAAAAACTTGATTCGATAACCATGTGGATGGACGGGTACGTATTCTGGTGATTGCTACATAAATAAGGCAGAGATGAACTAGGTAATTTAAAAATTTCCTGGTGAAATGTTCGCTTGTCTAATGGTAAACTATTTCTTTAAATAATTTGGCTGAATTAAGGAGACGGATATAACTAGGCCAAATAAACATTGTCCAAAAGTAAATGTGAGGTATGTTCCCAAATTAGCACTCAAGAATGACTCATCGTCCAAACGTCTTTATCATAACCAACCTCAAATGCTTATTTGATCAGATAACCAGTTTACAATGCATTTTATAAAAAAAGTTGCGTACGTTTCCCATTATGACCTCCGCTGCTCTATCTTTGTGTCTTTGCGTTATATTAGGAAGGTCAGCTAGGGTTGAAAGAAGAGCCCGCGTTGCTTTTCTCGTCTATCTCTCTGCGGGGAACCTCCTTAAAGTGTTTTGGTGGAGACGACTTCTTACTTTCACTGAGAACTAATGTCTTCGCAGGGAGTTAGGATGGCGGTTGTAGTTCTTTCTCCTTCTCGGAGGTTCGAAGTTAAGGGAGGGCTCTTGAGTGAGGTTTGCTAGTTTTACCACCAGAGGTAAGGTTAGAGTGCTTTGGGGTAGAGACTCTCTATAACACAGTGTTTCTACTTCGGAGTGAATGAATAGACTGGAAAAGGATACAGCGAAAGACATCCGCTCTTATTCCTGGGCGGAGGCGTCAGGAGAAGGTTTTATTTTTTGCCGTGGTCGTGATTAAGTACTTCTCTCTTCTCAAGAGCGAAAAAATGAGTCCGCTTTCGCTCTCTTCAACAAGTCACGCTCTTTTTTCCCACATACACCATTCTCCCCTCTTCTCTCTCCCTCACCACAGTCTGGCTCTCTGAAACTGTACAAAACTCTCACTAAAGTTTTTTTTGTCGTACGCTCTCCAGCAGTCTCGGGAAACTGAATCCCTCATGCCTCGGAATACTCTTAAATGCCAATACATCAGCATCCTAGGCACTTAAACTGGTGGATCATCCGACCTTTTTTTTCTCTATCTCTCTTGACTGGAAGATAAAAATCCTGTGTGTGATTTAACATATTTAGCGTTCGAGGAAGGCGGCTCGTCCACGCTCTCTCTCACAATAAAATTCAAAATAACGTTCTTTCTTATCAAAATATTTATTTCATCATAAATCAAGAACCAGATTCGAGTATTCCTTTAGTTTAATATTCTGATGCTCAAATATATAAAAATATGGCCGTAAATTTGAACATAATTGTGGAACGTAACTTATTGTGTAACGATCATTGTGGAATGCTTGTGTTGATTATTTAATCATTTTTTGGCATCAAACATTTGAACACAAATATTCTCAGCAAAGCTTGCGATCCGTTTGGAATAATATTTTAAGTGTTTCGAATACTTTAATAGGTTTTTACTAAACCCTTGGAAATGGGTGCTTCGGCAACCGATTCGATTCGGTTTGCTAGTAACAGACGTAGAAGTAGTATACGCAATCAGAGACATTCCTTGTTGTCTTAGTTGTACGCACTCCAATGAGCTTTTTATCGAGAAGAAATCATCCAGGCATAAGACGAGAGTGTCTAGATTTAGAATGTACCGTAATAAAATCTTGATTCTTCTTTGCTGTGATTTATCCTGGGGTGAATTCATGAGTAAATATTCTACTTCAGCACAGGGGCTGATATTGAAGTATTTGCTCTACGGAGTAATTTATTTAAAGTAGCCAAAAATTGACTAAAGTAATAATTAATAAACCATTATTCCCGTTTAAAAAAGATAATCATACTTGATCGTATTTTGCTAATTAACTTGCCAATTTGAGGAACCAGCCCTATTGTAAAGTAGCCCTATTGCAGCTTGACGGGAATAACTCGCTTTTTGCTGGAAATTAAAAATTTATGGACTGAATTTTACGAATGCAACATTCGTTATTTCGGAGAGACGGCGCAGAAATAAATAAAGCATCCCAAGCTAGCTCTTAATTTTAACAAAGCATCAGCGTTTTCTCTTATTTGCTAGATAGATTATTTGCTAACCTGAGTAGGTTTAAAATCCATCTATTCCTACCCATCGCAAGCAACCAAAATACCTTATAACGCCATTTCAAAAGGCCCGCCGTGCACACAAAGTGAATGATTTGTACCTCGAATGAAACGGAGCCAATCGATCATTACCTCCTCCAACATTGATGGCCTCTTAAGGTGGTTGGAGCGTTAATAGTGAGTCATTTAGAGCATATTTTAATAACTTTTCAAGTGAGTCGAAAAAAATTCTTGAACCACACTTCACTTAAATACATATTTTATGGTTTGGTAATAACCATACATGTCGTAATATAAATGATGCAACAATAACACTGCTCTGCATCAAAAATGATGTTTTCATATGAATGTGTGTTCCTAAATGAATTTTCTGCACTGAGTTGAACGGTTTTATCAGTTTTTTTCTATCACGTCAGGTTTTCGAGAAAATCAAGAATTTGTGTTTCATATGTTTGTGTCTGTATACCATAGTAGGACATGGAAAGTACTGAGCATTATGAAGGAATGAATGATGATTGTGTTGTACTCCTAAGGCCGGTTACACACTTGGCGGATTTATAAGCTACGGAGAGTTTACCGTCGCCGCTCACAGAAATCTAGCGTTTACACACAGAGCGGTCAAATCTTCGTCGCCGTCGTACAAGTCAGATGAATACTTTTGTCGCCATATGGCTCATAAAGCACTTTGTATAGTCTGAACTGGTCAGAGAGAAAATTCTAGCTTTATTGTTATTCCGTCGTCGAATGAAGAGGAAAAGAACAATAGAAAAACCAATAAATACTGAAGCAACAGTGTCACACTCACGAGAGTTTAATTCGCACTGAGCAAAACAACTCCAAACGATCCGTTCAGTGCATAAGCTCTAACTTACTTCAGTGTGCTACTGCTGGAACAGCGGCGATGACCAATTTTCCGCGGCAGAAAAATCCTCGTGTGTGCAACCAGCCTAATAGTGTGGTGAACTGAATGGTTTCATTAAGTGACAAATTGTGAATTCTACTGCAATGTCTTCACGTGGCTGCAAAAATGACCCAAACACATTGTTACATACGTGGAAAGTACATGTTGTGTAAAAAAAGACTGAACATAACACATTCGTCAAAGAAGCCTACTTTGCATATTTTGGACTCGTACTTGGCGATGAAAATAAACCATGGGCACCTCAGAAAGTATGTAAAACTTGCGTGGAAGGGTTGTGGATGAATGGACAAAGAGAGAAATTTTATTTCGCTCCTACAATGGTATGAGGGGAACAATTACACCATACAGATGACTGTTGTTTTTGTCAGGTTAAAGTGCAAGGTTTCAGGGCCAAGATCAAAAGTGACATTGTTTATCCACATTTGTGATCCGCAATGAGACCAATCAAACATGAAGAAAGCCTACCTATCCCATCTCGTCCACCTTCAACCTGTAAAAGCCTCAAAAGGAAGTTGAAAGTGACACAACAGAAATCAGTGGATCAGATACAGAAGAGTTTGTACCCAGTGCAAGCGACAATACCCCACATTGTAAGTCAGACCGCATTGGATGACTTGGTCCGTGATCTTGCGTTACCAAAGGAAAGTGGTGAACTGCTAGCTTCTGTACTGAAAGACAGACATTTATTATTACCTGGCACAAAAATTTCATGTTACAGATCCCGGGAACAAGAAATTGTTTCATTATTTTCTGAAGAAAGGTCTATGATCTTCTGCAACAATATACCGAAGCTTGTATCGTGGCTTGGTGTGAAGTACGCAACTTCCCAATGGAGGAAAATTCATAGATTCTTCGGTAACCAGCAAGACAGATGTTTTACTCCACAATGGTAATGTCCTTGGATCGGTACCAATTGCTTATTCAATTACATTGAAAGAATCATATGAAAGTTTGCTATTTATACTGCAGTGTGTGAATTACTCCTTGTTTGGGTGGGTTTTATGTGGTGACTTCAAAGTTATCTACCTTTTACGGGGACTTCAAATGGGATACACAAAAATGCCTTGCTTCCTGTGCGAATGGGGTAGTCGAGACCGAAAAAATCACTGGCAAAGGAGAGAGTGGCCAACCAGAGGAACCTTGACACCCTTAACAAAGAATGTTCTTAATGTACCCCTTGTCGAACCGACAAAAGTTCTTCTCCCTCCCCTTCATACGAAATTGGGTATTATGCGTCAGTTTGTGGGTGCCCTAGACAAGGACAATGAGTGTTTAAAATGTAGTGTTTATCACAGAATGACCCCAGCTAAGCTGAAAGCAGGTGTTTTTACTGGACCTCAGATCAGGAAATCAACGTGTGACCCCAATTTTGAGAATAAAATGAGCCAAACAGAAAAGCAAGCCTGAAAGAGCTACAAAGATGTTGAGAAAAACTTCCTAGGGAACAGAAGAAGTCCAGATTATAAAACAATTCTGAACAATATGCTGGAAAATTTTAGAAAACTAGGTTGTAATATGAGTATGAAGTTACACTTCCTACATGCCTACATTGACTATTTTCCAGATTGTTGCCTTGGATTTTACAGCGAGGAACAAGGTGAACGTTACCACCAAGATTTAAAAGACATTGAAAGACGATACCATGGTGGTTGTAATCTTAATATGATGGCAGACTACTGTTGGTCCCTGAAAAGGGAAAATACTTCTCAGGCCAATGGAAGAAGTGCAAAAAGAAGAAAATTTTTGCCAATAAAATAAAAGGTTAGGTCACTAAATTATATCAACTGTTATTACTAATTGTAAAATGTAATCGCTCTCTGTTTAAAATGACAGGATTCTAATTTACGGCAAGTTTATAACCATGACAATGATCTTGTAGAGGGATATAAATATATGCCGGTAATGGATGAATGTGAAAGTTTTGTTTGGATTTTTTAAAAAATCTGGACGTGATAGAAGAAAACTGATTACACATTTGGAATCTGCATCTCAAAATCAGGGGGAAACGATAGTCAAAACCAAAACATCAAAAATTTTTTTTCAAAATGCAGAGCAGTGTAATACAAAGCTCTCATCTTACTTGAAGCCTTGTTACGACTGCGGTTTACGGCGCGGAATTCGAAATTAAAGCGTAAATCATATGTGAACACGTATCTTTTTTCACATGTTCTTTCACGATTATAGGAAAATTTGTTCATGCAGTATTGAATTATTAAAAAATGTGTGTCATAAGCCATAAGAATACGAGTTAAAATAGCATTATAGAGATCCAAGAAACTGAATGGGCAACACGCATTTTTTCACTTTTATCTGTACAAATTAGTATGCGTATGAAAAGTTTCACGGAAATTAGTACATTGCCGAAAATCGCTCCAATCGCCTTAAAGTGAGTCGGTCATTGAAGAGGATAGATCGCGATTGAAGAGGTAAGAGTGCGAGCACGAAAACGTACCTAGCATATGGAAACCGAGTCATTCGTCATGGATTCCCTCGGATAGCGCATATTACGCCGATCTACGCAATGCAATGTAATTCGTCGTTGGCCGTTCACTCACCCAACTCTGAATGTTCCCACGCATCACTTTACTCTCTCTCTCTCTCCCTCATAGGACACTGGTCACGTCAAATGATATACGTTCCATCATGCTGCATCATGACTCCGTTCATTTAAGTGCTTTATTAAGACTAGCAGAATGTTCTATCCAGAACACTCAGTGTGACTAGTAGCGACAGCATTCTTCCTCCGCCAATTCTGACGTAAACCAAGTCACAAACTGTAAATTTACAGACAGCAGATATGCTTCATCTACCCGTGAAATGGCTGTTGTTGAATTTGGTTGAAAAAAAACGGAGAGGATTCAAGCGAAATCCTAACTATTCACATCGAGGAAAATCGACATTTTATTTGTGCGGGCTTTCGATGAAACCGATGAGTTTTTCCTCCAATATTATCGCTAAATTTGATTAGCTTCCTAATAAGTTTGAGTATCATTTTAAAAATAGATTGCATGTTGTTTCTATATATTTCAATCATTATTTTATATTTTTTCATCCATCTAAGGTTATTTTCTTAACACTGTGAATTAAAATTATTTCCCGCGTCATCAATGGACTTTTTCCCAATTATTTCAATTTTATAAATTCTTTTATAACTTTTGTTATCATTCATGCCCTTTCCCAAGCTGTCCTAGGTGGTATAATGGATGGGCAATGTAAATTATGCGTTTGGGTATCTGTCGACCAATCGTACTCTATCTTTCTGTCGCCTTAAGAGAGGGAAGTCTGGTAAACTTCCTATTACCTTAAGTCCGTCACATTAATTGAGCATCCTATGAACTTAAGTCCGTCATCTAAATTACACCATCAAATTCTGCGTCAAAATCCATTCAAGCAACATTTATCAATGTTTTCCAATTGAACATGACGTCATTGAAACGCCAGAATTCCGCCTGATTCTCACGAGGCACAAGAAGAATACAAATATGGTCTTGAAAGGAACTTTTACGGCTTCCTTGCTATCAAATTCATCTCGTCTTGAACGGCTTTGAAAGGTATTTAACCTTGAATCAGTTTGAAAACTCTCAGCCAATAACACGCAATCCTTTGGCCTTCCCAGAATTCCGCCTGATTCTCAAGAGGTAGAAGAAGAATACTAGTTTCAAGAATGCCTCCTCGGGAATGCAAACGGATTTATAGCTGAATTGCATTACGTTGCTTTTAATCTGTCATTATTCTCATGCGACTCCAACATTTCAAACTCGTCTTTGACGCCTTGGGCCGTTGAAAGTCCTATCAACTATTCTTTATCAAGTATTCTTGAACTGTTGATTTGAATCTCCTTTGACACGGCTTTACGTTCAATGTTTTGTGTTCAATGCTTCTTTGAAAAGAATTATGAGCTGCGTGTAAAGGGCTTCAGTTAATTTTTTTTGTAGGCGGTTAACGTTTATAGAAAGCCTTGAAGCCTGGTATTAGAGGAGCAGGCTTGGAAAATAAATTTCAAAGCTCATTCTTCTTGAAATATCCCGTAAATGAGGGAGAGAGTTGATAAGAAGATCAGGAAAATCACCGTTGAAGCAATAGGTAAAATAGGGCGGAAAATTTCCCTTAAGGCAATTTCTAATGAACATAAAATAAACGTGGACATCCACCATGCGTGGAAAATGAGTTGTTTTTGGTTCCATAGATGTCCACCAATCTCCCTTTTAGGTCAGGTTGAAAATCATTTGTCATTTATATACATCATGATTATATGTTATGGATGCAGCTTAGATCTTATGTCTAAAAGAGAAATTCAGCTGTGAGTTTTGGGCCACAGTGAACAGAATGAACAGAACAGAACAGCCACAGAACAGAAATGACTGAAGCTATAACCCAGCGATTTTTTCATTTCTATTGTGTATCTCCATTTTGTTCTCTCTCAAGAGCCAAATTTTCCTGGTTAAGTGAATAAGGTCATCAAACTAATTTATTTCCCCTAGCTTTTTTCTCGTAAATCAATTGGTAATTATTATAATTTGAGTAAATGGTAAGTAATATGGGTGGAATATTTACTTTGCCTTATCTAAAGCATTTAAATTTTTAAATAATTCACCAGGCTATTTATCTTTCTTGCGTCGTTATTTTTTCCCAATTTGAGTTTGAAGATTTTTGATTCCATCGAAGGAAAGCAAAGGAGATTTTTAATGCATTACTTTTTCGATGAAATTCGGAGGTCGACTGAGTTATCTCCACAATGCAGTAACTATTCTACAGATACAAAACATCTGCTTTATTTTCCATGTGACTTGAAATTGAAATATTTGCATGAAATCGAACACAGGATTCAACCATCTAGAAAGATGAATTTATAAATTCGATACCTCTGAATTTGATGACAGATTTATTTACGAAATACATATTCTAGGTAAATTGAAATATTGATCTTCGGTGTCATTGGTGCGAAAGATTTTCAAAGAAAAATGCAAGCAGTTTGTTCACTCGATGGGATATAGGAGAAAATTATTTCTCCAAATGCTGAATAAATCCTTTGTGACCCTGCAGACCCTTCAACTCAGTAAATTAGAGTTGAGATCAAAAACTCGCCTGGAGAGAGCGAGATCTTTTTTTTTACTCTTTACGGCCAATAGCACTCTATTCGTTCAGGAGAGATTCATGAAATCAAGACGAGATGCTATATGGATTTATTGGATCTCTTTTTGAATGAGGCGTAATTTTTTCCCTAAGCAATATTCTTTCTCACCTCTTGTCATCACCTCTTAATCATGCTTATGATAATTGCTACGTTAAGTCTCAATTAGAATGATCATAGTTTTCTGCCAACTGTGAATTTGTTGTTGAAATCCAATAAACTGAACTGCTTCAGGCGTGACTTCGTGGAACTGCATGTCGATCAAAATAAATATTTTTTAAATATACAAAGTTTATTTATTTTCATCGTTGAAATCCAAGGTTGAAATAAAAACTCCATCCTTATCGAGGTGGGCTGTTTCTGTAGTATTTCTGAACGGGGCGCGTGATCGGGGAAAAAGGGGAGTAGTAGATGGAATGGAATGGGATACTTATCGGTCGGTGAAGAAGTTGAATGAGGCGTGGGTTAGAATGCCCTTTGTCCTCCCTTTTGCGAGCAAAAGATCGACGTCGACTGCTAAGAGAATCGGAAAAAATTGCGATGTCAGGGAGACGAAAGAGGCGTGAGCTGAAGAGATGTTTTCAATCAACAATGGGAGACAGAAGTAAATAGTGCTGATTTCATGAAGAGGGGAATGGTTGCTTGATAGCATAAGCGAAAAATTATTATTCAGAAAATACAAAGAATTTGGCTACACCACAATAAAATATACCTGATTATTTTTGTGATAACACTCTACCATAAAGGGCACTTATCGCAATTATCTTCGAGATTACTGCCAAAGCTAGATGCCGTCTTCGGAGAAAAAGCGCGGCTCTGCGCTCCATTAAGAAATCTTAACAGAAAAAATGAGGCAGTCTGAGAGACAGATCGTGTCAGTGATCTATAACTGCTTGGTTTAAGTGTTTTATTAATTAAAAAAAATAAACGCATCACTTGTAGCAATGATTTTTATGATATCATAAAAAAACCCTGTGTTTTCAAGCCGATTTTAATATGCAGTATGAAAGATATTAGCCAAATTAGTGTCTCTGATATTTTTTTATCTAATTGATGAGAATTTCCGTCCTCAAAATAATTTTTACGGCATTAAAACACTTATTTTTCATTGGCTCTTCTTTTATAAGTTGAAACTTTAACATGAAATTAGGATATTGGGACATTGTTATTAGGATATTAGACCGCTATTAGGACAGGTGAAAATGTCGTTCCAATCACCCCACCAGGTAATCAAAGAGAGAGTGAAGGTGTGAATGCAACGGAAAGACTGCGGAGAGGGATCGGGTTGCGGCCGGGCAGAGCAAACTGTCTTTGTCATGCAGGAGGGAACTGAGAGGAAGGCTGGTTGGAGGAGAATGGAGGCAGACAAACTCAGAGACAATGAGGCCCGGCCGTCTCCTCTTGATTCACTTGCAGTAGTACTGTGCTCGGGGTGAGATGTGGTGGCCCGCGAATTCCTCAATTGGTTGAAGTCTCAGCCGGCGCTCAGTGGGCTAAAATCGAAAAATGCTGACCAAAATCCAAATTTTTTATCTTTTTTTGGAATTTGAAAATGAAATATTGTGATTGTAGTAAGTCCATGGATTTAATAACCAAAATTAGTTTTATTATTGGCTTTTCTATTTGATCAGCAGAAGGCGTTGGAATTGAGGGAAGAATGTGCCAAAACTGCGCATTTTACGTGAAAATTGCTGAATTCATTTTGGTTTGGGAGTTTTATACTTAAAATAATAGTTTAGTTTTAATAGTCTGCACAATAAATCACTGAGTAAATTTTGTGGCGTTTTCGCGTCGAACTTTGAATGACAGAGCCCATTAATCACCATCTGCAACGAATCCACTGTGACAAGACGACCCTCAGTGATGATCTTTGCGGACTGCACAGGTGGTGTACTTTACCTGCCACGTTTACGTGTAGTATTTCGGTATATTCTTGGGGAATGGGATTGGTAACCATTCAGTCTCACGCCTACAATTCAACGTCAAAAACCTCACTCCATTGTAACCTCGCCTTGATTTTGCCCAGGGCGAGTGATATCCTTTTGGGATAGGAATCGATCAGATGCATCTTTCATATCTTTGACGTCTTTTATAGTCTGACCAAAGTGTGGCCTCTAATGTTATGTTGATGATACCTTATTCCTTCGCATATTTGAATATGATGTGGTTTTTCGTCAAATGAAGGGCAGTACATTTTCTGAAAGTGTTTTCAATTTCAAGGAATATATATTGTGTCACCAAGCCACATCATGAATAGGCAAAAAGGGAGTTGGACGTTCATATGCGCCACAATGAAGACTATGAATGTTTCATGTACGCCCACGTTTAACACGCTCCTAGCAACAAATAAAATTCTTAGGTGAGCAAGGTTAGTAAATAGGAGGGCGGAGGACGTGCCAGAGATGTAGGGTAATCCCGTGAAAGAGTAGAAAAATATTATCTCCTTTTTCATGATTGCAACTGATGTGGAACACATCAATGCTTCGAATTTCATAGCAGTATTTCTCTGCTTTTAAATTCTCAAGGACGAGTAACTCTGCAATGCGTTCCCAACGGGTACATTTTCCCTCCATAAGCGCTGGTATTTGGAGAAAATTTCGAATAGACTACACGAAAAACTTGGATTGGAAAACAACTGATCATCGGCTTCTAGTTAGTGACGAGTCTATAGTGTATATTTTGCCCTTTATGGTAATCTACATCTACATACTACCCCGCGAGCCGCCGCACGGGGGTGTGGCAGGGGTGGTAGGTCACCAGCCGTGTAAAGATGTAAGTATTTGGGAGGTGAAATGGTGACATGTAATGTGTGGTCTGTAAAAGTTTACTGGTTTTGCTGATGCTGAAATTCCCTGGTTACTCCTTCGGAAGCCACTTCAATTAAGGAATCTTTTAGTTTAGACTCCTCTGTTGAATTTTATTGAATTTATCTATTTTCTCTGGTTTTAGAAAATTAAACTGTGCTTGGTTTTCATATATTAAGTTATAATCAAATACAGTCATGAGGTTTAAATAAAGTGCATAATAGTAAACATACATTTTCAGGAATGCTTTTTAATGACTAACTCTTTATATAAGATTTAAGGATTAATAGCAATTTACTTTTTATAGATTAGACGCAGTTTCTCGAGAATCCTTTAATTGCAAGTTAATAAGGCGTTTCAAGATCCATCGAAGAAATAATCGTTCTTCTTGAAATTTTAAGAACTTATTCCCAGCACACTTCGAGTGAGTAATTAGTCAACTAACTCTACAAAATGAAGTGGCAAGCATTCCAACTCTACGACGGAGAAGTTCATGGCTGAGAATGCTGTGATAACTACGAATGATAAAGGAATGGAAATGGGCGTACACAACTCATCTTTATTAAATCAGGCGATGTTTGCGATGTGTAAATGAGTCATCCGAGTGATAGTAGGTGGGATATTTAAGTCAAGTACGCCTGCCATATAGAGGGAATGAATCTTAGAATAAACTTGTACACGAGAACCCCCCTTAGTAGGCCATATGAATTTTATTGGATATGATGGTAAAAACAATAAATCTCGAGAAACTTCAAAGTTATTGCTATCGTAATTCCGTAGAAATTGCAGCCTGATGTAAAAACGGTAATGTATGTTAATAATATCTCCAATCTTCTCTCTGATGGAAAATTATACTATATTCTGATGCTTTCTCGTTTCTCCCGCTTTCTGACTCGTATAGTTTGTTGTGTTTGTCAGTAAACCTTTGTTAAAGATGAGCTTTGGGGATCGCATCACCAAAATGTAGGTCATAAACAGGACGAATAAATAGGCATATCCAAACAATAAGAACAAATAGGCATGTGATAAAACTATTCAAATGAAAATGTTTCTAATTTTAGCGATTAAAATAAGTATTACTATATAGCAGAGACTCTTCGGATTCCAGGGGCAGATTCCTGGCATATTTACTCCCGAAAGCTGTTTAAAAGCTTCTGGGATTGAATATGCCTGGAATCAGCGGGTGTTATATGATCAGTATAATTCGGTTTACAGTAAATGGAAAAATGGTGGGAAAATGGAAACACAAATACAAAATATATACCAGAAAACCAATCTATAAGAGAGAATATTTTGATACTCAACGTAGCTTCAATAAGCGTTCATTCCAAAGATTGGTTCACTCATCTTCTAGGGAGACTAATTAGGTGGTTTCCACTTCGCCTTCCACATTGCATTACCCCGGCCGATTCCGTAAAATTCACTCTCGCCCGAAGCTGTGGCCGTTGATATCGTTCCGATCCTCTTGATCTGCGCTATCAGTGCCTTCTGCTGAGACTGCTGCCTCTCAGTAGTGGGATCAAATTTGGGTGGCGTGCAGTGGTTGGTTCAAATTAGGTTCCTGTTATTTCCCCCAAATTTTTGGAATAATGTAGGCTGGTTTTCCACTCTTCGGATGCGGATCAATAAATCGAATGGAATACCATCCTATATTACAAAAAAAATAGGGAAAATAAGAGGAATTTAATTTGAAAAATGCTAGAAAGTAGTATGGTTAGAAAACTCTGCTGGGTTATGACCTGGACATCTGTATTCACTATGAAAACGTTTGGTAGGACAGCTAAATAAATTACCTTTGGTAGCTCATTGTGACTGATTATAAGGATGTATTCTCGTCAAAAATGCTGGCGTATGACGCATTAATTTCTGTTTCCGTGCCCGGCTACGAGTAAGAGTTATCTCCGACGCAAAAATAAGATTAAATAAGAACAGGAGGAGGAATGGTTGGGGGGAAGCAAAGAGACGGACGTGATTTAATACGGGATTAATGAGACCGTTCATGGAGCCGGCTGCACTCGTGAAAATTCTTTTCCCTATTGCGTGTAACAACTGTGAGGATCTTATTTCCTGAGAAGATAGGTTTAAGCTTAATATAAAGTAACACTGTCCTCCGTGTACGTAGGTGATTACGCAAATGTGACTTTGAGAAATTTGAGATAAAACTACCTGAATTCTTTGACTTGCATATTCCAAAAGAAGAATAAACTCTGTGTTATAAATCTCCATTATTTTTACATGGAATTTCTCGGCATGGAATTGACTCATTGAGGGAAATATCTGTGGCAACTTCACCCTCATTAATGAACCATATGTGCAGTTTAGTCACGGCTGTAGCAGATCGTGATACTTAACTAACAAATATTCGAAAAATACTTGCTCTACATGTCAAGTGAGGAAGTAGTTATCCACATTGGTTTTATAAGAGTACCGCTAAGGAAAGTCAAGAAATCTATGCACGTATGGTACAAGCAATCTGGACATATTGTTTCTTCAGGATATGAATTACTCCTCAGTTAAAAGTATTAATGTTCCTCAGATTGGTTTTAAGATAAACATAATTATTCAGGACAAAAAAGTTGCAACAATGAAATAATGGCTTGGATGGAAAATGGCCTTGAGTGTGATTACATCGACATCACAGCGCGGGCGATCTCATGGCGAAGGGACCTCACCACAAAAAGACACGACCTCACAGAGAGTACACGACCTCTAATCCCTTATCTACTTCGTTGTCTGCGTATCTATTTTTATTTTTAATTTTTTTCTCAATTTTCCCGTCCAAGGATCACGTAAAAACTTCAATGATTAAAAATACCTGGAGTTCTCTCCATTGTTGAAAATTAATTTACAAGAAGTCACGCCGGAATTCGTCTAGCTTATGATGTAACCCTATTTTTTCAATTTCTATTTAATTTTTCGCTTTTCTTCATTCTCTCGTATAATTTTTCATTCTTTTGCTTTCCCTTCCCCTCATCTTTTCCTTCTTGCTGGTCTTTCTGTTCATATTTTCTTTCTTCCATAAGCCACACTTTATTGATTTGATAGAAGACTACGCCCTCTCAGTAAATATAAAACCGTTAGAAAAGTAACGAAAAACACATATCGTTACCCGCACACTCCCCCTATGGATTGATCCCATGAAGCCACAAGTCACATAATACGTGCCTATTTATATACTGGGTAACTTAATGCCGACAAATGCGGAATAGGAAACCACAATCTTAGGTCCAAATGAAAAATTCGACAGAGATGTGGTTCTCGATAGAGGGTGGAGAATATTTTTGGGCGACACAAAGAATCTAAAGGCATAACACACTGATGCCTTCCCCTATGACTTATTGGCACTGCTATCGAACGTACCATCCTAGTAATCCTTCAGGAGTTCGCACAACTTTCGTAACCCAATGCTGCCCGCACAAGGGTATAGCGGAAAATAAGAAAGAGCAATCTCCGATACTCGTGAGGCGTTTTGAGGGTTTCGAAATGTTTTCACTATCAAATAAAACCTTTTTTGCTTATTTGTCAAAGTAGAATCATCTGCTTCACTTTCATGATTGATCTTTTTGTTAATATCCGTATTCAACATTTTCAATTTCTGCTCGCGACACCAGCGCCATACCACTGTTAGGTGATGGGGCGCTTTTAAGTGGTATAGCAGCGTCAAATACTACGTGTTACCACTGTCTGGACGTGAATTCCCATTAGGATATCAAGAAACCATTGCATGAAGGATCGTAGGAACGATAGTTACGTGAAAGAGGCATTATGTATAAAATAAGAAAGCGAAGTGCAAAAATGATTTTTTTAAACCAGGAAGTTTCTCTATATTCTTTCAGTCAATTATAATTAAAGTACCTATGAAATATCCGAAATTTACCTTTCTGATTGTTGCCTGCTAAGTACTGTATTTAATACACCAGAGTTGAAATTCGCTATGAAAAAATCATTTGACTTGACCGGGATACGAACCCGGATACATCACTTGTTACATGCAATGTTTGGAAACTGTATTTAATGTTAAATTTTTTTTCATAAATTTGACAGACAATATTTTATAAAAATTGATGATGGTTTCAATTCTCATTAAATGTGAGCGTTTAAATGGAACTGCTCTCCTTGAGACCTATTTTAAGGACTAAATAAATAAAGTCATCGTAAAAATATCTTGAATATTATATCATACCATCACTATCAAGGAATTTTGAATGCGAATTTACTTTGAATAGCTACAACTATTGGTACGTATACAAGAAGAGGCCAATAATACTAGTACAAAATTTTTCTGAAGTAATTTTGCCGATATAAATGTCTCTTTCTATAAAGCGAGCGTTTTCGCCCGTGCACATCCACGATATTTTAATTTAAAGACATTTTTACTTTATTCTAGCGTAATAATGAATAAAAGCAGTGTTAATATCAGGAGTTTGGGGAACTAGCATTAGATAGGTAAGGGTGGAGGGCTGCAGTCAACCAGTCTTAGGATTAAACGATCATAAAAATGTAGTGTAGACATCAGGAGACCTAATGAGATGGGTTTTTATGATTCGCAACTGTTGGAAACATTCGTCAATCTTGATCAATATGTTTTATTTTCTGTCATAATTCTTTGATATACCCGCAGCAATTAGACTTCCATTTCTCGTTACCCGCGCCTGAAGTCATCCGTTGAATAATACTTAAATCCCTCTCTGAAGAAAGGAAACGGAAAAGCAAAACTGGCGTGGTTGATCAACTACTCAGACGATGGGATCCATCCCATTGTGTCGCTACTTGTGAAAGAGAGAATTGTCCTCCTATCTGTTCATGTTCGTTAATCCTCAAGTTTACCTCGCCCAAGGCTACTCCAAAGTATGCGAAGGCAAATGAAAGCAAGATGAGCACACTCCCAAAGCCTTACGGAACGGAAATCTTTATGATCAGAGAAGATTTATCAGGGGTTAAAAGTATATTTATTCCTCGTAGAATCATTTTTTCTAGTTATTAAAAGTTCATAATCATGAATCAAACAGTAATTATGTATCCCAATGCTCTAATTTCCCTCCATTCCTTTCTGATTTTCAAGATAGTCTACTTCGAACTTCCATTTCAGTAGGCATGAATAAACCGTTTTTGTCCATTCAATTTTCATTAGAGCTCAACACGCTTAAATCACTGAGATACGGATGATGTTGATAATAAATACGTTATTACCTATCCTCTTTCTTAAGTTGAATGAAAACGATTTTCATCAATTATAAATTAACAGCCATTCGAAAAGATTTTCACGAAAATAATTTTGGGTTATTCAAACATAAATAGTTTTGACTATGTATTTGCACAAAGAGATGCATTTTCTCCTAACAGGTTCAACAAGTGTTGTCTTGTTTGAAAAAAATCCATAATTTTACTCAAAGGAGTCAAAAATGAGTGGCGATTATCGGTTCGGAAAAAATTACTCGCGAGTGTCAAAAAATGTATTCCTCATCACATTTCTCCAGATATCAACGCATGTTCTAGTTCCATAGTATTGGTTACTCATTGGTCTCACCAATTCAACGGAGTGCTCAAATCGATGCCTTTACTACCACCCTTACCGCCACGACTCCTCATCACGGCTATTCGAAGTGAAAATTCACGCATACTGTACGTGCAAATACGTCATTTAGTATACGGATTTCTTCGATATAAGCGTTTACCCCTACTTTTACCCTACTACTGAGAACAAAATCCTTCCCAAGTTCCACCGTTCCTGTTTCACCTTAGCACATGATCGTTCAAAAGTCCGTCCAAGATGAGAGCGCAGTTGAAATTTACTCGTTTGGCTTGGATTGAAATGGGAAGTGAACGATTTGTTCATGTTTGTATGATATAAAAAATGGCCATCGTCATGGATTCTTCGGTCCCGTGATTCCCTTTTAAAGACGACATAGGATGAGTTTGCTTAACTGCATTTATGTCAACTGCGTTATTATTTTGCACGGACTTGATGTCCCTTCCACTCCATTTCAACCTCCGTGCTCATTCCTTCTACAGCCGCCTCTCCTTCAATCGACTATCCTGCCGTGATGAATCCTCTCTCCTTCGCTGGAAAGAACATTTTTTTGGTAAAGATAGCAGGTGTAAATTTATAGTACGTCACTACAAGAGTGAATGGCAGATGGTGTCTCTTGGCATGGGAGGTCCTTTTTAAACGTGAAGAGGGGAGGAGAGGGGGAGTAATGCATCCTGGGAAATGCTCGCACTCGCTCGGGTAAATAAGGCACATGTATTATTTAGTAACAAATTGTATTTGGAGCATACAATTCGTGAGACAAATGCTTTTTGCGATGGAGAGAAAAATTAGAGGAGGGAGCGAAGCGTCCATGGAGAATACAAAGTGAAAAACGTTGAGCGTTATGAGAAGCGTTAGATTTCAAAATTGCGTCTTTTACATTGCGCATTTGTTTCCATCACTCTCGCCCTAGCTGCCGCGTTTCTGTTTAATTCCCAAGTGAGGAATATATAGCAGTGCTGGGTGCAAAAGAACAAGGACGTGACTATCGCTATAGAGAAGTAAAGAGAAATAACTTAATTTGTTTTATTTACAATACATTGAACTTTCATTTCACAACAAATGCATAAGTAATCACATGTAACCATTGTAAAGAATTAATTATATCAGATCCTTTATTTAAAAGAAGACATGCAAAGTCAATGGATAACGGAGAAGGGAAGAACAGTGTTCTTTGTCGACATGAGATCTCATTTTTATTATCATGTTTCGTAGGTTGACGATACAATTTTGTTTTTGAAAATATTCTTCCAAAAAAATTAAACCCTTACTTGTAATACAAAAACATGAACAAAAAAAGCCTGAAGCTCATTAAATGAGGAATTGCATTTAATGTAATCTAATTTTTCCCCTGTCAGCCTCGACTACAGAGCGAGGGTAAAGAACGGGGAAAAGGAACTCCCCTTTCTGATATGACATACTTTCAGGTGTTATATCATTATGAATCCATCATAAAGCTACATTATTTGTTTAGCGAATCAGATTATTATGCTTGCATGAGGAAGAGGAAATCGTTATCAAATATGTTCAAGATGAGGAGCTTGGGAAAGAGGACGGAGGGCGAGTCGGGCCTTCCCAAGTGAGCTGGCGCCAGTCCTCGGCGGCCCCTGAAAGGAAAGTCACATCAATGCAGCCCGCCCCTTGAGCATCTCTCTCTATCTCCCATTCAGTCTCCCTCCCTTGAAACCACGCCCCCTTCCCTCCTCCTGATCCTCCCGACACTTCCCAATGTGCCAAGCTCCGAATCTCATCCTTTCACTCTTCTCTCTGCCACACTCGGCGCAATATTTCAATTAGATTGCCTATTTCCTCATTATTTCGCCTCTCCGTCAATTTAACCATCTCAATTACACCCTCGAAGCAATATTCATGGGAAGAATCAAGCCTATGCTTATATCAATTTGAATTAGTCCATTGTTTGACAGTTGCAAATCTGCTGATCGACTGATAGCAAGCATTTTATTTTTGAGGAGACATAGATATGTGTGGTGGCCAGGGCACAAGATCTCCTACCTGACATTCAGAGTTTGGATCTTGGCGGTGGGGGAGATTTTTCGGTGGAGTCCTGATTCTGATCGATAAATGCTTATCGTATGGAGAGTAGTAATAGGCCAGGGCCTTGTTCATCGTGTCATCCGATAATCAATAAATCCATTAACCTCTGAATATTACCGGATTTTAATTCATTCCTCACCATCTTCTACCTAAGTATTACTTTCCACCTATCGTTGGCGGAGAAACTTTTCTAGTCATTGAGTTGGTTATATTACAAATATAATGTTTTCAAGGCTTTAAAAAATCTATTTGATTGATTGATTGCTCTTTTGTTTCAATTATTGGGACTGAAAACGAAACGCCTCCTACTTAGAATTAACCGTAAAAGAAAGAATATTCATGAAAGGGATCGAAATGGGCTGTAATGTATTCTCAGTCTCAAATGAAGTTAAAGCGAGCCAGAATTCATAATGTGATCGCCAAATGTTTATATTTTTTGATAGTCTGAGATCGGTTCCAAACGTCAACGCTTTACTCGGTTGAATTCTGTATGGATGAGAGCCTATTTCCGTGCTCTTTGTATACTGTAGCCTAGGTACTCATAATTTTGAAATTAAACAAACGAGTCTCGTTTAATATAAATTGTAGGACTCCATACATATATATTTGTTTAGTTTCTTTTCGAAAAAGTAACTATATTCAATTATTTTTATCCTTAAATCTGTTAGTGAGTTGAAGTCGGTGCCTCTCCCTCTCCTTCGTAACTTTTGTATGTTTTGGGGGTTTGTGTAAAATGCATTAGTGTAGTTTCTCGCGAGGGTTAGGTTTATATTTGCTCTGGTTTACGTTGAAAGTTGAGATAAAAAAGAGATTATTTTCTTATCTTAAGAAGTTTATTCTTTTTCTTAAATATTTTAACAGTCTAAATACATTTTGACCGTTATTCCCCGTGGATACCCGGATATTTGTTGAGCTGACGTTTGGACTTGAAGTGAGATTTGCATCGTGGGGTTTACTGCATGAATGCCTAGTGTTACGACCAACATAACTTGACTAGTTTCTTTTCGTTTCTATGTAGCCACTTTATTCATGTTGAATATTATCACCTCACACTTTGAAGTAAGACTGAGGAAATATGCAGTAAAGGTGTCAATGTTCAGCCGATATGTATGCCCTCAAACCCTTGAAAAATGAAGCACAGCACCCGCACAAACGCAAAGAATTGTGACGTGGAAGTCATGATGCACGCAATATTTGTCTAACAAGGACGTTTTCCTTCAAATTGTATCAAATCCTTTGATCCATGAGAATCATGAAGAATGGAAGCTGCTATGACGTAGCATATACCGACGTTACAAATTCCGTTGAGGGAAGTGCGAAGCCTTCCTCTAACTTAGCTCCTCTCTGGATCCCCACCCATGTATTTAATGATCTTCATCTCTGCGGTAACCAATGAAGTGAATATCTGGTGGCCTTGATTACTGGGTGAGTAATGGACATTACAAATTGAGGCCAAAACAAGTAAAATATTGAAAACAAGAAATTGGAAAGTAGGGATTTGGTATGAGTTGGAAATGACACGGCTACAAAAGATAAATGATGGCTTGGGCGTGGCGGGAGGAGAATAAATAAATCTTTATAATCTGCTCCATTAAGGGTAAAAAGTGAATCAATCAGTGATAATTTCGTTTTGGGAGTACTTTAAAGAAACTATTCATATTTAAATTAAATTGCTTACTTTGTGATACCGCTATGAAGTTGTTAAAACATGACCCGAGTTTTCACTGAAAACGCATAAGCAGTATCGTTTATTTTTCCAGGTATTGCTAGTTTTTTTCTGTAGTTTCTTGCAGTACTAGCTTATGCAGATCTATGGATATTAAAGGAATTGCAAAGAAATGGTGGAGTGACGAGATAAGGTTTAAAGTTGGGGATAGTAGGTTGTAGGGAATAGAGGCACAGCTGCTTGGGCAATGAAACAGAAAACCATGTCAAGAACTAGGAGGAAGAAGATGAAGGGACAAACGATGCGGACAATTCATAGGTCTACGTAGGGCATGAGAGCATGGAGGGCATTGTAGTGAGAAGAGACTGTGCGTGAGGGCGTATAATTAGTCGTGGGAGCACTCAGAGGAGGGAAGGGAGTCTGGCATAGGGTTTTGGAGTGCGAGGGGTTGAGTTGGTTGCTTCGGGGAATGAAAGGATTCCAACCACGATGGCTTGCTTCAGGTGGGAAGAGGAAGAGCCGTGGAAAGCGATTAAGAAGAGGCAGAAGATGGATAGAGGAGAGGAAGGTGGGAGTGGGGGTGAATGCCATTGCCATGGGGGAGAAAATTGGAACTGTAGGACATAATGGGGAAAGTTTGAATTGAATGAAATATTTGTTCGACAATTTTTTAGTATTTGATCATAGATATATCAAACCCAGTGATGGTTGTTCCTATGCTCTATCTCTTACGCTGCACTACTGCGCATCTTGTGCCTCAGTATACCACGAATGATGTTACCGTTCCTGCTCTTTGAATGAAACTGAATAGAATTTAATGAAACATTGGCGATTAGCCGCATCAAATTTGTTACGTGAGAATATTTAATTACTTTTAGGCGCAGAGTAAAAACTAAACCTCTCCCTAATTAATAGCAAATGCCATCAATATCTACAATCTTAACCAATGAAGCACGGTTTAACCCATACCCTGCTTCACCCCTCCCTTTATCTCTTCCTTCTTTTGGTGCTATAGTTAAGAATGCCCTAATGTTATGTGTTGAAAGTCGTAATTTCACTTGAGAATGAGAAATTAAACAGGCTGGGAGTTTAACTAAAAGCTGTTTGGAGGATTACTGAGATGATTTTTATTATGGATAAATTCCATAAAATCAAGCCTGAATTTGTTAAAAAGTGTTTGAACTCATGCAAGTATAGACAATACTGAAGCTAAAGATTTTCTATGGCAACTCTCAAGGATAAATGTGCATGCTCTTCCCTGAATTTTCACAAGCCAGTTTTCCTTATTCCAATAATTATTTAGACTTTACAAGTTTACGATAATTTTTCCAGTACGATCTATATTACCAGAGGTTATGACGAATCATTTTTTTTTACAAATGAGTAAAATATCTTTAATTATCTCCCTCTCGAAAATATCACGGCTGAAAATATTTGAGGATAAATTATAGTGCGTGGCAATTCCTCTTTCCTTCAAAGAGCGGCTCTTAAACTCTCTGAATTGGCAAATTTTAAAGCTTTTTTTACGAGAAAATCCATTTTTTCTTTAGAATCACTGTTTTGCTTGCTTTGTGCTACTTAAAATGTAGTTCCCTAAAGGTACCCTAAAAAGGTACCCTAGTGAATGAAGGCCTTGTTATTCGGTGATTTCGATAAATCTTGAGTAGAGTTCTGAGTTAATAAGACGTACGAGGAGAGTTTAGCTACACCTGGCTCGTTATAATCAGTTGAAGGAGTTGATTTATTTGTAAGCATTCTTTTTAGCGTATTTTTAGACGCGTAGATATCAGCTATTTTTATGGAAAAAGTTGATTTGTATTTAATGTGTGTACTTAATGGAGGCAAATATCAGAAATAAGCATAGATTTTCCAACGTTTTGTTGATATGGCATTTTGCTGCTGGATAATGCAATAATCTTATCGTTTTCAATTCTCCGTCGGTAAAGCTCATTCGCCTTGCGTTAGTGGTTATCTACGTGCCTAAACAAAATTAAGAGAAGCCACTGGTAGGTTGCTTTCTTTCAGTAATTTTAAATGTTACTAATGAGCATACGACACCGAATACAATGTATTATTTTCGTCTGTGTAATCCTTATGCAAATGACAGTGAAATATTTCTCCTACCATTTTGTACCGAATATTAAGATTTGAAATTGAAACCCTTACGAGTGACGTTTATAACAAATAGAATGGATGATATCAAGTAGACTGTTTTCATATCTTCTTATCGTGAAGCATGATCATGGGCAGAAATTCGACCAAAGGCAGCTGAAAGACCGTCGTCGAGTTGGAAGCTGTCAATAGCAAAGTCATGGCTTTGTTTGCGAAATTAATTTCTTGGTTTCAGGTCATAAATTGTCCCCGCAAAATGAGACAAACTTTGCTATCTTCATAGATTTTTACCCTTTTGCGTAGATGCGTCAAGAGTTCTCATTAATCCTATGTCACAGTATATGAATAATGCTTACCACCATAACAGCTGGAGTATGCGCATTCTGATCCGATATGGAAGATGTGAAATAACGATGTAAGTTATGGGGAAAAAAGGTCCTTGAATTCAATGATTTAATAGCGATGAGTAACAATCTCGTTGATTATAATGATGAAAAATATTTTTATACCGTTGCTGCTTAATCCCATTCGCGGACATTTAACACACTTATAATAGTGATGAGAAGTTTCCATTTACTGCTGGAATCAGATAGCCTTGATGAATCCGAGGGATATTTCTTGATAATGTTTAAAAACAGGTTATGATGAAGGAAATATTACAAATGAAAGCATTATAAAAATTGCAAAGTATTTTTAATAAGCATATAGGAATATTATAATTTCTTTCTAATCCTCTGGAAAGTTTTGATCACTATTTGCGTCGAAAATTATTGTTGTTTATTGTTGACTACTTCAAGGGAAACGTGGCCATTGTGATAGTTTTGATCAGGGGTTCGTTAGTTTGGCTATAGACATTACTACTACTTGTGAAAGTGAAGATGTGAAGAAAGGGGAAGTGAAAATCAGGGCCTAAGTAAGGAATATATTCCATATGAAACTTTGCCTTTGTGAAAGGGATGAGTAAGGAATAAGGAATCCTTGTTAGTTTCCAGCAGACCGGAAATATTCAACTTGCGCCTTCTTGACGTAAAATTTGGAATTAATTTGTCTCATTGCCGGAGATTCTCACCCAGCAATGTGGAACATCCCTGCCAAATATTCTGCAGTAGTTGATATTACCTCATTGTATAAATGCCAAAAGTCATCCCGCTCAAGGAGGTCAGTGGCCAAAGTTTATCGTCTGCGATGTCGAATGGCTTAAGAAATAACTAGATACCGCCCCGCCACCAATAAAAGAAGCCACCCTTTACTCATTTGCTGTAGTTTGCTATGAATTTTGCGTCATAAGTTAGCACCTGTCGACTAATGTTGACCCACCGCCGCTATGCTTTCTCGTTTGTGGGGATCGAGTTGGTTTATTTCATGATGTGCTGGTTTCCCATCTTGAACGTCCCGGATTCGGATCCCGGCAAGGTTAGAGAATTTAATTGCGATGGAACGCCGATTTTTAGAGGAGATTAAGGCATAACGGAGTGGTCGAATCGAAACCGTGTACCACTGTTTTGGGATAGCTAGTGCAACTACCGGAAAAACTGACGGCTACACTAAGGTCCCTTGTGTAGGTGAAAACAGTGGGCAGTTCGCCATTGCCCTGTGATAATTCGTTTAGCTGAGATGAGTGATTCAGCATTTTAGTAATTTCTCGTTTCAACTTTCGATAGATACGCGCTGATTACTTCCGAAGTACGAAAGCAATGCCAGTGAAGGTAACATCTCCCTTAAAGCTGGAGCTAAAAAAGCGGCGCTAAAAGAAAAGTAGGCTGGAATAAAAGCTGATGAAAGCAAAAAATATAAAACAATTAGATAAGAGGCATTGACTCTAGCACTATAAAAACAAAACCATATAAAGATAGAAGTTATTTCTAGTACCATGAGGAGCTTTACAAATATGTAGTCTATATTTTTGGCAATGTCTATTAATCCATTCAACAGTGAAAGGCGCTTGGATACAGTGCACAGGATGACATGGGTAGGCACACATGGCATTTTATGGCTTGGAGGAGAAAGATAATGACACTGTTTGTGATCTTTGAAAGTCCTAGTGAACAAAAGGAAAACACGTTGATTGTTCCATGTTTTACCATAAAAGCACTACTGTTTTTAAGATTATTTTTATGAATGTTTTATTGAGATATGTATTTCGTTGCCGGATTTATTTATGTTTTATTTATAAAGTGTAATTACAAAGTATTGATACTCTCTTATTTCCCATTAGGTCAACATGCTTACCTGATTCTACCCTACCGGTGGGGGAAATCAAATGATTTGACCTTTTTGAAAAATAAATTTAAAACAACTAAGTATACCCTTTGTTATTAATGGCAGCATAACGTGAAAAGGTTAGTTAAGCCAGTCTTTATAGCTTTTGTAAAAAAAATCTTAGCTTCAGGAGGCCGCCAAAGTCTATCCAACCGGTTTTACCCTTATTTCCCCTACTTTGGTGCTTTGTGGAAAGCACTCCATATGCAGTAGGTACTCAATCCATCAGTTAACGCTGCAAAAGAGATGCTAAAGTTGGTGACTAAGGCCCTCCATCATGGGATGCTCATCCAGCCTCGAGAACAAACAGCCTCCCACTAAAATTTTATGCAACTCGTTTTACTCCTGACCTCAGCATCCCCGAACAAATCTCTCCTCTTTCTGATTCACACTTGAATTCACTTGCGTGTTTCCCAAGAAAGAAGGTGACGTGTCGGCTGGTTTAATTGTATCCTTGGTGTCTTTCCCCCACTATTTTCGGAGTGGAAATCTTTAAAAAAGTTCTGCACTTTTCTAGGTCAGGGAAGATTTCATATTCTGTCGAAGGGCATTAAATTTTCTGCGCATCGTTACTCCCATAGTGTTTGCTCCTCGTCCCCCAGAGATTTGGTCTGATAAAAATGCTTTGGAAAGTGTTTACTGAAAGTACTGCGTAGTATACTACATAGTCTACCTCCACGTCTCAATATTAAAACTATAATCTATTAATTTTACTTCACATTTTATGTGTTATGAAAAAAGACAGAAATCGTAAGGTTGATGTTTTGACAGCCTCTAACACAAATCTCTTTGCGGCCTAGATGTCTTATTGTGCGAAAACCTAATGATTATATATTCATATTAGACTCATAAGAGATTGAGAATTTAGGCACTTTACTTCAGTGTCTTCGGTTGTTTTTCACTTGGTCCGAGAGAGCTTCTTGTGTTTGCCGAACACTTGAGGAATATATTACGATAGATTTCGATTCGTCAAGAGTGATATTTAAGTACACGAGATATTTTTTTGATCAAGAATGTGCCTTGAGTGGGACTTTTCCCTTTTCCGGCTCCGAAGCAGCCCTTAGCGCTCTGCTGTGGCATCTGAGGATCAGGGTGTAAGGAATGTGCGTCAGGGAAGAGCTGAAAAGGCTCGTTTAATGAATAATATTTTGGGACAACAGAATGCGTTGTCGAGGAGGTTGTTTGCACTTTTAGTGGCTAAATACGCCTGAGAAAATTATTTATGGCAAATTATTTGCAGACTATCGTTCACTTGTGGTGATGCAGACGTATTGGAAAATGAAGTGAAAGCTTTGTCACTTCCTTGTCCTTGACATGATTGCTTAAATGATTTTTAAATGACATTTTTAATACTCTTCCCAATAAAATCAACACTCACATAAAATGGGTTTAACAATCATAACCCCCTTATTTAGCACAAACTTATCTCAGACACATGTAGTAACAATTTATATTTGTATTTGAATATTGTAATTTTCAAGACTGCGATCTTTAAAGTGTCCAAGTGAAAAGTTCTTGAAAAATCAAATTATTTGGAATATATATTTAAGAAAACACTAAACAACTGGGCTAAATAAATCACATGTGATGAGTCTTATATTAAATTCCTTATGAGGATATGAGCACAGTAATATTAATTGACCATCTTAGTTTTTACGAACGACTTAAGGACGTGGTACTTCCGTCTTGCATATTAACGTAGGAAACTTTTTCTCCGAGAAAATGGGAGAAAAAGAGGGTCATAAACTTTTAGAAACTTTTAATTTTTGAGAGGATCAGAATTGCAGTTGAATGGTGGTGTCTGCACAATCACTTTTGAGGACGAATATAGATTTCTTCTAAGGGTCAGGAAAACTTTAAGTAACTTTTCTCGCATCCAATGCTGGTAATTTTTCATTAATTAATAGGCTACATGAGGAGGGAGGTGACAATGTGTCATACATTCCTTCGAAAAAGCTCACTTATATGAGACACAGATAAACTTTAGACCTCTGCTTGCCTTTTCAAAACCAAATCTTCAACATCTGATAACCTACTACCCTCAAAATGAGTCTAACTGTAGTAAACTTTGCCATTTGTTTAAGGATTAGATAATTATTGGACTATATTGTGAAAAATGACTTGTTGAATGCCTTCAGTTATTAACTTAAATGAAACTTTGTATACTCCACTTATAGGTTTTTAAACCTATAAGTGGAGTATATAAAGTTTTATTTAATTTAATATCAATTACTTCCACGAAGTCAAGCCTGGAACCATTTCCTTTGCCTTCAGTTATATGAAACTTCTCTCACGTCCTACTCATTTTCACATGCGATCTCTTTACTCCGTTATTTTCCCCGACGAAATTATTGAATTCCACATTAGCTTATAGAAATAGTTTTGAACTCATGTGACATCTTCACGTTGTCGTTATATTTTAAGCCTAATTAGAATCTTCACATTATAATTGCTCATACAAGTGCTGGGAAAATTGCTAGTAAATTTCAGCTATCACTGCGAATGCACTGGGATGGAATGCGAATGTAATTTCAATAATGTGAATACAATCGCGTGACACATTGATTGTTAGCAGGTTCTGACAACCACGAATAAGGAATGTTTTAATTATGTTTCACTTCTAATTAAGTGTGATCTCAAAATCGTGTCAGTGCCTTCGCCTCCAGTGGACGAAGAAAGGGTTTCATGACCGATTGAAGTAATTTATACCATCAAAATAATGGCATGTTGTTGGCTGTAGTTTACTGGATGTTTAAGAAAAAATATTGATGAGTGATAGCCATTGAACTGTAAAAAACTTATCGACCGCTCAATTCACCCTGCCGAACGAGACACTCATATTGATTTCCCATTTTCAATTTTTTTAAAACAATAACAAAATTGCCGGCCTCGGCGTTTGCAGAGCAGCATCCTCTCCGGACAATTTGAAGGCCACGGGTTTGATTCCTATCTGAATGGAATATCAATTTACAGGGTTCGGTTCTAGTCCAGGTAAGAAGTGAATCCTGTATCACTGTTTCCAGTGCGAGTCCTCAACTACCGTGGAGTGTTTTATGGATATTGGGAAAGACATGACAGTTACAATTGGGTTAGGGATGGGGTGAAGCTGGGGCTCGGAAGCTAGAATTACTGGGAAAATTTGTCAGGGGATTTAGAATGATATTGAGGATAGAGTGGACCATGAATTACCCGTAAGTTTTTAAGTACTAGGTAAAGAGACCCGGCCCAATGGTAAGATGTACATATGCGTACAGAGGCTAGGTTGCGTACGACGAATGAATGGCAAAGGACATGGTTGTATATGCTCGTCCAACTAATTGAAATGTAGAAAGCATGAAGTGACAGCGGTTATTTTCAAAGGAAAAAACTATAGCTTAATTATTTATAACAATGTCTACGACGCCATTCTACGATAGTCATTATCCGAGATATCTAGTTATTTTCTGAAATGGCCAAATGATTCCATCCTCATTTTCCACATTATTATGGATCAAAGTATTTACGACAAATGAAATTCGGGGTAAAAATAAAGATAAACGCACATATTTAGCTCCCGAGATGATAAGAGGGGTAATTAAAAGAACGGAACGGGGTATTCGAATCGTTAAATAGTACGCGAGACGGACAAAGGGGAGGTCCACGTGCCGTTTAGGGGCAGTGAGTGGTTATGCACAGAGGGGATAAAGTGACTGCTCCTTGTTAATTGGTCCATCATTAGCGCTGAAGGTGGCGCCCCCCCTACCTCCCCTCTTGGGGAGGAAATGGCGCCACGAACCCCTCGTAAGCCGCGGACGCACGGACATACGGACTGGCCCGGGCGTGCGTTATCCACCCCCTCCACCCCTCTGGCCATCGATGCAAGAATTCAATTGTGGCTGCGGAAAGGGGAGAGGGGGTGAAATGTGCTGAATGAACGCTCGCTTGGACACGCATCCCAATTGTTTGCAGTTCTTGTTTCATTCCAGCCAACGTCCCAAGCTCATCTCTCCCTCTCGTTCCCCGACAATTACTTTTAAAGCGATATCCCGAACGTATTTAATGTGGTGGTCCGCACTGGCACCCGTATAATCTTGCTAATAAACCCGCTGTACATAAGCTTCCATCAGCAAGCCTTTGTCGCTTCTACCACCAGCTGCTATTCCAATCCTCCCATCGACTTGTAATCTATATTGACACACTTAATTTCTCCAAATCTCACCGATGGTTGGAGCTAATTAAAAACATTCAAACTTTGCAGTTTGCAGTTTTTGCAGCATAAACTCACCTCGCTTACACGAGTAGCTGACTGAAATGCTATTTCACTATGGATCTCAATGTCTCGTAGCGAAAGGTGATTTTGGAACGAACTTTAATTTGCCTGGCAATCCGCTCAAGAACTGATAAATGTTGAGTGACTAAACCCATAGAATCCGATCTAATACTTACTAAGTCTTGAATAAGATTCTACGTTACTAACAGATTTATATAGCTAATAAGAATTTTGGTTTGCTAGTAACATGCATTATGGGGAAAATATACTGGAAATTAAATATTTGGAATGAGTTGTGCATCTTCCGTCATATTGACTGCCGCCATAGGCATTATAAGAGTGGGCTTCAATCGATTAGAAGTTGAGTATAAACGTTTATATTATAAAATGTTAAATTTTCTTTTTTGAAATGGTAATTTATGTGACGCATGAGTAAGTAAAGCTATGAGTAAGTCAGCCTGAAGCAATTACAGCTATCATGTTATCGCATGCATTATTGACTCTGGTGCAACATGGAATTATCATACATTTCCTTCATTGGTCACCAAATTCGATCGATAATTTGTATTAAGAGAAAGCGAAGCCTTATAATAGCACATGTTTAGCTTCCTTTACCAAAATCAACATGAAATTCATTCGATAAGGTTTAACAGATATTCATATTGATATAATAATTACAGCTTCCACATTCATTTTCATTGTTTTTCGCTTTTCGCCTACTCCCTGATTATTTTTATCAACCCATTCTCTCTCGTCTCATTCCTTTCCAGCCTCACTTTCTCCTCCCGATATCGCAAATCCCTCAGTATCCCACCTTGTAAATACATGAAATGGAAAAAAATTATATGGGATGAGGGAGGTGACATCTTATCTTCGCGTGGCTCGGTTGATGCCTTACTCCTGTGTCCTGGGGGCCCTTCATCCTCTTTACGAAATACGACGATAGGAGCACCCGCTTACCTCCCGATAATGATGTCGGGGGAAGGCACTATTTCATATTTTGACCGTTCGAGGGATGAATTCCGGCGTGCACGGCGGTGATAGCGTCAAATAGAAGGTCATTCTTTGTGCTTGAAAGGAACTTAGTTGTTCGCAATTAAAAATGTCATAACGCGCTTACGCAGGTCCGATGAAATTTTGGACCATATTACCCCGAAGCTCCTTTTCCGTCGTGTGTCTGGTAAATGGAGGTTGATTGCGAATGGAAAAAATAAACTCAGCGGCAATGCTTTGTGCGGCTATTATTTGTGTGTCGAAGAAAGGGATATACACACTTTTCCTGCCGAATTCAATGCTACTGAGGAAAAAGCTTTATAACCCCGTAGAAATTTTTCCCTTTCCCGGATACAAAATTTATTTGATAACATACATTCCGAGCTCGAACATATAGGGAACAAAATGAATGCCCACTCTTTATTTCATTACGCTAAGTAATTTCCATTTCATCGTTCTTGAAAGAGTTCTTTCAGCGCATTGGATAGAGCAACGCAAAGAAGAGGTTGTTACTGTTCTTATTGCATCCATATGAGCTCTATACTACCTCAGTGTAAAGCCCTGAAGCATGAGAGATGTGAAGATAATTCAAACGGACCTTCGGCTGAAATGCTTTTTTTTCAGTCGTTCCATTTTCAGAGATTGCGCCCAATTTATCCCAAACGCGAACCATGGGTCGGAAGTATGTCGGGTGGATCAGAGTAACAAAAGAACTAACTGTGGGGTTTATGAGAAAAGGAACGATAGAACTGATTTATATTTTGAAAATAAATTACGTTAAGATTGTCAATTGAGTAGCTTGAATCACAAGGTGCCTTTGAAATCACCCATCCGATTGGATTTGATAGCCATAAAGCATATGCGAGCTGGCTCACTTAATGAAAAAGCGTAGGGTTGGAAGTTCGCGTCTTTAACTCTTCAGTTCAGGGGAACCAATCCGATACACAGCGATGAAACAACTTTGCTGTATTCAAAGCTGGAGCTCTTTGCCTTTTTTGCGGATTTTATCATCGAGATTTTCCTCCCCAATCAAATTAATAGGCAAACCTGCCTTTCATTGGCATATAAAGGAAAATGCATTCAACAAGTGGTAATTTGGACAAATGTAAGTCATGGTAAAGGTATTGGTAACGTTTTGCTGCAGTAATTTCTCAGGGCACATGATTTTTGAGGAACGTAGCTTTCGCAACCAAAACCATCAATTGAATTTCTCCCCGTCAGTGTAGTAGAAATTTATCTTCTGGAAGGAGATGAGTAATACGTTTCTTTGTTACTTGACTGATGTGGAAAGAAACGAATATGAATTGCATTGAATGCTAAGCTGTTCTTTCCTTTTCTATTGGAATTAATTTGAAATGAATTTTGGGGCACTTTAGATGAGGAATTCAATTTCTTAAAAGGATGATATCTCCCATTTCATGTTTTTATTACTTTACTGGGAGAGATCTCGTATCTTACTTTGCGGTATTTTCGCGCTGCGAAAATTCATACATCCTCATTGCACGACACAGAGGAGTTTAGAAGTTTATATACATTCACATAAGCATTGCATGCTCATGTAAGCACGGTCATACTTTTGTAACAAATTCTCGGATATCCTGAGAAATTTCTACAGAAATAATGAATGCCACCAATGTTTTCTGATCGAATAGCATCGAATTCGAGAAGGGTCATCACTGCGGTAGGGTATTATATTATTGCTCCTTTTTACGCCTGATTTATAAAATGTATCATGCATATTCATTAAGTTATCACTTTCTGCAGCAAATGGAAACCTTTTCGCTACTATGGATAACTTCCTATCAACTTGTTATCTCGTTAATTCTTATGGAAAGATTTTTGATGTTCTATTTTCTTTTTGAAAGACACCAACCTACATTTATTTTGTTGCTAACGGTCTTGTCGGTTTGAAGTATGCTGATGTAGCTGAGATCTATGTACAAGAAATTTTTGGAAAAAAATGCGATTCTTTTCAAGTGGGGGACGTTTTGAATGAGAAGGGCGACGGATGGTGTTAACTGGAGAAAAGCTTCGGCGATAATTAATGAGCGAGCATGATTTTTCAAAAACATATTACAGTCTCAAAAGGCAAGAAGTAAGGAGAAGGATAGAAAAGTTCGATATTCCAAGAAAATTGATAAATTTAGCAAAACTATCAGTTGAAGGCTAAAAATGCAAAGTCAGGACAGATGGAGAATTGCCATAGGAATTTGAAGTTCTATTAGGAGTAAATTTAGGTGATGGGCCTTTGCCCATCACCTTGCCTTCATCATCATCTGGCTTTAGCATTGCACAAAATAGCATTGGAAGATGCCTTACAAATTACTCAAAAAAATAACTTTGGAATACGAACAGGAGCTAAAGTTAATGTACTCGCCTTCGTGGATGATGTAATTCTCCTGACAAAAAGCAAAGAAGACTTAAAAGAACTGACAAGCATTTTCCCACCCAAGGCGGAACACGTGGGATTGAAAACAAATGATTACAAGACTAAATACATGCACTTTACAAGAAAAGAACAACAACAAGCAGGTTCAATTAATGTAGATGGGCACTTTTTTGAGAAAGTGGACCAATTCAAATGCCTCGAAGTAATAATATCATACAAAATCAGCGGAGAACCCTCGATAGCCAATAGAATAAAACTAGTCAGAAAAAGTTTGCGCGCATGCAACATGATACTAACTTACAAGATAATATCCCAAAAGACCAAAATAAGAATATACCATTCAATAATTCGCCTTGTCGTCCTATGTAGCGCAGAAAAATGGATATTGAATAAGTTGGAAGGAAGAAAACTTATCGTTTTCGAAAAAAAATCCTAGGAAAAATCTTTGGCCCTCAAATGAAAACTGGATTTGGAGGATCAAGCACAACAAGGAAATGAGAGATTTTTACAATAACCATGACATATTGGCATACACTAAAACAAGAAGAATGCGATGAGCTGACCACGTGATGTGACTTGTGCAGCAGGGTACACTATTGAAGGAGGTAGCCCTGGGAAGACCTGAGGGAAAAAGACCTCCTGGAAGACTACGAAGAAGATTGTGGAATGGAGTGACGTCAGATGTCAATCGGGTGGGGGGGGGGTAACAGTGGAGGAAGCAGCAGACAGAGAGAGATGGAGGTCACTTGTGGGTGAGACCAAATCCCAGCGCGCGCTGGTATGGATGGCCTTGGGAGTAAGAGTATTTGGGTGTTATGCCCCGTCACTGACGGCACGACGTCTTCATGAACGAGTCATCATCACCAGGGCTCAATAAGACTGCATGCGCCGGTAGAGCATCGTATTCTTTTTCATTATAGCCATTCACTTTTTTCTGTGTCGTATAATGATAATAAATTCGTTCATAAGTCTGTCTATTTGTTAATCAAGCTTCCCGTAATCCTACTTGATGCCATATTTGTCTACTGTATAAGGTTGTTCAAATATGTAATATAGTTCCTATGGGTACACATAAATTATTTTGTGTTTTCATCTTACCCATCAGGGCGCGAGATCTTGATGGCGACGGAAGAACGGGTAGTAGTTCTCATGAAGTACTCTTAATATAGTCCAGAAGCACTGATCTGCATTGAATTGAAAATTGTCTGCCATTTCCGGGGTTTAAACCCTGCCTTCGGGATGGGAAACGAGTACTATCGTCACCACACAAACACTAACTCTCTCTTTTGTTTTTTATTTCCTATAGACGTTAAATCTAGGCTTCCCAATGGTTTTTCGTCATTCAATCCTTCGCTATTGAGCAGCTTGCCTCTCAATCACCGCCATTTTCGCCATCGGTAGCTTATTTTTGGGAATCGCAATTTGGAGGGTGCTAGGTATTTGAAGTGAGCGCATTTTTTAGCGAGTTAACTTCTCTCTCTCGCTCTCTGCGTCGTCCCAACGGACCTCACATCTCCCATTTACAAAGGGAGCATTTCCCCCCCCCCACTCGTCCTTCATAGTTTCCTCAATCATATTTTTTGCCTCACGTCTCCTAGGTGGAAATGTCTATGGTTGCCCAGGCGATGCCCTTCGTGTCGATCCCTTCAACCGACACGAAGCATCGAGGGTGTCTTTCGGGGGCGCACTCTGTGATCTTCGATGGGGAGTTTTTGAGAGACTTCCTCGTCATCCATCTGAGGTGACGAAGAAGCTCTATCTCCCCTTTGGTTACACGCACTTGGTACACTACACTGGACCGTGTGTGTGGTAAATCTAAAAAAAACTAATTCATCTTTCTTATTTCTCGGTCTGCCGCGCGTGCTCAAGTCCGGTGATTTCGGAACTTCGCGTAAAATACAGCCATTTCAGGGTACATGTATTTGACAAAAAATTTGGCAAAATTCTCTGATAACGCGTACCTGTGCCCGTGTGGGACGTCTCCTATGTTGTTATCGCCGGCTATGAATGCATCTATCGGCACCAAATGATCTTTCTCAGTTAAGAATCCCCAGGCGGACGAACCCAACAGTCAAATGTCGAATGTGTTTCCTTCCGCTTGACATTAAACAAGAAATGCCATACAATTAAATTGATTCCATTCGACTTGAAGATTTCATATAACGCGTTTCTCAAAAGGCGGGAGAGGAAGACTTTAGATTTATTCACTCTATCCGTCAAGATTTGCATTTGCTAACAAATTCGTTCCCTAGTCATTCAACAAGGCCTCTGTCTAATATTTATTCTTTTGGACACTCGATTTCATTCGTTCGGCCATCAATTTTTTTCGTTTCCAATGAATCACTCGCGTGTGAGGGAAGGAATAAAACATGTCGACCTCGCGAATATATCAATCCATCGATGGCATCACGTCGCGAAGCTCACGATACGGATTCTAAATCGCAGCCCTTTCAACTGAAAATATAGGCATTGCGACTAAGCCGGGATAGGAATCAGGATTGTTTTCACGAAGTCCTCTGGCCATTCTCCTTCCTCGGAGATCCTACGAATGAGTCCAAAATAGGTTGTCTAACTTTAATGCATACATTTTATAGTTCCTCCGAAGGTATGTTATCTATCCCCACAGCTTTTCTCGCCTTCATCTCTTGTTATACTTTCTCTCTTTCACTGTTGAGTCTATTTGGTCCGAGGTTATACTCTTCCATAGTGTTCCCACATCCTCTATGTCTAAATTAGTTGGTCTATCATTGCAGCCATATAGCTCCTCCATGTGTTCTCTCCACCTATATTGAATATAATTTGGCTTGATTAATATTCTACCTGTTCTGTCTTTAGTTTTGGCACAGTTTGCCCACTCTTACCGTCCGATGGCAATTTATCTTTCACGCATAAAACATCCACTTCCCCTTCTTTTTGCAGATTTTCCATTTCATAGCATTGCCTTTCCCACCAGTTTTCCTTCTCCCGATTGGTTGCTCGCCGGAGTTGAATATTTTATCCCTTGTACCTCGTCTAATCAAGTTCAGTGACGTTTTTCCTCTTACCTCTTTCAACCATATTCCTAATCATTTCTTCCATTACCCTCTGCTTCTCTACGCCCCTCATTTCCACCGATGCAATCTTTTTTCCCATTACTCTTACCATGCCTGCTTTATATCCTCCGATTTTTCCTATTTCTTATGCTACATGCATGTTTATTTCCACTATCAACTATCACTATCCCCTCCTAGTTGCACTTTTCAAAATTACAAGTTCCATCTCCTTATCCTCCTGCTTGTACTAAACCTTTTGAATATAACACACATTTCACCAGTACTAACATAAGTGATGAACCGAGCCCGCATCAACCCCGGCATAGCTCCACGAGCTCTAGACACTTCCTGAATCTTTGCTTAACCATGTTGTAATCACTTTGAAATCTCCCGGCCTACCGGCATTTTCCATGTGTGCCTCCGTTTGAGATGATGTGTAAACCAAGTGTTTGCTACTTCTAATTTATTTCTACAACAGAATTTCAACATTTTTTCTATCACCGCGATCATTTCTCGCTCCAAATAAATACCCTCCCACTTCATATCCATCTCTCCCTTCGCCCAGTACTGAACCCCATACACCCATAACTATGAGGTTTAATTGCCCGGAACTTCTCTAGTTATCTCCTCTAGCTGCTCATGTAACTTAAACATCTTCCTCCATGAGATTATTAGTGGTCATATACACCTGGACCAATATGAAATTTTTCAGACGTCTTATTATTATACCACAAGTATCCTGCTGCTCATCTGTTCAAGGTTTAATACTCTTTGCGTTCCAACTTTGCGTTCAAAATCATAGCTAACCTGCGTTGCCGCTCATCCCCACCACTTTAGATTACTCTGTAACTATCTCTCAAATAGTCGTTGCTGTTCCTCCATCTCGTCTCACACACTCCAATAGTTATATATGCTCCTTTGCTTCATTTCCTATTAAAATATTTTTCAACTTTCCAGTCCTTATCATTGTCCTTACGTTCCAAGTTCCCATTTTAATGGGAACCTCCTCTTATTTTTCTTCTAATCTCTCAATTTCCCTATGTCCTGCACCGATGACTTTGTCGTGCAAGGATTTCGTAAAAGGCCAACCGCGGAGGCGCTGGCTCCTTGTACAGACATGACACCCGCCTACATGGGCGGCGTTGCATAGATGCCAGTATTCACTTACCTTAGAATGACTTTCATGATTTGAAGATCTGATAGTTGGGATGGACTCCTAACCCCGCTTCCGTACAGTGTTCCTACGTGATACCAATACGAGACTACCTTTAATTTGGCTCCTACCCTTCGTCCTATCTGGTATGGGTGGGCAATTTGGTGGAAATCGTAATTGCTCCCACCAGTCCAGCTCTTAGCCAGCCCAGTCTAGCAACCTAATATTGTGGTATCGATGAGAGGTAGAAGGCTAGAATGAGCTGGACATGCTGTGGGGGTAAATGACGAGGGATGGCCAAAAATTGTATTGGAATTGACCTTGGAGGGAAGGAGACCCAAGAAGGGATGACTAGATGGCGTGGAAGAGGACCTAGAGCGGGAGTGGCGAACCTATGGCACGCGTGCCCAAAGTGGCACGCGGAGCATTTATTTCGACACGCGGAGCTGGGAGGGCGCTAAGGGATACCTCTATCTCACTCGATGGGTTGACACGCAAGTCGAGCGAGTGTACTCTTATTTCATAAACTTTGGCACTCAATCGCCAAAAGGTTCGCCATCCCTGAGTCCTTGAGCAACTCTATGCGTGGGAGTACTTGAAAGCAACGCCAATGTCTGGAAAAGATTGAAGAGCCTTGGCAGTGACATCGCGCGGTACTCTTGGCCTTAACACGATATGATGCGGATAATTGTACAATGATCTCATTCTGTGCTGAGAGAAAAATCTTGATCAGCTTCTCATTTTTTTGCAGAGCTAAATTTGTAGTCTCGTGACCTTTTTGGTTGGAAGTTGGAAGATAGAGCAGTAGAATACATAATATCGCATGCAACTCCGCTGGATCTTTAATGACGGACCACGTTAAATTAACTGGAACTAGGGAATGACTTTCGCTCTCTATTTGGTATTTCTTCTGGTGGCTACTACTTGGGGGTATATTGGTCGGCAAAATGCACAATTTGCATGACGTATTAAATAATTTTAATCCGTACATCCTGAATTCGCATAGAAATTCATTTCCTTGATGATGCCTCGTAAACTTCCTTTGGGAAGTAAGGTTAATTTATTTTGTGGAAAATAATTAACGTGTTAACTTCATACATTCATAAGGCAAATTTTTAAACCTTGTGAATAATCTTTCAAGTCAATGTATGATGATAGATATTGTAACAAAATAAAAATTTCACTCTCACGTTGCGCGACACTGGTTTTGTCTTCTCCTTCTGAACTCTCTCTCCAGCAAACCTCACTTAATTAATAAATTGCCCGGACTCTCCTTCTCAGTTTGAACAATGAATTTTATTCACAAAATATTACGAGAAATAAAATGAATATCCCTTTATACAAATTATTACCAATCGCCATAAATGTGTTTTACCGTTAAAATACACTTACATTTTGCCCTTTACTATATCACATCTCTTCAGGCTCATAAAAATGAACAGGCCATGCACTTTTTCTCCCTCACATCACAGAAAATATAAAAAAATGAAAACCATACATTCCGTTTCCTTATCGATACCCGCACAAGTGGATGCTGTGTTTCTTGCCAGCTAAATTCCCGGATACACCCTGCGTTGAAATACGGCTCCTCCTCCAGTGATATTCCCGTTGCTCCCCGGATTCACCCTGCGGTGAAATACGGTTGCCCCTCTAGCAGCTTGTCTCCGTTGATGCTCAAAAATAAAATAACTTCATCTGCCCAGTTCCACAAGAGCTTTTGATTATTGTCAGACTGCCCCCACGCCCCCACTCCTTAAATCCCCTTTCTCTGCCCTCTGTTCTGCGTTGCTTTGCTGCCATTAACAAATTGTTAGGCGTCGCCTAGCTGCCATTAACAAATTGGTGTGCGCTGCTTAGCTACCACTTACAAATTGTTGTGAGTCGTTTTCGGAATGCCCTTTAGTTTCTGATATTTTATGCTATGGTGGAATTAAAATGTTACAATATGAAAGATTTGAAATTTTCCCGATAGTCGTGGTGATGGCTTCTTTCAGCTCTGAAGGAGATGTATGCTTTTTGAATCCATACCCAGAGGATATAAATATCTCAGTTTTGTACAAAACCCTTATCGAAGAGTTGTAGCTCATGTCAGCATACGGGAATTTGCCCAAAATCAAATGCATCATGTTTATTTCCCCGATTGAAAGCTTAGCCTCACTAAAAAGGATGATCCCAGAGAAAATAGCGTAAATCAATAAAATAATTTGAAATAACTTGAGTTTGGATCAGCCGTCACACTTTTTGGTTTACGGTACCCATGACTCATTCATATTTGACTTGTAATCGATTTGTTTCAAAAATATCACACGATCAATTGTTACAGAAGGCCTTTTCTCGGTTAAGAAGTTTTCTCCAAGGGAAAGTGAATGCTTGTTAATACGCTGGTTTCTTTTTGGCTATTAGAAACAATTTTTTATGGCGAAAATCATTCATGATTTAAATATATCTCATGTTTCTGGTTCGTAAGATCCAAGTTGGGTTAATCATTTTTGTATTTTTCTTGGATACTCGCCGTCCAAATTGTTTCTTAAACGGAAAAAATCATCCTTCTTCGCACCAAGTCGTTGCACTGGTAAAAAAGAATAAGCATTCCTACATAAATTTTCCTATGTAATATATTGCCAGTTTGAGACAGAGAAAGATGCTTGCTGCTGCTCTCAGCTGCTTAAAGACCTATGATCCCGGTGTCATCCTAAACTACTCTTGCTTTTAAAAGGTTTCTTTGTCCTGGGCATCAAAGCTAGAATGTGAGTCGTTTATTTGACTCAGCTCACATCTTTTACTATTACTAACCTATATTATATAAAATTATCATCTGTTCATTTCGGTGATGAATTTTTCAAATTCATTTGCAGATTCTGAGCGAAAACGTCCTCTATCTTGCATTTTCCTATTAATATCCCCATCTCAATACAATAATACAATACATTACAAATTTATTTGCCCAAAGATCAGGATACAATTAATGCACATGATACAAGGCACGTCATTTTAGGTACATACCATAAAAATACCAACAAATATCAAATCACTTTATATGCACATCACAATTAACTCCATATTATAGAATCTTATTAAATTTAATATCTTAATACCAATAATAGATTTCCTTTAGTTCCCCAGTTTACTACATTAAATTACCCTTTATTCAAATACTCTTGCACAGAATAATACATTTTCTGTTGTAAGTACTCTTTTAATTTGGATTTGAAACAGCCCATACTTTTTATGTTTTTTAACTCTATGGGCAAATTATTAAATAATTTAATACCCATTTCTTTAGGGCCAACTTTAGCAACTTAGTTCTGACTGTTTGGTAGTGAATGTCATTTCCCCTTCTTGTATGGTGATCGTGAATGTCACAGTTACGGGCAAAACTATGTAGATTAGCTTTTACATAGATAATTAGGCTCATTATGTATATGCAAGGAAGAGGAAGTAGGTTCAGGTTTGTAAAAATTGGTCTTGATGGTGAAGAATGCGGTTTTCCAGCTATTATTCAAACTGCTCTCTTTTGGATCTTAAAGACATTTAGTGATAAATGTGAAGAGCCCCAAAATAAGATGCTATAGTTAATATGCGAGTAAAATTCGCCATGATAAAGATTTAGCAAAACGTTTTTGATTGTTGAGTACCATAGCTGTCTTAGAAGGTAGCACGTTGTAGATAATTTATTACATAAGTGTTGGATATGTTCTTCCCATGAGATGTTTGAGCTTAGGTGGACACCTATGAACTTCACTAAAGAGACCTGATCTATGGACTTACCATTAACTTTTACTAACATACTTTCATCTTTCTTTTTATGTGAAAAATAGACCATTTTACTTTTGTGCATATTAAGATTTAATAGATTATCACAGCACCATATACTAATGCACATACACCAATACACATTTCTCGGAAAAAATTGCACAACTACACCTTTGTCCCTAGTATTGCTAGCGTAATTTCCTTCATTAGTCATCCAAAAGCAACCATTGGAATTATGATCTAAATTTTACACTCTACTTTCATGCTGTAACATGTTAAAACTTTTATCTTCTATGCCATTGAGCGTTATTAAAAACTATTTTTGCCATAACATTTATGAGCACTACTAAGTATCTTTCATTCACCGTGTCAATGGTATTTCTCAGTCTTCTTCATCTCAACCTAATTGACCTCAACATCTCCGGGGAACTTCCCATAAAAATAGACCATCTCCCCTCGCGTCATAGATCAAATTGACGTACAGGAGATCGTCATAGGTCAGGTTATCGCACCGGTTGTGGAGAAAACAAACAAGAAACAATTCCTTTGGCAAGGAATAAACAAATGGGTGAATTCATTTGAGGACTGAAATTGATATAGTTTACGCTAATATTTAATCCGATATAGACATTTAACACTCAAAACAGCTAATTGCCCAGCAATGCCATCAGTATCGTTTATTTCTCTTCAAAGACCTTCGTTGCGATGTTTGTTTCCCGCGAGAAAGAGCAGCAACCGTGATTTTAATTTGTTGTTCCTCTGTGGCTCCGCAAAATTACTCACCAACTCACTGAGATGTCTTGAATAGGGCTCAGAGAAGTAAAAATTCCCCTCTTGCACCCATGGTGGTGGGAGGGCACATGTATATCGATTGTGGGGAGGAATGGGTAATCTTAGCGCATAAACGCCGGCTGTCAGCTTCCTCCCACGACTGGTTTCACTTAGATTGTCTAGGGTATTCATTTCAACGCCGAGCTGTAAGTTTCCTCGCCCGACTCTCGCATAAGTTGCCCACAATCACCACCAATCGGAAGAAGATGGAGACGAAGGTATTTGTGTGTGATAAAGAGCGTTGAAGGAGGATTGGAGCGTTGAAGGGGGATGAGATGAGTATGGATGGAGATGCCGGAGGAGGGACCAGGGGGATATTGGATGAAGAGGTACAGAAGTCTAATAACCACTGCAACTCCACAAAGGGTTTTCCTTTCCGCTTTCGGGCAAGAGGCAATCTTCCGTCTTTGTATCGCAGACTTGAATTGCTTCCTTTCCCATTCCATTCCTTTGTACTCATCCTTGGGGTGAGCTGGGCGTTGCCCTTTCCGGGCTATTGACAGATAAAAATGCATTTTAAAAAGTGAAACATTCCATATATGCACACGTTTAAAGATCTATCATAATCACCCCCCCCCCCCGCCCCTCTGCCATTTCATTTTCTACTTTCAGTTTCGCTTTGTTTGCTGCTCTTTTTTCCGTCCAAAATGTCTCGAGTCTCCATTTCCATCACCATTTTTGCTTATTATGAAGCAGTTGGTATTCAGTTTACCATGAATTTTGGTTATATCAGCACAAATGCTCTATTGTATTAGCACACGGTTAAGCTGGCTTTGGAGGAGAGGGGAACGGATACAATAGTTTTCTTGAAAGCGTTAGTTATTTGTATACTCCTCATATATGACGGTGGTTGAGTTGGATGATACTGACGCAAATTTTTATGTTTAAAATGCCCTTTGTGTAATTATGGGAGCTCTAAAATTTAGTATTTATAACTTAGGGTGCTTTTATGACATGGAATTTTTATTTCCTTTAAACGACTATTAACGTCTGTAAATACACTTGGTACTGGGTTAATGGAGGACACACACAGCGGATTACCTGATATTAATTTGCTGAAAACGTTTTTTGAGACTATGACTTCAGCTACAAATACTTGAGATAGTTTTAGGGTGGTAGTTGCGTAGAACGTTGATGTAATGTATCAAGGTTAACTACTATCTAAAAATCAGCCGAATTCAGAATTGTCCGAGCTCTTACCACGTTCCAGCATATAGGGATAGGGCTTCAGGCGCCAATCAGAGCACCCCGGACTAGAGCTGATGATGCTGACTGGATTGCCGGGGAAACGGTGTTGTCCACCTATATCCTGGAACGCGGGAAGACCCCGAATAATTCTAAATTGCATCAATTCTGCGGAAGTCTTCGTAACAGCGATCGAATTGTTCAGACGATTTTATGAAACCAGTTATTATCTAGTTAACGGACCTCTCATATCAAAATCAGGTGAGGAATTGCGCCACTAGACGCGTGCAATATAGGCACTGTGAAATATAACTTATCTATTTGAGAGAGGGGAGTTATTCGTGTTAAATGACTTTTTTGGGTGTTATCTATTAATTTGTTTTGTCAAGACTTGTGGTAAATGTTCATAATTAGGGAATTTCCAGTAGCAAATAACAAGAGTAAATCTATTTAAAATCTATGAGTGAATTTTGAAGATTACATTTTGACGATCAACGTGAAGATCGATAGAGATCTATTTTGCTACATTTTTGATATCCAACGTGGGGCACGTTATAATGACGTTCATTTCTTTTGTTTTACATTCTGCTTAATAATTAAAGGACAATCGGTTCCTTGGGAAAATACAAAGGAGTTGATATCTACAAAGGTCTTTCGTTTGGTGGACATGTTGAGGAAATAGTAAATGAAGCGAAAGCAATAAAAGCAATACTAGGACCATTATTGCGTAATAACGCCACACCGAGAGAGATAATAATCAATGAATGCACAATAAGGCCAGCCTTGCTATATGAGGTGTTGAATATATGAAGGGCGGGGTAGTCCGAACCAAACAATAACAGAAGAATACAAACACGGATTAAGAGCCAATGGCCTAAATCCGAATTAAGCCGTCCCAATTACAAAAATTGAGGCAAAAACGGAGATCAGAGCAAGAATATCGCCTCTGAATTGAATGCATTTTCTGCGGAGTCATACTTACTCAATTATCTGTCCTCAGAAGCCGCTCTCCGCGTCATATAGCGTTTTAATTTTCACCCTAGCGTCTCTCCATTTCTTCCTCACCCACTATCCTTCCTTGCCTCTCTTCCTGCCTCCCCTCTTCGTCGCAGACATTTCCTCCCTCTGCATGTTCACAATTCCAGTCTGACCCCCAGCCCCCTATGATGGGATGTTGATGTTGCTCGATGCCTCCTTTTAGAAGTCGAGCAAATGCTCTCTCTCCTTAACCTACTCCCCAACCTAAATACATATATCGTCCTTCTCTCCACGTTGAACACCAGTCCCTTGTTTTTGCAGGCTGCCTTCAGCCAAGTCATTGCGTCCTCCACGGTTCTCCCCTACTACAAGGTCGATTACTTATTACTATTTTTTCCCCAATTGCCCAGCCCAAAAATCTCCGTCTTCTTACTCCTCGATATTAGGCACCGGGCTGATAACCAACATCATAAACCATTTGAAGCTTTCAGAACCATTTGGTTCTTTCTACAGTCGGAGTGTGGTTGAAAATGACTCACTGGGTAAGATGTAAGCTCTCATAAAGGAGCGAAGTAACATTATACTCAGGAACTACCTTTTGTCGGCAGCCGTTTTCCTCCGATTTACCAAGCGTCGTTTAATTCGGCAGTCTTTCTTAAAATTCTTCGTGATCGTTCGTTCCATCGCCTCTATTTAAAACGAGGATGAATATATATGCCTGCACTTTAGAATACATTTAAACGATCCACTAACCTTATAGTTGTCGTTAAATAACTTCCTTGTCAGTTTGCAGTTAATAAACAATGATTTTAAATTTAAATAAATAATAAATAAATAAATTTATTTACAAATAGTTTACACGCTGTAAATTCCCTTTGGATGAGTGACAATAAATTTACAACAACAAGGAATATTTGTACTTATTTTTGGTCATAAATCATTCATAAATATAATAATCACAAATAAAAATATATATTTACCTTCAAACAAATATTACTTTTTTATATTATAATAAATTAATTCCTTTTCAGGAATTACAGATTTCTAGATTTCTAGATTTAGCTTAAATAGGCCATGTGAACATGATATTTAAAATTGAAGAGAGGCTCTGACGAGAAAACATTTCTTGTTAGGAGGAGAAACAGTTATCAATGCAAAGCTGACGCATTTAATTGTACCGGAGGATTTGATTCAATTATATCCAACAGTTTTTCTGAATTGGTGAGAGGACTAAGACCTACAACACTTCTGATTTAATAAGAGTGTAGATGTTTCACTTAAAGGTTATTTGAGTAAATATGTGAGGATATCCATGCATAGTTTCTTGCAGCGCTTGTCGTGACTTAGATTTGCTCGCGATTTCTCTGATTTGTCGGTAAATCAATGATCAATTATAAGCTTCATCAGAATTCGAAGTGACTCTCATACACGTGTTTATAAGATTCTTTATCATTTCATAATGACTGCATAAAATAGCTGAGGTATGTGTCATCCCACGAGTAGGTGACATCATATTGAGTTTCGTCGTATTGTCGTAATAACTTTCGTTGGAAAAATCCGCATTATCGTTTTTTATCACCCATTCCATGGCATTCACTCTAGGTTTCACTTTCTGAGAGTGATCTCACGTCGCGACCCGGAGTTTTGACCAGAAGGGGCATGCCGTTATTCATTGTTTGACTGACGTGTTCGTGAAAATTTGTTACCGATGGGAGTGTGGGGGATTCGGCCGATGCGTGACACCGCGACACTTGTTGGAAAGCGCGCGAAGTATCAGGCGGAGGTTTATGAATGGTCGAAATGGATTGACTCATTCCTTCTCAATGCAAAGCCATGAAGGGCAAATTTAAGAATGTTTTAAGAAATGAGTAAGTGTCACCAGATGTATATACTAAAGTTCTTTATTGCTATTTGTGTAGAATGAAAATTTTTATATTTCCTGACATTCCTTGCTGTGTCATTTATTAAATGCATGTGATTCGAACTGAGTTTCTCGTAGAGGGAAAGTGCGTCTCTTTCTCCTGGAAAATAAAAATTACCTACCGGAATAAAATTTCAACTAAACGAATAAATATAAATTGCGCAAGGTTTGAAACTTTATAATAGTTATTATCTCCATACTTAAAGAATACAATTTTATACTTTAACACAGCATTTATTTTGGATGATATGACGCGTTTCACCGACTTGCGTACCTGTTGCCGCAAGTCGGTGAAACGCGTCGTATCATCCAAAATTAAATGCTGTGTTAAAGATTAAATTGTATTCTTTAAGTGCAAATACTATTAATTTCCATTAAGCGAGGCCTGAAATTGTAGAGTGTTTAAATAATTGTCTTTTGAAAAATGTTTCTTTGTGTCAATCCTGCTCTCCCAATGCAAAGCTAAAATGTGATAAAATCGAAATGTAAGCTAAAATAGGAAAAAAAGCTGGCCGAAATTCCAAATATATTTTCAGTCTGGAAGTTATAATTTTGCACAGTGTCTCTCCTATTATTTGTGTCTATGATGTAAAATTTCAATTTCAATAGTTCCTGCTCCTTAAAAATGTGTAAGGGCTTCAAGTTTAACAGAGTATGCAAAAAATCCGTAAATCAGTTTGCCCTGAAAATCTTTAAAATGAAGAGACCTCAGAAGCTTTTGTAATAGCTAAATGGAATAAAAATTTATACTATTAAAAAAACCAGATCTTAGTTCTTGACAAATTTTAATTTCAAATAATGTAGAGGGATATTTACTCTTTTAATAGGACAAAATGGTGGACACTATTTTACACCAATTTTCTACTTTTGGTTGAAAAATAGTTAACAGTGACACAGAAGAACCGTAAGTATCTTACATCACTAGACTTAGTGTAGCTTCTAAAATTAAAATCCGTTGAGAAATTTTGCAGCCATCTGCGACGCCAAGAATCAACCAGGTCCAGCCTTTCGTGCCAGTTTATGGGATGATACAGTGACGCGGTGATTATCCTCACTCGCTATACAACCATGAACTTACTTATTTCCTAACTGTATACATGGTATAATTGTATGAAAAGAGAATCCATTCTTTTTCACATGGTCTGAATGGTCTGATAGCCCGATTTGTCTCTACTCGCATACATTCAAGTGAAACTTGGCATGTCGCGTTGACATTTAAGTCTGTGAAAGATGAGTTTAGCTTCTGTGGACAACATGAAGAGCCCGTTGAAAATGCACAATTTTTCCCCGAGGCATCGGCAAGAAACTGGCGGTAACATTTTTACCGTAAAACCATTTCTACGCCTCCACCCTCTGACCAATCCCTCCGTGCCTCCCAGTGTAAAGGTTTGCAAAATGGACATTTGTGACTCCGCAGGGTGCTTTTGTGGCCTGTCAGGCATGGTACTACGATTTTTAGTGTCATGCTGTGAGGTAAACTGTTCCATTCATTTCATGGCTTGGAAACACAGGAGGAGACGCATCCACATGATCTGCTAATATGGTTTTAGGGTAACGTGCGAAAAGCCGACGGAAAAAGCTCGTTGAATTTTTGCTATGTCTATGAATGAACACCGCACTCGAAGATCAACATATTTTACGACACCGGCGCATTACATTGGTGCTCGCAAGGCGGAGAGAGGAGGAGAGAAAGAACTCTGTTCCCTGGACTGGATATTTGGCGTTTCTCTTTTCATCTTAACTTCACATCTCACCTCCTCCTCCTCGGAGCTACTACACTCCTCCCCAAACTTCTCCCGTCCCTCCTTCCCACCCCTCTTCCACCCAGAGCCCCCTCCCCAAGCAGTAAAACAATTTTATCTGGGTAAAATCAGCTATGAGTGGATAGTGAAAGCGGAATTTAATTGCTTCTCACGTTAACTTATCAATTTCCCTATTTTCTTTTGTATTTGTTTCCCATCCCTTAACTTCCCTGACGCCTATCCATCGGCAGCCATTACACCCTATGAAGGCACATATTCACTGAAAAAGAAAGCGAATGGAGAGGCTTCGCTTATTGCTTCGGTTCGATTTTTTATTCTCGAGAGAAGTGGTATTCATCGCGGGGAGTCGTTAGACATCATAACATGACCGGAAACGGTAGCTGGTATACTTTGATGCATCGGAGAAATTAGTGAATAAATTGCTTAAAATGAATTTAATGGAGAATTAGAGGGACTTTGAAAATTCACATTGTGTGAAAACTAATATTTTGGAAGTAACTGGAGTATTTCTAGTATTTCATGTTGTTTGTAACTAGGGTAAATTGGACGTAGAATGGACGGAAATGCAGATTAGGGTAAATTGGATTCAGAAGGGACGGAATTGTGTGTTTTTTTCTGTTTGAGGGGGGATGTGCAATAAAATATACCAACGACGTTCGGATATTAAAATTAGTCCGGAGTTTTGTTTCAACACTTTGTGTTATTGTTACTTTACTGCTTCACTGAAAAACCGAGTTTATATTCGACTTCGCAAACGGTCACAAAATATCTCAACGGATTCAAACTTTAGAAGTTTCAGTAAATCTAAAGATGTAAGTTACTTACGGATCTTCCATGTCCCTGTTAGCTATTTTTCTGCCCAAAAGCAGGAAATTGGCGAGAAATAGGGCCCGCCATGTTGTCCTATTAAAAGAGTAAATATCCCTAAATGTCGTTTTAACGACCGTGTCTATGGTGAGTATTATTCTAAGTTTCATTTCGTTTCGTTATTCTTTGCAGAAGTAGAAATTCAAAATACGATTCTTAAATCCTCGAGTTTTTAAGGTGATGTAGGGCACATCAAGTATAAATGACAGTACATCCCATTAGATTTATTGGTGGTTTCAAAGCAATATCGTTGTAGTGAAATCATATACATTGTTGCCGGTGTCATATTTCTATCGTCGGTTTTTAATCTGATGGTTAAAAATGTGCTGTCGAACTTAACCCTCTTTTTCATAAATCAGCAAAATTTTTATATCTATTTATTAATTAACTTGTCGAACATAGCCACATGCCTATATTTTCTTATTATTCAAATGTTTTAGTCGGAAACTATATCAGCGGTATTTCTTACGGTAAAGGATATAGTTTCTTCCTCATTTATCGACCAAAAAGCACACAAAAGACATATTTCGAACCAGAAATACTCGTTTGCGTGATAATGGTGATTTCTTGCATGGGATTGCGGACCTAAAAGATCATCTATTCAAATGGGACATCTATTTAAATGAGCTCTACAACTCATTAACGAATCAATGGCTGAACCTTCACACTGCATGCTGAATGTGCTGGCGAAAAACATTTCTATCTGTGGGAAATACTCATGAAAGTGTAATTCGATACTGTTTATAATTTTTGCTTTAGAATGATGATTGTGCTCTATGTTCCTCAAATAAAAAAATAATGTAGTAATAATGATGATAGTTCTAGTTCAATAATTTGTTTCTCCAACTCTGCAGCATCCGAATTAACCTAGTTACTTATAACATAAATCATTAATTCTGCAATGAGCAAAACGATGAGTTCAGTAAAAGCACCTTTGGCAAATAATTAATACACTAAGGCCATAACAAATTCGCTTTTATTACATGTTTTAAGTATTTAATATGTTTATCTCCACCTTCTTCTATTACACTGTATAATGCTTTTACTCTTTTTTCTCGCCTTACCAAACTTAAGGCTTTTGGTTGATAAAAAACTAAAATAAATTGTAATTACGACGTGTCATGGGAATTTTTTTTCGGAATGCTTTTTAAATTTCATAGAAATTTCATTTAAGAACGATGAAGCCTTTCAGTCACCCACAATGATGCATCGATTATGTATGGCATTCTTCATTGCCAGACTATGTATAACAACTGAAATTTTCCATTAGAACATTTTTTCGCGTTTACCTACTTATTTAGTTATTGATTTTCTTGTGGCTTCTACCTTTAATGCCCACAATGGGAGAGAAGTGGCGACCCGCAAACCTTTATGACACTTTTAAGTCATCGATTACGCGGATTATTCAGTCTTTGAGATGCAACAGAACTCCGGCGCCAGTCTCATTCCCTACAACGTTCTTGTTGATCCCTGTTGAAACAATTTGCAGCCGGTGCTCCTTCAATTGACTCTAACTTACGATTACCCACCAGATAGGAAGGAATCTATTTTAATTGGAGGATAAAGGAAAGACGAAGGGGATCGCTTTTAAATTTAGAAACCGCGATAGAGCGACTGTGCTTCGACGAGTACAATGACAAACCTCCTTCTCCGACGCTAAATGCGGAACGGGACGACGAGCCAGAAGGGTTTCAGTTCTAATGAGGCGACTCATTGTCAGTTGAGCGTCCTCCTCCTGCTAATCTCTCTCGTAGTCTAAGCGTCCTTCTCCCTCCTCGCCCTCCCCTATCGCACGATTCGTTCCCACCACCTTCCCATCCCTTTCCCCCCATCCTCCAGCTTACGCACCGGTTCTTAATGGGGACTAATTCACTCTCGCTCTCTCCTTTCGTTCATGACGGAAGTCGAGTAGCCTAGGCCATATCCTCGCCTTGCCACCTACTCCCTTTTTCAACATCCTCATTGAAGCTTTTCTTGTCTCTATTGAAATTCGATCATTTTGAAAGCGCACTCAATGCCGTTTACTGTTGTGAAATATCTCCTATTTTCATTTTATATCTTTTATCGTCGACCAATAATTTGACCGATTCAACCATTATATTTTTAACTGGTATCTCTTGGCAAGAAATAGAATTGGATTACAGTGTCAGTCGTTTTCTCTTTTTTACGCACTATGAACTGTCTAATTTAGATACCATATATGCTGTTGTATTGGAAATTTACTTCGCATGGGTTAGAATTTTTCAGAATATGTTATCGGTTAAATTATTTATCAATTTTATATGAATAAGTCCGATTTTTAAAAGTAATAAATTGTAGCTGTGGGAGGTTTGAACTTTGATTAGGAAGCCAGGAAGTGTTAATTTATAGTCGTTTAGTGGATTTTCCTGTCATGTAGGTCACAATTCGCATTTGTTAGATCAATTCTTTTAAGTAATACCGCGGAAATATTTTATCTCAAAAGCTTTATGACGTATGATCTTCAATTATTTTTCATCACTTTTTATGTATGCATATCATGCTGTAATACATCGTGAGCTTGAATTACGTGAAGCAACGTAACAAATCAGAAGATCAAAACCTGCAAAATTACCATGTAATAATTTAAAAATGGAATTTAGTTCTTAGAACGTCAGTTTTTGCACTCAGTAGAGGGTAAAATTTTTAAGTTTTAAAACCAAACTTCATCTCTTGATTAGAAGAATTTTTTTTCAACTAATTGCAGGGAAAATCCATAAGGAGAGTGACTTCTTGTTCTGAAAACTAAAAGACAATCAGGATTTCTCCGTGATCTTCATGCCTGGCATAACCATACATTCCAATTGGCACTTTTTTTTCGAGTTTTAGTCAAGAAATGCTTAAATGCAATAAATAAACGCAATAAACCATCCGTAAAGGAAGATGAATCGTAGGGTTGTGGATAGGTTTTGAGAGAGGGAGCCTTCACTGCTTTCTTTATGAAAACGGATACTGATTGTTCGGGCCTGGCCCGCACTTCCTGTATTCTCCTGGCTCCGATAAGGCGCAAAATGGGTCATCGGAAAATATTTTGAGTGGAGGTTCCGGAAAAGGACTATCAACTTCTTTCCCAATCCATTATACTGAGGAAAAAATGGAATTTCATCAGGCCCTTAGCACTAAATAAGAAGGACAGAGGAATGCAGTTATTCAAAGATGCGTGTACTTCTTTAAAGTATGTTTTTGCTCTATTCTTGCCATCCTTCAAATCTCAGCTTAGGTCCCCCTTGTTACCAGCAGTAACGACATAGAAGATGGACCGGAACTCAGAGGATAAAAGCCAGGATTCGGTAGGACGTTGTCATGTTAAAATATCTCTTGCATAGACATGCAATTGGAAGAATATATAATAATAATTTTAATATTTTATTCCACGATTCAAGAGTTCCTGTTTTACAACTTGTTTCTTGAGACCATCCACTGGTGTAGGTAACTCTTCCACTGTATTCAATGGGGAAGATATCTTTAATTCATTCTACGTAATGTATTTCATAGTAATGCCTCTCATGATCTTTGAAGTCAACAACTAGTTTTGATTTCTAAAAGAAATAGAGACCCAAAGAAGATGCAAAACTGTAAATATGCAACTCACCACGCATTTAACCACCTCCGAAAGTAAACAGTATGATTTCTGGACTTAATGGTTATTTAATATCCCTTGTAAATTAAGAATTGGCAATAGCAACTAATTCGAGTAAATTAGTATAAAAAATCCCGGATTCCTCCAATCATGCTGGATATATTACCTTAAATGATGTGAAATATTGTATTTTACCAATTCGTGCAAGCTTTGACCTCTTAGCAACGCGTGCTCACGTGTGCGTACACGTATTTGGAATATAATAAAACCGTGTAACGATAATGCTGAAATAAAAAGGAATAAAGCTGGAGATGATTAGATATGGAAAAGTTATGATAGAAACAGAACACTTGAAGATTCACACTTTTATAAACTTAATTGACTAGTTTCGATGTTGCTAAATCATCTTCCACCTACAAAAGATGTAGTAGCACCGGAACTAGTCAATTAAACTTTTATCGATGGAAAATCGCAAGTGTTTATCTGAAGTCGTAATTGAACGATACCGCCTCATCGCACCTGAATCTGTTTTTTATACTAGGTAAGGTAAATTTTAATATTTTCGTACCACCCTTGCCTTGGCGTCAAACATGGTAGAGACGCGATTAATTCAGCGCATTGACCCTCGCCTACCGCCATTCTATCTCTCAAAGGAAACTCTGAGCGCAAGAATTTCACCTTTTTTGACCACCTCGACACGTGGGAGGTAGGAGTGTAATAAATGAATCGTCTGCGTGCTGGTGATTGGTCTACCTCTCCCAACTCATAACATACCCTCATTCTAAAAACAGTTATCACCACCACCCTATCCCAACATTTCCCCTCTTTAGAAAGCCCGTGTGTATAGATTAGATATGCCAAATGATCCCAGAAGAGCCCACGTTTGCTCTTGATTCTACCTCTTTTTGCCATCCAACCATTGCGCGACAGTAACGATCCCTGATGTACCTTTTCATTATTTTGCCCTCTTGCTCATCCACCACCTTTTTTTGAAATGATGATCGCTACTCAGTTACGCTGATCACTGAGATCGATGTGAAGGTACGGAATTTGTCTAGGTCTGTTTGCTAGAAAAGTCTATTTTCAGAATAAGACAATAAGGGTTCTCAAAAATGTTTTTCATATTTCCAATGATTTCGAGGCATTGAAATCTCTCCTCTCTACTCTCTACCTCTCTCAACTTTCTACTTTAATCTCCTTTTTTGAATAGAAGAAGTTAGGATGGGCGGTGGAGACATTTACAATAATGAGCTGAATACCACTCAGGCATGCCAACTCATTTACGCGATACCATTTTAAGGACTACGGTTGTAGCTCGGCATTTCTTTTTTATCCCGCGAGGAAAAGAGCCGTTTCCATTGAAATAAGTTATTGCTTCTTTTATGGAGAGGTGTTACAAATGTGTAATAGATTGATTCAAACGACGAGGAGGATGTCTCTTTTGTTTTCTGGGGATTAGGGACGGAGTCGTTATTCGTTTTCACTTACGTCTTTCGAGTAATTTTGGTGTGTGCTACTATGGCTGCCTTTCCAACTATGAATTCCACTCCGTTCTGGATAAAACTATCGCTATTTCCTCTCGTCTTCTCGTCCATCTTTCCCCAGGAGAAACTGCGGGTTAGATATTGAGCTGCATTGGGCGTGTAAGGAGTGAATGGTTGAAAGTAGTTGTTTTTTACTAAACCACATCCATCCAAGTAATTTAAATTTTCCAAAAACTTATTCGTATTTCACGTTATACAGGGAATTCAAAGTTTCCCTAAAACGATTATACCCATGGGATGAATTGAGCGGTAAGTTTTTGTATTGATGCTTGAGGTCTGTACACTAACATTTTCATCCTTTTTCAGGCTTGTTTGGATCCGTTTTTGAGGATTGTCGGTAAGGCATAATGGGATTTTGTCAAGCATGCTACATGCTTGCGTATATTTTTACATATTTTTTCCCTTCGCTGAAGAGTATAACTTCCCCGCAGCGGTGGGAATCGAGGTTCATTCCGGCGAACCAGGGAAGTGGAATGAGAAAGAATGCAGACGATTGCGATATTTTCACCAATGTTCTTCATCGTCATAACCGCCCCAATCTCTTTCTGTTCTTGTGCAAATAGCTCCCCATTCCAGTTACAAGCTATAACCGGAGCTGTTGCTTTTCCTTCATGGTCGGAAGTACCGAGTTTTGCTTCACTGCTTTCGGAATCACTTAATTATTTGTGCGCTTTGCGTATTCCCTTGTGATACGTTCCAAAATGAGCTCTTACAGGCAAGCCGATTCAGGTGGAGCATGCATGTGTCAAGATTTACCTCTCAATGTATTTGAGTGCAGGATTTATTTCTCTCTCGCTCAAATTTGTCGTGTATTTGGTGGCGGTTTCCTGAGAGTTTCTGACGTTATGCTTATTACACTCCGATGGAATACCAATAAAGAGGCTCTCGGCATCAAGGTTGGAATTACGGGAGAAGCTAGATGTTCTTCTCTCTAGAATAACTACCATACTGATAAAATTAACAAAGTTCCCACATCGTTATAAAAATTAAAATAAGGCAAGAAAGTTTTAGAAAAAGCAACGAAATTTTTCATGAAGGCGTAACTCGAGCGTGAGGAGTATGCAGGTGGGCTAAACTTTAAAATTGTATATTTTTTGGGGAAGTATTTGGGGGGATTGGAGGCAGATATGATATTTTAAGTAGAATATATATATGGTTATAATTTGTCGTAAAATTTACCTCGATGAATTCACGTGTAAGAATGTCGCCTAACATTATTTCACGGTCATGCTCTTGTGAAATTACCGAAGTTCATTTTCACAAACAGCTGTATCATTAATAAGTGAGGGTACAAAATATAATTTTGTAGCTTCGATGTCTGATGTCTTGATTCAGTAAAATCCAACTATGTAGTACAAATCTATGAAATAATTGAAGAAGGCACTACGTATACCGGCGTGAAGCCGATAAAATTTTTGAGGTTGTTATATCTCCAGTACTCACCTTTTTTACCGATGAAATTTTTACTGTGGAAGCATAATCTATCAAATGAACGTTTTACGTTTGAATTGGAGCAATGCAGCCTCTATGAGCTCAGAAAAGAAGAGTTAGCTTCGTATACGGTCCATGCACCGCCTGTACGACCGCACTAAGGTTAATGTTTAGTTATGAAACATGTTTTTTCCCAAGGATCTTTTAACTTAGAACTGTTTCACATGAAATATAGTGTATACTTAACCCTTAACCGGTGATGTGCGGCCTGAGAGACCGCTGTGTTTTAAAAATTATGAATATTTTCAAATTGTCTATTTTAAAATGTCTGTAATTATCGTTAGCTTCATATTTTTGTCTAATAAGGAGATAACACTCTTAAAATTTAACGTCTTTATTATTTATTTCTGTAAAAATGCAACTGAATTGGATTAGTGGTCTGAGAGACCTCACGTCACTAAACTGGAAAAATCAATATACGTTATGCTGGTGGTCATGATTCTAAAAGTGGTCAAAAAACAATCCGTAGTGATTGTTCAAGTATAAGAATAAACAATTCCTTCTTGGAAGCATTTTTAGTTACACAATGTGGATAATAAATTAATTAATTTTTCTAAAATACATCAAGTAAGATAAAATGACTACTCAAGTCGTTGCTGAAGGCGCTCGCATAACAAAAGAAATCCTGTTTTTTTATTGGAAATATCTCGCATATTGTTCTGTAAGTGTAAAACTTATTATAGATTTTATAAATAATTACCGTAAAACAGTGGTTAATTTCTCGTGCCTCTTGCAAGCAGTACGCATGTAATGTATTTCGAAAAAATGGCGGAACCCGTTGAACCCCGAAATTTCGCGCGCCCACGCCTCGAGTGCAACATTCATTAGAGCCGTTCTTTTGGCAGTCAGTCGGTCTCCCCTATATGTATTTGGGAGCAGCGCATCAAAGCAACGAGTTTTACCGCTAGAAGAAATAAAAAGGACCTGGGAAACACCGAGAGTAATAAGTCGAAATGCAATTGCCTAAGGAATACCTTGCAGAAGATGAAAGTGGAAAGTGACATTGAGGAGGATTCTGTCATGGGAAATGATCACGATACAAATACTACTGATAGTGAAGGAGAGAGCACAGATGATGACAGAAGTGATGCAGTGAAAGGTCTCCCCAAGCAAGGACATTTTTGTACGGGAAAAATCACTATAAGTGGTTATCAAGTGAGCCAATGAGGAAAATTCGTACACCCTTCCATAACATAGTTACTCAGAAACCTGGTTTGAAGGATTGCATCATATCGCTAGGTAAGGACGTTGAGCCTGTTGATTATTGGTCTCGGATTTTTGATGAGCGAATGGTGCAGTTGGTTTTGCGCTGGACAAACACAAAGCTTCAAGCAATAAGAGAGAGGTATAAAAGGGATAGCAGGCTGGAGCTACAAAACGTTGATTTGATGGAATTAAAAGCCTTTCTTGGTATTTTGGCTGATTGTGCGATTTTCAAATCTAATGATGAAGACATTTGCAGTATATTTGCCGCAGATGGCACTGGCAGGGAAATTTTCTGATCAGTAATGTCAGGACAGCGGTTTACTCTACTTCTTACGAGTCTCCGTTTTGATAACCCTGCGGATAGAATTACCCGATACAAAACTGAGCCAGTAGCTCCAATTTCTGAGTTATTTTGCTCTCTAGTAAAAAGCTCCCAACGCTGTTATTCATTGGGCACGGTAACTCGCATTGATGAAATGTTAATTACCTTCAGGGGCCGATGCCGTTTCAAAATGTATATTCCTAGCTAGCTGGCCAAGTATGGTTTGAAAATGATGTGTTTTACTGACACCGAAAACAGTTATCTGTTTAACGCATATTTGTACGCAGGGAAAGACACAGACGGGATTGGTTTGTCAGAGGAAGACAAAAAGTTATCCTAACCACCCAATCAGTTCTTCAGTTCTTCGTCTCTCTGAGCCAATCATGGAGTCCCACAGGAATATCACAGCGGATATTTGGTTCACATCTTATGAACTGGTAGAAAAATTAAAAGAAAAAGGGCTGACGTACGTTGGTACAATCAGAAAAAATAAAAGGAAATACCTAATGATTTTGCGCCATCCAAATTGCGTATAGTGGGCTCTTCACTGTACGGATTCTCGGTCAACATGACTCTAGTATCCCATGTCTTCAAAAGAAATAAGGCTGTTTGCTTAGTTTCATCAATGCACCACTGAGTGAGTGGCGATATAGAGTCTGGGAAACCAGAAGTTATTGCATTTTACAACTCGACTAAAGGTGGCGTGGATACGTTGGACAAAATGTGCTGTAGCTTCACATCCGGCCAAAGGACAAGGAGGTGGCCAATGGCTGTATTTTTCAGAATATTAGATATTTCCTTTGTCAACTCCTTTGTGCTTCATCAGTCTGCGAAAGATAAAAAAGATATGACACGATTTAATTTTCTTAAATCGATAGCTACAGATCTTGTTAGACCCCATATGAGAAGGAGAATGTCAAATCTTTTACTCCCGAGACAGGTACGATTAAGTATTGCGCAAATTCTCCAACTATCGTTGGAAGAGGCAGAAGAGGTTGAAAGGCTGGAAAAGCGGACAACATGTAGACCTTGCCCGTCATACAAAAAACGGAAAACCTCTTTCCTGTGTTTCCGATGCATAAAGCCTGTGGGCTTGGAAGGTACGAAGAAAATTTGTAGACTGTGTGGAAACGGAGATGTGAGAGTTATTGTGAAAAAATGTAATTTTAATCGCCTGCAGATTGCATCAAGAAAAGGAATAAACGTGATAACTTCAATTGTTTCATATTATTTTGCCTTCCTAATTTCATATTTATGGCCTCATTTTTAAATCAGGCGAAATATTGATACTTAAAAACGATAATAATAACTCAAGTGTTTTTGACATCAGTTTTTGATGCTGTTTGTAATAACTATTTATACTGAAAAATTGGTTCGTATTGGTAATGCATAAAATTAAATATAAGTTGTAGAATAGTTACTGAGATAAATAAAAATTAAACTAAGCAATAAAAATGGTGTTGCAACATTTTATGAATATTTGATTTATTGCGGTCTCCCAGACCGCACGTCACTGATTATGTAACAAAAATTGCACGTCACTGGTTAAGGGTTAAGAATAAATTAATGTGGGTACGGTTAATTAATGCCAAAATTCGTATCAAATTCCGAGAGAATTACTAATGATAATCATGGTTTTAACTACATAGCGATAAAAAGTTTTTGTGGGGACAAAACACATAAACTAGTTATATATCTCTCATATCTTCCTCTGATTTTGCTTACATTCAAAACCGAGAAATTTTAACGAAAAAAAAATTTGTAATACTTCCAACGGTTTTACGGGAAGTAAAATCGCTCATCTCCCTTTTATTCGTCCCTAATTATTACGCATTATATCGCCGTCCACGTAATAATGCCATATACTTGATAACGTTGTGCACTGGGATAGAATGTAATGGTTAATCCTTGCGTTGAAAATTAGTTATGTCAGTTTAAACAGTGTATTACTTACTTGCATATCGCGTTGGCTTAGGCGTGATGTAAATTAAGCTATGTAATGACCACAAGAAGATATTTATCCTTAATTGATTTACATGCAGAACCGGGGATTCAAAGTACATCAACGTCAGATATCACATTTGAACGAATGCAGTCTAACGGAGGCGTAGAAGCATTGGATGAAAGTCTAGCAAAGGGGTGGGTAAAGGAGGAGATATGTGGAAATGGAATGAGAATCAGGGAAGGATTAGAACAAACGCAGTAAAATATTGAGGGATCCCACAATCTCGCATACTAGGCCATCCAAACATCCTGAGGCCCCATGATTCCATATATTCCACCTAAACGAGTTACGAGGGTAATCAGTGGGAAGCTGGACGATGGACCCTAAGGGGTAATTAAGTGTGGTGAGGAGACCGGACAATGCCTTGCGGATTGTCTTATCCGTCGAAGGTTGTCTATTCTCAGTTCTTGAGCTTCATATGTCTTCCAAACGACGAAAAAAGATATATTTCAAATAAAAATATGTAGGGGTGGAAACAACGCAGGGTCGGTCTGTTTCATTGAAAAATACGTTTCTTTTATACAGAAAATACAATTTTTAAAATTTTATTTCAGTGTTTGCTATTTATTTATAGAACTATAAAAATTAGATTGTCAAAAGAAGAAAAGTGAAAAGAAAGTCACAAAGTCAACGAAATCTGAAAACGTCAATAGTGGGCCTACCAAGGACTGTCACATTGACTGGAAATATCAAAGATAAAGGGTCAGAATAACAAATTGACGCTGAAATTACGTGAGGAAATGAAATATTGGGTCATCATTAATTATCCCCTAAATAAAATAGCCGAAAGTGAAATCAATGACACTGTATGTGTTTTGTAAAATCCACTGATTAAACATTGGATACTGACAAAAACTATCATCTCTTGCTCAACGAGAAGATAATGCGCCGACCCCACGCTTTGCAAAAAATTCTGGAGAAGCTAAATTTTCCTCAACCACACGGTCACAACACCAAAGACACATGCATCCATCTCTATAGGTATACGAAAAAAAGCCGAATTCCTATAGACTTTCCGGGCCGACCCAACATTCTTCTTCCGAAATAACCATAATAGACCACATGTGAAGTCCAAAGAGTCATTACATGTCCTCTTTCGCGGGGTCATTCTGCCCGAGAAGTCGTTTCCGCTGGACCCTACCTTCTTAGTGGGCTGACAATAACTGATATAGGCATTAGTTTGATATTTGATGCAAACAACTGGAAAAGACCATGCGTCACTCGCAAGAGAGCAAAACATAGGGAATGGTGGAATGTGGTCTGGAAAGTTAGAGTGAGATTCTGCATAATTACGAAGAAATTGGCCTAAATGCCTGCCCCCAAGGCTTGCATCAACACATTTGCGTAAGCAGGCCTGAAGTTCTCCGTAATATCTTGGGAACAGTATATGTAAGGTTGATTTTCAATAGATTTATAATTCCAAGTCACCAGTACAACCAGTTCATTTAAGGAGTGTATCCACTGTCCAGTCGCATCCCTCGGCGGGCACAGCCGACACGGGCGCGTCATTCTCGGACTAAAATTCTAGTTCACTTTCGGGGACGCAAATATTTTCTTCAGATTCACATTCTGAAGCTTTTAAACTATTGTGAATGAATAACTCGGTATATATCGCTGAATAACTGAAGTATTTTTCTGCTTTAACTTTGAAAAATGGTGAATACATTTTCCACCATTTAGTACATATATGTATATTTTCAAATACAATTAAAATGGCATACAATTAATTTTTTTTAAAGATAATGAGCTTTTTAATATAGTTAAGAAAATTTTTATCCAATTTGGTCATTCTACGCGGTTCCATGATAGCCTATTTACAGCTGGAATAGGAGATGAAATTGTCACTAGAAGTTCCCTTGTTGTGAGTTATGCAGTTTTATCACGAAAAGGATGAACACCGATGTAACAAACAAATGTTAGCAGTCCTAGAATCAACAATGGACCTTATATTGCAGTATTATTCTTCATGAAATAAGGAATCGTAGCACACATTTTATTGGTAAATTTACTCTTTTGTTGTGGTTTCTTTACATTGCGTCGATGCTCATTTACCGAAGTTACCTTTTGACCTTACCAATGATTAACTTACGGTCAAGATAGTTTACCGCAAAAAAGCTTTGAGAAAGACATGTCACACCTGAAGGCTTTATTATTCTCCATTTAAAACATCTACATTAGTCAGCATTTACTCACCCCTCGTAACTCTGAATATAATATAATTTTCATGTTACTTTCGTGGTTATTTATTAATAATTGCTCCAATCAAGCGATATAATCAGCGTGAAACATTGATAAATCATACAGCAGTTTAACTGAACAACAGAAAACATGACATAATACTCGTCGCTAATGTTAAGTGGGGTTTCATTATTGCCATATTCGATTAAAAAGTCGCACAGAAGTTTGTGGATGACTTTTGAGGAATAAGTTCTCCAAAATTGTCCTTCTTCATCATGATTTCGACTCATCAGTGATATTTTTTCCCCTTACCGAGGTCATTTTATGAGTGACATGTATGGCGCTTCGCCGCGCCGTAAGGTATAATGGAAGCGCAGGAATCCATCCGATTTCCTTCGACGTGGACGTCTGTTGTTTTGGATGCGTCGATCATTCTCCCATAGACGGATGGATGGAACCTTTTTAAAAAAAATGAGTACATGGATTCCCAACACTGCAATTGGTGCCCGTAGGGGGAAAAGTGCAGTAACCGTGTATTGCTAGGGTTCGAGCCCACCTTGTGCGCCTAACAATAGCCGGAGAGAGGAAAAATGGATTCATCTAAACGCGAAATAGGACTCGGTCTGGCGCGAGGGTAACGGTTTCTCTCAGCACCCGTGGTTGAGGGCGTGGTTTAAATTTTCCCCTTCTCCCTCTTAATTACCCCTGCTGTGTGCGGCTGACGAACGCTTGACGGCGAGCTCAACACTGCAGGTTGGCGCTTCCGCTGGCTGGGAGATAGACGGACTTTAATTGCTCCCTAGGGGTTCTACACAACAGTCTTTTGTCATGGAAAAATGAGAATCGCGTTCTGAATTGTTCCATTGTGGGAGTGTATTGAATTGCAATTAAAATTGCAAATGATTGAAATTTATTTCGGGAAAAGTTAGCGTAAATACATTTTTGGAAAAGGAAACGGTCCATCGTCCATCTTTTCTGCTATTGTGTATGTCCGTATATTTTTGGGCAACTGTGGCGGAAGCAGTCCTGTTTCATTCCCCCTTTTTTAACTCCCTCTTCACTCCTCGTGTCGTGATGAAACTTTCTTTATTTTTGTTGTCCCTAAACGAGTACAGCTAAACGTCAACTCTAATGGATCGAAAATGTATATTCCAGAAAAACGTTGCTTTGACTACTTTATTATTTAGATTTTCCACCAATCAATGACGGTGAGACGAAACAATGGAATCTTAATATCTTTACCAAGGCAATTTAAAATATCCTAGCAGCGTTTTACGTCACGTTTTAGTCCTTTTTTCTAATGAATTTATTAAGATTAATGTGAGTTATTTAGTATTTTTTTTCGTATCTGTTATCTTCATGCGTCCAATGAGTTTCACTCAACTCGATTTTGTTTTATGTATCATCCATATGGATAGGTTGTCATTGAAATTGCCCTGATTTCACTAACTTTCTCAAATTTTTGACCTTAAGAATAGATACAATTATGAGTTCGTCTTTGCATAAAGAAACGCTAAGCCATTTCAAAAGCCTTTTACCCACTTCAATGGGGATTGAACATCTTGCTTTCGGTCTTCCATTTATCATAAAAAATACTGTAGTTATGCTGATTCTTCGAGATGATATTTTCTTAGTGTGAAGTTTTTGATTTATGTAGCAATGATAACATCTTCTGTCCTCAAAATTTTTCATCGATTGACTTCTAGTATACATCTTAACAGCAGATGCAGCGCTGCAGGTTTTTCAAATGTCGGTTGACTGATTGCGTGGGTCTTCGGTCATTCGCCACAGGTGATTGCCGGTGTATGTGTGCTGGAAATTAGACTGGCCTCGTATAGAGAGGGAGATTGGAAGCAAATGTCAACTCTCTTTCTTACTTCACGAGAGAATCTTGTAATAACTTTCCGAGCCACTTTTTCTAGTCACTGGTCACTTACAGCATTTTATATCTACCATTTTGTAAACAATACAGCTCAAAATCAATAAAAACCAAATAAACAGCATTGCTGTACAACATTAACATTGTTTTCATAAAAATGAATTACTATATGCAACACATTCAACACTTGCTATGTATCTCTCTCTCACGAACTCGTAGAGCATAATATGCTAAGGTAGAGACTTCAAAAGAAAAACCTCTGGAATAACTCAATCATGATCGCAAAATTACACGTTTTTGTCAGTTGGGGCACGGTACATTGCCTTGTGGAGGGGAAAACGGACAGAGGGGGGGAAGGGGAGGGGAGGTTCAGTGAGAGTGTGAGGAGTGGGCGAAGGAGGGGAAGGGACCAATCCACATCGAAGGTTTTCCTTTGAGCATCGCGTTCCCAGAATGAGACAGACAGCCTGGTCGCAATCCGTTCCTTTTGGTCATTCTCTCATTGACCATTGGTCGGTTGTACTCGCGGACGCAAACAATGACCGATAACATTTTTGTAGAAGGTGAATTTTTCGGTCGGGAGATGAGGAAGTGAAGAGGGGGGGGGGTGTTCGGCTGAGCCGGGTGGCTGGAGGGATTTCAGGAGAGGGAGAGCATTAGTGTGTGCATGAGTGACGAGGGATGTTAAAGGATTGAATTTGGAGAGGCAGACACCCCATGCGTCAAAGGATGCCGAGGCCGATAGACATCCACGCACACGTCCCTTTCTTTCATCCCTTCACAATTGAGTGTTTGCCGGTTTCGTGCTCTTTGTGAGTTTCTTCCACGCACAGTGTTGACATCCCAGCGGAGGGCACTCATGATTGTGTTGTGTATTGCATCACGGACGCGGATGAAGTTCTTTTCATTTTTGCCGTCGGTTCCTTTGTCCTCCTTTGCCCGCACGGCTTCGCGTATTGGATTGAAGACCTGCGAGTATCAAATCACAATAAGCGCCATTTGTGTATTTGTTTTTCCTTTGTACCAATTAACTCGTTACCGACTGAGGTTTTTGTGTGGTAATTCCCTAAGAAAAATGAAATTATGAAAAATATTGTATTTTCCTCTACCTACCTTAAGAGGTTACGAATTAGGGATGTGCCTTCCCACAGTATCGGAACAATCGTTAATTTGAAGGCTGAAGATTTTATTGATTTGCTAGTGTACCTTTACAGTTTCATTGCACGGTCAACTTCTCTATCTTGATCTCTAAGTATTTTCATTCTTTGTTTCTTCTAGTACTAAAATTTGGCTTTAGAATGACAGTTAAGGTATAGTTTTATCAGTCCTGGTTGGTATTTCTATTCTTGTTATCTTAAGTAATTCATATTTTATTTATAGATAGTAAATAGCCACAGATACTTTAATTTGGAGGTGAACAATGCTCTTATACAAATGACTCTGACCACGCATATCCTGAAGGGAGTTATTTGTATAATAACTTAAATAAATTGGCTGAAGATTGGCTGTTATTTACATTCTCTCTAGTGGCCAGGTAATCTCTAAAGATCGTAATGTAAATATAAAAAAATAAAAACAACCAAATCTGAAGCAAGAATATTTTTTAGTTTAGCTGGTTTGTAATTGCAACACATACTTCATTTTGGGCGACATTCATGCTCTTCACCATTCCCGTGATGAGGAGACTCGAGGTGACACCTACTGCCAGAAGGTCCCTGCTTTTCTGCTCATATCATATCGCTTGTTCTCTCTCCACTTCCTCATTCTCTTCTCCATGAAACATGGGTGATGGATGTTTCTTCCACAGCCACTATTTTTCATCCATAATGGTTCGGGTCTCCGGTCTGATGAGAACAGCAAAGTCCCTGTCGCGACAGACGACCCTTAGGGTGTTCAAACAGGAGGAACAATGGAGGGGAAAAGGAACCTTAGAGGTGCGGAATAAGGATTTCGGATGGCACGTGTGTTTGCTTTACTCCCAGAATACAACCGCGTAAACTCCTCATCACAGATGCGAGATCAAATTGGTGAAATGTTCACGGTTTAATGCTGAAGTATGATGGAGAAGGTCTCAGATAACGAAAAAGTAAAGGTTGAAAGGAAGTGCATGGAAGGTGACGAAAAGTTTGCTCCGGAGAGGATTGGAAGAGACGAGGCGTGAAGAAGTAATGAGGTAGACAGAAGTTTCGCGTATGTTTGCACCCAGTAGTGTGTTAGGAGATGGTTAGTGTTGCAACGGAGAGCAAGCATATGGGTGAGACTGAAATTTCGGCACGATTTGGTATGCATGAGATAAGATAATCTTCAACGATAAGGATTTCAGCGTGTACTCACGAGAGTCAACACATCTCGCTATCTTCGCTAACGACTCTGTATAATTTGCGAGATTTACTTTTTCAGGTTGCTCCAGGACAATAAAGCTATAAATAGGTGGTAAAATTAGCTTCATCGTGCACAGCATGAGCATAGTTATCGACCTTTTTACAGCCGTGGGACATATAATTGATAACCAGATCAGCAACGATCAATTTTACATTCAAATCCCTTACCAGATTTTTTCACATAAATTCTAATGCAGCTTAATATAATTCCATCCTGTAAAGAGCACGATTTTTCTTGTGACACACCAATCGCACTCTCTTGCAAGGGAAGGAATTTTTGAAAATATTTTTAGGTAAAAGTTTCAACCTGGAGGAAAAAAATTATTTCGTAATAATATTTTATTATTTTGTCAATACTAAATCTGGATAATTATAATATGAAAGCATTATGTTTTTTTATTATGGCCTCGTATGTGATCTAAGTTCCCATTATAGAGCTAGGGTTTTTAATGAAATTATGTAAAGGCTAGTAAATGAAACTGAGGAAAGACATCAAGGAAAGCAATATCTTGCTTTAATATTTTATAAATTTATTCATTTCAAACCTTCTGAGCTCTAATCCTCATATCTCAAGCTTAATATGTAAATAACTTCCATTGGTTTGAATAGTATTGCTTAATGCTTCACTCTGTTGATGTTAACATCATCAGTAAGGCAACTGATTTTAGCTACAGCTTTCCTATAGGCAGCAGTTAAAATTGATGAAGTCAAAGACAAAAAGTGCTGCATTTTACGAAGAGTTTTCTTTCATAATGGCTAATATAATATTGGTCACGACATGATTGTACAATTTATACTCCAGTACACCACACTGTTGACTCGGTATGACGTTTATTCTCGGAATGCACAAGAAAGAAACCACGTCGCTGCTCCAATAACTTCCTGAAAAATAATTACATCTACATATTTTCCCTGAAAGCCACCTCATAGGTATTTGGCAGGGGGTGAGTTATTGCTAACTTGTATTATAATGTACATGTAACTTTTAAGTGTTCTTTAGTGCCAATAGTCGGTTTATATTTTCCCATCCGCAACGCTATACTTTGCACTGCCGGGGCTTCAAACAGCTCTCTTATATAGATGAACCCACGTCCCTAAGACTTGATTTTCAAACCAAACAGAACAGTGATTCTCTGTTCTGTTATATTTTCGTTTCATTCAAGGGATACCTTGGGTAAAATGCGACACCACAGTGTAGGTGACAAAAAATAATCTTTCGAGATGAAGGCGTACAAATGTAATACTATTGTGACCACTTCCTCTTCACTGACGCCATTATAAGTTCTCACCGTTTTCAGGTCTTTTTCGCCACCAGGAGAGCACTTAGCGTATCTGTTGCCAGGTCCTCTCAAGGGGTCCTCTCCCCAAGATCCTGCAGGAAGAGCGCAGCGGGTGGGCGCGATCCTAATCCTTACGCTCAAAAGAAATCCGATCCGCCTTCGGGTTTCTTCTCTCTGCTTACCTTAGTGGTCCCCGTTGTAGTGATCTCCTTACTTTTGTATTTTTCCTCTCCTCAAAAAAGCGTGAAAAAATTTTTAAAAAAAGTAGCGTTTATCTAGTGGAGGATGGGCGTTCATTTCTCTTGCTTATTTCATGTTTCATTAATGATTTCGTGATTAAATCTCTAAATTAACTAAAAATTTTGCTTGTGGATATGATATTAATGGCGAGAAAACTAATAAAAATTTTGAACTACATTTTAATTAGTGTTCAAGAAACTATATAAATTTAAAAACATTTTAACCTTTGGACTAGTTTAATAATTATTTCATCTAACACTATTAAATATGTCTCACGTCTTAATGAATTAGAATAAGGGATACTTCTTCGATTTAACTCAGTGTAAAGACAATTCTTAATAAAACCTTTTCAAAATTTTGTGCCATCTAAAATTAAGCGTAAGGCGGCGGATGAAAACTTATTTTTCCGCTGAAGGACCACAGAATAAACTCAGAGCGAAAGAAAACTAGTTGGAATTCTAACGTACTGTAAAACTTTTAATTTGTTGATACGATTTCTGGATGGACGTAAATAAAGCACGTTGTTTGAAAAATCTTGAGTTCGGGCGTTGATTTTTAGAGGTCGAGAGGAATTGTACTTGAGCCACATAGACTTTTAAGAAGAGATTTTCAAGGGTTTTAAATGAACTAAAATCACGAATAAATAAAATTTGAGGTAAAAGTTAGGGATAGCTTTTGGAGCTTGTATATTATTCAATTTGTAAATTTATTTTTAATAACAATTGGATTTAATGATAGAAGTTATGAAAAGCCATGTAAACTAAGAAAAAATATTATTCCAATCCATTTTGCAGCCATTAATCTTTCTGAGATGTGTATTTCCATATTTATTTATCTCAGTATCTCTGCGAGTATAATTCAATTCCAGTATTCAAATAAACAGTAAAAACTCAATCTAGTTAAAAAATCTCTCCCACTCAAGCCTTTCTACCATACTTCACCATAGTTCAAATACTTCCATACTTCACATCGGCCTGTTAAATCCTGGGGAATTTGGAGAACTTGCTTGGGCTAGATTTCTATTCAGGAATGTCTCTCAGGAGTTGCAGCAACCAGATCAGTGGGCGATAGGCTATGGAAGAGCTTGAGGAAGGATTAAGGCGTGCGTTTGGAAGCGAAATACGAGACTGAAAGGAATTCCGTTCGTTTCTCTCGTGCTGTGTCGGAAGGGGACCTTGTGAGTAAGTCCGGCTCTTCTCTGCGCGTTAGACGTGACTGGGCGGAAGAGGATCAGGGAGGACACGGTACGGTAATTAACCGATTACGTGACAAATGTGCCCGTTTTTGGATCGACTAAGGGACCGGCATAGTCGCCGGGGAGGGGGAGGATTCCCACACTCGTCTTGTCACCTCCACATTCCTTCTCTCGCGTGGGCAGCGTAGGATTGGAAGAATGTCGTCCGCTCCCTAGTTGCATGCTCCTCTCCGTGATCTCTCGGCTGAGAATACGGGAAAACTGTCCGTTAAGGAGAGGTACGCTGACGTGAAACTTGTGAGCAACAATATTAAACAATCTAACTAAACCCACTATTCTGGTGATTTGGATATTCAGGACAATCATGACGCCAGATGAATGACTTTTCTTGCACAAAAGTTAAAGTTTCAGGCTTAACTTAGTGGAAAAGTGATACCAAGACCATTATCAAGACCTAAATAATGACATGGTTTTTTTTAAACGATGATCAGTAGTAATAAAACAGTGTGGGAGGTGCAAAGCAACATTTTATTTCAAGCATTTCCTTATTTACATTATTAGATTAAGCCGTGTCATTGCACGTATGTATTTCTAGCGCATGAAAAATCTACAGAATCTCTTTAGTTAGAAGTATATACCTCTATGACCTGGAAAAAAGCTACGAACATATGCTAAGTTCATCTATCATTTTCATTTGGCTCCCTTATATTATAAGGAGGAAACTCCAAAAGTCGCGAGAAAAATTGTAATTGTAAAAAGCCTTAATTTTTATTTATGACTTTTGGAGTTTCACCATTATTTTATTATTAAAGCCGTAAGAACTCAATTCTTTGTTATTGTTTGCGCTATGATTAAAATGCTCACCATTGCGTTGAGTCCATGAGTAGTAGACGGTGTGGTGAAGACATAAGCTACAAATCACCTTGATTAAAATTTTAGATTAATGCACCCTGTCGGGAATTTCTCATAATTTGAAAAAATATTTTCCAGCAGTTATTCATCAAAGACACTTTTTCACCTTAAACTAAAATGTTGGGCATTATTTCTCGAATCATATGAAACAGCGTTTCCGAAAGCACCAGATACTACCCACGAAATTCTATTGTGGGGCAATCGATGTGATGAGCATATAGGTAACCTTGGTCTAAATTTTCTCTTCTCGAAGAAAAATAAGCAATGAATGAACCAAAGGGATTGCTGTTTTGTCTAACCATCGAATTCCCGTTTATTTTCTCACCACTACTTGTTCACTCAAGTGAATGGGTTTTTCCATCTGAGAGCTCTTCAGCTCCGGAGCCTCGCGTCTAACTTGAGTCCTCTTTAACAGATCGGATAAATGAATACTGCTGTATCAAGTATGCTCCTGATACGTCATTGGTGTCAGTTTTCTTTATCTTTTCATATTAAAAGAACTGTGGAACTGGCCGAGCAATTATGTTAACAGATTCAACCAACGGTGGTCACACAATTGTGTGAAATTCACTGTGGAAAAGTCATTCACCTGGACTGGTATCCGGATTAATTCTTGATTTCTTTAAGTTCAACGTTCGCATCCTAATGCTTATATATTACCAGTCCAGGGAAATAATTTTTCCGCTTTGAATTTTACACAACTCAATTTCTATCTTCAAGAATCACGATCAACTAAAAAAATACTCTTCCCACTCACAATACTTTTGAGGATGGTGATGATCTGAAGGGAAAGAAAAATTATTCCTATTTTTCATTAATATACAGGTATACAAGTCTTTTCAGGCTGCAGGAGTTATCAGGTTACAGGTTTTGATCATGTTCTTAAGGCAAGCTATGTTGTTTCGGACATCTATATTTCTACAAGTCATCTTGATGTCATCTATTATTTTCTATGCCATACTTTTAAAATACTTCATATTTTAAAAATGGATGTAACGTCCATTTTTACCGAAGTCAAAAGCTTTCCCGAATTTTTCCCGATCCCTTTTAGTCCAAATTTCGCATCCATATGGTAATATATTCCCAGCAAGTTCATATATGTTTGGAAATATTCTATTCAAGAATATTTTGTTTCAATTTAAGATTTGAAATTCATGTCATATCTATACTTAATTTGATATCTATGGAGTTATTTTTATTTTTTGACTCCCCATGATACAAAATGAAGGAACTATCCCTTTGGAGAGTGCTAAAACGTATAATTAAATCTATATAAGACCATTTTAATGATTATAATAATACGGGGAGCTATGTAGAGTATCCTTTCATCTTGTAATCATGCTAGAAACATTTATTTTCACACATGTTTTATGAAACAACTTACCAAGATATTCTGATTAAAATCGTTGATCGCATATAGAAAATTTTAAAGTGCTCCAAGATGTGATTTCCTAGATTCTCATTTTGGTTGGCTAACGTGTAGATGTAGACTTAAGCAATTTATGCTTTTGCTATTAATTTTTCCCCTACGACACTAAAAGAAACTTCGACAGGATATTGGATATAATCAAGGAGAATCATTACCACATAATATTTTTTAAGGAAAACAAAATCCTTTTTTAGAACCCTAATTGTCAAATATTTGGTGATATGGCTTAATTTGTGGCCATATTTCTAGGAGATCCGCATATCTTTTAACTGATGAATTCTTAAAACTAGATTGAATCGAGAAACCAAACAATAGGTCGACGTAAAGTCTTCTCCCATTCCGTGAAGAAAATTGCCATTTCTGTAAAATAAAATCAGAAGGGCGCGTTTAGAGAATGCCTGAACCAAGTGGATCAGAATGTAAGACCAAGGATCAGAATGTAAGAGCATACATGGGGTATATGTTTTCAAGCCCTCTCGCTTTAAAATGTCAAGGGTTTTCTCGTTTCGCTCTCCAAAATGACGAACGTCGTTCAAAACTGGTGGATGGGCAATGTCATACATGCATTAATGTACACATATTTGAAGAGAGAGAAAAAATAAATACTTGTAGGGGGAATCATGTTAATATGGGGTGAACGACTCCTCTCATCATTCTCATAGCCATTCTTTTTGTTCTTACTTGTAATTATCATCCTCCTATTCCCTGTCTTTAATATGCTCAGCTCGATATCGAGGAGTTGAAGCTGGTGGGTTGGAGTGTAACCAACTCCGTGCAACCAACCCGCAGTTTTGGCCGTTCACCCCTTCACCTCTTCTCTCTCCGCTCGATTCTCTCCCTCGACCTGCGTCACGGTTACAAACCCCTCCGCTGCACCCTTCTAATCACCGCCAATCACTCCTTCCCCTTCTCGTCGGCACCGCAGTCCTCCGCGCATCCTCCCATCAAATCACTCTCATCCCGCTCGAAAATAACTGCCCTTATATTTGAGGTTTAAAGTCACGATTAACATTTATTGATATTAAAAATATTTAATGCAAAATTAATAGTTTGGTTTATAATTCCGAGTTACGAGTTGAAATTAACAGCTTCACAGAGTGAAAAAGTAACTATTATCACTGTTCAATGTGCATATGGGCCTTCCTCATCCATGCACTTCACATGTGAGTTTATAATTGATATTAAACATAAAAATTTTCATTTAAACGTTTCCTTGTGCTGTATTTTTGGTTAGCCCAATTTCTTCAAAATGTGATGCTATAGCTTGAAGTGCATGTGCATTGAAATTTTGCGACGTGCGCTGGTACAATATAGTCACATTTAGAAACGATTCGGAACAGTAATTCTATCGTATCGAAGTTTAGTTCCGTTTAGTATGAGAAGAGCCAAGTTGTTTCTCGACTACGTACTCGGAAGTAATTCTGAATTCAATTAAATTTAAAATTTAAAAAAGCCAAAGATATTCACCCTGTACTATTATAACAGTGAGAGGGGTCCATCTTCCCATTCTTCTCTCTCACCTCCTTCGCCCTATTCTTCCGTCAATTGAATCGTCACTCTTTTTCTCCATCTTCTATTACCTTTTTTCGTGACATGAAAATTTTCCTCCCATCTTGCTTCTTAGCCTTCCCAGGACCTTTACCCTCGTCAACTGCGGTGCTACGTTATTTTTCAGCCTAAAATATCTAGGAGTACTACATATCGGCGGCTGCTTAAGCAGCGCTTAAGCATTAGTTTTCTCGAGATGCCTGGAAAAACAAAAAATGAGCTCTTTATTCCCCTCTTTAGCTGGAGGGTAGTTTTCTGGTATAAGGAGATCTCTATTGCTTGAGGATACTACAAAGTTTCTAATTTCAGTTTACTTCAGCTTAATTCTCAATTGGAAGATAAACTCCCCTTAGTTGGCTTGGTAAAACATGAAATACAACTTTTATCCAATGTTATACATAATAATAAACCAATGTAAATATAAATTTTATACCAATCAGTAATCCAACGTTAATATAAATTTTAGAGGATGAGGTGGGAAAAAAACCCTTATTTTACAAATGAGCGCTTGTCTTTCGGTAATTTACGCCTTCCTACTGATTATCGATTATTATTGACGAATCATAAATAGACCCAAGGAAAATTTTTCCCAAGTCATAAAATATGACTGAAAAGGATAAATAGGTTCCATTTACTGCGATGAATGACTTAGCCAATGAGTATACATGTCACAATATGCCACAACATATCCCTGGTTGAAATTTATTCATTACTTATTATTTAATTATTACATTTTCTTGGATTGCTAGGAGTTCCCGGCTCATCTCGTTGCCCGAAAGAGAGGGAGGGATGAGAGGCGTATGGAAAAAAGAATATAACAATGAATGGGTTTATTTTTGAAGGTCAAGGGTCGCCTCCCAAGAATTCTCCAAAGGATTATCGAGAGATATTGTTAAGCCTCATTTTTCAAGTACAACGGAAGACCTGTCTCAACAACCACGTAAGTCGGAAAAGTTCAACGTTAAGACTCTGATAACTGCATGGCCGTGACACAAGGTACTCAAAAGTTTCTTTTACAGACCTTTAGGTAACCTTTTTGGTGCTTTTGCGCTTCATTATGCTCTGTGGGGGTATTGTGTTGGAGCGGGGAAGAGTGATCGGAGCGTGTGCTTGTGTTTGTCGGAAGACCGCATTTGTGCGGCGTCTGTCTTTCAGCTATTGCTCATGCTGGCAGAGTTTGGTGGATTTTTTCAAAGCGTTTTCTCCCTTAAAAACCTTCCTTCTGGAACTTTGCTCTATTTAAATCCCTCCCGTACCATGTCTCGCATGCAGTTTATTTTCCTGGACAGACGTCGATGAAGATTCTGAGATGAGTGTATTGAAGTTGACTTTGCCTCTCCGTGATGGAGTGCTGATTTTTAATAATCCTCACTTCGATTCGATCCCCCATTCTTGTTCTCATATTTATCTCTAAAGGGTAAGCATGTCATTGTTAAATAAAAAACTAAGATTCATTTTTGTTCGATGTTTTCCAGCCTTCCTTGTTTCGTTAATTATAGATAAAATGACATTTTATCTTTGCACAAACATTTCAGTTTCTAATTCTTGGTTTTGAAGGAAGAAAATGCTTACTTTGAAATTTAAGTTTTACAGCCTAGAGATAGTATTACCTCATGCGTTGTTGAAATTGACATGCAGTGATATAGAACTTTCAGTATTGCCTAGTGACAAAGTTGAATCTCATTAGGGTAATTTGGATCACGTACTTGGATATTTGAGTACCATTTTCACTGACTTTATAAGCTATCAATTCTGCCCAAATTTCAAAAATTCTAATTTTCATTCAAATAGGCTCTTTTTCAAAAATGCATTCCGAATTTCCGAAAAAAAATGAATTCCTGGTCAATATGATTTCATATTGACCAGGTAGTTACTCTAGATGCAGATATCACCTCTGGCTGTAATTGTTTACCGCGGAAGGTTTATTTCTTTGCATATATAGCATCGGATATCATTGACCACTTACAAGAGCATCGGTTCTCGTGGACAAGGATGTCAGTCTGAGGGAATTAATCGTGGATCGACATCATCAAACACCCTCACAACATTTCAATTGCTTCCATGGGGCTTCCAAATGTCCAGCGGTCAGAAATGTCTTTTGCTCTCGGAGTAGGACGGCATTGCGTCCTAGAGTATATCCCACACTCGACCAACATATCTCGAGTGAGAGGGTACACGTAACATTTCCACTCTTACCTGCGTAATTGGAGAGAGACACCTCCGAAATTGCTCGTAAATTCTCGGGAGAGGCGAACTCAGCGCCTGAAATGCGTCCCTTTCCCTCCATCGGCCGACGAATACGAATTATTTCGGCAGCCTAATGGCGCGTGTCCATTTCCTCCGGTACATCAAGAGCTCTTTCATTAATCTTCACTCACATTTGCGGCAGCCTTCGTAAATTTTACCGCGAGCTTTTTGGCCAATGCCAATGCTCCTCTCGCTCTTTGCTTACGAAGTACCTCTATAAACCTTTGAACCTAATATTTTTTATTATAATAAACCTTTTACTCGCTGGTAAGAAAAACCCTCCGTTTCAAATTTTACTTTTAATAACAGAGGACTTTAAATTTTGATTGTTTCTTACAAATCGAAGGTGAAGAAATAAGCCCCACAGCATTTATTCATTAATCCTTGCGTGGTGTGGGTTTAACCGCGCTCGTTGCATTGCTCTAGTTTCTAACCGGAAGCGCCTTTGTAATTCTGGCAAAGTTGTTATATCATCACCAGTCAATGAACGCGATTTACAGCCTGGGATGTGAATATCACTTAAAAAGCTTCATTTGGTATCGATTTCAAGACTTCAACACATAATCTAAAATCAAATTCCTCACTGTACAATTACCTATGTACATTTGTTTCTTGAGTAACGAAAGAATACTGGCATAAAACCTAGCGGACTTTTGCAGTGAAAGTGCATGCATTGATGAAATTAAACATTTGATCCTGTCCCATAAGAAGTTAACCCAGATTTTGTCGATGATTCCTTCCGATGATACAGAAAACTTTATTGTAGAGTTCACGTAATGATATTTTCAATAAATGGTAATTAATATATTCCGATATTCATTAAGAAATACGTGGGGAAGTAAAATTCCGTAGCCTATTTACAACCGATTGCTCAAAAAAGGCGTGATTCAATGAAAAAAATTGTTTCAGTGGTGCAAAATGTTTGGTTGTGCCGTTGAAAAGGTTTCGGGATCAGGCATTATATTGATATACGCATTGTTAACCAAACGCGTCGATATCGATAGAACTAACGTTTTATAAAGAATTTTTAACCACATTATCGCACCTATTGGACACCTGAAATGAAATTGAACCCTCAGATCTGTAGAAAACACGCACAACAATAACTATAACAATAACAATAAATATAACACATTTAACACAATATCAATCACTCTTTTATTGTAGGCATGCAAAAATATGACCAATTAAAAGTAACGTACCTCTTTAATAGTCTACAGGGGAACGGGTGAAGTGGTTATGGGTTATTTTATAGTTCACAATAACAGCAAAAGGCAATGGTTGAAAAGATTTTGAAAATTTACTTTTAAATATAAAAATACCAAAAATGGTAGTTTTTACTTAATTTACGTTAGAAATGACTTCTATGATGGTGATAATTTTTCATAATTACGATAAACGGACGAGAGAGTTGGTTGTGACGAGAGACGATGTCTTACAATTCTTCTGCTTTGAGGAAAGGGTAATGAAAGAAATATATAGATCTATCGAATTCAAAATGAATTCTTATTTTCTTAGTTTGATCAAATTTCGAATTCCCGCTTAGAGGGACAAATGCAGCGTTTCTTCCATGTCTATGAAAAATTGTCACTTCAAAGAAAATTGCTCGCCAAATATTAGCCATGCTGGTCGACTTTACCATTGCTCTATGATTATTCAATGATATTGGGGTATTACCATTATCTTACCTTGGCAAATCGAATTTCGTATCTTATTTTTCGTTGCCGTAATCTCTTCAGAATAATGAAAATGCAGATAAAAGAAGCAGTTGGTGGTGGTGTAAGCTAGAGTATGGAATTTCAACAAATATTGACATTGTAAATTAAGAGTTTCATCAAAATCCGTTTTCAAATTACGCCATCTGCCTTTAATGTTTCCAAATTGGAGTACGGTTTTTGAAATGAATGTTCTAAGAAAAAAGTGTGCTAAAACCCTATGATAAGGATGTGCAACTTGGAGGAAAAATCTTTTGAAGTACTGTCAATGCAAGAAAGGAAAATGGAAATTTGCCCAGAGGTTTAATTCAACCACCTTTATTTTACGAGTTCTACTCGTTTTCCACTGGATTAGAATGACTATGACTAAGTGTGTATGTGTATGAATGCTAGCTATTTTCTTAAGTTGTAATATTCGTGGTAAATATTTCCGATTACAAATTGATAGATTATATAAAATTAGGGCGTGCTTGGGGAAGACCAGAAATTAGTGTTGCATTTGACTTCTTGAATGACGTAAAAAAATACGGCTTGTCAGTATGGTAATTGCATGTTCATGCCATATTAGTAGGTAAACTTAATAAAATGTGCAGTTAAATTGTTTTAGACTTCTTATAATCCTGTATAAGAAATGTTTTCCAGTACCTATCACCTTATCATAAGCGATGCGCTCTCACCAAAGGAATATAAGAATTGATTAATTCACCTTTGATTTTGTTAATATATTCCTAATATGAGTGGTGAGCAATTATTCCCATTGATGAGCAGAAGTACGCATCCAGATCCAATGCACAATTCATAAAATACATAATCAGAGCGGGTACAGCATCGCAAGAACGTAGGCGATCCGCAGTGGCCTCTCACCTGATCTGCAAGGAGCGCTCGAAACGAATGGCCGCTTTGAACGAGGGTCGAACGATATACAGTGTCCGGGCGTGAGCCGATAGAAGAAGAAATGGCTCGAAAGTTGATATCGGGTGGAGATGGCCACTTCCTCAGCGAGTTCTATGGGATAAGGAATCAGCATCTGCTACCGAGGCGGTCACAACAGTGGTTGCTGAAACAAAAAGCGTATCTCACGACTGGTATCTGTAGAGGGAGGGTTAAAATTCGCTGGCGAGATGGTGTTGACTCAGCCAAATCGAAAGTAGACGAAATATATAAACCTCGCTGACTTGGAGAGACTACAGGGAGGAAAATGAGAATCACCATGCCCGTCTAGCTTGTGTTCTTCCAATATATTAAAGTAGAGTTGTTAAGAATAGTCATTAGTGAACTGGCTCGCCCAACTGTTACCGGAGAAGCTTTAAGCCTTTAACTCGAAAAGTTTTCTCTTGACAAGGCTGTCTAATGAGCCCATGACTCTTGATGTATATCCTGCTAGTTGAATAAATCAGTCACCTGCCATTTTATTGAGTATACTAATTAGCCGCTCCTCACGATTCCTCATCTGTCTACTTATTTCATTTACAAATGCATTGACAAACTTAAATCTATATATGTCTCCAATATAATGTAAATTTAGAGCGCCATGACAATTGAACGTTCGCGTAGCCACTTCAGTAATGGGCCAATGTAATGTGAGCCTAAATGAACGGAAGAGAAGTAGTTCTCATGAAGCTGATGCTCGTACGACCTGAGGATCGACGACAGAGGATTATTTCAATACGAAATCAATTTGTTAGGAATGTTTCACCATTATTTTATTGCGCTTGAGTTTTATCCCAAAGTAATATTGTGACTTTCATGGCTTATCGCCCATCGTCAATTGGGTTGAACATTTCCTAACTTATTCGTTATGGAATTTGCAATGTAAGCATAAATTATTCTCTCAAGAGGGAATACTTTAATTCAAATAATGTGTTTCAAATCAATTCCATGTCATGAAATCTCTTTCGGTGGGGAATATGATTTGAAGCTACAAAAAAATCACACCTCAGATAGGTCTTCGGTGTCATCAATTTTACAACGTGAGCCATGGAATATTTTTTGTTTGCTGGACTGCATTTTAGTTGAATTGAAAGTAATTTCAACGAAAGGTAGAAAAATCTATGCTTATTTTGAAGCACTATATTATTTTTTTAAATTTTTTTGATCAATATAAATTTACTTGGGTATTCATGGCATGATTGAGAAAGTTGCTCCAGCCAGTGAATTTGTATTTATGATATGAAACACTGTGGAGCCTCGTTATTTTCACGCTAACTTGAATTGAATTATTTTAAGAAAGATTAAAAAGGTGAAACAGTTTATGCTGAGCAGAGAGAGTCCAAATTCTTAGCTGACATTCTCGCACAATTTCTTTTTATTCCTTACGGTTCGAGTAGAGCAAAGTTTACTCGTTAGATTCGTAATCTTGTGATAATCATCCGTATAAGGGCACCATTGGGTTTGATATGCTTTCGTGAAACGTCACGTATTTCATTTATTAGTTTTTCTGTGAACTATACAACTGGTGTATGCATAACAAAAGATTCAGGTAGCTTTCTTTGTCTGTAGAGCGAGGGAGTGCGAGAATCTTGTCTTATTTACTAGAAGGGGCATTAGGAAAAACGTGAATTCTTGTATGCCTTTCGGCACTTTATCTCTTATAAATTAGGATTCATTAGCATCTGTCACGACATTATTTGAACCAAAAATATTATACTTGCTTGCCTTATTTTGATGCTGAAGAAATTCTTTATATCAGAGCTATAGCCTGTTTCCTGTTTAACTCGTATATTTGAAATGAAAAAACCCTAAATAGTTTTGGACGCATTACGTAGAATTTTTTTCGCTGTTTTAAGGAATGGTATAATTAAATATGTACCACGAGTTCTCCTTCCTCTCTCCGCCAAAAATAGGGACATCAATATCTTTATTTTTATCAGGAAAGGAAATAACTGCAGACTGAAATTCCTAGCGTATACATTCATTCTTAGAACGTATACATTTTTCTCTCTTTGGCTTGCCCTGGATCTTTCGGAAAATTGAAAATTAAGGATATCAAATATACCAGTTTGGTTGAAAAGATATTATGAAGCGGAGATTCTTGGCGATTTATATAAATTGAGCGAACATTTCTTCGCATTCAAGAAGCCTTTCTCTCCTTAGCTCATCTCTTTCTTTGATTCTCTTTTTAACGATCGGATAACGGAATGCCACAATGGAAATACCGGTTCCCGAACAATAACCGAAGTGAAAAATCTTTGGACTCGAATTTTGAGGGGTAAACCTCCTATTCGTTCTAGTGATTTTGCCCCTTTCTGCGCTTGGCAGACAGATTATGCGGAATTGTCTTAGTCGTCGAGGCACATTAAATTAAAAAACTATTATTACAGGGTTTTTTCCATACAATGGGAAGCTTTAGGTAGCCTCTAAGAAATATCTGTGATGAGGCTACCATCCCAGAATATGTAGCTGCTTATTGCTTTTAACTGAACAATACAAATCAATTATATATACAAAGTAGTTATACAATAGATTTCAGAATGAACCAAATGGAATACAATAAATAGAAAAAGAAAAAAAACAACTTCATACGATAATATTAAAGTAATTTTCTACACTTTGCTGAGTTAGAATCCATTCCGCTATTAGTTTGAGAAGTTTATTTTTAGTATAATTTCCGGCTTTTAAGTCCTCTGGTAGCAAGTATTACTTCATCTATATTTTGTATTCAATCTCCTGTCCCTTACTCCTTTCCGCCAGCGGATGATCAGCCATCAGCAACCACTTTAAAGATCCCTGACCTTACCCTCTGGCCGCTACATCTTACAATTTACTTCTATCTCACCTTCTCCTGTATTTCACCGCCGTTTCTGCCAAACCAAGCCTCAAGGCCTTTCTCTTTAATTAATGCACGTCCCTTCCGTCTCTATTCACTTTTGACCGATGTCTAATGTCTGTTCCACTCACTCTAGTTTCTCCTATAATTTTCTCACCTTTCTGTGCTCTCGAGCTGGGAGGCTCTTGTCCTTCGTGCATTCAAACTTGTGCGAGCGCTGACTGTGGCACTCTCTGTCCACTTGACCCGCGACCTTCGTTCCATTGCCACTCCTATCTTTTCATTCCTGCGTCGAAGACCATTTTCAACCAGGAATGTAAAATATGAGTTTCCCATCTCTCTTCCACTAACGTTCCCCTCACTTCCTAAGTCTCATAAATTGGTCTTATTTTTTTGTACACGACCCGTTTGAGGAATTTCTCCGGTGTTCTTCAGCTTTTTTTCTTTTCGGTCAATACATTCAGGGTCACTTCAACTTCCCAGCGGCGATAATAAAACAATTTTGTTCATTCAGTGAAAGAATGATCTAAGTCTGTCCCCTTAGTCTGATTAAAGAGACTAGTTTAAAGAGATAACTCGGGGTAGAGTGCTCCGGAAGGTTTTTATACGTCTTTTAAGAGACAGGTACTCGCGAACATCGCGAGATGGGTAAACCTGAGTTAAAAAAGTGACTTTGATATTAATCTTTTGAACCTGGAGACGTTCAAAAGTTGAGTAAGTAGCTTCCATTTGCTTGACTTTATGAAAGAAAATGAATTTTGCAAGGAGGGAGCGTCTTTATTGTCCCTCCTATAATTAGTTTGCTTTTTCTTTTTCGTCCGCATTTCAATGCTTCTCAAGAGTGCATTCAACGCTAATCTTCAGTTTTTCTTTATAAGAAGAAATTTCGTTTGAAAAGTAAAAAGAACTAGTAAGGGGATAAAAATAATGAAAAAGAGAATGGTAAAGTAAAAATATTAAAATGTGAGTCATTTATTCGGGCCTATGCTCTTGTGAACTATTTTAGGCATTCCGACTGCCCGAGGCCGTCGCACTGAGCACCACCTTATCAAAGATCATCCTTGCACAATGCCCGGAGGGTGGAATACGACGGCATCGGCACTCCAGAGATGAGTGTTTGTTTCTTTCCCTGGTGCTTCCATAATAGTACAAAGGTTCAGAAGCTTAAAAATATATCTCCAATTCTTTATACACCTGATTTTAAATTTTACAATCTTTTTTGGTAAATAAGAGGTACAGGAAGAACTTAGGAGAGAGGGTATATAGGAAGAGATAACAGAACTAGCATTAGATAGGGAAGAATGGAGGGTGGCTGCATTCAACCAATCTTACTACAGTAGGATTGAACGAACAATGATGAATCGTTTTTGGCCGAGTGGTAACCCCAGAAGTTTCTAGAAATTTTAAAAATTAATGCATGACCTTGTTTTTCTCATAGACAGGGATAAAATGGTTTCGTAATTTCCCCGGAAATCTTAGCATATATTTTGCTTGGGGTTGAAAATTGAAAGGTATGCCTGTATTTATTAAAGTTTCTATATTGCTACGCCTAAAATCCCAGTGTCTCATATGCAAATTCCATATTGCTGGATTGACGATGGAATTACGGGGGTCCATTGGCCTCTACAGATGGGGAAGAAACTCATTTTTCCAATCTTCTTGGCACGTTTTACATTCTGATATTCTTTCAAGCTCAATCATATCCTTCTCTCTGTCTTCACCTTCCAATCTTTGCCTACTCTCGCTCTTTTGGCTCACGACAATTTCTCGCTGATGACTGCTACTTACCCCTCGCTGTATTAGCGTAGTCCCCCATTTAATAATTATATTTGGCTCATTCAGAATCCCCCATGTTCAAGTCTCACTATCCTGTGTGTGATTCTATGTATTTGGGCAAAATGTATAGAGGTAACCATTTTAGAAGGTGGCTGTGGGCAGATTCAAGCGCCATTCGCGCCAAGACGATGGATGCATTGCACATTTTGGCTGTGGAAAATGCTTGATTATAGTAGCGCAAATTTTCCCTTTCCAACCGCCATTCATCTACTTTTTTTAAAGTCGCAGAAACTCGTTCCCATTATAGCCTCTTACCTATGGTAGCAATATTGTCAACTCTCTATTAGCTCATCTCATTAGTCGGTCTATCCTAAGATTTGTATACTGTAACCCTCACCCTTCCCTATCCAATGCTAGTTCCCTAATTTCCTTGTAACTTTTCCTATGCAATTTCCTCCCTCCATATTCCCTTCATATTTAGGTTATTCATGAACCCATTGTACCTCAGGGTGTGTTCAATCCATCTGGTCCCTCTTTTCTGCATAGTGTTCTTTATGGTCCTCTATTCTTTCGCACTTCGCACTTAAACTTCATCATTTCTTATTTTTCCCGTCCATTTTCCGTAACCTCCTCCAGGATTTTGTCAGATGTTACCCGTAAAAAATATGGGAACCCCAAGTCTTAGCCCAGGCATATGTACCTCGTAAATTTCTACCTCGTCGGCAGCCTTATGGAAAGAACGCAGTGCTCTAAGTCATAAAATCAGTATTTAAGAACTTTAGAATTTGATATTTTATTTGCCCCAACTCAAACGCAATGTAATATACGATTCATGATAATACAACTTCCAGTGGATAACTTAAGATTGAGAAATGGAATAGCAATTAGTAGCTCTACCTGTTTTCTCTTCCCTTTTTTTTTTAAACATTTAGTGTTTTCTCTGATTATTGTTCTCTTTCCATCCTCTTCCATAGCCCATAACTTGCCACAAGACGCTGCCAGCGTGCAGGACGAGCCATGTGGTTGTTGTGAGAATTTTCAATAACAATAGAGTATTTATCGTTAAAGTGGTATCACTTGTGGAATCTAGCACGGAAAAGTGAGTGCGGAAGACGATTTCAAATTTTCCTCTCTTCACCTCGAATTCTGGACTCGCATGAGCATGGTGAGTATACCTATGGTATTGTAAAAGGAGGACAAAGATGGGAAAATATAACTCGTTCCTCCACTCCAGTTGAGCGCTTCCTTGGCAAGTGACGCCATTTCCCGAATGAATACCCTTAGGAAAGCCGTGTAGATTGAAAGAGGCTGAGAGCATAACATATTAAGTTAGATCATGCATAGACTGGATGCGCCTTCAAAGAGAGTTCATTCCATATTGATTCCAAAGTGTTTGGCGTCTTACACATATTTTAGGGGCTTCATTTAGCTTACTACGAGCGATTGTGTTGTGTATCATTTTTATGATGCTAAATAATGTTCCTTCCGAAAGAAATCACTTTGTATCTCCAAAATTGTGATGTAAAGAAAACCACACTTCAGTGAGAGATATTATCTTGAATAGCAATCCTTTAATGCGGCAAACTTACTTAACAACTCCCATCTTTCAACTTCTCTTTCAGCATATACTGTAGAATATTTTTCTTTTTTAATGCCTTCCTAGTCACTAAAACGGTTTTTATCGATGGCTTTTTTTTAGCTATCGAACGCAGTAGCACTGAAAGAGAACTGAGCCCTAGCATGAAAGACTTGTAACAATAGATAAGCTACTGCTTATATGTGCAAGTTCTATGGCCGATGTCTACGAAATTTCAAACGATTTCACCAACTATTATCCATTTCCTTCCTTTATCTCTGCTTTTGGAGGCACAGTTGATTCCCAGAGGACGAAAAAGCCAATAACACCTGATCCCTTTCACATGTCCCACAGCTCTCAAACTCCAACGCACTGAGTGCACCGCGCTGAAGCAAATCGACCAAATAATCCAGCTACTCTTCACCCGAACCCTTTTCCACGTAGTTAATGGCTTTTCTCTCCTTTTATGCCTTTGTATCTGCATTTGATTAATCTTTAAAGGATGTTTTATGATTATTTCTCTATCTATCAATCTCTCCTAGACGCACATATTCCCTGTAATTCTCTCACTCATCTGCTCCCTATTGATTTTTATTCTTTGATAAACTGCATCTTCAGCCATAATGCCCAATTAGCCTCTCCTATGCCGCCCCATATCGATCGAGCAGAGGCTATAGGAAGGAGATAATTTGCCTGCGGGATCGTGCGAGGAGGTATAATTGCGGATGATGAGAGTTTTGCTTGCGCCCGCTGGTTTCATCTTTCCTCTTTGACCAAAGGATCAAAGGAAAGATGTCTTTCCTCAGTGTTTCCGCACCATTTCCCTTTCCTACTTTAACTAAGAAGAGCACACAACCTTGTGATTCACCAAAATAAGTCAAGAAATTTTTTTGACATATATGAGCAATTTTTAACGGTATCGATAAAGCCGCACAAAGGTTTAACCAATATCGGATTCAGGCCGGGTAAATATAACTATTAGGATCTCTGTATTCAGGCTTCCACAGGTCGGCCGGAAATCGAGGGATCCGGGTTCTAATCCCGGTCAATTCGGATGATTTTTTCTCTGTGGAAATTCGCACATTCCACAGGTTAGTTTATGCGTATGTAAATTTATGGAATAAGAGGGATTATTGGCCAAAAAAAAGAAATATTTTTATCAGGTGTGATTGTCTTTTGGATTAAATTATCTCATGTCACTGGAGGCCCGGTTTCCAAATCGATTGAGGAGATATAATAATGTCTGCTTGTATCTGGCGGAGAGAGATGATCCTGCTTTTTTTATGATAGGCCAACTGGGCGCTTTATCTGGCTCTTAACCATAGTTAAAAATAGAATACCTGGCTGTTCTTCACGATCGAGATACCGAGCTTTACATCGTGAAAATTAGCGTTGAGGAGCTTTCTACGCCTAGCACCAAAACGGTAGTGAGGCTTTTATTGGTTGCTTGAAAAAGAGCTTTTCATCATGATAAAAATAATTTTGAAATGTTTTATTCATTCATGTTAATTTAGTTGCTTCTATCTCTTGATATCATAATTAAATCCGCACGAACTTATGATTTCAAGAAAAAATCTCACATGCCTAATTTGTGCGCTGTTGGTATGAAGGTATCTCTCACGTCCCGTTATGATCAAAATGTATTTTCCGAAGTATTTGCAATTTTATATAGAAATTAATACCTTCAGTTCCATGAAAAGTTATTTTGACTGATATTTAGTTCTTAAGTTTTATCTGGTGGACTTCCTTAGCGCAGCTCTTGCAAGTCGACATTTTTTTTAAGTATGTAGTGGTATTCATGACATTTTGGGTGTATTAGCTGTGATTGGAATCTAATAAAGTTTCAATCAATTTCTCTCCCGATGATTTCAATAAACTATTTAGTTTTTTGACCTTATTTCGATAATTTTTCAGCATATTTAAAGCTCTTATTTGACTGGAATATTATTCACGGAAAAAATTGAACGCGTCTCATAATGGACGAGAATGAGTTAAGATTGTTGACACCTTGCGGAAGTCTCGGTGGTGATAATTTCGGGATCAAAATAGTCGAAGCCCAGGCGAAAAAATACGATAAGTTTAACCAGTTCCTCTAATCCTCAACGCATTCAACTCTTTGTGAACAAAAGAAGGTTTTTTTTATTCTGAAGAGTGAGGAGGAGTGGACTTCAAATGCTTCGGAGAAACTGGTTTGAGATTTTTTAATTTTGTTGCGGAGAGTGTTCCTCGCAGAAAGCGTCAGAAAAGAGAAGAGCACGAAAGAGGAGTAAAGCGCCCTCAAGAGAAGGCAATCACAATGAACCGAAAAGGCGAGGGGAGTGACGGAGTGATCTCTTCGAAACATTACGGGACCCATAGCGATAGAAAACGGGAGAGGAGAGAAATGTTCAACAATGGGGTATTGAGGAGAGGGAAAGAACGGGAGAAATGGGTGAAAGAAGACAAGGCAAAAAGTGGGAGTAGAGAACTGAAAGGTAAAAGGAAGCTGCAAGTGGGTAAAAAGCACTTCAGGACGGGCATTCTACGGAATATACGGTTCAGCTGCCTTAAAGAGAAATGGGAATCTTTTGTCTCGTACCGTCATGTGGACCAGGACGAGTAATACTCCCCAATCACCGCTCGTAATCACGTTTCGAAGGGTCCCTCCACTGGCAGAAATATTTAATTTGTGTGGGAGTGGATAGGAAGAAGGTGGAATGCGCCGATGTCCGACGAGTGCAATTGTAGGGGTCTGGCGAGTGAATGGCGACAGGTTTTTTTTCATGATTGATCTACGTCTACTTACTACCCTGTGAGCCGCCATATGGGCGGTGTGGTGTCAGGACACCGGCCGTTTAAAGGTATAAAGGATGATGTTTTGGGAGATGGAATGGTGAAGTGTATAATGGGTGTTTTTTAAGCGGAGCTTAGGTTTTATAATGGTCGCTTATTTAGACACATAGATAGATAGATACAAGTTTATTGATCTTGGTAATGCCCTGTGAGACCAAGTACATTTAGTGAAAAACTATGCTCGGTTTTTACAAAAGTTGTTACATAAATTAAGTACAAAATTACAAGTAAGTATTCGTCGATGCCGACGTCGATGACAAAAGTTTCCATTTCCCTTTAAGGCAGTTGAACCGTATATTCCGTAGAATGTCCATTCCTGAAGTACTTATTACTCACTTGCAAATCCTTTTACCTTTCAGTTCTCCACTTCCACTGTCGATGATTAAACGTACATATTCTTGATTTATTGATTACACACATAATTTTTATTGACTTTAGTGCAACATTTTTCATAATTGTTTTGCATTAATAACTAGAATTTAGATATGATTTCCAAATACCTAACTGCAAGGGTTCAGTTGTTGCATAAGACATTCGTAAACTTTGGCTTTAAAGTATTTAACTCATGAACTTTGTTTCAAGGATATATGAAGGGAGTTTCAAAACTCTGTTGGGGTTATTTGAAATGAGTTCTGAAAGGTGATGATTTGGTGGTAGGAGTAATAATAAAGGTCTGGATTAGATCGGACGAAATAAATCAGGTTCAGTGGTTTTTAATAAACATTTTTAGCAGAACAGGAGGATTTTTTAAATAGTAGTTACTGTTCGTAGGTAGAAGGAATTTTTGTACCTATCTGTTTGGCAGTGTATACATGTCTCATTTTATTACTTCTGTTGGACCTAGAAATGTAATCTGGCGTGAAAATTATAATCTCTATGTTGTTCTGAAACACACCTGTTGAGACTTTCTCAAGCGAAATAGGTCTAGCGCGCAGCCTCCGAGTCTCTAGTGGCTCCGAATCCTAATCCCTCCAAGAATTGAGAAACACCATATGTTCGCTCGTGGAAAGTTATAATGAGGCGCGTAGCTTTCCTTTGTATTTAACGATTTTTTATTTTGTTAAATCTTTGTGCCCAAGGTCAGAAATACTCACGGCGCACTCGAGGTGTGGCCAAACCAGAGCAAATCAGCACCTCGTCTCTACTGTCTCATTCAAGGACCTCCCTATTATATGCTTGGCAGCTCTTAGTTTCTTTAATGCTGTGCCGCAAATGTTTAGTATGTGTTCTTCACGTGACATCTGAATCAAATGTATTTGATTTAGTTCCAGCCTCCACTCCTGGCACCGCGTATGGATGTTGTTTAGGCCTAATGATAGGATTTCTGAGTCCCCATCTTTTCCATTTTTCCCGTAGATGACCGTGTGCCAATAATCTTAGCTTACTGCTAACACGAGAACATATGCCGTTTATATAAGTAATGAATAAAAGATTGCCAATTAAGCTTCCATGTTGAGCACCGGATGTGACTGTAACCATACCGAAGCCAATATCATGAATAACTACTCTATCTATGCGATCACTGAAAAAGTCCCGTATTCAATTCACTATTTTTTCATTATCTCCGTGCTATTGAAATGTTTATATGAATTTATTTGTGAGGAACCTTGTCAAACGCTTTCTTGAAATCAAGGAATATCGAGTCAAATTTGTTTTCGATTCATCTGTTTTTTATGCCGTGAAGGAGGAGCCCAAGCTGTGTTGCGAAGATGAGAATGTGTATTTAACTAAATTGCTTTAATTTCTGGTGACCTGTGTTCTTCTGCATGCTGTGTTGAGCTCTTTAGCGACAGGTGGAAGAAAAACTGTTGATTAGTGTTGCTGTCGAGAGTAAAACGTGCAAAAATTGCGAGGAAACTAAAAAAGAATGATGACTCGGGGAGAAGTTTAGCCATTGAAATCGAGTTTAAAACCGTAAATGATTATTGTCTCCATCGTTCCGGAGCTGCTTATCCTCTAGCAAACAAGGTTTGACTCTATTACATGTTGAAAGATCTGCTTTGATCTGCCTATTAGTCCATATTGTGATTTTAGTGGTATGGCCTTTCTTTTATCTTCTGCTGCATGATAACTCAGTGTCATACATTTTGCTGCGATTCTTTTTGCATTGACTGCAATGTATTTGGTACATGAACATCGGGATCCTCTGTTTTTCCAATTCTGACAGTTCTCTCTTTTATTCATTAAAAAAGTATTAGTGAATTTGGGATTGAATTCAGATCTGCCTCGTTGCCAAAGGATGCACTATTTTCTTACGCATGGCCTATTGCTTTAATTAGGAGCATTAAACGACATTTAGCTTTAGCTTTTTAATGGTATCCTAAACTCTACAAACGTCAGTAAATGTAGACTCACCTAATATATGGCAAAACTGACGACTGAGACAATTAACATAGTCATATCCACGAATCATTACGAAAGCCTTCAATTTCCGGCCTTCATCACGTATTTTACCAATGCAATGCCGGACACCATCTTTCAGGCAGAGGGACTCATGTATCGGTTTTTGAGCAGTTTATACGTGATGCATGTACCCGCGTGCGTGGGTGCGGGAATACATTCACCGTTAAAACAGGACGTAGACACGCAAAATGGCGTAAATACCTGAACGCGCGGCCATAAAAAGCCCGTTTTAATTAAGAGCATCTGTTCCCACATCTTTGAAGTCAAGTACTTTTTTGGGCACCTGCATCGTGTATACACACCTTTAAGTACTGCATATCTCATAATTTTGATACGCTGCCTAATTTCTGATCCGCCGTGATTGTTTGAATTGGAGGTATTTACAATCTTTCAAAATGGGATGAAGCTTGGTGGACACGTCTACCAGTCCTATTGTGATTAATATGCGACGCTAATCCGATGGTCAAGGTATATTATGCAATTTGAAAGGATATCTCTGATCCGCATGCGTGACTGATCTCTCGGGTGGTGCATTAGTGCAGCACGTCTTTACGTCAATTTGTTTCCTTGCCAGCGCTTCTCTTCCTTCAATAAATAAGGCGCAACTGTTGCAGCGCTCATTCGATGCTTGTCACTCCTTCAGAACGGGAAAAAGCCTTCTTTGGTTATCTGGCCTGGAAAAAATGGTAGATATTTAAACCGACATTCGCTGGCAAGAGTTTCGCTTGATGTGAAGAGAAGATAAGCGTGCAGAGTGAATCGGTGACCTGGATACCGATCCAAGTGTCATTATATAAAAATTTAACCAAACATATCAAGACGCTCAAATTTACATCTTAATTCCGTGACTGCCATACGATCTGCAACATCGATTACGATCGTGAATATCGCTATATCCAGGAGTTTTGGTCGAGCGTATCCCCAATCGTCTCATCACTTGTGCGTCGTTTAATTAGTTTCTAGAAATCCTTGGCAAGGGACCTTGGTGATGGGTAATATCTTGGGATAAGAGGAATTTAGTAATGAGACGAGAATGCCAGAGAGTTTGCATATTTGTCCAACGCTACGGTCGACGCAAAGCATGGAAATTATAAAGGGGATGGCCGCAAGAATCGATTTCCGGTCCACAACCCTGTGGTGACCTCTCTCCCCTGGTGATGTTCCCTTTCCCTTATCATGGTGGCTATCGCCTTGATTCATTGGATGCCGTCAACTCTTACCCCTAAATTAAAACCCTACCCTTCACCCATACCATACGCATCCTCGCACGCCAAATAATTTTCCTATGCATTTCCTCCTGCTGTCATCAGCCATTGAACGCCCCTTGGACCATCCGGAGCACATTCATTCCGAACCGGGACACTCCGTCCAATTGGAGAAGGCCTCCATGATCGCCAGAGAGTCTCGATACTTCCCGAGAATCATTTGGGAGGCTATCGAAATTTCCAAACACCCTCTGAAATTCAACCAGGAAGACGGATATCACCTCCACAACGCATGGAAAAGACTCTTTAAACAAACGGACCAATCATGGCAGAGGAAAGAAATTGGTGCCAAAAAGTGAAAGGTCGCCAGGGCTATATAAAGCCGTCTATTCTCCGGCATCAACACTTCGACCTGAAGACGCCTGCTGGTACGCAGGCGAAACCGTTGTCATCAAAAACAACAACGCGGTGAAATCCCAAGAAAATGCAGCCTACTGCAACAGAGCACCGCGGAAGCCTACGCACCAACATTCTGTTACGTATGTGGAAAGTACATGCTGTGTAAACAAACACTGAACATAGCACCATTCGTCAAAGAAGCCTACTTTGCGTATTTTGGACTTGTACTTGGAGATGAAAATAAACCATGGGCACCCCAGAAAGTATGTAATACTTGCGTGGAAGGATTGAGGTTGTGGATGAATGGACAATGAGATAAATTTTATTTCGCTCTTCCAATGGTATGGAGGGAACAATTAAACCATACTGTTATCTTAGTCAGGTTAAAGTGCAAGGTTTCAGTGCCAAGAAAAAAGTGACATTGTTTATCCACATTTGTGATCCGCAATGAGACCAATCAAACATGAAGAAAGCCTACCTATCCCATCTCGTCCACCTTCAACCTGTAAAAGCCTCAAAAGGAAGTTGAAAGTGACACAACAGAAATCAGTGGATCAGATACAGAAGAGTTTGTACCCAGTGCAAGCGACAATACCCCACATTGTAAGTCAGACCGCATTGGATGACTTGGTCCGTGATCTTGCGTTACCAAAGGAAAGTGCTGAACTGCTAGCTTCTGTAGTGAAAGACAGACATTTATTATTACCTGGCACCAAAATTTCATGTTACAGATCCCGGGTATAAGAAATTGTTTCATTATTTTCAGAAGAAAGGTCTAGGATCTTCTGCAACGACATACCGAAGCTTTTAACGTGGCTTGGTGTGAAGTACGTAACTTATTAATTTAGGCTTTTCATAGATTCTTCGGTAACCAGCCTAAAAGGTGTTTTACTCCACAATGGTAATGTCCTTGGATCGGTACCGATTGCTTATTCAATTACATTGAAAGAATCATACAAAAGTTAGCAATTTCTACGGCAGTGTGTGAATTACTCCTTGTTTGGGTGGGTTTTATGCGGTGACTTCATTGTCATCAACCTTTTACTGAGACTTCAAATGGGATACACAAAAATGCCTTGCTTTCTGTGCGAATAGGCTAGTTGAGACCGAAAAAATCACTGGCAACGGAGAGAGTGGCCAACCAGAGGATCCTTGACACCCGGAACCAAGAATGTTCTTAATATGCCCCTTGTAGAAACCCACAAAAGTTCTTCTCCCTCCCCTTCATATTAAATTGGGTATTATGCGTCAGTTTGTGGGTGCCCTAGACAAGAACAGTGAGTGTTTTAAATACATATGTAGTGTTTACCACAGAATGACACCAAATAATCTGGAAGCAGGTGTTTTTACTGGACCTCAGATCAGGAAATTAATGCGTGACCCCAATTTTGAGGATACAATGAGCCAAACAGAAAAGCAAGCCTGGCAGAGCTCAAAGATGTTGTGAAAAACTTCCTAGGGTACAGAAGGAGTCCAGATTATAAAACAATTGTGAACACCATGCTGGAAAATTTGAGAAAACGAGGTTGAAATATGAGTATGAAGTTATACTTCCTACATGCTCACATTTACTATTTTCCAGATTGTTACCTTGGCTTTTACAGCGAGGAACAAGGTGAAAGTTTACACCAAGATTTAAAAGACATTGAAAGAAGATACCATGGTGGTTGTAATCTTAATATGATGACAGACAACTGTTGGCCCCTGAAAAGGGAAAATACTTCTCAGGCCAATGGAAGAAGTGCAAAAAGAAGAAAATTTCTGCCGATAAAATAAAAGGTTTGGTCACTAAATTATATCAATTGTTATTACTTATTGTAAAATGTACTCGCTCTCTGTTTACAATTACAAGATTCTAATATACGCCAAGTTTATAACCATAACAATGATCTTCTAAAGGGATATAAATATATGCCGGTAATGGATGAATGTGAAAATTTTGTTTTGATTCTTAAAAAAATCTGGACGTGACAGAAGAAAACTGATTACACATTTGGAATCAGCATCTTAAAATTAGGGGGAAACGATAGTGAAAACCAAAACATCAAATGTTTTTTTCAAAATGCAGACCAGTGATAATATGCAATGGTGCGTCGTCATGAAAATGCTGCCAATTATTATTTTTTATGAAGTAAATATATAAGCGACCATGCCTATGAATACAGATGCTCGCCCTGCACTCATTTAGCTGATCCTACGATTGTAGAAATAATAAAAACTAGATAGACGTTTGCTTGTAGAGACTCGAGATATGACTTTTTTGCTCTTTATCCGCTTATTTATTGAACTCGCAATGAAAGAGAATTGTAAATGAGATAATCTCCGTTTCGCATTTCTTAGAGCGGTGTATTGAGATAATATGCAAGTCGCCGCTGCTGTGGCTTCTCACTGAGCTTACTGCTTATCGTTTTGCGTGTGGGGAAGGGTGCAGAGCATGCAGGCAGAGGGATTCTCGGAGTAAATTTATGGAATTTCACAGCCTCTCCTTCCCACACTTTCCTTCCCGAGTGTTTCTTCATGCATCTGTTTAATGTCCGAGGGATTTTTCCGCGTGCCTCTTGCTACCTTCCTCTCTTCTTCGCCACTCCCTCCCCCTACTGCATTCCGCGAAATCACTTAACTGGGTTTGACGGGCTGCCGTCTGCCGTGTTTTATTCATTCCGCCGTGAGTTGGCGGGATGGTTCTCCGTGAGAGGCCGTATTAAGGTGGCGCGGAACTCGTCCGCATCCACGCTGTCGGCTGCGTTCATTTGTTTGCCCTTTTACGGGAGCCGTTCTCCCGTCATTTTATACTTACCGCACTTGCGGCGCAGGAGATATTTCTTGGATTACAAGCGTTACAAATTGAAGGCCAAACAATGTTATTACAAAGAAACGTTTCTTCTTGAAGTGGAAATCTCTTTTTTGTTTGCTATGCGTGGTCCATCATGAAATTTGATGGATACATTCATTAAGAAGAGCAAAAATGTTTCCTAATCATATCATATTACCGTTGAATGCTTAATTTTGAGTTTTTAATGGAGCTTTATAAATTTGATTGTAATGATTAACCGCATCATTGCTGGAATATATATCTTGATTAATGCTGATTCTTTGTGATTAAATTTTGTGGGGATCGGTTTGGTGTGGTGGCTAGAGTACTGACTAACCACGCGGACGGCCAGGGTTCAAATACCTGCAGAGGAGGATGATTTTCAGCGGAAACCCGATCCCTACTTGAGTGACTCGTGGAGGAAACTTCAAGTACAGTACTCCGTCTGTCGGATAAGACGTTAAGCCTTGGTCCCCTTGGCGCCTTTTGTTAAGAGCAGGCTAATGCCGACGCCGGGTTTCTATCCACTCTTCCTCCCTTACCTATGTCCCCTATGGCGCAAATGACCTTAGCCGTCGGTCGCCTCCCCAAATATCCAATCCAATTAAATTATGTACAGTGATTGACAAGAAATGTACTTATTCTAAATGCGTACATTTAGATCGCAAATACCGTTGATTTAATTTTCCATCTTTTAAAAGAATCGAATACTGAGGCATATATGTATTTGTAATCAGGAGGAAAGGTGTCGTAGCCACCAAAAAAAGTGGTGAAATATTATGTTGATTCCACTGAAGAAATTCATTAAAATCTAAATCTGTTTTCAGTTACAATTTAAAACGTGGAAATGTCTCACTGAATTAGCTATGTTGGATATATGACAGTGATAGCATCAGTTTTATTACTGATTTATAGGCATGAAAATATAAATACACAAAGCATTACGTGAAGTATTACGTAAAGTATTAAAATATTACTAGTATTTAAGTGCCCGTAAGCAAGAAGTACATTCTATAGGGCACAAAGAACCAAGCGTATTGCTTTTCATACGAAATGAAAATCGCATTGGAGTCTTACTGTTTGCTAAAAAAATTCACCGATGCCCTGCACCAGGAAATTAGCAAATTCCATGGAGCGGAACTATTCGCTCTACAATTTTCCTGGAATTCTGCCTCGTTGAAAATTGTTTACCTTTTGACCCTATTTTCCCATTATTATCAAATTACGTGTGTGTCAAATTAAGTGTTCAAATCTCTGTCCCCGCCAGTATTTCTCACTTATTACCTTGTAATGAGCGTGAGAATTTGTCATTTTTTAAGTGACTACTGAAAAAAAGAGAACTCTTCTATTAGGTCTCTCTTTCATTCTCTTCTTTGCCTCACACAGGTTGTACGCTAAAGGAATTCTCAATTTAAGGCGAGTAAACAAAGTATATTGAATGAGAAGCAGTAACTTTGTGATTCCACATTTATTTATTGTAAACGACCCGGGTTTCGACGTAGCACGTCATCATCACCTGATTATGACGTGATGATCAGGTGATGATGACGTGCTACGTCGAAACCCGGGTCGTTTACAATAAATAAACGTGGAATCACAAAGTTACTGCTTCTCATTCAATATGCTGAGCAAATTCCATAAAGTTACGCCTGAGACAACGGAGTAAACAAAGTTCTGATCACGAAAATCCCATGTTTGTCCCAACTCTTAATCTCCATTATCATTCTCTTTGATGAGTTAGATGATTTATGAAATATTACTTTAGAAACACCCACAGTTTTGATGAAAAATAATGGAACGCTTGTCTCCATTAAGAGTTTTAGGTAACGAACTTCGAAATCAAGGGTCGCTTGTTGGAATGTTCTCCCTGTTGAAATCTTCTTAATTAATTATTGGGGTTTATAATCCACTCCAACCTTCTTTCTTAGCGTCTTTTTGACATTATTATTCATGGGGCCAACTTCCGTCTTTTCTCCTCGAAACAGATCCTCTATGGCTGTACTCCTTACCTCCTCTCATGCTGATTCTGAAAAGGCGCTCAACTCTGGAACGATTTCCTATGGTTCTATGTTGTGTTCCCTCTCTTAATCACTTCTAAAGTGTAATCCTTATTAGGTGATTTTCTTTCCTTTAAACTGTAGTATTATTATCATTATTTTGCCATGTCACAAGAGTGATTGAGCAAAGAAAATTTTAAGGGTATCTTACAGATGGATGCTATGATCCCTCAATAAAAGAAGTTATTCACATTCCACAGATTTTAATTCGCACCGACAAAGGTTTTGACACAGGCGATGTCATTTTCAAGGTTTTACCAAGTTGTTTTGTTTTAAAATATTATTTTTTTCTCTGCGTTAGCGTATTGTACGCCATTATTTGTATTTTTAACTCATGATTGTCAGTTTTTGGAATCTCTAACGTCTCTCCTGAACCGTGTTAATGGCAGACGGTTAAACCTCTTTTGATTTTTTTTGACAAAGCAACAAAACGTAACGGGTGTGAGGGCCAGAGGTGCTCATGCATTAATAAACTGTCGGAAGCAAGTACATAATCAGCTATTAAAAATCGCAATATGAAACGACTTTTCGTCAGGAGACATCTTAATAATGGCGGAAGATATATAGGCAGATACTATATGGAAATACTAAATAGAAATTTTAGATAGCAAACATTAATGGCAAAGAAAGATCGAAGGCTTTCCCGGCGTATGGTATCGAGGAAGTCAATGCGGGTTTTCCACCGGGTCAGGTTGTCCATGTCTGCCGACGTTTCGATGACCGAGTTGCTCATCGTCTTCAGGGCCCTGCCCTGAAGACGATGAGCAACTCGGTCATCGAAACGTCGGCAGACATGGACAACCTGACCCGGTGGAAAACCCGCATTGACTTCCTCGATTAATGGCAAAACTTCAAATCTTAGCAATTTAAATAAAATAATTGTGCAACCATAGGAATTTTCTAGTTAGAACTTATTAGAAGTTAATACCTAGTTAGAAGTTATTTTTTGTTTTTATTTATAAACATTTGGATACTTAACCACATTAGTCACCAATTCATATGATTAGATACAATTTAGCATTATTCCAAAACTAATATTTGTTCTATTAGTTAACATTTACTTTCTAATAAAGCGTTGGTTAATAAAACTCATAGTGATATATTCTATTTTCATCCTTATTATTCATCCTCGTTTCCTGGAGATATGGTTGAGTTCTCTCGTTGTCTGATTCATTTCGTTTGTTTGGTTCCCTTCATCCCACCTTTCCCTTCCATTCGGTCCTTCGAATCCTTTCGTCTCAATTAATCCTTTGAGTACTCTCGGTACTTCCGTCCCATTCGGCCCTTTCGTTCATATCGGCCCTTAGAGTCCATTTGGATCTTTGAGTCCTCTCGGTCATTTCTTTCCTTTGTAACGATAAGATCTCAGCCGGATTAGTTCCACCTCGTTCCTTCTGCTGAATTATTCCATGGAAATGAATTAATCCGCAAGGTCACATTACTAGTAGCAACGTTAAAATATTATTCTAGCTTCTAAGCATCTAGGATGAGAATTGAATACTTAAGAGGAATTTTATTTTTCCTCAAATAGATCAATTCTGATTGCAATCTTTCCGCATGATGTAGTCTTGTCACTTGGGAGAGAAGAAAGGTCGTCCAGGATTTTTTCCTGAGTATTACTTCCTCTTGCTATAAATACAAACTGCTAGAGTGGTGTAGTGGCTTTTTTGCGGTGTACAATCACTTTGGACTTGGCGATTTTTCTCGGAACTTTGATTACTTAACATCACGTTTCATCAGTACTTACATGCCATTTTTCTGTTCTCAAAGTGAAATGACGGAAACTTGCCATATACTTTTTTCGCATGCAAATTAAATCCCACATTCACCCTCTTTTTAAACATAGTCTGTGTTCCTCGCCCTGTAGTTGATGGAGCTACCGATTTAAAAGATCTCTATTGGTGGGGAAAGTGGGTTATTTCAAGCGGAAAGGTTAGTTAGTTCCAGAAAGGGTGGAAGACACGCATGAATTTAATGAGAAACAATCGCAAGTATAATTGAGAGAAATTATTGTAAATCGATTTTTCCTCTGTGGAATTTCTCACAGTCGCAAATGTAATTGCATTTGACATATTCGTCGGCATTAAGGCAACCCCCACCTTCATGTTCATATTTGAGTCCATAGCCCAACTCCGTCCACCCACTCTTTCCCATTCTTATTTCTACCACATCCGAAGTGTATAGCGACTAGAGTATGAGTAGGCAAGTAGACGAGTAAAGTTTTCTGATATACCCAATTACCGTGTTCCCAACTTTCCGTCGACCATCGTCAAGAGGGATTCCGTCTCACAGATTTTCAGGGGTCTCCTTAAAGAGGATAAGACGGGGATAATCGTTCGATCATATTTATTCTGGTTAAAGTGTGTGAGAGCAGTTAATAGCGTAAAAAAATCAAGCCATCACCTCGTGGCTTCTTTATTAGATTTCCCTATCCCTCAAGAACGCTTAGCAAAGTCTTTCTTGCGTCGGCTTATTCAAAGGCTTCTCTAAGCTGTTTGCTTTATATAAGCAGACTGCCATGTGTAAATTTGCTTTGGTGTGAACCGGCAGCTGGATCTTGAAGTCATCACATCTGAGATTCTGGTTACTCAGTGTTCAATCACTCTTTGATCAGAATCAGATTGAATATTCAATTTCTTAGGTGGTTATAGCATACCATAGCATTTGATATTTCCACAGCTATCTCAATCTGCATCATCTAGTTCTTTATGTGAAATTTGGCTCATTTGTCTTGGTGATGTTTTCTATATTATAGTGCTTGCTAGGAACTTTACTTTACACTTAAATAACTTTATTTTCAATCCTTTCTTTGGATTTCCATCGGCTCTCCGCGGTGTATGTATAAAATTCAAATAACCCTCCACGCTTTATACAAGCTTAGATTTAGAATATATTTATTATTGCGTTTTTTTCTAGTATTTTTCATAATTTTTGCCGTTAATTGCCTGTAAAACACTAAAAAAATCAAACTCCTCGTTACATCTTGATTTAAACATTTTTATAGGTCCTTTTTATACTTGTAGTCTCAAAATAGCCATTAGGAAGAAATTTACCCGGTTCATGAAACACCGAGGTGCCGGCGGCCAAATTGGAACTCTGTTATTCCGTTAGAAATTACATTTATTTTTGGGGCCTCCAACGATCGCAGGAAATCTCTTGAGAAATACTCTGGAGACTTTAAAGAGACTTACGAGGGTCTATTGGTTTCAACGTCTTCACTTATTTACTTCAGCACATCGACTAATGGCAGTGTCTGTCATTTACTCGCAGTATAATGATAGCAAAACAAATATTATGAAAAGCTTGGGGCCAAAAATGCATTCCAGGAGAAAACCACCTAGTAACAAATAAATAAACATTAATTTGCTCTGCTTTGTCTTTGCTTTGTGATTTTTTGAGAAAAGAGAAGGCGGGTATTTTCGACCATCCGCAGTTTGAATACCCGGTCAGGAAAAAATGTATTTTTAGTGTCTCCAGCTTTTTCGATTCTATTCCATGGAGCATCAAAATAAAAATAATGAGATGAAAGAGTCATCCCCGATAACTGCCGCATCTTATTTGTTTTACTTGCATTTAGAAATGGCTCACGATTCGTTTTGGTAACTCAACGATACTAACGCGATTCATTTCTCTCAACGTGTATTTTTGCGCGCTTCTCTTCTTACGCCTTTGGCATCGCCGAGTTCGTGAATTCTGTGATGCTGATGAAGACACCCGAGATGCTAAGCCACATTGCTATGGTGAAAAGTTATCTCAAATAGTAAAAACGAGAACGATGCCGCTGGTTATAATGGTCCACGGAGGACGCATGAATTGAAAACTGGCGGCTTTTTGTCGTATTAGCACTCTTTCAATCGCGGCATACGAATTTCGGAAACTTTTGAGCAGCACCTCGTCGTTAGGTATGACATGGCTTTGTACTCACTATTCGTTGAAGTTACTCGGCATTGGAATCCTAAAGGATTTCTCTCCATTTCTAGTAAGTTGATATCCTTTGATCTGCTTAATTCTAAGTGAATTCTCCTGGGGAAACAATTTCCATTCAACTAGAAGATTTTTTACCGCACACGGGATTCGACGAAACAGCAGGATCATCCTCGTTTTCATCGGAATATAGTTTTTTTAGAAACCGATCTTTATAAGCATTTCTATGATCAAATGCATGAGATATTTGTGCCGAATTTCGTATGATGTCGTCTTTTTAGAGATTTTTTTGATCTCTTGGACATCTTTGGTCCTGTGCTTCTGAGATTCTTTCAGGCATCACTAGGTCGTCATAAGACTCCTCTAGAGAGGAAATCCTGTGAACATAACATTCATGCTTCATGCGGCGCACGCGAATTCCTGATTGATTGAATAGTGATTAGATATTCCTCCCATCTCCCTCTTATATCCCTTCATATTCGTCTTTTTTGTACTCTAAACCATCTTAGTTAACAGATTCCCCTCTCGGCTCTCGGACTTTGCTTCGCTTATATCGGGGGAGCCATCAATGACGGTCATCTTTCTATCCAGCCTGAATTTCTCCCCAAACAATCATTCAATTGGTTTATCATATTTTTCCTTGAAACTTATTTTCATGTGTTCATAATGATTTTAGCTTCAATGTTTATTGTTTTACGACAGTCATCATCGTGGGCAATGGAAGATATTTAATCATTCATTTCTGTGCCTTAGTTATTGTTCCAATTTATTTACGTTTTTCATGTATATTACGAAGAAGTGATTTATCGACTGGGATCGGGAATGGTAAAGTCCCTCATCCTCAGTTTTTCATGCCAAATCTTAATGTAATGTTTTAAATAATATTTAAACCTAACCATACAAAGCTCTTACATATAGAAGAGAATACGATATTGGACATGTTTTGTTGTAGAACACCCTATTGAAAACTATAATGGGAAGGTATGAAGAGCTCCCGAAAATCTGTCTTCTGATTGATGACTGCCGATGAGTAACGTGACGCACAACTTCATGAAATAATCAAACAATAAATGAAATTTTTCCATTTTCATCCAAATCTAAAGCGTCGAAAGGTAAAATATCATCGTGCGGAATTAAAACGTTAAAATTTGTCAAGGTGAATCCGAAAAAAAAAAATTATCCCAGCCTCTTCTCCCACAAATTAAAAACTGGAAGTTCCCACGATATCTTTATTTAAACTGGCATATTTTTACTTCACATAATTTTTGAATTTACCTTTTCTTTTACAAGGTTTATATGCAAATTAGTGCCTCATAGTGAAGAAAAATGGCAATAATACTTTAGAATGAGGAGAAACTAATGCAGTCATTATGTATGGTTTATGGGAGGGTTTACTCCTTGTTATGAATTGATAGAATTCACGTAAGCGATAGCGTTTCTAGGCACAATACATGCGGTGGTTATCCACTATTATATGGTTAAAACCATCTTTTCCATGCGTCATAACTATCCACGCACCTCCAATATTCAAGATTTAGTTCCCGGACACAATTTATATCCCCCGACAATATTCTCTTATTGAACCTTTCAAACTGGGCTAGGGCAATTATGTGACTCATTACTTGATGCCATTTTGTCAGTGGGCACCATTTAGCATTCACCTCAGGGAGTCAGGAGGGGTCCAAAGAGAATGCGGTTTGGAAGGGAATGCTTGCATCCAAGACGTGAATCGACTCGTACCAAGGCGGGTTTAAGGCGATCTATTGCCCAAACGGTCCCCATTCTGCTGTGAATTTACTCTTAGGTACTTCCTTCATGATTAGTGGGCACGCAAAGGAAGTAGAGTAATGGAGAAAGTGGGTTCAAATGATTTAAAAGATACAACATAAGAGTGATTTTTTTTTCATGCATGAAACTTTAGGGCAGGTTAGATTTCAAGATTTAGTTCCCGGACACAATTTATATGGTTTTTACTTGGTTGGTATGGTATTTACTTGGTTATGGTATTGACTTGGTTGAAATCTTTAGGAGGTTATGGTCCACACAAAACGAAAAAATATAGTGGGTACTTAATCTTCTGCTTTCAGATCACATGCGTGGATCCCCACTAAGCTCACACCTCGCATTCGACGACGGGAGAAACTCTCTGTGGTGACCAACCCAGCCCTCGTTAAAAGGAGGTGGCGAAGGATGGGGGAGGGACTAGGGGAGGGGAGTCATTGTTTCCCGTTCCCCTATTCCAGTAGTAGAATCGTTGAGTACCGCGGGACAATGGTGAGGGTTCTTGGACGGTTGTCCAAGGAGGTGTTTGCCGAGCGGAAAGGGACATCTGGATGACTCACACTCCTAGTTGGTATTCATATGCGAGGGTTATCCGGATTGATGGTCTGGCCGTGAGCGCTGACGTAAATCTTCCCGCTCGTTTCTCGCCGATCCGACTTTACTTTTTTTTGTAGTCCTGGCCTAGCCCTAGTTTTAGTCAGTAGGACTGACTGAAACGAGGGCTATACTTCTCTTTCCTTCTATACTCTTCCTTCATCTGAAAAGGTGTTATTGGGGTTAAAGAGAGCATAGAAAAATACCTTGGTGATCAATTTTCTTTCGCGCATTAAAATATGCGAAATGCATCTATAATAGTAAGACTTATACTGAAAAATTCCTAATAGATAAAAATTTTATTTCCTTGCTTCCAATTCTTACGTAATAAACTGAAAATTGCAAAAGATTAGTTTAAGATTATAATTTTAACATTTCTCCCCTCCATGGTTGAAAAACTCTGGCCTGGACCATCATGGTCCTTGAATACTTACATTTGTATATAAACTAAGGTTACGTATGTCTACCAGGAAGACTTACTTCATTAAAGAGCAGATGTTAGAACAGTTTTCGGAACTAAATTAAGATGAATTGGTAAGCATTTTATTTTTCAAGCGATAATATATCTTTTGCACCGTATATTCTGGCCCGATATAGCGTTGGAAGTTTTGCTGTGCATCCTGGAACCGACTCACCCATTTATTCTTGGCGACCCAATGATGACGACCGACTCTCTCCATTATTCCCGTCTGAAAGAATACATATTTCCTTCCGCCGACACTTGCTTGAGCAGAGATCCTTCGACAGAGGCGATCCCCACCCTTCCCTCTCATCCTGTCCAAATATCTACGCCCTTTACGGGTACAATGCAATCCTGGGCATTCCCCTCTTTTTCCCTCGAGCTCATACTCCTTATCCCACCCGCTGCGCGCCCTCCCCCCCTCCCTTACGCCGAGTCTACGCTCCCCTCGGCGCGATTCATTCGTTTCGCAGGGGCGGGCCAAGACCCTCCGTTCGTTGCCTTCCCCTTTATTCTCTTAGCGTCTCATAAATCTCGTCGAGTGAAGACGACTTGGAATGTCTAAGAACAAGGGCATCTTGGGAGGAAGAGTGAAGGGGATGTTATTAATTTAGGACTCTTCGGAAGCTTAGACGCTGCCGAGGTCGAATGGCATGACGGGTGAGAAGATGATACTACTTGTGCTTTTTCCGTTGAGACAATCTCGCCCCGTAAATGCTAAAACGGTCTGTACGTTTTGAGGCACAATTTGCTGTGTAATCGGTCTCTTAGATAAATAGTAAAGAGTTGGGAGTTCGATAATTATTAACTTTTCTCTTCAATCGGTTGCACTCGTATATATTATTTTGTTACTGAGTATGGCTCCCTAATGGCGATTGGACGATCAAATATGAGTTTTAGTCACTTATTTATTTGCACTGCACTAATTTAACCTCGTCGTTCAGGATGATGCTAATCACAGTACAATCAATACACTTGATTATGATGCTGTTCATCAGAGGAAGACGCTGTTTAAGTTTCTAATTAGTAAAATAGAGGTTCTTATATGTTAAATCTCTCATAATATCGGAAAAAATAAGTTGGATTTTAATTTTGAAGTCAACATAAAAATTTGAATGAAGCTTTTGCAAACTGTGCAAAGTTTCGTTGGAAAGAGTGCCTTTTTTTGTTCGCTCTTCTCCAATCATTAAGGAATTAAAGTTCACTGTGAGTACTTAAGAGATTACCACCCCCTTCCCCAACATCTACTGAGTCTCTTATTATGAGAAATTGCAATTTGGAATGCCTGTCTCCTACGGAAATTTTCCCCGAGGTAAGATCAAAGGTAAAGGCAAATCTCTGCTGCTAAATATTTACCTTCAATCCCATTTAATTGGCAGGGATTGAGTTTTCATACCGAATGCATCGTTTTCCTCTGAGAGCTCATGATGGTTTTCCTCGTTAGAACTGAATTCTATTTAAAGGAGGGTAAATACCGAAAGCAATAATTAGATGTTTTAGTAGAGCTACAATTTGTACTAACCACTGTATCGTTGTCACATTGCCTTAGGAAATAAGCAATGATATACATGATTATATTTGGGTTTTGTATACATTGAAAAGAAAATGAATTTTACTTGGCATACAGACTATTTCAGGTCTTGCAAAGTTGACATTCAATTCCGTTTCTGTGATTAACAGCGAAGTATATGCTCTGGTTGTCAGTTCATAGATTATTGTTGGCTTTACAACCTTCGTCTCATTATTCAAGGAGGTTTTTGCGGAGGCAGCATGCGGCTTGCGATATTTCCCACGCTTAAGTTCCGAATATGCTAGATAATTTTTAGCTTCAAGAATTCATTATATACTCACGTGTGTTAGTCCTCCTTCAACTATGGTACGATTTATCTCCTTTCCTTATGGAGGATGTGCTCACCAAAATGGAGGAGATTTATATGCAATGCTTTTACACAAGTGCGTTTCTCCTTTAATTGCACTCATGAGATATTAAATAGCTCTAGGTTCTCGAATATTTTAATTCACTGGGTGTGGCAGAGTAAAAGATGAATGATAATTTTAATGATTTTATTGCTCACTATACCCCTCTATGAGTAAAAGAATTTGCACTAAGATATGCTGCATGAGTGGTAATTATTAGAGGTTGTGGTGGTTGTTAACTTGAATTTATATGGTTATACTACTTCCCTTGAAAAAGTCTTTTAATATGCTGAAAATTTTATACCGAACCATTTAATATTGACGTTTAATTTATTATTCATTCAGATGTTTTTTGTTTTTTGTTTTTTTTTGCTGTTACATATCAGTAAGCTCGTTGTTATTTGGAAATAATGAAGATAAAATGGGTAGAAAGCATCGCTAATAAGAACGTCCAAGGGAAAGCTGGAGATGTACTAATGCAAAGCACAAAGAAGATACGAACTGAATGGACAGACATTTTGCGGCGTTAGATCACGTGGTTATTATTATGGATGGAAAAATGAGTGACATCATTTACTGAGAGTCACCCTACGATATGGGCTAGATATGCAAGATGCAAGAAAGATGAGATATTTGGACAAATGCGGTTCGCTGAGAGGAGAATGGAGTGTCGAGCCGCTGCAAGCTAATCTTCGAACCTTCGGCTGTCGATGACGATGTCACCATTCTGTTATAAAATAGTTATAATGTGTGTTACGGTAAAGGATTATATGTTTTGTGGAAGCGAAAGGATGATGCCGCTCACTGGTTTCAATTTTGTATATGCCAAACCGATTAGTGCTAAACAAAAAACACTGGAGGGTTGCATTATCATTCAATATTGAAGACTACTGTATATTTTACAAAATTACCTAAAACATAATTGTATCAATCATAACTTAGTGGAGGTTGTTGGTATTTATGATGAATGAAAATACTTCCACACATTTACTTTATTGTTGCGACGCGTTTCACTACTCCGTGGCGCATTAATGTGGTACATCGAATACGAATCCCTCGGGCAAATACGTCATCATTCCTCTTCACTCACAGCATATGGATTCCCTCAGAATTTGAATATCTGCTACGAGAAGTGTGTCTTTAAACGTCTTGTTCCTTGTAAAAATGTTTCTTGACAAGGAAAACATCGGGGAGGAAACGGTATTCAAGGAATTTGTAGGTTGTTGTGAGGAGTGTGAGATGAAAGAGAATCTAATCGGTCGAGCAGCCAAAAATTTATGTCATGTTCTCCTCCTCTTTTCTCTCTATCCACCCCATTTCTGTGATCCAACTGCTCACTTCTGTCCCATTCGGTGGGTGGTGCTTGGGAGGGGAGGTTTGGGTCCGAAGTGGAAGGAGGTTGGATCCGGAGACAGGGGTCGCTTTGGAGAGTTGGAGAGTGCAAAATGAAAGAGGGAATGTTTTCGTTTGGCGATCAACTGAAGGAGTGTAAGGGAAGCTCGAATGAGGAGGAGAGAGATATCATAAAAGTCCAACGTGAGTGAGCTCTGTTATTGGGAGAAAGGGAGGTTTAGGTGTTCGGAATGGCTAAGATTCCAATATAGGTTTCGGTGAAGACGTTCCATGAGTGCTGCAATTTTGTCCTCAATGATTTTCGCTGTCGAACAGGATCGCCAGGAATGCCCTCGTCTCTCTCTCCTGAGTTGAAATTGCGGAAGCTACTATAGTGCTACTCTGCTCGGCAACTTCTACACTGGTAGCAAACCGTAGCGTGAAATCGTCCCAGATATTGTCTGAGCTGACTCTCTTTCGCCGGTACCACATTCCGCGCCGCACCAGGTCGTAGATTCCTTGTACACTCGGCTTCTTTGACTCACTGCTAGAAATTTTCTCGGATATATTAAATAAACTACTTCATTTTTATCTTACCCTGTTGGTTATGTCAATGTAAAGTGACGAGGAATTTCAGGATACCGATTAGGGTTTGTTTTTTTACAACTAAAAAAACAGCTGTTGTTAATTAAATTACCCTGACTTCAACTGTTTATATGCCAATTTATCTAATCGGTTAGATTTATTATTTGCCTGTAATCTTTAATGAGGCTCAAATGATTTCGTACTGTCTACTAATTTTATTTCCATCTCTTGCTACACGTGTTTCGACTGACTAGCAGTCATCATCAGGCAAGACTTAGTTTTGCCTGATGATGACTGCTAGTCAGTCGAAACACGTGTAGCAAGAGGTGGAAATAAAATTAGTAGACAGTACGAAATCATTTTAGCCTCATTACTCATTATGCTGATCTACGATATCTCGCCTGAGAAAGTGGAGTTTATGCCTGTAATCTGTCTAAAGAACCACATTAACGATAGTCTGGGAAAATGGCTTCCACCCTGGTGGCTTTTAGGGATAAAAGAAGCAGCATTGGTTTCATCTGAGCTTTGAAATTATTGAGCAATTCAACTTTCTGCCCTTTACAGTTTCACTGAATTGAATCTCGCTGAAAGGTCCCAAAAAACAGTATTAAGATATGGCTATGAATAGTGGCCAACAAGTATATCCCACGTTCCTCCTCTGAAACGTGTACAAAGTCCAGCTTCTGCATCTGCACAAAAGGGAGCTTGGTGGTTGAAAAAGGAAATAATTGTACGCCTTGAAAGTTTATTTTGTTCGTTGGCAAAGAGTGAGGAATGGCAGAGTGTAGAAGTCTGGAAAGGTAATAGGAAATAATGGCAAGACAAAGACTCAACTTTTGTATGAATTTCCACTCAAGTGAGTGCCGGAATGAGATGAGGGATATCATCAGGCGGTTCCCCATACTGTTGTCGAACATTAATTACCTCACCATTAAAAACCTGAAGTTCCTGATTCTAGAGATTGTGAAAGATGGCCATATTAATGGAACGCTCTCTCTGCGTCTTGATTTAAGTTTCGAGTATTGGCCCCGATTTTGAAACGAGAAGGGTGTATTTTGGTGTTTGCCCCTTTTATTTCCCTTCCATTCCTATTCTCTTTCTTATTTTTTCAAAGGAGTCGATCCAAATTTGATAAATCCAATCTTTTGTCATGAATTTTATACAACACTCACTTTTATTTTTTCTTGTCAAATTTTTGTAGGCAGTATGGTACTTTTGTTCAGTTATTGTGAAACAAATTTTTATTTAAACTAGATATACTTTCTCTTATGATTTGCAAAGAGTTTATATAATATTATTTTTGAGAAAGAGGCAAATTTTGTGACAATGCCTTTGGAAGGTGAATGAAAAATTTAGACAATCATTAATAATATTTTTCCGAAAGCTATCACAACTGAGCGCCCAGCTCAATAAACGAATATTTACGAAAATCTGTACAGCTGACCTCTCTTGAACATCCTGCTTATCAGCTCTTTCTGAGCAGTAACTACCGTTACTGAACTCTTTTCGGCAATCGCTTCAGTTTGTTTAGCAGTATTGTTGCTGAACTTTTACAGGCATGCTGTTAAGGTTCTTTCTTAGAACTATCGCAACTGGATTCTTTTAGGCATTCGATTCAGGTTCCTTTTTAGAGCTGAAGGACGAGTGTGAACCCCGCCCTACGCGAGGGGAGTCACCTAATGGATGAGTGGATTGTGGCTCCAGAACCCTCTCCCCTCCCCTGGCGTGCCCATGTTCTCATCATCTTTTTGTAATCGATAGAACTTGATGAAGACAATTTACGGCCTGCCACTGACACGTTCATACAACAGAGTAGTCCTTGGATCAAACTTTTAATTACCGTGCGGAACAGGCAGCTGGTGTGCACTATTATATTTGAACAGCTCAATTCATTTTATCCGAATTCTAATCATTCCTATTAGTGTTGCGAGAAAGATATGAAATCATATTTGAGCTGAAATCTATCAAATATTTCTCAATTCTTGATATATTTCAGATCTATGTAAAAGAATTCGTTGTTTGTTAAAATTTCCATCTATATTTGGTATAAAATTTGAGTCAATGAAAACAGTTTTAGATTTAAAATTTGAAAGAAATTGACAGATAATTATTATGCATATGCCAATTAAGGGTTTTAAATACTTCTGAATTTTAAATAAATGTTGCCAATAGCCAATGATATCATCACGAGAGGAATGATTTTTGGAAAATGTCAATCTGGCGCTTAGCCATAATCCGAAACACTCTGTATCGATTATCCTTCCACTGTTATACGTTTGACAAGCCTTCAATTTTAAGGCTCATCCTTCCATCAAATATATCCATCCACCAGGTGATCGGGCAAAAATTTAAAGCCCTGAAATTCAATTTTTGTTTTAAAACTTCTAAGGAATAGAGATAGCTTTTTGAGCAAAGAATTACTTTTATAATGCCGTGTGAAGTTCATGAAAGACAAATATCAGCATCAAAATGTATGTCGGAATTTCTTTAATATTGGTACAGCAAACTAATTGGTGGTCAGATATTTTTGGAGTGAAGTATGATCTCTAGGGAAGATTTTCTATACTAGTATCATAATTCAACAATTGCCAATCTTGGAACTTCAGATTTCGTTTAATGGCACCCACCGAGAAGGTTACGAAATATTTTCATATGATAGATATCACCTGCACGACTTTTAAAATATCAGGATGTCATGCCTCTAAATAATTGATACGTGCAATCAGTTTTGTTGCCATTGACGCATTCTTGCCAAAGTGAATTTTTGTTTGGTTATCAGCAAATGAAATGGAAACTTTATGTAGGAACTTAGCTATAACCATTATCATCAGCGTTTTTGTCTGATATCTGCATATTTCGTGTATCATAGTTAATTTTCACCACACACCCTGTAGATTCAAATAAAATTTTGTGAACGTTGGTAAGAGGCATGTAACTTTATTTTGTTGATTATCAACCCCCCAAAAACAAGTTTATATTATAATTTATACAGTGATAAAAACGTAGCTGTCATAAAACTCAACTAATACGTCTTGAAAGTTAAGGAAATCGCTTTCAAAGAATTACTGCGCCTAACTTGGACTTTCTGATTCACGGAATGGAAGGATAATCGTCAATTTATTCCGGGATCAGCATTACCGTCTTCTTCTATTTCCCTCCTATAATTTATAATTTGTAGTGCGCTGTCGGCTTCCTCTCGTGAAATAACACTGCTCATGGAAATTGGCGTATGCTACCTAGTTTACGGAGCAGCGTCCTTTAAATCGGTACGGATGATGGCGTACCAATAAGCGTAACGTAACACAATTCTTGGCATCAGATATTTTTCTTAAATTTGGAAAGAGATTCCGAACGGTTTTTGCTCTATTTATAAGTAGAAGATTGAAAGGGAAACGGCGATCTTATTTGAAAAAAATATCATCACGTTAAAAAACATAATCGCCAGTTATGGGCATTAAATCACCTGTCATGGCCAGCATATAATAAACGTAGCCTGACATGAATTCGTTCCAGAATTTTGACATTGGTTCATTCCGATGCGCATCATTTATCTTAGAGGTTATATTAGGTAATTATTAAATTCACAAAGACTAAAAAGTATAATAAATAATAATGTAATTGTGATAAATGATTTCCGATAATTATGTTAATGGGAGACCTTAAAAAATGTACTCTCAAGAATATGACTAGATATCTCCTACACAATACACAGTTAATGCTTACAGAAAGAGGCTGATGAATAAAAGAGCATCGAATTTTGAATTAATGAATCCCAAAACGTCTTCCACCGAACGTGACTAAAAATGGGGCAAAACAGAAAATTTATATGACTGCCGAGTAAGCGCCTTCTACACGATAATTTACGCTTATGCAAAGCCAGACTCACCAGATGATGCTGAGGGCGTTAAACATCTATTCCAGGTTAATGGAGAGGGCGTTTGCTTTTTTGCTACTACAGCAAAATCTGAGATTGTGGCAGATACTCTTGAAATATCAACTAGCTGTACAGTGATATTAATAGTGTCAAGTAGACTAAAACTATGCTGAACTTTAAAAAAAGCAGTCGAATTTAGGTAGCATATATGCATAAATAGGGGGAAATAAGTTTTACATGCAGTGTTATTTTGTACATTCGTACTTGAATTGTAAAACGATAAAATTTCATGAATATTATCAGATCCGAACGGTGTTCTTGTGAATACTACAAGATGTAATCGCTTTCTTTTCCACATAATCTATGTCTACTTTTTAACGAATATAGAGTTGATGCCAAAAAGTGTGCTATTAGTACGTTTGTGAGACTAATGTTATTGCTTTTTAAGTGATCCGTTTCGGTAAGAGTTTCTGGACCACTTATAAATTGTTGGAATGTTTTGGCCTAAAAACCACTGATTGCTGTGGGGTTTAATGAGGTCGTTCGGTGGCATTGCTCGAAAATGAGATTAAAACATTTTATTTAGCTTAAGTTAATTATGTTATAGAGTAAGCGTTAATTTTGTGGAAATATAAGAAACAGGATGGCCCTGAACAAGGGTATTTATATTTTGTACTGGCCCTAATTAAAACTCATTTTACTTCTATTTTCGACGAAAATTATATTAAGTATTCTTAAGGGAGTGAGATTTTCCGATTCCTTACTAAATTGGGTATCAATATGTGTTATGAAGGAAGGTTTAATTCAGCACGTAACGCCTCTCTGAAAAGGTCCAAAACCCGTCAATAAATGTAATCGCGGAACGGGCGCGAATAAGTCGTCCTTTACGCACATTTTTAGTACACCATGGAGAGTGGTGCGGGGCAACATCTTGCCAGTGAAAAAATGCCCGGTAATGATTTCACGGGTAGGAGAGGGAGGAGTGATCGAATGAGAGTCGCGTATGTGTGAGGGTCGCGCGCGAGTGGATATGAATTGATTTGAGAGGGTGTGTGGCAGGGGATGAGGGCGACGTCGAAGCGCTGAAGCGAATGGAAGGGAGTTATAAGTGGATGATGGATTGAGGCAGCGGGGAGGAACTTTCGGGCGTGGGGGACGTGGTTTGAATGTGTCGATCGGTACGGAAAGCCAAGAGAACCAATCGAGAAGACTGTACACCCAGGCGATAAAATTTGAAGGTTTTCATGGAATGCTTTTTGGGCCTCCCTACCTCATGCGTTTTTTTAAATTAACTGTTCTTGTGAAGTATCTCTTGAGGAATTTTTAAAGAAATAAAATTCATAAGCATTGGAGCTTAGATGCTTTATTGTATTAAATAATTTAGTGTGAAATACTTAATTGACATCAATAAAATATGAAAGGGTGGTCGGCAGGAAAGATAAATTAGGGGATTTCCATCCGTAGCCTATCTGGAGAGATACTATACTAAGCAGCAGCGACGCAAGGATATTTATTCAACTGGGTAATATCGCCTGTTGGTAATTTTCTCCATTTTGTCTTCCTTATCAAATAAATTAGAGGCCCTGTAATAAGTTAACTCATAATTATAATTTCTGTTTACCAAATACTGTCATTCATCATATACTGACTAAATTTAACTATAATTTAATAATGATAATTCCGCCATTGGATTAAAATTCAGTTTTCCCCCGGGATAGATGTCCCTAGTAGTTGTCGAGGGTTGCAGGTCATTCGCCCGAACCTGATGGTCACCTCTCATCATATATTTGGTGCGTATAATATAATAAGGCAACCGAGAAAGGAGCAGGGAAAAGAAAAAGATTACATTTTTTCGAAAAAAATTGATCCCTTCTGTTGATTTAGCTGCAGTTAATGAATTCGCAATGGGAATAGATTGAAAATTCTTTAATCCAAGATATCGGCGTTTTAATGCAAAATTTTATTGCAATCAGGTATTGGAAATTGTATTTAAAGAAACGTTTCACCCATAAATGTTCTAAATATTAATAGTACTAGTAATTAAATAAATAAATAAGGTGTTGCTCAACAGCCATCCGAGTTTAGGTAGGTTTGCTTCGTCAAATTCTCAGGAAATAAAGGAACAGCGGACGAACAAAATAAGAAATGATCGAGTTTGCGGAAGAGTAAAAGATGAAAGAGCCATATGGAATACCGTAGAGAAAAGATGGACACGATGGATTGGACACACTCTGAGACACAATGGGTTTGTGAAGGACGTAATTGAAGGTCAAATGTAGGGAAACGTCCCATCAGAGGAAGACCCAGGAATAATTTCATAGATCAAATAAAGAGAAGAGTACGTAGGAAGAGATACCAGGAGGTAAGGGAACTAGCATCAGACAGGGAAGGATGGAGGGCTGCAGTCTGCCAATCTTAAGATTGAACGACCAATGAATGGGTGAAAGGAACAGCTCAGTCACCTGGCGTAAGTTGTACCCTAGCAGCGGCGACGTATATAAATTATGCCGTGAATGATGACGACTTGGATGATGATTATACGAAATTCATCCGTGTGATTTGAAGTGACCCGGTCGAGCACGAGGGACCGTTCGATCGGGAGGGTGACCGCAGAGACAGAATAGAGGGTGCGGAGGCGGAGGAGGTGGAGGAGGGAAATGAAGAGGGGATATCGGGATGGATGGCATCATCGTCACGGAAGGGGGGATGAGGGTTCATTTGCAGATAGAGGAGGGGCAGAGGAGAAAGAGGGGGGAGGAGGTATAAGTCGAAGAGAGAGGGTGAATGAGTACGGGGGAATGGGGAGCGAAGGGGGTCTTGAAGGGTTTAAATAGAGGATATACGAATAATGGCTGCACTTAGCAATGCCTAATCTCTCTTGAAAAACATGCTATGTGTCATATTAGCGATGGAATCTCACATCGTAAGACATTGTGAGTTATGTTGTGAGTCTATGAAAATGAAAATTTCCATGAAAAAATCGTTTGACTAGACTCTTTTCTCGACGGGTATCATCCACATCTAGTTTTTCGCATCTTTTCGCGTAACTGCGTACCATGTCATTTGTGCTATTGCCGTGGTTTGAAAATTTTATGACGTGTTCCATCAAGCGAAACATCATAATACGTTAGGTCATGAACATAAAATATAACAGAGGGTACATTGTGGTATCAAATAGCTGAAGATTTGGCAAAAGTGGTTGAGCGGGGAATGGCAGGAGGTGAATGTGGAAGTTTCGATGGTGAAGGAGAAGACTGGGAGCGGAGGGAGAAGGGTGGACTCCGGAGGTGCAAAGAGTCTCAATGGACGGGGGTCGGGGAAAGACAGATTGTTTCATTTTTTTAACTCGAGGGCTTTCCTTCTTTTATGCTCTGAAGCGAGTTTCTGGGAGGAGGGCTGGGGTGCGGTTGGTGTCGGGCATGGTGGCGAAGGGGCGATACCACGGCAGGGATGGAGGGTGCAAATGACAATGGTGGACCTAAGGGCTGAGGAGGAGTGAGGAAATGTCGGAGAGGCATGGGGATCCATCCAATGGGGGAATTTTTATATTGGGCGAATTTCCACTCCTTTAAGTGACCCCTTCAAATGTATCGTGGTAAGCGTAAGTATAATTGGCCATTATATTTAAGTTAATGGCGTCAGTTATGTATTATTAGTTTAGAGACTGATTGTTAGAAGAGAAATATAGTTCACGATGAAATTTGGTGCTTATAGAAATGTTAAAGTGGAGAAAAATTATGTTAAACTTATTAAGATGACACATAAAGCCTAACTGATTTTCCACAAGATTTCGGTTTATCTTCTAGGCATATGTAAAATATTTTGTAAACTCCAGGATGTCGTCCCAGATTCGCTACTATTACGTTAGATCAAACCAATTCTGTCAATGAAATGTGTTACTTATGGTCATAGGGGAAATTCAGCATAGAGGTGATCGATGCGTAATAAAGAGCGAAAACGCAAATAGCATTGGCGTCGGTGATATTTTCAATGAGTATTAATTTGTATTTATATTTCATTTAAATAGGAATAACTACGTACACCTCTCTTCACATCCTTATATGGACTATCATATTTCATACAAGTTCTAACTCTCTCTACTCTCATTACTCTTCTCTCATTACCTTCCAAGATTTCCAACGAATTCCCTTTATTTTCCAATTTTTTTTCGTTGCAATTGCCCTAACATTGTTTTTTTTCATCTTGTGTATTTTATCTCAGAGTATATCCAAAATTAATACCTAAGCACGAAAGTCTTTTTCTTAAATCCTATCTCATACACGTCAGGATATCGATTTTCATTATGATACCGTATCCCTAGTGGAACGTGTCTTTAGTATTTTGTGTATGGGTGCCGAAAGAGACTAAATAATGATATTTTATAGAAAGTAGTCATTGTTAGAAGGTATGCGGAAGCTTAGGATAAAATATTTTTTAAGCGGGCATGATGAGATTATTGCGGCTTTTAACAAAAATTTGAAATATTGTCTAAACCTAAGTTTAATGAAAAATAACAGTAATATTAAGCACTTACACTGAATGTATTTATATTTCTCTCGATATATGTCCTCATACAATTAAAAAATGGACGCTTAACCATTGCATTTCACAGCATGAAAAATAAAGATGTCGCCTGCTTTTTGAGGTCGATGCATCGCATAAAATCGTCAGTCCTCGGCGGTGCTGGCAAGAGCAAGATTGACGGAAATTCGTGAGATGCATTTGAGTGTTATCCCGTGTTCAGATACGAGACATGGGATAAGGGAATGATGAAAGAGGGTACAACTCGCTGCGGTGAAAGGTAATGGGTTGGGAGTCAGGGAAGGGAATGGTGCGTGTGCCTTGCGGAAGTGGCGTCTCTTGGGCACTTGAGGCTCATGGGGGAACAGAAGAGGGACCCCCCCCTCTCTCAAACGATGTTGCATTATGCATGCATGCGCTTTTGGGCGGAGGTAGGGGCACACACCCACCCTGTCTCTTCCCATTATACTTTTGATGCAGCGCGCGGAGTCTCATTTCGCCAAAAGTTCGGAGGAAGGGAGGGCAAAGTGGAACGAGGGTGGAAAAGCTATCGACGGAAAAGAAAGAATTGGTTCGATAGGAGTGATGAAGTTCAACAATATGAGTGATGATTTAAAAAAATTGGAATCTATAAGTGAAGTTAAGGGAAGGACTAAGGAATCGTTGTTATGCACATAAATGATGTTGCTAGTGATAAATAAAATCACTAATAATAAACTATAAAAGGCACCTGCTGATAAGCCACGAATGGCTTAGCAGGATCATAAAGTTATTAATTTGATTAAATAGTGTATATTTTACATGGTTTCTATGATTTTAACCATCCCTCACGCAATTCACCCCCGCTGCTAAACATCCCTTACTTCACCCGCTTGACGAGTGGCATTGGGATAACTTAACCAGACAACTGTTATGCATCCATTTCCTCCTCTTTCTCTCTCCCCCCCATTCCGCCTCAATACCGATAAATCCCAACCGCCAAACCTCCCCTATCCTCTTCCTTTCTCCCCCCCCCTTTCCTCTGAGAATCATTTATAAATACCCTCTGCAAAACTGTAATTTTTACACTGTGTCTGATGATGGCCAAATAATGTACCGAACACGCGTAGTAGTGTTTTAGTATTAAAAAAGTGGACAGTACAACATCGAGCGTTTTTCATTTTTGATAACGCAGTTCCACAACATCTCCCCCAAAACTGTTGACTTCATTAAAAAATGGAATTGAGCGAAAACACTTTTGGCTTTTGAATGATGAAGCAAAAACCATTGCCATATACTAGCATACATTTAATCTATGTCAAGTCGCTGTTTCCTGGATTTATATCACCAGCTGCTGCTGAGAAATAGATCAGATTGGCTAAAAATGTTTCCATACGCTCTATTTCGGGTTGCAGTCTTACATAGACATTACAGTCTTACATATACATTACAGTCTTACATCTTGTCTTACGCCGCTGTAATCTAACAGCCAAATCTGCTTATATAATTGGAAATACGGAATGCTTCATTTTTGCGTAATAATTTATTAAGTACACATCCATGTATTGTTACTTTTTTGTATGTAAACACATTACGATTCGTTTTTGGGTTTGTATCTAATTTTTTCCGGTAACCATAGGATTTAATCATTTTATTTTGTCGATTTTTGTGAACTTTATCAATCTCCAATGAGACATAGAGGAAGTGGTAAGTAGTTGAGCCGTCTATAATCTAAGAACACAAATTACAGTATTCATAACACAGTGATGAAACTTTAAAATAGGTGTAGAAGGAACATTCCCTTAGGGTAGTGACACGTTGAGATTCCTCCTGAGATTATAACTTTCCACCCATCGATTCCCATTTATTTCGGCTTATTTCCATATCTTATATCTTCTTTCCATTTATTATATCTTTCTCGCGTTTACAGTACCCAGAATTCTTTAATGATATGTATGGCAAAATGTTCTTTGCAATACTTATGTCATCGGAAGGAAGCTATTCACCCATGACGTCATGTCAAAGTAGAGAGAATGCTTTTATTAGGATTGCCCAAAAAGTGATTCCCACTTTTGGGTCTCAAAAACTATTTATTCAAGAAAAATGGTAGTTACACATATGAAATAATGAAATTTTATCAACTCCCTCTTATTTTCCACATAATCGCTTTCAAACTCTATTACCTTCCTCCAGAAATTCACTGGGGCGTGTATGTCCTGTCGGTACCAGTTCTCGCTTTGTTTATGGTGCCAAGTTTTCACTGCGCTAATCACGTCTTCTTTTTAGATTCTTTCACGTCTTTAGTTTGTGCCAGACAATCATCTGCTAACTTAATCTTGCAGTTCGTTCTCTTTAAAGTCCAAAAAATTGGTGAGAGCATTCAGATTTCAGAAATGGTGGTGTCGTGGTAACATGATCTTCTTCTTCGGTTATCAACCCATGGGTTGGAAAGAAATGTTTAATTTAATTTTTGATTAATTTAGTTTGGAATAAAATACTTATTAACAATTTTTTTAAAGGACTAAATATAATGCAGTTTATAGAATATTTGGTAATAATTGCTGTGCGTTTATCAAGTGAATAGAGATGGAAGTACAAAGAAGCATAATATAAAAAAGTGTAACGTTTCTAAAGTATCCACAATTATGACTCATCAACAGGTTAGGATTTTGCTTCATAAAACTTCCAGCTGCCTATACAGAGAATAAAACACCACCATTGTGACTTCTTCTTCTTCGGTTATCAACCCATGGGTTGGTTGGCGATAGCACGCCATTGTGCTCTTTGCTCAGCTTTCCTCTTCGTTTCACCGTATGAGACGCATCCAGAGTCATTGATGATCTCCTTCATATGGCTTAATCTAGGACGTCCTCTACGATTTGTCCCCTCAATAAAACCTTCAGCTATTAATTTTATAAAATCATTGCATCGTAGAATGTGACCTATTAGTTTAAGTCTCCTTGTCTGTATCTGTCTCCAGAGACTTCTATTTTCTTGTACTCTTCTCAGCACTTCCTCATTGGTGATTTTGTCTCGCCAGCTGATTTTCTGCATCCTTCGATAGCACCACATTTCTAGGGCCTCTAATCTGCTCTTTTCATGTTTCCCTATAGTCCAGCTTTCACACCCGTAAAGGGCCACACTCCAAACATAAGCTTTCATCTTACTTCCAAAGTAACATTTTTACAAGACATTAGAGTCTTTTTATCATTGAAAGCTATTTTTGCTAGTTGTATTCTGTTCACAATTTCTCGTTTACTCCTTCCATCTTCTGTTATCTTACTTCCCAAGAAGCTGTATTCTGTAACTTGTCCTAGTTCTTCATCATTTATTCTTATCCTTACAGGTTCACAGCAGTTTTTAACACCGCATACCATCACTTTAGTCTTTTGCTTATTTATCTTCATTCCATATTGGTCTCTAAGATTTCTTTCCATCTCGTTAAGTGTAATTTCTAAATCTTCTTCCTTTTCTGCAACTATGGCAATATCATCAGCATATCATAACATATCGAGTTCCTTCCCATTTACTTTGATTCCTACATCAACATTTTCCCTTACCTCATCGAAGGCTTCTTGGATGTATGCATTGAAAATTATTGGTGATAGAGGACAGCCTTGTCTAACTCCTTTCCTGTTTCATTTTGGTATGTATTAAATATTATTCTTCTATCGTTGTATTTCAGCCCAACTTTTTCCAAAATCCTAAACATTTTTGGCCATACAACATTATCAAATGCTTTCTCAAGATCAACGAATGCAACATAAGTTTGTTTATTTTTAGATATTTGTTTTTTCAATGAGAAGCCTTAAAGAGAGTATTACTCTCTAGTCCCCACTCCTCTTCTAAATCCAAATTGGCCCTCACTTAAAGTGTTTTCCAATTTTCTTTCAACTCGTTTAAGTATTATCCTTATAAGTATTTTTGAGGCATGTGATAATAGACTGAGTGTGCGATATTGCTCACATTTCGTAGCAGATGATTTCTTTGGTATGGGAATCATAACACATTTTTGGAAGTCTTCAGGAACTTCACCCGTCTTGTATATTTTCCTTATAAGTTGTAGTAAAGAAGCTTTCCATTTGTCACCAGCTTTTTTAATCAGCTCAGAGGGAATGTCATTACAGCCTACTGCTTTCTTATCTGGCAAATCTTGCAATGCTTTCTCAAATTCTTCCTGTAAAATATATTCTCCTAGTTCTTCCTCTTCTATTTCCTCACTTGATTTCATTACATTATCTAATAGTGGTCCTCCTTGGTAAAGCTCTTCAATATATTCTTTCCATCTCTTAAGTTCATCGTCTCCAAACAGCATTTTGCCTTCTCTGTTTTCTATCGTATCGAAAGATTTTTTGTTTTGTTTGTTGAAAATCTGTTTTGCTGTTTTATAGGCTATGTCGGTTTTCCCTTTGTTCATATTTTCTTCCAGTTCTTTACATATGTCATTGAGGTAATTTTCTTTGGCCTTCCTAGATTCTCTGTTGATTCGATTCCTGAGTTTTCTGTATTTGGTTCTACTCTGCTCGTCAAGGGCATTCTTGTAAATTCTTCTCTCCTCGATGAGAAAAACTATTTCAGGCGTTATCCATTCTTTCCTGTTTGCAGGTATAACTTTACCGACAGATTCTTCAGCTGCTTTATGTATGCCATTTTTAATCTGTATCCATTCTTCATTTGCGCCTCCACGACTAATATTTGATGCCATGTCATCGGTTCTCCGTGCATAAGCTATCATTTTTTCGTCAGATTTTAGATTGTCTCTATTCCATGTCTCATTAAGTTTTTTCTTTAATCGTTTGAACCTAAGTAGACACTTCATCGTGACTAGATTGTGATCACTGTCAATATCTGCTGATGGGTAGCTTCGGCAGTCCATGATTTGATTCCTAAATCGTGACTTAACTAGAATGTAGTCAATCTGTTGTCTTCTGATGTCTCCTGGAGCTCTCCAAGTGTATCTTCTTCTTTGATGATGGCTGAATAATGTATTTTCCACGACTAAATTGTGTTTCGCACACAATTCAATAAGCCTGCGGCCTCTTTCATTCTTAATCCTCCTTAATACATCCTAGTCCAAACTTTCCTACAATTCCATCAACTTGTTCTTCGCCTATGCTTGCATTCCAGTCTCCTATTATTAAATTCTCCTCACCTTTTATGTACTTTATTACATTATTTATATCTTCATATATCATTTCTATCGCTTCGTCTTCTTCTGTGGATGTTGGCATGTAGACTTGTACTATTATCCTTTGTGTTGTATCCTTTGGTTTGGTTTCAAGTTTGACTAGTACGATCCTAGAATTATATTGCACATACCCTTTTACAAGATTTCCAAGTTTCTTGTTTAAAATTATTCCGACACCTCCGATTCCGGGAGTACCCTGATTCGTACCCGTATAAATGATCCGGTACTCTCCTGACCAGAAATCTCCTGGTTCTGGCCATCGCATTTCAGATATTCCAAGAGCATCAATTTCCAATCTGTCCTTAATTTCTAATTTGAAGTTTTCTAGTTTTCCACATCGTAAAAGTGTTCTTACCCTCCATGTTGCTACTTTAAGTTGCTCCTTTGGCCTTGCCTGATCTTTTGCAGTCCCCTCCCGGAGATCCGATTGGGGGACTATTACTCCGGAATGTTTTATAAAAGATGCTGACATGGTGTGCTATTGATTCTTGGGATATCACAGTTGATTTTTAATGGAGTGGTTTCCCGTTGCCTTCTCCACTCTTATGCCGTTGACGATAAGGTTCTTCCGCCTTCAGGAGCAATTTCTCACTCCTAGGACAAAAGAGTGCCCTAATCTCTATCCGCTCATCCGCTCTCTTGCGAGACCGTTGGCACTTGATAGAGGGGGTTTCCTTATTCCGGGAAACACTCGGTCGCCAGAGCCTCGTCTGTGAGTGACAGGGTGCACCATGCAGCTGGCATTAGCTGCAACTCGAGAAGGTGAGGTTGACATTTGTACAGGATAGGCTGTTTGAGACGCTTCGCTGCACCTTACCACACGGTAACATGATTAGGCTCCTTAAATTTTTCTCGGCTTTCCGTCCGGCTAAGATGCTCCATCTTCTTCGTTGCCAACATTTCGATGGAAGACTTTTCCATCATCATCAGGACCGTTGATGTTGACATTTAGAAATTTGACGGGGTGCATTAAAATAAACTTCTTAATAACATAAATCAGCAAGTTTTGTTGTTGTAGACATCAACGGCCCTGATGACGAAGGAAAAGTCTTCCATCGATACGTTGGCAACGAAGGAGATGGAGCATCTTACTCGGACGGAAACTTGAGAAAAATTTACAGCATCTATTCGCCGGGAGGAAGTTAAATCCTACATAACATGATAAGGCATTGTGACCACTGGAGATGCGTCTCTCGTTTGTCGTTTCAACATACTGACTTCTGTTATTAAGGATTTTTCTTTTAATGCGGGGAATTACTTTTCGTCCAACCCTCGTATACAATATAATAATGTAAGAGGATAGGTGACTTTTTATATTCCTTAGTTTCACCTTGCTATACCCCGTTAAATCCCAAAGCCCAATGGGGGATTATGAGCAATTTTTTACCCCTGATGGAGGGTGAGTTTTGGAGGGCACCTTTGCAAAAGCGGCGCGTCGCTGATAGATTTTCTGAATTGTCGCTAAAGTATGCTTCCTCCAGTGTTCGATTATTCAATATTGCTCCTATCCCCTTAACATGAGGGTCAATGGATCCCATCTTTGCCGATATTTTATTCAAATCTTTCGATAGAGGTGGTATTTGTACCTCGTTTTACGTTATTGTCCTGGTGCAATGCGTGGATACTTCGTTCCGTTCAAATGCCCGACTTTAATGGTCATCATTGTCCTCAGACGAAGGTATTTCCGGCAAATGGACTTTTTCGGGATCTGCGGAATTGGTTAGCGCTAGTAGGTTAAGCGTAAAAATAGTTAAAATATGTTATGGCCTAATATATTTACTAGTGCAATAGCTTTGTCAAAGATTAAAATGGAGTTGCTAATTTTATCCTAGAACACCCTACAGATATATAGATGCCTGGTGTGGAATCTACTTTTTTAAAGTTTGGTATTAACCGTACATTTATTTTGACTAGCACGTACTACAATGTTGTAGACCACGCTTTCCCCTGTTTCTAATAGTATCGAGGTTGGTCAGAGCCGTTGTTTTAAAGGCTGACTCAAGCATCGTCAAAAGGGTCTGGGTGCATGGCATACCCTATATTTGGCAATCATTCGTAGCCTTCAGAGCTTCGGGAAGTTTAAAAAGAAAACAACGCTAACAACGCTACGGAAACCAAAATACCCTTTATCTCGTGAAATTGCCGAGATCTCAACAATGCCGTTTTTCCCGCAGAATGTTGACCAAATGTATTACTATTTTATTTTTTACCCTCATCTTCGGACCCGATTCAGGAATCAAGAACTATCAGCTCGCCCAGGATATTTATTTTATTCTTTCACTTATCCCTCTCTCTTCGATGGCACTTCATTTTATATATGAGGTATTCTCATAATATCATCATTTTTAAATCTATTGTTGATGTTTAGCGTCGATTTCCTATGTATCTCATTCTCTTTGTCGTGTGACACTTTGGACCTTGAGGAAGTGGTATAATGTTTTTTCGATAGCTTTTCTCTCAATTTCGTGTATCCAGATTAAGTGAGGAGAATGGGACTACCTTAATGATCGATGAAACTTTCATCTCTCCTTCCTACTCATGACGTGCCAGAATTAGGTTGTGCCACCCTCTCTCAATTTTACACTTTCAGGATTTGCAAAATTGGTTCCGCCATTAGAAAAAATAAGAAAAAGTATTTTCCTATCGACAACTGGGTGGGAAAAGAGCTGCACCAAAAATAATGCATCCGAAAATGGATTTACTGTGACTCGTTGACATGCTAGACCCGCCGTCGTTTTTTCCCTCACTCCGGTGCCTGACTTGTTTCCTTTAAACGAGTCGACATTTTTTTGGTCCCTAGATTTGTTACCTCCAATAATCATACTACACATGTGAATGCTTGTTTATTTTTACAAAGGGTGGGAGAAATTAGGGTTGGTCCCTAATTGGTACAGAGGCACCACGTTCCAGCCTCACCGACACCGATGTGTGTGTACGAATTAAAGAAAGTACGGCAGTTTTCCTGCATTTCTGGATAAAAATAATTCTGGATAATATAAGGATTTCTGGATAATATTGGAGTGCGCTGGTAGTTTTCCCCTAGCTATACTTTCCTCATATACCGTATGAAGAGAAAAGGCGTCGGGGAAGTTTATTCTATAGAGGGTTGTGGGTCTACATGTCGGGGAAACGCGATACCGTCAGGGGTTGGTGCACAGTCGCGTAGTGTGTCGTTCGACGATGTTGAGGGGTTGGCATGGGAGTAAGCAAAGGAGTTCGAGGGGTGGCTGGTTAATTTTTTTTTATTTGAGGGATTGCAAAGGACGAAAGGAACGGCTAACACGCTACAGTTTTCCACCCCCTAATGTAGACCCATTCCCTTGGCTCGCATGCCCCACGCTTCACGCAATGGAATTTTACGTGCGTGAGACACGCAGATCGTTACTGTCCCTCAAATTTTTGTATTTTCTTCATTCTTCTTCACCCCTCGTACGCTTTCTCTCACTCCCCAACCCTCGTCACATATTCCTTTCCAACTTTCAACGGAGCCAGCGTCACCTTTTTCATTTTTATTTGGAGTCTTTTCTTCACGCCGCTGTATTCGTTCTACGACAGCAGACGTGGTTTGAAAATTGCGAGAGGTTGAAGCTTTAAGGGCTGTTGGGAAAGGGGAGAGGGGGCGTGGAGTGCTACACACGCACGTAAAAGGGGAGAGGCGCATGTAGTAATGAGGAGACGATGGAGAGCATAGCGGTTTTCATTTCTTCTCACTAGGAGGGTCGAATTCTCAACGATTGGAACCTATGCACCGATATATCTCCACCCTTATCAGTGTCTCCCGAATAATATTATGACGGACACTAAGGTATCATTATCTTTGTTCCCTCTAGGCATATTTTTTAGGTTCCGTTCATTTCAGTATGTTGGAGCAGGATTTGGTTCTATTCCAGTGCATACATTTAGTTAAGTCTCCTCGGGTCTTCCACCAGGTGAGGTATTTTGTTGCCGACGTGTCATAGGCTGCCTTCGTCACGTTTGTTTAGATAATAAAGGGTGCAGGCAGACTTTGTAATTTCGGCAACTAAATATCTGACCTGATGGAAGACTCGAGGAGATTTCACCAATAATTTCACTACATTACATAGTTATGTGTGGTAGCTTCTGCGTTTGACTTCAATCCTCTCTTGGGTAGAATAATCATGTGGAATAATAATTATGGACTCTCCCTTCTGAGGGCCAAATTGTTTGACACGAAAACGACTAATCGAATTGCGACGATTTAAACATTAAATTAAGGAAAAGGAATTTCATCTAAAGTTGTGCTTCCTTCAAAATTGTACATCACATCCATAAAAACTGACCATTTTTCTAAACAATGAGTTTAATTGAACAAGCTGTGTGGCTTAGTATATTTGATAAACTGATATCTGTCCATAAATTCAATGCTTTGCGTCAGGAAATTTAGTACAGTTAGTACGTATGCTTAATATTTGGCTATCTAGCATGATAAAACAAATAGCTTTAACCGATCATGAAATGTAATCCAGTATCCAAGCTATTTTATTTGATGAATTAATTATTATTTAAAAACAACTTACCACTTAAGGAGTGACCTATAATTTTAAAAAGCTACTTTTTTATTATATATGCGAAATATGGACGTTGAATACGGTGGAAATATGCTGATTTCCTTTTGGTTCCACGTAATCTTAACTGGTCGTCTACTTGAGTATTTTACTTCATGCCGACTGAAAGGCGTTTATAAATATACTTATGCCAAGTGGTATTTTATTCAAAACGGTGTTCGTGAGTATTGTGAGTTGTCACGGCCTGAATGAACGTGCGGCCTGAAAACAAATGGTATAACAGAATCTGTCAAATGTGAGTATATAATACGTCCAAAATGAAAGCAAATACTATGTGCCCTTGAAAGGGATGCAATAACTCCTCGAGAGGCTGTCTCTTATGTTATCATATCATCTGAGTATTACACAAAAATTACAAAGCCTAGAGGCGTTTTTAGTATCATCAAATACCTAAATGTATTTTTTACATGAATAAGATTCAAAAATCGATACTCCCTCTGAATGAATACTTTGCAATTACATGTTACTGGAAGGTTTGATGCAAAGCGATCCATATCCAAGTGTCTACTCATTTTTACACTGCTGTCCTTGTCAGAAATATAAAGCAATACATATAAATATGCGGTAAAATATAAAATTATTGCATTATAAATCTCATGATAGAGCAAAATGATTTTAAAATCCCATCAATGATTGAAGTACTATGATATGTCAACGATGTAAGCAAGTGCCTAACTCGATCCCCCATTCCAAATTTTGGAATGAAGGATCGAGTTGAATGACGCTGCCAAGCCATTCTCCGATCGGCTTACGCTTTCGCTCATGACGGGTTTAATAAGCTTCGGGATTGGTGCGTGAGCATTGAGAGGATAAGGGGATATTGCAGGTACACGACGAGGATGAAGACGAACGTGGTTTCAGAAGGGGAAACTTGTACCACTTCCTCCCTCCTCCCCCACCCCATGTGCAGTTGCTCCATGCTGGGCCCCAGAGCGCGTGTTTCTCTATCCATGGTTAGGCATATTCCCGTATTTTCTACGAAAAAGATATGATGTGGGTGGCGGTGAATTAGAGAAGAAAAAGCCACGCTCTATTCTTTATCCGGCTGAGGATAGTTGAAGTTCTGGGCAGTGGAGGGCAGGGGCAGCAGGTGGAAGAGGGAAATCGGTGGGAGAATTCTACGGCGATAGTGAAAACACCCCTCGAGCCCATCTCAGCTCAGAATTAACAGTTCGGAGAAGTATCGGTAGTGTTGCGGGAGCGTAGGCTTCCAGGCCTTCGGTATGGTGGTCGAGGACATTTTTTTATAGAATTCACGGGCGTGTTAATGAAAGATATCTTCTCTTTACTGGTCGGATTAATGATATATAACTTCCAGCCGAGCACATTATAGATAATCAGTTTACAAATAACTAAATTGGGACTATCATTAATTCCTCAGAGCCAATGATAATCCAATAACATCTGTGTCTACTTTATATGTGTATATATATTTATTAGTCGAGTTTCTTCAAACGGGGATGCTGTGCATTTTTAAAGTTTCCTTTTTGAAATTTTACTGCTTCACTGTTTCCGGGAAAGTTTTTGTCTACTCTTATAAATGATGGCAGGATGGAAGCAAATTTTACTCCGGAAAGATACAAAATGGTAAAAATTTGGAATTATTTCATTTACTCCATACGCATACTGTTCTCTAAGTGAGGAACATTCTACAGTTACTTATAAATTCAGTTTGATATTCTAGTTTGATAAAATTTTGTTGAATCTGGTGGAATGCTGCGTTTTTTCATCATCTGGGAAATGAGTTTGTTTTTTATATTTATACAGTTATAAATTTATTAATGCAGGGAAAATGCGACTACTTGTGACTGTGTTTCATTTTACTCCAATGGATTAAAAGTCCGCCTGACAAACTGCCCTATGCAACGCCATCTAAACCATACTTTATTCACTATATCTTACTCTACAGAATCTGGCTTTATGAAATGCACTTTTCCAGTCATTAACTAAAGTATAACATCTAAGCTACGACCACCATTAGATGAAAATCAACGCCTCAATATTATCGTAGCATAAAACAAGTACTTATGCTTCCAAGGATCACTTACAAATCCTTCTCATCGATCATCAATGTCTCAATAATGATAATAGTGTGCTCTAATACTAAAAATAGTTATTATGGTCGAATGAAAGCATCCTCTGCGTGAGGGAGGCCTGTCGGCCGCAACCTAATTAATTTTTTACCGGTTAATTCAGCTGGATGGGGAGGATAATAGGGAATAGACAGAGGTCACAGGGAACCAGCCAGTATTCGAGGTACAGCAGTGAACCTGCGCCGTACTCCTTCCATAGCAGCGAGTTCTCAAACGTCTCCTTATACTGACCACTGAGCAGCGAGTCTAACACGTCTGCACATTTCAATTAGCGAGTTTTTCACGTCTTTACAATCCTACTACCAGATAGCGAGTGCGTCCCCACGCCTCTACATCCGTTGTTCTCCCCCTCCACCGGCCCGCGTCGCATCACTTGCGATATTGTTATTAACTTCCTGGTTTCCTTGAATATATCTCTCCTCATTATTATCTCCCCTCCCACGCTTTATACCGTCGACCACCTGCTACTAACCAATGAATTTTTAGCTGTACATGTAACAAACTTGATGAAATCTTTGGATGTGTAGCAGTAAATAATCCGTCGTACTAAGCGTACACGGCACAGACTGGTGCCACGTCATAGTCACTGTATTAATCAGATCCTTAGGATCGATTCTAAAAATGTTAAAAATACTAGCCAATGTGAAAATAAAAAAATTGTTGCTCCGATACGCGCAAGTATTACATTCATTTAGTACATTCGTACTCAAGATGCAACATCTGAGCGGTATGGAGTCGATGAAACCATGAGAAATGATATTTTCACATTTAATAATTATCATGGCGGTCAATAGTTGATGTTTTTACGCCTTTTCTAGCGTATTATTGGTCATCTCGCTTTTCAGATGATGTCTGTGTATTTTTCTCAGTGATTAGTGCAATTGGTACGAACTACCCCGGGTTTTGCCAAACTTTTGAGGATATAATGCCGATATAAAATGAACAAAAAATACAAAACTGGCGCATGACCGCCCTCACGGATAATGGCGGAGAAGGACACGGGCATCCATTGCTCGTGACTGGCATTGAGACAATGGAGAGCCAAAATATGCGGAGACAAATGTAAAAAGAGCCAAGAGCCCTCGCTGCCGTGAATGAATGGGACATTTAGTGGGAAAGAATGCGAGACCTATATTCGCCCACTCTCATTATACTAAAAAGCCTACGCCCTTGATTGTCTCCCTTGAAAGCATCGACACTGAAACTCTATATTGGCAGGTCTTCAGTTACCATTTATTTAAGAATGGGTCCGCAATGCCTCTCAAACAACAATATTGAAACCGTAGAGGGCACATGAATATTTTTTATTTTGCCATAATATTCACCTTAATCCACTGAGAGTGATTCACTTATGAGTAATTAGTATGAGTTTTGAATTTCATTGCAACTTGGAATGAAAATTTTATTTGCACTCCCTCTTGCATAACTTCAGCAGTTTGAAAATTAATTTGTAAGTCTGTAAGTTTTCCTTTTAGTTAATTAAAGTTGAAGATCAAATTGTTTTTTCCTAAGTTGTAATTCTATATTCAGCCCAAATTAAGTCTCCAGAAGTTGCAAGAAAAAGCAAAATCATTAAATGGCATGAATTAATAACACATCTCCAGTTCTATCAATATGAGACTGAAAAGAACCAAATAGTATTCAAGAAAAAATGTTTTTCTATAAGAATGACATTGTGACGCTCATTACGAAAAAATTCACTTCCCTAGAAGATTGGGAATTAATACTAGGAGGAAAAAACTGGAAAATTCTCGCGAGTCTCCCTCTAAGAGTAAACAAATAATGGATGAAGGTAACGTCAGCATGCGCGCGAGTATTTCCGAGGACGCTTGTAATTCATCACCTTTCTTTGTGATGCCTGTGTATGAGGGACACACGAACCCTGACTCAGTTCTGCGCGGCCCTCACACAAGAAGTAAGAAGAGACGCGACGACGGTTTCCCTCCTCAGACGGCGCCTCCTCACCCCTTTCATCTTCCTGCGACATGTGAAGCACTGGCTTTGGCGTCGCACGCCGCACGTCTACTTGAGACGGTGAGACGTTGGAATGCGGGTGTGGGTGAAAGTGCACTGCCGTCGTCACTATTGCGCGACAATCCGCCTCAGGGTCTTTTTTTTGTTCGCGATTGCTCCATGACGGCGTCTGTGAGTGAAGCGCGAGTAACGGGAATATCTGTTGGTACTTCACCTAATTGCAGCAGAATTCCTTTCTGAAATTACTCTTAACAAAAAAGTATTACATTTCTGGAATTTAGGCGTGGCTCTTTTGCGTTGGAAAAGCTAATTTACCAATTACATATCGAAGCTCAAAGGAGATGACCGATGACATTTCTCTCTTCAATACATAGTCTTTGTTCCACCTTGAAGACATCTTCAGCGGTAAAAATTGTACTTTGTTCAAACGCTTTTTTATAACATTTAGAGTCAATTTTTCATGTCTATGTTATTGAAAAAGAAATCTTTGCAGCAAAAATACTTTTATAATACGGAAAAATAACTTTTTCAATGGAATTATACAGCGTTTTCTTTCTCTTTAATTACTTATTCGTATGGTAACGATGATTTTGTGCCACTAATTGTACTTATCCATATTTATGGTTTTCTTACCTTTGTAGGTTCAACAAGGTGAAGATTTTCAACAAAGATGGCAGCTAGCAGTCTGCATGTCATCGTTTCACAGAGGTATATATTAGCCAATTAAACACTCAGGTGTGCTACTATAATTATATTTTTCAGTATCAAATTCACAGCCAACGACAGTTATTAGCTTTTCTTCTATTTATTATGTTTGATGGGTTCTATTTATAATATTCAAAATAAGGGACTGTGGATTACGTTTTTTTCTGGCAAGGTTGGCTGGTGTTGAGCCGTCCAATCACCCGTTTCAATTCAACCTGGAATGATTCAATGTTCTTTATCTTTAAAAAAGTTTCAGATGTTACGTAAGCATTTTCGTTCAATATTTTGTTCATTACTCAGCGTCTCCTAGCTAAAACCATAGGTCAAAGAATGGAATAGATGGGACATTTTGGTATGATACCACAGTGAAAATACTATAGCCATCACAAACTATGGAATGAATGAATTTCACAGATAGTGTGCCAAAATATAGGTGATCTAGATCTAGATCAAAATATAGATATAGGTAATGAAAAATATAGGTGATATAGGCTATAGAGTGATCACTAGCGGGTGACTCTGTTGAAGTTACTGAGCTGCTAGCTTCGTAGTTCTTCAAAAATAAATAGGCAGGTGTAAATAGTGGAATCATCAAGGTTTCGTAATGACGTATGTATAAAATTGCACACTAAATAATTTCAATAAATGCACTCCATCACTCTTCTAAATACAATATAGTAGGTTTTTGGCGAGATGGCCTCGTAATAATCCTCATTTTTGCAGAAAAGTCTCCTATTACCTGTAATATATACTTGAAACACATGCATTTCGTTGTTCATTTGTTTGAGTGCTATGTTTCAAAAAACCTGTTTCTATGTGTTATGTTTATGTTCTTTTCTGAATTGTTGTGTGGTCCGCCATTAAGAACGGAATAAAAACCCAGCACACTGAGCGTGTATTATTTTTTTAGCGCTGGACATAGCATCACTTATGTATGGACACTTGCTACTCTTCTTCCTAATATAAAGCGTGTATATTACTTCTCCGCTGAGGGACAGTGCCCCTGAAGTCTCGCCGTAATTCTTGTTGTTTTTTTCTTGGGACCAGAAGTCAGAGCAGATAGATTGTCATAAGCTTTGTGCAACTGAATTATTTATTTCAATTCCGGGTTGAGGTACTATAGTGAGACAGAGTCGCAAACACTTCGATGGATTGCAGTTAGTCAACCAGATGGACTTAGTGATATTGAGTGCTGTATATGTTTGGGGGCAAAGCAGTTAACGGTTCAGAAATGCGTCCACCGCCGCCGTGCCATTCTTGTATTAATGTGTTCACTGAGCGTCTACAAGGAACAAGCAACCTGAAATATGGTGGTATTTGGAATCAAATGACTAATGTCTACATATTTTTTACGATGTCATTTAAGAAAACATAAACACATCGCTTTTGTTTAAAGCTCCACGATTTCTCTACCTTTTGTCGCAGATGGGCAGTCTTCACCATCGTTTCTCTCTGAAGGATACCTCAGTAATAGGGTCCATTATTGTGGTTCCAGTCACTACCTTTTAAATGCCACTATTAGTTTAATTCGTCGCAAACAACCTTGTTTCAATGATAGGGATATGTTTTTCATACAATTATTAGTTTTTAAGTTATGATTGTAAAAACATGGGTGTTGAATTTTCCCTAAAGTAAATGACTCCTAAAAACATTGTCAAGACAAGATCAGAAAAGCATTAATTTGAATCATCGCTTACAGTTGCAATTAATGCGGTTAATACATTTTACTTGTGATTGGTGAGATTAGGTCTCAAGTCCAAGTTCTTACCTTACCAACACTATGGTTGGAACGGAATCGTATTTTCTATAAACTCTACGTTTAGCTAAGACTCTTTCTTGGTTTTATCCTCTGATGAAAATTTTCTAAATATTGAATTGATCACCAGGTTAGGTCGACCAATCAGTTAGGTTCTAACTGACTTCTAGGCCTAGGGATGTGCGGAAATAATCGTTCTGTCATGCTATCTGGTTATTAGGGAATTATAACGGGAAAGGGCAACTATATCTTTAGTCAAGTAAAGAAGTAATTGGTCACAAATAGGCGCTATTGCTGGAACGTCAATATTTTGGAAATGAATTTATAGCATTTTGAATTAAGCGGCCTATGCTACTTGTACACACTACCCATTTCAACAGCTCCCCTTGGGCGACAAGAGCATTTCAGAGAGCCATAAAAAACACTAGCTCGGCAATGAAAGGATTAACGCTGTCACAGAACCATGAACTAGAGCCACTGCTGGAGCTAGGAAAGTAAATGGGAGCTTGAGGGCCAAGGGGCATGGTGTGTGAAGCGCAATGACGCGAAAATCACCTTCGCTGCTGAAGACGCTCGCAGCGATGTGAGGAAAATGAAAAGCAAGTGCATTGATTTACACGATACACAATCCAAACTCCAGCAGATAATTAGAATACATTTTTAAATTTTCTTCACGAAAAATTTCCTGTTTTATTTTTTTTAGAAGGAAATCGGGTACTTAGTAGTATCGCTGCACTGAAGTATGTCAAATACAACCATGGAATCGAGATTTGCTGAAAATTATTGGAAAAGAATTTTAGCATATATATGCGTTGGAAGTACTAGTGTCTAATATGTAAATTACTGTTACATTTTACCTTATATAGCGACTTTTTCCTTGGTGCCCAGCAATTTTTAAACCACTGGGGTTCATATTAAACCACGTAATGCTCGGATGTTTATTCTCACTCCATTTGGTCTGAAATGACTTAAAAAGGGATTGTCTCTCGTTTTGTTTCGTCTCCATTACTCTCAGCCCTCTTTCTTTTCGCCTTTAAGGGTGTGGAAGCACGTGGAGCCGCCCCTTGTCACTACATGAGCGAGCCGTGTTCCGACCACCCCTGGCAATAGCGCATCCACTCCTCCTCTTGCCAACCTTACTCCGTCCTTTCCTCCTTCCCTCCACTTCCGAGCCCTCGTCTCTTCCGACGAGAGACGCCTCTCTCTCTCTCCCTTTCCTCCTCCTCGGATGCACTTCTTTCCTTCCTTTCTTCCCTCCTTCTTCCCCTCGACTCTTTCATCTGGCATTACTTCCCGTGTCTCGTGTTGCTCTTCTCCTTTGGCGTCTCCTCTCTCTTCGTTTCCTTCGCTCTCCGCCCTCCTCTCACCCGCCAACATCTTGTAACCTCGAGTCTTCACCGCCTCTCTACCTTCCTTCCTCTCTTTTTACGTCATATCCTTCGAGAAAGCATCGCTGTGACTTAAATAGCAGAGAAAACTCTCTTACATGTCCCTCAAACCCGCTCAAAAAGTATATTCAGAGAGCGCATTTTACAAAGATAGAAGTAGATTTACAAGTCCTTGCCATTTGCTACGTTTTCATATCTTTTAAAGCCATCCTACACTGATTTTTGCAACAAATCCAAGGGAATCTGTGTAACCTGCCTCCGAACCCGAGACTTGTGATGCTTTCCTTCATTCATGGGCAAGGAAGCGCTTCGTAAAAACCCTTTTACAGCAAGTATTTTGTAAATACGTATTTATATTACTGTAAAACTGTGCTGATTCTTTCTGTCGCAAATGATAATCCTTGGTCTATTGTGTCATATATTCCAATATTTCGTCAAATTAGACTAAATGTTTAATCACCGATGTCTCCTGCCTCTAGTATCTTCTTGGAGACTAGACACTTACTTTGATATGAATATAGTCGGCCCCGGTGGTGGCGGGGTAAAGTCCTTACCTTAAGTCCTAACCAGAGGGTCGCAGGTTCGAGTCCCGCCTGGGTATAATGTTAACTGCCCAGGACATGGGTGTATGTAAAACGGGTTGGGGGGAAGAGGGGACGGTTCTGTCCCATCCAATCCAGGACAAATAAAATACCAGTAATTATAATAATAAAGTGTTCATTTTTTGTATGAAAACGAAAGGAAAAGATAAAATTTCTCCATTTCTGAGGTGAAGAACTTGAACATGTAGCATTTTCCATTGTTCCTTCATTCGAATCATTTCTTTTTCTGATTACTTGGAAAAGGAAAATGAACAAATATTTAACTTCCTCTATGTAAAGTGACTAATTGAACTTCTGTTTGGAAATTGAGATATAGTTATGACTTCCAATTTATTATTTTTACGGGGAAATATCTATTTTCCATGTTCCATTTTACTTTCGTGCTCTTAAATGGATACAAAGCTTCGTGAGGCATCGATTAACCCTGAACTCTCACCAACTTGTGGAAAAAATTTATTTATCAAGATACTGTTCTCTTGAGACTGGAGAGATTTTTAAACACAACATATGTGTAACATTGTTCGTCTAGACTGGGAGAAGAACCCATACGCCTCGATTTTGAGCCAAGTTCTCTAACCAATGATTTTTCTACGGTAAATTTCTCAAAATTGTGTGACCACTATTGGTAGACTTCGTTAAAGTTACTGCGCGGCCAGTTTCAAAATTCTTTGATAATTTTTGAAAACTGCTTGAAGCATGAATTTAGAGGAAAATTTTATCGTAGTGGCATGTGTAGCAATGAACGGAAATGATTGGTTAAAAAAATATGTTTATCACCCTAATATCGGGTACCCAGTTTACAATGTTCTACCCGCTGGCTGCAGTTAGGTAGTGCGGTAAATAACTAAGGTGACAATCCAGCCTCGTTCAGAGGGTGGCTGGTGGTAATCTTGCAAAAGAGTTGGCTAAGCTAATCACCACCAGTTTGCATCACGTCACCCACCATCCGACCAGACTTTCGGACTGTAGTTGTGATGAAGGCGCTTGTATGTATAACATTCGTTCGATTGAAGCTGCAAAAGACATTCTGTAGACACGCCAGTCACCCAGAAAACCACCATATGCAACAAATTTGGGACACCATGGATTCTTTTTGGCAATCGCCTTGGGAGATTTTGACGCTTCGTAACAGCATTTTAATCATGGAAAAGAGTGCATCTAGTGAGGAACTTGGGAATTTGAGGGGAGGAGGGAGAATCAAGGCTCAAAGAAGAAAGACCTAGTGCTAAGGTCATCCTCTACGCTCTTTTGGAGATAGAATAACGAATTATGTCTGATGTTTTTATACAAACGCGTATATTCTACACTTCTGAGGCTAATATCAACAATATGAAGCCATTAATCATCAATATCTGATCATAGTATAGCAAAAAATGTGGTTTATACCTGAAATTTGTCGATAAAATTTCCCACTTAATTGTAAATCCATACATACCACTCATTATACAGAAATATTCCTCTTCAGGGCGTGAAAAAAAGTTCGCTTGGCTGAGGGGCCGAGCTGTCGCTAAGGCCGAGGTAAGAATGTTATATAATGAATTGTGTATTTAATGTTTTGCATTTATTCAACTAAAGGTAGCCGAAAGACCTCATCCGAGACAAAGAAACTACTTATCAGAATAATTTTGCCAGTCAACTCAGAAACACATTTGGGAGATTCCTCTTCGCCATTTTACCACCGATACTCCTTCATCCATCTCAGGCGTTGCTCTTCCGTAATGAAGCGTCAAAACTTCCTCGACTCCTGGGTGTATCAAATTTATTTTCCGCGGTGGCACATCCCATTGAGGTTAGAAAGAGGTAGATGTGTCGAGAGTGAAGCGCAATGGCCGATAGCTGAGGATTCTGAGAGTCTGCGTTGGCAAGAAAGGGAGAAGTGCGTGAGAGGAGGAAGGAGGGGAGAGCAAAAAGGGCGATACGGATGGAAGAGACGAAACGAGAATGGTTGCGCTAATGAGGGACTGAGGACGCAAAGGAGAGGAAATGAAGAGAGGGATGCGATTTGAATGGGTGGGTATGGGAAGAGAGCAGGAAGGAAGTCCACGGTACATTATGCTACCCAAAGGGGTTTCGGAGGAGATGAGGGGGGGTAAGGGGTGAGATGATGGTGGATGGATGAAGAGAATGAGGACGAAAAGGGAAGTGGAAAAGGAAGAGACGGAATAATGAGAGAACGAAAGGAAACGAAGAGGATGCGAAAAAACGGGGAGTTGGAGATTTGAAGGGTGAACCTGACGTAAAGGCAGAAAACATCCCTTTTTGGTGCAATGGATCGAGGGCAAGTGTCTTTACAGAGATGCGTTTTTGAGAAGAAAATGAGAATATCTAATATTCCATTTTCCCTTGATTTATCTCGTAGGTGATATTCTTAGTTTTTGTCGCAAAGGACCGGTTGCATATTGTCTTTTTATGTCCTTATTTTCCATTTGAATAACAATTTTACATGAAAAAATATAGTGTGACCGTGACTCCAGCCATAACTAGGGACGTAACTAGGCATAGTACGCATTAACTGTAGAGATTTCGAGGCTATCAGATACGCCTTCCCTAGACCGTTGGTCAACGCTAATTTCAAAATAACCGTATTGTGTATTTCGGTAATTTAACCTTTTTTTTTAAATCCAAGGTTGAGATCTGCGAGGAAGGAATTACCAGTTATTCACCGAGTCAATCTCTTGGAAAGTTGTTCCTAAGCCACAAAAGCTAAATCCTTTGGATGGAAAACCGACGGAAATCTTTTCCTTTTTCAAAAAAGTCTTTAAGCTTTTTCTTCCCTTTGAGGTATCTCGTTGGTTTTAAAAGTCCCTCAATGTTTTCAGTTAAATGAATTAGCAGCATAATTGCCCACTGTGCTTGAAGAACGACAAAAATTAACACTTGGGATTGTGATTCGCTGGCAAATTCAGTGGAAGATCTTTCTATTACAGATTCGTAGGATAAAAGGGACACTTATTCAATGGTCAGTCGAAAGTTATACTTTGCTACTTCAGACTATAATTTAAGGAGCAATATTAGAGTATTGTTCGACGCGAGCTACAGAGCTAATGAGGATTTTGAAAGCGATTCCTAGCTCCCTTCAAGTGAAATCGAAAGCCTTTGAATGGCCATTAAAAGCTGCATAGAAACTTCTTTGGGCGAATTTTATATAATACGCGGGAAATCACGCATTGCATTAATGTGTGAGCTAAAATCATTAATTTATTCGCTTAGGCACTATTTTTATGTGAAGCAATTTCCGCCCTCATTGGTGAGAGAATTCCTTACGAATATCAGGTATATCTTGATTGCTGGAACGAAATCGGAAAGAAACAAAAATATGTTAAAGGGAAACACCCTTTGGAAGCTAATTTTATGAGGGATGATTTCCTAAGTTATGAAAATCCTAAATAGTTTTCCACCTCGTATTTATTACGAGAGTTCCTCCAGTGTGCTCTCAGTAGAAACATTCTTAGATTAAGCAATGAACCCTGTCGGCATAGCCATTGACAGGGTTTATTGATATTGCACAGGTTTAAAGGAGATCTCACAGAGTAAAATCTGTCCGGTCCAAACTTTTGGTGATTTTATATGTAATTTTAATAATGCGAAGTGCAATTCTGGGCCAAGTATCTGATTTTAACACCACTTAAATTGAGTTACCAATGGCCCTCCAACCGATATTTTTCTCCTAATTTAGTTCGCGGTTGCAATGAAGGCATCAGATTTTCAGTGAGTGAAATTTAGGGGTTCATTTAAAACCTGACATCATCTATGCAACGATTATAATCACTATTTATTTACATCATTACCACACCATGTGCCGCAAAAAATTGATCATATACCTTACCTAAAACCTCGGGTAAGCAATAAGTTGAGGATAATCTCGTGTAGTGCAATACATAATCGAAGAAACATGCTTTTAGATCGTTTCCTTAAAGTTAATTAAAAAGGAAACACAATTTTCCTCTCCTCGAATAATAATCCTTTTTTAATGCCCACATACCTTTTATCCTCTCGAAATGCTCGTCACCCACTCCCAATATGCTACGTGCAGCGATGTGCAGCTCGTAATTGATGAGACAGGCGTGCCCGCTTTCAAATTTTAATTCGAGTATGCAAAGTGCAATTATTACGGCATTGGTCCAGAGATGGGATTAAGGAGTTTGCATCTGCCATCCAGCAGATGACAATGGAAGGAAGATTGGGAGGGACCATAGGGTTCGGCCGCAAAACTGCATCCCTCCCAAGCAGAGGTTTTAATTGTTGCGAAATTTCGTCGCCGTTGTACCCAGACAGTTAACACGAGCACTCAAAACGAAATCCTTGAGTGAACTCTGGCGTTTCCAGTGAAATGTAATTAAAATGAATTAAGTACTCTGCAATTTCTACTTGAGGTAACCCTACGATAGGTTTCAAATACACGTATGGCTACGTTTGCTAACCTTAGAGACGGTGGGAAGTTGGTGCAAGGTTTTTTCCAAGAAGAGTCTTCTGCAAATTAACCTTATTTCTAATTTCAGGGAAAAAATTTGCTTGAAATCAAATTTTGCTTATGAGTAGACTAAAGCGAAATAGTTGCATTATGTTTGAGTAGCCGTGAAAGCCACAATTTCGGAAGTGCTAGGTATTTGGCAGGTCTTAATCTTCAGCATGGTTTATATAAATGGCATTTTCTCGCGTCACCATGTCGCACCACACTGCACTCTATACTCAAAATTTAGTATCAGTGTAAGTGCTTATATAAAATTTTCTTTGTTAAAGAGGCGTTAATTATGACAAACTATTTTGAGTTGTCAATCGGTAGTTTTCCTCAGGTCCAAATTGTATCCCACAAACGTGACTTTTTAACTTCACTTATTATAGATTTTAAAAGTTGTTGGGCATATTATTGATTATGGTAGGTACTTTCACCGTCATATTTCTCTCTCGATGCAATGTGAGACACTATTTTTGCTTTATACTATACATCATCCCTCAGTGCTGATTTTTTTAACCTCATCCAAAACCTTGTGTTTGTCACAAAAATAATTCTCAATGATAATTACACACTTAGAGAGTTTATCAACTGGTGGTATTTCCAAAGTGTAACTGCTTTTTCTTAGTTCCTCCCAATTATAATCTTTAGGTAAAATGTTCGCTTTTTAAAAATATATTATTGCATTGCTTTTAGTTAAGCTACTTATGCCCTTTGAAACTATATTACAGCAATCTACTTCTAGTTCTGAGTTGATATAATGATCAGATATGTTACTTTTAATGATCAAACCTTTCGCTTGTCTCCTGTCTCGATAACAAATATGGTCAATAGTAGTATTACACAACCTGTTATTAATTACACATTCTCTTGTCCACCCAGTTATAAAATCACTTAGTTAGTCAATTTTCTGCAATTGTATCTGTGCAATATATCACAACACTTATGCATTTATCTTTAGTGTTTATGTTAATATCACCCAAAAAATAAAGTCATCTTTCCTTTTGTTTCTGACAATATTCTTCAATAAATCATCAAAATCTTTTATTCTGAGCTTAGGAGGTTTATGTACACAAAATAAAGCAAAACATTTACCTTCCAACACAAAATCACCAAATAGACATTCACTCATATCAGTTTGCAGTTTCATCCTTTTGTTTCTGACAATATTCTTCAATAAATCATCAAAATCTTTTATTCTGAGCTTAGGAGGTTTATGTACACAAAATAAAGCAAAACATTTACCTTCCAACACAAAATCACCAAATAGACATTCACTCATATCAGTTTGCAGTTTCACTTCGATGAAAACAATTTTTACTTTCATATCCAGAATGATACCACCCCCTGTTATGTTTGAACATGCCAATTTTATGGAATTCCTTGAATTCCATGCGTGTTAAATTTATTGTCAGAGATTTTGACTTCTATGAGTAAAATTATGTAAATTTTAACATGTTTTTCAATATGATTGAAAACAAGATTGAATTCCACCCAGGAGTCATTAGGATAGAAACTTGAGTCCACAAGATTTTTGCGCGGTCCATTTTCTTGTTCTAACTACATTGATCACTTCAACTTCAACTACATTGATCACTATTTACTTGATGAACGGCTAAACTATGCTCTTGTTGAGGCTAACACTGCTGGGTAGAAGTGTGACTCATTGTGGACTCGTTCGTAGACGCGACCGAGGTGAGGAAACTTATCGTTTTAGGGATAGGTGGACTTTAACAGATTACATATTCATCATAAAGAGGAGTAAATTTCCTCTAAAACTTTTGAAATGCATCAAATCGTGTGCCATCTTATTTCACAAAAGATATTCCAGCGACCCATGGCAATATAAATGTGAAGTCCTCCACGATAGTGAAATGAATTTCCCTGATGATATATCTTTGTTTCATTTAGCAATCAATGGAAAGCATGAGATAGAGGATTAAGAATCTGATAAAAATACGACGTCAAAAAGTAAACCGGTAGAGTGTTGTATTCTAGGGAACAGTCGTTATGTTTTCTCACGTGCAATACATCTGTTTAATATTTACTGCCGTATTTCCAGCTTTAATTGAGTCATTTGTTCACGAACTACCCATATCGCGACTGAAAATAGGGGAGTTTTCTATACAATTACAAACTGATACATTATTTTGACAAATTTCTTCTGTGATATATGACCAAGGATTAACTTAAAAAATAAACAAAATCAGTTCTTATTCATTCTATTCCCTCGGTTTAACGTTATATTTGAGTATGTATTAATCATGATATACCTGAGGATGCAGTATAATACACCACCAGCCAAAACTTCCTCTCTATCATTATGGGAAAAGTCATGCAAGCCGCTGTGAGAGTTTTCCCAAGGCACATTTGTTATCAGACATCTGCTACCTCGTAAGCGGAATACTTTCTCGTCTCTCCTCCGTCTTTTGTTGCCTCCAAAATTGTGACATATTTGATGACACCTTAACCCTCAATCTTAACAGACACACTTCAAATGCACTTTTACGTTTAATAACTAATTATCTCAATCCTTGAAAACCTACAAATCATCGCCGCCGGTGTTTCTACAGAGCGTGTAAAGGTGCACAACACCAGTGCTAAGTGAAGTCGTGGAAATAAAAAGCCAGTGTGAACACTAGAGCTAGATAGAATGAAATTCTCACCAGTTCATTTCAAACCGTCGCTTTCCTCGTCAACTTCATGCGGGAAACCTCCTCGAGGTCTTGTACTGGTGGAGAGGGCTTCTCTCAAGAGGGCTTGTGTCTTCACTGGGAGTCTAGACGTTTGCAATTGTCTCTCCTCTTCGGTGGGTTAGAGGGAACAGTTTGTGGAGATGGCAGCTCCACTAGGGTAGAGGATAAATAGAGGAAAAAGGGGTTAACGAGGAGACAGCCGCTCTTGTTCCCAGATGCGTCAGTGACAGTGTGTTATTATCGTTAGAGTCGTGAAAAAGTTCTCCTCTCCGACCAGAATAAAAAAGAGAGATCGTTTTCTCTCTCCTCTTAAGTCACACTCACTCTTCTTTTGTTACCATTTTACGACCTCCTGTCCTTTTTGTCTCTTCACCATCTTGCTTCCAAAACCTGAGCCTGAAATCTCACTTTCGTTTTTTTCGACGCGGGTACATCTTCAAAATTAGACCAAATATAGGGCTAGGAACGGAAAGGACACAGAGAGGTTTCTGGATGATCCATTTTGATTCTCTTACCATCTGGCACGATTTGAATAAATCTGGCCTTGTTTAATTGGAATTACGAATACATAAAATAACATACATACGAGTAAATGACATTTACGAAAGCATTAGTGAGGCGGGAAAGGACGCCCACGAAAACACGTGGACATCAGCATATACTTTTGTGGCAAAGAGTTTCCCATACACGTATGCGTTAATTTTAGAGTCAAATGCTAGAATGCTAGAAAGATATCTTTTTCTTTAAAACACCGTAATGTGACTATTTTTTTTCATATGCCTGCTAATTAAGACAAAAGAGTAACCTTGGACGATATTTGTTGGTGAGAAATGAGACGAACCTATAATGGTCATCTAATTTTCGATTGATTCATAATGCTAGTTCCGTTTGTTACGGAACGAGTGGGTTGGATTTGGAAACGAAAACAACTTCAAACTCACACGTTTATGACGGTAAAACCACCTTGATGACCGCTCTTTGTTTATTGTCGATTAAGGGAGAGTTATTCTGTGAAACACCGTACTTTGAATATTTTTTCATATACCTTCTTTTCCTACTGAAAGAAATCTTAATTCATCATTCCACTCGCTACTTTTATGTCCACCCAGAAAAATCTTGACATACCTCAGTAGTTTTTAATCTGTATTTTTCACTCTCTCACTCTAATCTTCTTTGGCTTGAGAGAAAACACAACTCGACGTAAATACTGTTGAAAACTGATTGAGCAAGAAACTTCATTTCCTGCCTCCGGTGAAAATCCTAAATATCAATTTCCTCTTAATACTTATCCATACTTAACCATACAATATCCGATACTGAACTATATTTTCACTTTCATCATCAATGGTCGTTCAATTCTGAGATTGGTTGGCTGCAGCACTCCACCCTTCCCTATCTACCACCAGGTTTCTTACATCCTGGTAGCTCTTTTAGTCGACATTAGAACGGCAGAAGGCAAAGACGTCAGAATATAAAGACGTAACTCCAAGAAATATTCCGTTGTCTCGGGCGTGACTTCGTGGAATTTGTTTAGCATTGTAGATGATGAGTACAGCTTAGTTTTTCCACATAGATTTATTACAACAGGACGACGTGGAAATACTAAGCTATACTTATCATTTAAAATCCAAATAATATATTAAGTGAGAAATGATGGTAATCATTTACAGTTTATTCAGATGCTCAAGGTACCCGCAGCAAATGCCATAAGAATTCCTTGTAATATTTTGAGTCACGTATAATTTGCTAATCACTCATTATATTGATGCGATTTCAATATTTAATGGTGAATTACGACCATAAGTACAAACCCATGTTGTTGTTTTAAAAAAATGTTTTTCCAAACGGAATTTACTGAAGAATAGCTGCTTTCGAGCGGTCCCCCGCGTATTATCAATTTATAACAATGGTTTTGGCAGCACTCAGTCTGACGTCTTCAGATATGAATTTATAAGGTTTCTACAGAATGACGGTGCTTGACCTGGCCAATTCAAATCTGAGTAGGTACGTCTGCCGAATGGATGGGGAAACACTCGTTATCATTGACCTATAACGGAGCGAGCGGAGGAACGTCCGAAGGCAGTTACTCTTCATGTTGAACGCCGCGGAAACCTTCCGTTCAGCGATCTTCTCTCTTGTTAGTTTTCAAGGCATACTATAAGAGACATGTATGATACATTTTACATTCAGTCATATTTTTTCTCGTAAATGGGTGGCGAACCAATTACTAATGTGACTGAACTTTTTGGCTTTAAATGGAGCTTCTGTAAGTAATGACTAAGAAAATTAATCGCAAAATCTCGGAAAAAAGAGTTTTCGGGATATTTCTTGTCCTAAAATACGGACTTTATAGTTTTATGATATTCTTTTCCGTTAGGCACATGTTTGTTTTCATTGTAATGACAATGGAGCTAACAGAACTTGCACACACGCAAAAGCCAAACAATTTCACAATATATTCCGAGTAATGGCTTCAAAAAAGTAAAAAGCGGTTAAGACATTGTTCATTCTAATAGTGCTCCAAAATCTGAAATATACTAATGGAATTTCTGAAAGAAGGCAAATTTTTTTACTTTACATAGATTAGGGGAATGACGCAAACTTCTTACAAATAAATAATGAAAATATTCATACTAAAAGTATCATGTGTGAATGTTTAATTTATGCATATAGAATGTGTTTACTGCATAGTACCATCGAAGTCAAAGGTAAAGGTGATCATGCCTTTTTCGCCGCAACGTCAAAATATATTTCTATAGCGTTTAGCAGCTCACATGACTCAAAGAAAATCATCAGCGGCTATCTCCAATACTGTTTTGCAAAATGCCGATTTTTTTACATAAGTTTCTGTTTCCGTTCAATAAACTATAAAAATTCTATATAAAAATATATAATACATGTTACACTAATGAGCCATATTCACTTGATTATGATAAATGGGACCTGATTTTTAAGAAAAATAATTTTACTTATTAATGGCTTTTGTTGTCTAACTGAAATAAGTCACATAAACTTAACTGTGAATCGTAGTCTGTTGTACCAGCTGACCTGTTCCACCTGCTATCACAACTTGAATATTTAACGTGATTAATTATTTGGCGGATGAATCTTTTCCGGTCATCATTGACCATAAGGAAACACTCCACCATCTCTGCCGCTAGGCAGGCGAGCGTCGCAACGAATGAGGGAAATGCTTTAGATGAAGATGCTCTACCCTTACTCGGCTCCATAAGGATCTTGCTTTAAACTAGTGCTTTAGATCTCGCCATCCGGCGAAAGTTACCCACTCCCTTGACCTTGAGGACCTCTGACTCGGATAAGGCACAAATGGAGTCCACGAAAGAGGCGAAGACCGTGGAATTTGTTGCGTGGACGACAGCGCTGTCATTCACGAGGCTGGATATTTCCCTTGGCAGATTTTCCCAGTCACCACAGTTGGCGCAATACGTGATCGGCCGGTTAGCTAGCCATCTTTGTTCCATCCCTGCTATATCTACTCCCTCGATCACAGGTTTTTGGTCTCATCAAGAGCATCATTTGGCCCATTTTCAAACTAAAACATTTGAAGGTTTTCTTGGACTGTTGAAAAGTCCGTGTTTGCTCTAGGACCTCGCGCATTATCCTGTGCAAACACATAAGACAATTGAGCTGAGGAATAGAGAGCTTTATCTATTATTTTCCTTTGTTTATGCAGTTGTGCCTACACATATGAAACAAAAATATCCCAGCAAGCGTTTCTCTTTTCTATCTGCTTATTTGATAGCGTCTTGAAGGCAGTTGATTACCCTCTCTTAATCATTTATGCTTTAAGTTTTAGTGAACACAATTGAGAAATATCTATTATTTTTACGGTCCATTTTCAATCTTAATGCCTGTTACTGGGTATTTTATCTCTACTCCTTTCTAAACTATTGAGAATCCTATTGAGAAACTTAAAAAATAGGTCAATATGAGATAGTTTGGTATTCATTAAAAGAAAAATTTTGAAACATCTTCATGTGTTACCTTACTAGCTCAATTTTCTGCCATTAATTTTTAGACTAGATTCAAAGAATATTTAAGCTAACAGACTTGATTTTATGACCACAATCTCCAAGTAAAACAGCATGCTTTGAATAATATACGAGTTTTTATCAGAAGTATTGTGAGAAATATCTAAAAGTGCATATATTCGCGTTGGAGTAATCCTGGAACAAAATGTATTTCTAGCAATTTTCTTTTAATAACTTATCTCGCGAGTATCTCTTCAATTAAGTGTTGGCGCATGGTTTTTTGACAGTCAAGTAGCGAAATCAGGCGCACAATTAGATTGCTAAAGTGTAACAAGAATGCAGCGTAATGTGTATCTTTCTCCATCCTCCTCCTTTCATCTCTCACCTCTTCCTCTTCCTATATGTAATGCCCATATATTCTTCGTCTTCTGTGTTATGTGTACCTGTTGATGACGTGTCACATTGAAAACTGGGTCATCTTAAATAACATTTATGCGGAATAACAAAGTTACTATCATTTACAATGTTGAGTAAATTTCACGAAGTCACGCCTGAGAAAACTGAGTTGTGTGTATGTTTAGACCAACTTAGCTGCTGTAATATTCTGAACACCCTCTTTTGTGAGTGCAGATGTATTTGTATTCTCCACAAGACTTGCAGTAATTTTTCGCACGAGATGCAGGGGAAGATTAATTCCTCTCATGCGAGATGGAAGATTGTCTACTTTCTCCAATTTTCCGGCCTTAACTTCGGAATATAATTAGGAAGTACCATTTTGATCTCTCTGTGGCTTTTCTTCTAACCACCGTAGCAGAATAATTGGCGTGTTCTGTTGCGTGCCATGGAATACCTTACCCCTGACGCGTTTTTGGACAGCGAGAAGAGTGCTAGAGCCCACGGCCATTTCTCCTTCGCCGTTGAGCAATGCGCGTGTGTTGAAAACAGGGTAATTTTTTGAAGGGTCGAGTCGAATAGTGATAGAAATCATCCATTTAGGGAAACATATATTTAATGAAGTATAGTGAAAGTGCCTAATCGCACGTCTCTCATGTCAATCAGTGGTGGTGATATCGCAAGTAGATGAATATATGCGTGATCATACATTTTATAGTCCTTCACAAATAGACGTTTAATGTGGACAACCACTGCAGCTGACAATCGGATAGGTATCCTTCTCCTCGATTTTTTTACCTGGAACTTCCTTTAGTTTAGGGAATTCCATCTAACCCGTGCTCTCCTAGCCCACTGTGTAGTCAAGGACCCTGGCGACGCGGTGCGGTCTATGATATTCATCGCATTTTCCAGTCTGCCCTTGACTAAAGGATCGCTGGGGATATAGAATTGCGGTAAAAATATTAACGCTCAATTCTGTTTGCTAAAATATCAAGCGTAAATGATTAAGAGAGGATAATCAACTGCCTTCAAAACGCTATCAATTAAGCAGAATAGAGAAGAGCAACGCTTGCTGGGCTTGCGCTTCAAAACACTCTGATATGGATTTAGTGGCCGAAATTTAGGGTGTGGACAGTTTAGTTAACTTATTAAAGTTGATGTCTTAAGGACAGAGGCCTAACACATAGAGGTCAACTGAATATGTTACGGGTATTCAATCATAGTATCAAGTTACGGCACGGATGACCTGGAATCAGGAGGGTTATAATAATTATTAAAATATTCATATCGTGGCTTTTTAATGGACTGAGTTGTTAATTAATTATAATTGTCCGACTCAAATGATTCAGTCTATATTTCCCGTAATTCTTGCCGACAGAGATACTACAAAAAAATCGTAGAAAAATAAGTCAGTACAAATTCAAAATCTAGATCACTGTACATGATGAGAAAACTTTTGTTGTCCGACTCAAATGATTCAATCTATTTTTCCTTTAATTCTTACCTACAGATATACTAGAAGGGATAAAAGTCCTTTTATAACTGCGGACCAGTAATGGCTAATACTATTACACAGTAGAGATATTCCTTAATTTAAGAAATGATTCTTTAAAGCGGCCAAATTCATCATCTTTTTTCGAGTTGGCGTTCAAAATTTAACATGGTTAGGATTTTATAAAATATTTTCTTACTCAATTTCAGCTCGTTCGACATAGAATATTTGGGTATTATGATTGATCGTGGCGTTGGTACTCCTGATAAACGAACCTAGTTTTCAGATGAGCGTACATTTAATAAATAAAAAGAGTGGATAACAACGCTGTTACAAAGAGAATTGCCAGTGGACTCATGATGGCATGTGGATGCCTGTTCAATGTAAAATTGGTCTTTCAAAATTTCCGAGCAGGAACTGACTGGGATGGCAAACACATTTCTGCCCGTCTGGAGTTGCTAGCAATTATTTCCTAGAATTTGAGTGCAAATCTCACTCGCACTTGACATTCACTTCTCTTTTTGCTTATCTTTGAGAATTGGTGTCATAGCATTGCGGTGTGACATTTCCATCGTGTAATTTTTCATTATAACACTTGTTAGAGCTTTGAACCTTTGAACAACCCTCACTATTGATGGCACGTGTAAGAATCATTAGTTTTAGTCCGTTATTATCTTTAACAACATACGGCATAGTTTAAATGTTCCTTGGAAAGATAAACAATTCATGAAAATAATTTTTCATTCTAATTGGCTGTAACATTTTGCCAGGCATGAAACGAAGTCATTGGGATATGATTGTAATTTATCGAAGCTCTTCTAAAGGGTAGTATGGATAGTAACCTTTATACAAATGAATTATGTGCACCGTAATCATTTGCAGTAGCGCAACAGCAGTAAGTAACGTGGTCTCCTATTTAACCCTGCGTTGGTCCGGTGGGAATTTGGGACGCCATTAGTACGGTGGGGTGTTTGGACACCCCAAGTGAAAAACATGTGTAGAATTTTTACTCTTTCCAGTATTCCCATAAAATTTCTTATACATACTCCCCTACCTTTAATAAAGGTGGTTTTGCTTCTTATATTGTATTTATATTCAAATATTAAAGGAAATTTATTCATTTAAGAAAAGCACACTTTTTATTTTTTCAAAACGGCAATGGTCTTTATTTATAATAGCAATGTTGTTTGTTTTTACATATTATTGTTTATTCTGATAATTGAAGACCTCTACATTTGACTTGATTGGTATGTACGAGGATATATGAATTTGGAATAATATTTTGTTTCCTCTAAAGATCCATTTTGCTGCTGACACTCTCTCTAATTCCTTAGCCTATTCTACTGGCGTTCACTAGGAACAACCCATGATCTGCGCAAATATGTAAAATCTGTTTGAATTCCACTTACCGAGCAATGGGTGTCCAATGTATCGCTTGACGAAGTCAGCATGACAGCACAGCTAGACCTGTCCCGTACGACTGCCGGAGAAAAACTACCAAAAAACTGTCTCTAGTTGAATATTTCAGCTTTTCTCTCAGTATTTTTCCGTTTTGATACATTGCATTGGATACATTTTATGCTTCAATTATCTTCAGAGACTGCCCAATTCCAGTAATAAATTCGTTCCGCAAAATATTATCACTGAGCTACAGGGTAATTCAGTTAGCTCTTCGTACGCTGAAATGCAACCTACCTTTCAAAAGTAGATAACAGATGGCGTGATGAGCAGCACCCAAAGTTCAGTATTTTCAGAGCACAAACACAAAATCTTCGATACGTATATCACGGTTTAAGTCGTTACTATGTACACATAATACGTCAATATGAGAAACACTCCAAAAAGATAAATAGATACCAAAAAGAGCAATTTTGTATACCCATACCTCCGTTAGTGCGGTGGGGTGCTTGAACGCCCCAACAGGAAAACCATTTATCTTGGTAAACAAATCATGAAAACAGATTAAATAAAAGTTAAAACGTAAACTATTAATATATTTAGGAAGGTGCTTAAAATATGAGGTTTATCAGTGCTAACAAAGCTAAATTATGACCAAAAATAAAATGTTGGGATGTCTAAACATCCCACCGGACTAACGCAGGGTTAATGACGCCAAAATTCTATTTTTCTAGTTAACCTACATGGCAGATAAACGAGGTTACCGTAGCCGGATGGGTATGAAAAACTATCAAGTTCTAAGTAAAATAAAAAAATGTAAATGTATTTTTTATGAATCCCTTACTTGCAGCTTACCACTGGATGAGTTACCGGAATATATATAGATAATATCCTATTGGAATGACCTTTTAAGATTTTAAAAACCATTTTAGCTGGAAATATTTTTTCTTTAACAAAAATAGTCATCCTTTGCTCTTGATGGCCTGTGAGTCCATGGTTTTATAACCCATCATTTGTCAAAATATTTTACTGAAATTAACAATTGAACTTCGCTCATTGTAAAGTCAAAATAAATCCTTTTTCTCAAAAACAGTTACATGTGCCTCCTTTTCTATTACTAGGATCTAATGAAGCATGTTATAAACAGAAACAGCTTTCTAAACTACCAACGAATCATTTATGTAATAAATCCAATCAACTTGAGAAATCAGTGAAGTATTTATCTTTATGAGAATAAACACTAAAAATCTAGGACTACAGCTTACACAAAACTTTCCTTGCTTTCGCTAGAGTTTTTAATTTATGATGTAAGGAATTTGGATTGAAAATGTCTTCAAAACTCGTGTGGTAGTTTCTGTATGAGGTATTTGAAGCGTTATATTTCTTCGGATCAGACGATGTGGTATCAAAAAACGAGAAGATAAAAAGTTGTCGTTTGATTTCATGTAACAAAAAATTCATAATAATTTTCATACTAGTAAGTAGCAAAAAGATGATAACCGCATAATTCAGATTGCATGATCGTAGATGGGACGCGAATTTCAGCTGGGTATTCATACGAATCTCAACGCAGTCGTAAGTGGCATTTGAACATGTAGAGTTTCAACTGGATCAGAAGACGGTGCATGTTATTAAGATAATGGAGCAGATATAATTTGGTTCGCTGTGGTCTACCGAGTGAACGTTGAAATGAAATAGTAGAGTGGAGGGCTTCGGTTGGGTCATTTTCCACGTTATCCTGAACCTCATTCTGAAGTGTGATGAGGAATTTTGCTTGGGATGGAGATGAGGAAAGATGGGGTTTTTGTCGTCCTCGGTGGTGTATGGTCAATGACTTGGTGTAGAAATTGTGGGTTTGAGTGTCAGAGTAATCAACGCTATTGTTTCCCATAAATCCAGGAAATGAAAGACATAATTTACGGATCATCCGACCCGTCAATCGTAATGAATGATCAGCCGACGTCTATTCCTACCCAATACTCCCCAGGGTCTGCGCGAGGCGGCCATGTTACTCATGTATACCACCTACGAGTATCGTACAGGCTACTGCGGGGCTGGGTAATTTGCATGGGGTGGTACATCACCCGACATGCAATAGTCATTCCAGTTCAGGGCCGAACCCCGTAAGCTACCCTGGCTGCTATGTACGGGCCAAAAAGCAATCAGGATAACAATACAAGGCAAACCAGAAACTAGGAGAGTCCATGGTTAGTCCATGACTCCACTAACATATAGGATGTGGGGTGCAGGGTGCTATTATTTATTATTGAAGCCGATATTAATCATTCATGAATATTATGAGATTCCAATTTGTACATAAAATCAAGCCATGCGTGACATATTAAGCTGGGTTCGTTATAGCAATGGTAAGTCATTACAAGTACCAAGCCTAATCTAGTTAGAGAGACTGGGAATCTCATAGGAAAGATTTACCGCAACTATTATAGTCTCAAATTATCCGCGGTAAAAAAAGATATGCAAGACCCTTCTGCGATAAATTTCCTTCGTTATTTGAATTTAGTAGTTTCTACTGCAATATGTTGGTTTTGGCAAGACAACTTGATTCTCTTCCGATAAATAGTTATCTCGAAACTACGCAAAAAATTCTGCGAATCGTCTTCCCTTGTATCTATTAGAGATTACCGCCTAATAACATCTAACAGTTCAGCCGCACAGCAAAATATGTAATGCTAAAACAAATGTTTCCAGTGTAGTCACCTCCTTGCCCTCGATGTATTTCTGAGACTAGTCATACTTCGCTATTCGGTCCCGTAATCTGCCAGCATTTCCTAAAATAGGTCTCACAACCACGAAATACGATCGCTGATTTAGCTTTTGGTGAAGTTTTCTTATTATTATTATTTAAGTAAATCTAAAGTTCCAATATAGATATTGTCGTCAGTTTGCATGAAACTGGGTGAGTACCAATGCCGGAGGTCGAATGAATACGGGTTGGGGTCTGGTGGTAATTATCTCTCAGAAAATGAACTCTCTAGAAAACGACGTTGGGAATTCTGGCTCTCGAAATTTTGGAAATAATATCTTTTTTAGCATACATTTCCGTCTTACGAAGACGATCATTCACATTTCTTTCTTTCCGACAAAAGAAGACATTGACGTATGCACATGAGTAGGTATAGACTAACTAACTCATTCATGGCTAACGTTTTTGATTTTTTAAGGAAGAAAAGTGAATATGTTTATGCGCCGGAATACCTTCAAAGCGTAGAGGCTCGTTGCACGTGTCTACGTCAGATTTTTCGTTAAGGCTATTCCTGGAATGAATAAGCAAGTTTTCGAGAGTTACCAAGCTTTTTCATCGAGGTTGACGTCTAGGTGAGTGACGTCGAGGTGGGTTATGCGTGGAGGGGGGAGAGAGGAAGGGAGAGAGAGAGAAAGGAAGAGAACGGGATTGGGAGAGGTGGGCGAATGAGGTTGAGGTTGAGGAAGGTCGTGAATGGTGGAGCACGTTTGAAAGAGAAGGAGAGAGGACCTTTCGAGAAGACCTAAAGAAGCTCTTCGATTCCCTAGACGTCCCCGCGATAAGTGGTCCTTTAGAATTCCCTCGAAACCTGAGATTGGCAGTTGGGTGGTGGGTCTTTCGGTAAAAGGTGAAACATTTCCAACAACCATAAGTAGGAAATCTTTTTTAATCTCCACCTTTAATGGGCTGTCTATTTTCAGTCCCACGAGTCCATTGCGTTCGATGAAGCTGCTAATTTTTTCTTTTTTTAGAAATTCAAAAGCGGAGAGCTGTATATAATGAAGCGGTATACACATTCACACGGCGTCCTCCATCCTGAATGAACGTGAATGAATTGGAAATGTAAGGTAAAGAGGTATTAACTGGAATCGTAAGGAAAAGCCCGTTTATGGCTTAGTTTTCCATTACTTTTAAGAATGAAAAATGTATTATAATTGACCTTATTCGATTTTTGTTACATTGAAGATGAAATCAGAATACTTAACCAAAAAATCAAAGAGCTGTAGCCAAGGTGGATAAATATATCTCTCGGCTGACATTAGCATATTTAATGGTGATAAAATACTAGTGTCGCAATACAGCCTCTTCATTACGTGATGAATGAAGTTGAAAGAGAAGGAGAGAGGACATTTCGGAAGGCTGATTAGATTCTAGACTCACCTAAGACTACCCTCCGTTTCATCTCCTGGCGATCACATCCTCTTAGCAATCCAAGTAAGGTGAGCGACTAAAAGGATAAACAATAATCATGTACATTAAAGTCAGTCAGAGAATGTGGATTATATGTTTCATTTTTAGGCGAGAGAAGAAATAGGATAACTATTCCTGCTACTCACCAATCAGTTTAGCAAAGTTTATCTAGAAAGACTGTAGTATTACTAGAGCGCGTGAACAAATTCCTTCATGTTCTGAAAAAAATCGTTAAAAAACCTCAAATACTTTTAAAAGGAAACTCTACCTTACACCATTTTGCTTTTCTTTCTCCCTTTGTTTTTGTAAAAACCCGTCAGACATTTTCCTCTCTTCCGTTTCCGCTTCATTGGAGATGCTTCACTCTTTCAATTTAGACCGTCGTCTGTGCTCATTGAGTTAAGTAATTTCTTATGAATGCTTGCTTCCATTTGCATCCAAAATCTGCTTCTTCAATCCCATGATTTTTGACAGTAAATCACTTAGGCCAGCGCATGACGATTCGAAATCTTTGCTTTTTTCGATCGAAAATCCCAAGTAAGTGGAAACGTATGTTTTGTGTCATGAAGGCGAGGTATCGCCTAAAAGATCTCGAGCATGTCCATCCCTCTGATCTGAACCAAACACAGAAACTAGAGGGAATAAAATTGATGAGGATGATTTGTTAAGGATTCGAACGTAGTTCATCACTGGTTTTGAGATACCTGAAGTAGACAACACCCAGTGGAACCAAAGCCATATTGACTGTCGTTATATAATTGTTGCAAACGTACATTCAGAACCATGCCTGGCGGTCTAAGTAATAAGACCGTAAGTTGAATAAAAAGTCCTATAAAAGTCCTTTTAATTACGAAAGTCTCGGAATGTCAAAAAATTCCGAAACATTATCTAAAAATGAAATTACAAATGCCTTCGTTTAACGAAATTTTGCCAAGTTTTGTCGTTATAATCACATAAGTATCAATGAACAATTCTCTAATAATTACAATTTAATTGGTCTTAAAAATTGAGCGCAGATTTTTGCATGCTCTCCACATGTTTCATTAAATCCTTTTTCTTGGGCAAGGCTAATCATTTTAAGATTCTAAATTGTCGTGCCTGTTTTCAAATCATGAATACTATAGTTATGAAATCCTGGAGAAATTACATTGAGATTAATAATCTCCTAGAAGATGGTAGATTTTTTATTACCATGATTAAACAATCATGACTCATCCTAAGGAATTCCCTCCTTTTTCAAGAGAATATGCCATTTCATCCTGAAGGAACTCGAGCCGCTGTAAGTGGTTGTTTAATTTATCAGGATGAGCAAACTAATTAATACAAATTACATAGGGATTATATCATCAGTTGGTTTGACTACTTCTTTGACATGTCGTTGGAGAATTCACTTAAATATCCAGGATTATGGCCCGCAGTTTTAAGCTCTCATCCATCGCTGTTACTTTCTGTGTCTCCTGCACCATTGGCTCTTTCGCAGTCTTTCTCCTTTACCTCATGTTCTCATCGAGTTGTGAGTCCGCCTGGAAAATGGACAAGAAAAATTTTCCAGGTTGATGGAGAAGACTGGAAAATTTTAATTTAATCGACCTCAATGACTCAGAGGGAACAGAAAACACAAACCGGATTGCCGAGTGCCGTTGCAAGCCAACTGTGGTTGGAAACGGAGTGACGATTGATTGACGCTGAGGGAGGGATGGTAACAAACCGAAGATTCCCACCAAAACATTAATTCCAGCAACCTTTTCCTTTTGGAAGTGTTGAGTATAATGGCGTGGGGAGGATGAAGGCGGTTGTGCGTATGCCAGAGATTAGGGAACTCCCGTTTTCGTATTTGCAGTAGGTGTGGGGGCTAAATAGGAAAAGGTGTGAGGCGGGAGTCAAAGTGGGGTCCGTCGTTTGGGAAATTGAAAGGTGCGGCAGCACTATGGAGGGAACGTTTGTCATAAGCTATTGGCTGTTGCGGGTATAGAGGCGAGAAGAAAAGAAAGTTTATTGCAGGGGATTTTGGTAGGAGGGGAGATTGAGAGTTGTGGTGGGGAAATAGATGTTTCTCGTGAACACCTCTACACCAACACAATACCCTAGGAGCCACCTCAGGGGCTTGTGTTAGGGGAATATTCATCTCAAGCGTGCACAAAACACAACTTTAGTCAAAGTAACTACAACTACTGATTCATTAGTAAAATTATCAAAAATTCTTAAATACACGCTACAATATAGGCATGCTACTTCATATTAAAGTTATTACAACTACCCAATGGCTCGTATGCACAAGTGTTTCACGGTAAACAAATCAAGCCTGCTGTTAGCATAAAATGCATCTACATGCTACCCTGCGAGACCCCACTTGGGCGAGTGGCAGGGGGTGTTAAGACCCCAGCCGTGTAAAGGTGTAAGGGATAAATTTTTGCGAGGTGAAATGGTGAAGACTATTATAGGTGTGTTTTTAGTGGAGATCTGGTTTTATTGTGGTCACTTATTGTGCGCGGAAAGAACGAATTTTTTTTCCAATCTGTTTGGCAGTGTCTCTCTCGTATTTTATCGCTTCTGTCAGACCTAGAGATGTTGTGTGGCGTCATGATTATATTCTCTGTGTCACTCTGAAACACACCAGTTATGAATTTATCAAGCAAACTAAGCGTAGCGTGTAGCCCCCGAGTCTCAAGGGGCTCATTTCTAAATCCATCTTATAGCTGTGAAACACTATATGTTCGCTCATAGAAATTTTTAACGAAGTGCGGACCTTTTATTTGTATTTCATTAATTATTTTGGTTATATCTATATGAGCAGGGTCCCAAATGCTTGCGGCGTATATATATTAGATGAGAATGTAAGTATTAGGGAGTATATCATTTCACTACCCACCCCAATTATCGAAAAACCTGGTGAGAAGTCATGTAATTTTATTCTCATGAACAATTTCATGAATAGGTTGGAGAGAGAAAGAGGTACAGTAAGATGACAGTGAGTGAGGGAATGAATGTTTGAAGGTTTCGTTAGATACGTGAGTGTAGAGAGAAGTGGTGACTGTAGGGTGGCGGATTGAGAGCCGTGTTCAGTGTTTAGTATAGGGCGAGGGTGGGGTCGGCGAGGGAGGAGAGGGTGGGATGGATGGAGGCAGAGTGATACTGAGACCACGAGGCCTTCTCCTCCTCCGAGCAGCTTCATGCCGCCTCCGCCAGTATCGTTGTGCCGGCCGAGAGGGAAGGTGGGAGCGCGTGGGACTGCCGTCGACTGCAGCCGACGTCAACCCGAATAGACGGCGAGACTAGCCGCGGAACGCGCCCGAAGTTTCCGCGTCGAATCTTTGGCTTATCGTCCCCATTACATCAAAGTTGCCGTTGCATTCCATATCTATTCCATAACCACAGTGTGTCACGAGCTAGGAGATAGTTGTGGATTGTTCGTCCTTGGGAACCATTCAACCTATAAGATGAGTGGTCTTCAACATCAGCAACCACTCTGCATAATTGCATCTCTCACATTTGGCATTGATACGCATGAGTGAAATCTCACGATGAAAGTAATGGGACTTCTCTGAGAAGTTTTATGCCTTAAGGATATTCATTAAAAGGTTGTATGTCTTCTTAATTGAAATTGTTGATTTCTATTGCCTCCTTTGGTGCTTCTCTGATTGTGTTTTAATCATCTGACTAAAAAAGAGGAAGAATTCCCAAAATTAATCGTTCTGTGGAAGAAGAATGAGTGTTGTGTGTTATACAGGCCATCGTGGGTGTGAAATTTGTAAGGCATTAGTTCATGCAGCGAATATATACGGTGGACATGTAGTTTATGACAGTGTTTCTCCCTGATTCAACCATATTGGAGGAAACGAGTGGAGCTCTTCCATTTCCCCATTTCAAGCACTTCAGATCTCGGTGAACTCCATGTGCCGCGGAAGAAAATATAACCTTGGGACAGCGAGTTTTGTCGGAGATGTAGGCGACTTTTGGGCCGTGGTTTAAAAAAACTCCTTTCCCTCTACTCTAGTTGGTGTCAATCGATATAACCCATTCAACGGCGTATACTCTCTCAGTTTTCAGCCAGGCACCGGCAGACTTCCTTAGGAGGCGGAACTGTGTCAAACTTTCTTGCGGGTTAGTAACTTTTCTGCCATTTACGCTGGAAGTTTTTGAATGATACTCTCTTTCAATAGGAAGTAAAACAGCCTATTCATCGACTCCTTGCCAAAGGATATCCTCTCTTGCCCCGGGGTCAAAAATATTGGTGGGGATCTTAAATTCGATAAAAAATATTTGGTATTGGTGATCTAAAAGGCAAGTGTTCATGGCTTATTTTCTACTCTAGGCATAAAAGTAATTTTTTGAGAAAATTGTAACGTCAAAATGTCGATTGAGACAACAAGGTCGATATATCACACCTATTTATCATTGGATAATAAAAAATGTTGTTTAACACTATTTCCAAAGAGTTAAAATCATACTGCATTCGACTCTGTCCGAAAAAACCTTTTAATCCTAACTAGAGCTAATAAAATTCCTTAATTGCTCATACAGAAGCAACTTAATTTTATCATGCGTTAAAGTGCATCTTCTCTAAGCATTTAGCCGGTTGTGAAAATAATGAAACCTATTTTCCCCTCAAGTTAAAAGAGCAACCTGCCTCAACGGTGTGTGTATTTATGACAGCCAATAGGTAAATGAGAAGAACTTGTATCTGTTTCGGAGAAGTACGTTGCTCTAGAGGCTGCAATAGCACCCCTGGTTGTGAACGTGAAAATAGTGTGTGAATACATGCACGTGAAATAAGTGGGTGCTTTTGCACATTCGTCATCACGTACTCAGAGAACGCGGTGGAGAATTATCCAGAGGGTGTTTGCCAGGAAGTTGGTGATGTAGGTAAACCCCGCCTAGCATTCGTGGGTGAAAGGCAGGACTTAAGAAGACGACGGACGCGAAGCAGATCGATTATGCGGAGCGTCAGAGGGCCGTTTTGACCACTGTTATCGCCGGTGTATCCTTCTAGCGCGCAACTTCAGAAACGCCCTCTTTCGCACTGACTCACCGTAAGCAACGAGAACTCGGAGTGCGCGTCCCACGTGGGAATAAAGCCGCACAGAGCATCGGGAATCGTCGGAGGCCCCCGGCAAGCACTGCCGCGCAGTGTGTGCAGAATTTCCAGGTCCCTGGGTGTCTGTCAGGCACTGCTGGGCCCTTCAAATAGTTGTGTAAAATCGGATGGCCGAGACAGAGGCTGCTTACCTCCGAGGTTAACGTCTACACTTCCCGGTAAGCTCTCATTCATCCTTTATTTCTTGCAAGAGTTTTCATTCCAACTTTGTTATTAAGTGTCGATAATATCTTCTGCCATAGTCGATCTGTAAAAAAGACCTCAGATCCAAGAAAAATATGAGGTGGTGATCAGGAACTCGTGTGCTTCTTTTTCCCAGTTTGCGTTAGTGAGGCCCGTAGCTCGACCTACAGCGCTGTGCCATCATCTTATGGAAGTTTAGTTCGGTGCTAACGACTGTGCTGCTAAAACGACATAAATCTGAAGGCTAAGGAATTCAATACAAGAGGTGGAGTGTTGGTTGATTCGGAAGAAACGAGGAGGACCGCCGTCAGTCTGTAAATGCGATTCGATGAATTCAACAGAGGACCATCGGGAATAAGGTAGGGGAAAAATATTTAATTCTCGCCCTAAATCATGAAATTATTGATTTTCTACATAAGTTGAGACCTTTCCATATTGACTTCTACCATTTTTAATTTTTCCTTTCTTAGTTTTGTTCACTTCATTGAATTTCAGTTTAAAAAAGAGAGGATTTTGGAAACAACATCTTTGAATGATTGTGCAAACCTCTATCTTGTGGTAGAAAATATCTTCATCATGTTTTGAGTATTCCATTGTAATAACTCTATTATTAGTAGGGCCCCCTTGATTGAGCTAAATGCAGGTCAATATCCTTAAGAACATGCATCTGGGAATAGCAGGCTTTTTTGCCGCTAGGAAAACTTTTCATGCGAAGATTGAATGAAACATTTCTCTGTGAATCCTGCGTTGGATGCATTAAAGTAGCTTAGTGTCAATAATGTTTGGCCGTTTGGAGTGGATGAACTGACGTCTTTTTGGTACCTTAAGTACTTCCAAGTATATAGCAGCCCCAGAAAATGTACCGAATCAAAAGGATTATGGTAGTCTAGCATGGTTCCTCATTTTTTGCAAATTATATCATTATGGAAATGGGAGTATCGCAATGCCGTTTTAAGTATATAAATACATTATAAATTTCAAGTATATTACTATTTATTTCAGCTCCATGATTTGATTGGGTTCCACGAAGCACTATTGACACCTGGCCAATTCCTAATAATAGGCGAAATTCCGCTCAGATTTGTTCTCTTGTCTAGCACTGAGTATATTCCCACGTGTTTCTCGAGTATTAGTCATCACGCATTTATTATTTAATGACAAAGGTTACAAAGGATTTTAAAGTAGTGATAACATACTAAAGAAAAAACCTTTCACACATTCGTGCGTCGTAAAATATTGCGGCGTAATGGTATTTAGGGTTCCCCGGTGTACTAACTTGCTTATTAATCACTTATTCTACGAGTACTCGATATTATTTTTTAAAATGAGACTGAATTAAACCTATTTTGTCAAAAGCATTGGTAGATAAGTTACCCAATAACGAATTACTATTGTTTAACGTGTCAACGGAGTAAATTAGAGAAATTTCCAATATTTTATGCTGAACTTAATTATTTCTTGTTCAGGGAAAAGTCGGCAAAATTCATAATTAATCAAAAAGCCCCATAAAGTAATAAAAAAATAATTTCGCCGGCAAATTGAAGAGATTCATGCATAGGTATCTTGTAACGTCTCTCGAAAGGTGAAATTTCGAGACATTTTTACACCCCCCAATTTTTGTGACACAGAATAATGTGGATGTTGCTTTTTTAAGTGCAGTTGTTGGTATTAAGTGTATGATTTCAATATTATTGACAGTTCACCGTTGTATAAACATTTAAAGATCTTGTATTGGAGCCAGCTGTGAATTTTTAACTCTCCTGTTGCAAGATCGAAACGGAATATAGTAATGGTCTTAATATCGATTTCAAATTATTCCTGGATTTGGAAAAAAATTACTGAAAGTTTAAAAAAATACTGAAAGATACAGAATACTTATTTGACGAAGTTTATTTGGTGTACCTGTGAAAATAATGACTGATGTAATTATATCTTCTGAACTGCCAATTGTACAGCGAATGAATTATTATTAACCACGCCAATTATGTAAATGGTTGATCAAACTTCGTTGTAGTTATATCGTACATCTATGTGCCATTTATCTTTATCAATATAATTTTATTCAATACGTGATGGAACAGTGTAGCTTGTTTAAGTTGCGAGATAAATTTCTTCCAATTGACAATATATAGATTGGAAAACAATTGAGCATTTGATGAAGTACAGGAATACCTTCCAAATCTGGTACTACCCCAATACTATAATTTCATCGTTATTTTCAGCTGTTTTGATTCTGACCGTAATACTAGGCATAGAGTGCATTTTTAAAATCTCATATGACTCCACTATTCATTTTATTCTAGGTCTTCCTCTTTAATCTAGGCCTCCACTAGCCTGTCCTGAGCAGACTCTCAAGATCTCTGTTTTCCAGTGAGAGTTATGAAAAAGAAAGTTTCTCGGTTTCTGAGGCTGCCTGCGTACCTTGTCAATCATATTCTTGGGTAATCTCCGATATAAGCCCGAGGATTGGTCTCGAAAATTCTTTGAAGGTACAACCAAGCGTCTAATAGAAAATAAGCCAGGGCTCTTGTCATTAAGTCAAGTCAGACGAAGAGACTGGCATCTAACCGTCTCGCTGCAAAAATGGGACCTGAAGAATTCAAAGGTTTCCAATTTCGCAGGAGTGAGTTTTCTGCCCGTCATTGTAATTCGCTCTCGCAAACGGAGATTGCACCATCAAGGGTGTTGGTCCCCTCCCCCCTCCCTGGTAGAAGTTAACAATGAACGGCCATATTTTCAAGAAGGGTCAGCCTGCCCACAGACGGCCAAACAATAGCTGTGGCGGAGACCACGGACGATTTTGAATCTAGTGGCCACTTTGGTTGCGTTTTGTGCATTCTGATGCTATATTGCAGTTGTAAAGGAGAGAATGCAACGTTCGAAGTGAAGTAGTCCCATTTAGATTTCTTTTCAAGGAGCTTCCGGAGAATATCTATTCCCGATATGCCGCCGAGGGTCTGATGGGCGAAGAATTCTTTTTCATTCCGCGTGGGATAGAAAATGGCTTTTGAGAATGTCGCCTCCTTTTCTGCCGTACTTACAGCCAGGAAGGCACTAGACGTCTCGCCCTCCCCCCACTCTCTCTCTGCCCTTCAAGGCGCTCCCCGCTTCCACTTGCGCCTTCGAAATCCATTCCTTCCCTTGCCCAAACTCTCCTCCCTCACCCCCTCCTTCCATCCAACCCTCTCACGTTGCGCACGCCTCTCTTCTACCTGCCCATTTGAGGTGGTTGCCTTCTCAAGGTTATCTCTTCTAATTCTCTCCTCTCTTTTTTTTTGGATCATTTTGAAGTGCTTTTATCGCTCTGTTGTGAAAGGTCCCTGACGCTACTCTTATTAATAATGGCGCATGCGATGCAGATGAAAGGAATACGCAAGTCTGAATTCTCTCCCTTTTACTTCTATATGCACACCCGTTTCCAGCTCCCAATTCGAAACGCATCACCCATTCACCATTGCATAAGGGGGTACGCATCACTAGACGTAAAAAAGTCTACGATCTTCTGTATTGCTTCAGAGAGGTGTTAGCTTAGCCGTTCCAAGCTTCAATTTACGATGAGTTCGTTTTCCAATACTTAGGTTTTAATCTTCTTCACTGGATAAATGAAATCATTTGGTAAAAAAGGTAGGAATTTGTTTTTCTCCTGATTATTAATCTTTTCTCCTATTTGAATTATTTTGGTTTGACTCCTTTGAGGAATATTCAGTTTTAACTCTGCTTTTTTTGGGTATTTTTTGAGTATTTTGTAAATACTGCGCGTATTGCATTTAATATTCAGTGGTATCTCTATCTGTTAAATTGTTAAATAAGTGTAAGAAATTATTTACCGTAAAAATCTCCAATAGAATGGGCTATTCAGATGGTCCTGTAAAAAAGTAGTTCTGGGATCTTAAGGAAATGGGTTTCGTTGAAGGTCTCTCATTATATATCAGCTATATATTTTTAACTATTCGGCAACTACTACATTATGTGACTACCAAAATCAATCATAGATTTTGGCAAATCAATGATTGAATTTGGTATCAAAACAATCTTTCTCATTTCCCACGCCCTTTTTTTAAGTGAATAAGAAAAAATATGTCTCAGGATTTGGAAACATCCAAAGCAGATACGAATTTTATGTTAATGGTTTCGTGACATTTTTGCCCCCAAAATAAGCCGCATATAATTTTGCCCCATTAATGACATTATTTTTAAATTTGAAAATATTAAGTTAGCATGTAGTGATTGATAATTAATAATCTGTTTTATGCGATGAGTACGTCTTGTTTTAATGAACCCACTCTATTATTCTGAAATTCTCCTCGTTTGAGAATATAGCAAGTAGTTACTCGAAAACCAGGTCATGAATGATAGATAAAAATGCATGATGCACAAGAGCTATCTATTCATTTAATGTCCTCCCAGACTTGTGTATTTTTCCTTGGGTGTTCTTGGGACTCGAGCTTTCTTCCCGACCCATTTCCTTCTCTCCCTCACAATGCACTTAAACTCACGCGAAGTGTGCCCAAACTCAATTTGGTTTCTAAATAATGCGTGGGCCAATTTTTCCCAAGCGAGTACTAGAATTTTCCAGGTTGATTTTTTTCTCTTCCTCTCCCCGCACCTTCCTCGGTGGAAGGAGCCACTCCACATCCCAAGCACCCCATATTTTTTCCCTCTTTTGCAAATATATCACCTCAACACTCCCTCTTTCTGATGTTGGGAGTGTAAGAGTTGGAAGAAATGATAGGAATTTTTAGGTGGAAGGTTGAAGGATAGCAATTAGGTGAATGGAAACATTAGTTCAGTTCATTTTCCTTCTTCCTAAACTCTATTCGTAGTTCATCCTTCTATTCTACAATCTCCTCCCGCCTCTTATCTCCCTATCGATTCCTATCATTTTGTTTAGCCGTCGAGTCGGACAAAGCAATCGGATTTCTGTTGACTCCGTTGGTGGGTTTGAGCACTCGTAATGAGTGAAATCCGGTTGCAGGATTAAGAGATAAAGGCATAAGGAAGGAATAGAAATGCGGTTATGATGAGTGGAAAGAACCGGCAAAGTTCGAATGCTAAGGAAGATAGAGACAGGGTTGTCGAAAATACTATGAGAGCTCGTGTTTTCCCAACATATTTTCCCTACAAGACAGAAATCTCACATCTACATATTACCCTGCAAGCCAACTCACAGGTGTTTGGCAGGGGGTGACTTATCACCAACATGCCCCAAACTATGAGTATACCACTGCAAATGCTAAAGAAACTACTAAATTATTTTATAGTGCAACTATTTAAGCGTGGCACAAGAGTCATTCAGGGTATTATACATCTACATCTACGTGATACCCTTCGAGCCGCCGCATGGGCGTGTGGCAGGGGGTGTTAGGTCACCAGGCGTGTAAAGGTGTAAGTTTATGAAGATGGAATGGTGACATATATTATAGGAGTATATTTAGTGGAGCTCAATTTTTATTGTGGTCACTAATTGTTCGCGGAAAGAACCAGTTCTTGTACCTAACTGTTCGGCAGTGTATCTCTCTTATTTTATCGCATATGTCAGACCTAGAGATGTAGTGAGGAGTCATGGTAATATTAATGCATAATATGGTGCTAACACTACTCGGCAGATTTAGAAATATGCATAGGGAGCACATCAATTAATCAGCTGCAATTTTTGTCAATTAACCTACATCAAAGTCTTAACATAGCCATTATGGTCTTTTATCGATTGCGGTCGTAACAACATCTTAAACCTGTCCGTTCTACCATCCATTTCTCTTATTTTATTCTTATGATATGATCTACCGTATTATGCTGGAGTTTGTAAAATATTGATAACTTCGTCGGAAAATAAATTTGTTTTGAATATACATAAACGAATTAGCCTAATTTTTTTTTCAATAGCCGGTCTAAAGGCGATTCCCATCCAAGTCGTTGCGAGAGGTCAGTATATATATAATGTATAGTATAGTATCGTATAGTATATGACGGCGGCCTTTCACGTATCTTGCTCATCTTCTCTGCGCTCGTTCCAACTCATATTTTAGCCTACCTCATGATGATCCCGAACATAATGGCAATGTATTTCAAGTTGGGTCTAACAAGGGAAAAGAAGCTGATTTCTCTGACTTTATCGTCACATTTCCGAGTAGTCTTTCAACAAATACCTATGTATGACTAGCTTGCCCAGGTATTTCCCGAATATTTTTGCTCCGGTAGAGATAATTAATTTGTGTGAATCAGAGGTATTTTAGACATTTTGCAGTCTCTAATTGGGTGTGCAATATTGAGGGCGAATGAGAGATTGGATTCCTAAACGCTTCCTTCTTTTTGTCTTTAGGCATTTTATTCTTTTCAGCAATTGACTCGCGATTATCATCGGATATATCTGCACTCATTTTCTCATCTTGGTGTGGCATGCTATCTTTCGCCTCAACAATTATATCACTTCCGCGTCGTACCATCTTGGTTCGCAGTTAGAGTGATTGAGGGGGCAGTGATCATTCCCTCAAAGGTAGAGCAATGCATAAAAATCCTTACATCTTGTACAACAAGTCACGAAATGTGGTCCTTTACTATGGGCATCGAGTTTACACTTTTGTTTTAATTCTTCACAAGCTTTGAAAAGGCGCCTGGTTCGAGCCATTGAAGTGTTAACAGTTTTTCATTGAAGTTCTGGTCTCTAATGGGGATGACATTGAAAGATGGTTTCTGGTGCTTTAGTTTCTTGCAGTTGCCCTTCGATACTGCCCTGATCATGAATTTTTCGTAAAACGTTTACCTGGTAACACCGGCTTTTATTCAGGATTTATTCCACGGCAGATGGTTTATATCCCTCAATACCTACTATGCTAATGCAGTACATATTGTGTGGTATATTTATTAAGTTTATAGAAACAGGAGTGAAAGTCGATGAAGCTTGGGGTGTATTTCTTTCTGTTTGATAATTATAATTACAAACAAAAGGATTTCTCTCTTAATCAGTTTCCTCCTCATCTCAGAGATTTTTTATAAGCAAATGAATCTTTGCTTTTTAGGAACTCAAGTATTGTCTAAAATAACGTAAATAATCAGCGTGTTATTATTGTGCTATTGCCACGGAACTACGATCCTTTTTATACTTACGATTGGATGTATTTTATTTAGTATCAAATTCTCATTCCCGATGAAAAGTCTATCATTTCCTAGGTATAAATGAACTATGTGTATTGACGGATGTATTATGTGTAACGTATGACAAAATTTTCCACTAAGGATGGACTAAATTATTAGTGCATACCTGCTACAAATTGTCTATTGTCAGTGCTTAATAAAATGTCATTAACGTCACGTACGTTAGGAAATCTTTGTCCAAATCCCAGTCATTGGCAAAACATCGTTATAGTCCGTGATGGCAACAGTTTGGCATAGATTAGGGTGCAACAGTAGTGCGGACATTTAAGTACCTTAGTCAAAAGAATATTAGTAGAAAAATCTTTGCACGCAAAGACGTAGATTTCGAGTAGAGCACAGATTTGTGAATTTGAAGGTGAAGGAACCTTGGCGCTTAAAGGTGCAGTTCTTTGTCACCTAGCACTTTTGAACGGAACATCGGAGACGATATAGATGAAATCCAAGTTCTCATTTTCGAGTCTGTCGTCGGAAGACGTCGGTAGGATGAATGAGAAGAGAATAAGTGTGTAAGAACCTTTGTGAGCTTAGCATTTGAGTATTTTCTATTTATGTAGCGACAATTCGTGTGGGTGTTGATCAGAGGAAAACGGCCACGCCATCTTGGTATGATTCGATGGAGGTCTTTGTACAACCCAAGGATCCTCGAGGAAAGACCACCCTTCATCAGGAAGTTGCATCCACCGTTGTATTTGAGTGCAGGCGCCTTTCATGACATAGCCGTAAGCATAAAGGGGCCCAGTGTAAATAGGGGCACGTTCTTTATGTCTTGTATCTACCATTAAGAGAGTTTGGGTGGGAGTAGTGTTTTTTCATTCCACTTCTCTTGTATCAGGGCGGCAAAGAGTTCCCTCAAAGAGAATGTGCAACGAGCGTGGGATATCCGAGTGAGAGCACTGGGCTTATCTCCTGCGTTCACATTTGAAGGACATCGCTGTTCCATAGCACAAGAGATCAAATGAAGAGACGGTCTAGACTTCTTACGTTTTTTTAACGCCACTCCTGGTTCTCCACTCGCTCCGCCGACGGCGGCGCCGGATGAGCTCTGAGCGCCCGCTGATGTTTCAGCTGCGTGATCGTCATCTTATTCCTTCTCCAGAGCCCTATCCCGGCACGACGATAAGATTCGGAACCGCGATTCGAATATAATGTAAACGCAGATCTTCAACAGCTTTTGGAGCATAGCTGTCAAGTTTAGAAGATTATATCTGGTTTCTTTGTAATAAATGCCATTGTAGGGCTCGCCGCAGTGTAACCATATTTTCGTGTAATTACGCCATTAACTCAGCCTTTCATGGAATCCAGTGGGCATTGCTACATTATGCAATTGCAAAAATTGTTGATAGGTATAGGTAGGTATCGAATTGTCTTAAAGCTGTGCTTAGCAGCCATGTCAGTTTCATGATACTTATTCTAGCATAAATATCCTCTTTCAGGTATATACCACATTTTGTACCTAAATGAAACGTCAAAATTATGTAACAAATTTCAAGCTATCCGGGACTAGCCACGGAGTTCCACTTTCACGGAGTCACCCGCAATGCACAAATGTGCGAATTTCCACAGAGAAATAATCATCCGCCTTGACCGGGATCCCGGTCAAGGCGGATGATTTTTTTTCTCTGTGGAAATTCGAAAATTATGTAAGTAAACGCCGTCTCTCAGGTGGAATTAATACATTTTAATACAGTAATTTACCGCAGGGACATTTTGTAATGTGTTTTCATTCCTTGGGAGATGGCTAAGTCAAATAGGACACTTACCTTCTGACAGGCCTAAGAAACGGCTAAGTCTCAACAGTGCCTTCTACGCGACCATAAACTTGCATTTCTCTA